>OZ018323.1:192500197-193954521 GCA_963969495.1 Ceratothoa steindachneri | reverse complement strand
GAGCTCTTCCCCCTCTATTCATTCCTTTAAATTCTTTAAACCTAGCTCATCCCCGTTCTTCCCCGCTCCTATATTTATTTTTGCAATACATCACTCGTATTCAATTGCACCGATTGCCTTTAAAAATGCTTCTGATGGCCTTATCTTAAAGAAACCCAATTTGAACCCAAATGTCCCTCGAAGCTACTGATAGATCTTCCGAACCCCTTCATTTCTTAACTACTCGAGAGGTTGTTGATAGCCACGGTTAAAAATTACATGTACGCTTCAAAGGCCGATGAGATCTTTCAGTCTGGTTTCTTGTCAAGGTCGGCAATGACTTAACATTCATGAATGCAATGAAACGCCTTTACATATCTTTTAACTCGTATACAATCTAGAGAGGTTGAAAATTAAGTATCTCTGCTGGAAAAGATGCATTCTAGTATTTCGTAATATTTTTTTAGTTTACATGTTTTTTAGCGATTTTCTCCCCTTTGATATTCTTAAGCGTCGTCTCAGTCTATAATTTCATTTCTATGCTAGTTATATACATACAAATATATCTATCCCTTTTTCAGCCTCATTTGCTGAAACTCTTAGAAATCTGCTACCCCCTTAGAGTATTCTAAGGACTCGCTTTCGGACAGCCTTCAAAAACCCTGCCTATCTAATACATGACACCTCTCATGCCTCTTTTACTGATGCAGTTAAAAATGTGGGAGTCACCTTTAATAGACATTTATCTCTCCAAACACACGTTGAATATGTTTTAAATTATCTGCATTCTCCGTAATCTCTTGCCGCATCTGTTAAAATTTGGCCGTCAACAGCTTTGTGTTGGACATTTAAGACTTACCCACCTTCTGCCTTGAGAGTACAACTCTCTTCTTGCTTGATCGAAATAGTCCCTACTTCTTCGTCCTTAACTCTCTCATAACCTTTGAGCGGGGCACTTTCCGCAACAGGGATGTTTCGTCTTTACATCTAACTCCAATGCATCTTGATCTATACTTGCTCCACATTCTAAAGAGAATCGCATTTAATTTATCGTGCTTATATGTGTCTTCATATACTTCTGATCCCACATAACTCTCCTCTCCCCTGTCTTTATCCTAAATCCTACATATCTATTGTTTGTTCTCTGCATCACTAATCATTCTTCCTCTCAGTCTTTTGTGCCAAATGGGCGATCGTGCTTTCTCTATATTTGGCCAGAAAATAAGGAAATATTTCAATCCAGCTTTACGCTCCTCCCCTCGCTGGGTATAATAAAGCGAGCCTAAATAACTTACTTCTTGTCTAGCTTTTATTACTTGCTGTCTGGTGCTTTGTGAAAGCTCATGTCCTTGAAGAGCGCCATACAAATAATATTATTATTATTATTATTATAGCAATAATTGATGATTTAAGAAATCGATCACTTAGTGTTTTGTAACTATTGATGATGCCCCGATTTTACAAGATTCCATCGATGCTGTTCCATCTGTTGCATGAACATAGTGATAATCTGGATGTCCTTCACTTAGCAAACGATGCCAACAACAAAAAATAGTTACTACCCTCTTATATCTCTTTCTAAGTGTCTTATAGATAAAATTTCTTCAACAAGCACTCATCATTATCGAAATGAACCTACCAAAGAAGTAAATATTCAGTTCCAGGTAGAATGAGCTCATCTAATTTAAGCTAAATGTGGGGAAGTCAATATCATGTCCACAAACGAGGCTAGTCTGATTACACAGCGTCAACAGTTACGTTCCATATGGTCCGATACTTCCCCACCCCCCTTTGCCCCGCTGTTCCCCAAATTCTCGAGATCACTCGCAAAGAAGGATCACCATCAGCAGATTTCGTAGTCCATTAATATAATCACAAGAGGGTTGGATAGCCGTTATAATAAAAATCTATGAACAAGCTCAACGTCCACTCCGATTGTTTATGTCTGTTTTCGCTTAAAGACTAAATTTTACTTTCTTCGACGTAAACGAGAAGGGCAAAGGGTTACCGCATTGAAAAGTAATGCCTTAGGGAAACGGCTTAAAGGTGGGCCCTGATCTCCCCTCCCTTCCTCGAGGGGATAATCGACGTATATATACTGTAGTTAGATCTGGAGAAATGTAAAAGAAAAATCGGAGTAGAAATCAGGAGAAGAAGACGAGTCGCAGAGTCAAACCTGGAATTAAAAAGAAAGTGGAACCGAGCGGGATTTTCCTTCCCGAGGCTATTTCGTTGTTCACATCTAGGAGTAGACCAGCGGTATCAAGAACCACTCTCATACCAATCTCGATCAGAGAAACCCCCTATCTCAGTTTTCTAATTAATAACAGAGATATCTCTCACCATTGAGGAAGACTAATGTGAAGTTCCACTCGAGAAAAAGATTTACCTCCTGGTTAAGTCTCATAATCGAGAAGTCCACAAGTATAACCCAGGGATTGGGTTATATCTTCGAGTCAAGAAGCATCGCCAAACGCTCCTTAATTACCTCGTGATAATCATCAGCTTTTATTCCCGAATAGCCTTAACCAGCATCTACTTCGCTCAGAGAGACGGTCGGCTGTTTTGCCGAGACAGCCTCACGTCCGTGAGAAGGTTCCCGTACAACTCGTCTTGATTCAAGGCATCAAAGAGGTTAACGTCCAAGGTCATCCAACACCAGACTCCATCTTACTTAAAGGTAAAAGGAATCCAAAACTTATTTATGTTCGTTAGTTACCATTCCGTATAAAGTGAATCCTTTCGTCAACCATCGCGTAGTACTCATTTGTAGTTTTATTTTTTTATTTAGATCCTCTTATTATAATAGCCTTAGTATATTTAAAGTTTTAATATTTCATTTTATTATGTAATTAAAAGTATATATTTGCCCTAGTTGTTTAATTAAATCTTCGAAACGCTGCAAATGGCAATAGATATATAATATTACGAATCCTCCCTGGTTAAAGAATCAAAAGTAAAAGTAAAGCACTCTCAAAGAAAAGTGGCACAAGTTATTATTCATGTAGGGAACAAACGTACATAGATACTCGGCCGTATACCACGACACTAATTTCTGTAGTACTAAGAAGGTTGCAGAATATACATTCAATGGTTTCATTCCTTACATCTAGTCTTATTTGAAGGAAGTCATCAGCAATAGGATTAAATGAAAAAATTTATTCAGCTGCTTTATGTAAAACTGTGTGCAAATCCCGATTTCCTAGTGGGGGAATAAAAGCTTTTCAATTATACCAGGCTTACGAGATAAGGAAATGCAGTATTATGCACGCAAACCATCAGTGGATTGTTGTAAAGTGATAGTAAACATATTTAAATTGTTTTCAATTTCTGTAATATGTCCGAATAATGAAAATGTGTTAATTATTGTTTGATTTATTATATTGTATATATTTAAAATGTAAAGAATCCTGGTAACTATCATGGCTTCATTTTTTAAGGACTCAAAAATAGATACATTGGTTGTTGCTAGTTATTATTTGCTGATACAAATCCATATTTAAATATTCTATTCTATACTTACTTGATTTTTTTATTTGCTTAGCTGTAGCCATATTTTATTTTGGAACCCAAATATATAAGCTCTTTGTAAAAGTTATGCACAATAAATAAAACTACAAAAATAAAAACTATGCAGCCCTAAATAAAAATACAAAAACAAAAAGAATAATGAACATTTTGACTGAGAGGTAAACAAATAAATAAGCAAAACAATAAATTACAAAATTAGTTAATTCTAAGATTATCGAACTGATATTAAATGTAAATTTTTAAGATAGTGTAAATTAATAGTTGTAGTGTAATGTAATTTAGACAGTATAGGCACTCTAGGCACAACCAGAACTAAATTGTATACCAGTAAGAATTATTTGCTTTAATTCACCTTCGAAACCAACGAGAGCAAAGATTTCTCGGAGTATAATTGCCAGGAAAGAGATGGATATTATATGCTCTAGTGATAACACAATAAATAACTAATTTAATATTAAAATGGATGAACTAACACATATGTAATATATCAAATATAGCACTTGCGCGGAAATTGCTAATGAAAAATAAATTCGCTATTATTGCACTTTAAGCACTATGGAAACATACTAATTGTTTATTATTTTCTAACTATGCTTTTCAACTTATGTTAAAGTTGGTATAATTTGTGAAGTGACATAAATGGTCTTGGAGTTAGGTGTAGTTATACCTTCACTGATATTAATGGCAAATGGAGTGAGTAGACTTTGATGGTGTTACCAGGGGAAATGGAGAAGACATTTATAGCACACGTTTGATTCCAGACACTTTAGTGTAGGGTTAAACTGCTCTGCCTACTAGAACTGACCACTGGCTTCAGTAAAAGCATGCTTAATGCTCCTCAAATTAAGGTCATCTGGTGTTTCCACTGCTTAGTGAAGTCAATTAAAATTTGAGTTCATATTTTTCTCCACTTCTTGCAAAACAATGCAAGAGGATGACTTCAGTAAATCCTTTGGCTGAATATCATGTTTAGGAGCAATTCCTTGTGAATACTTCTTCATTATTTGGTTAAAGATAGGACGTTATTATATTTGGTCGAACAGATTAAGAACTAGTTAGATTCTAGATCATAGATATATGTAGAGATGATCTCTGATTAATTTCGTTGCTGCTACCTGATTACACATAGCCCTTTTTCGTACTAAAAAGCCCATGAATCCCTACCCGGAAGCTTATGGAACTTTCCTATGGGCTTGGATACAGGGGATACAATGGTAATATTCTTTGAATATAACGGTGTTCTTAATAGGCCATTGTGGCTTTTGTCATCCGTCAAATTATGTTATGTTATATGTTAAAGGATACAGCATGAATAATGTTTTCACCAGCAGATGAGAAAATGGTGGTAGTTGAAAGTTAAAGGAATATAACCTAAAGACTTTGATAAGGAAAACACAAATGTTAGTTGTAATAAAAAATTGGTCCTAAATTAGGGTCTGACGCATTATCAGGATAAACGATACAAGATCGACAAAAGAAACCATAAACGAAGAAAAACAAAGAAATGGAAACCAACAATAAAAAAGGGAGGAAAATAGAATTTTGTCAGTGGCAAATACTTTTTAATTAAATGGTCCACTTATTACCAGTGGCGTGCGGTGACTTTTGATGATGAGGAAGCAATTCAAGTTTTATAAAAATAAATATGTCCATTGAAGTAAATATGTTGTTCATTAAAATAATTAAAATATTGTAAGCTACTTACTTTATTTAAATTTTAATTTTTTTAATGTTATTTTTTTAATTTATTTCAATTTTAAAATAGTTTCTTTAGGTATTCACAACCCGCTTCATATTGGACTACATTGTATTTGTAGGTGCAACACTGTTTGGGATGTCATATCTAGTGTTGGTGTAGGCCTACCTGTTTTGTTAAGTTTCTCTTTCATTATAAGTCTTGGCACTGAACTTCCTTTTTAATAATTTTACCATTGAATTTTCTCCCAAATTCATTTACATCCATTTTGTTTAAAAGAGGGTTATCACTAAAAAAAATGAATAAACAATACCTCACACTTATCTAAGCACTGCCTCTGGGCTACTGATCTGAAAAATACGAAGGGTGACTATGTTAGGCCGGCAAGAATCCCGGAAATAGTAACAAAATGCTTAAGATATAAGAGCTTAACCATACTAGAATTTTTGCTATTTAGCTGCTTTCTGTCTCGGACACAGTATTTAATATAAGGTAAAAAGAAATTTTAAGCTACAAGGCAGAAAAATAGTTACGTCAATGTCTCTTAGATATTTTGTTGCAACTCGGCAGAGTTGCCAGATGCAAGCTGCTCACTGCAAAGCTAAATTTGCCTTCTTTTCGTATAAAAATAGGTTATTCTTTCCTTAATTCTAACATGGCGTTGAAATATATAGATAAAATTCATAAAACTCTAATGACTGTATATTATTGTCAACAAAATCAAAACATCTTTTAAACTATTTATTCAAAAGCAACAAAAAGTAGAGCTATTATTTAAATTGAGAGAAAAAAGGTAGAAATTTCGACGAAAAGGATCCATTTCTTCAATTGCAGTCGAGCAAATTATGGTCTAATGCAAATTCGATTGAAAGTGAACTGTACTGTATGGCGTATACAAATATAGGTAAGCATAAATTTGAGAAGAAAATTGATTCTGCTTTCATATTATTTGTTGGGGTGGAATTTCTTTTTCTTTTCTTCTTAAATAGGGAAAGCATTGCTTCCCTTGCTTCCATTGACTGCAGACCACTGCTAATTAATAATAAGAAACTACCATTCAGAAGTTCTAGATACCTTGTGTTAAATACAACACAGATTTTTAAGTGAGTTGCAAGCTTTTGATTTGGTGGTAAGTTAGGTAATCTATTGTGGTTTTCAGCGTTAATTGGGGTTTAATTGCGAACAACATTGATAAACACCTTTATATGTGCTTCAAAAATGAATGGTTTTGTTGTTAAAAGTTAAAATACCTGAAAAAAGTTTAATATAAGAGTAAATTAAAGAGAATAATCGCCACAAGATAATATCCAACTGATGTAAAGGATGGAGTGGACTGACGAAAAGAAATAGTCCCTTGGCATATGCAAACAGAGCAAAGTCACTGAAATTACAAATGGGATTAAAGAATATAGAGAAAATAAGACATCGAAATTCTTAGCATTTAATAAACTTCTTTTGTTTAACTATATTGTGGCATATTAGCACAATTCTAAAAATATTTTTGAGACAAGATTGTAGGTTAGTTGACGTTGGACCTCACCCCCACAGTTAACAGCTAGCATCTAATTTTTCAATTTCATTACTAGGTGTCAACTCATTACGATGATGTGTGATTTATAATAAAAATCTTCGCAATTTCGAAAATATTAGGCGTGGTTTATTCTGATAAATGATCAAACTGCCTCTATGTGTGATACTTTCTTGAGATTGATAATATTGCAATCTATAAGATAATTTATAATATATAAAGAGTGCAACAAAATTAAATTAAAATTTGTAAAAGTGAAAATTACCAAACGCGTAGGTATTTTAACGAATTTAAGAAGCACTTTACTTAATTAAAATATAATAAATGTTCCAATACGGTTATTCATTCTTAATAGGATTATTTTACCCTCACAGCTTGATTTAAAATAGTTTCAACCAATAAACATTCTTCTTTCCGCCCTTAGGAGGTTAATCTGGGTTATTCCAAGTTTAATCTTATACTACTCTTAATCTTTAGATTGTTTAGCCTTCTATCATATTTGCTCCTCTTTTGATGTAGAAAAACGGCCACAATTTAAAGGAGGATTTTGATTAAATATTAAGGCAGGAAATGAAAATGGGATGAAAGAAAGAACTCTACAGAACATTTAAAAATTAAACAATTTGATTCTTTAGCAAGACGAGTGTGTCAGAGGACAGAACTTAGACATCACACATAAAGTGTGTATTAAAAGAATTTATAAAAGATTGATTCATTAATTGATTTTAGCAAAATGAATAGGATTGTGGCATTGACGTATAAATGTATTAGAAAAAAGTAAGGTTTAAAAGGTGAAATTATGGGTAAAATACGTTACTTTTGCACCCCAAAGAGTAGGAAATACAAAAGAGAAATGAGTAGCATTTATGGTAGGATTAAGTCTAAAATATAGAACCTAGTACTATTAAGGCCTTCGCTTGATCTAAATCATATTTGTAATTTTGGGGCGAAACAGAAAACCTGGCTCACCCAGCGCTAGAGAATGTGACAGCTGTGAGAGCTTCGAGATAGCAGTCTCTCAGAGGTTCGGCACGGAAAAACGCGGCATCACTAAAGCATTCGCCGAACATCTATTCTGAACTACCGTGATGAAGCTCATTTCCGTTTATTGGAGATGGTCAACAAACATTACTTCAGGTACTGGTCTAACACCAACTGTAAAGAGCTGTACTTGCGACAACACCAAAGTTCAAAAGTTACTGTCTGGTGTCCGTAGGTGATTTTAATGTGTGGGGTCCTTTTTTGTGAGAGTAACGTCAGATCGCTATTGTAAACTGATCGAGAATTTCCTCCCTCCATAAATCAACAGGTTACTTAAGAATCATATTTATGACACCGTATAACTGATCTTATTAGGAAAAAGAGAATCATAATGGCATATAATGTACGTAAGTAATACTGAGGTTATGAAGCAAAGAATCATGAAACAAAAACAACTAGCTGACTTACCCGCTAATATAGATAACCCATCGCTAACTTGCTCTAGTAAAGAAGTCTTTCCCCTTTTGAATTGGTTTATCTTCACCTGATTTTTAAAGAGAACAAACAATGGCTTCGCTACTACTCCCTACGGAGGGGGTTTGCACTTCTCTGCCTCCCGCCGATTTGGCCTTTGAAAACGCTCTTTTCAACCGCATTTCATTACGCTTTTATTTACTCTTTGTTTAAATGACAATTGAATATTTTTTAAAGTAAAAATAAAGAAAATATTTAATATAATAAATACTTTATTTGATAATTTTCAAATAAAGTATCTATTATATTTAACTATTAACCCACATCCTCCAAATATTAATTCATTGTGAATTTCTTCCTTCAAACGCCTCTTTCTTTTAACAAAAGGAAATTATTTAAGTTTCTTCTTCTTTTTCTTATTATTCTCCTCTCTATCTTCCTCTCTATCTTCTTCTTAGATTTTCGAAGCAGTGCTTACAGGTGGAAAAAAGGGTCATTGCCTGTTTGGTTATATCAAGAGGCAATTCAGCTTTCGAACAAAAGAGGTTGTTTTGCCTTTGTACAACTCGCTGGCGAGGCCTCACCTAGAGTACACTGTCCAGTTCTAGGCTCCTTATTATCAAAAAGACATCGATCGTCTGGAAAGGGTGCAAGCCAAGGCCACGAAACTGATCCCATCGCTAAGGAACAAGTCATACCAAGAAAGACTGCAAGAGCTCGATCTCTATTCGTTAGAGACTCGAAGACTGCGCGGTCGTCTAATAGAGACTTTTAAAATCTTGAAAGGATTTGAAGATGTCGACTCAACCAAGTTCTTTACCCTCAACCTGAATATTCCTCGAAATCATGGTTGGAAGGAGCTGCCCAGATTTAATACCATTGCGGTGGGTAAGTCATTCACACATGGAGAGTAGCAGTGTCGAACAGTATAACTTGATGATCTCATAGCAAGTAATGAGTACATGCTATGAATCGAAACCGCAAAATGTGCCTTCTCGACATGGGCGCAAGGCCTTTGAGGTACTTCTTTTCCTTGTAACTCCTTGTAACTCCTCTTTCTCCTTCTCTTCTCCTGCTCCTACTATTCATTCTCGTACGTCTCTTCAATTTCGCTCATACAATTTTTCCCCCTCTTCCTCTTGTCTTCTTTTCTTTTCTTTTCTTTCTTATCTATCTACTATTCCTTTCCTTCTCAACTCCTCTTCTTTCTTATTCACATTCTTCTTTTTTCTTTTCTTGTCCTGCTCTTTAATGATTTCTTCTCTTCCTCCTTTTTAATCAAGGCTTTTCCTCCTTCTCTTATAATTCTCTTCTTTTTCTCCTTCTTCCATCTTTTCTGCTTGTTCTAAAATTTTTCTTTTTCTTCCTATACTTATCCTTTTCTTAAACTTCTCTTTCTACTCCTCCTTTTCTTATTTTTTCACTTTTTCTTCTCCTCTCCTTCTTTTCTCATTTTTCTTCCTCTTGTTAGCCTCAACTTCCTTCTTTTCTTATTCTACTCTGATTCTTCATCTCTTCATTCATTTGTTTATATTTAGCCCATCTAAAATTCCCCGTTCTTAAGATATATTGTTAGAGACTCCTCATTCAGCTCTATTCGTTTTTAGGTGACAGTCGATATTTCCTCTTGATAAAGATTAAAATTAAAAATCGATTTTGGAAATAATTTATATAAAGATTTCGAATATAAAAGAAATAAAATAAAAAGCAGCCATGGTTTAATTTTTATAAAGTTTCTAAACTTCACCAATTTTGCTAATACTAATAATACTCAATAATAATAATACTAATTAATAATAATAACTATAACTTTATTCTTAAAAACTTTAAAAACATACAAGGGTACTCCTTAACTAAGCCACAAAAATTATCACCATTTTTTCACTGCTTTTCCCCCAAATTCCCTTCTAAAAAATAAGTTATGGAAGAAGGTTTGAGCGCTAGAAACTTATTCTTAATGTACGCACGAAGCCACACCGCGATTTTTGGGTTATGTACTAAACATAAGTATCTATCAAAAGATAATTCACCTAATCTTATCTCGCTGCCCTTTACACAAGTTCTACTTACTCCACTATTTATAAATACATACATACAGTTGATATAAAAATTAACAAATAATGGACAATTATGACATTCTCTTTATAACGTTTGGCAATTGAACAGCATTCGTCTTGATATAACTTTGACCTGCCCCCTACAATTGAAAGCCATTCCCCAAACCTTTGGGTTGAATTAGTATAGTAAAGATAAACCATATCTAAAATGACCTATCAAAAATAGGGCGATCTATAAACTGACCAAATAAAGCTTCATGTGTTAATTAAGAAAAATATACCAATCTAACCTAAACACCCTTTGTGAGTAATTTGTTATCTTGGCTAGGTCACCTTTAAGTAGCACTACTTATACTATTTAAATTTAGATATGACCTATTTATATTATCTTCTACATCCTAACTATAAAATCCTAATACCTAACAAATACAAACTTATGGTTACGTTGTTTTGCTCTATATTAAAAATAGCTACTAATTATTTAACATAATCAGTACCTACGTTAATCGAGGATCCTTTGATCCTCCTAAGCCATAAAAAAACTTAGGATTAAAAGCAATTTTCTGGGTCGAATTGTAATATCAAATTTAAAAGTTACTACAAATACACAAAAATGCTTCTAATAAAATTGATTCAATGTAGAAATCTTGATCAATCGACCAAAGATTACGACGGTTTGAATAATTGAGCACAAAGCTTGGCTGGATCTTCGTTTGAAATTGAAAACAATGAAAATGAGGTCAACGATAACTTGAATCTGTACCCACAATTTAGAAGCATCCACTTTCTCTACATTGAGCCTATTATGTCACCATTGAGAGAAAGGATTCCAGTAAATCTTTTTGCTGCTGCCAAAACTTGATATAATAGCCTCTCGGCTACTATAGTGGTTAGCGCGCTTGCCCATCAATCGCTGGGTCGGCAGTTCGAATCTCCCTCCGGATTCTTTTTAAGCTGATACTATTTACCACGTGAGGTTACCATTGTGACCGGGCATGGTGGGGAGTTGGGGCTTGCCCTGGCTGGCGACCGCTTGAGAAGCTACATAGCTTGATATGACGACTAAAACCAGCAAATTTTCAACTTTAATCCAAATATAACTTTTGGTTCTTGTTAAACATCAAAACTCAAGGTCAGTAGATTACGAGGTTTTAGAAGGTACATGTTTTCCTATTGGTCAGATAAAGTTCATTGGTTGAGAAAATGTGATTAAGTTCATACAGGAATTCAAGAGTTGAAAGAAAAGTGCCTCAATACTCTTATCATCTAATCAGGGGTAACGATAGAAAAAGAATTGTCATAGTTTCTCAGATCAATCTGGTCAAAGAATTTCTTATTGTCAAGGGATTGAAGTTTACGCAAAACTTTATTCCCGGAGCTGTTTAGTTTTCGGAAAAATCTGGACAAAAATGCAGCAGTTATACATGAATTCAGCCTCGGTTTGACTCCTGGCGACCTCAACAAAGTGTGAAAAATACTTTAATAGTAAAACATGGATTTTTTGGCAAACTGAAAGAACAAAAGACTGTGACACAAAAACAGGCTTGCCACTCATACATACAAATAGTTATGAATTTTAATATGGTAATAGATCCGAAGGTAAGTTATCTGGTCTTTAGCCTTAATACATTCTTCTAAAATGTTTGAGCGATCTTGTGATGTAACAGCGTAGAGAAAAACCTCACGAGTTTTGGGGAAGACCCCAGAAATACCCCCTGGTTTATAATAACTCTACCTTCGTTACCTTTCTACCTAAATACACCGCTAGATTTTGGAATGGTGCGTATTCATGGAAACGGTTGACCCACTACTTTCTCGGTTTTAAAATGAAACCAAAAAATTTTGAGATTTCACCCAGTATGACACATAATAGCAATTCATAAGAGATTATTATTGTAATTAGCATAAAATACAAAATTTAATATATTTTAATTTAATAATTTCAACTAATTTAATTAAACAATTAGCTAGCCTAACTTTAAAATAATAATTTCTCTTAAAATCGAAATACATACTCATTTAATATCATAGATAACGAATACTTGATTGGTAGCTCAAAATCGGGCGATTCCATAGTCGAGCTAGCCAGGTAAAAACAAAAATCGTTCTTATTTCTTTATTTTTAAAGATATTCAAGACAAATTTGGCTTGAAGCACCCTAGGACGAAGCTACTTCGAGCTGTGAAGTCAGATTTTTATTTAACGAAAAGATTCGCCGTAACGAACGAAAGTGTGACTTATTTAATAAAAAATAAAATATAAAAACCTTATATATGTAACCGATGTTGGTTCTATTCAATTTAATTTTACTTCTAATAAGGCTGTGTACAATGG
This sequence comes from Ceratothoa steindachneri, assembly GCA_963969495.1. Lineage (NCBI taxonomy): Eukaryota > Metazoa > Arthropoda > Malacostraca > Isopoda > Cymothoidae > Ceratothoa > Ceratothoa steindachneri. The sequence goes on along the minus strand of OZ018323.1, from coordinate 193,941,941 downwards.
GATCCTTACATACTACAGGGTGTCTACTAATATCAAATTACAAAATTCCATAAGTTTTCCAGGTCTTTTCCAGGAAATTACAAAAAATATAAATGGTAAAATTTCTAATTTAAACTGTAATGAAAAATGGGTATATTACATTTAACTACAAACATATTTCAAGGTATATTCTAATAAATGAAATAAATAAGGTAGCATTAATTAAAGAAAAATAGAAAAAATCCCTCAATGGCCCACACCTGACAAATCTAGCAAGCAATTATATTTCCATTAGGTATCATTTAGCTAGACCCCCGCATTTGATTTCATTTTTTTTAACTTTATAAATCTTTTTCACAGCCCATGGGTAAGTACCAACTATATTATTCTGAAATAGGTATAATAAAGTAATAACTAATAAGAATCTAAGGTCTGGACACCCTGTACTAGTAACCTATTTCATGGTTAACCTGGATTCTAATATCTACCCTACAAAATAAAGATACATAACAAATGTCAGTGGCTACGCACACTTAAATTGACTTAGGACTTTTTCTCACTAGGAAGTTTCTTATTCTTGTAGTCAATTTTGCTCCTGGTCGCTTTCTCGGGTGCATCTGGATTACCTCTTTGTGGAGAAATGGCTACATTAAGCCTCCTGGAGGAGTATAGGTACATTTAAGCCCCCCTCCCTTCATGAGGAGAAGCGTGGGAAAGGTAGCCGGCGAAAATGCTTACCATGTGTGATCTCCTCGCCGCTGTGCGCAGTTGTAGCTAACATATGTTTGAAGGCGACCACCTAAGGTCCTTAAACGACGCTCTAACGATCGTATGACCTACGAGACCCATAAACCCGTGGTTAGGAAAAAAAAACGGTGCGAGTCAGAAGGCACGCCAAGTCGCGGTGCGGTTACGAGCCTATAATTTGCGAGCTGACTTGGGCACCCCAGTGCCACCTCAGGAATTCTCGCTCTCCCCAGATGCTAACTCACCATTCGCTCCCCCCCCCCTTTTGCATCTGTGGCCTGGTCACTTCCCCCTTTAGATAGGGCGGCAATCCGCCTATAAATAAGCCCCGCAAAGAAAGAGAAGAGGATTATCTGAAGTCGATACGCCAGAGTAGGATTAGGTCGTGAAGATCGATCCATCGGTCAGACAAGAAGATTATCTGAAGTCGATACGCCAGAGTAGGATTAGGTCGTGAAGATCGATCCATCGGCTAGACAAGAAGATTTTTAGAAGTCGATTGGCCAGAAGAAAGATTAGTTCGTAAAGATCGATCCTTCAGCCATACAAGACTATTTCCGTGAGAAACGATAGGATCAGATTGAGAAAATCGATCCCCCCCTTTCAGGGCCGTATTAACCTAATTAGTCAAGTTTTATATCGGTGCCATACCGAAGAAGCCTTTTCCGTCTGCAAAGAAGCCCGACTGAAGAAAAGCAAAGCCGCTCACACTCGAGTGAATCTCACATCTCAAGCACCGAAAGAGTGAGAGGAGAAGAACCCTGCCCCAACGAGCTCCCGTTCTTTAATTACGTTGAAGAATCATCACCCGGCACAGGCGACAAGCAATCCCTCCTCGAAAATTCAAGCAGCGCCGAAGCAACACTTCAAAGCGAGAGATAAGTCCTCCAGCGACATCCGGCAATCCCTAATACCTACCTGTAAGTTAACAATAACATTTATATATTTATTGCGATAGTAGAAGTTTAGTACGTCCCACGTTTTAAAGGAGAGTAGAAACCATTATTTTTGAACCGAGGTAATATTTGTTTGTAGATGACAGTACATTAATTTAATGTTTTATGCTAAACAAATAGGGTCGTGATAAAAATACTAATTAGCAATGGTTTGTTTATTGAAAGCCTACTTGTTTATGTTTTGTCATTTAAAATTCTTTGAGGCCAAATATAGAAATGCTTTTACTGTTGGTTTGTAATATTTAATTTAAAATACATGTTTATTTTTGGTAGATTCTGGTGTTTCCTCTTATCCTTTTGTGTTTAAAAATAGCTCTTCCTTAAGGACTAAACCACTAAAATAGCACTCTTAGAACAAAGCATACTTCATCATAGAAGTAACTCACGCCCCTTAAAGCATACCGCTACTAAAAGGGTGTCAAAGCGTAGAGTGATCAAAGCCAAGGGTCATTCTACGACATATAAATAAAAGTGGTGTCAGGTCTAGAGGTTTTATATTAGAAAGAACCCAGTAGTGTCTATTTAAGGAAGAGCTAACACATAAAAGGAACACCAGGAATAATAGGATATTTGACGAGTGCGAAATTGGTAAAGTTAGAGGTGGATACCATCCAAAGGTAATTGTTAGGCCAAGTGGTAAGTTTCGGTGGTGGAGTAGGTCAGGCTTGAGTAAAAACAAGGTAGATGACTGACATAAGCGCGATGGCATTGTTTGACCTTTATCGGAAGCAAGGCCAAAGCCTTGGACTGGAAGGAACCGATCTGAGTTCGTTTATTCAGGAGAAAGAGAGAAACGAAAGAGAAGAAAAAAGAGAAAAGATGAAAATGGAAGCAGAAAAGATGAAAATGGAAGCTGATGAAAGAAGAGAAAAGACGAAAATGGAAGCTGATGAAAGAGAGAAGATAAGGGCCCACGAAAGAGCTCTTAGTAAAGACCAGTTAGAGGTGCAGTCAGTGTCATCTAAAACAGGAGTGTCACCAGCGGCCAGCATGAAACTCCCGGAGTACAAGGACGAAGAAGATTTATGCTCATATCTCTCCCATTTTGAGAAAATATTTGAAGTCAATAATTGGGACCTAGAAGAAGATGGGGTCGCCAGACTGTTACCGCTACTCAATCGTAGGATGAGAGAGATATTCGTATCTTTACCCTCAGAAGCGACTGTGGACTATTCCACTCTCAAAGCCGAACTTCTCTCAGCTACAAACCTTAACCCGGAAGAATATAGGATGAAGTTCAGGCAGTCTCGTATAAGACCTGGACAAACATACAAACATTTTGGCTTTGAGCTTCGTCGAAGCCTACAGTTTTGGATGGAGTCAGAAGGGGTAGAGAACGAAGTCGCTGCGGTCGTCGACTTCATGCTTAGAGATCAGTTACTAAGTACACTACCCCAGGAAATCCGTGCATTCGTTAAGGACCGAAAAGCTTCTACCTTCAACGAGTGCCTGGACGAGGCTGACCTCCACGCGGTAAATCATCGGTTATATCCTAGGGAGTACAAGAAAGAGAAGGCTCCCTCCCCAAAGAAAAATGGGCTGCCACCCAGGCATTTACAGAAGAAGCCCTTTAAGTTCGCAGCAGCAAAAGGAACTTATAAACCAAATTTTGGAGGAGAAAAAAATCAAAAAGAAGTTAGGATTCCACAAGGATCATACCCTAATACCGGCACGTATCCCAAGAAGCCCGTCACTTGTTATACCTGCGGGATAATAGGTCACCTGAGTTTCCAGTGCCCACAGAACTCCCGACTGAGGGAGACCTCGAGACAACAGGTGCAAAACCTGACTGCCGCGATCCCAGCAGGACAAGTTGATGCGTCCTACGTCCCCGCGCCAACATCCGAAGGGCCCCAGCAACAGGTAAATTTTCTATTCAACAAAAGTTCGCCAGGCGGCCTACAATTTGAAGAAGGCACTGTTAATGGGTGCCGAGTATCCACTTTAGTCAGAGACACCGGATGCACGTGCATAGTGGTATCCGACAAGTTGCTGCCCCCAGTAAACCCTGCCCATAAGAAATTCGCAATCGTCCACGACTTTTTAGGACGCGACAATCGATTCCCCGTCGTGAGATGTCATATACAATGCAGATATTCTACCGGTTGGACGGACGTGGTGTGGTAGTAGCCCCGATTAAGTTCTGCGCAGTACTAATCGGACAAAACCCCCTAATTCCCAAAAAAAAGTGGCCCAACAAGTAGTCACCCGGGCACAAGAAGCCCAGAGGAAAGAGCAACCTGCTAAGTTGACCTCGAGGATTACCCTCGAAGACAATGGGCTCAAATTGACTTCCTTCGCCAGTGCTCAGAAGGAATGCCCCACTCTTAAACCTCTATGGGAGAAAGCTATTAAAGGTGAAATTCTCCAAGTGAAAAGAAAAGAAGCCTATCCAGTATATCGTAGAAGACTCACTTCTCTACCGTACTATCAGCGAGGAGGATAAGGAGAACAAGAAAGCACTGTGTGTACCTCAAGAATACACGCAAAGAATTTTGAATACCGCGCATGATGGAATATTAGCCGGACACTTTGGGCACAACAAAACGGCGCAGCAGATATTCCGACACTTTTATTGGCCCCAGGCCGCCAGGGAAATTGTGGCCTATTGCCAATCATGCGACGTGTGTCAGAAGGATCCCTCCAGAGGAAGGGTACCTCCCGCTCCCTTACAAAAGGTGCCCGTTATAACCGAATCATTCTTTCGAGTGGCAATTGATTTGGTGGGACCAATTCACCCCCCTTCAAGTGGAGGACACTCCTACATCCTCACCCTTGTGGATTGTGCCACCCGGTTCCCCGATGCCGTGGCCCTACGGATGATTGACACTATTTCCTGCGCGGAAGCATTAATTTCAATTTTTGCAGGAGTAGGCCTGCCTAAAGAAATTCTATCTGATAGAGGGCGCCAATTCACCTCAGAATTGATGGAGTATTTTAACAAACTTCTGTTAGTCAAGCCAATTTTTACGAGTCCATTTCATCCAGCCGCTAACGGAATCTGCGAGAAATTAAACGGGACTCTCAAAAATATATTGAAGAAGTTGTGTCAAAACAACCCTACACAGTGGCACAGATACCTGCCTGCAGCCCTTTTCGCCTCCTGAGAAATACCTCATCGGACGTTGGGATTCTCGCCCTTTGAGCTATTATACGGGAGAAATGTGCGAGGTCCTATGAGTATTCTTAAGGAATTATTTTCCAACGCGAAGCTCGAGCAAGAAATCAAATCGTCTTACGCCTACGTGATGGATATGCGCGAGCGCCTAGAATACTGCTCTGGCTTAGCTCGAGAGAACGCCGAGAAAAATTTAGCCAAATACCGGGACTATTTCGATATGAAAGCAAAGGCTCGAAAATTAAAGGCAGGAGATGAAGTCTTATTATTACTCCCGACCAAAAATAATAAGTTATGGGCCCAGTGGAAGGGACCGTTTGAAGTAATCGAGGCACGGGGTCCAGTCGATTACTTGATAGATACCCCAACAGGGCGAAGAACCTATCATATAAACATGCTAAAAAAATATCACGGCCGCGCGTGCATAAAGAATATTACCCTTCTAGACGAAGAAGAACCGATGGATGCCGTTTACCCGGGTACGCCCCTGCAAGTCATACACACCGTGTGTGTGGAACAAGACGAGGAATACGAACTTCCCTTGCTCTCAACTACCCCGGGAGACCCTCGGGTTGATTTAAAGATAAATCCCCACTTAGAAATTCAACAAAAAGCGGAAATGTTGAACTTGCTCATGGAATTCCCAGAAGTCATTTCTGAAAACCCCGGATGTGCCAAGGATTTTACCCATAAAATAAAACTAAAAACTAATTCAGTGGTTCAGAGCAAACCATATTCTTTACCGATCCACCTACGAGAAGCCTTCAATAAGGAAGTCCGGAATTTACTAAAATTGGGAATCTTAGAGCCATCGGAGTCCGATTATTGCTCCCCCATAGTAATGGTTAAGAAACCTGATCAATCATTTCGGATGTGCGTGGACTTTCGAAAATTGAATTCAGTGACCGTTTTCGACGCTGAGCCCATCCCACTAATAGATCAAAATCTCCATTTATTTGAAGACGCTAAATTCATCACCGAATTGGATTTGTGTAAAGCGTACTATCAAATACCTCTCGCTAAGGAGTCCAAAAAACTGACGGCTTTTGCGACCGAGAGAGGTCTGTTACAGTTTACCAGGCTACCCTTCGGACTACTTACAGCCGGTAGCAATTATAATAGGATGATGAGGCGAATTATCGCTGGACTAAGCGACGTGTCGTTTTACTTCGACAACGTGTACGTAGCTACCCGTACATGGGAGTCACACTTACACGCCCTACGCTCATTGCTGGAGAAATTGAAGGAGCAAGGTCTAACCGCAGGGCCGACCAAGTGTTATTTTGCCTACGAATCCATTGACTACCTGGGATTCAAAATAGGACAAAAACACTTGACTACCCAGCAAGAAAAAGTGGACGCCATAGTCAAGATGCCCCGGCCGAAAACCAAGAAACAACTCCGATCGTTTATGGGAGCAGCCTCGTTCTATAGGCGTTTTGTACCACACTTCGCTTCCATTGCGGCCCCACTGAATGATTTTTTAAAAAAGACAGCGTCAGACCCTGTCACGTGGAACCCCCATGCAATAACTCAGTTGGAGATTCTAAAAGGAAAACTCGTAACTGCGCCCATTCTTCGCTTACAAAATCCCAACAAGATCTTCGGTCTTCGCACGGACGCTAGTCGGGACGGGTTAGGCGGAATATTGCTTCAATACGAAGATGACGAAACAGCCTATCCCATAGCTTATGTCAGTAGGAAACTGTTGAGTAGAGAAAAAGCCTACGCTACTATCGAAATCGAAGCTTTGGCCATAATATGGTCCATAGGTAAATTCAAATATTATCTAATAGGGCGCGAGTTTAAGTTGGAATGCGACCATAAACCGTTGTCATACTTAGGTAAAAATAAGTGTAAGAATGGAAGACTCCTGAGATGGAGTTTACTCTTGATGGAGTACCAGTACTCCATTCACTACATAAAAGGGTCCAACAATTGTATGGCCGACTCGTTAAGTCGGAACCCTGTCGACGATTAAGGAGCAGCCCAACTATTGTATTATAGCAAAGTTAAGTGTAAATCAGTAGAATTGTAAGTAAGTAGGGGCGAGTAACCCCCGAGTGGTAGGTAAGAAAATCCTAAGTTGGCACAGTAATATAGGAATTAATGTAAGGTCAGGTGAAATGTTATCGAGGCATTCCCGAGTGAACTAGAATTTATTGTATAATATAATGTTCCGTAAGTTACCCATGTATATTATTGTAAGCGTCGGATTGGAACCCCCCCCCCTCCCGTTATTTTCTTAAGAATGGAGGTAGATGTGGAGAAATGGCTACATTAAGCCTCCTGGAGGAGTATAGGTACATTCAAGCCCCCCTCCTTCATGAGGAGAAGCGTGGGAAAGGTAGCCGGTGAAAATGCTTACCATGTGTGATCTCCTCGCCGCTGTGGGCAGTTGGAGCTAACATATGTTTGAAGGCGACCACCTAAGGTCCTTAAACGACGCTCTAACGATCGTATGACCTACGAGACCCATAAACCCGTAGGGGAAAAAAAAACGGTGCGAGTCAGAAGGCACGCCAAGTAGCGGTGCGGTTACGAGCCTATCATTTGCGAGCTGACTTGGGCACCCCAGTGCCACCTCAGGAATTCTCGCTCTCCCCAGATGCTAACTCACCATTCGCTCCCCCCCGCCTTTTGCATCTGTGGCCTGGTCACTTCCCCCTTTAGATGGGGCGGCAATACGCCTATAAATAAGCCCCGCAAAGAAAGAGAAGAGGATTATCTGAAGTCGATACGCCAGAGTAGGATTAGGTCGTGAAGATCGATCCATCGGTCAGACAAGAAGATTATCTGAAGTCGATACGCCAGAGTAGGATTAGGTCGTGAAGATCGATCCATCGGCTAGACAAGAAGATTTTTAGAAGTCGATTGGCCAGAAGAAAGATTAGTTCGTAAAGATCGATCCTTCAGCCATACAAGACTATTTCCGTGAGAAACGATAGGATCAGATTGAGAAAATCGATCCCCCCCTTTCAGGGCCGTATTAACCTAATTAGTCAAGTTTTATATCGGTGCCATACCGAAGAAGCCTTTTCCGTCTGCAAAGAAGCCCGACTGAAGAAAAGCAAAGCCGCTCACACTCGAGTGAATCTCACATCTCAAGAACCGAAAGAGTGAGAGGAGAAGAACCCTGCCCCAACGAGCTCCCGTTCTTTAATTACGTTGAAGAATCATCACCCGGCACAGGCGACAAGCAATCCTTCCTCGAAAATTCAAGCAGCGACGAAGCAACACTTCAAAGCGAGAGATAAGTCCTCCAGCGACATCCGGCAATCCCTAATACCTACCTGTAAGTTAACAATAACATTTATATATTTATTGCGATAGTAGAAGTTTAGTACGTCCCACGTTTTAAAGGAGAGTAGAAACCATTATTCTTGAACCGAGGTAATATGTGTTTGTAGATGACAGTACATTAATTTAATGTTTTATGCTAAACAAATAGGGTCGTGATAAAAATACTAATTGGCAATGGTTTGTTTATTGAAAGCTGACTTGTTTATGTTTTGTCATTTAAAATTCTTTGAGGCCAAATATAGAAATGCTTTTACTGTTGGTTTGTAATATTTAATTTAAAATACATGTTTATTTTTGGTAGATTCTGGTGTTTTCTCTTATCCCTATGTGTTTAAAAATAGCTCTTCCCTAAGGACTAAACCACTAAAATAGCACTCTTAGAACAAAGCCTACTTCATCATAGAAGTAACTCACGCCCCTTAAAGCATACCGCTACTAAAAGGGTGTCAAAGCGTAGAGTGATCAAAGCCAAGGGTCATTCTACGACACTCTTTTTATGCCTATTCTTTTGACTTTTGCATGGGCATCACTGTTAGCTTTTGTCACCATATTTTTGCATAAGACATGGGAGAGGGACCTAGCAATGGTATGAACAATGATGTTGACCAGGCTGCAACCATTTTCACAGTCCAGCAGGGACATGCCTAAGTCATTGCTCATGATTTCCTTGTAGACACTCACAAACACTTCTTCTGAAGAGTATGCCGCCAGGAACTTGGCCCTCGATTCACCTAGTGTTGTTATCGTCTTGAAGACTTCCACGGCCATCATAGCCAGGTAGATGCACTCGTTTGCGGTGTAAAGGAGACTTCCGTGGTCCTGGAATTCAACCATCAATCAGAAAGTCTCTGGTAGCTTGTCGGGGTCGGCCACCTGCACTGAGGGCATAGGGAGGAGGCCTTCTACCAGAGCCCACTGGGAAAAAAGCACACCTTAGGCGGCTGCGGGCCTTTCTGTCCAAGTACCCTTAGAAATGTCCCACCCCGCCGACCTCACCCGGCCCAAATTTGCTCGGGTTCAAATTCTCGGAGTCAATGTCCAGCTCCTCAACAAACTCTTTGGCCAGTTGGTCGTTGTTTGTTTTCTGGGCTTCATGCAGTGGGACCATGTGCTCTTTGACTTCTCCCAGGGTTTAACCAGACAGCTTAATGAGAAAGATGGTTCTGATGAGGGTCTCTGCTTGGAAGAACTGTTTGGCCTTAGTCCAGTAGTTGGTGCCAGACATATTGCGATGGCGTCCAAAGGCATGCCACCTCCTTGTCTGATGTCATCCTGCCAGGGCAGATGTTGACGATGCCCTAGTCCTTGTACCTGTGCCGGACGTCCATGATGGCGGGGCACGCATTGGTCGACGTCAGGTACACTGCCTTTGTGGTGTCAGTGGTGAATATCCTGTTGCTAGGATAGCCACAGGATGGCCAAGCCTTCATGAGTTCTGCCGTGTCCCGCAAGAACTGGACTTGCCTCTGGGTGATCTCGTCCTTTACTCTCCACACGGCTTTTTGGATGTCGTTGTACCTGAAAGAGCAAAATGTTAATTGACATCTTTTACTATGTAAAAGATTTTACATTTGTTTCATTGTTGTCTAACTAAATTCAGAAGCAACACATGTGAAACAACAGCATTTTTACTGAAAAGATAAAAATGCCTGAAGTTTTAAATTTAAATAAATATGAATGCAATTTATAATATTAAACAATTAAAAAACTGTCTGAAACGCCGAATTTTTACCTCTTGTCTTAGCATAGCCTTGTGACGTTGAGAATGGTGAATCAGTTGCTCACAAACTCAAGGAACAAGACTTGATTGGCGTAGAATCGCAGGGCGGCGACGGTTGATGGGTTTAGGCAGCTGCCATTAGATTGACGCTCTGACGATCAAGGTTGGATGGGTTGATGACCTGGTGCGTTAGCTTGTGCCCTAACCTCATTGGTCTTTGATCTTTTGCAAACAACTGTCTGAGGTGTGACAATTGCAGTGAAGACTTTGTTTTATTTCCTCTCTTCCTTCAAGGTGGGGAGCCAAGGCAGTATGATGATGGTTTTGTTGAGGAGCATGTAGTACATATTTTTGCTGATATGTACAGGGTAATAGAACACAAAGACACGCGGCGGGATAGTGACTGGAAACTCCTCTCCGCCCATGTGTTGGATGAAAGACTGTTTGACCCTGTGGTTGTCAATGGTTAAGCTGTGTACGTCAAAATTGATGTCAATCAAAATGTCGCGGCAGGTGTTAAAAATGATTTACATGTTCTTGGTAGAGGCATTCTTGATAGGCTCCATGGCAATCATTTCCTGATAGCTCCCGGCGATGGAGTTGACGTGTGCGCAGAGCAGAGTCTTGGTGAGGGTGCCATCTTTCTTCCCCAAGAATGAGCCACTGACGAGGCTGAGGGTGATGGTGGTGTGGATTTTGTCGATGGCCAGGTAGACAGCACTCTCCCTGGGCGTAAGTTTGGCGAAGCGCATCTTAAAATACTCGATGGTGAGTGGGTCTATGACGCCTCGAAACTTTGTGAAAGTGGTGAAACATCTGAGCCTCTCAAAGGAGGGCAAAACAAGTCAAGACTTTTGACGAGCGTTTTGTAGAGTTCAGGAGCCATCATAGACCACTGCATGCATTGAACAAAAAATTCGGTGAGGTAACTACGCCCAAACTGTTCGGCTTTGACAAGCTTGAGCTGTTCACGGAACAGGTCGACAACTTGTTGCTGCGTTTCGTTAAGATTTTCCTTGTTGAGAGATTCGAGGTCAGGGCATTGGTATCAAAATTTGCCTGCTCGTTGTGTTCCACCTCGGCAAGGATGGCGAGGATGTTGGGGACCTCGTCAACCTTGGTGTTGAGCGGCAGGTGGTGGGTTCTCAAACTGATGACCACGTTGGTGAAGTTTTTGTTGTTGACAAGCTTGCCTTCTTAATAATCCTCAAAGGTAAATTCAGGTTGGAAAACAAGGCTGTTTCTCATCTGAAGTTGACCTCCCACGAGGTTAACCTGAAGGAATCACATAATGTAATCGTCATTCTCTTTGTACATGACTTGCTGGTAGCTGCCGGGCAGCTTGTACTCCTGCAGCTTTGCAGAGAGTTCTTGTGGCCTGTAACCTGGATGATCAGTGCCATCTTCTTCTCAAGTACCTCGGTGACGGACTTTTCGTCCCCTCTGCGAGTGGAAGGGGTCGCCAGCTTTGTCTCCTTGAACTCGAAAACCTTTCGCAGGCAGCCCCCAGGGAAGCCGGTGGTGTCAAAAACTCTGGGCATAGCCTCAAGCTTCAGTCTTATCCTCTTCCTGGGCTGCCCCTTGTTGTTGATGTCCTTAGTCATCATCCCTGAAGAGTCGTTGTTAGACTCCAGCCTTCTCCCAGTTAGTGGAGGAGGAGAGATCCATGAATGACAGAGCAGCTTTCCATTTAGCAAACAGCCCAGGGTGCTTGGTAGAGAACCTCTGGAAGGCCAACTTGGGTGGCAGCTTAACCTTGGCCTTTTCTGCAGCCGTTGGCCGGTATCCTATCCAACAGCCGAACCCGATACACATGTCTGCCATAGTTATGTAGTTAGAACAAGCAGGTGAGTGTGAAACATATGTAGTCTTTGTGATACCAATGTGTACACACTGTGATTACGTCCAAACCCAGAAACAAAAGTAATACACGTTTTTGTAATCATATGAATAACAGTACAGTATTATTAATAAGATTTTATTGCTGTTTTTGAACCCGTGTTTAATAAATTTACCAGGCAATGGCTTCGCTACTAAGATTAAAATTTGAAATCTAAAAAAAAAGCAGCCATGGTTAAATTTGTATAAATTTTCCGAACTTCGACAATTATAATAATTTTAAAAGGCAACCTAAACTAAATTTCCCCCCTTTCAAAATATAATGTTGCTAATATATAGTTATAGTAGAAGATATATAAAAATAAATTTTCTGAACTTCAGCATTTGTAATTCTTTGGGTTTTAAAATATTCGCAAAATTTCGATACTTTTATTTATTTCTGAACTTCACCTTTTTGTTTTTTGATATAATAAAAGAATTATTAGAAATCACTTAGAAATCACTTAGAAATCACTAAGATGAAATTATTATTCAAATACTCAAAAAATACCCTTCTTAAATTATAAAGTTAGTGATGATGATGAGGACAAACGACAATAAAATATAATTTTACCAAAATCTCTAGCCAGAGATGATTTGATCTATCAAAGCATCAGTGAAGGTGTAGTTTAGGGTGCGTATCGTAGTCATGACTTTTAATATCACAGTTATGATAAACATTTATCTATGGATAAACAATACCATAGATTAGGGTTGCACCGATATGCAAATTAGCCGATAACCGATATATTGATCGAAACCGATACATCAGCGCCGATACAGGGTTAAAGAAATCAAAATAAAAAAAATATATATTTGAGAATTTTTTTGCCGAATGGAGGAGCTATTGCCGTATAAAAAAAATGTCTTCAAGTACGTCATTTCTGACAATCTTAGACGATCGCAATCTTGCTAAGCCTAATCTTCCTCGTTTGTTTATAAACGTATACAATAATGTGAATAATAAAATCATTCGAGAATAGTTAAGTTTATTGTAGAGTAAATGCACTATTAATTTAAATTAGTGTATTATTTATGTAATTATTACTAGAACTTTTAACTTATATTAGAAATTAACGCGTACATTGTGAGGCTTAAGGCTAATTTTGCAATTTCTAAATCATTATAGCTTTAGGCCATTATAGCATCTTTCCCCAAGCAACATATATGTATCATATGCTGGCTTCCCTTATTTAACACACATTATAACTTATTCACTTAAATAGCAGGAGTCCACATCTTCACTACTTAGAAGTACTAGAGCTAACAAGCCTACAACGGCAAATAAATACAATTAGCTTATGATTTCAAAACTTTCCAAGATGGCGGCAGCATCTCACCTAGAGTAAGTCGTAACATTGACTGGAATCGCCGCCTGGCGGGCATAGCGGCAAACACCCGCGTTGACTGTCGCCCGACTATGGAAGTAGCAGAATCTGGAATTTGCTGAAGCTACCAATTAAGTATTCGCTATCTATGTTAATATCTATGTAACAAATTGCATTATAATTGGTGAAATTTACAAAATCATCGAAGAACGTTAGGCAAAGCCCAACGTTTCAAAGTTTTGAATCCATCGACTTAATGTAGAGAAAGAGCGTAGAGTAAACAAGAAAAATCAAATGAGAATGACTTGCAGGGTTAGTGACAGAGATAAATGAACAAAGTATTGAAATTGCTTTCATTCTCAATCTTAGATGTTCAAGGCACGAGCGGACCTTCAAATTGAATCGGCATGAGAATTAGTTCAGTAAAATAAAGTACTAAGAGCAGTAGGAAAGTTGAGATTTGGCTCTGTTCTTATGATTTTTCAGAAATAGTCTAGTATTTCTTATCTTTTGGATTGAATATTCAAAGCACACTTCATTCGTATCGCATAATGGCCAACCATCCACGAATTTAAGATGCGAAAAAGGAGTGAACACACATACTAATTTGGTGTGGGAGGGGGGGTTGTTTTTGGATGTGAACACCTTCTGCCTTTTTCAGCCGTGTTTCGATTTAGAAAGGACTGATTAAAATTCAAAAGAAATAAGATGCGGTTAGATCTCAATAAAGTATTTAACATATTGGTACATCTCTTTCCCTAAGCTGAATTGAGCTTTAATTTTTTTTAAATGACTATTTACTGGCAAAAACAGCGATTTATATATCATTGGAGATAATTAATTTTATGTCTTCGTTGGTGTACTATATAACACCATTATATAATTATTTATGTCAAAGAACTTTTGCTTCTGTTCTTATAATTTTTTTAATTTTAAATAAAATTAGGGTTATATCTCATGATTTGATCTATATTTGATTAATGTAACCTCTAACTGCATTTTTGTAATACTAAATATTCCCTATCCAATTTATCATTACTTTTTAATTTGTAGAGTTCTCATTATAATACTGCAACCAAAAAATGTGGCAGAAGTTCATTATAACTTCATTAAAACAAGCTATCAAATGAAAACATCTTCATAAGAGACAGGTTTGCAAGATCATTATAATATACCTGACAATATAAAATGTATTTAAAAGCTAAAGCAGCGACGTGAAGACTAAGGAATGCTTCCGAGGAGTATAAAAATGCCTTTGATTTAGTAATCATGTAATTGCTACTAAGAAATTGCCAATAGAATTTCTTCAGGCTCACATTGGCAAAACCTCTTAAATAAAGAGACACATGTCATTTTCATTGTATTCAACTTAGTTTATAGGGAAAGAAAATTATAAAATAAAGTAAACATACAAGTAAGTGACCTGCTGTCCCGAAGGGCTTTATTCATTGGTCAAGGAGAATTAATATTTATTTCACCATTTTGACGAATCACTCGTGGTGTTCGTGCCAAATAAGAAACGGTTACATTTAATAACAGCCAAATATCGAGAAACAATTAATCACGTCAGAAAATCGACGTTCATAACATGCAAAACTATGTATAAGGGTGGAAACTCTTGATGGTGTCATATCCCGAGAAAATAGCAGAAATTGAAATATATTCAAAAAAACAGTAAGAGAGATTTTCTTTAGGCACTAGAGCTGGACGCTTCAATGCGAAAAATTTTAATTATTAAATCAAGTTGCTTGAATATTCTCTCTTGGTATTAACCTTAAAACAATAAAATTGATGGTTGGATAAGAGCTTAAATATTAATCTTTATTCGTATTTTGCTTCTTATCCAAATTTCAATTTTATTGTTTCACAATAGGTGTGGCTTCGTCATTCCATCATACAGGAAGAGCTTGCGCTTCGCAGGCATACCATTGGTCTGTAGCCTACAGTCTAAGTAAGGGTATCGGTTACCATTCCTATAGTCTCAATTTTTTTCCCGAAATATATTTATTAGTTTCTGCTTTTTCTATATCTCCTTCCTGTAGAAAACTTACAATGCCCTTTTGAATAACTTCATTTTTATCTTCTCTTTTGTAATACTAATCTTTATTTGCTTCTAAAAATTTTATCATTATTCTCGTCCATTAATAATTCTGCATATGCGGTTTTATTAAATTTCATTATATTCAAACCTTTCTCATATCGATTCCTATATTCAGGAAGTAAAAAGTATAAGGTGAGAAAACAAGGTCTACTGACCAGAAGTCGCGTGCTTTCTCTTATTTTGGTTTATGACCTTAAGACCTTCAAAACATTCATTAATTCCTGGACTAACGTTGGGAGGACCTTAGCAATTATATAATTTTAAAGAGAAGGGAAAACAACATAAGGGCTTCAAATTTCGTTAGAATCGGCTGGAAAGTTATGACGTTATTGCCAAATAATTTCCTGGCTAAATTTGGAGGACCTTGGCAATTATAATATTCAAAAGAGAATGTAAAAAAACCCCATTATATACCTATGTATAGCATGTTTTACATTTGAGTATATAGTGTTATCAGAAGAATTAGTTAATACCCAGTAGTGATGTGTAAAAATGTATATATTTTTTTCATCAAAACCATGTAGGAGTGTAGCATGATTAATGCAACAATGTGTTAACCCAAGGTCGATGCTTATTAGGTCATTATCTATGTTACTCCATAATTTGAAGGGCAGTCTTTGTAGCCTTCCAATTGAAAGGAAATAGGCTTTTGGCACCCTAATTGGAGGATAGTTAAGCCAAACAAGAGAAACCCCCACTAATGGGAGCTCGGTGTATCTACGACATCCTGAAAATGGGTACTTGCATGAATTAATGGAGTAATATACCATGTAATAGATATTGAACCAAAGAAAAGTAGAGACAAATAATATATATCACAATTGTATATTTATTAAGGAATTCTGTATAGAGCAAGCGGATCCTCAGAGCCATAGGCGTACAAACACTAACATACGCACGCTAGGAAAAAGCTGCCAGTCAAAAGGTTCTCAATGATAGATAACAGGGACAAGCTGAACAAATACAGGGCAATGTATGCTTTGACCGTTTGCAATTTCAAAAAGGTTGTGAAAGGCAGCGATCTCTCTGATACGGAATAGGCCCACAACGCTAAAAATATGCAAGTTAAATAATTTCGCATAACTCTTGTAGCTCCGCCCAACGAAGAGGCCGACGAACATTCTTGATCGTTGGCTCCGCCCAGCGTCAAGGTTAAGCGAAATGGTCACGCTCCTTGGAGATGGGACGCTTATATATATTAAAACACACACTAAAGGAAAGGAAGAAGAAAAGCTAGCGAGATAGAATCAGTCAAGTCGTCCGTCTGCAGCCTGTTGCCATTAGTCGCGTTACGAATCCCTTTCCCTCATCCTTGATGCCTACTGCCTTTAGACTTAGATTTATAACCTTAAAACGGAAGACTACACATAACCGCGAAGAACTCGAATGTTTCCTCTTGCTCCCATTTTGGTAGGCCCAAACCTATAAAATCTATTTATCACGGCCTTCTTTTACGAAGTCTTTTTCTTTAACCACGATTACCGACTCACCTTCGGTATTTCCCGTGAGAAACTTAGGGAGTCAGCATCAATTCGATTGCAAGACAGAAGTGGGCCTACTACCTACAAGCCTTAGATACCCGTCACGTCACCTTCTGCTAGACGCCATCACTCACACACTACTACTATAAACGGGTCACTTCAAGAAGCCCAATAACTTCAAAAGGCCTGCTACCTTTACAGGAAAGCACGCTTTGGAGGTGAGATGCGCGGTGCTCCTTATGTACCTGATCGTATGTTACGAATATGCTATACACATACATTTTTTTGATATTGTTATTACTTACATAGTAAACTATATATGTTAATAGAACAAGACTAATCTATTAGTTTCTAATTAGTTAGCATATAAGTAAATTTAATTTAGGGGACAGAAGATGGAGTACTTCCAACCTTCCAATCTCAATTTATTACATTTTGTGGAGAAGTAAATTGAAACAGCGGTTTTTATAGTTTAGGGTTAGTTAATAAGTGGCACTGATCATGTAAAATTTAACCTTAATAATAATATCCGGCCAGAAATTTGCAACTTGCAATTAGATTATTATACCGGTCGAAAAGTGTTTGCAGTTTAACCCGGACTGCTAAACACATAACGTTCATTGACTTAACGATATTAACCCCTCGGTACCATCTGCAACCCATAACTTTTCACTTAGTAATACAACTGGGACAATGTTACTAAGTAGAGGGAACACAAAAGTGGAGATAATTTAGATAAAGAGAGAATTGAGGGTTATTAGAAAGAAAACAATAGTTTTCTAAATAGTTTTTTTCTAAAAGACAAAGATAAATACGAACATAGTTTTTAAGGAGAGCCCATTGGAAGTGAAAAAGTTAGCGTGAAGAGGCTGTGTTGAAAGTTCCAGATGGGAATATTGTTAATGCTATGAAGGATCCAAATCAACGAAGAAGTCGGGTAACATTGATGACCAAAAAGTAAACACATACTGAATGACTACGCCTGCCTAAACAAGGGACTTCATCGTTACATAATATGGAGGCAAATAAAACCTCGATAGTCTTTGTTGAGATGAGGTAGGTAGAAGAATTAATGGATGAAGTTAAGATAGGGTGTCGAAGTATGGCCAAGTGTACTGGAATATTCGCACACAGTCTCTAAGGTAGGCTAAGCAAGGCAATAACTGTTATTGTTCTAAGAGTGCGATTTGAATAGATAGCTGCAGCTGCGTGACCAAGGAATATTCCAAACACAACGACAAAAATAGATTTTAAACACACTAAATAAAAGGCTCAAAATAAAAATGGATATATATAGGTAAATGAATAAGACGGAATTAGGTTCCGAATACTAATTGGATAACCAGGCTTATCAACTGGTTATAATGGGAGATTTAGGGTAGTGAGCGATTTAGTTCTTTTGAACCTCGAGAGTAATGCGGGGCGAACTTGAGGGGAGGTCTTGCTGACCTGGCTTACTCACTGGTGTAGCTGGGAATCCGCAGAGGGTGGTGCTACTTTCTCCAAATTTGGAATTTGCGAGATGCGCGCCTCTTTTTCTTAATAGGTCACCGGACGAGCTTCGAAGGAGGGAGGTGACTTCTTCAAACTCGGATTGAGCGAGCGGTTGGGCCTCTTATCCTCAAGAGGTCACCAGAAGAACTTCGGAGTTCGGCTTCTCCAATCCTTGATCCGAAGGCGGTTGAGAAAGGCTGACGTTGCCTCAAGAGACTTTTCTCCCTGACCCAAAGATAAGAGTGTGATGTCCAGCTCTTCCGTCACTTGCGACTGTCACTAAGCACTTCTCTGGAGAGAGCGTCGTTGAATCAAGCTCTTTTCAGGGAAGCGTCGTTTAACCAAATCTGTCGGTAATCCTTGGGAGGGTTCATATATACCCGGAGTTCTCCAAAACAGGGATAGAGAGAGGCCTTCACGAAACCTCATTATCGGCCTGGAGAACCGAGCGTCTTCTTACGGGAAAGTTTAAGAAACTGGGATCAGCGGGTCAGACGGAACGGCCAGCCGCTGGTGTCACAAAAGCTGTTCGAGGAAACCCTACAAAATAGAAGAGTAATGAAAGATTAAGACGGCGGGGAGGTAACCTTCAATTTCAGCGTCATGCCTCGCTGTGAATTTCTCAGTGACCTAGCGGCAAGTCCAAAAAGGGTGAATTGGGAGAGTAGGGGTATAACTTGCTTTCTCTCCAGGAGTAATATCTTAGGAGGTGGGTAAATACTATTATTTTAGCGGATCCCTCTACATAGGAAAAGTATTAAGTGGTGCTAGTAGGCTTATATGGAAAAATGGAAGATTGGCAGAGAGATGAAAAGTGCTTTGAGATCATCCTAATCTCTCAATGTATTAAATGGTAACATAGTGATTGATGCTTAGAGCGGTGCTAAAATAGTAGAATTAGGGGCTAATCTTTAGTACAAGTATAAAGTTTTCTAGGTGACTGGAATTTCGTTTGGTGATTTTTTACATTCTCGACTCGGGCGCTGTTTTCTGTTTCGTTCCAAATTGAACGATATCGTGTTCCAACTTTCGTTCATTTGCGCATGTAGGCGCCATTTTCGTTGGAATGAACGTCGGGAAAATACGAATAACTATTACTTTGGGTTATTGGAGGCCAGTTTCGAGCCGTCTAGGGATTACCATTAAGTTGGGCGGACTCGCTACACTTAACTTCGCGTGCCCTGAGGAACAATTAGTACAATGAAGGATTTGGGAACAAAGGACAAAGCATTATGGGATGAAAGGTAAAGAATTACTTTTCTTTTTAACTTTTACATAATATATGCAACTAAACATGGGCCATTAATATAGATAAAATATACAATTCCCTAAAAATTACGAAAACAACATTTAAAAATGTCTCTGAGAAAAAATGTTTTCTTAAACCTAAAATAGCTAGAGAAAACAATTGTCGGGGGTAACTCTCCTAAAATAACTTATAACTAGTTTATCAAATATTGGCATTTAGAAACAATACTTTATACGAAGAGGCAGGAATGCTTCTTGTCGTTTTTTTTTGTAAGCAAATATAAGAGAATTTTGTTTCATACTCTAACAGAGCGTGGCTTTCATTTAATTTTTGTTAATAAAGCTAACTTAACCATAATCTTTTCATCCTTGATGTTTCATATTTAATAATCATAATTTAATACACATCAAATAATTACGTTTCTATATACATGCTACATTGATAAAGTAAGTTAGCATCATTATTACACGTGTTTTTTCCACTTTGTGGAATAGTCGAAATTGAACTGCATCTCCGCGGCAAAACATATTTAAATATTTACACCTATAGAATCTTACTCGCTTCTTCGTTCACGCTTGCACGTAAATTTGCAAATATATTATGTAAATCAATTCAGTGTATGATTGACTACAGATATGCTTTATCTTACTTGTTATATTTACCTAAAAACCCTGACTTCTAACATTTATACTTCTTTAGTAGGGCTTGACGGAGATTATGTGATTCCCCTTATGATTTATGTTGGTCAGTGTACAAGAAATTTACACACCTATTGAGGAATATCAATATAATTCTGTGGAGAATTGGGTCTTGGGCACAAGATTTTTTGATTACATGTTGCAGCCTGTCCAGTCCCGAATCGCTTATCTGGATTGTGAGGGAATGCCCTTATAGGACCACCGTGAGAGGAAGCACCATCGGAAATACCCCTTCTATTCTTTCAAGAGCAAGTGAGCCAGCGTGAGAATTTTTGAAAGTCGAGGAAGAATCCGTCACTCGCTTACTCACCCATCCCAGCTGTGTTTGCTTTCAGATGCCAATCATCTCCTACTCTCCTGCGATAAGGCCGGGCACAACCCTATTAACCCTCCCCCATATCGCGAGGCAGGTTTCATCGTCTGGAACGACGTACGAGGGTCAGTCAATAAGTTTTGCGAATCGGTAGGGCAAAAAAAAAGAAAGGGGGATAGCTGTTTGTGGGGGTGTTAGGACAAGTTAGGACAGTTCAGGACCTGCAGCCGCACACTCCTGCCTTGTCTAATTAGGAAGCAGTAGCTGATCGCAGATCGTCAGTCACAAATCTTTCAACAATGGAGAAGGTTGCGCACCGCGCATGATCAAATTTTTGACCAAGGAAGGCAAGAATGCAAAAGAGATCCATGAACGCATGGTTGCAGTGTACACCGACACCGCCCCTTCCTATGCAACAATTGCTCGCTGGAATAGGGAGTTCCGCCATGGTCGTGAGTTCCTTAAAGATGAACCCCGTCCAGGACGCCCGTCAGACGTGACCAATGAGGACAATGTGGCCCGTATGGATAGGATGATCCTCGAAAATCGACAGGTCCAAGGTTGAAGAAATCGAGCGACAACTTGGAATATCACATGGAAGTGTTATCAACATCATCCACGACAATTTGGTCATGACCAAGGTCTCTGCCCGTTGGGTCCCTAGAAACCTCACGCCCTATGATTGACTTCAACGTCGTCAAAGTCCACAAGGCCAGAGTTGCACAAGCTTTCCTGCGCGAGTGCGGATTCGAGGAGCTAAACCATCCCCCTTACAGTCCAGATCTGGCCCCTAGTGACTACTTTTTAGTCCGCCAGTTCAAGGCTGCACTACGTGGACGCCGGTTTGGTGACGATGAAGATGTTCAGCTCACCGTTCAGGAGTGGATTGAACAGCAGTCTGGAGATTTCTGGTTGTCAGTAATTCGAAGTCTCAGGGACAAGTAGCGCAAGTGCATTGAAGTCGAGGGTAGTTATATTGAAAAATGATAAAACACTTTTCCTCATATCTCGTTTCCTTATATCCGTATTGTAAAACTTATTGACCGCCCCTCGTATTATAATGAAATATGTTTGCCTACACTGGCGCCAAGAATCCCTTAGGGACCGCAAGGCTCTGAGGCGTCTATTAGATGAGCCACCCGGGTATTTAACCCGAAGCTCACCATCTCTCGAGGAGATTGAAAGACCGCAATCCAATTTGTCCAGACCGCCGTCTTTTTCCCGTGAAACCCCGTAACCCGTCGTCGTACGTCCTCGAAGATCTCTTAAGCAGATCTACATTCGTTAAGCTTTGTGCGACTCTCTCACCTTCACCACTCCTTCGGGATTCCCGTTCTTTCTAGACTGAAACTACCTTCCGATCGTCAAAATCGTCTCGAGTTGAGATTACGTCTCTCTGGGGCAGAAAAAATCTCATTCTTCATCACAAATAATCCAACCTCATTTTCGAGTCCTCCTTGTCAGGACTCTACGAAGTAACTTCTTGAATACCTGCGCCGTTGTCCTCCATCCGCCCTCCAATTCACCCGCGCTTGAAGGTAAACCGATCTTGTATGGTCATCCCAAGATTACCTCATTAATCTTCATTTAATTCATTTAACTGCCATAATTAATTTGTTCTCCCTTTTTATATATATTTAAATTTCACCCCTTTTATTATATATGTTACAATTAGATTTGGGGTTATTGTCTTTATATATTCTTTGAACTACAACTTGGCAAGCCATTAATCCAATCTCGGTCAAGCGTAATTCGCACTCTTTATTAACGTCCCGAACTATCTCATGCGCCTGTGGTCAGCTATCTGCCCGTGCTTGCGTACCAAAATACCAAAGGATGGACAACTTATTACTATCTACCAACAAATACAATTTGATTCAGGTAGGGATTCGGTTCAGGATCTATAACACTCAAATAAATCTTAAGAGGAGCATTGTTTACCAAGTGATAGTTCAGTACTAGACAGTGGTAGAACCATGATTCTGCCATCCATATGTATCTGATATACATAATTTAGCTTTAGGATGTTTCTAACATATTTTGGCTATCCTGCAATACTAAAAAAATATATAAGGACGAATAAGAGATATAGATCCACAATTAAATAAAATTTGCTTTGTCTTGATTATAATTCAAAAACAACCAAAAAAGGCTCATGATTAATAATGCGAGGAGGAGGTTTCCAGGATGAAGAAATTATATGGTGTGACTTAATTTATCTTAATGGGTGAGCCGGAGTAGAAATCCAGATTCATTCCGTCATTATGGAAAATCTTAAAATTGTTTATAACTCAAAAACTACTTCCGATAAACATATGACTACAAATCCTAGGAAGATGTTTTCAGGGTTGAGGAATGAGATTTCTGATTTAGGGAGATCCGGAATTGTGTTATCCACATATTCGAGCACTGAAGTTTTGGAAAAACTTGGGCTTAAATGTAAATATCGGGTTGGGAAGAAAGAAATGTCCGCTTTTCTATAATAAGTTTTAGATAGTATTTATTAAAGTAGTGCCTCTTTCTATCGTTAAGGAATAATACAATGAAAAATTTATACTTTTTACTTACAGATTATAAAAATATTGTTCATAATCTTTTTGGATTCATCGTTATTTTCGTCCCACCCAAAGATCACATTAGTCATGATCTAGTCTGAGCTTAATAAGAGTTTCAATGCAAGTACACCCACAAAATAAATTCAGAGGATTTATGGGGATAAGGTAGCAAATAAAAGAAGTTGCAGGAACGGGGCGGGGAGCACTCCCGTTTCTAAAATAGCCGTTTCAGTATAAAAGACGGACCATTAGAAGGTCCTTCAAAAGAACTTGATTCCGAAGGGTTTGAAGCAGTTATCATAACAAAGCCTGTCCATCAAAAAATCAAAATGACTGGAATGGTTGCAGTGATTGAAAAATGGGTTCCGCACGAACTGTTAATCGAGAATCTGCAGCAGCATGATGCTTGCTGTGACTCATTGCTTTCACAGCACTTTCATGAACCATTTAGGGGTTATGCCACCTTTCGTGGATAACTCGAGGAAGAAGAATTCCTCAACAACAGAGAGGAGGACTTCATCTCAAATATCATGTTGAGTGTATAGTAGGATATGGAAGGAACTATTAATTACGAACTGTTAGACAATCAAAAAAATAATGCTCATCTCTATTGCAATCAATCTCATCGTTTGAAAACCACATTATCCTCCATCAGGATGCTTCCAGTCCTTACACAGATCGAATGACAAAGACCACTTTGGAGAGGCTAGTTGAGAAATATTGCTTCATCCTCCATATTCTCCTAATATCACTTGTTTATGGGATTACATAACTATTTGGATGGTCTTAGATTGGCATCAAGAGGAGAGGTTGAAAACGAGTTAGAAACAACGGAGGTTAGGTTTATGATTATATTTTTTCATATACCTAACTTTTTATTATTATCATCTACCCTAAAATCAGCCTGTGATAGAACGGGTTGAGCAGCGTTAGTTTCAACCCCTATCACATATTATTTAAAACCACGATGCTCCCACGTGCATCTTCGCTTCGAAGCTTGGCGCTTTATCGCAGCCACCGGATGTCAATGTTTAAACAAGGAGGTTATCGTCCCCCCGTTCGCCCCCCATACGCCGACCTCGCCAGATTGAGTTAGGCTTATGGGCAGATAAGGCATTGTTTCCAGGGTCGGCTGTGCATTCCATCGAAGCTCCCACTCAATTATCCCCCACGCCAAGGGAGTGTCTCGACTATTTAGATGGAAACTTTACCACTAAGATCAGATTGGAGATCCAGATTTTCGTCGCGAAACATCACCACGACCCTCTCTTCCTTTGTGTGCCAAGGGACCTCGACCTCAAGATTCACTATCACTTGTCCAGAAGGAGGACAATATCCCTTGAGTGCCAAAGGTTCGAGCCTTTCGTGACGCCAAATCCTCAAGGCTTTCCCCTCGTTGTTCAGATAGAGAACAACGTTAGAACAGCCATGGTTCTTTTGAATCCTTTCGCCAAGAAACGTTTCTCACCCTTCCCCCTTGTTGTTCAAGAAGATAAAAACATTAGAATAGCCATTGTTCTTGAGCCCGTAGACAAGAGACGGTTCTCACCCCCCCTCCTGTTGTTCGGAAAAGAACAACGTAGAACAGCCATTGTTCTTCAAGCCGTTCGTCGAGAAACGGTTCTCATTCTCAAGACACCACGTCAGGATCCTTTTATTCCCCCCCTTCGGCTGGAACTCGCCAGCGGACCGAAAATTCCTTCACATCGCCTTCCACTGCACCACTCGTATAAAGTTACGTAAGCCCAACGTCACCTTTGAGTACTTAACCCTTTTGTCAATTCTATCCTGTTCTTTAAATGGTTTAGCGAACCATCCCATCTCTTTAACTCTATATTTGTTTTACCTATTTAAATCCTCTAATCCTCGGATTAGCCCGAGCCCCCACGACCCTTTCCATTCTCTGTTTATGTCAATATTTTCCGTAATGTGTTTGTTGATAGTTATTATTAATAAAACTCTATTTTATTGATGATAGCAATATTATTATCCTTGAGCTCAGTTCCCCTTCTTAAGCATATCGAAGATACATAATATCGGCCCGCCAGACATTAACGCACTCTAAAGATAATTTAAGAAGTTCTCTCAACGAATAGTTATATATGGTATATCGTCGAGAGTCCATTCTACGACACAGCCATTTCCTCCTGAACCTGATGTGTTTAGAAGTACTTTCCTTACAGAGACAGAGCTAAAATGCCTAGAAAATGGTAAAATTGTGCAGACAGTTTCGGTTGTATATGTGGATCAGTTATATTAAGAGAATACAAGAGGCAGTTGACTAAGCGTGTGAAGAAACCCAATAACTGGGCTTTGGATGTAAAGTGGGCGACCAAGGCAAATGTTGGGCACCTCACATATGTTGTATCAAGTGTACAATTATTTTCTACCCGGCTAAAAGGCAAAGGACCGGTCTCATGTTTGGCGTACCAGTGGTTTTAAGGGGAGCCAAAGAACTATTCAACGGATTGCTACTTCTGGTTAACTGATATTAAAGGTGGTTATTCAATGATTTTTCTTTGTTGGTCTTTAGTATATTTTCAAGAGATGTATAAATTAAAACGATTAAAATACATACTATGTTGTACTTTCACTATTTATGATAGTGATCACAACCAGGAATATCCATTTTTAGTCTGATTATATTTTATCTCACTGCAGGTCGCACCATAAAAGTCAAGAAATAAATCCTGTATCTCGATCTTTAGTCTGCTATTCGCCTGGTTTGACATCCAAGGGCTACTCCTGTACCACAGCCGCCCTCTGAACTACCAAGCGATGATAGAAGCAACTCGGACAATTAAGAATCTAAAAATACACCATATGTGGCAAAGCTTGAATCTCCCTAGAAACCACACCTCATCACCCAACCAGAACTAAATGATCTATTTCGTAATCTTACACATACTAATCAATAGAGTGAACTCTTGGCCTCACGTTTGCAACAATGGAACCTGTTGGATGAACATACTAGAAATACAGTATTTAGAAAGCGTTCTGCAGATCTACAGCAATTCTTTACTTTTGAAAACAAATTATTGTAATGATATCAGAGTCATATTCAATGACCTTGAGCTGACCCATGAACAAAATGATTGGAGGTTATTCATAGATGCATTCCTTTACAGCATAAACGCCGTTCTGTTTTACATTGAAAAAACCATGCCTTGAATTCCAGTTTCTCACTCATTCACTTTAAGAGAGACATATCAGAACCTTGCTTTTATTCTTGACCACATAGCTTACATGAAGCACGATTGGCTGATTTGTGCGGACTTGAAAGTAGTAGCCCTACTTAATGGGCTACAAAATGTTTACACCAAGTTTATGTGTTTCTTTTGCAAGTTGGACAGTAAGGTCAGATCAGCAAATTATGTACGCTCAGAATGGTCACCTCTGGAAACTATGAAGCCTGGACGCCATAATGTAATTTATAAGCCACTAGTTAAGAAAGAGGAATTTATTTTTCCACCCCTGCATATAAAACTAGGACTACTGAAGCAATTTACCAAAGCGCTGCCATATAACAAACCATGTTTTCAATTGCTCAAATGAATCTTCCCTTAAATAAGTAATTCCAAGATCAAATGAGGCCTATTCGTAGGCCCTCAGATTCGTCAACTTATAGCTGATGAGGACTTTGATGCGACAATGGATGAAACTGAGCTAGCGGATAGGCATGCATTCAAAGATGTATGCAAGGAGCTTCTAAGAAAGCACCAAGGGGCCCAGAGAGAGCTTATAGTGGAGAGCCTAATCAAGTGCTACCAATATCTTGGATGCAATATGTGACTGAAGATACACTTTATTTATTCTCATCTGTCGTTTCTTCCCAGACAATGCAGGAATATGAATGATGAGAGGTTCCATCAAAATTATAGCGTCAATGGAAAACAGGTTTAAGGGAAAATGGAGCCCCCTGCTATGCTGACGATTTCTGCTGGAACCTGAAGCGTAACACACTCGATGCGTCATACAAACGAAGAAGTAAATACTAAAATGTAGGGTAAAGCATTATATAATGCTAAGAAACATGCTCATTCATTATATATTGATTAATTAATTACAATCGACACAATTAATCTGCCTTTGGGAGCCAAATTCTAATTCAGTACACTCAACTTCATAATAAAATGCAGATGAGATTTTTTTTCTTGAGACTGAAATTTGTTGTACAACAATTCTTTTATTTTGCTGGTGAGTTTATTGAGAATGTTCAAATGTGATTTATTTGATGGATATTGGTAGGCCTTTGGTGACCTCGCTCTCCTGTACTTGAGTTTAAACTGGCGAAACAAATGAGGAAAGAAAAAAAAACGGAGCAAAACAACGCAATACACAAATGCATCATCCAAAAAGGCTAAGGTTAATAAAGAAAACCCGAAACATCCATGATTAATTTATTTGTTTTATTGTTGGAAGAAAAGATACTAATTAAATTAAGGAAGACATTTTAACTCAGTAAACAGAAATGCAGATATAAGAACAAAATGGTGGATGAATCGAGGTATGGGTAAAGTGATTTGCTGTTGAGTTCACGAAATAGGTATCCAAGAATTGAACATGCGAGTTTCTCTTTCGGTGGTAAATCGCGATACATCGGTACGTTTTACATTTAGGGAAAGATAACGCAAAATAATAAAGGCATCTTAGCCAGATTCGAAGAGAGGGTCATAAAGAAGATAGTATGGTTACGGGATTTAAAGATGTGTGAAAGTTATATGGTAATTGACTACTCGAAGCGTCAGTGACGGAAGGGTGCGCAACTCTCCTGGTGAAAAGTAAACTCTTAGTAGACTCAAGGACATTTTCACTAAATCGAATGCTTTAATAATTTAATATCTCAAGTTAAAGACCCCCCAAAAGTGAGCATCTTCACAAATATTCTTAAAGGGTTTATAAAATGGTAAAATTCGGAAAAATAAAAATATGTGGAAGGTAGCTAAACCAAACTTGGAAGAGAGGGGGGTACTTCGAGTTCTTTGGGGATGAGAAGGAGCAAAAGTCTTCTGGGCTCATAGTTACTCCCTAGAGAAAGTGCGCAGAAGTTAAGAATGAAAAGCTTTAGAATTCCAGATTACAAACCCTAAACAATCATCGGGTAAATGGGTAATAAAAAGACCATAAATATCAGAATGACAATAATTAGTTGAAAGGGAGGGGAGCCGTTTAGCATAACGGTATGTGGATATGGGGGCGCCCAGAGTGGACACCAGTACTCCATTGGTAGGGGTCCAGAACAGAGGAGAGAGTAGGTGATCTGCTAAAAAAGCGGGAAGGAAAAGGACAACGGTGATCTGATCGGTTAAGTGAAGAGTATCAGCGTATCCGCTCAATACGAGTGAAGCCCAATAACCTCCTGAAAGATTTTGTCCGCGCTCGCTTGGATCAAATCCGCGCCTTGAAGACAGAAATTCACCACCGTCTCCAATATGATGGCGAGAGATCCGAAGTTGAAAGTTGAATTGAATACACTAGTCTCTACGACCCCTACCCCTATCTTCTCAAATTTAATGCAAAAACCAACTAATGAATCTTCACTAGGAAATTTCTGAGGGTAGAGAGTAAACTGCATATGTTAGGGCTAGAAGAGCGCGTCTGTAACAAGCCTAGGTGGATGAAACAGAGCATACGATTACCATCCAAAACGGACCTGCCCAGAGGTTGTATTTCAAGTAATTGTTAAGATTCGTTTGAAACTATTTTTCTTAGCGATTGTTTGTGTTTACTAATTAGTTGAAGAGAATTTCAAAATGAGGGGCTTTGCCCCATCAAACCCTCTTTAATGGCAGGGGTTGCGACTTCACTCCCAGCTATTTTGAATAATCTAGTAGTATTCTCTAGTAGTAATCGCTAACACATTTTTGAGCCACTAATCTTGAGAATTACCGAATTTCGCTGCCTTCCGATTTCGTGTGTTGCAAGCAGTCTGCTCATGTACATTCCACGCTTTTTCCCTTCTATTTACTTCCACACTTTGTGTACGAATCTCTTTTTGAAACTTTTTTGGCACTGATGCTTTTATTCTTAATTTATTTGTTACTAGGTTAGCTAGTTCATTTGTTTAATACGTTTAATTTTTAGATAGGTAGTTACTAATTAGTTATACAAACAGATAGTTATTTATGTAAGTAGTGAAAAATATTATCTAGTATTGTCGTCAATTATCAATAAAGTTAGTTATATAAAAGTTATTTAATTAGTTAATTAAGTTATTTGTCACTTAGTTGTGTACTTGATGAATTAATTACATAAGTAGGTAAAAGATGTGGTTCATGTTTACCAATAAATAACACCACCCTCTGCTTCTAGCATGCGTGGAATGCTCGTCGTCCACTCGTAAAAAAACCTGTCGAATGATAAATTTATACAGGGTGATCGGACTAAATTTGACGATCTTTAATGTTTCCGTTTTTCAGGAACAATTTGACTTATCGCTATACAGTCAAAGGCTTTGGATAACATACAGAATAAAGTAGTTTTGGTAGCGAAACGGTTAGCTAAGATGGAGGGATAGAAGCCATCTGAATATTGAAAGTTCCCTGCATCATGATGGTTCGTAACAGTTATTTTAATGCGACATCATGACAAGACCTTAATGTTCTGTGAGCACTGTAAAGGCTGTAAGTCATGACATGGACAGCTGCAACGGAGACTACGAAACTGTGAACACCAGAAAGTGACATTACCAGCCTTCTGACTTTGTCCGCATGCCGAGATTCATTCATTAACTACAGAAAAATGTGATAAAAAACCCGTGCAAAGAAATACACGATTTGGCAAAAAGATATGGTTGTCGTAGTCGTCACCATAAAACTGTCCTGAATATATTCTTCACTACCACTCGTAAGGGGCACCAGGACAAAAATCTAACAGCCAAGGCAAAAAGAACCTTTAACGATGGCAAATATGCTCCAGAGCAAGCTGAAACATCCTGTCGAACAGTGTACGATCTGGTTCTTCTCAGACGAAAAGATCTTCTCCCAGATTAGTTGCACAACCCTCAGCATAACATATGGCTTGATAACAAACAAAGTGAAATTCCATGTATATTTAAGAAGTAGTTCCCTCCAACTGTGATGGTCTTTGCTTGTGTCTCTAGCCATGGCAATGTCATGTTACTCCTAATCATTGATCAGTGTCTTAGGTACAGTTAAGATGACTATTTATAGCTGTTGGAGATTGCGATTAAACCCAGGCTAAAGAGTGTTGCTGCTAGATGGCCAAACATCCGGAAAGAGTCGAAATGTTTGTTTTAATTTTTTTGACTTAACTAGCACCACATTGTTGCCTCATAATTCACTAGGTGAGAGAAAAAAACGACCAATGTACCTTTAACATAAAGAAAAAGCTGGTGACCAATATCAAATAAGTGTTTGTAGATTTTGCGAGGAACACACTGAAGAACTCATGCGACAAGATTCGGAACCATCTTGAGGCCGCGGTAGAAGCAAAGGGTCGCTACTTTGAATAAGCTGTTATCTACCAGCCATAATCTATTTGATATTTGCAGGAGAAAATGGGGAGATAGTTCTTTTATACAAAACGTCAAATTTAGCCTTAACGTCAGTGTCTATGCTAATAAACTTTTAGAAGATATAATGACAATTGATCCAGCTTGTGTAAAACAATAAATAACACCCCTCACTGTTTCCTAGCTGATGCTCCTAAGAAATTCGCGCACTCTGGCAGTGTAGCAAACAACCCGATGTGTATGTAGATGCTCATTAGTGCTGTGAACTTTCTTAAAATGGTAGAGAGGCTGGATTAGAATTGGAGTACCTGAGACAGGTTAGATTAGGTGAGTTTTAGGGTAGCTGAAGTTTGGTTAAGGTAAGTTAGGTATAGGTTATGTTTTAGTTAGATTAGGTTATTTTTAGGTTAGATTAGAGTAATTCTAACCTTAGGTAAGGTTTAGTTTAGATTCGGTAAAGATTTATTTATACTTGAATCTTGTTACGTATGGTTGAGGTTAGTTCAGGTTGTTTCCTTTAGATTCAGTTTAAATCTTGTTGGGTTTAAGTTAGATTATATAAAGTTAGGTCAAGTTAAAAATAGGTTTAATCTTTAGTTAATGTTCGATTTCCATTCACTTTAGCTGTTGGTTACGTTAGATTCTAGTGAGAATAGGTTTAGTTAAGCTTGAATAAGGGTGATTTAGGGTAGGTTAAATTTAGGTTTAGGTTAGATAGGAATAGCATGAGTTTAGGTTTTAATTATGTACTGGTTTTGCTTAAGTGAGGTCAATTTGTGTTTTGTTAAGTTATGTATGCTTAGATCGATTTACAAAGGAGAACCGATATGATTAATATTGAAAATATTAAATGATTCTGACCTTGTTTTTTCCAGCTCGTGTTTATAGCCCCTGGCATGTTTATAAATGAACAGGAAGATCGAAACTTCGGCAGATGAAGTAGCAAACAACTTTTGTATCGGTGGAGCTCTTGCGAATATAATAGATTCGGCATAGGAATTCTGAGGTCAAGGCAAGGGGTTAACACTAGCAATCGTATACACAAAACCTTGAATGGCGTTATGAACTGGCCACCTATTGGGCGGATACGCTTATATTCACTCCGCGGAGTTAAGTAGTCTAAAAGGCAGGACCATACACATAGCCAATTACAGCACCGGTATCGTTTCCATTCTCACCTCACAGCAGAGCATGCACGCTCTCACTCTTTTGTCCCACAGCCATAGCATTAGAATACTAATTAAGTATTATTCGATATCATAACAGTTATATTCAAATGGTCTTGACACGAGATAGGTGTCCCCCTTAACCCCCTGGGGTCACGAAGTATTGCAACATCACTGGTTGCTATCTTAAATACACAATCTGACCCCGACCTTGACTCTCCCAAACGAGGAAGAACTGTGACGCTATTTTTGTGTATTACAATCTATTTTCGTCATGTGGCCAAGGAAATAACAAGGTCTGTTGACCAGAGTCGCGTGCTCTAACTTATTCTGATTTATGACCTTACGACCTTCAATGCTTTCAATAATTCCCGCACTAACTTGGGAAAACCTTGAAAGTTCTATCACTCGAAAGATAATAGAAAACAACAAAGGGGTTTCAAATTTCGTTAGAATTGGCCGAATAGTTATGATGTTATTGACAAAACAAAATAATTCCCAGGCTAACCTTGGGAGGACTTTCATAAGTATATCATTCGAAAGATAATGTAAAATAACATATGATTTTAAATTTAGTTAGGATCGATCAAATAGTTACAATGATATTACAAAAACAAAATAAAAGCAAAACGTGAACTGACCAACCGACCGACATATGAGATGTAAAGTCGCCCGCGACTTGACTCTGACGCGACTAAAAAACTACGTCAGATTACATTTCCTTAATTGAAAGAATTCAATATGTTTACTAAAAAGATATAAAAAATTGAATGTAAATTTTTTTTACAATACTCCAGATGTGGTCAAACATACGAGATATAATTTTTAAAGTTAACCTTCATTACTTTGATTAGTAACATTTTTTGATAAAGCACAACACTCTATTTGCCTTGTTTTATTCCTCGACATACCACTTATAAAACCTTAATAAATTATATTGCTGCTCCTAGGTTTTCCTCATCCTCTAAATAGTTCCTCCCATGCAAGTCCATTTGGTTTCTTTCCATGTTAATAACTTTTCATTTTTGAAAGTTGGAGTCATCTGGCACTGGTGTGTCCTAGATATTAATTTATTTTAATCACTGCACTTGAAATTTCTCAACTTATTTTACCTCGGTTGCTGATTTGATGTGATAAACAAAAATTGACACTGCTATCAACTTACTTAAAACAAACCCCCTAAAATTAAACTATCATACAAGAAACTAAAACATACTAACCTTCTAAAAACCCCAAGTAACTCGAGCATTCTTTTAGGAGTTGTATGGGGATTTGGCCTATTATGAGGAGTTTGGTTACCAGGGATGATTTGACAGCGAGTTTTGGTAACACTCCTGGGTAGCCAGATAGGTTTCTTGGTTCGCCTTGGTGGTTACCGATTCTATTCTTATGCCAGTGCGTTTTTAGTCGCGGGCAACTCTACATCTCACTATTTCGATCGGTGCACGTTATGCTTTTTTTGTAATAACATTGTAACTATTAGGTCGATTCTAACAAAATTATAAACATTTATGTTGTTTTGAATTTTCTTTCGGCTAAAATAATTGTTAATGTCCTCCCAAAGTTAGTCCACCGATTATATTGTTTTGGCATAACATCATAACTATTTGATCGATTCTAATGAAATTTCAAACCCTTATGTTTTTAACATTCTCTTGCGCATGATATAATTGCCAAAACCCTCCAAAGGTTAGATATGGAATTATTTTGTTTTAGCAATAATATAACGATTCGCCTGATTTGAACGAAATTTAAAGCCCTTATATTGTTTTAAATTCTCTTTCGAATAATATAATTGCCAAATTCCTCCCACGGTTAGCCAATGAATTATTTTGTTTTGTTAATAAGATCATAACTATTCGGCCGATTCTAACGAAATTTGAAACCTCAATGTTGTTTTACATTCGCTTTCAAATGCAATTGCTAAGGTCCTCCCAATGTTAGTCTACGAATTGTTTAAAGTTTTGACGCTACTGAGGTCATAACTCAGAATAAGTGAGAGTACTCGACTGTTTGGTTAGCAGACCTTGTTCGGAAAGAACTCACTTCAAAGGGCAGAGTTATCTTCTTTCTTCAGTAAAGCCTTTCTCTCTTGATTACACATTGGGTAAAGGTGATTAGGGATTTATTTACGGTAAGGAAATCTACGGAGGTAGATTCGGTATATTTTATTCGGATAGAAAGTGGAAACTCTTCGTACCTCTCCCTCTCATTATATATATTTTTTTTATGCTGAGCTACTTTACAATTTCACTTCTATGTAAATAGTCATCATAAGATGTAGTAAATAACAGATACATATAGAATTATTTGTTGTACATTCAGTATGAACTACAAATAACAGTAGATTGGTACATTACAAATCCATTAGTATATAGCGACGCCCGAATTGCAAGGTGAATTAAGCTCAACTAGGAACTGCACAAATGCGAACCTTGTTGGACCTATAAAATCTTGTTTCGGGGAGACATATTAACTACCGAAATAATATGCCATGCAATAGCAATGAACCGATGCAGAATAAAGCGAAATACTTACATATAGATATAATGTTAAATCATAATCTTCGCGACGCTCGAATTGGAAGGTGAAATAGGCTCAACGAGAAACCTCACAAATAAGCACCATGTTAGACCTATGAAATCTTGAAATTGGGCATATATATTAACTACTGAAATAATATACCATGAAGTAGAAAATAACAAATGTAGATTAAAGCGAAACACTTAGGAAATTATGTATTTAAATAAAATAAAATGGGTCAGAATAACGATATTAAAATTGGGCTTTAATCGGTGACTTAGTAAACACACAATGACAATGGGGGAACGGTAGGCGGAAATTATAAAATTGGGGGAGCTAAAATATTTAGTGCGATACCTTGTACAAATGGAGGGGGAAGTAGATGATCGTGTCTTGGAAAGAGGGGAATAGAGGTTGAGTTCACTTCGACGGGGTCCAGGGTCAACTTGCTCGGAGTTCAAATATTCCTTCGAGATGACGGGAGGAACTGGAGGGGGCGAGCAGCGCCTTAAAAGTGGAGGCTGTGAATGTTTCCGATAGCATTCCTTCGATGAAAACGGATAGTAAGTTTCTTCTGAAACGTCAAAATGGATTTATTTTACAACTGTGCGTAATTAAGGGGTCTTACGCGAAAATCAATCTTCAATGAAGCCTTTGGGACAACACTTGAGTTCTTCTTTGGAGATAGAGACGTTGCAAGGGGTCAGGCGGGTGTTCTTAACGGGGAGAGGATTCTTGACTAATCCAGGAAGAGGGTACTTGGGCGATTCTCGACTAATCCAGGAAGAGGATACTTCACTTATCCAGGAGGGATATTTGACTTACCACGCAGATGTCTTGCCTTCGGCGTACGACGACCCGAATAGAGAAGTAAAATAGTCTTTTCGAAGTGAGCTTTTCTCGCACAATCTCCTTGGTTCCTGGTGACACGGGTAAATATGCACGCCTAGAGTCAGGAAGTTTACCCCATAGAAGGGGGGTGGTGACTATCATCCATCATTTGAGTAATGCGAACGAAGCCTTGACTGGTGTTTGCCTCAGGCGATCTCTGCATGGCTGAAAAAGGGAAAGGTCGTGAGGAAGTTTCCTTGGTTAAATACCCGGGATGATACGGGCTGCATTTCTCACCCCGCTCCTGTTGTTTCTTACGCTTTTAAACTTGCAAAAATGCTTCTAAGTGGCAATGAGGTCCATCACGTGGAGGCAATGCTTGAAAGCAAAACGTTATTTTTTCCTATCCCGTGATTGTTCCCTCACAGTTACTATTATTCGTAGGTGTCGAGGGTTAGTGAGTGGTTAATCCCAGTTCCACTTCCTTTGCATCTATTTTAATTCCGCACCAAGGTAAAGTGGGGTGAAGTGTAGCCAATACACCTACCGTAGCTACTTCCGGTGAGTAAGAATAACCCTGGTGCTCCCCTTTTGATTGAAATTAAGATAATGATCCCCTGAATGTGTTTTCACTCAATAAAAGCCAGTCATGTGTAGGCTTCTGTAATATTGAGAATTGACCCCAGATGTATGCTTATCAATTGCCAAAGGATCGTGCAAAATAGTTAAAACAAACAGATACAAAATAAACTTTATTATACATAAATTGGAAATATGAAATAGCATATATATATATATATATATATATATATATATATATATGTGTGTGTATAAATAGGATTAATCTTCGCACTGAATTGGTAAGTCTATATAATGTCGTGGGGATTACACTTGAAATCTACTTACTAGGATGCTTGCGTCTTAATTGCACCCGACAGAATGAATTGAATAATATCAGTGAATTAAGCACTAAATTAATCACTTGTAATACTCCGGGTTATTAGCTCCGGATAGAAATTCTAGTTAACGATTAAACTGGTGAAGTTAGGGAGGGAATAGTTCACTTTAACGATACATTTGAGTTCGTAAGTATTTGGAGAATTACGGTAAATGTCTTCTTCTTCTGACGATGTTCGCACTTACACCGGTCGTCTGAGATTACCTAATGTGGAGGTAGTCCTAGACCGGTGACCTGATATAATGATCCTAGGCCGGATCGCGAAGGTGAGTCATACTGTAACTCAAATCGGAATTATTCTCTTCGAAATGTCCGTTCCGATTATTGGAACCTGGAGTTGTTAGCCAAAAATGATTACCTAGCTGTGTCTAGGATAACCAGCAGAGGAAGGTCCTGTGTAACCTCTGACTCGGAAATGGAGTGGGGGTCTGCGAGAAGTTCAGCACCTAAAATTACTGTGACGGCAACATCAAATTCCCCGAAGTTTCTTCCTTGCAACATGCGAACAGTTTCCTTTGTGAGACTAGCTCTACACACAACGTAGGTCCAAGATCTTCTTCGTGACTCCACGGAGAATTTTCCCTTTTATTTCTCCCAAGAGCTATAATCGAGAGAGAGCAACGGATTCTCATAAAATTCTTATTGTCGCGCGAAAAGACCTTTCGTATGCTACCAGGACATGCCACACATTCTTACCTTGGCGCCATCCGAGCTTTCATCCTCTTAAGTCACAGGTTTATGATGGGGTGAAGAAACTCGGTCCTTCGTCGGCTGGCAGGTGTCTTTTGAGGCAGACATTTTCATGTTTGGCCGGCTGCGAATTTGGTTATCCCAAAGGCGTGAAAAGGGGTGAAGGGGATTCAATGCGAAAAGGCATATTTGGAATGAGGGTGGGGAAGACACGCAGCTGTTTCAGTGTATTTAGGTATGTACTAATGCATGGAGGTATTTATACTTCTACAGTAGGATACATTCATCCCTCTTGATTCCGGATTTACTTTAATCTTTCTGGCTTTACGAGTCCGTTCATCCTCGTGAAATCCAGTGGTCCTTACCCCCAATTATCTAACGCAGGGGAAAACTCTCAATAAACCGGTCTAATACTCGGCTGTCTCGCTTGCCCCAATTTAGGTAGACCTAAGCCAAGAATAAAGCCTACAAAAGCCCTTTTCCTTTCGAGTCCGCAATTTACCTCTGTGATGACCAAGTTTTTTTCCAAACCCAGCCTATAAACGGTTTCCTCGTAAGAACTTTGGAAGTCAGAGCAAACTCGGCGATAAGACATTAAACACATTCGTCCGAGACCCCTACAAATTGGTAACCCTGCATCACGAATAACCCCCTCCATAAATAGGTGACACTATTAACTCCCCGAGGTCCCATATAGGTATAATTGACAGCGTTTTACATAAATAAAGAATATTATATATGTTATTAAACTATACATGAAGAATTAATGAGTTTTCCTAAATATTTCATATTTTCGGCGTTTAATAGATTCAAATAGTTATTTAAGAGTTTGATTCAATACAACTGTTTTTTTTTTAATTGAAGATATATTAATTTTAATAGAAATAAAACAAACTATTATATTAATTGTTATTCTATAAGATAAAATTATTTAGAGGGGATAAATCGCGATATTTAATTAGCTTACATGGTGATCTCCAAAAAAAATCCCTACAATATTTGCTAAATGCCATCAGATCTTTTATTCTTTATGGCACACATTAAATCCTCGAATTATTTGAGTTAAATTAAATATATATATAGTCCACTGCATTGTATTTATTACCTAGTCTTTTCCAAAGATTTTTATAATTATTCAACCAAATATATTATATTCATGTCATTTTATGAACGGTAATAAAGTTACTTGAGTTAACGGTAAGAAAAAAAATTATAGATAGAGGAGATACAAATTAGGAAATGATTATGAAAATGATAGTAATTTAGAATAATATACATAGGCTATATATTCTTTTTCCGTTAGGAGATATATAGATTACAAAGTTAACAGTATTTACAGTTACCATGTTTACTAATTACTTTTCCGGCCGAAGATTGAACTTTAGGACAGCTGTGGTCTTAGCTCATATCTTATTACTCCTATGACGCTATAATAATTTATGTTTGATGTCATTGTTATTTTCATTATTCTATATATTTAAATCATTAATTTAAATATAAAATATTCATTAATTTTTTTAGAGAATGATAATTTGCTTGGCAAAACTTTTATGTTAACCAGGTAACAGTTTTTTCACTAAAATTTAATATGCGTGACTCATGACAAAGGCTCCGGCGCAGAAGAAAAGGCGTCGGCTCTTTCAGTTCTCACAAAACGGTCAACTTTCACGTATTCATAACTAAAGGCATTCTGGACGTCTTTTTCAATAAATTCCTTGTTACAAGAGAAAGTTAAAGATAGCTTACCTAAAATACTAACAAGAGGAATAAGCTACTCCAGACGGCAATGTTATTCTCTGGAACGAAATATCATAAATCTCTGGATACAGTATCCGTCCTTTTCCCAAGGTAAGCCAATCTTTTATCATTCTCTTTGCTCATGTTAAGTTTAACTCATTAAAAGTTCTTATATTCAAACTTCCAGAGAATATCGAATTATTGATTCATTTACATTTGGTTATCAAACATATCTTATAATATTTTCTCCCTCGCCCTCTCACTTTTTAATGAAACCCAGTGTTTGTTGATTGTTAAGATACCCAAGTGCTAATTTTGTTTTTCATATTTATTAGTTTTCCCTGTATAATTCGAGTTAGAGTAAAATTCATTTTGTTATATTGCACTTTGTTCTAAATCTAGTACGATATCGTATTAAAATATGTAAAAGATCTAAAGCCTATTGCTTATACTTATAAGTGATCTATTTTATTTGTTCTTGACATGGATGTTACAAATTATGGAATAATTTGCTGCCGAAATCGCTATCATTATTTTAATTTAACCTAGTTAATATAACCTAGTAGAAAGGTTAATGGGTAATAGTTTATTTCTATATTTTGTTGTGCTTATTACAAATGCTATAGATCGTACTATAGTGCATGATTTGTTTGTATTTTCATTTTTTAAAGAGTTAGTTAGGACCTTTGTTTTCTCAATTGCATCGGCTCGTTATAATTAATTAAGATTACTCTGTGCAGAATAGTGTGCCTAATTTATTTGCGGTATTTTTTAGTTAGTTTATAGTAAATTGCATTGATTTCTTTACCATGTCATCTAAACCAGAGTTAGAAACTCGATTCAATGCATTAGTTAAGAAAAGAGCTGGATTTAAAGGTAGGATAACAGCTGCCTTAAAAATTTAGATACTATAGATATAGATGAACTTTCTCAAGATATCTTTGTTAGTAGAAAGGACGATATGTTGAATTTTTTGGTTAAAATTGATGAAGTGTATCATTTAATTATTGACTTGTTTGACGAAGGTGAATTGCCAGAAGATGATAAAAATAGAGTTAAGGAAATGGAGAGTCAAGTTGCCTATTGGGTAGGTATAACAGATAAGTTAGCTAAAATTTACACAGCTTTAAAAAGGGGTGAAAACCCTATTAAATCGGTTAATGTGCACAAATATTCACAAGTTAAAATGCCTGAACTTAAATATAAAACATTTAGTGGTAAATCATGTGATAAATTTGAATTCAAGAACTTTTTACAACAGTTTCAAGATTGTATAAATGCTTGCGAATTTTTATCAGATGCTGGGAAACTCACTTATCTAAGAAGCTTTCTTTCTGATTATGCCTTCAACACCATTTCTCATTTATCAATAACAGATGATAACTATGAAATAGCACTTAAAATGCTTAAAGAGGAGTTTTTGGATATTGAGTATATTGTAGATGAAATCTTCCACCAATTAATTTGTAGATATCCTAAGTTTGATAATACATTTGCTAATGTTAAAATGTATATAAATGAAAGTAGAGCTCTATTATATGATCTTAAAACTTATAATATAAATCTTTTGGAGAAAGATTCGTCGGGTTGCAAACTTATTAGTCATATATTATTCTCCAAGTTACCTGCCTCCATAAAAAGAGAATTAGTGCACAAAGTAAATTCTAATTACCCTACCGTGGTGAATCTTTTTGATCATTATAACGACATAATCAAAACTCTACTTAGGACTTCTTCTTCTTCTAGTATTTATAAAATTGCTGCAAAAAGTAAAGATTTTTTGGCTAATTCCAAGAGTAATTTCAATTGGAAACCAAACAAGCCCTCCTTTAACTTTAACTCTGGGCAAACAAGCCACCCTTTGACTTTAAATCAATGGAGAGTCATCTACTATAGAAAATTTTAAAACCTCAGTGACCTTTGCCAAGGAAACAGATAAATTTTGTAATTTTGTGCAGTTCAGGGACATTCTATGTTTCTTTGCTCCAAGTATGAGACTTCAGATTCTAGAAAGGCTAGATGTAAAGAATCAAAACTCTGTTATTTTCGTACTAGCAATAAACATTTAAGTTAGAAATGTCCAGGAAAATATAATAAACTTAGTTTTCCATGTTATTACTGTAAATGTTATAGTCACATATCAGCACTTTGTCACAAACCCAAAAATGATGCATCTCTGCATTCAAATCTTTGCATCAACATGAGTGCTTCTACATATCAACCATATTTGTTGCCTATAATTGAATTAAGATTTGAAAGGGAAAGAAATTCTTACAACGTTAAATGTTTATTGGATGATGGCAGTCAGAGATCTTATCTAAGTCAGGAGGTAATGGATGTTCTTAAATGTGATACCTTTGATTGGGCATATTTGAATTATGATGTAAAAACTTTTCTCGGAACAAATAAGAGAAAATTCAAAGAATGTGTTATGGACGTTAGTATTCCTGGCTATAAAGATCTTCCATTGCCTATCTTAATTGATAGTGAATTTGATATCCATTTACATGTATCAGATCTCCCCATAGCTGTTAACAACATAATATCTGAAGGTTTTAAAATGGCAGATCAATCTCTAGCAGAACATGGAGAAAATATCACATTACAAGGACTTCTTGGAGTTGATGTGATTCAATTTATTCCTAAAATGGAAAAAAATAAAATGTATAAATGGAACAGCATGGCTTATGTCTACAGGTATTGTGCCCTTTGGAAACATAATGCATTTTTTAAATCCATCTCAAGTAACTAGCCATGCAGCTGTGGATAAATCTTCAGTAACCAATACTTCAATTAATTTCATGGATGCTGTTGAGCTTAATGGGGTTGAGGAGCCCTCTACTCATGTAAATTTTGTCTTGGAACCCAGGAAAACGTATTTCAATCCGTTTGATACTGCATTTACAGATTGTTCTTTAGAACAAGGATTAGAAAACATGTTTAGTTTAGAGTCAGTTGGATGCACTGAATTGAGTGAAGATCAAAGTAAATACGACGCTACAAAAATTGAAGATTT
Organism: Ceratothoa steindachneri; assembly: GCA_963969495.1. Lineage (NCBI taxonomy): Eukaryota > Metazoa > Arthropoda > Malacostraca > Isopoda > Cymothoidae > Ceratothoa > Ceratothoa steindachneri. The sequence goes on along the minus strand of OZ018323.1, from coordinate 193,900,626 downwards.
TAAATCCAAGATTGAATTCAAGGACAATAAATATTTTGTAGCCCTGCCTTGGCATGATAATATCATAAAAGAAGGTCCATCAAATGAAGGCATTGCTATCACAGTCCTCAACAAAGTAGTTGATAAACTTCAAAAGAATGGCCAATTGTAGGCCTATCAAGAGGTCTTTAAAAGACAATTAGAGGATGAAATCATTGAAAAGGTTGATATCTCACCAGAAATGTATCACAAAGATATATGGATTCCTCATAGACCAGTCATAAAATCTGAACCCAATGTTACTACCAAAATCCGTCCGGTTTTCAATTGTTCTCTTAAAGTTAACAACAAGCCATCTTTAAATGAAGCAGCATATGCTGGAATAAATTTAATGAATAACCTCACCCAACTTATGTTACAATTGGGATCTAATAGGTACACCATGCTTAGTGATATAAAACAAGCATTTTTGCAAATTCAATTGGCAAGTGAGGAAGATAAAAATCGTTTTTCATTTTTCATGATGGAAGATGGCAAATTAGTTACATACAGATATAGAACTATTATTTTGGGGTTTATTGCCAGCCCATTCATTTTAAATTATGTAACTAAACATCATGTTAACCAATATCCTAAGGATTATTGCACAAGTATCTTAAACTCAAATCATTATGTAGACAACTTGATACTTACTGGAAATTCTGAAGAAGAACTACTTGATCTCTATAAGGAATCTGATGCAAGGATGAAGGAAGGTGGATTCCAGTTGTGTTCTTGGAACTCTAATTGCAAAGGGCTAAGAGATGCATTTACTGGAGACAACTGCATGGTCCAACATGATAATGATTGTGAGAAAGTGCTTGGTTATAAGTACTTAATAAATGAAGATGCTTTTCAGTTAGCAGCTATTGATATTGATCAAGCTGCAAACACTAAACGTAATATTTTATCTCAAATTTCAAAGTTATTTGATTCACTTGGATTGATTTCCCCTATAACAACTCGGAGTAAAATTCTAATGCAAAAGCTTTGGGCAGAGAAACTTTCATGGGATCAAGCCATTCCAGAACAATATAAAAAACTGTGGCAAGAACTTCAGGCTGATTTTAAGCAAATCTTTCACTTAACTTTTCCTAGATCTTGCATCTCTAAAGATAAGATTAATAATTTATTCATATTTTGTTATGCTTCTAAGCTATGTTATGGTTTCACTGTATACAATGTAAGCAATGGAAACTCACAACTTCTGTATGCAAAGGCTAAAGTGGCTGCATTAATACCAAGAACTCTGCATACTTTGGAACTAATGGTGGTTTACTTGGCCTTAAAATGTCTTCCCACAATCTTGGATTCCTTCCCTGCCATAAAGTTTAAAGATATATGTATATCAGTTGATTCACAGATAGTACTATCTTGGATACTAAAAGAAAATGTAAAAACAAAAAGTGTATTTACTATGAACAGAATCAAAGATATTAGAATTTTCAAGAAAGTTATCATAGAAAATTATCAAGTTAATATGAACTTTGAATTTGTTAATTCCAAAAATAATCCTGCAGATTTGCTCACCAGAGGATTAACTGTCAAAGAATTTGAAAGTAAGCAAGAATTATGGTTCAAAGGACCGTCATGGCTCTTTACTGTTCCCATTTTATGGCCCCTCAATTCCTTAGGTTGTTTATCAGAAGAGAGCAAACAACTTGTTAAGGTTTATCATACTACTAATATATTAAAAATCAACGATAATATAGAAACCCCGATTTTGGATATCAATAGGTTTTCTTCTCTAAATAAACTCTTCGGTGTAACTAAATATATTTTCCATTTTATTAACTTGAGCCAGAAAATTGTTTCGGAACCTATGGAAACAGGAAAGATCTATTTGATTAAATATATGCAGAAATCTAAATTTCACCAGGAATTGGGATATTTGGAAAATGTCAATCAAAATAGGAAGAAAGTGCCTGAACTAGTCAATAGACTTGATTTATTTTTAGATGAAAAGGGGGTTATAAGATCCAAAAGTAGAATTGGGAAAACAGCTATGTATGATTACAACATTGTAAATCTTATTTTGCTAGCCAAGGATCACCATCTCACAACATTAATTGTAGAATCTTACCATCACAGATGTAAACATCTTGGAATACAATCAACGTTGAATGCTGTTCGAATGGGAGGATTTTGGATTCCACGTATGAGACAGATTGTCAAAAAAATACTGCGTCAATGCATGATTTGTCATAAATTCAATTCACTATCTTTCAAATATCCTAAGATGACTAATCTTCCCAAACATAAAGTAAATTTTGTTAAGGCCTTTAATCATACAGGGATAGATTATACTGGTCATCTTTGGGTAAATGATTCAACTGGCAAGAACATCAAAATGTATTTATTAGTCTTTACGTGTTTAAATGTTAGAGCTGTTCACATTGAATTAGTCCCAGATATGTCTACGCGTAGCTTCATCCTAGCATTCTTTAGGGTAGTTAATTTTTATGGTGTCCCATATACTCTCTATAGTGATAATGCTAGGTCATTCGTATCTGGTGGAAATATATTAGAAAAGGCAATGGACTCAGATGAATTTAATAATCAATTTAGAAATTTTAATATCAAACATATTAGGATACCAGTTTACTCAGCTTGGGTTGGTCCTACCTGGGAACGTCTCATCCGTACTATTAAGACTTGTTTATATAAAAGCATAGGATCAGCAAGACTTTCTTATTTTGAGCTTCTGACTGTGATTGCAGATATTCAATCTGCTATTAACTCCAGAACATTGACATATAGGTCATCTGATAATGACTTATAAATCATTACCCATAATTCCTTTTTAAAAATAAATACAAATCCTTTCATATTATTAAGAGACTCTAATAATAATAGTATATGGGATATAAATCCTCCGACCATAGAGGGACTACTTGAGTCTCTTAAACTTCGCAACAAAGTTGTTTTTATATTTTAAAGATTTATGGTATGAAAGTTACCTATTATCCTTAAATAGCATTGTTAAATGCCATTATATCTTTTATTCTTTATGGTACACAGTAAATCCTCGAATTATTTGAGTTAAATTAAATATATATATAGTCCACTGCATTGTATTTATTACCTAGTCTTTTCCAAAGATTTTTATAATTATTCAACCAAATATATTATATTCATGTCATTTTATGAACGATAATAAAGTTACTTGAGTTAACAGTGAGAAAAAAAATTATAGTTAGAGGAGATACAAATTAGGAACTGATTATGAAAATTATAGTAATTTGGAATAAAATAAATAGGCTGTATATTCTTTTTTCGTTAGGAGATATATAGATTACAAAGTTGACAGTATTTACAGTTGCTATGTTTACTAATTACTTTTCCGGCCGAAGATTGAACTTTAGGACAGCTGTGGTCTTAGCTCATATCTAATTACTCCTATGACGCTATAATAATTTATGTTTGAAATCATTGTCATTTTCATTATTCTATATATTTCAATCATTAATTTAAATATAAAATATTCATTAATTTTTTTAGAGAATGATAATTTGCTTGGCTAAACTTTTATGTTAACCAGGTAACAGTTTTTTCACTAAAATTTAATATTACGTGACTCATGACAAAGGCTCCGGCACAGAAGAAAAGGCGTCGGCTCTTTCAGTTCTCACAAAACGGTCAACTTTCACGTATTCATAACTAAAGGCATTCTGGGCGTCTTTTTTTAATAAATTCCTTGTTGCAAGAGAAAGTTAAAGATAGCTTACCCAAAATACTAACAAGAGGAATAAGCTACTCCAGACGGCAATGATATTCTCTGGAACGAAATATCATAAATCTCTGGATACAGTATTAGTCCTTTTCCCAAGGTAAGCCAATCTTTTATCATTCTCTTGGCTCATGTTAAGTTTAACTCATTAAAAGTTCTTATTTCGCAGCAAAAGCTCTCCTCATTAATTTAAGGGGTCTGGCAATATTTTTAGGCGTTTTTTATTATTTTGTAGTGTGTGTATTTATTAATTGTAGTTTGCATTAGTGCACAGATCATAACAGCTTGGGAAACAACAACAAAAAACCCGACATTTGATTAGTGTATATTCTGACTTTTCCAAAGGCAGGTATTTATTCCAATTCGGTCGTACATATCCATTCGGATTCCATTACGTCAAATGGTATTTTGGTTCGACTTAAACCCATTACAAGATTCCTCATCCTTAACTTACAAGTTAGACATAACATATACTTACCATCAAATACACGGACCTTACACCCAGATAATGTCTCTATTTTGAAGCAAATATTTCCCAAACATATTTTTTATAGTTTATATATATGCATACATATTTCACATTACTCAGAGGTTCTTTGTATAATATATTTTTCTATAATATTGATACTTCAATATGAGTGTTTGCATGCAGGCGCTGCACTCCTTATTGCGAACAAAACTTATTTATGTTAACATGCTTTAGATGTACGCACAAACAATTCATATTTTAGTCACGAGCGAGTCTAGTCGCGGGCGAATCTACATCTCACTATGTCGGTCGGTCAGTCCCCATTTTGATTTTTTTTTGTAATAATAATGTAACTTTTCGGTCGTTTCTAACAAAATTTGAAATCCCTATGTTGTTTTACATTTTCTTCTGAATAAAAAAATTGTTAAAGTCATTCCAAAGTTAGCCCAGGAATTATATTGTTTTGGCAATAATATGATAAATATTCGACCGGTTCTAACTAAATTTGAAACCCTTATGTTGATTTACATTCTCTTTTGAATTATAAAATTACCAAATTCGTCCTAAGGTTAGCCCGGTAATCATTTTTGATGGAATAACAATAACTATTTCGCCAATTTTAACGAAATTTGAGACCATTATGTTGTTTTACATTCTCCCAAGATCAGACTAGAAATTATCATATATTGACGATAACATCATAATTATTCGGCCGATTCTAACGAAATTTGAAAGCCTTATGTTGTTTAACATTCTTTTTTAAATGATAAGATATCCAAGATCCTCATAGGTATAATGTGGGAACTTTTTAAAGTTATGAAGGTCACAATGTCATAAATCAGAATAAGTGAGAGCATGCGACTATTTGGTCAGCAGACCTTGCTTTTTTTACATTTTTATTTGCTACAACATAAATGTTAAAGTCCTCAGCAAGTTTGAGTTTCTTTGTATAATTATATATTCTGCCAAGCTATTAGTATTTAACTTATGTCCGCATGCAGGGGCAGACACTCCTCATCGCGAACAAAATTTATCTTGTCTATATTTCTGTGTGTATGATCCACACGACTTCTCCCTATCTTAACGGAGCTTAGGAGTACGTAATTAAATTTAAATATATTGATACAAGACATTTTGGGTATGGCTAAACTTGGCCTACAGGAATGAATATTTAGAAACATCAGTATGATGATGGCCAGAACAAGTATAAATATCCGCTTCTCTATCATTATCCTCAATATATGGGACGAGAACCTCTTTGCGCAATTTAGTCATTGCTATCACTCTCTGATAATTTTCCTTCATTACGTTTCTGAGTATCTAAAATTCTTGGCGTATTCTCAAGTGTCTGACTATTTGTAGGTAGCAAATAACTTTTCTCCCTGCTATTTAATATATTTTGGAATTTTGATGTTTTCAGTCTGCCTATCGATACCGTATCATGACGTACTTTAGGGAATTATAGTTTATACACTTCATCGTCGCCTTTGACATCACGGATCGACCCTGCATAAGGCACTTCTAGAGGTTTTCGGACGCGATCAACACAGACGCACACATTTATGGCATCTTGTAATTCCTTGTGTAGAGGAATTATAACATAACAACACACAGAGCCCAAGCGGCGTACATATATTATAAAGTTTCTCGTCGGAGACAGCGAGAGAGACGTACCCAAAAGAGGAGGGGCGTGAGAACGTTAGTCGTCGGACTAACAGCCAAACTGCCGAAGCTTTGATCTCCCAGCCGAATAGGTAGTCGGTGGCGAGCTTCTCTACCAAGGTAAGCACAAAAGGGCATTAAGCAGCTCTCAAAAGATCCGATTACCTAAGAGGTCCAGAGGCCCAAGTTTAAAGCGCCCCCTAAAGCGGTGCCAGATCAAAAAGAACACCGAGGAGAAATATTGTGACGGTCATCGGTGCCTCTTATTAAGAAGCTGACCTGGGCTCCGCGTGCCACCCTGCCCTCACCCCTCGCACTCCCCTTAGCGGCCTTGCCCCGTCCTCCAAAGGTAAGGTGGTTTCCAGACTATAAATAAGCCCGTAAGGAAAGAAAGTGAATTATTCTGTGAGAGACTATAGATAACTAGATCTAGGAGATCGGTCCTTCACCCAGTTCCGAAATCACTCTTCTAAAAACTTAGAAGATAGTCACGTTTTCTTATTGGTACCATACTGAGTTATCCTTCACAGGCTTAGTAAGAAGTCTGGCTTGATCACTATTCCTAGTGTCAATCAGGAATTGTGGGAAAAAGAGAAAAGAAAACCCGTTCACCCTCGAGTGACTCTCAAATTGCAATCTTAATAATTGGGAGAGAAGAAGAAGTAATAACCGAGGAAGTTCCATTTTTAAGTACTTTCGAAATCACCTTGTATCCCAAAACCCAGTGGGAAACCCCTCGAAGAAGACAAGCATACTGAAAAATTTCAAGATCTACCCAGAAGAGTACCCCTTGAGCCATAGAACACCAATCTTCTCTCCGTCATTTAAACGAATATCCAGAGATCAAGTTATAAGAAGAATTTAACATCGTGTTCTGCAACCCAAAGAAGCGTAAAAAGTCCAATATAGTGACATCCGCCAATCCATGATCCTTTCAAGGTCATGTAAGTCCGAATAACTATTTATATTCATTTTGGTTATGTAGGGTTTTTTATACTGAACCCAAGCTAACTAAAGACGAAATAATATTTCGTGACTCCTATCATATTGCTAGTTAAGATTAGAGGCACGTAAATTGTTGTTAAACTCTATACTAAAAGATGTCTATAAATTAACTAACTGGTAATTGGGTTATTTACGTGGAGCCTACTTACGTTGTTCCTGACTATCGTCAGTAATAGGGCCTTAAGCAAAATTAAAAAGATATATTTTTAGTTAATTATGTGTGTTTCACTAGATCCTTTACGTGTTGACTGGCTCTTTTCTTAAAACGGATTAAACACTGTGGCACTCTCAATAATACAGTAATTAAAAGGTTCACTCAGCCAGTCAGAGGTATTGTTTCCCTCCCTAGTATTAGTGCCATACCGGCGCTCTAGAGTCCTTGAATATATAATTTTCTGACTGACAAAAAGAAGGACACAAGAATACCTCGACATCTTGGATACGAATGATTTCGGGACTGAGTGTAGATGTCCTTCAGAGTTTTTGTATAATTAATTTCTTACATAAATTTGGAATCAGCTTTCGACGAAGAAGATGCAATTCTGGGTTTAGGACAAATAAGTGTTTTCTCCGTGAGGGAAATAAATTTCTAGAAACGCGAATCATTAGGCAGAAGGGATCGAATGCCTAGAAGAAAAATTGCTCGGGCCATTATCCATTCTTATGGTTTTTCCCCTCCTGCGTTTGTGGTTCCCATTCCCCCTACAGACCAGATCTGGCCCCTAGCTACTACTTTTTTTTCCGCCAGCTCAAGGCTGCACTGCGTGGACGCCGGTTTGGGGGCGATGAAGATGTCCAGCTCGCCGTCCAGGAGTGGATTGAACAGCAGTCGGGAGATTTCTGGTTGTCGGGAATCAAAGCCTCAGGGACAAGTGGCGCAAGTGCCATGAAGTCGAGGGTAGTTATATTGAAAAATAATAAAACACTTTTCCTCATATCTCGTTTCCTTATATCCGAATTGCAAAACTTATTGACCGCCCCTTGTATATTCTAATATTGCAGGCCAGTTACGTTGTTGTTGTCGGTCTTTGCGTAGCCGCGTGGAAAGAGCAGATACTAATTTTTTGTGGCCTGTACATATTGTCAGATCTAGACCTGCGATCATGTATCTGAAATACAGTGCCCACAAAAAAATATATACATTAAGACTCTTTGGATAATAAAAAGAAAAATTGCAATTTACATGTATTTTATTTTCACTTTTAACTTCAAATTAGCATTTTGTCATGTTGCACTTGCTCTTGATCACCATCTTAAGTCGCTTGGTCATTTAAGTAGTGAGGTTGGAGAAGTAGAAAGCGTCCATTGTGACCCAAAGCTTTTTCAGAACCTCCTTCAGTTCCGTGAGGCATGTGGGTTGACAATTTTTAACCTTACTTTTGATGACGTTTCAGGCATTTTCGATGGGATTGAGGTCAAGCGAATTGCCTGGTCATTCCAAAACACTAATATTATTATCTTCAAGAAACGTTTCCACTGCCTTTGATTTATGGGCAGGGGCGCCAGCATGCATAAAGAAGTTGCACTCGTGAATGTCCTCAAACTGAAGCATGTGCTCCCTTAAAACCTCGATATAATTATTTATTTTATCTTTATGTTCTTAGGAAGGAAGTATAGTCCCCCTCTGACATTTTTTTCCACTAAAAGCACCCCATACTGTTAGGGTGATTCACTGCTTTCACTGTGTACCACGGGTCATAACGGGACTCATTACTCGGATGACGTCGAACATGGAGAAGCTCATGACCAGCCTGAATGTGCTCCCATCACTAAATATCAGCTTATTTCACTGATCAGAGACCCAATCCTTGTACGTGTTGCAGAACTGTAACCGTTTCTTCTTCATAGTTTCAGTTGGCATTGGCTTCTTAGCGGAACGACAAGTAGGCATTTTTAGGCCTTCTGCGGGCTGGATGGTTCGTACTGAGACATCTTTCAGGAGTTCAGTATTATTTTCATTCAAATACGCCGATTTTCACCTCAGTATTTTTCAGAATTTGTCTACATGTTTAATGTGATCAATTATGTTATGTATGATGATTTTAGTGTCGTTGATATACAAAAACGAATTAATAGCCACAAAATAAATTGTCTTAATGGTGATGAAATGCGCAGTTTTGATTTTTAACACTAAACGGAAATATCAAAAATTCCCAGAGCACAAGTGGAGTTGACAGAACAGTTTTTTCTATATTCAATTGATTCATTGGCCTCTGGTGATATGTCCGAAACAAAGCTGGATGCAAAAGAACAATGTAACGACGGAGATGATTAACTATGCTCTGATTCTCGCCAGATCCTAATGGTACGTTCTTTTATTCTATTCCAAGAGCAAAAATCATCAACACCATATACTAGTCTGGGATCCTTTTTGCTCAATATGAATTGGTGAGGCTTATAAAGATGTTAATAAACGCAACACTCTTTCTTTCAATAGAGCTTCGAATAGTGCTTAGGCAACTTATAACTTGAGAATTCTGAGGGGCTTTGGAAGGGAAATATTTGGTGCTGAGCTACCAGTCTCTACTATATTCACAACGGAGTTAGGTGGGGAAGAACTACTATCAACAAAGCTTGGGTTATATAAAGATTCGTATTGTGGCAAAAATGACCTGAAATTGTCGAGGAAATGCGAAAGGTAATTAATGGAGATTAACCTCGTTTGATTGTTAATTAGGATGGCACGAGCCCAATCTATCAAAAGATCAAAATGCACAAGAAAATCATCTCAACAACTCGTGATATAACATATCATAAAGGAAGAGAAAAAGCTAAAAAGACCTATCAAAACTTATTCTAGGTAGAGAATCTAACATCTAAGAATATCATTACTATAGGAACTTTGGCAACCATAAAAATGCGATTAATTCTCTAGATGAAGAACTCCAACACAATCAAATGCCCTAGGTTAAAAATATATATTTTAAAAAATTGGCAAATACTATACGAGTATAGTAAATATCATATATATGCACAGTATCTAGAACTTTAAATAATTAGGGCAACTAAATTTTTACTTTTTATGTTATGTCGAAAAATAGATTGACAACCGTCCTACCTTGATTGCTTGTTTTGAAACGTTGCATCCACATTGTAAGGCGGAAAAAGAAATCCCCCCCAAATTAAAAAATAACCAATCTGCAAGGTTTTATGTAATCTTATAATGAGTTTGACGGAAAGAGTCTGACGCATTGGATGTATAAATGTAACTTAGGTTAAGCTTTTATCGTACCTTAACAAGGAGAGTGTTTATTAAATGAGAGCAGAAGAAAAAGATTTTTTACAGAAGAAAGAAGAAAAATATGTGCGTCAAGTTTGTTTGGAGAAATCTTATGGTAATCGTGTAAGGGGAAAGAGCGATAAAACTCTCTATAACAGCTACCAATATAACGTGACTTTCAAAGCGCCCAGATCCTTCTGGAATTAGAGTGTAGTGAATAACTGAAGAAAGCTCCGTTAGGGGCGCGAAGGAGTCCGCTTATAAGAACGAGCCCGAAACTTGAAGAGGGGTTTTCTAAGGCAGGTATATTGTTGGTGGGAAAGTGAGGGAGTGCGTACACACTAGACAGGGAGATATGGACTAATATTCAAACACTTATATAGGGCGAGGATACATATTTTCCTTCATTTTAGAAAAAAGGGGGCTCTGACCCCCAAGAGAAGATACACATAGAGAGTGCTATGAATATGGTGCCCTTTCCAGTACTCTCCTACATGAACTATCACTGAAAAAGAAGCTTAGTGATGTCATGTAGGACAGAGTGAATGTTCCACTAAATCAAATAATTGCGACCAGGAGTTGGCCATCGTCTTACATGCCAGGCTTCAGGATATAAACAAAGTCCTCTTGACGAAGGATAAAATATACTAAAGGAATTTTAATTAGAAACCTAAACAGCTCCACAAGTCTCGGCTAACCACAGCTTTGTCATCTGCATGAAAATAGAAGCTTGGACTGTTGCAAATAGCAGCTAAGAATTAAACAGAGAAATCGAAAATAAGCAAATTTTTGCAAAACCACAGGATGGTATGAATTTTTCCAAACATACGCATGCTTTTAAATTGAATTTAATATGTACAAAGGCTAACGACGAAAAAGACAAATTCATAAATGTTTCTAATGTTAAGAAATGAAAAATTACACAACCCAAACATGCCTGAAAGGAGATGAAAAAAAGGTTCAAGTACTCTGGAACAGATCACTACAGAATGGATTACACTTCATCGACTAAAATATGCCTGATTGTAATGTTTCCCACAGAACAATGGCCCTAGCCTGCCTGAAAAGGAAAGATATTTGGAAAAAGAAAGAAGTAGAACTCGGGAAACCTGAAATGAGACCAAATGTCACATACACAAGCACAATAAAGCAGAACGCTTGAGTCACACAACCACTTAATGTAAACCTTGAAATTCATTGAAAATAACGACCTGCATTATGCATGCACACATGATAAATATCGAACAAACAGGCAGCTATCATTCGGAATTTAACCAAATGCTTAAAAATAAGGACCACCAACTATGAAATTCCCCAACAATCCAACTATAAGCCAATTTGTGCCCGGCTTTTTCAACCATCCTTCTGAGTCAGAGAAAGATTTAAATAACGAAGAAGAATCAAACAGAGGAAGAAAACAGAACATTACTCGAGAGAATGCGCTTTAACAACTAAAAAAAGCCTGAATTGTATTAGACTCCAAAGGACAAAGGCCCTAGCCTGCCTTCAAAGGAAATATATTTTGAAAAAGAAAGAAGAGGAACGAAAGGAAGTTGAAATAAGACCAAATGTATCATACACAAGCTAAACAAAGCATATAGCAAGAGGCAAACAACCGATAAATGTAAACCATGAAACTCATATGAAAATAAAGACCTGAATCTTGCAAGCATACAATACCAATAAAGCGGTTACCACCGTCAGAAAAATCGGCATAAAAGTTTAACGGTTTGTTTTCTGTCATGGGTGCCGTGGATGACTGTGGGCTGAAAACCCACAACGTGTTGTAGTCGGGATGCTCCCAAGGAGAGGTCCAACACGGACCGCTCACTCGATGAACGTCTTTTTAAACAGGCGCCTGGCCGATTTGTTTACAGCAGAGGGGGTCATTTTTGTGGACCCGTACCGCACGTTTTATGGTAGAAATGATCTCTACCAAAGGGTTTGGGTACATCTTTCCTTTAAAGGAAAGGCCTTCCTGTCGAACATCATCCAGGATGTCGTAGAGAGGACCCAAAGCAGTATCCGACCCAGAGTAAGGGCGGACGTACGCCAGTACGCCCGTGTCACTCCTGGAACGACCTTCTCAGAGGTCGCAAAGCGAGGAGCCTCCTTGTCAACAAATAAGCCGGGAAACGAAAGAGCGCAGGGAGTCCTACAGTCGGGGACTAGCTGAAAGTTTTTCTGTTCAATGCGAGATTAATAAGGAACAAATTTCCTGAGCTCCGTGGCCTCGTAGCGACGGAAGAACCTGAAATGGTAGCCATAACAGAAACGTGGATAAAAACCTCCAACCGAGACTTTGAAGGCGAATTCACGATTCCTGGCTACCAACTCTTCCACAAAGATAGGCCAGACAGAGAGGGTGACGGTGTAATGTTGTATGTCAAGGATACAATTGAATCTACGAGCTCCAACATATATCCGACCACGAGCTCCTAGGCGTTAATCTAGAGATAGGTCCTGTCAGATACAGAACCCTGCTGCTTTACAGGCTCCCTTCCCAACCCATTGAGAAGGACAGAGAACTGTACCAGCTGCTAGGGGAGCTTGTTAAAGGCAGAGTGTGCATCGTTATGGGCGACTTCAACAGCCAAGTTGACTGGAAAACCAGAGCAGCCTGTGGCAAGAGCGCGCTACTCTTGGAGTTCGCCAACAACGAGTTCTTCACTCAATGGGTCAGAGAACCGACGAGAGGAGACAATATCCTCGACTTGGTCTTCACCTCTGAGGATGATCTCGTTGATGATGTCTCTGTAGGCGAAGAGCTTGGTGCCAGTGGTCAGCAGCTAGTTAGATTTACCGTCAAGGTCCCGAAGGTAAGGTCTGTTGCCAGTCAATCAAGGAAACTTGACTTGAGAAGAGCAGACTTTGCAAGCTTTCGTGCTGGACTGACTGACGCAAGGCTAGAAGTGTGCGATGCTGTTGAAGACTTGTGGAATAGTTTCAAAACCACATTCATGAGTCTTGAATCACGTTTCATCCATCTGAAATGCCCCGGTCGTTCTTTTGTTTAACCAAAGTGGTTTAATCGAGAAATCGGCCGACTGCTTAGGGAGGAGAGAACTGTGTACCGGCGATTAAAGATCTCCGGTGACTTTGATGAATACCGGAGGTTAGTTAGGAGAGTGAAGTCAAGCATAAGGGTGGCTAAGCAGGCTGAGGAACTCCGAGTGGCGAGACTCTGTAAAGAGAATCCCAAGAAGTTCTTTGGATATGTAAACAGCCGTAAACCAATCCGTCGAACGATTGGCCCTTTGAGGAATGAGGAGAGGACATTACAGCATTCAGATGCAGAAAATGCTAACATCCTCAACGACTACTTCTCTTCAAGGTTTACTGACAAGTGTGGTCCTATCCCCCATCCGACGGATTCCTACTCGGGGGAAAAGCTAGAGGATATGGACTTCACCAAAGGAGAGATCAAAAAGAAGATCACTGACCTAATGACGAATAAGTCACCTGGCCCGGATGAGTTTCTACCTAAAGTGTTAAAAGAAGTGCGTGATCAAGTGTCATGACACCTGAGCGCAATCTTCAACATGTCAATCCGGACCGAATGCGTTCCTAGAGACTAGCGTGAGGCGGAGGTGACTCATATCTTCAAGAAAGGAGACCGTAGCCAACCGTCAAACTACCGAACTATCAGTCTGATTTCAATACTCGGTAAACACTTGGAATGCATGATGGTAGACAAAATGACTTCGCATTTAGAGTCAAACCTGCTACTGAGAAGTTCCCACCACTAACCTTGTGGAATTCTTCCGCTTCGTCTTCAATGAGCACGATCGGGACAAGGCGGTGGATGTGGTTTACTTAGACTTTGAGAAAGCCTTTGATAAGGTACCACACCACCGCATTCTCCGTAAAGTGCGAGCGCTGGGCATAGACGGAAAAGTAGCCGGCTGGATCGAGAACTGGCTAAGTGGCAGACGGCAACGGGTGGTGGTGAATGGACAGGCTTCTGAGTGGGTGGCCGTTACTAGCAGAGTGCCTCAAGGTTCTGTTCTGGGACCACTACTATTTATCATCTACTTCAACGAACTAGACGGTGACATGGTTGCCAAAATTTCCAAATTTGCCGACGATACCAAGCTTGGTATGAACGTTGCAAAGGATGGAAATACTGCCCGCCTGCAAGAAGATCATCGGAAGATTGGGGAGTGGTCTGATACGTGGCAAATGTCTTTCAACGTAAACAAAGGCAAAGTGATGCATATCGGCCAACGAAATTCTGAATCACCCTATATCCTTAAGGGCACTGCTCTTGAATCCACCGACAGTAAGAAGGACTTGGGTGTAACTATCCCAAGTGACCTCAAGTTCTCAAAACAGTATATTGTGGTGGAGAAGAAAGCCCAAAGGATTTTAGAGTATATAAAGCGACAGTTTGGATATCAGAATAAGGAGATAGTACTGTGTCTGTACAACTCCCTCGTCCGACCGCACCTGGAGTATGCCGTACAATTTTGGAGTCCTTCATTCCGAAAAGACATCGCGAGATTGGAACGCGTGCAAGCAAGTGCAACCAAACTGATTTTCTCTTTCAGACATAAAAGTTATGAAGATAAATTAAGGGAATTAGATATGTTCTCGCTGGAGACTCAGGGACTACGTGGTCAGCTTATCGAAGTATTTAATATACTTCGAGGTTTCGACAGACTGGACTAAGGGGATATTTTCCACTTAGCGAGGGGAGAACAAGAAATCACCGCTTTAACCTTGAACTGAAGCGATACCACCGTGAACTGTGTGAGAAATTCTTTTCGTACAGTATCTGCGCTAGTTGAAACGCACTTCCGACAGAAGTTGTCAACAGTGAATCTGTTGACCAGTTCAAGTTAAGAGTAGATAAAGTCTTGCGAAATCGCCGTTAAGATCCTCGCGAGTGATCCTAGAGGTTGCCAACGGACACCTTCGAAGATTGCGCCAAAAGTTCCCTCCTTGTATGAACCGTAAGGTCTTCTAGGGTACTTATTTTCCTTGTAGCTCTTTGTAGCTCTCTCTGCCTCTGTCTGTCTATCTGCCTCTCTCTCCCCCTCTCTCTCCCTCTTTTCTTTATTCTTGAAGACCTGGAATCCTCATTCAAATTTCTCTTCATTCACTATGTAATAAACTAACTTTATTTCTCAGCATTTCTTTTCAATCTAGATATCAAATGAATGAATGTAAAGAAAAGAATTGTACAATCCAACATGTAATCTTGGTTGCTTGGTTGCAGATTAAAAGACAAATTTACAAAATATGTGTTAGCTTTATTAAGAAAAATATTAGGATGCAGAATAAGGAAGTTTTAAAAAATTTAAACAAAGTTTTTCAGCAACAATATAACATATATTGAAATTGAATAAAAATACTTAAATGAATTTTTAACAAAAAGCCCCTGCCCCCTCTCACTAGATAAACACTTGTCTTGTCTCTCACTGGATCAAACCCTACACTTCGTTATTCAAAATGTTTCTTAAATCAACTTTTTGGGGAGTTGAGGATGGTAGCTCCTTTATGCATTTTCTTTTACCGGTTAAAATAGTTTACCCCTATTTTTATGTTACTCTATCTCACATTTTCCTTTTTAAGCTTTAATGGTACACATAATAATAATTTCCTTAGCTTTTTCCTGGTTATGTTACCAGTATTCATTTCTTTGGGCCCTTAAAATACATCTATTATATATCACGTGTCATGTGATTTTTAATTATTACAAACAAAAAGCCCGTGCCCCCTCCTACTAGGTAAACACTTTTCTTGTATCTCACAGGATAAAAACCTACACTTCGTTATTCAAAAAGCTTCTTGAATCAACCTTTTTTGGCGTTGAGGATGGTAGCTCTGGCGATTAGCGTCGTCGTCATTTTAGCGAAGAGTGCTCAATCACACAGGTTCGAATCCAACTCCTTTATTCATTTTCTTATAACGGTTAAAATAGTTTGCCCCTATTTTAATGCTACTATATCTCCCATTTTCCTTTATAAGCTTTAATGGTACACTTAATAGTAATTTCCTTAGCGTTTTCCCGGGTTGTGTTACGAGTTTTCATTTTTGTGGGCCTTTAAAATACATCTATTATATATCATGTGTCATATGATTTTCAATTATATAATGATATGTCTAGAAATATTATACAAAATAAGGAATGAAAAAATATATATAAAAATAGTGAGGGGTAAAGCGACAGTTGAAAGTGCGCACGGGAACATATAAAAAGGCTAACGCGAGAAAAGGATAAAAGCTCAAGACACCTGAGTCAATAGGAGGAAATATTCCAAACACTCCCCCTCAGAAAATTAAACTGATAAACACAGTTTAACAGTTTAATATTTAATACTAATACTATTTACATTTTATATTACATAGCATATCTATGATATGCAGATAAATTTTTATCAAAGGAAAAGCAACTCCCTGGGAGATAAATTTTGTTTAGTCCCCCAGCGACCTACCCTCTCCCTTGTTTAAATATTTCTTCATCAACAATATTTGATTTTAAATTTACAAATAGTGTGCATATATTTTAGAAGATTTAAAAGTCTTTCAAATATTAAATTTATGGGATATCTTTTTTGCTTAATACATATAAGTTTTTATTTGTTTAAAAGTTCATGTGTCTGCAGTATTTACTGTATAAAGTTTAAATGTTAACACATTTTTAAAGATTATAAATATAAAGCTATCTTGAAAAGTTTCATACATAAATAAACTAAGTTATTCTAAAAGTTAAAGTTGATCAGACTTTAACCATTCATCCATTCTTTCTTTAAATTTTACTGCAGCTTTTCTGCTAGGTCGAGAAGCTGAAACAACATTCTCACCAGCAATAATTTCATCAGGATCCGCTTCAACACAAGAAAGAGTTTCTTGACTACCTAACTGCTGCTGACCGTCCCCACTATCTAATTCCAACGGATACAGGTTAGTTACTGAAGTATTTACAATATTATTATCATGTTTTAAAACTTTAACCACACGAATTAAATTGTCTTCACCTGGGAGCACTTCTACTATTTTGCCAATACTCCAGTATGGGCGAGGTTTAATTGGATTTTTAATAAGTACCGCAGAACCTACATATAAATATTTATTATTTCCCTTATAACAATCTACAAGCGACAATGAATTACTATGTTTATTTCTTAAAGAAAGAAGATAATCAGTATACCATTCCTTTTGAAATCTGTTAACTATTACATCTCTTAACTCAAGAGAGTTTAATAAATTGTCTCTAATTTCTTCTGAATCAATATTGCTATCAATAGATTCTTCAGAAATAATTAATGATGGGAAAGATACTCGGCATGACATGAGATAATTAGGAGTGATTACCTTTATACTATTCTCTTTATCCCTATATGTTAAAGAACGGTTGTTTATGGCCAGTTGAATATCTGAGAGGGCTGTTATAAAATTAGATTCCTTTACAATTGATCTTCCAAAAGTTTTATATATGCATTGTTTTACAGTTTTAATGAGTCTCTCCCAACTGGCCCCAAACCAAGGAGAGTATGCTGGGATTGTCTTATGCACTAAGTTATATTTAACAAATTTTTCTTAAAAAATATCTGAAGCAATGAGATTTGATAAAAGTGATGTGCTTGAAGTAAATGACCTTGCATTATCTGAATACAAAACTTTTGGCAGACCATATCTATTATAAAATCGGACAAAAGCCATAATACATTCTTCCACAGACATATTATTTACAACTTCTAAATGAATAGCTCTTGAATTCATACATGTGAAAAGTAATATATATATTTTATGTTTGTTACCAGAAAAATCAGAAGCGAAGAAATGTCTAGTAAAATCTATGCCAGTATGCTCAAAGGGATTAACAAAGTTAACTCTATCTTTTGGAAGAGAAGGTGTAGCTGGGGCATGGAAATGGCTAGAATTGTATTTATGGCATAAAATACAATTTTTCAATACTTTCTTTACTGCTTGTCTAACTTTAAGGACCCAAAAACCAGTTTGTCTAAGATGATTAACAGTGGAATCCACACCCAAATGCTTGCAGGAAAGATGGGAATTTCTTATGATTAATGTTGTTGAATGATGTTGATCACTAAGAATGATTGGGTTTACTGCATCATAACTTAAAAGTAAATTCTTGGACATCCTTCCTTTAGACCTAAGAATACCATTGCCATCTAGGAACAGGTTGAGATTTTTAACAAGAATGGGTACATTTTTATAAGAGGTAGGAAAATTTTGAAGAAATTTAATTTCTTCTGCAAAACAAACACTCTGCATTTGTTTAATAAGAAACACAAAGCTTAATTCTTTAATTTCTGCTACATTTATTACCAATTTTTTGAACATTTTAACAGCTGTTAACACCTTTGAAGTTACTGATATTAATTTGGTATATGAAGAAAATTTATTTAAGTCAATAACTTGAGTATCTTCTGCCACAGGTAGTACGACAGGAGAAGACTGTTCATCTATAGAACAACTTGCCTCCTTAAATGGAGCTGGAAGACAACCTAACTGACCTTTAGGGCCAATCTTTCACAGGTAAGGTAATCCAAATAGGACCATTAAGCCACATAGACACCTGATTGCGAAACTTGGAAATAGACACAACTCTAGTTAAATTATCAGCTATATTATGTTCAGAAGGAACATACTTAAAGGACAGGAGAATGTTTCTCTTTTCTAGCCTGTTTTGGAATATTTCCATATCCTTTAACCTATTATTTACAAAAATATTCTTTTTCATAGCTCTTCCAGTCAGGGTCCAAGCAAGAGCCACCTGACTGTCAGTGAGAAAAGTAATATTTTCAACATCAAGATTGAAATTTGAATCACTCACAATTGTATCAATACACTTTAGAGCCAAAAAAATTGCCAACAATTCTAATGATGGCAATGTTTTGTTCAATGGAGTCAATTTAAATTTATTGAAGAGCAACTTAGAATTTCCATTTTGGACACAATAAATTGAAGACCATAAGCTTGTTTTGAGGCGTCAGTAAAAGTAATTAAGGAGCATGGTAGATCATCGTTGGCAACTTTGCGGGATACAGAGATATTTTCCTGCCCAAGATACTTGTTGAATTTAGTGGCATTATGCTGCCATTCAGATAAAATTTCTTCTGGAAGTTCTTGATCCCAAGAATATTTATTGGTGCATAACTTCCTTATAAAAAGTTTTGCCTTAACTAATAGAGGGGAAATAAATCCTATAGGATCAAACACAGATGATACAGAACTGACTATTTGTCTCTTGGTATTACACTTAGGATCTACATGATTTACTTTAAGAGACATTTTATCCTCCTCAGGTTTAAAGACATATCCCAATACTTTGGATTCGGTAGTAGTTAAAGTTTTCTCACTTGTGTTAAATTGGCTGACAACATCATTAGCATTGCTACACCACTCTCTAAGTAATAATCCTGCCCCTGACATGGTACTGGACACTGCATGTTCAATCTTAATCAGAGTATCTTTTTCCCTATTAGTTAATATGAGGTTATCTACATAAAATTTAGGTTGTATAATGTCTCTTACAATGACATTATTACAGTTCTGGGCATGATGATATAAGACATAATTTAATATAAAGGGTGAACAGATCAATCCAAATATAATGGTGGAATAACGGAAATAATGAAATTTATTATTATAATACACAACAAAACTAAAACAGTTCTTGTCACTATCCTTATTGAATTTAATATTGAGAAAGGCTTTTGCAATATCTGCCAACAACACATACTCATTGGTCCTAAAGTACATCAATAAACTTAACAAGTCATTCAGCATGTCAGTACCTGCATAAACGGCTTCATTTAGTGAAGGACTGTTTTTAACTTTTAAAGATGCATTAAAGACTGGGCGAATTTTTGTATAGTTAACTAATGGATCTTTCCTTATGATGGGTCTGTGAGGTATCCATTTATGGTCATCTGGATTGGAAAGTTCCTTAAGTTCCTCTATTATACCTAATTTAAGTTGTTCCTGGAATACTTCAAAATAATTTAAATCTAAAGGACCATTCTTACTGGACACCTTTCTAGCAATAATTTTGGCTGAGTTATAATTTGATGGGACTTTATCCAACACATCTCTGTGCCAAGGTATATCTATATAATAATGCCCATTTTTAAACTGTATTGAATTTTTAAAGTTTTCTACTTCTTTCTGATCATATAGGGAAGTATTTTATTGCCTAATACCTATGGTTTCTAGGGAATACAAGTTTTCCAGATTAAGTTCTACATCTGAATTAGGAAATGCCTCAGACATAGGGGAGAAATAATTTGATTTAGGATTTAATACAAAATTAACTGCATCATTATACTGTTTAGGTATTTTAACTTCTGTATTCACAGAAGAGGACTTTTGAAAAGACTTTATTAAAGGTCTGACCTTTCTCTTAACTTTTCACTTTTCAGGGATGTCAGCCTGACAAGAGACATCATGGTGGACAGGACAAGAGGGATCAGCAGATGCTTTTTTATGTACATTAGACAAATTGGTCGAATCAGCAAAATTTCCAAAGTTTCCTCCCTTTATATAGGGTGATTCTACTTGGTTAGAGACATTAATTTTATAAGAAATAGGCAAAGAAAAATCATGGTTTGGCAGATCCTTGGTATTATTACAATGTTGAAATTTCTTATTGGAAATGGTAGCAGTCAGGGATTCAATAGATCCAATGGGTATAAATCCATTTGATACTCGAAGCATCCTAGCTCCATTCAAATTTTGTAACTCAAAAACCCTGAAATGTTGCAAAATATCATTGCCTAAAATTCCACAAATATGGATTGAATCATTATGGTAATCTGGTATATTTTTACTCAGAGGAAAATCCATAAGTTTAAGCTTGTCTAAAGTTGAAGAGATACCTTTTACAGTCAGATTTAAATTTAGATTTGGTACACAGAAAAAATTTACTTGAGCTTTATCCGAGCTGGGTAAGATAATGGAAGTATCAAAGGAATAACCTTGGATGGACTTATTAATGCCCAGGCTAATTATAGGCCTTGCAATTGCTTTAGCTTTTACACCATACTTTTGAAGTTGGCTATAATCTATTATTGATAACTGAGCCCCACTATCAAGAAGAAAAGGCATTCTCTGAAAACCTGTAGGAGTTTGAAAAAACAAGGATAACACTGGATTTGCAATATCCGCCTTTGATCCAACGGTTAGTCATTTGTCACCTCCTTCCCCCTTCACAGTTTTTGCAGAAGAAAGTGACAGAAGCATGGAAGGACACATTGGGGTTACATGAGTTGAGGTATGGCAACTTTTACATGAAAAAGGTAACCTACTATTAATACCTGAACAAGCACTCTCTCTATGATTTAGGCTAAGACATCTGCTACACATCCCAAGTTCAACAGCTCTTTTGGACCTGCTTTCCAAATTGGAATACTTTTTACAATGTATTGACGAATGATTAGTCAACTGACAAAATTTACACCCAAGTGGTTTATTCTTAACAGGTCGGTTAGAAACAGACCTATCACTTTTGACCACATTACCATCCCTTTTGGTCTCAAAAGATTTTACACATTCTCTAGGTTTAATCAGTTTATAAATAGATGAAGCATGTGAAAAAATAAGAGCAGCTGATGGAAAGTTATTTTGTACCTTCCTACATAATTCTTTAAGGAAAGGTAAAAACAGTTTAGCTCTGACAATATTACTTAAGAGAACTGACCCTGAAGAACCTTCTTCAGTAAATTTTAGACCAAATTTTTCTAGTTCAAGAGTTTTTGCTTTAAGATACGAGATAAGGTCCATGTTCATTTCAAGATTAGTACAAGGACTCCAAGTAATAATTTGGGTTAGGGTTTCATTAATCAGTAAATCCTGGTCAAAGAATTCTTCCTCTAAAATGGTCCAAGCAGCTTCAAAGTTTTCATCTGCTATGGAAAGATTCTCAATTAATGACAAAGCCCTATCTTTAAGATATGCCTTGAGGTAAACTAACTTGACTGAGTTCTTTAAACCTTCAACACTATTAATGGCATTGAAAAAAGAAGCCTTAAATCTAAAAAACTCAAATGGGTCTTGCTCATTTTTTCCAAAGGAGGTAATTTTGAGTTCAGGCAACTGAACTTTAAAACCTGGTATAGACTGAGAAGTGGAGATGGGGTTATTATGACTGCTACTACTGGTATTGCTGCTAGGAGAATTTGGTTCCATTAATTTAGATTCTAGAGTGCTGATACAGGATAGTATTCCATCATTGTAGTCAGTATCCAGCTCTGACAATTCTTCCAGCTCAACATCTATTGCCTCTTCCCCTAGCTCTTCTAATGAAGTAATGTACAAATAGTGGGCATTTTGGGCTTCCTTGAGAGCCTCAAACTTTTCCTGAATGAGGGCTATTATATTTTTGAGGTATTGAGGGGTGAGGCTTTCTTCGGGTTTTTTGAGGACATTCCTAGTTATTTTAGTTAGGGAATTTTTATGAACCTCAACTCCTCCTTGGTTGGTACTTTTACAGACATATTAAATATAATAGCGCACAAAAATACAAATATTATACACACAAAATAATACACAAAAATTGGACAAGGGAAAGGATCTGCCAAGAAATCAAAATGGAAACTTTGCTGATGGGGAATGTTTGGTTATGGTGCAGCAATCTTAATCCTAACAAGGAAATAGGATGCTGCAATAAGTTGAACTCTTCGACTCAATTTGATTAATTGAAGTTAACTGCTATATAAAGAAAGAATAACAACGACAACCACCTCAGAAAAAGAATGTAATAGGCCGCTTGTCAAAGAATTCTTCCTTTCGCTAGAATACCTTCAATGTTCGTTTGAACTACGCAACGTAATCTTCCGTTCTTCTTCCTTCTGCCAGCCGGCTCCGTCTTCACCTCCGCTTTTTGTATCGGTGCTCTCCACATAGATTAAATGAAAACACCGTGTCAAAGAGGTAAGGAGCCAGATAGGAAAAGAAGAGAGGTGGGTGTCCGTAATACTTTAGTGAAAAATATTCCGAATGTTAACACCGGATCCATTCCTATAAACTGGTGACCTTACCTATATACACTTGACTACCCCCTCTAAATGCGCTCCCAGAAAAATTAAATCTGTAGCCACCAAGCCGAACAAAGAACAAAATCTCGATACCCAGGAGTGGTACCAAAATTTGGTAACAAATCTCCCTTTGCAACAAAACCTCTCACAACAGGGATAAAACGCTTAATGAATTGCCCAATCTTTAACCTTAAAATAAAATTGAAAATTCTTTTGGATTAGTCCCTCTAAATATTCTTAAATTTGAGAAGAAAATGTTTTTTAAAAGAGAAACAAAATCAAACTGAATGAAAGCCAAAACCAAAGGTGTATGTATAATTACTCATAAGAATTCCATAATTTTATAGAGATGTGGTGCACACAAAAAAAACTGTAGAAAAAAACTAAGTTTTGTTCGCAACTAAGAGTATCTGCTCCTGCGTGCGTTGGAGTATTAACAGTTTATAAAACAAAATAAATGATACGAAGTCAGGGCTGCATCCTCCCCCCAAAAGAAAAAAAAATTAAAACCCCTGGTTATTCTGGGCTATTTAAAATCTCATGATTTTAAAAACAAACGCTACAAGCATTAGAACAACGTATAAATAGAAAAGCTATCTCGATTTTTATCCTATGTTATACAAGAAAAATGTTCGAGTCCCGCACAGGAATTTCAAGCTTTTTTCCCCTGGCGTTATCTCGCTCTTCTCGGTGAAGGATTGCTTTCATTGTGTCGCCCTCTGCTCTCTTTGATTCTAGTCTTCTTCTAATGTCCCTTTCTCCTACCTCTAAAAAACTCCTGTTTCTTGTCTCATTGCTCATTCGCGTCCAATTTCTCTTTCTTATACTGTGTTGTTATATAGTCTGCAATGCAAGGTTTCTGCACGTTTCTTTCTGCCTTCAAAATTCTTTTGAAAGGCAGAAAATAAATATGGCGAAAGCCCTTTGGTGGTTGTTATCACCCGCAGAACTAGCATTTTCTCTTTCCTTGTATGTGACATGAATGATAAGCCTTTAAATTGTGAGCGGGCAAGAAGATATGGTATAAAAATTCCTTGGAGGTTCCTAGCTTAGAGAGATACTAGGTTTGATGGGGTAACGCTTTGGGTGAAGTAGAGTCACTGTACCTGGTAGCTTAGCGGTAGAGCATCTGACCAGGAATTTCAAACCTTTTTTCCCTGGCGTTATCTCTGTCTTCTCGGTAAAGGTTTGCCTTCATTGTGCCGCTTTCTGCTCTCTTTGATTCTAGTCTTTTTCTAATGTCTCTTTCTCTTACCTCTAAAAAAACCTCCTGTTTCTTGTCTCACTGCTCATTCGCCTCCAATTTCTCTTTCTTGTATATATATATATAACTATATATGCAAATTTTGTTCAAGACCATTGCGTATTTTTTCCTTTATTAATTTTCTTTAGAAACTTTCTCTTCTTCTAAATATCTTTTTTTATTCCAACTTGTATATGGTGGATTACTTGTCAGGTATTCATCTCTTGTTTAAATGAATGTGTTTGGTAAAAAATAAACCTAATTGCTAAGCTTTCGATCTTATTCAATCATGTTCGGAGCGTTTTGAAATGTTCTTGCCTCCTTTACCGATGTAATGAATGGAGTGAGGATCTGGCAGAAAGTGTAAGGAAACAATTTTTAATGTGTATTTATTCTGCGTTCGTTCAACGTATCGTTACAGGAAATGTGCCACTCCTGTTAGTGGAATTTTCGAAATAGTTTTAATGTGTGATTCCAGCTTGTCGCTTGACTGTTGATGCCGGCTTATCTTCAGTTATTAATATGGCTTCTATGATGTTAAGCCTCGCTTTATTAACCACTTTTCTTCTAATAATCGTGTTATTAAACGAGCATATCTCTCGTTAGGTTAATATTATGTACACTCTCCATCTGGTTCTTAGGCCCTACGCTTTCTAGATGCATAGTTAACCGTCACGCAAGTGTAGTAGTTGTCATGCCCATATATTTAGAGTTTTTATAAAGCTTACCGTCTTTATTGGGACAGATGAACTCGTAAACTATGTTGGTTGACTTGAGATTCGAGGAGTTTAGAAGGATGTTATTTTTCATCAGCAGATTGCTGGCATTTGTTGTAAAATAATAGATGATGAGTTGGATTTTATCCGTTGGATTTTTAACCTTGATGTTACGGTTAATAATCTCCTCGATTGTTTTTCATCTAATTTATAGGCCGTTGACATCTGGTTTTTGTAATACACTTTGGAGGTGATCCCTTTGAGGTAAAACGACCCTTTCTTCTATCTCTCGTTAATCGACCCACTTTCCGACTTTTAAATATTTCTTCTGTATAACTGAATTATAGTATCCCATTTTAAGGCGAATTAACGAGTAATTAACTTTACCCAATTGCTAATTATCTATATTCTGTCAGTATTATCCTTATTTACATTTCCTATATTTCCCGTATGTATATATATATATATATATATATATATATATGTTGAGTAGTGACATATTAAAATTATATTTTTGGTTTTCACTCTTTAAATATATCCTTGAACTGCAACTCGGTAAATTCATTAAACGCCATCGGACCCTCTAGTAAAATCGGACTCTTATACGTCCTAATCAACGGATTACTTCTACAAAGTGAACATCCTCGTACGTAACGAAGGACGTATACGTACATTTGAGGATATATGTGTATATAACTATATATACATATTCTCGTGGCATTTATCTCTTTCCTCCCAACCAATAGATACATATATGTATATATAGACGTATTGTCTGAAAAGGTAACCTATTCCTTCACATATATATATATATATATATATATATATATATATATATATATATACATATATATATATATATATATATATATATATATATATATTGGTTAGGGCTTCTTCTATGGAGCTTCAATTTAATTTGAAGGATGAACGAAAGGACTTATGAAGGGAAATTCATTTCATTTTCTTGATACAACGTTTCGGGTGAACTTTTCATCCATCTTCGGGTACTGGAAAATACAATTCATGGAATAGAAAAACAATTTAAGTGAGAGTTAAACAGATAATCAAAATGATGAAATTATGGAAAGTATTTAATGCTTATTAAGGGAGGAGATAACGAGGAATTTACAGGTAAATGATATTTTTGGATTATTATGTTGCGAGTTAAAAAGTAACGATTGGAGAAACACAAGTAACACATCAGGATAAACCAACCTTAAACAATCAGCCGTTAGACGATAACTGGCGAAAAAGGGCGAGGAGCGTAAGAAGAAAGAGAAGGTTAGGAGGGTGGTACTATTTTTGTTTAGAGCAGAAGTAGTGGGTGAGAAGAGGAATCGGAATTTAAGGAAGGAGAATGGTATTTAATATACAGTGATTCAAGAATCCTTAATGATATGGGATTAGAGGTGGTTTTTAAGATATATATATATATATATATATATATATATATATATATATATATCTAATCAATTCTGGTGTCAGGTTTATTGGTCTAATTTAGGGCCCCTTTCGTTTTCGAATCCTTCAGTTGAATTAATAGGAAAATTTGGCAAGTTAGATCAAGTTTATTTGAAGATAGAAATTATTTTTTTTCCTGTTTTACTTTATTTTGAGTAATCAGTGTTTTGTGGTTCCCATGGGGACATATTTTGAAACAAGCCATTGGTTTTGGGGGTTTTTGGAAAAAATCTTACAAACTCCCATCCTTAAAATTCCAGTTCCAGATTAAGAGGTCCTATATCAAGTACTTATATACGAATTAGTATATTTATCATAATTTATTACCTTTGTTAGTGTGTTTGATCACAAAGTAAAATTTTTATTTAGAATTTTTGAGAACTATTGCAAGAGCCCCATTTTCTTTGCCGTAAGACTCTTGAACGCGTCGAGTTGCTAAGGCTGTCGTAAGGAAACAAGATGACGTCCTTCGAGAGCTTGTCGCCTATATTCAGGATGGGAAGAAAAACGAAAGAGCAAACAAGAAAGAACTAATAGAACCTGTGGAGAGAAAAAGTGAAGCTTAGGAGAGAAGAAGAGAAGCTGAAGCTGAAGAAAGAAAAAAAGCGAGGCACCATAAAAGAGAGTTAAATCAGAATAACTTAGAAACCCTCTCAGGTAGTTCCAGGAAGGAAGCCTCCCAGATCCCCGCTTTAAAGCTCGCAGCATTTAAGGACTGCGAGGATTTCAGTGTTTACCTCACTCACTTCGAAAAGATTTTTGACGTAATTCACTAGGATATCCAAACTGATGGAGTCGCCCGACTTGTGCCACTCCTTAATACGTAGCTGCGAGATATATTCATTTCGCTACTCGCCGAAGCTACCCTTTACTATTCAACCTTTAGGTCCGAACTATTGGCTGCGATCAACATGAATCCGGACTTCTACAAGGCAAAGTTTCGTCAAGCAAGGTTAAACTCGGCCTGCCCTACCGCTATTTCGTTTTCACCCTGAGAATAAGTCTGCAGTTTTTTCTGGAATCCCCCCAGGTAAACGACAACTATGATTCTCTGTCTGACTTTATTTTGCTGGATCAATTGATGGGTACGCTGCCCTCTGAAATCCGTGCATTTGTGAAGAAGCAAAGAGTTGCTTCCTTCAAAGAATGCATCGAAGACGCGGCTTTGCATGCGGCCAATCATAATCTTTAACCCAAAGATCCTAAGAAGAGTCATTCTTTTCCCTTAAGAGTAAAGGCCACTTCCCTAAATTTAACCATAAGAACGCTCCTTAATTCATAAAGGTCCTAGGTCACGCCAAACCGAAATATTATCCCCCGTCTGAACCTAGAGGTGTTAAGCCACTTCTCTTTTATCCGCCTGCGTCGGATTACCCTAGACGACCCATCGTCTGTTTTTCTTTTGGAACCCCCGAGCATGTGAGGACCAGCTGTCTCCATAATTCTCAGTTCCGTTCTGCTCCTAGCCATCAAATCTACCATCAAGTATACCCAATTGTATGTGTAAGTTTTATCCGTGGTCTGGGAGCAAACGGAGCAAATCCTCTACCTTCACGGCCGCAGTGTCAACTAAAATTTTAATAATGATGGTTTTTGATCGAGATGCCTCTTTTCCTTCTCCTTCGTGGCGGGAAAACGCCATCTTTGGACGGTTGGCATATAAAGGAAAGAATGCTAAAAGAATACCCCCTTGATTTGTTTCTTGAATTCATTCCCTCCACTTGCACTAAGCTCTGAATCCAAAGAGAAAAAGAGAGAAGAAAGAATTTGAATATCCGTCAGCGCATCACAGGGGTACTTAATTAAGTTAGGTGCTCAAAGCTTTCACCTCGCCGATGAAACGCTAATCTCCCTAGTAGAGAAAATGCTTACCGAAAGTTTCCCACCACATCGTTCGAGACCATTAAGACCTGTGCCGGACGACAAAAACTAATCCCTCAGGCGCCAGAAGCCATCTCCCAGACGCCTGTGCCCCCCAGCGATAGTTAAGATCGTGAGTCTGTCTCCTCAAAGTCCCTGGTATTCGCTTATAACATCGAGGTTGGATTTCACCAGGCCGATCAATCTCTTTTGTAAAGAATTACTATGTTCAGAGCAAGCCTCGAGTCGTGTCATTCCTGAAGGTTTGGCCGGAATTCTTGTGGTCTCATCTAAACCTCTTCCCCTCAAGGCTCTCCAGTTTTCCGTGTGAGATTTTGCGCCGAGTTGCATCAGATCTCGATTTTTGGAGGTTGCATTTCTCTTGGGCAGAAATGCTATCGTCTCTCTTCAAGAAGAATCGTGAACTCGTCTTCTGGACCCCCTTTTCCTTTATCCTCGTCACCACCAGGATATGCTGCCGAGAATCACGACCATTTTCCGTCTCCATTCCCCCGCGTCGACTCACTAAAAGATTCCCATTCCTGGAGGTGACCCGTCTAAAGTAAACGACCCTTGCTTGTATCTCCCATTAATCGACCCACTTACTGACTTTTAACTATTCCTTTCGTATAACTGATTTATAGTATCCCATTTAAAAGCTAATTAACAAGTAATTAATGTTATAAAGTTTATTAATTGCTTTTCAGGTTGAAAGTTAAAATTTAGGAAACCGGTAGTCTTAGCTTAGAGTTTATTGGTCCTAAGACCCAACATGAGCTCTCATCATTTATTTAAGGGTTCAGGCATCAGAATTCAGGGTTCTTGCAGTATCTTTAGGCGTACATTATTATTTATAGTTTTGTATAGTTAATAAATATAGTTTGCATCGCTTGCACGTATTTAGATCAGCTCAGAGAAAAAAACAACGGGAATTTGAACGCTGTCTATTCCGAATTTTTCCGAAGGAAAGATATTACGATCTGGGAACAGTGCTCGTTTTAAAGTACTTATCATTATAAAGTCTATAACGAAATAGCTCAGTGGATTGCCAACCTTATAAAATTTTCTTTTTTATCTTCAACTATATTTTACACAGAGTAAGTTAGCTATCTAGGCAAGTTAATGTTCTAAATATTTTGTGGCAAAAGGTATAACACTCGCTTTCAAATTGGCTTTACATGCCGTATACTGATTTTTTCCCACTCCTTCGGTTTTACTTAATGGATCATTGGCAGAGTGACTTTAATAGCTGTAGCCATTTTTAAAAAAGCCAATAAGAAGTTATAAAATAATAAAAACTATAAGAAATGAAAAAGCATAGATAGTTTTTGGAACAAGAATTGGGGATAGCAGAAAAGAGGGCAAAAAATTAAAATGAAAGTGATTAGGAGCATTAAACTGATGATGTATCTCGGCAATACAATTCTAAAATAAGAAGAGGAAAACATTAGATCACCATAGAAGGAATATTGAGCTAACATGTTGAAACAACTTAAGAACAATTATGATGGATCAAAAGATAAAACTATAAATGAGTCAGTTGACCACAACGAATCAAAAATTGAGAGTGAAGAGGCACGGAAGGAAGACTCAGAAATTCGTTCGCGCTTGGCCATCGAGATATCAAAAATCCCGGGCCTTCATGGGAGCTTTTTGCTGGATTCAAATCGGCGATTCATGGCTGACACACGGCCAAATAGTTTCAGACTTTGCCCTTCGTGTAAGTTTAATCTCATTGCCTCACTTGATTCTGGATTGTTCCGCCATTGCAGCCTGTTGAAATTCTTGTTTCCCCATTTTTTTTCTGTTTAGTGCCCTCTCAGTCTGTGGTAGTTTTAGTGGAGTCATCTTGTTCCGTTTATAAGCATTGGAAAACATCATATTTCACAATTTGGTAACTGTCGTTACAAATATTGAGAGTAAAATTAAAGAGCTTCCTCTATCTCTTTTTTTTGTGATTTTTGTGTCGTAAGTTCATTTATATATAATGTTTTAATCGTTTATTTCTCATGCTCAGACATTTAGTTATGAAGAATGAAGTGGGAAGAGTTAAATATCTTGGCTCAAACACTCAACAAGAAGGGCAAGCTGCATTAACAGAAGCATCGCGCCCTACCCTTGCTACGAGCTTCTTCATTAAACTTATAACATTTGTATTTATATTTTATGTCATTTCTGATTAAATATTTGCGGTGTCCTCATGCTGAAGATAGCATCGTTTACATCTTTATTTATTGAATTATTTCATTCTTATACTGAAACCTGTATCTCCCCTCCTTACTTTGAACATGCCTCCTTTAACCGCCATCTAATCGATGTACTTTTTATCCCATTTTGCTCTCTAATCTTTCTGAATACTAATAGATTTTCAGAAATTTAAGATTTAGGGGTTGCTTCCTAAAGTTCCACAGCATCTTTAGGATGATTAGCGATTCACCAGTCGGGTTACAACATCACTAATCATCACATTGTGTTTTCAACCAATGTTAACTAAACGCTATGTACTTAGCAAATTGGATACATTTAGTGATCGTTCTAAAAGAGGTTTTACGTACAAAACTTTAAGGCCTCGAAACGTAGCCCTGTTTAATAGAGCGTTAGTTTGAATGACGATTTCTCCAGCTTCGTTCGCAAGTTACTAAATCTAAACAAGCACGTAAAATTTATTGAATTATACTCATGTTTCTTATTTGCTTGTGGGCAGGGTCGGATAGCCTTTCACTCGTTCTCCTTTTCCTAAGGTCAGAGCCGAGTGATTGGGACTACCTTATTTGTTTCCAATATCGTTTGGCCAAAGGTAATCTTCCTAGCCAAATCACAAGGCATGCAGTGGAAAATAGCTTCTCTGAACACCTTGTTTTCAAGAACAGGCGAGGGAGGAGGATGGGGGAAACATGCGATACACACCCACCAATAAACAAATATTAAATTTGAACCCACTGTTAATAAAGAGGATTGTACTCTGCAAGATAAAAAAACTACAACAAACCATACCGATTAAAGTAAATACGGTACTCAACAACATCCTGGCAGTCCCACAAGTTAGGATCCTTCAAACCCACTCATGATATGCATCTATGTTTCATACTAATGTAGATCGTGATAATGTGATCTCGGAAGAAAGCGGTTGCAACTTAAAATAATTTACCTGAAACCATTAGTTTTACCAGAACTAATGGCACTCTGAACAATTTTATTCCATAATTAAGGATAATAAATAACAGATAATAACAGTAGAAGCAGAAAACAATAGAAAGCGAGTGGAATAGAGCAAAGAATGGTAAATGATCACAGAAGTAATAAACTTTGGTTTGATTAACTCTGAAAATATCGTATTTTAGCGAAAAATTCTTAGAAGGGTACTGAAAAAGATATCTGGGGCTGCCTTCTAAGAGGGATCGCAGATAATACTCAGATGGACACACTTTGGTGACGTAGCAAAAAATAAATGAGAAATACCTTTAGTCTTTTGGCAAAGAATAATACCTATCGGAATATCTTTGTCAATAAAATCGATAAACTTCAAAAAAACACAAGCAGGAATAATATTCTCGATGTCTGGAAATTCATTATTCCTGCTTGTGCTCTTCTGAATAAAACTCTGGATATTTTCACTTCGATATCGAAATAAATTACTAAAATCTGAACATTATTTATTTGAAATGGTTATAAGCCATTCCATTCCTTTTTATTTACAGTACACCTGACTTTGCAATATACGATCGATTTTAATTTCATTCTTTTTTGTAATTAAAGGCAACATGACTGATAATGTACTCAGGGCAACCATCAAAAGAATCTAACCCTACATATTAAATAAGAAGCATAAAAGAGAGGACATTCAGTATTTGTTGAGAAAATCCCCATTTCCGAGCAAAAAGGTAATATTGTGATTATTTGGCTGAGGGACATTCAGAATGCTTTCGACAGGGTCTGGCTGAAAGGAGACCTATACAAGATATTAAACCTTCAGTTAAATTCTATCCTGGAAAGGATCTTCATCGACTTCGACATGGACATACGGGCTTGTATCATGATTGATATGTCAGATAACTCGAGTTTGCATCCAAGGCGGGCGTCACCCTGGTGAGCTGCCTGAACCCCTTACTTAACCCGGTCTACACAATCGCCCTTTCAACTCCGTTGCATAGCGACATGATGTATCTTTAATTCACAAATGACATCACACAAATTGTCTCAAAAAAAGAAAGGAATGAAAGGGTAAAAACAGCCCAACCTATAGCGGAAATCTCGATATCAATAGGTACGAGAGGAGATGGAACATCAGAACGAGAAAAAATATGTTTATGATCATCTCGTTGTACTGCTGAACACGTGGCCGATCCTAATAGACGCAAGGAGATACGATTACGCCAGCGAAGGCAGAGTGCGGGGCATAAAGATATCCGACCACGGGCACGATAAACACCACACAGAAAGCAGAATTTGGCAAAAAGAGAACGTTTAAAACTGTACAGATTTAGAAATGTTAGCTAGGCCAACATTTGCAAAATATAAGTAATATACTTCTGACCTAAGCGCATCTACCTTCCCGTGGTGACCCAAATGGTTAATAAATCCTCTTTTAGCAAACACTAAAGAGTAAATTCTTTTTATCAACAAGGTCAGAAGACGCACCTTCCACCGCAAAGAGAACTGCACAGAATGCAACGTTTGAACTCTGTGAACGTTGTGATCCAGAACATCGCCAAAATATCTGGGAAAAATTGACGGATGATATCATTCTGGAACTAGAATGAAGAGAAGGCAGAATTAACATCACTGTAATACTACGGGGAAAGGTTACCCGCAGGACAAGATTCTACATCATTAATATCTGCTGCAATGAACACATACTACCAAATTACACATAAACAACACATAGTACAGCAACATACACAATCATCACCTAAAGAATCATGCATTGACATGGAAGAAAGAAAGAAATGACGCAAGGAAATAAAAACAAATAAATACAAATAACTAACTAGCCTACAAAGGCATAAAGTCTCTAGAATAATAACAACCACGAGAGCATCAAATTAAGAGTGAAAAAAAGGCAACAACTGAAAGAAACAGAAAACAACACCATCATAATAACAAACCACATAAAATTCAAACACCACCCAGCAAGCGGAAGCGAAAATCATCTAAAAGGAAAACGATACACTGACCACCGGAGCCCCAAACTCCTCCCCCTCCTATTTATTCGCCATATTGATCTTCCACTCTCAAAGTTTGTTCCAGAAATAGTACATCAAAGCTGTCGATAGGTTTGAGTCATGGCTAGTATATAGGATTCTCTGAGAGTAGAAATTTCATTGGAAAACATTAAACTAGGGACTGATGGACGTCTTCCTTTATATTGTTCTAGCCACCTCCAATCGTACAGGTGAGAGTAGTTATCATTTCAGTACCTTATTGATTTAGTAGTGTTGTCTCTTGTTACTTAAACAATAGCAGAATGAGCGACTGCTCAGTATCTGAAAGAGTGAGTTTGATAATTATGGTAGTTAATGTTTAAAGTAGTCAACGGTATTATTTTTTTAATAAATTTCCAATATATAGTTGAGAGTAAAATATACAATTTAATAGTATATTTGATGCGTTCTATTTAATTGTGACCTTAATTTTGTCCCAATGCAGAGTCTATAAATTTAATTACCTATTTTACTAGACTTCTGTTTATGTGCGCCAAATATTGAGGTTAGATTTAAACAAACATCAAATGTACCCTGTAAAATATATATTTTACTTCTACTTAGTTATTCTATCCTTACTTAACCTAAAGTTATGTTACCTAACTAAACAAAATCTATTTTTTATTTTTATTAAGCAAGAAACTGACCATTAATTTACCAGAGGATAAAACTAGGCTATGAGACTTCAAAATATAGTCGAACAAAGGCTCTTTAGAGGAAGGAATCTCAAATTCTGTATCATTAAATCCTAGAGAGTGTCATTAAGATAATATCGTTTAAGATCCTCAGCGTCAGAATAATATAATCTTGTAACAATAAATGAACAACATTCTACCCCTCTTGCTGGGGAATTTGGCATAACTGGCTAAGGATAGTCTGAAGAGTATTGTAGGGTAGACCCTGAGTCTACACACACGCACACACTTATGAGCACATTCAAACACATAAAACCTGAGTCTATCCACCCACCCTTATTGGTTTGTCACCGAAAATGTTCCAAGCCTCGCCCCCTTCCCCCTAGGTAAGTGACCTTATTTTGAACAAATCGGTGGGGTTTCTTTGATGCGTTTTGAATTTTCATGTATTATTTCGTATTAGCATATCAGGGGGGTTGCCACTTATTTTTTACAATCCTTTAATTGGTCCGTCTAATTGTCATCTTTTAAATCATTTGTCACTAAACCTCTCTGTGTGTCCCACGTTCTAAGATGATCCTCCTTCTAAACCGTATCACACCCAGACTTAGTAAATATTTTACAACCGCAGATGTGTGTTGATCGGTTAATAAATTTAGCCAAGACTATTCATCTACGATTGATTTCTTAGATCATCTTCGTCGACTTATTCCGGAACACCAAATTAATCCGATTGAATTTCTGTATAGTCGTATGGGTACGTAATTATCCCTCTCTTTTTGGTCCTTACGTATGCTGAGTAACCAGGAAATTTGGAGCAAAATTCAACTTCTTTATTTGGCGGGAGCGTGGATTAGGCTTGATGTATTTACAGGCAAATAACTGCCTATATCTCATTTTTTCACGAAATGCTTCTCTATATATAGTTATTATACGAAACATAAGCTATAAAAAATTTAGCCAATCAGGATTAAGCAGATTTTAATAAAAAATTTAGGGTTTAATTAATTCTATCAGCTTTAAGACAATTTTTATGTTTTACACAAAAGCGCCACAAAAATTGACCAATCAGCTTCAAAATAGATTTTTACGAACAATTTACGTTCAAACAAATGCACACATAAGCAGCGCTAAATTTAATTTTTTTTCCTAACAGCAAACCTAAACAGGCTGCGGGATTGCGCCCCGGAAGGCATGGCAATCACCCAAGAAGAATTAGACTCTGCAATCTCTTGCCTTAAGCAAAAAGCTCCAGGCCTAAGCAGAATAACAGCAAGGAACCTAAAAGAAGCTTCGGTGGGGACAAAAAACAGGCTAGTGAATCTTTTCAGCGCATTATTAGCGGCAGGATACTTCACGAATGGCCTGAAGACATCCAAAATCATCTTTATTCCTTATACAAAGGAAGCCTAAAGATCAAGTCATGAACTTTAGGCCGAGCTCACTTCTCGAAATAATTGGAAAAGTATTCGAAAAGATACTGAACAACAGGCTGGCCTCCCATTTGTCGTTACACTCACTGCAAAACGACGAACAACATGGCATCTGCAAAAGGAGCACGGAGACTGCAATTGCCTTAGCATACCAATATACGGCCAAGGGGCTTGCCTCTGGCTGTATGGTGGATGTAGTCTGCCGGGACGTAAAGAAAGGCTTTGACAATGTATGGATCGATTGTGTCAAATATTAGATTTAGAGGGTCGGGTAATTCCCCCATTTCAGGAAAATCCTAGACAGTTACCTGACTAGTAGGAGAGCGGGGTCCTATTTGACCTGCTATCTGGTGTCCCCCAAGAAGGATGTCTGAGTTCGACCCTCTCTACGATCTACATTGGGGAGATTCCAAAACGTCTACTTCTTCAAACCCTCAACGTACAGTACGCAGAGGCCATCGCCAGATCTGGAAGAGTGATGTTGAGGGTAACTGCAGCCAAAGCCCTGATAATCTCTCGGTACGAAAAAAAGTGGATGATCCAGACGAACCTGAACAAATTCACTGCATTCGCGATCGGAAGACAGAAGAGAGACCCCATCCGACTGGAGAACTCAACAATAAATAATTTACCAAGCGCGAGTATCCTAGGCTTCACGATCTCCAAACGCGGCATAAGGAGCCACAACAGGTGGAAGGTTCAAGTTGCGAAACTTAAGCTCAGCGAACTTCACCGATTTTGCAATCTTAGTATACAAAACAAAAATATATTATATACATCCATAGTGAGAACAAAGTGTTGTACCCAGCAGTCCCACTTAACAGAACTTCAAGGACCAGGATGATTTAAATGCAGAGGGTACAATATCGGGCTCTACGCTTCATACTATACGTGAAATGAAATGATTTCGTCACGTCGATGGAGCTTCATCGCGGAACCCGGTTGGAGACGGTGAATGCCTTCCTGCATTCACGCAGCACTGCCATCTGAGACAGCCCATCTGAGACAGCCTGGAGCCTTCTCTCCCACCAAGTACTGTAGAAGACATGTTCAGGCTCATGCCTCCCACCAAAAACGTAGCCACACTGGAAATCTACAGGTGACCCTATGAGGGGGGCTTTTTGAATTATCAGTATATTTCTTGTCTCACCTTTCTTTTTTACCCGTTTTGTCTTTTCTACATTTTGCAGGTCATCTTGCTTGTTATCGAATCTTCTTCTAGACTGGATTTCCTTCTTCCTTGAGTTGGCTCTTCAAACGTTTTCTTCCCTCAGTTGCTTGACTTCAGTATTCTTGTTTAGTTGGTCCTTGAAACGTCTTCGTTTTCTGCCTTGAGTGATTTTATAAAAATATTTTGGACTCGCTTGAGATTCGAATGAGATAACTCTTGAGTCATTTTAAATGCGTATGCCACTCGAATAGCTGGTCCGATCATTGACTGGGTAAGTTTTTCTGCTATTTATATATCGAGTTGGACGGAATTTCTCTTATACATTCGGCACCCCTACAAGATCCTTTTGAAACCGAAAGGTATGTTTTGATAACTTCTGGGAGTTTAACTCATTTATGACAAGGTTAGAGAATATGATGAGTTATTTTATAGACAAATTAAAACATTGGTAGTATAACGCGTTTTATTTCATCTCTATTTAATTATAATTAATCAGAAAATATTATTAACCCTTTATGTACTCAGGGTAACCAAAGGTAACACTGATTTAAAATAATACTATTAATGTTTTAAACGCTTTAGCCTGTTGGTATTTTACAGTCTCAATATGAATTAATTGCTTTACGACATGACAGATGCCATTTGGAAAAAAAACGTTACCATTTGGTTGCCAGAGGCTGTTTATTCTTAGCATCTCAGTTGTGAATGAGAAAGATAGTTATATGAAATTACTGCGAAAATATACAGTGGAATATTTTTTTAATTCCTCAAGGTAAGTTTTACTTGTTTCTCTTGTTATTAAAGAGGTGAAAAATGAATGAAGTTAATTGTGAGGAAATCGATATGCCACCCTATTAAGAGAGGCCCTGTTCGGTCACTAAAACGTCCTGGCGCTTGGCAGTGTAACCCGATTACTTCTTCCCCCCCTCTCTCCCCTTCACCCACAGGCCGCCAGACACCTCCTCAATTCAAGAGAAGTCGGAATCAACAGATTTTTGTGCCAGCGAGCATAACAATACGAAGAGAAGGAGATCAGGTACAATAACAATGGGTAAACAGGCACTATTTCCCCTGAAAATTTTTGATATAATTTTGCGTCATAGACGAAATTATAGGAGCTGTGACCAAAAGCCAGAAGATGCCTTTAGGGCTAAGTGAAAAACGCTAAGGAAGAGTCGTTAGAGAAAGAGGCTTAATTCCTAAGCCCTCATCTTCCACCCCCTTCCCCAACCCCAGGTGGGTAGGTGAAATATATAGGTGGATGACATGAGAAGAAGCAGGAAGATTGAGTTAGATATCGACACGACGAAGTCCGGTGGCAGTCCCCGGCAATCAGAAAAAAGGAACAGGGAAGAAGTTCATTCTGAACAAGTTCATGGTGGTCACACCGAAAATTAGCTTTTGTATTGAGGATCACTCTCAAACATCTCTCTTTAGAGAAATTCCCTATCTCGGTTTGCAACAAAAACCAGAGATGGCCCTCGACATTAAGAAATACCCAAAGTAAACTCCCCCCCTCCTACCAATTCGCCAAAGGATTCACTTGTTTGCTCATCGCAGGTTATTGCGAAGAATCTTAAGATTAACCCGAAGATTGGAAAAAGCCTACCTTACGGCCTTGTTGCTTAAATCATCTGACTAAGACCTCGTGCTTAACGCCATCCGTTGCCCTCACAAAAATCACCTGTTGCTTCAAGCCCATCTCCTTTCCCTCCAAACAGCTGGTTGTCTGTGAACAAGCACACGCGCCTTACCGCAAAACCATTTTCCTATCTACATAAGATCGAAGGCCAAGGTTATTCTTCAGCCGCATTCACGTGTGTTTTTTTTAAAGGTAAAGAAATTTAATTATTTTTTTGTGTCAATTAGCGTTTAATATTAAAGTGAGCTTGGGGTCAACCATTATTTTATATTCATTTGGTTTAAAATAGTAATTCTAACATAGACTCGTTTATTCATAGCTGTATAGTTTTTGTTTTTTTTAGATTTCCCTTCTTTATGTTGTAATTAAAGATATATATTCTTTAGAAGTATTTAAATCAATTCTTGAAACGCTGTACCTGGCATTAGAAATCCTCAAAGATTAATTAACGTAAAATAATATAGAATTCTTAGAGAAAACGTAATCAAGAAGTTATTCAAGTACGTAACAAACATACGTACGTACAGCACCACTCAGTCTTTACAATACCACGACATAAATATTTGGTGTCAGGTTTTTTAGGTATTAGAAGAACTTAGTATAGTTGTTTGTCTTTCTTTCCCTTCACTAATAATAAATTCGTGCCTAGTGTTCAGGGAAAAGTTAAGCATAATAGGAGGATCAGGTCCATCTAGAAATTTGTGGTTGATTGTGGGTGATTAGCCCGTTAAGGTTATTAATTAATTTTTTTGGAGTGGTATTCCAATTAGCAGAAAGTGTTGTGATAAGGGTGAGTTAGGCAGCGCGCTACTTGTTCGAGGTTGCATAAGTACCTTTACCATATCGGTGAGTTTTTGGTCAAACAGGCAGAGGTAAAATGGAATCGTTTGACAGATTCCACCAACAAGCCCAAGCTTTGGAACTAAGAGGCAAGGAACTAGTTGACTACGTCCAGGAACAAGAAGACAAACGATATCAAGTGGAAAGGGAAGCGGAAAGAGAAAAGGTACAAGCAGAAAGGGGAGCAGAGAAGGAAAATTACAAAGGAAAGTAGAAGAAAGAAAATTACAAAGGGAAACAGAAAAAGGAAAACGAGTACGCGCTCATGAAAGGGAAGAAAGGAGAATACAGATGCACATAAAAATAGAAGAATGAAGAATATAGTGTGATAGAGAAGCAGAAGAAGAACACAGATGATATGAATAGTAGACGAAACAAAAATACAGTAGAAAATAGAAGTAGAAGAAAGAAGAATACCGAGAGGAAGTAAAACAAAAGAAAGAATAATACAGTTGAAAAGAGAAGCAGATAAATATGAATGAAGATAGAAAGAGAAGCCGAGGCAAGAACAATACAGATAAAAAATAAGACGTAGAAAGAAGAATGCTGATGGAATTAAATGCAGAAGAAAGAAGAATAAAGATAAGAATAGAAGTGTAGAAGAAACGAGAATACAGATGGAAAAAGAACTCGCGCAAGCGGATAGAGAAGCGAAGAAAGAAGAATAAAGATGAAGGGAGATGTAGAAGAATACAGATAGAAAGAGACTAGCACAAGCTGAAAGAGTAGAGAGAGAAGAAAAAGAGAGGATGCCCGCACATTAAAGGGCATTGAGCAAGGAAT
This sequence comes from Ceratothoa steindachneri, assembly GCA_963969495.1. Taxonomy (NCBI): domain Eukaryota; kingdom Metazoa; phylum Arthropoda; class Malacostraca; order Isopoda; family Cymothoidae; genus Ceratothoa; species Ceratothoa steindachneri. The sequence goes on along the minus strand of OZ018323.1, from coordinate 193,860,524 downwards.
AGGTGGAAATCGAGGCCAATGTATCGCGGCCTGGACCTTGGAAAGTACTTACGATGAAAACCCAGCCAAATGGGGTGACAATGAATGAAGAAGGAAGTATGGAAGCGGTAGACCCATATTAACACCGTCAGATGTTATAGTTAGATAACAAGTATCCCCTACACTCAGTACTCTTCCCCTAAAACGAAATGTCCACTGAGTTAGATTTAAAACCCCCAATTCGCCATGCTAGATGCACCCATTAACGATCTCTTAAAGGAATTTACCCCGACCCCATTAGAGACAATCCAAACGCGATCTCCCAGGTTAGATTGGTCAATCACGACGATTGGACTCCTGTTTCCATCACTTATACAACCATAAAACAGGCTGCCCTAGCATAAGGTGGAAAGTAGAGTTAGTCAGTTGCCATTAAAAAGGTAGTAAAGTACGTTTGAATTTCATTACCAGTTTTTGATATACGTGAGTAGACAGCATAACCAGAACGGCCGACTCATGCGCTATAAAGTATTGGTTATCGAGCACCCCTTTAATATTAATTATATAAAGGTGCCGATAAAATAAAGCCTATGTATAACCTGATCCGAAATTCCATCCATGGGTATTTCCTCTCCGTGTAATCTTAAAACCATTATTTTTTTTGTTGTTCGTGTTTAGTGTATATATTTATGGTCTTAAGGTTTATAATTGTAAGGAAGTATCTGGCTAGATACCACTTAAGAGCCAGGCTAATATTTTTCTTTGTGTAATCGATGATTTATCTTGTTTGTTTTTCTGTTTAATTGGGTGTTGTGAGACGTACCCAGAAGGCTCGCGAGGCCTATGTTGACCACCTGCTTTTGTACGCACGCACGTGTGCGCCTGATATCAAAGAAACTCAAGTTAATAAGAAGGTTCACCCAGCTAACAGTAAGAATCAGTATTATGTTCTAGGACATGCAAGTTTGCGTTTGTCGGTTATGTTTGTTTTTTCACTGAAGTTCCCTTCCCCCCATTAACCACTTCAAAGGGATGAAAGTAGGCAAATCCATATCCAACCCTAATAACATAGACCCTGTTCGGTGACCACAACGTCCTGACGCTTGGCAGTGTAACAAGATTACTTAACCCCCCCATCTCTCCCATCGATCCGCGGGCCACCAGCCACCTCCTCATACCCGGATTTTTTTTCATTTTTTTTATTAAAGAGCTCATCTGGCGAATGCATACTTGGGCATTAGTCACCGTATAAAAAACTGGCCTATAACTAGGCTACTTTAAGATAAAATTAAGATAAAAAACAACCGCTCCCCAAAAAAGGGAAAGGGAAGTGAGCAGTAAGCAAGCTCCTCCGTCGGGGGGAGGTCCCCCCAGCGCAGGAGCGTGTGACCTATAAGAGGAAAAAAAGCAAAAAACAAAACAAAAACAAAAGCAAAAAAAAACAAAACAAAACAAAAAAACCCGGCAAAAATAATAGGGAGAAGGCCGGCCTCCCGCCAAAAGTCAACAAGTCCACCATTTAATGTGCACGCACTCGTATCGAGTACAAAGGACAGGCGATAGCAACCCCGCCCATCCCGGTACGAGGACAGGTAACGTGCGCGAAGATCACCCAGACTGGGACATTTGACAAGAATGTACCGAACAGTCTTTAAGACAATGCAGTCGTTGCAATAGGGCGCAGGCGATCGCTCCATCAAATAGTGATGTGTCATACGAGTGTGCCCGATTCGGAGACGACAGAAAGCGACCTGAAGCTGTCGCGGCATTGAGGGATCGGTCCATGGGAACAGTCGCCACGCAATGGCACGAAACTTTAAGTTCCCTTTGACCGTTTCCCATCTTCTTTCCCAAGCAGTCCGAAGAGCTGCCCGTATTCCTGTTATGTAGTCTGTGTGAGGAAGAGCGAAACGCTGGTCCGGTCGCAGAATCCTCGCGGACTCTTTGGCGCCCTCATCGGTGCGCTCATTCCCCGTAATTTCTACATGTCTAGGAACCCAGAAGAAGATAATCTTGACATCGGCCCGGCTCGCCATAACCGTGGCGTCACGGATATCGCGAACCAGAGAAGGCGGAGATTCCAATGCCCCGAGAGCACTCAGGGTGCGTTGTGAGTCGCTATATATCACAATCCGGTCTCTGAACCGGGCAGGTCGCGTAATCTCGTGTACCGAGTGGTGTATTGCCACCAGATCGGCCGTGAAGACATACGCAGTGCCTGGCAGAGCCCCGCGATTTCAAACCAACAAGATACAGCGTGGAAGCTGACCCATTCTTTGGACTTGGAGCCATCCGTATACACTGGCACGGTTCCAACGTGACACGAGGTGTGCTCCAAAAATGTCGAACGCAATACTCCTAGCTCTGTACAAGCTTTGGGAGCAGAGGCGTGGCGACAAGTAGCCGAATGTGGTACCATCCAGGGTGGCGTTTTGGCAGAACTAGGGGTGCCACCGGCCTGAGAGCTATACCTAGCTCTCGAGGAAGTTTCCTAGTCCTAAACCCTTTACCCTAAGGGTTTAAGGTATGACTGGCGTCGCTCGGCAGCATAGACACCGTCGAGATCACCTGCGGATGCAGTTAGAGCTGTTGCCGACTGAGGGAGGCGCCGTGCTCGTGCATACAGGTGAGTAATGCACTACACGAGTGGCATCTTCCCAGCATCGAACAACAGGCTCTCAATGGGGGAAGTGTGAAAGGCACCGTTTGCAAGGCAAAGGCCGGTGTGGGGGATCGAATCCACCTTCCGTAGTCAAGCTTCAAACGAACAAAGGATCGATAAAAAAGTAAGGCAGTAGCCGTATTAGCGTCCCAAGTGCTGAACGTCATGGATCGGAGAATATCCATAGTGCGGGTACAAGAGACCCTAAGGCTGTGAATACGAGCCTCCCAGCTGAGGCGTCGGTCGAATACAAGACCAAGGAAACGGTGCGATTCCACCACATCCAGGCGCACCCCATTAAGTAAAAAATCTGGGTCAGGGTGGAGCCGTGGATGAGGGCATAAGTGCACCACCTAAGTCTTGGCTAAAAAGCAAACGAAACCTGTTCGCTTTGGCATAGCGAGAGATGTGGTTCAATGCCTGTTGGAGTCAACGCTCCATAGTTGCCATCTGGGCCACGCCAAAAGAGATCGAAAGGTCGTCCACGTAGAGCGTAGCCCTCAAACCAAGAGAAGTACGAACCAACAGGTTTTTGTGCCAGCGAGCATAACAATACGAAGGGAAGGAGATCAGGTGCAATAACAATGAGTAAACAGGCAACAAATTCCCTTGAGCTTTTGAATCTAATTCCGCGTTATGGACGAAATTATAGGAGCTTTGACTAAAATCCAGAAGATACCTTTAGGGCTAAGTGAAAGACACTTGGAGAAGATTCGTTAGAGGAAGAGGCTTAATCCCTAAGCGCTTACCCCCTTCCCTTTTCCTACCCGCAGTAGGTAGTTAAAGCATATAGGCAGATAACTGGAGAAGAAGGAGAAAGATCAAGTTAGTGATCGACACGACAAAGTCCGGCGGGAGTGGCCGGAATTCAAAGAAAGGAGCAAAAAAGAAATACATTTTGAACAAGTTCTTGGTGGTCACACCGAAAATTAGCTTTTGTATTGACGATCTCTCTCAAGGAACTCTCCTCAGAGAAACCCACTATCTCGGTTTGCAACAAAACCCTGAGATAGTCCTCGCTATTGAGTAATACCCAAAGGGAACTCCCTTTCCCCGCATTCGTAAAAGTATTTCATTGTTTTCTCATTGGTCGTCAGTGCGAAGCATCCCAAGATTAACTCGAAGATTGGAAAAAGCCTTCCTTCACGGTCCCGTTGCTTAAATCATCTGACTAAGATAACGTGCTTAACGCTATCCGTCGCTCTCACCGAAATCACCTGTTGCTTCAAGCCTGTATCCTCGTCAGTCAAACAGGTGGGTGTCTGTGAACACGCACACGCGCCTAACCGCAAAACCATTTTCCCGTCTACATAAGATCCAAGGCCAAGGTCATTCATTCTTCAGCCGGATTCACGTGTAAGTTTTTTAAAGTTAAAGAAATTCAATTATTTTTGTGTGTCAATTAGCGTCCAATATTAAACTGTGCTTGGGGTCAACCATTACTTTATATTCATTTGGTTTAAATTAGTCATTCTAAAATAGACTCATTTTTTCATGGCTGTATATTTTGATTTTTAGATTTCACTTTTTTATGTTGTAATTAAAGATATATCTTTCTTAGAAGTTTTTAATTAAATACTCGAAACGCTGCAACTGGCACTAGGAATCCTTAAAGATTAAATAACGTAAAATAATATAGCAATCTTAAAGGAAACGTAATCAAGGAGTTATTCAAGTACGTAACAAACGTACGTAGGTACAGCACCACTCGGCCCTTACAATACCACGCCAATAATGTTGTTCTTATTTGCTAATTATAAATGTGAAATAATAAACTTTATAATGACTGGACTTTAAAGTAATGACAAGACCCAAAGGCATTTACTAAATCAGTTTACTTTGGAGTTTCTTTCAATTTCATGAATAACCATATAAATTTATGTGGAGAAATTTACTTTTGTTTACAAATTTTACTAGTCCTTTTGTCATATTTATATTAATTTTAAGGGATTGATTAGTAAAATAATTATTTTTTTAGTAGAAATTTAAATTATTATTTTTTAGAAATCATCCCCATCTCAAAGGTGGTAGGGTGAGTAAGAGCAATTTGTATTGCATGTATCATTGATTCGTGTCTTTACGTTTTTCAAGTTATATTTCTTATTATTTTTAGACGATGGCCAGACGGAAACTTACTCAATCTGACATCGATGTTGTTATTGGAGATTTTTCGATGTGGTCAATCCGGTGGAAAAAAGCTATGAAGAAGAAGATTAAGATGTCACACAACTTCCTTCCACTTCAAGCGTGGATGAAGAAAATGTGTGGGAGAGGAAATGAAAATTAAAAGATGTTTCCACTACTATCCCTCAATTTACTGAGACAGTTTGGGCCAACCCACATATTTATTCTGAAAAAACAACCTGCTTTAACATATTCTGTACATTCCTGGATGATGATATATCAGAATAAATGGGTTTTCAAACAAATTTAAATGTCTTGTAAAATCCTTTTGAAACCTAAAGGTATGGTTCTATAACTCTTTGGGAGTTCAACTCGTTTACGAAACGTCTTCTCAAAACTTTTTGCCCTCTCACCTCTTTCACTCCACCGTATTTTTCGACTCTGAAACCCTTAAATGACACAAGGATATGACTATCAACATTCTCTCTATCATCATCGGTTCCAACTAAGCGTTTCATAGTATCGTAGGTTATTATATCCTTATTCTGAGTGTTAATGATTAATCCTCTAGCACGAATTATATACTTCACCCCACTCGTCGTTTGGAAATGTACCGAATGAGATTTTGGCCCCGTAGAGCAGCATTAATCTCCATACGCATCAGCACCGTACACATCTCTAATCTCATCGGTGAGATCACTTAGGAATTCTCCAAGTCAAGGTTGTAGGTCATCTTTCCTAGCAATGAAGGTGGCAATGTCTGTGTCACATTACAACAACCTTTCACCCAACGAGTCTAAGATGCCATAAAGCTTGAGTCGAGCATAGGCGGTTGTGAATGCTGCAATTGGAAGATTCGTTATGTGGGAGTCAACATCTACATGTTCATTATTCTCTACTTTCTCTTTGTATGCATTGCCAACTACTTCCAAACAGTTCACAATGTAATTACTCGTCGTTTTTGATCAGGTCGAGTACATCATGGCTCGAACCACAGAAGACCGTTTTCATACTGCGAATCGTTTGAGCAAACTTTCCCGAAAGACTATAAATGAAGAAAATATGATCATGAATAATGGGCTGTTTTGGTATTATCATTATTGTTTATTATTATTATCACCTTAAATTTGATAAATTACTTAGTTCATATTCGTTGTACAATGTGTTAATATTTATAGAAATTAAATTTTAAATGTAATATTTAGAGCTTTGCTCTAAAACGCTTTCCAAGATTCCTTCCGATATTATCTATTTCTATGTCTATCCCCAAAGACTAATTCTCTCTTCACATATTTCATTTTTTTCTTTTCTTCATCCCCCTGCCTGGGGAATACAGAAGCTTCTATTTTTTCTTCTAGAAATGTTTTTATATACTCTTCGAACAACTCATCCATCTTTTCAAACTCCCACAACTCGTAAATTTTCTTGATCTTATACATCTTTTCCAGGTCAAGTTTCAGTTCCGTAATTATACAAAAGGAAAGTGTGAGTGAAGGAAGTGTGAAAAAATTTAAATTTATCTCCCCATGTAGGTACTTCATTCATCATTGGTCCGACGTCTAGCAGAAAAACCCTCTTCCTCTTTCGTATACTCCGGAATAGAGATAAAAATTCATATATGCGCGATATTGCCTTAAACTGACACATTCTAGTCTTACATTTTAATCAGAGGAGAGACATCTCTCAAATAAATATATTCGCTAGGCAAATAAGGTCTGGATAACGGAACAGCTTCATGAAGATATATAAAGAATCTGTCTCAAACCCCTATGTTTATTTGCTCTGCGACTTTAGTCCGATCAACACTGTACGATATACCTTACGGACTGGAATATTTCCAAACGAAATAGAAAGTTTATATCTTTTAGAATGAGGCATAGAATGAAAAGATACGCTTATCTATGCCATACGTTCCCAACTCTGTCTAAAAAGATGAAAAATCTAGAATAAGCAGCATGGATAGTGATTTTATCAAATGTGTATGTGAGATGTGTTTTAATCTAATAAAAGGTAATGTTCCACTGACAACATTGCGCTAACATAAGATATCACGATTGAAACGGTTGATGAGTATGTTAGCTCGGAAGACAGCTCATATAAATCTAAAAGAAAAACTAATAAATCAACGTGAAGGATCATTTCTACTAATATTGTTCACTGTTCTAGTTTCCATCCTTTCCAACCCTCTAATATAAAAAAGATTATTGTTTATCTTAAAAAAGAGAGAGAAGTTCCCTCAAACCTAGTCCCACCGCAAATAAGACTTATCTTTGGAGAAAGAGTTGACAACTATACTAAATAATCCACACATCCCACCAGATAGACGTGTTATCTTTTACTAGAACAAGTTGGAACACTATTTGAAACAGTATGATAAGGTTGTGAACACATCTACCGTTAAAGTCAATGAGAGTAAGAAGGATCAAATAAACGGTTATACAGATAAATTACTGGAAACAATGGAGCCTATTGTTCGTGAAAGAGGTAGATTAATTTATGAGACACTAAAAGATACACAGGGATTCAGTTGGGGTAATGATGGGGTGATTACCATCAATAGTAAAAGACTTCCACAATCTAAAATTATAGAGCTAGTCAATGATTTAGCTAGAAAATGGAAAATATCACCACTGTAGAGGTTCTCACTAGTGCAAGAATGATTTAATTGCCTTTATTAGCGATGCAATATTCAGTACTTGCATAAATTAGTTAGTTGAGTTTACTGATCTTACGGCAACTCTAAGATTGGATCTTAAGCTACCCAAGGAAGAAACTGACTCGATATGAACAAAAGTAGGATATATTATCATTTTACAAGATAGTATGGATTTGAGGTTAATTTTCGTAAATTAATTTTAATACACAAATGATAACTGAAGAATTAAATTTTTATCGTGCACACATAATAGGAAATATAAGTAAGCGGATGAGATTGGAATATAATACAAGTAATATAATTATGTGAGTACAAGAGCGTACATGAGAATACACGGCTAAGAATATAGGTGAATTTAATCATGCACATACACAAGGGATAAACGTGAGCACACAAGAGTACATGTGAGTGTATAAATATAATTATGTGGTGTAGGTGTAGCAAGTATAATTAGTAGGATAGAGCTATGATGGAGTTTAATTTGGGGTCTGCAATGAGAGAAAAACAGGAGTTATGATCTACTCTCGTATGGACTGATTACCAGAATAATTGGAAGAGGAAAAGTAAATAATCTTATTCGAACGACATTCTGCATAAGTGGACTGAGTACAGAACTTCAAGGCTTTTCCTCAGCAATTCCTACCGATTAGCTAATGTAACGCTGTTTGGTCAATTTTGCTACACGATTATGAGTGAAAGCTTACATTAACGTAAACTCTTCCTAAAAAACTGCTTGAAACTTATTGGTTAATTTGGTATTAGAGAATCAGCTAACGTAACGCCAATGTTTTTTTCGATATATTAATCTGTAGAGAATATATGCATATTTGAATTTAAATGTAAAATTTGTCATTATCCCAACCTTGAGTCATTTTAAAACCAATTTAAAAAAGAAGAAGAAAATAACTCACTACGTAAACGTAGCAGTGAATTGCGAAACGTTGAAATGTTCGAAAATAATGTCATATTAGATAATGAAAATCAGTAACTGTTTTATTACGTTTTATTATCTAGATTATTGCCAAAATCCTATAAAGGAGATTAAAATTGATCCAAGGGTGATTAAATCTCACAGTATAACTTGCAGTGTTAATCGATTCTAAACCGGTCAAAATTAGTGATTGTAGAGAAATTAAAAGGTTACGCCACCCAGAGGGCCAAGCGGATTTATATATTAAAATCCCTCTTTGGAGAAAGCAAGAGAAAAGAACCAGAAATTGAGGTGCGTGAGAACGGTAGGCGTTGTAGTAACAGTCAAACCGCCGCAAAAGGCCATTGAGCAGCTCTAATAAGAAACTGGCCCCAGTGAAATTGAGGAGGAAATCCATCTAGCTGACGGTTTGAACAACTCACTAGGCAAAACACCAACTTAATCGCCGAACTCCAAAGATTCGATTACCTAAGAGATCAGGAGGCCGGGGGCTACAGCGCCAAAGAGCGGCGTAAGAACAAAAGACCACCAAGGAGAAATAGTGAGACGGTTGTTGGTGCTTCTCCTTGAGAAGCAGACCTGGGCTCCACGGTGTCACCCCCTCCCCCCTCGCCCTCCCCTCAGTGGCATTACCCCGTCTCATTTAGTTGGGGCGGTCCCCAGGTTATAAATAAGCCCCGTATGGAAGGAAACAGGGTAATCTGTTAGAGACGATAGAGGACTAGATGTCTGTGATCAGTCCCTCGCACTGTTCCGGACTCGACTTGTAAGACTTAGAAGTTCGTCTCGTCTTCGTATCGGTGCCATACGGATTCATCCCTCGCAGACTTAGCAGGAGGTCTGGCTTGATCAAAATTCCTAAGTGCCAAACATTACTTTCAAGGGACTCAAGGCTAAATCTCATTAATTTTGAATGAAGAAGAATTGATTCCCAAGTAAGTTCCCTTTAATTAAGTTCGGGATCACTCCATATACCAAAACACAGGTTGGTAACTCTACGAAATAGACGAGTGTACAAAAAGAACTCGAGAGCTACAAAGAAGAGTAATTCTTGAGCCAGAGAGTACAACCCCTCTCTCCAACGAATGCCTTGCCGTACATTGAGATAAAGTAATCGCAGGAAGTGCTTATAAGCTGAGAAGTCTAAGGTCGTCTTTTAGACTCATAACTAAGTCTATAAAATCATAAGAAATTGACATAGTTTTCTACGGTGACCTTGACAACCCCCTAATCCTCTCCCCATTCTTGTTATAACGGGACACATGAATTTCCCTTTCGTCGTGAAGTCTGGTGTCTCCGAAGACTGGCTGAAAAACCCAGTATAGCGACATCCGTCAACCCCTCTTCCGATCAAGGTCATGTAAGTCCGAATGACTAGCAATATTTTGGGGGTTAATTAGGATTTTTAAAACTGTCCCAAGCTAACTAAGGGAGAAATAGTATTTTGTGACTTCTGTTATATTTTAGTTAGATAAGAGAGAGTAAATGGTGGTTTAACTCTGTAACTGTCCATTGGTTTGTTTACGTGATGCATACTATGTTTTAATCAGAGCTCTCCTCAAGAGTAGGCAAATATTCGAATCGTGCGAGTGATAGAGTAGTAGAAGTAATTGTGATCTAAGACCATGTTAAATTGAAAGAATTCATGGTAAATATGAATATTTGATTTAATTGGTAAATTAAAAGATATATATTTTGTTTAATTCTTGGTGTTTTACGAAATCCTTACGTGTCGACCGGCTCTTTCCTTAAAACTAATTAAATGCTGTGGTACTCTCATAATTCAGTAATTGAACTCCTTTAAACGAATCCGGAGCCCACTAAGCAATTAGCAGAATTATTTCCCTTCCTAAGTCAGTAAGTAAATAAATACTTTGACTACAAGGTATTGTATCGGAATAAATATTAAACGGTCAACAGTGGAAAAATAATTCTCCGACAAAACTGGGGATATAGTTCCTCGACAGTGACAATGGTATCAGAAATTATGTAACCAAATTTGTAATTAATAAATGGGTATAATATTTATGGTATATTCCTTTTATGAAGGAATAGTAGTAATCAATGCCAAAATTATTGATACGATAACTTTATATTTAGTCACGGAATACAAGAATGAGTCACAGAGAAAAAATTTTCTCCTCCGCAACAACCTGACTCGCTCATAGATGTTGGCGAAAGCTATGCTAAATGGGAGTTCCAGTACGACTACAAACTTTAAGAATTCATTTTATGTTAGAAACCAGTTACCTAACGCCTTCATAGTCTCTCCTATTAATTAACTGTGATCTTCGAATAGATTCCAATGGCAGATTAGATGACACTTAAGCATAAATGAAAAAATTGTATAGTATTTTCCATAGTTTTACGCGTTCTTATTGTGAATTTAATCAAATTGTATGGTTGCTTGTGTTGATTTAATCATACCGACTTTCCCGTCTTTTTAATTCTGTCTAAAGTTTCCCATTAGTGTTCGTGAAATTATTAAGTCAGGTACTGCTTCGCTACCCCTTATGTTCTTTGGTGTTTTTTATTTTTAATTTCCATTTATCTCTTCTCTTGTCGCTGAATATTTTACTTTACATTTTTCTTCATTTTTTCATTTTTTATCTTTGCATATTTTCTTTTTTTATATTTTTGCATTTCTTGCCTAAAAATTTATTTCTCTCCGCATTTATTTAGTAATTGAACTATATTTTTGTTTTTTTAATACTCATAAGAACACACCTGCAGGTTGGATCTTTTCTGCACTCTGCGCTTTCTCCCACGCTGGCTACACTCCTATAACCCCATATTCGGTATTCACCGATTTATATGAATGCCCTCCGTTCCTTGGCGCACACGAAGGACAATCTGCTCTCTTTTCCACGTAAAGAAAGTTGACGGGGCTCAACTTGCTAAAAGGTTCTGCATTAACTCATAGCGGTTAATCCTTGAACAAATCTCTGCGTTCCACTTTTAGTTGTGACTCTATGCTTCCCTCACCTACCTGCCAACTCTACATTGACGGCTACCTCACTTCTCCATGGCATCTGTAATTTGCCGTGAAAGAGATTATAAATGACAGATTTTATCTATGAGAATAATATATCTGGTAAGATTAGGGTATTTTGAATCGGTGAGACGTGGAGAAAGCATTCAAAAAATTAGATTTTCAAAAACGTTACACCCATCGTTATCACTTCCCTACACCAATGTAAAACTACAAGGAAAAGTTCTATTGATGGGTGTCACACCAAATGCTTCACGCTGTAAAAATGTAACCCGGTACTTCAAGTTAATTGGTTCCTCAATCGCATTCTCTTACAACTTTAGAAACCTTGGTGTTGCAGTGGGAGTCAATTCGATTTCAATTTGCATGCTGCTAATATCAGCAAATCAAATCACTGCTTTCTACCTAACCTGAGTTGTATCAGGTTCCATTTTGACTGAGACAGTTTTAAGATATCCATAAATGCTTTTCTGTCTTCTCTTTGATTACTGTAACTCGGTTCTCACTGGAACCCCCCAAATTACAATTTGTCCCTTTCAATTTGTGCATATCTTTGCGGCTGGAGTTCTCTTGCTTCAAATACAGTTCTCTGCAAACTGCGCTCGCTGCCCATTAAATTTCGAGTTACCTCTAAAGTCCTACTTCTCACTTTAAAATCCACAATTTGCAACTTCTTTCACACTGCCTGTGTTCAGAAAACAAAGAGCCGTTCGCTCGGGAAATGTCCACTTGCTTTCGGTTCCTCGCACCCGTTTCTGCTTCATGGGTAACAGTGCCTTCTATTTTGTTTAACTTAAGCTGTGAAATGGTCTACTTCCTCTCTTACGCTTCTTTTCATCTTCTGGTGCTTGAAGGACTACGTGGGAAAAAATTGTCTCCATTGAAAATTGGGCACAACAACCTTTAACCCTGAAACATTACTGAATAGGGTCGTAAGGCGTCTTCTGCCAGGGAATACAAGAAAAAATTGTCCGAAAACTGCTCCTAGAGGAACAAGTTACATGGAAATAGATCCCAAAATTCATAGAAAAAATAATGGAGGAAATTACCAGATTTGGGTTTCAATTACGTCCTTAAATTTCCGGCTAGAAATCTTGTCAGATTCGGATATCTCAAAATGCATTGCTCTCCTTTTTCCCTTAAATTACCACCTTACCCTCTTAAATATCAGTTTGGAATCATAATTCAAACACAGTTTTTGAGCCTCAGTAGTAAGGGTGAAAGTTGGGAAGTAAGGTGAAGGAAATGTGCCGAAAACTATTGTAATAATTGAGACTTACTTTGAAATAGGAATATAAGTGAAAAATAGGATATCTAATACAATATATATTGGAACAGCTACTAAATTAAACATTTTTAGCGAATTATAACAAGTTAGTAAATAATTAAGATGGGTGTGAATAACAATGCCTAGTTAATTTACTTTGAGGTTACTATATATAGGAATTTTGCAAGGGGAGAGACCCATTTTGCAATGAACTTTTCAAACTTAAGTAGTTTCAAAAATCATTGGAGCAAATTGCTGAAAAGTTGAGATAGACTCAATGGAAGTGACTTAAATTGAGAGCACTAAATGAGGGAAATCGAATTGTGTTGCTCAAATTGAAGGGTGCGAAAGGAAAAAAATAAAGAAAAACGATTGAGAATCAAAAGGAAGCAGAATCGATAAGATAGGGCAGCCAAATAGCGAAAGATTTATTTACCAATTTAATTTGCATGAAACCACTAATGTTTATTTACACTCATCTGAGGTTTCAATGCTGAGGTATCTGTCGACAGCAAACTTTCCCTTTTTGTCACCAAGTTTAGGAATGGCCATGGAAGAGGTGACAAAAATAATGCCGAGACCAGTAACAGGGCCAAAACATGCCTTTCTCCAGGCCTAAGGCAATGGAAGTGATTATGTACTTCGTTTTATTAATCACTATAGCCGGAAATAAGAGAGAAACTAACACTAATGATAACCAGAAATTAACGAAACTTAATTAGTAAATAAAATAAGATATTCTCATATATTCACTTACGAACATGTATTTAAAGAGAGCGAAAATTTAAGGCATCGAGTAAATAACTACTGGAGGAAATTGATATATTCCTGACACTTAGAATTCTCCAAAATTAAAAAAGGGTTATGATAGTATCAAATTTCATTCACCTTTTGAAACCGATAAAAACATCACTTAAACAAATGGTCATAAACTGAAATTAAAGAGAGAGACAAAAATCGGGAGTAAAGTATTATCCTGCAAAATTACTTCCACTTGGAACTTGCTTCATGCAAATGTAGTACAAATCGCTTCATAACTTGGTAAGTAGCTATTTAAGTGTTAAAACACACTCAGTAAAGTATACATTGTAAAAAAATAACTAAGGTGCTTCTTTTGTTTTTCTCTAGGGAAAGGACCTCGACTTCCTTGCTAACTCTTCCTACGCCTCGCCATAGAAAGGATCTAAGGCTCTTGGCTCTTCTTAAGTCTAAATTATATATTTAGTTTCTATTTTCTTATGCAGTCCTGGATATAAAACTGGTAGTGGTAAATATTTGGTTCCTCCTAGTAATTCACTGATGAATGTTACCTTAGTCTGTTTTGATGTTAATATTATTAAAAAAGCTTTACTAAAGAATTTGTTACGTTGAATTTGAATCTCATGCATAAATTTATAAAATCTACTTCTCAACATTCCAAGGCTAGTTTAGAATCCATTGCGTATACATGAAGCGCATTTAATTCAGCCATAATAACGGAAGGATTTCAAAGACAGTTATAATAAATTACGTAGATAGAGAGCCAAAAAATCCCCCAAAATCGGAATCTTACGTGGAATGATCGGAGAATACAAGTATTATGATAAGGTCTGAAACCACGCCAGGCGTAATAAGTTGGTGGTCGTTCAGTTCACTTTTCTTTTTGCTTTTTGTCGTAAAGCTAAAAATAATTTCTTGTTTTAAATTATTTTCGTTCCCAGGAGGAATTCTGTTTAGTTTTAAAAAATAAAGCATGAAAAGATAAGAGAAACTGTAATATTTGACTCGGTGTATGCGAGAATTAGCAAAATGTGAATTAAGGATATCTAGGTAATAGGTTATTAAGTACATTTCCAGTTAACTTGATGCCAGGTTACATCTATTTGACGTTTTGACACATATCACTTGAGTAGAGTAAATGATTTCTAAATTCTTTTTTCATTTTTATAAAATATTTTCGTGATTTTAAGCCATCACTTAACATGGGATAACAATGTTATAACAACAGCTATTTTTACTTCTCCGATTTCACTCAAATTTTCAAAGTTGAGTTTTCTATTCGAGGTTTCTGCATTTTTGTTCATTAATTCGTCCATATATGACTATTGACTACACATCGAGGGGATCCTGAATACTTCCCTGATTCGCAGTAATTTAAGGCTTTAAATTTTAAAGAGCTTTATCCTTATTTTTTGAGAGTTTAAACGTATCATTTTGTAAGGTTAATTTTATGAGACTGGTTTCCAGTAGTCCATATTATATCCCTGAATTCTTGTTCATTTTGCTCTATAATTCTTACCGCCCCCCTTCGCCAGAGGATGGGCCGAACAGGTGAATTAGAGATTTTAAATAGGAGAATGATAAAGAAATTTTAGAAAATAAAATTGATTAAACTTCCTTGCATCACAAAATATGTTATACGATGTAGAAAATATATTTTATTTATAATATATGTTGTACATTTGTCTTCTCCTATGCTATTTACACCGAAAAAGGTTGTAATGGAGGAAAGAGAGTGAGGAAAATCTAGGATAAATGGAAAGAGAAGGATTAAAGAAAAGTTTGAATGGCAAAACATGTTAAGCAATATTTTAAGCATTTATTAGGAGAGCATGGGGCGACTATAAAAACCTCCCTAATTTCTTAAAAACAAGCGTCTAAAGAGTATATTACACTTGTACAGAGAATACAAAATATTAAGGCCCTTCTCATATAAATTTTCGCCTCCAACTAAATCCGTCATTTTCGTCATTCGTATAAAATCTTTATTTCTTTTTGTACCTTTTTTCCCTCATCAATCTTTTTTAGTGCGTTTAGTACAAATTAGAAGTTTCAAGACTCAAAATAAGAAGTCAGGATATATAAAATTCAAGAAAGAAATTTAATCCAAATCAAGACTATTTAGTCTCTCTAAAGACTCTCTTAAACTTAATATTTGCCAGTTCTTGACTTGAATCTATTATTAAACTGTCTTTTTCAATGAAAATTATCTATAAAAACCCCATGTACTGATTGATGGATGATAAACAAGAATTCAAAGAAAAATGAAGCATAAATGACAATGGCTGTTGCAAAGTTCTAGAAACTATTTTTTTAATTTATGGCCCTTACTCATCGCTTAATCTTGCAAAAGAGCTTGGACAGCAATCACCAGATGCAAATTGCGCTAATTAAACATATTTTCTCTTGAGAAGTTGAAGTTTAAGCCAGCTCTATCGTTAGACACATGATTGAGCTAAGCGAGTCATTTTAGGCAGCTACGAGATCGGAAGGGCAAGCTGAAAAGCCAATTAATTATGTTTGCAGCAGAACGGATTTCGCTATAGTAAAAAAAGCATATAAGATAAAAAAAGCAAAATAGTGAAGGAATAAGATAGAGCTAATAAAGGAAATTACAAACTAAAGAAAATTATAAAAATAATCAGGCAAGGAGCTTAAAGAAAGACTGTGTAAACCTTATATTAAAAATGTATCAAAATTTAAGAAACGTTTGCGGTAGGAAAGAGCCATAAATTTTACTTAATAAAACAGAACTGTATTCGTAAATAAAATAATTTTACATGAGTTTCCAGCATAAAGTTAAATATACTTTATGCTTATTAATATACTTTGAATCCGTGAGGCAGATAATCAAAATCTTAGAACTAAAAAAGTGACTGCAGTTATTACGACAAATAACTAAAACTTTTATAAAAATTTTACCTCTTGAATATTTAATTTTAGGGAAAATATTTAATAGACCTAGGAATGAGAGCAAAAATTACAATGATTTTTTTAATTAACTATAAAACTGAAACAATCAACCGTAATTAAATGCATTTGAAGAATTACAATAATTTGGAATGCATATTTTTCAATGAAAAATTCACAATTTCAAAGGATTTTACTTTGAAAAACCTCATGTGCAACTAAATTTACATATTTCTTTCAAAGTTAGGTACAATGCGGATAAATCAATCCCAACCAAGTCACTTCAGATATATATCCCAATTAGACAATAGAATAAATAATGCTTTATCGAATTTTAAATTGGAAACATAACTAAAATGAAACCTTCGTACGAATTAATTCGTCTGCTTAATGAGAGACCAAAGGTATTACTTTTAATGATTGCAAGAAAAGTTTTTAATGAGTGCTTAACTTTCTTCATTAGAACTCTAAATTTAATGATGTTTTTTTCTAGAAAGAAAATTTAGAGTGCCAAATATAATTGTTAAATAATCTGTTTAATGCAAATTTGTTTAATAGACGACACATCCTTTGCAGGACAAAAATCATCTAATTGAAGTTTCTTTGTTTCTCGACAAAAGATTGACTAGTTTACTTTTATCTGGTTCTAAATTTCCATTCTATCCCTCGACAGATATCAATTTCTGATAAATCCTTTAAAAAAGATACGCTCAGACGAAAGTTAAGCTGGCTTACTGCTTCATTTCCCTAATTCATGCAGTTTTAATTAATCCTTCGATAACTTCAGTGCAGGAAAGCCCAGTGTTGACAAAGTCTAAGCATTTTTAGTTAGTACAGTAATTTATTCTTACAAATGGGGGCCTATAGCCTCTTTCCGGTACCTTACACTTTAATCAATATTTCTTGACCCGTGCTTACAAAGAAAGCATCAGTAATTATGAGCTACCACCATTGGGCTTCGCTCTCAAAAAAATAATAAAAGTTCAGCGAATTTGCACGCATAAGTTGGAACCCTATTTAAAATTATTATGAATATTAATAGGTTAGAAACAAACTTTTCGCAAAACTTGTTCTGACGATGATATACAATGAAACAATGCAGCATGTCGGAGTATGGCCAAGTGTACGGGAATATACACACACAGGCTCTAAGGTTGGCTAAGCAAGGCAACAAAGGTTATTGTTCTAAGAGTGCGATTTGAATAGTTAGCTGCGTCTGCGTGACCAAGGAATATTACAAACACAACGACAAAAATAGATTTTAATATACACTGGATAAAGGGTACACAATAAATATACATATATATATATATATATATATATATATATATATATATATATATATATATATATTAAAATATACAAGAATAAGACGGAATTAGTTTCCGAATACTGATTGGATAACCAGGGTTGTTAAATGATTATAATGGGAGATTTAGGGTGGTGAGAGATTCAGTTCCTTTTAACTTCGAGAGTGAAGCGGGGCGAGCTCAGATAGGGGGCTTGGTGACTTTGATTACTCATGGGTGAAGACGGGAACCCGAAGAGGGTGATGCTTAGTTTTCCAAACTCTCTTTAGTGAGGTCACCGGACGAACTTCGGAGGGGTGGGGGTGACTTCTCCAAACTCAGATTGAGCGAGCTATTGGGCCCCTTTTCCTTGTAGGTCACCAGTAGAATTTTGGAGGACAGCTTCTCCAAACCTTGATTCGAAGGCGATTGAGAAAGGCTTACGTTGCCTCAAGAGACTTTTTTCACAGACGTGAAGTTACGAGTGTGATGTCTAACTCTCCCGTGGCCTGCGACAGTGACTGATCACTTCTCGGGCGGAAGCGTCATTCAAGCACACCTTATTTTGGCGAAACCTCGTCTAAGCGAATCTGCGGGTAATTGTTGAGAGGGCGCATATATACACGGACTTTCCAAGAGAGGGAGAGTGAGAGGGACCTTCTCAAACCTTCTTTATCGGCCAGGAAAACAGAGCATGTCCTTACGGAAAAGTGTAAGAGGCCGGGATCAGCGGGTCTGAAGGAACGACGAGTGGCCGGAACCATAAAAGTTGTCTCGAGGGGTAAAGAAAGGGCAATTGACAAACCTACAAATAGACGGAGGTAGGAAAAATTGAGACAGTGGGGAGATAGCCTTCAATGACCGCGTCATACCTCAGTGTGAATTTCTCAGTGACCGGGTGGAAAGTCGATAAAGGGTGAAGTCGGAGGGTGTGTGTGTGGGGGGGGGGATGGGGGGGGGTAACGGCTCGCTTTCTCGCCCAAAGTAATATCTTAGGGGAGAAATATTACTATTTCAGTGGGCCTCCCCTCTACACAGCAAAAGAAACATTAGTGAACAATGTAAACACTGGTATTTCAGAACTCCTGTTTCCAACGATGGGATACATCATAGCTGCCTTGGTTTTGAAATTAAACTGGTTCACTATCAAAGATGTTTCCAACTGCAGTTTTCAGCGCCTCATCAATTATAAACGTTTTGCTATTCGAGAAGTACTACAATGCCAGTAATAGGCAGCCGACTCCAGCAGTTTTTCACGTGTATGATTTGCAAGACACATGGCATCAGTAAGTTCTGGTTGTTTCTACCAAACTACATCTGCCAGTTGGTGCACTTGTTGACTGTATAATTGAGCGTCGATAGACTGATTGTGTTCCAACATTTTCAAGTAAATCCTTCCTTTCACATCCCACTAGACACAAACCATAAGCTTCAGTGATGTTGGTCGACCTTTGCCTAAAGTTTTCCAGGTGCACCTTTTTCCCTACAGCTTCTTTTGCGTGCCATACTCGAGTATAGACACCAGTTCTCATATCTATTAACCACTCTGTTCCGCCGTTCAAAACGACGTTTCTTGGACAGTAGTCTCATCCAAGCCTCTATGAGGCGTCCAGTTTGCTTAACTTTTCAGTCAGCTTGTGTGATTTCGGATGTAGATGAGCTTTGACAAAGGCGCACAAACGGTCATTCTCAATAAGAGAGGGTCAAGCACTACTTGGCGAATCAGGAGATCAAATTGGCCAAGCTTAAGCATCTTAAACCAATCCTAGGCTATGCAAAGTCTTATTGTATCTTCTCCATATGATGATTGATAAGATGTTGCGAGTGGACAGAGTTTAGACCAGGCTTGTAATTATACAGTGAAGGAGTACGTTCATGTTCACGAGAATGTCATCTCATGGATAATTTGGACCTATTCTACCTAAGCTTTAGGTCACTGTGCCCTTTCAATCAGGCCTAGGAAAGATTGAGTCCCTAGTCGCAACCCCGTAAAAAACTAAAAATAAAGGAAAATCTATAAATAAATAAACTTTTAAATACATCTCTAAATGTAAACCCAAAAGTAAATAAACTTTTAAATACATTTATAAATATAAATAAAAAAATAAATAAACTTTTAAAAAATGGTTGTGCGTGAACTTTGTTTACAACCAAATGTTATTATCGTCAGTACCACTGGCATTAAGATACACTGATGTACTAAAGAAATAAAAAATTATTTTATTTTAATGGAATATCATAGGTACAAAATTGAGGTTTTGAAAGACCTCACCCCTTTATATTACCTATGAATGTAAAAATGCCAAATAAACATGTGAAGAATATAATCTTATGATTTATTAAATTACTGTTGAAAATGTATAAATGGATTGATAATATAATACAAAAGAAATTAGGTAGAGAAATAATACCTATGAACTTTACTAATGTCCACAAGTACAAATTAACTCATTTGTCCCCGGATATTAAACAGGCGAAAATAGATAAACAAATAATTAATAATGCAAATATTAAATAGTTAATATGATAAGTTAAAAAATGAAATACAATATGGTATTAATGAAAAATTAAACTTGAGATTTTGTAATTGTAGGAATGGAAATAATAGGATAGTAGGAACTACAGTTAATAAATTAGAATATAGTAGGAGTTTTTAGGCTTGTAGGGATATAGGGTTTTTAATATTAGGAAATTATAGGAATGTAGGGATTTTAATAGTAGGATAATATAAATGGTATATACAAATGTAAGGAATTGTAATTACCAAAGTAATTAAAATACCAAGTGTTAGGCAACTAGAATACACTTTAAACAAATCTACTAGTTGAGATTTAAACCAACCTGTTCAAGCATAGTTACGCATCAAAGGACCGTAATGAACACGAAATGAGGCCAACGCGAAAGATAAGAGCGTGCGAATGTTGAGCTCTGACGTGACGTCACAATCAGCGTGTGATTTCGTACATGAAACAATTAAATATTTTTTCATGTTTAGAAATACACTATTAAACGATATAATGGAATATATATATATATATATATATATATATATATATATATATATATATATATATATATATATATATATATATTATATATATATATGGGTGGCCAAATGTCACCCGACAGTTGATAAAAATTCCATAAACACTTAATATTCAATTTTTATTATTCATTACAGTTATTAATGTTTAATAATCGAATGCTGTGAGTCAAAATCACCGTTAATTTCAAAATTTGTTTCTATTAGCGAAGTCTTAATATAAAATATTTTGGGGGTTTTATGTATAGTATTTTTAAGCCCATAATTATAAACAAACTGACTCTGCGACAGAAAATCTTTGTTATTGAAAAATATTTCGAACAATTTTATGATTTTCCATATATAAATGCTTTTATAAAATTCATTCAATTGTTAAACATAAATAAATCTTAGAATTAAATGGTTTTGATTTAGTGCCGGGTGACTTTTGACCACCCTTGTATATATATATATATATATATATATATATATATATATATATATATATATATATATATATATATATATATATTTCTGTAAATATATCAAAGAGATACATAAATGAATTAAGGGGACGGAAATTAAACAATATCTTTGGGGAAAATATAAATATCATATAACTTAGAGCAAAAGGAACAAAATACCTCTCTGCATGTTTCATGGCTATATTAGCATTGTCGAGGTTTTTCATTAATAATCTCTCAGAAATCAATCTTCTATAGCAAAAAAAGTTCGGTAAACCCGCTAAAATCTCGTTTTGTTAGCGCAACTCCGCTTATTCGAGCGACCGTCTGTTTATGGTTCTATTTTATTCATATCATAAATATTCGGTTTCTTAACGTTGAATCTTGTTCTAAAGTTCTCCTTCCTGAAGGCTAAATTCCTTTGGTGGTAATATTTCCCCTATCCTGTTTGTATATCATCAACATTTAAAGCGTTATATTTTGCCCTAAAATGGGTAAAATAAGGTTAATATTTAGAAAACCTTAATAGCTTAAAAAAATATTTAATTACTCCTATTTTCTCTGGCAAATTTTTGCGAATCCATATATATACAATTTATTAAGCGGTCGATGTTACTATTTATATAATAAAAACGAAGAATTGAAAAAATGTGATTAGGGTCAAATAAATAATAAGAAAGAATAGGAACAAATTTTTCTTTTTATAACACAAAATGTAATATATGTAAAATTAGTCTCTACGAATCTCTCAATGATTATGAAGAAAATATCGATGGAAAGTTTAAAGTTTAAGCTTAACAAGGAATACGACAGCCATACTTGTAATCATAAAATCCTTAGATGTCTTTACAAACATGTTTCCACAAGTAGCATTTGTGCTCATTTTGCTAAACCTTGACTTCATATTTAATTAACAAAGAGAAGACTTTTAATATTAAAAGAAGAAGAGCGGAAGTCATTCAGAAGGAAAGGACGGATTAAGAGAGATAATATTAGAGGAAATTAATACAAAAAGAGTGATTACAGAAAACGTATAGAGGTGTATAAAGATTACACAGGCATATGTTTAAAACAAAATGTGTTCCTCAGGATTCGTCTGCGGTTTCTTAATGAATCAAACCTCCTGAGCTCAAAAATGTTTTTTATTGTTCAATCATGTCAAATTTTCTCAGTACAGTATAAATCATTTTCATTGAGATTACCTCATTTTTCCTAAAAAAAAAATTTCAAAAACCTTTCTCTATCAAATAATGCAAAATTATTGTCATATCATAGAAACAGTAATAAGCGTATGTAAACTATAATCATTTTAATAAAACAAAAAAAATACAAAATGCAACATAAAAAAAATAATTCTAATTTCCAAGAAAAGAGTCCCTTGACGATTTTCGTTTGTGCCTCTCATCTGGTATTACACGATTCAAACACCAACAGTAGTTTTCAAACATGTTTACGTCCGATTTACCCTGGTACGTGGATTACATTGTTTTTATGTCCTTGTGGGATCTTTCCTCCTTTTCTTCACTGTAATTCCCGCAGTTGTCGGAAAAATAATCTAGATGGAACTTTAAAAAGTGTATCTTTATAGACATTCGAGCTCCTTAATTTTTGAGACATGTTAGGAGCTAATTGACCAGGGCAATATATAATGGGTTTCTTTTATTGCCCAGAAACTTATTAACTAGACCTTTGAAAGCTTTCCAGGCATCTTTTTTATCTCCATCATTGAAGCCTCAAACTGCTGTTCTTTCATCAAGTTCCTGCTGATCTGTGTTCCATCAAAAATTCTCGCATGGAGCTTAGCGTCACTGATTTTTGGAAATTTTTGAAGAAGAAATTTAAAAGCTTTGCCTTTATTAAGGGTTTTGATATAATCTTTCACTATGCCAAGCTTTATATGCAGTGAAGGAAGCAAGATTATGTAAGGAGGCACTAAAGCTTCAGCTATCACATTCTTTGATCCAATTCTAAATGCTTCTCGTGGAGGCCAAACCTTCTTCTCATAATGCATACTATCTGCACGACTTTCCCATAAACATAGGAAACAGGGATGCTTGGTGTAGCCTGTTTGCATCCCAAATATAAGAGACACTACCTAAAAAGAAATTTTGCAAGGTTTTAAAATTTATTGTGTAATATTTCTAAAAACAAATTCAAAGTAGTATTTTTTAAAACAATAAGAATAGTTCCATTGTATTGGAACTAATTGGATATATGAACATCTTATTTTGAGTTTATTGAGTTATGTTGTATACTTTTTCAATTAATATAAGTTCCCCATTAGCTGAAAGGATGCATCAACCTATAGAGACAAACTTTCCCCCCAAAATATAACTCAAAAATGACTCATGATTTCCAGATATGCATTTTTGTAAAATGGAAGTTGACCAAAGGGTGTATATAATGATTAATAATTAAAAATGAAAACGTCCGTATCAAAGAGCTTAGAAATGCTAAGGGGAAAATGATCTTACCTTTAAGTCACCACATATCCTCCAATTGTGGGTAGAATAATTTTTTGCATCCAGCAACTTTTTCATATTTTCATAACTTTCCGCAGGGTAGATTGAATGGCCTATAGGCACAGAAGTTATCCTGTTACAAATATTCAATAACACAGCTTTTAAACTTATACTGGATGAATCTATGAAAAGACTCCATTTTAATGGGTTGTAGGGAATTCCAAGTGCTTCAACATGCCAAAAATGCTGTAAAAAATAGCTTTGAAACTCTTGTTCTCTATTTCTGTACCCCCCAAAATGTTGTTTCTTTAGCGAGAAGAATACTTTCACGAAATCGAGAGCCAAGAAGATGTGATTCTCCTTTGAAAGTCTTAGATCCCTGGTCAAGTCATTAAACTGAACTTGAGTGAATGGTCTTGCGACCATATCATGTGTGCAAACCTGATAATACTCAGATGTGTCATAATCTTGGTCAACTTCCATAATAATCTCTTCAAGGACCTCTATATGTTCAGGGGGAGAAGGTATAGGAATTTCTGTACCATGGGGCAGGGGTTGATGGCAGAAAGAACATCCGGATATGCCACATTATGTTTATTCTTCTTATTTATACCTGTGGAAAATATTAATGCATATTACATAAAGGTATTGATTTGAAGTTGGAGATAGTACATAAATGTTTAGTAAAAGATACATTCATGCTGAAGTGAACTATGTTAGTTTTTAATTTTATGCTAAATCTATGCCTAATAATAACAATTTCAGGAGCCAGTATAATACAGAAATCTTAAATACTTGGTACAATACTCACTTTTAAGATTTGCCATGCAAAAATAGCAGTCCGTAGGAACACTAAGAGAGAGAGACTTCTGTTCGCCCTGACTCCAGCGTCTTAAACTTATGTAGCATCCATTGCAATCGATATGTGCTGTAAAACTTTTATCTTGATCTCCTAGCATTACTCCAAAATATGCATGATACAAAGATTTAATTACAGGAGAGATTGTACATTGCTGCTCGGAAAAAGTCACTTTGCCGCAAACATAGCAAAATCTGTCAGAGCTATTCTTACATTTTTTGTTCATTTTAAACTCGATCACTATTATTATTTTAATTATTATAATGCTACCCTATTTCTAACCCGCAAAAATATAAACTTATTAACATAATTACTTAAAATGAGCTCAAAACTAATTTGACTAGGCTTAAAGAATTGAAAAACCCTGTTCCTTGGCATCCTTAACTTAGAAAGTATTAGTGTGGAAACCATTGATATAGAATTGGAAACTGTCCGAAGAGGAGTCAGAGTATAATAACAAAATCCTTGTAGGAATCAGTAACCTTACTTCTCTGCTAGAAGAGAAAACCAAATCTGCCAATAATAATAACTAAAATGTTAAACAAGGTACACTACCCCTTTAAATGACAAGTTACCTGAACTAAACATTAATCAATTCAGTTAGAATAGCCAGGATCCTTTTGCCTTTGTCAGATTCCAGTCTAGCTTTGAAAATGCCCTTAATAGTGTCACACGGGTAGAAAAGTCTGTAAAGTTAGTTTATTTGAAATCTTACTAGCAAGGCAGAGCTGCTTCCATAGTGGAAAACTTGACAATATTGGAAAGCTCATACGATACTGCCTGGCAGATATTGACAGAAGAATTTTTGGATAGGGAACTTCTAATTAATAAAACCCTTTCTTAACTGGTCAATTAAAAACCTTGTACTAATCTGGAAAATAACATGGACCTTATATCCCATCTTAAGTCTAAATTGGCTGAACTTCAAAAATTTCAGTTAGATTTTTACTCTGCTGGTACATCTGGGAAACAGCTTTTAAGTCATATCATCCGATCTAAACTCTTGTT
Source organism: Ceratothoa steindachneri (assembly GCA_963969495.1). Classification (NCBI taxonomy): domain Eukaryota; kingdom Metazoa; phylum Arthropoda; class Malacostraca; order Isopoda; family Cymothoidae; genus Ceratothoa; species Ceratothoa steindachneri. The sequence goes on along the minus strand of OZ018323.1, from coordinate 193,835,140 downwards.
TCCTTTTCGAATAGAACTTTGTAGGAAAATGAACAGTAAAAAATATGTTAATTTCCATGCCAAACAAAAGCGAGCAACTGACTTGAAGCTTTGTTCTACATGTTTGTCTCCTAGACATACAGAAAAAGAATGTCCAGGTTTTCAAAGTAGGTTGTTTTATCCATGCAAAAGCTGTATTGCCTCTGCCCACGTTACCCCTATATGTTCTGACATGTTTCTGTCCCTTTCCCCAGCCAAAACTGTAAAAACAGATGGTCTTTATAGATAACTATCTCTTGGTTCTTCTGCTCACATTGCTAACCCAGTTCTGGCATTATGGTGTGAAACTCATTCTGGTTACACATTACTGCCTTTTTTTATTAGATACTAGTGCTCAAATTTTAATATTAGACTATAGTTCTTTGCAGCAATATGGTGTGAAGGGTGTTTCTGTGGAAAAACGAATTATTAGTTTAGGTTTGAATAAATTTCTGAAAGGTCAGCTTTATGATACCAAAATTGTTTGGCCTAATCTGGATAAACTAAGTGCACAGTTCTTTGTGTAACTTCTTTGCAGTTAAATTTATTAGTTAATGGTATTTCTGCCACTGCAGATAAATAACGTAATATGGAAGTACCCTTGAGCAGCAATATCCCAGAATACCCGGATGATAATATTCAAATTTGTGGTATTCTTAGTAATGATGTTTTGCAACAATTTTCTGTATTTGAATTACAAAATGTCTTTGGTGGAAAAATGTTGCGTGTCGCAAATAGATTTGTTCCAATTGGGTCTATTAAATCACTAACAGCGGATATATCTTTTCAGTCAAGGCCTGTTGAAAAGAGGGATAGTCCAATAAATACTGAATACTCTAATCCAGTTTATAATAAATCATATTGCTTAAATAAGAGTAAACATAAAAATGATACCTATAAATCAGGTAACAACAAGGGAGTAACAAAAAGTAAAGAAGATACCCTAGGAGACCTTACGGTCCATTCAAGGAGGGTACCTTTGGACTAGCAATCGAGCGAGCACAAGGCTGCTCAATTGTTTTGCGTCCCTAAACGGCCACTTTTCAAGACCTTGTCTAGTCTTGACTTAAACTGGTCAACAGATTCACTGTTGACAACTTCCACTGGAAGTGCGTTCCACATACCGCAAATAATGTAAGTGAAAAAATTTCCACACAGATTGCGGTTGTAACGCTTCAGTTCAAGTTTGAAACCGTGATTGCGCGTTCTGTTCTCACTCAGTGTAAAAATATCCCGGTAGTCAACATTGTCGAACCCTCGAAGTATTTTGAAAACTTCGATGAGCTGACCACGCAGTCTACGGGTTTCCTTCGAGAACAGATCTAATTCCCTTAGTCTATCCTCATAACTTTTATGTCGGATAGAGGGAATCAGCTTGGTTGCCCTGGCTTGTACGCGTTCCAATCTCGCGATGTCCTTTCGCAATGAAGGACTCCGAAATTATACGGCATACTCCAGGTTTGGTCGAACAAGTGAGTTGTACAGGCACAGTCTAATCTCCTGGTTCCGATAACCAAACTGGCGCTCAATATAGCCTAGCATCCTTTGGGCCTTTTTCTCCGCCTCAATGCACTGTTTCGAGAGCTTGAGGTCGCTAGTAATTGTTAAACCCAAGTCCTTCTCAGTGTTGGTGGATTCAATAGCAGTGCTCTTAAGGAAATACTGAGATTATGGGGGTTTCTGTGGCCGATATGCATTACTTTCCATTTCCCCACGTTGAAAGGCATTTGCCACTTGTCGGACCACTCCCCAATCTTCCCAAGATCTTCCTGCAGGCGGGCAGTATTTCCATCCTTTGCAACGTTCATACCAAGCTTGGTATCGTCAAGAAATTTGGAAATCTTGGCAACCATGTCACCGTCCATGTCGTTGACGTAGATGATGAATAGTAGTGGTCCCAGGACAGAACCTTGAGGCACCCTGCTAGTAACGGGCACCAACTCAGAAGACTGTCCATTCACCACCACCCGTAGCCGTCTGCCACTTAGCTTGTTCTCGATCCAGCCCGCTACCTTTCCGTCTATGCCAAGCGCTCGCACTTTTCGGAGAAGGCGGCGGTGTGTTACATTATCAAAGGCTTTCTGAAAGTCTAGGTAGACCACATCCACCGCCTTGTCCCAATCGTGATCACTAAAAACGAAGTGGAAGAATTCCACAAGGTTCGTCAGGCATGACCGTTGCCTTCGGAAGCCGTGCTATGAACTCCTCTGTAGCAGGTTTGACTCTAAAGATGACGTCACTTTGTCCACCATGATGCTTTCCATGAGTTTACCGACTATCGAAGTCAGACTGATAGGGCGGTAGTTCGACGGTTGGTTACGGTCTCCTTTCTTGAACATTGGAGTCGCCTCCACCTCACGCCAGTCTTTAGGAACGCATTTGGTCCGGATTGACATGTTGAAGTTTGCGCTCAGGTGTCATGACACTTGATCGCGAACTTCTTTTAACACTTTAGGTAGAAACCCATCCGGGCCAGGTGACTTATCCGTCATTAGGTCACTGAACTTCTTTTTGATTTTAACTTCAGGGAAGTCCATATCCTCCAGCTTTTCCCCTGAGTAGGAAACCGTCGGCTGGGGGATAGGACCACATTCTTCAGTAAACACTGAAAAGAAGTAGTCGTTGAGGAGGTTAGCATTTTCTGCATCTGAATGCTTTAATGTCTCCTTCTTATTCCTCAGAGGGCCAATCGTTCGACGAATTGGTTTACGGCTGTTTACATAACCAAAGAACTCCTTGGGATTCTCTTTACAGTCTCGCCACTCAGAGTTCCTCAGACCGCTTAGCCACCCTTATGCTGGACTTTACTCTCCTGGCTAGCCTCCGGTATTCGTCAAAGTCACCCGAGATCTTCGATTGCCGGTACTCAGTTCTCTTCTTCCTAAGCAGTTGGCCGATTTCTCGATTAAACCACTTAGTTTGAACAGAAGACAGCCGGGGGCATTTTAGAGTGATGAAACGCGATTGAAGACTCATGAATGTGGTTTTGAAACTATTCCACGAGTCTTCAACAGCATCGCACACTTCTAGCCTCACGTCAGTTAGTCCAGCTCGAAGGCTTGCAAAGTCTGCTCTCTTCAAGTAAAGTTTCCTTGATTGAATGGCAACAGACCTTACCTTCGGGATCTTGACGCTAAATCTAACTAGCTAAGAATCACTGCCACCGAGCTCTTCGCCTACAGAGACATCCTCAACGATATCATCCTCAGAGGTAAAGACCAAGTGGAGGATATTTTCTCTTCTCGTCGGTTCTGTGACCCATTGAGTGAAGAACTCGTTGTTGGCGAACTCCAAGAGTAGCGCGCTCTCGCCACAGGCTGCTCTGGTTTCCCAGTCAACTTGGCTGTTGAAATCGCCCATAACAATGCACACTTTGCCTTGAACCAGCTCACCCAGCAGCTGGTACAGTTTCCTGTCCTTCACAACGGGTTGGGAAGGGGGTCTGTAAAGCAGCAGGGTCCTGTATCTGACAGGACCGATCTCTAGGTCAACGCCTAGGAGCTCGTGGTCGGATACAACGTTGGAGTTCGTAGATTTGATTGTTTCCTTCACATAAAACATAAAATCGCCACCGTCTCTGTCTAGCCTATCCTTTTGGAAGAGTTGGTAGCCAGGAACCGTTAATTTGCCTTCAAAGTCTCGGTTTGAGGTTTTTATCCACGATTCTGTTATGGCTACCATTTCGGGTTCTTCCGTCGCTACGAGGCCACGGAGCTCAGGAAACTTGTTCCTGATTGACCTTGCATTGAACAGAAGAACTTTCAGGGAGTCCCCTAATGTAGGACCCCCTATACTCTTCCGTTTCCCGGCTTCTTGTTTGTTGCGGTGGCACCATTTTTGACAACCTCAGAGAAGGTTTTTGGGGAGTTACTCGGGCGTACTGTCGTACGTCCGCCTTCCAAATGGGCCGGACACTCCTTCGGGTGCGCTCCACGACATTCTGAATGAGGTTGGCTAGGAACGCCTTGCCCTTAAAGGAGAGGTGCACCCCGTCCCTTTGGTAGAGGTCTTTTCTACCATAGAATACGGCATACGGGTCCACAAAAGAGACACCCTCCGCCGTACCGAGGTCTTTAAGGCGCCTGTTTTGCGACATGTTCCATAAGTGGGCAGTCCGGCTTGGACCCCACCTCGGGAGCATCCCCACCACGACGCGTCTGCGGGTTTTCAATCCACAGTCGTCGGCAGCACCCATAACTGTCCTCACAATCTCACCTGTAGGGCCTACCATACCTGCTCTGAGGTAGAGGTCATTGCCACTTACCATAAGGGCAACGACTGAAGTCTCTGAAATCTGAGACTTCTCGACTCACATTATAAAATTTGTTCCTCTGAATAGGATTCTAGACGGCCTGCTGTAACCTGTAAAAGAACAATTATGTTCAAGTCTTCAACTAAATCTGGTTATAAAAACCAAAAATTAGGTAAACCATGTAAGAAGCTTGTTTATGTTCCTAAACTTTTCAGGTCTGCCTTCAACTATGTCCTCAACCGGAAGGAGTCATACTTCTCTCCTTTAGCATAAATACTTACAACTCTAAAGTAGATAGCAAAATTGAAAATTTATTTTTCCTCTAAGAGTATTTGGATTGAAGAAAGAATATCTCACTATGACGAAACTGAAATAGATATATTTAGGAAATCTATAACATTAACGGACGGTAAATACCATATAATTATACCCTGGCATCAAGAAGTCTTAGAAAGGATCCTTACTAATTATAAATTGTTTAAAATAATAGCAAAAAAAGTAACTTATAAGAATGGAGCTTTAAATGAAAATTAATTTCAAACTTTTCAAGATAAAAAAAAGTTAGGAATTATACAGGAAATCTCTGAACCTCTAAATCCTTCCAACCACAAATAGATTGCGCATAGATCAATATTAGATGTGATGCATTGGTATGCATTACAAAGATCAGACCCGTATTTAATACACCATTTAGAGTGGGTAATTCTCCTTCTCTTAATGATACAGGATATCAGGGTACTGACGTGTTGAATCAATTATTAGGGCTTCTACTATATTTCAGAACAAATAGCTATGTTTTATTGGCTGATATTGCCAAAGCCTTTCTCAATATTAGATTAAACAAAGAGTCTGACAAGAAGTGTTTCATTTTTGTTGTATTTCACAATAACAAATATTATCATTACCGTTATTGCACTATTATTTTTTGCCTATTATGTTCGCCATTTATTTTAAACTATATCATGCCAGCCAATATCGTAATCCTATTGTAAGAGAGATAATGTGTGATAAATTTTATGTAGACAATTCGCTGCTCACCTCTAACGATAGTAATAAAAGAATTGTTGTTGGCAAAGAAGTTGCAAATACTATGGTATAGGCAAGTATTATGCTTAGGGAATGGAGTAGCAATGATAAAAATATTGTCACTGCTATGTTAGGAGAAAGCAGCCGCAGTTCATTGCCTAAAACAAAATTTTTAGGTTAGGTTTTTCATCCTGAAGATGACAGTTTATCATTGAAATTAGTAAACTTGACCCTACTTGCAACACTAGAAGAAAAATTTTCAGTGCAGTGTCATTTATTTATGAGCCAATAGGATTTATTTCACCTTCCTTCGTGAAAGCTAAACTTTTTGTGAGAAAACTCTGTCAAAAGATTTTCCTGGGATGCAGCATTCCCTCCTGAAATACTCTCTGAATGGCAAAGCTATTGTAATAAATTTAATTCTTGTGTGCCTAATAAAATATATATAAAGCGAAACATAGTGAATTCTAAAGAGCCTTGTACTTTAACCCTTATCCATATGCGTGAGTCAAGGAACTTCATCCATATGGGTATAACATTTTGTTACAAGTCTTTATATATACATATATATATAAATATATATACACACGTTCACAAACAAGCACACTATAATATTTATATGCATATGACACACACATTATATATATTTATATGCATATAGCACACACATGCATGCGCACATTCACAGAAGCACTACACACAGCTACGCATTTGCCATAGTTTCCAAGTGACCTTGCGGTATAAGGCCGCACTCGCTTTTTTATTATGGTGCCCCTAGTAGGCCTAGTCACTTCAAAGAATCTTTAGCATGTTGGGCATAGACATGTGTTAATTATTTTCCTATGAAACGCACAGATGCCTTTCTGGCATTTGTCACATTTAGATCTACATACTTTTGAGCACATTTTACATCGCCCACGACGGTTTGCACTTTTCTCTATAGTAGTGCGGGTTGTTGTAGATGGGATAAAGCCCAAAATTTCACCAGCTTCTTTAGATCTCGTCTGCCTTCTTTGTTTATTTGTTTCAAACTTTTTCTGGAAAGTGGATCGGAGAAGCAGGTTTGCTAAGTTTTTCAAAACACTGTACATGTATTTTTGTAACCATCCTTTTTCATGAGAAGAAAAGCGTTCAGTGCAGCAACATCCATCGTATTGTAGAAACAAGAAGCGTCCAACAGACGGTTTTTTGCCTGCAAGTGAACTCTTCTATGTTTTCCTCAAACTGATCATGCTCTCTTTTTGCCAAAGTGTAGTCTAAAATCAGTGCTGGCCTATTGGCATGTTCAGGAATACACTCATTCCAGCATGAGAAGAGCTGAGGAGGATGACAACTTATTTTTTTCGGAATATAAGAATCGAAAATTATTTTATTATGATGTTCATAAGCAAATATGGTTGAATGCACTGGCTTGTTTTTATTTCTGAGAGTTGAAGGAATTTCTTTCTTGTGTATTCTGATTATCCCAAGTAAAATGAGTCTTTTCTGAAGCAGTGAAACAGCTAGGCTTTGTTATATAAAATAAATATCCGTAACTATTTCACTTCCCGAATTTCCATAAGGCTTGCAAAATTATAAAACAATTTCTTCAAGTTCGCGCTGGACTGAATTTTCTTGTTTAACTCTGTAGATCATAGAATTTAGAGCATATCTAGTGTCAGCTTTATATAACCAACATATTTTCACGCCATACTTTCTTGATTTTGTTGGTATATAAGTGCAGCCTAAAATGCTTCCTCCGTAACAAAAAAGCTGCTCAACTACAGTTAATATATCTCCCAGTATGTAAATTTTAAGAGGTTCTCATTCAACGATACTTTGCTAATTGCAGCAAGTCGACCATTAGGTAATCGAGTTTGTCGATTTCGGTAGTTATCAAATCTTACAGTACTAAGAAAAAATCCAAAGCGATTTTGAGACATAACAGCAAAATAGGTCATCAAGAGCCGTAAAGTTATGACAATCTGTTCCTGCATATAAGATAAAGCCTAGATATGCTTTTACTTCATCCATTGTAAAAGGAATCATGTAATGGTATATTTTCTTTCCACCTTTACGAATTTCACACCTTACGAAGGGTGGTCAATAAGTTTTGCAAATCGGTAGGGCTAAACAAAGGAAGGGGGATGGCTGTTTGTGGGGGCGTTAGGAAAAGTTATGACAAGTTAGGACTTGCAGCCGCACGCTCCTGCCTCGTCTATTTAAGAAGCAGTAGCTGATCGCAGATCGTTAGTCACAAATTTTTCAACCATGGAGAAGGTTGAGCACCGCGCAGTGATCAAATTTTTGACCGAGGAAGGCAAGAATGAAAAAGAGATCCATGAACGCATGGTTGCAGTGTACACCGACACCGCCCCTTCCTATTGAACCATTGCTCACTGGAATAGGGAGTTCCGCCATGGTCGTGAATCCCTTGAAGATGACCCCCGTCCAGGACGCCCGTCAGACATGACCAAAGAGGAAAATGTGGCCCGTGTAGAGAGGATGATCCTCGAAAATCGACAGGGAAAGGTCGAAGAAATTGAGCGAGAACTTGGAATATCAAATGGAAGTATTATCAACATCATCCACGACAATTTGGCCATGAGCAAGGTCTCTGCCCGTTGGGTCCCTAGAAACCTCACGAAACCTCACGCCCCATGATCGACTTCAACCTCGTTAAAGTTCAGAGGCCAGAGTTGCACAAGCTGCCCTGCACGAGTGGGGATTTGAGGAGCTTAGCCAACCCCCCTACAGTCTCGATCTGGACCCTAGCGACTACATTTTATTAAGGCCAACTCAAGGCTGCACTGTGTGGACGCCGGCTTAGGGACAATGAAGATGTCCAGCTCGCCGTACAGGAGTGGATTGAACAGCAGTCGGGAGATTTCTGGTTGTCGGGAATTCGAAGCCTCATGGACAAGTGGCGCAAGTGCATTGAAGTCGAGGGTAGTTATGTTGGAAAATAATAAAACACTTTTCCTCATATCTCGTTTCCTTATATCCGAATTGCAAAACTTATTGACCGCCCCTCTTACATCACTGATATTCCTATTATATATCTTTGGATGGTCAGAAGTATATTATCTGTGATAAACAGATGAAAAGCCTCAGTTTCATCATTAAGATAAACAAGGTTCTTAGGCTTAAAATAACAAAGTTTATGATCTCGTGGTTTTGTGGTAAAAAGAGTACTTACGAAGGTGTCACTGGAAGCCTCTTTAGATGTCTGAGGTGAATTATTTTCTTCTTCGTCGCTTGAAATTGGGTCATCGCTCTCCGCTAGGCCGACGTCCCTGAAGAAAGAAATATTACCCTCCTCTTCCTCTGTGTCATATTCTGTATTGTCTTTCTTCACTTATTTTATCTTCAGATCAATCCTATTCGTTATTTGATTCACCATTTTCTAAATCTCATGCCTTCAGCATTCAGCTGAGATAAAATATTCTGATCGTTCAGCCTCATTACAGATGCTCTTCCTGACATGGTTGGGTCAGTGGTGCAAGATCCGATGAGGCGAGTGAGGCACGATCCAAATGAGGCAGGTGGGGCACGATCTGAATTAACCTTCCGATGAAGATAGCCAAACTTCAAAGATGACGTTCGACGGGGATGTGGGAATTCTCGTAATTCCACTGTAAGAGCAATTTTCATTTCCTTAAAGGTTATCGATTGAGATATTCTTCGGTTAGATTAAACGAAGGGAGAGTGTTGCGCAAATTCAAAGGCTTGTCGATCAGAAAAGCTCCTAATTGACTATGGGAGAAACACGGCTGAGAAATTCTTGCTGTCTGACGAACACTTATGGGACTTACTTAGACTCAAGACGATGAGGACGGCCTTGGGGTGCGGGCTGGACTCTACAAAATAACCCGAGAAATTATATGTCCGATTCTGAGGAGAAAGGGCGAATTTGAAGAAAGGAGACACAATCTCCCGACATCTTAATCCGGAGTCGATTCATCATTTAGTAGCGAGGTGCGAGAGAGAGCAGCTCTTTCTCGCCTGGTCACTGGGGGTGGGAGGTTTGGGAGGAGTTTGCAGGATTGTGAAATATTTGCCCAATGCTCTCAGGAGTCAAATATTTTCGAATGTTTGAACAGGAAATGACGTCTTTCACGGCGGGATACCATTACCCGTGATCTCCAATAAATTGGGGATAGGGGTCAGTGGTTGTTCTTTTACATAATTCCATTAAACCTAGACCATTTTGGAGTTTAGGGAAAATCATAAAACTGGTTCCTGGTGATGACATTTAATACGTGTTGTTAAAGTACTGAAACCTGATAAAAGTACCTTTATTACTAATATTATTAATCTTAATCCCTTAGAACTTCATTGTGATACTTACCTGGAAAACTTTGAAGAAGCATCAGCGTCATCTTCATAATGTTCTTCTGTTAACCCTATTCCTGCAGGTTCTGAGAGAGGTAGGGGGAATCCTCTTCCAGTAACTTGCTTCTTGATTCCTACACTGCAGCTAGTATGGAAAAAGAGCAAAGGCAGGCTCCGATCCATAGAGCTACTTAAAAAATTCTTTAAAACAGTGGATCACTTCTGATGTTATTTAAGTGTATAAAATAATGATTGTTAAACAAACTAACATACATGTTCAATAAGCGAATATTTAAATTATTTAGAAACAAAAACGAACTTTAAGTTTCTTTGCAAACAATATCTTAAAACTTTACATACTTGTACCTCTAGAAGTTTATATAACTTGTGTGTAAATAAAAGAAAAGTGGAATGTACAATAACTAAATAAAAGGTGCACCTCTTTTAAACTTTAAAAATTACATGGTATATTCTAAACTTATATATATTTAAATTGTATAACTTTAAGACATTATGTCTTTATAAGTAAAATTAGTAAATTTTATTTACTAATTTATATTTACGGCGGGGGAGTGTTTGGATAATTTGAATTAATTATCTGAAATTCCTTACACTCACCTCCCACTTTCCTCCTTTTTTTGCCACACTGCCTTCATTCATTATGTCTTCTCCATTCAACATGAGCTACATTGGAGATGACTTCCTAAAGAATGAAGAAGAATGAGGGGATGTTGGCTTCTAGGAGAAGAAGAAGAAGAAGAGCGAGGCGAACGCGAACTGGAGAGAGAAGATATTCATATGTTCGAGGATTGAAATTGCTGCCAATAAAAACTAGAACAATTTACACGACACTGGCCAATTTTTGAAAGATTATTAGCCCAAGGAAAATGAGAGTGTCGTTTTGTTAATGGTAACTTTTCTAAATGTGTCCATTTAATTTTTCGAATTACTTTTAAAGTCCCCCTCAAATTTAAAATCCTAATCACTGCAACTACACTTATCTGTCTTCCCCACTGGCTGTCTTGAGACTACAACAAACCCTTCGCTTGGGAAAGGACACTGCTGCTTTTTGTTCGTCGCATGCCTCTCTGCCTCATGTGTAATCGCGCCTGGTTTAGTTACTCCTAATCTGTGGAATGCTCTGATGGTGGCATAAGCTCTTCTTCCTTACCTGGCACTTTCAAGTGACCTCTGAGAACCAATCACTGCTGTCAGCTCCTTCCTAGTATATCGAACGACACTCTGCGAACGCTTCCAGACCTTGCAGGGCACTAGACAAATCCACGATTATTATCAGTATAATTCATCCATTTTTAATTTCCATTAAAAATTGAATGAAGATTTAAAGTTTACACTCTGAACATTGCACACCTGAAGTTTTAAGCTCAATCGTTTAAATACTCTACCCTCTCTCATTACAAGTTCGTGTAATTGACAACCGAACAAAAAACTAAATCGATAAGGTTTTCAAAGGATAACTAAGCACACCAGTTCGATGGGATGTGGGTAAGGTAAAATGTCACTTCTTCCTTACCCGATGTTTCCCAGTGAAACTCCTTCTTCTGCGCAATATCTGGTGGACAGAGACAAAAGACTCTTTCCATCGTTGCACATCAAGCTTGGCTTGCTCAAACAGTTTACCAAAACTGTTGACAAGTGTGGTGGCTGATTAATTCACTTGTGCCATGCTTTTCCAAGAATGACCATGGAGAAGTTGAAAAGTGGCATCTTTACAGGTCCTTAATTCTCTTTGCTCATCAGAGAACTAGAATTTTAAAATTCAATGAACGAAGTGGAACTGGAAGCATGGAAGGCTTTTATTTGTGGTAATGAAGAACTTTCTTAGATACTACAAAGAGTTGGAGACTAATATGCTGACTGCTTTCACAAACCTTGGAAACAACATAAGCCTCAAAATGCATTACTTATTCTTTCAATGTATCGTATTCCTGAGGATCTGGGATCAATGAGCGACGAGCACGGGGAGAGATGCTTTTAGTATATCAAATAGATGGATACCAGGTATCAGAGACGCAGGGTGCAGTAATAATGGTTGAATACTGCTGGACTCTAAAGAGAAACCAGTACCGATGAGCATTCTAGGGAGTCAAAGAAACGCAAGTCCATGCACTGAATTCTGAACAATGATTACCTTATATCCGATGTACATGTACTTAACTTAATCATTGTATATTATTTAGTGTACACTATCAATTTTTTAACATTTACTTAATAAATTATTTTAGAAAATGATTTTTAGCTTAAAGACCCATTTTGAATGAGAAATATTAACAAATATCTTATTTTGGGGGTGTGGGAGGGTGTTCTTAAACTAGAGTTTGCGCTTATTCCAAATATGTCCTTCACTTTCCTTTACCATTTCCCGTTTGGATAATATAACAAATTATGCTAATATAAAGAAATGTATGGGGTACGGGTAAAGCTCACTTACATTTGTCACTAATTTATTTATTTTCTTTTTCAGGTTTCTATGATAAATATTAATTTTCTTGATTAAAGCTAGAAGAGGATACAGAAATTTACCAGATTCGTCCTGTTTTGTGTGTGGTTTCTATGTTGGTTTAAAGCATGTATCACATATAATTGTGAAAGGTGCAAAGTACTGGATTGCCTATAGACTGTAATTTGGAATGAGTATGGGTGACCAGGAAGAACCATGAGCCCCTCATGTGATATGTGGAAGTTGTCAATCAAATTTGGATGCATGGTTGAGAGGTATAAGAAAAGCAATGCCATTTGCTGTGCCGAGAGTTTGTCGAGAGCCTAAAAATCATCACGATGATTGCTATTTTTGCATGATTGACATATCAAAGTACAGAAAAGTTAAGGAAAGAAAATCCCTTCCATATTCAAACATTTCATCCTCTATTGCACCTGTGCCACATAATGATACCTTATTGGTTCCACAAGCAGCATAAAATGTAAGTAAATCCTATGAAATTGTAAGCTATATTATTTTTTTCACAGAATCAATACTGAAATATTCAAAACATCTAACTAAGGTTTCTTGTAATGTGATTACACATGCAATACAAATTTATGCTCCAGCTATTAAATGCATCTCTTTTTATATATATTTTCAGGTATAGGGTATAATGGAGGTCTCATCAGGAGAGTCGGAAAGTTGTGACAATGAAGAAATGGATGAAACGTTTTAGCCAAGATTGAGTACCCGCCCACACTTTTCAAATCAACGTGAACTGGATGATCTCACTATGAAGCTGAGCCTGTGGAATCTAAAATTAATGAATGGAATCGGTTGGATGAGGGCTGCAGATCAACAGTATACATGAAGCTCCATGAGGAGTTCGAAGTATACTTTGATATAAGTGAGGATCTTTGCTTCTGCAAAGATACTAATGGCTTGTTTACGGATATTGGAATTGATCACAACCCCGAAGAATGGCGTCTTTTCATAAATAGTTCTACAAAAGGCCTCAAAGCTGTTTAACTACGTAATGAGAATCACTATCCATCCCGGCCTCTAGCATATTCGTTACAGATAAAGAATAAATATGATAATGTAAGAATGTTCTCGAGAAGGTAAACTATACTAAGTTTAAATGGGACGTTTGTGGTGATATTTTAAAATACTTGTTTTTTTACTAGGTTTGCAGGGTGGCTACACCAATTATTCAAGTTTTTTTTACCTATGCAACAGTAGGGCTGATCATACACATTACCAAAGGGTTGAGTGGGCCCCTCGAGATGATTTGCAGCCAGGAAAACTAGATGTTATTCGATAGCCTCATGGAGAGCCTGCCAAATATTTGCCTCATCCACTTCATATAAAGCTGCGTTTGGTCAAACAGGTTGTAAAAGCATTAGATCATGGTGCAGAAGCATTTAAAGAGATTCGTCTACTCTTTCCAAAGCTATCAGAGGCTAAATTTAAGGGGGGTATATTTACTAGACCGCAATTAAAGAAAATGTTGAAGTTAGTACAACATGAAAATGCAATAAGTGATGTCAAAAGTGAGGGGTGGTGTGCATTTAGAATATAGTTAATGGATTTCTTTGTAAATGCAGTTCCCAATGAATCTTCCCAAAATTTGCGATACCATAGAAAATTTATCTGTTTTCAATCTAGCAGATCGTGTTGATCGTATATCGAATCTGATGAATTTCATGATTTGGTTGAAACGCATTCGTGTCATTGATTTGCGGAAGTATGGAACACCTCATTGTTTCCAGCAAAGATGTTCCACTGATTGTCCTTTAGCTAGAAATCCTCGTGCAATCATGCTGTCTATAGTAGCATAAACTTCTTCACATGATATAGTCCAAGAATCACTTTGCAATTTTCTTCGAGCTTCAGTTTCAGTACAGTTTTGTATGTGCTTGATAATGAAATCATCAATCATCAACCTAAAAAAACTCAGAACATTACCTTCAATAATTTGTCGTTTTGCTAGTGGTGTAGGCCCAGGTAATTCCCGAAAGATATTTTGAACTCCAAATCTTTCTGTGTCATTTTTATTTGGTTCAATAATTTTCCACTGTGTACCATCCTTGCCGGTGGGAACTGTCCTAATTTCTCTTAATCTTACGGTTGCAGCACGTTGAATGCTTTCATTCGTTCCACGTCCTCTTTTCATCTCTGAAAGTAACATGGGAATGATTCTATCAGTCTAAAATTATAATTCAGAATATTTCTATATTATAGTAAAAGAGAAGCTGTAATAATAGCAGTAAAATAGATAAAAAATCAAGTTTTCAGAACTGTATACGAATAAATTTTATTTTCATAAAATAAAGTTTATTACTATCAATTATAATAACTAGTGGATGCTGCCTTACCTGCCCGATCTGTTAGCTTGGGGTTAATGCACTACTATATAATATATACATACCGTATAATATATTATATACACTATATATATACCTATATACTGTATATGCTTGACTGGATCTGCTGGTATATATAGATATCTATATATTATTAAATACACGTATATGTAAACATAAGTTGGTATATATGGCAAAAAGCGGACGGACAGACAAACAAATATCTGCTCCATTATGTATAGGCGTGAGCTGCTATTGAATAGAATATATTTTACTCACCCGAAACATCAGTAATCAGTGACGAAGATCTTACGTGCACAGGAGTATTTGAAAGTCTTCCACGTCATTCCAAACTTTTACTATTTTGCATTGTATCATCTTCAGACGCAGACGATGAACTTTGAATAATATATGGAGTATACTCCACCTCACTGGTGTAAGATAAATTATCAGCTTCAGAGTCAGATTGAGGAATTGTTTTCAAAACATTTAGATTTTCACCATCAGAAAAAGTTATTTCTGTAGACATGTTTGCAGCACGAAAGTAGACCAAGCAATGGCTGAGAAGCTGTCACGTAAGCCTTTGTATCGAAAAGAACATTCGGTCAAATTGACTGCTCGGTCATTTCAGGTATAGCATGTTAAATAACAGAAGATATTGGAGAATATTTTTAAATATTTTAGCTCAATCCACTTCATCATATATCAGGAAAAGTCAGTTAATCTCAATTTTGTTGAGGATAAACTGTATGAAATACGTGCATTTAAAAATCAAAATGCCGGGTCAAATTGACAGCCCCAACGTTCTAGTGTTATAAGACATATATTTTGGTTAATTCTTTGTGTTTTACTGGATCCTTACGTGCTGACCGGCTCTTTACTTAAAACTGATTAAACGATGTGGTACTCTCCTAATTCAGTAATTAGACTCCTTTAAACGAATCTGGAGTCCACTCAGCCAATAGAGGGATTACTTCCCTTCCTAATTGGTATCAGACTGGCTTGCTTAAAGTCAGTAAGTAAATAAATACTTGGCCAAAGCTGTATTGTATCGGAGTAAATCTTAAACGGCCAACAGTTGAGGAATAATTCTCCGACAATAGTGGGGATACAATTCCTCGACAATCTCCAACACTATAGATTCTATACAATTTTCAATGGTACTTTTGAAATCATGAGGTAAAAACACCTCAAAAACACTAAAAACTTTTAAAGAAACAAAGCTAGTGTTACCCAGTGTAATTAGAGAGACGGTTAATA
This sequence comes from Ceratothoa steindachneri, assembly GCA_963969495.1. Lineage (NCBI taxonomy): Eukaryota > Metazoa > Arthropoda > Malacostraca > Isopoda > Cymothoidae > Ceratothoa > Ceratothoa steindachneri. The sequence goes on along the minus strand of OZ018323.1, from coordinate 193,819,461 downwards.
AGGCGTAGCCATTAAATTGTGTAGAGTTACCTGTGTTCAATGAACAAATATCCACAAATCTCAGTCAAGGTTTCATCACAAATTTGGTCACTAGCATGGAAAAACAAATTTAAGCAGTCCTATGAACAAGGGAATTTATTGTATATATTGACTGCGCGTCTATTTTGACTGTATTTAAGAATAAAATTGTTTAAACTTTAATATTTTTTCTATTTTAAATTAAAATTAGGACACACTAAAACAAAATACAAGCTTTGTTCAGTTCTACATATCAATTTTATTATATGAAAATTATATTTGTCTCAAAACCTTTGCCCATTGCTGTAGAGTACTCGATATGACTCAAAATACTCAGCATTTATATTGATGAGTGGATTCTTTTCAGGTTGCCCTGAGTAAACTACACTGGTCTGCGTCAAAAATGTACCTTAGGTTTTCTATAGTGTTTCTTAATAAAATTGACCTCCTAAATCCAAATCTGTCATCCGTTTTTCTCTATTACCTCCAGTTTTTGCGATACAGGGGGTGATAATAATTTTATAGTTTATACATCTCCTATATTACATCAAATTCAAATAGTTTTTGCACTGCTCTATTTGCAGTAAATTTCCTGTACATTTTAAGTAATTATGCAAATAGGTTTATATTTTGCAGGTTAAAAATTGCTTAGCATTATAATAATAAGAATAATAATAATAGTGGTTGAGTTAAAAATGAACAAAAAATATAAGAATAGCTCCAAAGGATTTTGCTATGTTTGCGGCAAAGGGACTTTTCCCGAGCAGCAAAGTACAATCCCTCCTGTAATTAAATCTTTGTATCATGCATATTTTGGAGTAAGGCTGAGAAATCAAGATAAAAGTTTTGCACCACATATCTGCTGCAAGGGATGCTACATAAGTTTAAGACGCTGGAGTCAGGGCAAAGAGAAGTCCCTCTCTTTTGGTCTTCCCATGGTGTGGAGAGATGGCAAGGACCACACTACGGACTGCTATTTTTGCTTAACAAATCTTAAAGGTGAGCATTGTATCAAGTATTTAAGCTTTCTGTATTATACTGGCTCCTGAAAATGTCATTATTATGCAAAAACTTAGCATAAAATTAAAAACTAACATAGTTCACTTCAGCATGAACATATCCTTTACTAAACATTTATGTACTATTTGCAACTCCAAATCAATTCCTTTATGTAATATGCAATTATATTTTCCACAGGTATAAATAAAAAGAATAAACATAGTGTGGCATATCCGGATGTTCCTTCTGCCATCAAACCCCTGCCCCATGGCCCAGGAATTCCTATACCTTCTCCCCCTGAACATATAAAGGTACATGGAGAGATTAATTTTGAAGTTGACTAAGATTATGACACATCTGAGTATTATCAGGTTTCCACACATGATATGGTCGCAAGACCATTCCCTCAAGTTCAGTTAAATGACCTGAGCAGGGATCTGGGGGCTTCAAAGGCGAATACACAACTTCTTGGCTCTCGACTTCGTGAAAGTAATCTTCTCGCTTAAGAAACAACATTTAGAGGGGGTACAGAAATAAAGAACAAGAGTTTCGAAGCTATTTTTTACAGCATTCTTCCAGCTCTTTAGTATACTGCGCCAATATTAAAGGACTTGTTGAGGACCTTGGAATTCCCTACAACCCATTAGAATGGAGACTGTTCATAGATTTCTCCAGTAGAAGTTTAAAAGCTGTGTTACTGAATATTGGTAACAAGATAGCTTCCGTTCCTATAGGCCATTCAATCCAACTTACTGAAAGTTAGGCAAATATGAAAAAAATGCTGGATACAAAAAATTACTCTAGCTATAAGTAGAGGATATGTGGTGACTTAAAGGTATGATCATTTTACACTTGGCCTTTCTGAGCTTTTTGATATTGACATTTTCATTTTTAATTGTTAATACTTGTATACACCTTTTGGTCAACTTACATTTTACAAGAATGCAAATCTGGAAATCATGAGTCATTTATGAGTTATATTTTTTGTTGAAGTGTGTCCCTATAGGTTAATGCATCCTATTGGGTTAATGGGGAAATCATCCTAATTGAGAAGGTATACAACACAACTCAATAAACTTAAAAAAAGATGTACATATATCCAATTAGTTCCAATACGATAATTTAATGCATCGGCATACAGGATTTTCAAGTAGATATTCATATTCTTATTGTTTTAAGAAATATTACTTTGAATTTGTTTTTAGAAATATTACACTGAATTTACATACCGTCCGTAATTTTTTTCAGGTAGTGTCTCTTACGCTTGGGACACAAACAGGCTACACGAAGCATCCCTGTTTCCTATGTTTATGGGACAATCGTGCAGATAGTATGCACTATAAGAAGAAGGTTTGGCCTCCACGAGAAGCATTTAGAATTAGATCAAACAATGTGATAGCTAAACCTTTAGTGCCTCCTCAAAAAATACTTCTCCCTCCACTGCATATAAAGCTTGTCATAATAAAAAATTATGTCAAAACCCTTAATAAAGTAGGCCAAGCTTTTAAATTTCTTCTTCAAAAATTTCAACAAATCAGTGACGCTAAGCTCCATGGGGGAATTTTTGATGGACTTCAAATCAGGAACTTGATCAGCAATTTGATGAATCAATGAAGGACATAGAAAAAGATGCCTGGAAAGCTATCAAAGCTCTAGTTAACAATTTTCTAGTCAATAAAAGAAGCCTAGAAGAATATGTTGCCCTGGTCAATCAGCTCTTAACAAGTCTCAAACATTTGGGAGCTCGAATGTCTATAAAGATACACTTTTTACAGTCCCATCTGGATTATTTTCCCGACAACTGCGGGGATTACAGTAAATAACAGGGGCAAAGATTCCACCAGGACATAAAGACAATGGAATCCAGGTACCAGTGTAAATGGAACGGAAACATGCTTGCTGACTAATGTTGGGGTTTAAAGCGTGATGCACCAGATGACAGGCACAAACGAAAATCGTCAAGGGCGTCTGTTCTTCGAAATTATAATTATTTTCTTTATTACGTTGCATTCTTTTATTTTTTGTTTATTAAAATAATTCTAGTTTACATACGTGTATTCCTGTTTATATGATATAACAGTAATAATGCATTATTAGATAGAGAAAGGTTTTTTTTTTTAAAGTTCAGAAAAAATGAGGTTATTTCAATGAAAATGGTGTATGCTATACTGAGAAAATCTGACCTGATTGAACAAATATACATTCATTTTTGAGCTCAGGAGGTTGGATTCATTAGGAAACCACAAAGAAATCCTGGGGAACATAAAAATAAATTTCAAACGCAGGCCTGTGCTAGCAATTTAGAACAATTATATCACTGGGGAACAACGTACTTGGTGAATTAACAAAAGTACATTTTCCTACCCAATTCGAGCATCGTAAATTCAAATCTGGAATCAAAATCTCTCTGAATCCTACAGAATTTTCGTAATATCAATATCTAATAGTATACAATAATTTTCATTTTATCACGCCTATCATCAATCACTGAAGTATTTTTGAATCATGCTTTTTCGTTATTTATAGTAAAGCAGGTAATTTTGCACAAACATTTTATTGCATATAAAAGAAAGTTGAATTACACATTAGGATTACAAATACTGTAATCAAATAGATGCTAATTTATTAATGACCGTACAGCAGGCTGGAGGACCTCATTTTGATTTCAATCAGGCAAAAACTTGCGTTTGTATCTTTTTCTCTTGTAAGTCTTCTCTGGCTGATCTCTTCTAATTGACCAGCAGTAGTCCGCCATCATGTGTCTATCCCAGTCATCAAATCCCGATGAAAGCGTTCCCCTTGTTCGTCTCTAACGGCTCCTGATTCTCTGGGAATCGGTCGAGGTGCGAATTTAGGGAATGAAACTTCACACTAATGTTGCATCCCACATCATGATATGCTAAAATCATATTAGTGACCAGATCCTCGTAGTTTACGCTTTTTTGTTTCCCAAAAAGTTACGAACAATGGCATAGAATTAGAGCCAGACTGCCTTCTCTTTTTCATTCATGGATTTAACGAATCTAGAATCACTAATAAGTCTTCGGTTTGGGGGACAATCAAATACTCCTGCTTTTATTTTTTCGTATGACAAAGCGGTAAAAGCCGATACTATGTACTGAAAACAATCATTGTCATTGCTAAACATCTTGACACACTGCTTCATCAACCCCAGTTTGAGATGAATTGGAGGCAAAACAATATTCTCTCGACTTACGATTGGCTCATTAACAATGTTTGGTATTCCTGCCTTCAAAGTTTCCCGAACTGGCCAATCTTTTGGGGACCAGTGTTTGTTACGGGCTCGACTCTCTTACATACAGATATAGCATGGGAACTTTGTGTATCTCTTCTGCTGGTCAAGGGGGAAGTTGACTAACTTAAGGTTACAGGTATGATCCAATTGTGTTCATTGTACTTAAGTAAATCTATGATCATTCTTATGACATCGTGAGTTTCTCGCAGATGGACAGAATGACCAAGAGGAACTGCACCAAATTCATTGCTATTATGCAAAGGAACACACTTGAGGCTACGCTTGGAGCTATCCTAAAACAGTTTCCACTTAGCAGGGCTATAGGTACCAAGTCCCAACTCAGGAAACAGACCAGGAATATTATGGCAGTCCTCAGAGAAATACCTAACACATGTACTCTCCCTTTTTCGGTAATATGATAGCCGTACTGACCTGTCAAGCATATGTTTTTCACTAAACCTGGAGGTTAAAAGTTCTGCAGCTTTCTTGGGTAGCGCTAATCACGTATCGAGTGATTTAAATCCTCTTGATTGAAAAAATGAGGAGCTAATGACTGTTCAGCATCTGATGATGAATCTGGAGACTTTGAATCTATTCTGTGGACGTCCATATCAGGTACATCATTTTCATCATCGGAAGAAGCATATCCATGAAAATCGAAACTGGTAAAAACTCAGAATGAGGTACTGGCCAGATCGCTGAGGAAATATTGGGTTAGTAGATCTTGTGTCGATTTTTCTTGCCAATTCCTTTAGTATTACCAGACAGAAATAACAGTCCAATACATGATCCTTTGGTTCTCAACACACCATGGGGATTCCAAAAAGAAGACCATTTCTCTTTGCTTTCGTCCACTGACGAAATATGTTCCAGACAACTATAGCAAACACCATGTGGGGCTGACTTTTTATCTTGACCACTAAGAGGAACATCAAAATATGCCTTATAAGTGCGGATCACAAAGTTTGATATATTGCGCCTTTTGACGAACTAGCATGTAACAGCCACACATGTAGCAGAAGGTGTCTGGATCAGTAACCAAATTTCCTCTTGATGAAGCCAGCACTCTAACATGAGACATGAAAAATGAAACAGTTATGTCAATATTTTGCACAATAACACCTATTACTATGTTATTACTATGTACTGTGAAGTATTTGCTTTCTACAAGCGCCCTCTCTGTCCGTCCAGGGGGCAGTTTTCGAGGAAACGAGAAAATAGAAATTACAGAATAACTATAGCATGTAGGTAAAAATGGATTATATATTTGAAATCAACATGAAAAAAACGAATTAAAATTGGCAGAAAATGAGATTAAAATTGTTCCCCTGTGTTATTAATGTTACCCTCAACTATAAAACAGAGAGAAAACAAAATCGATCGGATATCGACAAAATTAAGTGTATTGAAAGTAAGTGCAACCCTTTCTTACACTTTGATAAAATAATATTAAAATTTTATAAATTTACTTTGATATCGAAGTAGAATCTTATATTCCCCCGACCCCAAAAAACATTTAAATGTTTCCCAAACCTTTATTTTGCCGTAATTTTTTATAATTTCCTCCCAAATTTATGATCAAAGACCTATTAGTTTCTCAGTTTGTGAGGATAAAGATGAATCATGTTCACGTTTTCCGCCAAATTTGCGAACAAAAAATATAAAAATATATTTCCCTTTGGTATAGTGGTTTTGTATATGGTTGCAAAGGAAGGGAAAGTTTCCTTGAAAATGGAATCTTTCCGGGGATTTCACGGCCACTCAATTTAAGGAATTTTCAGGGATATTCACATTTTTCACAATTTTTTCTACGTATTAATAAGTAAAGCCATTTTTAGTAATATATTTTTTAAGTTGATACAGTTGAGCATTGCCAAAATGTATTTCAGTTCAATTACAAAATTTATAAGGTTGGTATCACTGATCACTGTTAAAAGCTTGCTTTGAGTTATGCAAATTCCTGGAGGGATTTAGTAATATATTTACTTTCATTTAATCTCTAGTTTTTTGCAAGTACTTTATTACATTTTTTAATTTAATAGTAATCTCCACAGGTGTGTATATATTGCAATGAGAGAATCTCTAGAAAATAATTGTCTTCAACTCCAGTTAGTACAAAGACGTGTATCAAACAGGAATCTTAAGGAAGTGAAAGGACTGAACGCATCTACCTCTTCACTCACTCTCTCACTGTGCTAGTCTCTTACTTCTCTACCCACTTCAGCTCAGAACAGCATAGGGAGAAGAGATTACTCCCCGTCCCTGCTCACCTCTTTATCCTTCTTATTGTCTGCATATCATTAATGGAAGTTAAATAATTATTGCATAACTGTCAAATTTGTATTGTATTTTATAGGTGTAAGTCACTTAATAAAAGTATTACTTTTAAGGTTATTTCCATCATAAACAATTTACATGCTGAGTACCTACAAAATATAAATAGCTGTAGCATTATTTAGCGTATTAGAACACATGCACAAGCACTAGCTTTAGCTAATTCTGCAGATGATTTGGAGTCGGTTATTGACATCATCACGAAACTATATTGAAAGAGAATCTTGTGAACAACCTATGTTATGATAATAAAAGGTTGGCTTGTGTAGAGTATATTGTGAATTTGAGTTAAGACTTATTGTCATGAATTCGCTAGAATTCATGAAATCTATGCGAATTGTGCTTGCCAGGGAGAAGATTGTTTTCGTCCTTAGTTTTCTACTTTCCCATAAAATAAACAACTATTGAGGTGAAGGGAATAACTTATACTCGCTATATTTTGTCAGTAATATAAGATTTTCTTTTTTATCAAAATACCACAAATGAAAAGTTATGTATGGAAGCATATCACTTCAGTGAATAAAAAAGGAAAAACTGTTTACCTAGGTAAGCATTGATCAGCGGAGTGTACTAAAAATGCTACAAAGCAAGGGGGACTTTAAGAGAAATGTTTAAAAAAAACAAGGAAGCCAACCTGATTCTCAGGTCGAATGGGCATCATCAGCCCAGCAACCAACCGTAAGTTGATCAGTAGCAAAGGATGATCCATCCAGCGCATCAGCATTTGCTAATTATTAAGTAAATTGGAGAGGATTCTCTGACAGAATAAACAGTAATAAAAAACATATGCTGGATGAAAGTCTAGCAAGAGCAGTTTATGCATCTGGTTCAGCACTTATGCTAACGGAAATTGCGCCTATCTTGCAAGCTTCCCGCAAGACATAACTTAAGTAGTCATCTCCTAGATTGAGAGTGCAAGCTTGTTTTAAGATAAAGTAACAGAAGGGATTTGGGATGCGTACTGTCTTTTTGTAGTATCAGATGGCTGGGTAAATGTGCTGGGAGAATCGAAATGACTGTACAACATTGAAGAATAAACGTAATTGGGAATAACATTTGTAGGGTCATTTTTTTGCGTAAATCACAAATATAACATCTGTCTCTGTCTGCAACCTTTCTGTTTCTTGTAAATTACTATCTTACGAAAAGTTAAATACACTGATGGTTTCGTAGGAATTGAATGCAAACAGAATTGGGACGAAACTTATAACTCTAAAAGTTCTCAACGGATTTTGTCCTCTTTTAACCCTTTGCCTATCCTGTGCATCATATGTGATGTTCAGAACGTCAGCCTCATACGCTTGTGCACTATATGTGATGCACAGTTATAGTATTACGTAAGGACATATTTTTTGGTGGTCGTGTGGAAAATAAGTCTTTTCCTTATTAGAGCGTGTGATTATACTATAATTACACTATTTGTGCATCTATATGGATGCACACAGCGTTTGAAAGAAATTCAATGTGATTGAAGGGTTGAATTAGAAAACATTTAGTTTTGATTATTTATTATGTAAATGAAAGCATTTTTCCTACAATATAGGGTATAAATAATATTTATTTTTATTTTGTTATAAAATGAAAGCTTATCTAAAGATAAAAAAATTATAAAAAACAGCCATGACATCTTTTACGGGTAACTTTTACACTACCACCTACTCTTTGAATTGTCTTCAATCCATGTTTAATTCTCAGAGGTTTGGTAACATTGCTTTTCTCTCCTAAACCTAACAAGGCGCTGCCTACAGACTTTGTGAATGATGAAAGCTGAACAATGTTTGCACTATAAAATTTACTGAGAAAAACTCAACTATTCAATGCAGCGATGCTTAAACATTCCATCAGCACCTTCCTGTACCACTTCACACTTTTTCTAGCAGGGCTATAGTATTATATCATTTGATCTGAGAGATCAATTCCACCTTTCACTCTGTTATAATCCTGTATTACTATTGGTTTTGACACAACATTGCATTGGCGTGTTCTTTTACCTGTTTGCATCTGATTAACCCTATGAAAATTTGATATCATGAAGACTTCTCTTTTTTCCTGAAACTTCATTATTCTAATTCCGTTTTCATTCATAGCTCCTTTTATTTCAGCCTGTTTCAGTTTTGCACATTTTATTGCATTCGATATTTCAATTATATTTCGTCTCATAGTTCCATAGTACTCTGTATTTCTATTCTTCAGATATTTAGCTAACTCAATTCTGCTGTACCAATTGTCAGGAACTAAAACCCTGCCCTCATTTAGCAAATCTTTCGCCAGTTCAACAACTATAGACCCAGAATGATACAAACTAGGTAACGTATTTGTAGATCCTTGTCCAAAAAATACTGAGAAATTCCAAACGTACCCGCTCATCTAACAGCTTGAACAGTTTTATTCCATGTTTATGTGCGATGTTTGGAATGTACTGTCTGAATGCATGTCTGCCTCTATGTGAAATCATAGTTCCATCAACAGATATGTCTTCTGCTGGAATGTAAATTTTCTGAATGTTTGAAATAAGCAACTTCATGAAATCTGATATTTTGTGTAGCTTATCATCGGGCTATGCAGTTTCATTGTTTGAGTCATGCCAGTTTTTTATGATCAGTGAAAATATATTATAGCTCATAATATTGTTATGAAATAAAGAATGAAAATAGACTTCATCGGTTTTCCAATAATGTTCTATTCTTGGTACATCTTGCCATCTGTTCATTCGTGAATGCCGACGAATCTGGTGGAAAGCTACATATTGAGAAGCATATAGGTTAGTTTCGACTAGCATCATATCAATTATTTTGTCATCAAAGAACTGTCTGAACACTTCGATTGGATTCAAAATCCCATCTTGAGGAGGAATAATACGTTTTTTCAGACCTGAACTACCGGAAAACTAATTCTGTCTATCTCTGCAAAATTGAAATCCCAAGTTGCTGTATTACCTTGCGCTAATGTTGTACCTGGCAATACTGGCGCATTATTTAGCCCCGCCGCTACTCCTGCCTGGTGCTGAGTCGCACGCTTTCTTTTGGCAGGCCTGTTTTGTTGTGAATCTTCTTCAGGGGATTCTGAGCTATAGGAATCTGAAGATTCATTCTCCGTTGAAGTTAAATAAACATCCTCGCTGTCATTATTCAAATCTTTAAAGTCACTTGGGGTATTTGATTCTATATTACTTGTATCTACTAATTTTTTTGTTTTATAAAATTATTGGGATCCATTTAGGGCTATATTTTTAACAGCTTATGTAATTATTTATATTTATATATACTTTATATTTAGATTTAGAATTTATATTGAGCTTATATATTTATTTATATACCAGTTTATGCCTGAAAAGGTAGAAAGAAAAGCATAATTAGCAACAAATTCTTCATAGAAGACATTTTATATAAAATGATCATGTGCATCATATGTGATACACACGACGTATGACTGATAAATAATAATCAGTACGCCCAGTGCATCACATGTGATGCAGGCTTGTTTATTGCATCAATGCCATCCTAAGTACTCTATAGTATTACCGTACATCATATTTTATAACCTTTATTACCCATTTTTAAAATACCGACAAAGCATAGCGGTAATAGCAGAAATATAACATTGGAACAGGCAAAGGGTTAATACGGTATTCTTAAGGTATTTGTCAACCTAACTTATGAAATATAAGAAAGTATACTGAATATTATTTTAGTTATATGGGCCCAAATCCGTGGTAACTTACGTAAAGCTTGATAATTTTGTAACTTTCTATAAATGCTTCCTATTTTATTTTTTTATTTAGTATTTGTTGCTGTAACTATTTATATTATTTTTTACATACTACAATGATTTTTCTTTACAGGAGACATAGCTAAAATTCCTAGAGATTGCAAAAATTCCCCAGACAATTTCTGTTATATATGTGGATCAGTTACATTAAGAGAATAAAATAGACGGTTGGCTAAATATGTGAATAAACTTTATGAGCTGTAATTTTGATGTAAAATGGGTGACCAGGACAAAGGCTGGGAACCTCACATATGTTGTGTCAGGTGTACAAGTTCCCATTCTGCCTGGGTGAAAGGCAAAGGGCCTGGCCTCATGTTTGGTGTACCAAAGAGATGTATCAATAAAAAAGGTGAAAATACATACCATGTTGTACTTCCCCTATTTCTTCAAGTGATCATAGCCAATAATATCCATTTTTATTCTGACTTTATTTTATTTCACTGCAAATCGCAACAGAAAAGGCAAAAAATACATCATGTAACCAGATCTTCAGTCTGCTAGTCACCCAGTTCATCATTCAAACGCTATTCCTGTTAGACAACCACCCTCTGCACTACCAAGCGATTACACAAGCAAATCGGACGATTCACAATTTCAAGATGAACCAAATGTGGCAGAGGTTGAAACTGACAAGAAACCACACCTCATCACCCAACCGGAACTCAATGATCTAGTTCCTGATCTACAGAGTTAACTCATGACCTCACGTCGGCAACAATAGGGCCTGTTGGATGAACTTGCTCGAATTACATTGCTTATGGAGCGTTCTGCAGATCTACAGAAATTCTTTACATTTGACAAAATATTTACTTGTTGTAATCATATCAGATGCCTATTCAATGCCTTTGAGCTCACCTATGAAGAAAATGAGTGGAGGGTATTCATAGATACATCCCTTTACAGCATAAAAGCGGTTCTGTTGCACATTAGGAACACTATGCCTGCAATTACAGTTGCTCACTCAATTATTTAATTTAAAGAGGCACATATGAGAACTTTTCTTTTATTCTAGACCACATAAGTAACGAGGAGCATGAGTGGGTAAATTGTATGGACTTTAAACAAGTAGCCCTACCTAATGGGCTACAAACTGGATACACCAGGTTTATGTGTTTTCTTTGCAAGCGAGACAGTAGGGCCAGATTAGAACATTTTGAACGCTAAGAATGGTCACCTCAAAAAACTATGACAACTGGATGCCATAATGTAATTTATGAGCCACTGTTTAAGAAGGACAAAATCCTTTTTCCAGCACTACATATAAAACGATGCCTAATGAAGCAATTTACCAAAGCTCTGCAACATCACAAGCCATGTTTCCATTACTTCAAAGCGATCTTCCCTTAAATAATTAATGCCAAGATTAAAGAAGGCATATTCGTAGGACCTCATATTTGTCAACTTATAGCTGATTACGACTTCAAGGAGCTACTGGATCAAACTGAGCTATCAAACTTGCATGCATTCAAATATTTATGTAAAAGACTACTAAGAAAGGTCTAAGAAGCCCAGCGAGAGCATATAGTGGAGAGCCTAATCAAGTGCTACCAAGCTCTCAAGTGCAACATGTCACTGAGGGTACACTTTCTTCATTCACATCTGTCGTTCTTCCCAGAGATTGCTGAAGTTGTGAGTGGTGAACATGGAGAGAGGTTACATCAAAATACAGGGTCAATGGAAAACAGGTTTAAGGAAAATGGAGCACTGCTATGCTGGCTGACTTCTGCAGGAACATGAAGCTTGATACACCTAAGACGCTTTACAAACGACGAAGTAAATACTAAAATGTAGGTTAATACATTATATAATGCTGATTCATTATATTTTCATGAATTAGTTACAATGGACACATTTAATCTGATTTGGGGAGCGAAATGCATTTATGGTATCGTGGAAATTGGTATTAGTTGCACAAATATTAAATGGGCAATTTTCAAAAAAATTTTCGGTGATGAGATATCTTTTTTTTCAACTTTGAATTCAGCACACTCAAGTTCATATAAAATTCACATAAGATTTAGGTTTTTTCTTTACACTGAAATTTGTTGTACAGTGTAATTAATAACATAATATTAACTTTTCAACCAGTTTTCCTCAGAAGTATTGACAGTAAAGATAACCAACACACCAAAGAGTACATTGCTAGTAAATCATTTCTGTTATTGAACAAGTCGGCAGTTAAAAGGTATTTGCCGTAGTTACAGATAATGCAGCCAACCTGAAAGCTGCTCAGATGCTTATCAATGAAGGTTTTCCTCACATATCAGGAATTGTTTCTCCTCCACTCACCGTAACCTTTTTACTTTTTGATGTAATAAATCCTAAGACAGGATAATTCAGCTAAACAAGCCAAAAGGATAATCAAGTATGTCAAGCACAAACAAACAGTACCGGCCTCTTTCTCCTCTAAGCAAAAACTTGAAGGCAAAACTCATCCCTTAAACTTTCTACTAAAACAAGTTGGGGAGGCATATTCCTGATGTTAAACAGTCTAATTGAAGGGAAAGAGGCCTTGTAGGAGTTGGTCATTGGGGAGGTTTTCCCAAGAGAGGTCAAAGGTGCAAACATTCCGAGACATAGTCTGGCCATATCACCTTAGTTGATGGCCTCCAGAAAGTTTAATCAGTTCGAACCCCGGTCGGGCAGCACCTCCTCCCCTTCCATTATTCTCGGTTATCATCCCCTATTGGAAAGTCTAAAACGAGAGCTATCAAGGACTAAGCTGCAAAACAAACTTACCAATGATGGAGTGAAAAAGTTGGTGGCCATTCGTTCTAATCTCAAGCTGTTTGAGGATGACATAGATAAGGAAAATTTATCCATCTACACCAGTGAAATGGATTCAGACAGTGTGGTGCTGTAAGATTCAGTGCCATCTGATTAATAGGCAAACAAAGTTACTGAACAACTAAGTGAGAAATATGTAGTAAGAAATTGAAATAATCTGCTCTATTGTTATAACTTTTATGGCATAGCTAGTGATAATTAATCATAAGTTTTACTTACCTATTCTTTTTATATATTAATTTAAGTTACTAGTTTTGAGTAAACTTTTAGCTTAAAACAAGGTTTTTAGCTTAGATACTGAATAATGTCACATCTACACATTTTTAAATAATGTTATCTGAAGCATAGGAAGTTAATTTTGGACTGAAATAAAAAAATTACTTTAAAAGTGGCTTTTAATTCTTCTCAGGAATAAGGAGGCCGCCTATTTTCTTTTATAATTTTAAAGATTTTCACAACTTTCTGACAGTTCCGAATATTCCTCAAATTTACAATAAATTTACAAAATTCCCCTGTAAAGAATCAGAGTTAAAAATTCCAGAGAATTTCACAACTCTAGTTTTGCGCCTATTATGTACTCAGAGGGAGAGCGGGTGGCAATTTAAGTCAGTAATGTATTCGACAATTAGATCCTATTTTTCTAGTGCTCTATAATCATGTGAAGAGTTATTTTGGTTTTCTTATATGGTAGTTTATCCAATTCGTGTTTAAAGTGTGGATAAGAATGGTGAAATTTGGGATAATCGTTGTAATTCTGAAACTTTGGGTGATTGTTGAACAGCTGAAAATTACATTGATCGTTAAACTACTGAAATTGGTGGCAATGATTGATCTAGTTCTGAAATTTTATTGGATTCCATTTAAGGAAAACCTTTAGACTATATCTTGGGATTTAATTTACATGGTCAGCCTATAAAATCGAACTCTGTCTCTGCCACTATAATAGAGTACATTCAAGGGAGGATGAATTGAGCGTTTCAATTTGTTCACATAATTGAATTTTTAGAAATGTGCTTAGTCTAGAAAGTTACTTCCTGTCCGCCAAATTTAAAGGCCATGATTTTTTGCATAATTCTTTTTTATCGCTAAGCATATTACTGTCTATCTCTACCTTTTATTCGGGCCTTGCTTTCTCTTTTGGGCTATATTTTGTCAGAATTGAAGCAACCCTGAAAGGAAAAGAGACTTACGCTTTTGAAAACAAGTATTTTACTTAGTTGTAACAAATGGAACTTCAAAATTTGGCATTCTTTATTAGAAATACGAGGGGCCGTAAAGGAGTTTTGCGAATCGGTAGGGCAACACAGAGGAAGGGGAATGGTTGTTTGTGGGGGTGTTAGGACAAGTTATGACAAGTCAGGACCTGCAGCCGCACGCTCCTGCCTCGTTTATTTAAGAAGCAGTAGCTGATTTCAGATTGTCAGTCACAAATATTTCAACAATGGAGAAGGTTGAGCACCGCGCAGTGATCAAATCTTTGACCAAGAGAGGCAAGAATGCAAAAGAGATCCATGAACGCATGGTTGCAGTGTACACCGACACCGCCCCTTTCTATGCAACCATTGCTTGCTGGAATAGGGAGTTCCGCCATGGTCCTGAGTCCCTTGAAGATGACCCCCGTACAGGACGCCCGTCAGACGTGACCAACGAGGACAATGTCGCCCATGTGGAGAGGATTATCCTCGAAAATCGACAGGTGAAGGTCGAAGAAAGCGAGCGAAAACATGGAATATCACATGGGAGTGTTATCAACAGCATTCACGACAATTTGGCCATGACCAATATCTCTGCCCGTTGGTTCCCTAGAAACTTCACGCCCTATGATCGACTTCAACGTCGTCAAAGTTTGGAGAAGCTAGTGCTCCTGTACAACCAAGAACCGGTTGCATTCGAGTCACGCATAGTGACAGGTGATGAAACGTGGTCCCATCACTGGGATCCCGGAACCAAGCTTGAAAGCATGGCCTGGAAGCACAGGGGCTCTCCAACCCTCATCAAGTTCCGGACCCAACCCTCAGCCGGGAAGATCATGTCACCATCTTCTGGGATTCTGAGGGATTGTTCATGGTAGACTATGCGCCTCGTGAAAGGACCATCACAGGCCAATATTACGCTGAGGAACTGGCTGGGTTGAAGAAGTGCATCCTTCAGAAGCAGCTCGGCAAGTTGGCACGCAGTCTCCTGCTCCTCCATGACAATGCCCCTGTCCACAAGGCCAAAGTTGCATAAGCTGCCCTGCGCGGGGGCGGATTCGAGGAGCTCAACCCTCTCCCCTACAATCCAGATTTGGCTCCTAGCGACTACTTTATATTCCGCTAGCTCAAGGCTGCACTGCGTGAACGCCAGTTTAGGGACGATGAAGATATCCAGCTCACCATCTAGGAGTGGATTGAACAGCAGTCGGGAGATTTCTGGTTGTCGGGAATTCAAAGCCTCAGGGACAAGTGGCGCAAGTACATTGGAGTCGAGGCTAGTTATATTGAAAAATAATAAAAGACTTTTCCTCATATCTCGTTTTCTTATATCAGAATTGCAAAACTTATTAAGCTCCCCTTGTAATTTGAGTAAATTTGAACACCTCGAACGTATTCACCAAAGTTAGCTGCGAATTAATGACTATAAAAAACCCGCCAAATACATAAATTATTATTTCTGTACCATGTAATGCAAAAAATCTGTTAAAATCGTTACGACGCTCTCAACAAAGTACGCAATGTGAGTTTTGATTTAGTTAGACACGTTTCTATTGTTTTAACATATCAAAATGTATTTGTATTTTAATATGAATCAATGTGGCCTTACTCGTTGGCAAGGAGCATGCGCTCCAGGCGATAGCTGAAAGCCACGCACACCTTACAGACGATGCCTTTCCTCATGCTGGTCCACACGAGGTTGACGGAGGACTACACCTCGTCGAAGTTGGTGTAGTGGACCTTGCGCTCACGCGCTGTTGTCGATGGGATTGACGCCTGGCTGCATCTTCTTGCCATTCGAAGTCACGACGCCGAGAATCATCATGGAGGCCGAGGGCTTGGTCGTGGACACGTCTCGGACATTCTAGATGTCCTGGCTGAAGCTTACAATACATTCGTTCTGGTTGTTGATAACTGCATCCACCGTAAAGTTTTCTTCTTAAGAAAAATTTGAGAATTTGATTGCATGACTCTTCAAGTTAATGGAAGGCAACGCTAGCTCTCCCGGCGTTGTTCTCGCATACGATTGGTTTGCTTAGGCCTTACCAAGCACTTCAAAGTTAGTTATTAGGTTAAGATTAAGGGATGGGATTCTTTTTATTTTTGACGTTTTATTTATCTATTTAAGTCACTTGTTTTTTCACTCTTCATTTGGAGCCTTTTGTTTTGGATTAGGTATGAGTCATTATAATTGACGTGCGAGGTCGAGGTAGAGCTTACTTGTATTGCTCTTAGAGATGTCTCCAAACCTGTTAGGAGAAAAGAAGACTCTTTCTGCTTGAGTAAGTTTTTCGTTAGTTTACTCAATGTATCCATTTTTGTAATTTAGAGGCATAAAAATTTGCCCTCTGTGTTTTATGGATACTCACTGTTATCTCTGATTACTTGATGTGTCTTTTTCCTGTTCATTTGAATGGTTTTGAACTTAGATATTCGTTTTTATTTTGGTTCTCCTTTCGAAATCATTTACGTTTTTGATTTCAAAGTATGGTCCCATGTGCTATGTCTCTCGGAGTTTTGTATTCGCTAGTAATAATTTCCGAAACACCATCAGCCTGCTGGAAGTAAATAGCGTGGCCTTCAGTGGGTGGTGGGAGGTCTCTGGCATATAATGTATAGAGCGTGTGGCTGTGACAGCCTACCTGGGGCACTCCAGTCTCTAACGTGAATTTGTGCTTAGGTTTAATTGTTGATTGCGTTTTTGACTTTTCACTTTTCAAGACAACTGCAGAAGATTCGGGTGAGCTTGGTTTCAAATTCGAGCTCAACTAATTTACTTTTAGTACTGGGACACATACCTTGTCAGAGGTCTTAGCATCATCACGAATTTTCACCCCACTCTTTTGCATCTTGCCAGTTCGACCCGAAGCTTTCCGGTAATGAGTGCCAGTGCTGTTTCTGTGACCTGTTGTTTTCTGAATACATATTGCTGTTCGATAAATTTTAACAGTGAAATTTATCGTGGGATATTCTGGGGGTTGTGTAGGTATATATTTCTTTATGTCTTCAATGCGCAGGGAAAATGTCTGTTTTTTAGGTATGCGTTGAAGATTTTGAATATCGAGGCTTTTATATCGTTTGCTGCAATTGTAATGTGATGCTTGGTGATTCCACTTGGTCCTGTTTTTTTGTGTTAATAAGTTAAAGCTGTATTAATCTCTCGTAGAGTAAAGGTCCTTCTTTCATTTCTTTGCGCACGGTTTTCATTCACCCGTGGTAAGGTTAAAGTTCGCGTTCTTTTCTCTTCTAACAGCTGCGTGATTCGCTATTCTAAACTACCTCGAAGTTTTGGTTTTCGCCCAGAGTGACGGAGAAGATCTTTTACCAGTATATCCTGAATCTATCTTTGATCTCTCTGCCGTTCGATATGGTAGCTTCTTATTCATTTAATTCGATTTTATCATTTAGCTTAGAACTTATTAATTTTCTATATTGGTTCCAGAACCTCCAGGGGGCTCTGTCGATGTCCATATTTGGAATCATTTCGTTCCAGATAGTGTTCATTCTCCTCATTAGTTCACATATTTGAGATATTAGATTTATCATGCGTACGTAACTTTCCCTGTTATTTCATTGTTGAGGGATTTCCTCGATTCTATTATTAATGTCGGGCATTTTATTTCTTCATTCCATGTTGGGGCTGGGAGTGCTTTGTAATATGTTTTGGTTATATAGAGGGTATTCTCTTCCATTATCAATTTGGTGATATTTTCAAGGTGGATATCTATATGTAAACCGGTTATTTTTAGGTAGTGCTTATGTTTGGGGTATTTTGATTTGTATGGGAGAGTTGAGGATTCCTTTGGCAAACCCGATATGATATGAGGGCATTCCGGGGCGGGAGATTATGTGGGTTTGAAAGTAAAGTTTGAATTTGTAAGGATGATATCCGGATTGGTTGAGGAACTCTCCGTTAAGAACTTGGAAAGTCGTGTCCTTTCCTATACACTAACTTTGTCTTCATTAGGAGTTCCAGGGATTTACCCGTGCCGTTGTTGAACATTGTTTATCCCACGGTCCTGCAGCTTGCATTGAAAACATCTAGAAGGATTGCTGATGATGGGCAGCGGAGAATTCTTATGAAACTGCGGGTTCGAAGGTATGAACGCCATTGGTTTGAGATACTCCGCTAATACCAAGTTCCTGTATTCATTTTTATTTAGATGGCCTTATGATTTTTATAGGGCTTTGATTTGTGAGAATACCAGTAGTCTTTTGATCCCTATTGCAGTTCCATCAAATCGTGTTTGGGTTGCGTTCGTGGTTCTCATTGAGTTGTTCGGATTTTGATAGTCTTGTAGTAGTTTAATTCCGTAATCTGTGATAATAACTATATGTGGGTCTTTTGTTCTAATTATGTTGTTGTAAATAAGTTTTTTGTTTTTGATGTCATTTTGGTTTCGTACGTCTTGGTCTATCTTACTTGTTTGTCGATTTTCCTGCCTTTTCCCTTAATCTATACAGCGCAGCTGTATAGATTAAGTAAAATCCACTTCCGGTCGACCCGTATAAATAGTTTAGCGTTGGCCTGGGTAAGTAGTCTTTCGCCAAATAGGACGAGACACAGAATAATTCTTTCTCTGGGCCTCCGTTACCCCAAGAGACAGAAGTCAGGAAAATTAAATAAGAAGAAATAAGAACTAGGAACGAGGAACCTTTCACACTGCTGTATTCGCCTCAGTTTCTCCGCGTTGAGAATACTCCATCACTCCATCCTTTGGAGGCTAGCTATGGTGAGGGAAGACGGGTTGTATTCTCTTTCATGATTTTAAGCAGTCAGAGCCGTAAATGGCCAAGTGCAAACCCAACCGTGCTGTTGAAAAGTAATTGAGCTCGTTGCTCATACCCCCCCGTCCCCCGACAAGCCTTTCTCTCCGGTACAAAAACTTCGGGCGGGAGATCCACATGGAATGGTAGTTTCCCTTTGGTCGGTTGTGTACATTTGCGTGTACGTGCTCACGGCTCCTGCCTGGAGCTGACGTCTATAAGCCATTTGCCCATTTAGTTCTTTTATATTTCTATATTGTATCCATTATTTTATTTTTGTTTGTACAGTAGTAAAGATTATTTTGTTTCATCCAGTTTGATATGCAGAACCTCCTAGTTAGTTGATTTACTTCGGCCAAGGAAAATAGTCACTTTTACTCGATTTAGTGCATCCCACGTTTAAAGTGCATTATTCAGGGCAAGGACCAATCGCAGAAGTGTGCTTCCTTCTGTGGCCAAGCTGGACTTCCAGGGAGTTGTTTTATACAGCTTGAGAAGTTTCAGTGACCTACTGTTATCGTTGATTCATATGATCCCCAGTTTTGCAGTGGGCTAGTCCTCAAACCTGTTCTTCTCGGAGCCTCATATTATTGCTTTTCAGGTGAAGGGCATAGTTTAACTAGCCAATGAATGTCCCCTTCCTAATCAGAGGCAGGTTAGTTTTATGAAATTAGCCAGACATATTAAAATTTGACAGAACGATAAATCTCTTTATTAGTTGCGTGTGAGTCTAGTCGCGAGCGACTATACATCTCACTATGTCAGTCGGTCGGTGGGGCGGTCGTTTGGTCCCCGGTTCGCATCGTAACTATCCGGTCGATTGTAACGAAATTTCGAACTATTATGTTGCTTTACTTCTCTCCCGAATTCTATAATTCCCAAAGTCCTTCCAAGGATAGCCCGGGAATTATTGTGTTTTGGCAATAACATCCAACTATTTTGCTGATTCTAACGAAATTCAAAACCCTTCTGTTGTTTTATATTTTCTTTCCACTGATATAATTGACAAAGTCCTCCCAAGGTTAGCGCTGGGATTATTTTGTTTTGCCAATAAAATCATAACTTTTCAGCTGATACTCTGCTAGACTAGACTAGTATATATTATGCAAAACTCTGCTAAGCAAGCCTAGAGTAGACTACACTATGCTACGCTATTATCGGCTAGGCTATACATACTTTGCTAAGCTATGCTAAGATATAATGTACAAAGGTATGATATACGATGCTAATTTAGGCTATAATATGCTTTGCTAGGATAGTATATGTATGTTAGGCTATGCAATAATAAGCTATACTTGCCTAGGGCATGAAATGCTATATTAGGCTAGGAAACTCTATGATATTCTAGCTTAGGCTCTCATATACTAAGCTCTGCTACACCAGGCTAGGCTTCGCTACACCAGGTTAGGATAAGCGAGGCTTTGCTAGGGTATGCTAGGCTCTGTTATGCATGCTATGCAAGACTAGGCAGAGATCTAATAGGCAAGTCTAGGCTAAGCAATACTATGATATACTATACTATACTAACTAAGATAGGGTAGGGTAGGGTAAGGTACGTTATGATATACTATTCTTGGCTATGCTAGTCTAGGTTAGAATATGCTGAATAGGCTAGGAAAGGATACAATATACTTGGCTAGGCTCCAGTGAACTAAGATAATCTAGGCTATAATAAGATAGGCTATACTAGACGATGATAAGCTAAGATAAAGTAGACTAATTTTTAATATACAATTGTAGGCTGCGTTAATCTTAGCTAGTTTGTACTCTGCTAGGCAGGCTTTGCTAAATTATAATATCATGGCTAGGCTATATTTTGATAAACTAAGCTATGCTAGGATACATTGTGATATGCTAAGATATACGATACTAAGCTAGGCTAATTTATACTACAGTAGGCTTGGTTAAGCTAGGTTAGGCTATATTTGCTATGCTAGGCTATATATGCAAATCTATACTAGACTATGCTAGAGTATACTAGGCTACTCTAGGGTAAACTATAATATTCTATGCCATTCTAGCCTAGGATATACTAGGCTAGGCTATACAAGTGTATGCTGCTATGCTATGCAAGGCTATGCTCGACTATACTAGGCTAGACTAGGCTAGATTATAGTGTACCATGCTAAGCTAGCATAGGCTAGGCTATGGTTGGGTTTGTTATGCCAAGATATACCATGCTGGAATAAGATAGGATATACTATGCCTAGCAGGGCTATAATATTCTAGACTATTTTATACTCTGATAGCCTAGGTTATACTATGCTTATACTATACTATGCTAAGCTAGATTAGGGTAAGGTAAGCTATGATAGATAAGCTATAATATGCTAGGCTTTGCAAGGCTGGGCTAGCCTAGGGTATACGAGAATATGACAGGCAATATGACTTGCAATAAGTCTCAGAGTAACCGTGGGAGGACCATGGTAATTTTATGATTCAAAAGAGAATCTAAACACCTAAAGGGTTCCAATTTCGTTAGAATCGGCCGAATAGTTATAATGTTATTGCCAAAAACAAACTAACTCTATGGCTAACCTTGTGAGGACTTTGGCAATTATATTATTTGAAAGGGAATGTAAAGGAATTTAAGAGTTTCGAAATTTCGTTAGAATCAGCCCAATAGTTATGATGGCATTGCAAAAAAAAACTAATTCCCGAGTTAATCTTAAGAGGACCTTAGAATTTATATCATTCTAGAGAGAATGAAAAACAAAATAAGGGTTTAAAATTTCGTCAGGATCGGCCGAACAGTTATGATGTTGTTGCGCCCATAAATAATTCCCTGGCTAACCTTGGGAGGACTTTGGAAATTATATCATTCGAAATATAATGTAAAACAACATAAGGGTTTCAAATTTCGTGAGAAGTCATATGATGAGGGAGGATGAATAGTACGTGCTGATGAGGGTGTCTAGCAGTTTCTTTGATATTATAATTTTTTTATCGTTATTTAATTGAACTAGGCTAGGTTAATAAAAATATTTCAGTAAGTAAGGAATTTACATGCAAATTAGGAAAAAAACTACTCATCAAGGAAGACACCAAATACACGCTTAAATTCTGCATAAATTACAAGGATTAGAGGGTTATAGACTGAAAACTTCATTTTCTTAGAAGAAAGACAATCATGTCTATTAACAAGTGATAAGAAATCGACCTAAAGGACATAAAAATGGAAAAGCAATTATAAGCGTGCATTATACGACATCAAACCATTCTGTCACCATTCGCCTATGGTAATGCTCCTCACCTAAACCAATCAGCATTCTTTAATTTTCACCTTCAAACTTTTTTAAGGATTATAAGAATGGATTATAACAACTCAACTACGATTCTAGTACAGTTTCTTAATGATCCGTGTGTTTTTAAGCATGAGGGACCATCGTTTCATTGTGTACAATTGTTAGCAAATTCCTTTGAGCAAACATTAAGTGAATTATTGGAGTCCAAGCATAGAAACTTCCTTAACCTCAATCTCATCGATATCTTGTGGACAATGCTCATAAAACAGGTCAGCAAGACTTAATCTACATAAAATAAGTGCAAAACTCCGAGACCTTGGAATGCACAAAGAAATGGCGAGCCTCAGAACTCACTTTACATGTGGCTCTCCAGCATGCTTGAGTACTTTATCCAAATCTCAAAGATAAATGTCCATAAATAATATAATTACCTCATGAAGACAGTCAGTTTTATTATTCTGTATCAACATTTTGAAACATAGGGAAGATAATCATTCACGTTTCGCTCCTACCGGACTTCTACAGAGAGACCCAAAATGCTTTATCTTTGTAGAAAAAGAGGCTGAAGCTTAGGGAACATCCTCCTATTAGTAGGAAAGATGAACAGGGCTAGGTACAAGGAAGTAGTAAATGGTAATTAAATGTAAAGGCGAAAAGTGTGCCCGGTGGTCGCGCCATCTCAGTATGGTTTCTATATGATTACTTTGATTTTGTTTTGTTTTTAGTCGCGGTCAACTATTTAGCTCATTATATCGGTCGATCGGTCTCCGTTTTGCTTTTTTTGTTTTGGTAATGACATTGTTTTACATTATATTTTGAATGTTGTAATTACCAAAGTCCTCCAAAGTTTAGCTGGGGAATTATTTGGCAACAACATCATAACTTTTCGGCTGAATTTACGAAATCTCAAACGCTTATGTTGTTTTACATTCTATTTCAAATGATCTAACTAACAAGCTCCTTCCAAGGTTAGTCCGGAAATTATTTAACGTTTTGAAGGTCGTGAGCTCCAAAATCAGAATAAGTGAGAGCACGCGACTTTTGTTGAGAAGACATTGTTTTTATTTTTAAAAATCTGACCCTATTTTCTTCTATCCTTTGCTTTATTTGTATTATGGCTGCTTAACATAGATATCATCAGGATGGTAGATGTCGTAGAATTCCTTCTAATAAAAACCCTACTAAACTGACACCACTTTTATAATCGTGTCGTAGAATGCCCCCCTTTTTGTTCTATTCTAAGAGTGCTAAGAGTGTCTAATATATATTGATATCTTAATATCTTAAAAAACAGAGCCGTTCCGAAACACGTAAGGATATATAAGAGAAACGAACATTAATCCCAAAATAAACTTATATTTTAACTTTAACAATTTACTACACAACATCTAAACATTAATTACAGCAATACTCTGAATATTATCCTAAACAAGAATTAATTAAATTAGTTAACCCACAAAAATTGGTTAATTTCTCTACACACAAAAATAATATAAGAATTAGGCTTACGGACTCATCTGGAGTTTAAAGGCCCCAGAAATGTTATTGACTCACGACGCGTGCCGTCTGTCCAGATGTAGATGGGCGAAATTACACGATCGTTTTGGCGAGGGTAGCAGCTGGGGTGTCTACACCTTCTTCCGGGGGGGGGGGTCTTCAATGACGAGAACAAATACGGTGCCTAATGCAACACCTAGGCATTCGTGGTCTCTCTGGCGAGAGTGAGTCGAACTTGGTTCTTAAATTAAGTTAACTTGGAGTGCGGTGTGACCACCGAGTAACGAGTTCGAGGAAGAGCTTTTCTCCTTGGTTACTTATTTCCTCATGGACGAGGACTGAACTCGGGGAGGGTCTTCTTCAAGGGCGAGGATAAAGAAGGGGGATTTCTCTGGCGAGAATAAGTTACTTAAAGTTCGGTTTGGTAACTAAGGAACTAGCTCGAGAATGAGCTTCTTCTTAGTTCCAGTCTTCTTCAAGGGCGAGTATAACGGAGGGGGATTTCTTTTACGAGAATAGGTTGAACTTTGTTCCTCACCAAGTTAACTTAAAATTTCGGTGTGGCCACCGAATAACGGGCTCGAGGGGGAAGCCTTTTTCTTCTTCTTTTCTTAATTCCTCAAGGACGAGGAATACCCCTGGTGTTTAAGGTGCACCAGGATATAAAAAGTCTCTCTGGCGAGAATAAGTTGAACTTACCAAAGTTAACTTATCGTTTGGTTTGATAACCAGGGACTTAGCTTGAGGATGAGCTTCTTCTTAGCCCTTTAGGGTACGTAGCTCTTCCTCTCTTGCAGGGTACTTCTTGGTCTGGCGAGCCAAGTACTCTACCTCTCCAGTCTCGGTAGTTCGGTGTGATCCGAAGACTTCGTCACCTAGAAACTGACGTATACTACTAATCCAGTCTAGGTAGCTCGGTTTTAATTGAGAACTTCGTCACCTGGCCTGACGTTTACTACCTCGATTTTCCTCAGAGTTCTTCATTTATACCTCGTCACCCCACTGGGGGTGTGGTAAGGGGAAGGGGCTTGAGAACGGCTTCAGGAGAGTTCTTTTTCCAAACGGTTTTTCACACGAAGTCAAACATTGGCTCCTCGTTAGCCTTCGAGATTGGGAGAAACACATCTCCAATTTCTTATTTGACGTGAAACTGGATCTCACTTTCCTAGGGGAGATCTTTCATTTTGACCTTTATGGTCTTTCATGGCACCAAAATAGGTCTACGCTGCGGTTACGCAATGGACTCGCCTATGCCTGGGGCGGATGTCTTTGCGGTAACGGCTTTGTGACTGCCCCGCGAGTGAACGAGGAATGGGGGGCGGGGGGGTGAGTGACTACTCCCCTACAGTAAATATAACTAGTTTTCTCTCGATTTGCTGTTTTCAGCAAAGAATGTCGGACGTGAGTAAACCTGATAAGGTGTTAGGGGAATTGAAAGGTAGATAAGCACTTCCTTTTCTTGTGAGAGATCGATATCTTTCATTGTGTTTGAGCTTCTCAAGTAATAAAGGATGTTTAGCTACGTATTCAATGCAGTCTTTCGAATTTAACTTTTGTCTCAGTTCCATGCCAAGAGTATGGTATCGGATTAGTTGTTATTCTACTTCGATATTCAGACCCTTTTTCTTGAGTTTGAGAGAATAGTTAGTGTCGTTCTCGATGGCTGTCGTCCGTGGCTAAAAGTCTTCATTTATGATGCTATCAACGAATTGAATATTATAGCATTCAGACACTTTAGGTGGAATGATTTCCGCTAATATATATATATCAAATATAGCATTGGACTGAGAGATAAAGAGAATTTTCTTCAGTTTTTTATCTTCTGGATATTTATGATTTTGGAATAAAAGGGAGAGATAAAAGGAACCCCCCTCTGACTTCCCCAGTTCGCCATTGACGGCTCTAAATTCATCTGTCCAATCTACTGCGAAAATTAGAACAATGGAAAGAACATTAACGTGGCATCGCGACTTCCAGCTATAGACCCTTATCGCGAACAAAGGCAATTAAAAAGTCGGTTGGCGATAAATCTCTCTCCTTGTCTAGTTATAATTGAGATTTCGGAGTTCAAAGGCATATTGTGTCTGAAGCCGCCGTCCAGTATGTTAGCCGTAATGTCTTCATTAGTCGAAAGGGAATCGACTACATTCTCGACCAGAGAAGAATTGAATGATTGTGGAAGATCCAAAGAAGAGCTAGTCCTCACTCAGTGTTGTTCGTGGAGATAGTTTTAGGCGCGCTTTAAACCTTCTCACAACGTCTTGGGATTTTAAGGATCGGAAAAGCCATCCATGAAACATCCTCCTTTTGCCTCTTAAGAATAAGAGGTCCCTATCTTCAATTTCCTGAAGTTGGATTGAGCATCTCGTGAGACGCCTACAAGTTCAAGGTCGAACTTACCTCCCTAGGCCTACTTTCCGCAATTCAATGTAATAGGGATTTAACCCCCGCTTCGTCTCGCCTTTGCCACCTTTACCGCATCAAACCTCATGTATCTCCTTTCCCCTAGAAATTGCATAATTTTAAGATCATTTTGTAATTCTTATCGCTCAGTTCAATCCTAATTGATAGTGCGAATCATCTTAGCCGTGAAACATCAATATTTAATTGAATTGCTATTTATATTGCCCTAATTTATATGTATTCTGAAGTCCTATTAAAGTCTATTTTTCTAGCTGTGTTTGAATATTCCTTGGTCTAGCACTGTGTATTTAAAGCTCTCTTAGAAACATCCTTAGCTAAAGCCTTAAGTTCATCCGGCCAGTAGTCCAGCGTGCGTATAACCGTGTACACCTCTCATACCATGACAATGATCATGTGTTATATTCCTCTGACCAAGACTGGGTAAATTCTTTACAACATCTCTCAGTACATTATCAATATATTTTTTTGTACGCTTTGTCCTTGACAATCTTTTATTGCTAATACCAAATGACATTGTGGTGTCTCTACCTTAAGGGAATCTGACTTGGTATTTGTGGCTACGGTTGTTTTCCTATACATATTCTCTGTCTACTCTTCATGATCTTTTCAAAGACTCTTCTAATGAAGTTTAGAAGAGAGATATTCAGGGAGTAGCCAGCCAACCCGAGCGCACTGATATGAGCATAGAATTTATTCACGAGACAAGTTTCGGTATTAGAACAACCATACCCTCTTCAGTCGTATACTGAGAATGGAATGCATACAAAAGTCTTCTAACAACCTCAAAATCAGGCCCAAATGAAAAAAAAGGAGAAAATGGTCATTAATGAGTGGTGTGTGGGTCTGAGTCAACTAGCTATATTGTTTATGATTAGGTTCTGGGACGAGGAGCTACATTTAAATTGACCGAAAAGAGATTGAAATTTAGAATTTTTCTTTACGGAAATCTTAACAATTATATATTATTTGGGACTTCTAATAATCTATTTGCTGTTTGTAATTGCTAATGCGATTTAAAGTAATAGATACAGTACTGCTTCGATTGACATCACTTTTATGTTAATATATTTTCTCTTTTTATTAATTTTCTTCCAGTCTCTCATATATAGAAAGAGGGGCAGTTAGTGGATGAAGATAGGTCAGCAACTAGTCAGTAGAGACGTTAGTTTGAGTGGTGTAGAGATGGAGATAAATTTAGGGCATTTTTAGTCTTCTGGGAACTATTTGGTTTTTAGACACGCGTACATATACGTTTTATGATTTTAATTATATTTTTAATTTCCTTGGTTAGTGTCATCAGAGTAATTGCTAAAGAGCCTTCCGCTTTCTTTAGGAATGAATAAATAGGCGCAGGAGTACTTTTTCTAATTTGTTTAAGAGGTTGTTATGAGCATCGGTTCTATTTATGTGTTAAAGTTTACATTTTCTTCAGGTACTTTTGAAAACGCATTCCAGTTGTTTACCTCAATTTTTCCTCGTTGGGTACACTTCTTTGTATTTTTCCCCTTGCTTGTCCTTATTGTTACTTTTCTAGGGTGATGTGTGCCTTTCATTCTAGTAATTAGACTCAAATTTTCTTTTGATGCCTTTCTTCATTTAATTCTTCTAGAAAGTTATGCATGTTTCATGTTGTTTTTAAAGAAGATGCTTCATCTCTTCTTTCCTTCTATTTACGTCAATAGCATTTCTCTGTTTGGCCGAAAAGGCTTTATGTTCACTAATGAAAGACAGTTGTCTGTTCTTATCCTTCATATTTTTTCTAGATAAGTGATGAGGGATTATTTAGTGTCTCGTTCTTGCCATATTCGTGGCTTCCACTTCAATGAGTGCTTTTTGACTTGTTCAGATTCTTTATATATTTCTACTAGGTATGCTTCTGACAGATCGTGTGGGACAAAATTCGTTAGTTCTTCTTTCGTATCGCTTCGAGTTTCCTCTGTCGGATCTTTACATCTATGTAATCGTTACTTGTATCTGATTCTGATTGATACTTAGTACTAACCAAATATCTCACTACATACAATGTTGACGCCTGCATGTAGATGTTATATAGCATGTGATAGCTTATTATTGTAACGTCTGGAATGGCCGCGGTATTACTGGTGAGATATCTTGTAAAATCTGCGTCAAGCCTGTAGCATATGTTGCTTTCGACCACCATTTCGAAGTTTTGTTGACTTCGATCACTTGCTCGTTAGCTATGTACCTTGCACCTTGCATTCAGGTCTCACATGAATATTTATGGAAGCCTTGACTGAAGATTGACATGAAATTGTTGTAGGGATAAATTCCCTCTTGAAGATTAATAGACTGTGGCTATCAATATTGCGGATAATTATGTTCTACTTTAGCGGTCAAAGAGGCCTTGTCCAAACTATTGATCGCTTCGTACTCTAGGCCTATTCTATGGCCGCTACGTCAATTGCGCCATCGGTGGGATTGACATTCGCAGTTCTGCTGCTTATAAACACCATGAGCCGCTTTCCCTTTTCAAGGTAAACGATCAGCTGCGGGTGGTAAAACACTATGGATCCTTCACCAACCAAACCCTCGAGAAATAATGGAACTGATACTTCAGGCAAATACTTTTTACATTGAAAAAAATGCGACTTTATATGAAAACTTCATTAAATTTGCCACTTCGAAAACCATAAAGCCAATGAAAAGGAATCCCTTGCGGCTTATGGCATGGGGAAATCCATAAAATCTGTCCTTACGAGCATGTAAAAACAATCAAATAAACATTATTACAACAATGGAAAAAAACATAAAAATACATTTACAAACATTTAAAAAACAAACATAAAATAAATTCAGCCTAACTTTAATGGGAGGGAGACAAAGCATCTGCAATAACATTGGCTTTAACTCCTATGTGATCTACCTTTAAACTCTAAGGTTGCACTGCCAGTAACAATCGCAGTAACTTTTTGTCCTTCATTTTAAACCTAATCAAATTGGCCAATTGATTATGTCATCTTTCTGCCAAAAAGTACCTTCATTAGAAATATTTGAAATTTATCCAATGCAAACATCATTGTTAAAAGCTCCTTCTCGTTCCTACAAAACTTTCGCCAGGCTTCGTCAAGATTCCTGGAGGTAAATACGCCGCTGTGAAGAGTTTTTTTTTCTATCTTTTGCAAAAAAAAGCTCTCAAAACTCAATTGGAAGCATCCACTTGGAGGAAAACGCCTCCCGAATGTCGGGGCAGAGACCAGCCCCCTCTTGACATCTTCGAAGGATGAGCCTTTCTCTGCCTCCTTTTAATTGCATCGCTGAATTGACTCCTATTCAAGTTCTGCCGAGCGAGACAATTCAATTGATGGGCTTTTCTTTCAATTCCCTGGCATATTTAAAGGATGAACCCTGGTAATCTCGTAGTAGATTATTATTTTGTTCTTTAATCCTCTAATATTTTTATATATGCAAGGAACCCGTAACTTGCTGAGCGAAAAAAAGATAAAATGGCCTCAAGCAAAGATCAGAGTTCACAATTTTCGTGATTGTAAACAAAAGTAAAGTATATATTTATCTCAGTGTCCGGACATATCGTTCATGTATTTTTATTACGTCTTCTATGACAATATAGATAGTAGACAATGATTATTTATTGAATTTATTCGTGCGTGTCAATGGGCTTACATACTAAAATAAAAGAAATTGCGCCCTGACAATAGTTACTACTTAAGAAATAACTTTTCTATCCTAATATGCCCTCCTTCCACTACCTGACATCATTACAGGACCTGATTTGATCTTTAATTTGTCTATCGAGCTCAATGTGCCCCCTACTCCGTCATGATTAAGAGATGAAACCTCTTCCTATATACATTTGAGACCACTATTTGCAGCCCTTTCGACCACAAGCTTCTTTTTAACATCCGGGCTGCTAAAGCTCCTCATCGGGGTTTCTCTGTTCAGAAAATACTTACTCTATGTGTCATCGTTACTGACTCAAAACACTTAGGGTAATTTTCCTATTTACCTAGTCATACGCCTAAAGCATCATTTTCTTTAATTTCAGCTCCTTAAACAGCCTCCTTAGAGCTCACAGATTCAATTCGACCCTCTTCATGGATTCGCAACTCCTGCATTTATCATGCTTCCTCTCAGCTCATTTCTACACTTACACGTAGAACCACTCTCTCTTTCGCTTGATCATTCGTCCGCCCGAACTTTTCTGTGAATACCAACTGTCGTACTCCCTCGATAATATGCGTTGCCTGCGTGACTTTCAGATTTTTATATCCAGGTATATTAGTGCCAAATATGAGACTAAACCCATTTCCCGGCAAAAAATAATAGACTCTGAGCTCGTAACATATTGTCGCAATCGCAGAGTCAAGATACAGAGTAGCTAAACAGATTGTCTTTGCCCCTTTTACTCCTTTAAACATTACTTTACACCCAATATATGCTTCATCTGTTAACTAAAACAAGCTTAAAACTACCAGCCTCAACGAAACATAAGTGTCCCTTTGCAGCTTTATGGGCGAAGAAAGCTTTTTCTCGCCGTATGCTACATTGATTCGTGAATTTAAGTATCGCATTTCCTTGCTAGTTCATCTTTCCATACTGCTTTTTTGTCGTGCTAAAGAAACATTATGGCTATTTTCTTGCAACTTGCACTTGTGGCCTACCATAATTACTCTCTTTTGCTCCTTTTGCTTTCGAGCCCGTGGGGATAAATTCATGTGGTTTCCAATGCCCCGGCAATACCAGCACACCAAACTGTTGCTTCTATTATATACCTGTTTATTCTAGTGCATTATGTCCTTATCCCTATTTTCTCCTTTGCTAAGTTTTACTTTCTCAAATACGTCGTTTTGGCCTTTACGTTATTATCGTAGAATAGGGTCAAGTTAACCCTTTCTGGGTTTGTCAGCCAAGGTTGATTCCAGCTATGTGCGTGAGAGATTTATAATACAAGCAGCATGCAAATTAAATGAATGTAGGTTAGCCAAATAGTCGACTATCTTAGAGGTTCTGGAACAATAGGAAAACGGGTAGAAAAATAACTTACTAATATGGAAATTAATATTCTTTTAAAAAGTTCAAAGGGGTTTTAAAACAAGCTATATGCACATTAGACCAATGTTTCCCTACCTTTTAGGGACTAACGCCCCCTTGGAGACTAAATCTTTTGATATCGCCTCCTCTGCCAACGGAATTTCATCGTAATTAAGTTACAAGACATATTATTTTAAATATAAAAATTAGAAGAGTCTCATTCAAAACTAATTTCAATATGTTTTAATGAGATAGTTGACTTTGGTGCCTTTTGGCTAACTCTTGCACCCTAGGTTCCATCCTCTTAAGAAGTATCTTTAAATCTCCTTTTATTTATTTGCCGGTGGTTTGTTTGTTTCATGAGAAGTGGATTAACCTCCTAAACCATCGTTGAGCCATATACGAAGAGGAAAAATCTCTGAAATATAGTTTAATTGCTTCCCACTGCTTTTGATACTTTTCCGAAATTCCGTTTTGTAACCAAAATTCCTGGTATGCATGCTTAAATACAGGCTGTAATTCCAAGTCATTTTTTAAACCAATTAACTCTCATTGCATTGCAAGATTAGTTTTATTTGTATAAGCATCTTAAAATGGGTTTACGAGCCAGTCAGGTATTTTCGTATCTATGAAATCTTGATATCTACAGCTCATGTCCTCCTGTAACATTTACAAATTTTCGCAATAAATCAAGAGGTCATCATCCAATATAGAATAATTGTCTCATCCTATTCCAGTTCATTTAGATTTGGAAACAGCGACAGATTCTTACGACCAATATTATACTTGAAGAAGGAAAGCTTGTCCAAGAATGCGCCAATTTTAGATTTTCTTTGATAAGAGTTACATCACAGCCTTGTAATTGCAAATTCAGATCATTGCATATGCTGAATATATTTGTTAAATAAGCAATGTCCTTCGTGCAATCTAAGTTTATCACACAAATTACCACATTTATTCTCTCGGAAAAATTCAATTTTGCTGTTGAAAAGTAAATAAAATCGCTTTAAACACTTTCCTTTAGAATAACACCCGCCTGCGTTTAAAATTTTTTTTCATGTTCCCCAGGATTTATTTGTGGTTTCTTAATGAATCCAACCTCCTGAGCTCAAAAATGAATGTATATTTGTTCAATCAGGTCAGATTTTCTCAGTACAGCATACACCATTTTCATTGAGATTACCTCATTTTTTCTGAATTTAAAAAAAAAAAAACTTTCTCCATCTAATAATGCATTATTACTGTTATATCATATGAACAGGAATACACGTATGTAAACTATAATTCTTTTAATAAACAAAAATGAAATAATGCAACATAATAAAGAAAATAATTATAATTTCGAAGAACAGACGCCCTTGACGATTTTCGTTTGTGCCTGTCATCTGGTGCATCACGCTTCAAACACCAACAGTAGTCAGCAAGCATGTTTCCGTTCCATTTACACTGGTACCTGGATTCCATTGTTTTTATGTCCTGGTAGAATCTTTGCCCCTGTTATTTACTGTAATCCCCGCAGTTGTCGGGAAAATAATCCAGATGGGACTGTAAAAAGTGTATCTTTATAGACATTCGAGCTCCCAAATGTTTGAGACTTGTTAAGAGCTGATTGACCAGGGCAACATATTCTTCTAGGCTTCTTTTATTGCCTAGAAAATTGTTAACTAGAGCTTTGAAAGCTTTTCAGGCATCTTTTTCTATGTCCTTCATTGATGCATCAAATTGCTGATCAAGTTCCTGATTTGAAGTCCATCAAAAATTCCCCCATGGAGCTTAGCGTCACTGATTTGTGGAAATTTTTGAAGAAGAAATTTAAAGCCTTGGCCTACTTTATTAAGGGTTTTGACATAATTTTTTATTATGCCAAGCTTAATATGCAGTGGAGGGAGGAGTATTTTTTGAGGAGGCACTAAAGGTTCAGCTATCATATTGTTTGATCTAATTCTAGATGCTTCTCGTGGAGGCCAAACCTTCTTCTCATGGTGCATATTATCCTCACGATTGTCCCATAAAAATAGGAAACAGGGATGCTTCGTGTAGCCTGTTTGCGTCTAAAGCGTAAGAGATACTACCTGAAAAAAATTAAGCAGGGTATGTAAATTCAGTGTAATATTTCTAAAAACAAATTCAAAGTAATATTTCTTAAAACAATTAGAATATAAATATATACTGAGAAATCCTGTATGCCGATGCATTAAATCATCGTATTGGAACTAATTGGATATATGTACATCTTATTTTAAGTTTATTGAGTTGTGTTGTATACCTTCTCAATTAGGATCAGTTTCCCATTAACTCAATAGGATGAATTAACCTATAGGGACACACTTCAACAAAAAATATAACTCATAAATGACTCATGATTTCCAGATTTGCATTCTTGTAAAATGTAAGTTGACCAAAAGGTGTATACAAGTATTAACAATTAAAAATGAAAATGTCAATATCAAAAAGTTTAGAAATGCCAAGTGTAAAATGATCTTACCCTTAAGTCACCACATATCCTCCACTTATAGCTAGAGTCATTTATTACATCCAGCAATTTTTTCATATTTTCATAACTTTCAGTAAGTTGGATTGAATGGCCTATAGGAACGGAAGCTATCTTGTTACCAATATTCAGTAACACAGCTTTCAAACTTCTACTGGAGAAATCTATGAACAGTCTCCATTCTAATGGGTTGTAGGGAATTCCAAGGTCCTCAACAAGTCCTTTAATATTGGCGCAGTATACTAAAGAGCTGGAAGAATGCTGTAAAAAATAGCTTCGAAACTCTTGTTCTCTATTTCTGTACCCCCCTAAATGTTGTTTCTTAAGCGAGAAGGTTACTTTCACGAAGTCGAAAGCCAAGAAGTTGTGTATGTGTCTTTGAAACCCCCAGATCCCTGGTCAGGTCATTTAACTGAACTTGAGTGAATGGTCTAACCATATCATGTGTGGAAACCTGATACGACTCAGAGGTGTCATAATCTTGGTCAACTTTCATATTAAACTCTTCATGTACCTCTATATGTTCAGGGAAAGAAGGTATAGAAATTCCTGGGCCATGGGGTAGAGGTTTGATGGCAAAAGGAACATCCGGATATGCCTCACTATGTTTATTCTTCTTATTTATACCTGTGGAAAATATAATTGCATATTACATAAAGGAATTGATTTGGAGTTGCAGATAGTACATAAATGTTTAGTAAAGGATATGTTCATGCTGAAGTGAACTATGTTAGTTTTTAATTTTATGCTAAGCCTTTGCATAATAATGACATTTTAAGGAGCCAGTATAATACAGAAAGCTTAAATACTTGATACAATGCTCACCTTTAAGATTTGTCATGCCAAAATAGCAGTCCGTAGTGTGGTCCTTGCCATCTCTCCACACCATGGGAACACAAAAAGAGAGGGACTTCTGTTCGCCCTGACTCCAGCGTCTTAAACTTATGTAGCATCCCTTGCAGCAGATATGTGGTGCAAAACTTTTATCTTGATCTCTTAGCCTTACTCCAAAATATGCATGATACAAAGATTTAATTACAGGAGGGATTGTACTTTGCTGCTCGGGAAAAGTCCCTTTGCCGCAAACCTAGCAAAATCTGTCGGAGCTATTCTTACATTTTCTGTTTATTTTTAACTCAACCACTATTATTATTATTCTTATTATTATAATGCTAAGCAATTTTTAACCTGCAAAATATAAACCTATTTGCATAATTACTTAAAATATACACATAATTTACTGCAAATAGAGCAGTGCAAAAACTATTGAAATTTAATGTAATATAGGAGATGTATAAACTATAAAATTATTATCACCCCCTGTATTGCAAAAACTGGAGGTAATAGAGAAAAACGGATGACAGATTCGGATTGAGGAGGTCAATTTTATTAAGAAACACTATAGAAAACCTAAGGTACATTTTTTACGCAGACCAGTGTAATCAACTCACTTTGGTATGTAAAAGGAGGCGATCAAATTCTTTATCATTGTTATCACAGAGCTGTCGAAATATTCTGGAATTAAGTGGATGGCATTTTATTTTATTTGCTGATGTAATAACAACGTTAAGAGATTTATGAAGCCAATCACTCAACTTCCTGGCAACCAGATATTGTCGATGAATCACGCAATGTATTGTAAAAACACCGGGCACAACTTAAAAAATGCAAGAAAAGTTTTATATCGGCCAATTAATGCTGGAGCTCCGTTAGTCCAGCAAGCATTAAATAATTTTGCTCATTGAGAAACATTTTCTTTGAAAAACTGTTCAACTGCAGTAAAAATAGATTTACCTTTAGTGTTTGTTTCAAGTTTTTTTCAAAGAACACCTCATGCTTAATTTTGTTATCTTTAATAAAGCGAACAAACCCTAAGAGTAGGGCTTCATTGCCTGACAGTGTAGACTCATCCAACTGTAAACCAAATTGCGAACCTTAAGTGTGTCACATAGCATTTCTTCATTTTCTTCGGCCATTTCGTAAACTCTTCTTTGAACAGTATTATTATTAAATGGAATCGTTTAGGGAATTGTGCTTGTGAAAGACAATGTACTACTGTACACAAGAATTCCTCTATAGCTAGAAAAATCAGTTCTTCTCCAATTGTATGAGGCTTTCTAGACCTGACAATCATTTTGGAGATATTATATGAACAAACAAGTCCATCGTCGCTTTTTGGGGATGAATTTGTTATAAAAGAGCGAATCTTTTTTTTATTGTTAAATCTGTCTCGTAAAGTTTGAAAATATGACAAATTCTTTTTTTCTTTATCAAGATGAATCTTCTTTAATGATCAGAAAGTCGGGATAGTTTCATGGCCTCGTTAGAGAACACTTTCTCACAGAGAAGTCACATTGGCAGTTGGTTGTTATTAAGAGAACTAATAAATCCAAACTTCAAATATTCAACAATATATTGTCCTCACTTTTGTTTTGGGGAGTTTTCAGACATGATTATGGGTAGATAAATGCTGTCACTAAAATTCAAATAGCGGTAAACACAGAATTTCACCACCATTAATGATTACAGGAAACACGCTTAACTCACCAATAAAATAATCGGGCACAGCAACCATAAAACTGAATAAAGAAAAAACAGCAAAAATATGAGTTAGTAAGACGATATGTCACGATATGGGTAAATGTTATAAAAAATGTTGCAACGTCAAAGCTTATGTGAAAACTATTGCAAAAAGGCACTGAATATCTAATATCACGTGAAGGAACAATAATTACCAATACAGAACTTTCGCGGAAACTACAGTAACAGCAATCCAAAACAGACGTGGACTCAAGAGAGTGTGGCTGTTACGTACATGTTTTATACAAGTACAAAACGGATCAAGTTTAAAGCAATAATAAGGAGTGGAAGCTTTGTGTACTTATTTTATACAAGTACAGATCAAACCTCAATCATGTTTGATATTATTGAAGAAGTTATAGCAAACTATATGTCAGCTATCAAAGGTTTATTGAAACGTCATCAAATAAACCCTTTCAGCAACAGTTTACATCAAACACGTCACCGCAAACCAAATGAAGTGTGATGGAGTAACAACAACTAGTCGTACAGTACTGTAAATACAGTGCGTTTACATTATTAACCTATGCAAATAATGCACATAATTTAAAATCTGTATAACAGTAAAATTTATAATTGCCCTTACATTCGTATCGACATTAATTTTTCCATGCCCATAGAGTTAAAAGTTATTCAATTTTCACGAATTATGACTACGTGATTGCCAATTGAGCATCCTGCGGTGTAACACCAACTGAGCGAGAAAACAAGCAGACTAACACTCATCATTGGCATCCAGTAGAATTTTCTTTCCATAGAATTGCAATATTTCTATAGATTTCTACAGGTCCAACAGGTAGCTACACTATAATAATTGAGTAATATTTAAATTTAAGTATGGTTAACATTGAATTAATGCCGTACACCCTCCGTATGCACTCAACGCCCCTGAAGTGAAGCAACATCTTACAGCTCCACCTTGTACCTCAACAACGGCCACATTGGGAAGCACTTCATTATTAAAGAAGTTAGAGTAAACTATATGTCAGCTATCAGAGGTTTATTAAAACGTCATCCCAAAAACCTTTTCAATAACAGTTTACATCAAACACGTCACCGCAAACCAAATGAAGTGTGAAAAAGTATCAACAACTAATCGTACAATACTGTAAATAAAGTGTGTTTACAATATTAACCTATGCAAATAAAGCATAAAATTATAAATCTGTATAACAGTCAATTTTATAATTGCACTTACATAAGTATTGACATTAATTTTTTCATGCCAACAGAGTTAAAAGGTAATAATTTTCACGAATAATGACTAGGTGATTGCAAATTCAGCAACCCTGTGGTGTAAGACCAACTAAGTGAGAAAACAAGCAGACTAACAGACAACATTGGCATCGAGTAGAATTTTCTTCCCATAGAATTGCATTATTTCTATAGATTTCTACAGGTCCAACAACTAGGTATGCTATAATAATTGAGTAATATTTAAACTTGATATGGTTAACATTGAATAAATGGCAAACTCCTCCAGTGTGCATTCAACGCCCTCTAAGTTAAACAACATCTTAGAGCGTCCACTTGTACCTCTAAAACACCCACGTTGGGAATCACTGCATTATACGTAAAGGAGTCTCTGCGGCTAGTAGGAGAAAGATTTTGCGGGAACGGTCGACGTGCAAACAAACGAATAATATTGAACGAGGGGTGCTCGAATGACCTTGGCCGTATACGAAGCCAACGATGGAGCCTTCATACACTGGAGTGGAAGTCGGGGGGGGGGGGTTAGTTGAGAGAGCACTTGCACAGGAAAGTTGAGCGTTGCTGTTACCTCGAAGATTTAGTACAAGGAAGTGATCATTGCCCCTACACAAAGTTTAAATAACAGTATCTTGAAAATGACTATTACGGGATGAACTTAGATCTTGCTTTCGAGAATGGGCACGTTGCACTCGAGGAGCGGGTAGAACAAGTACAGGGTAGAATCACACGAATTAATCGTGAATACCCGGAGCTTAAGGGGTTCTGCGAGAATTGGGCAGAGTCCAATGAGACGCAAATAGCGGATACTGACGGGGGGGGGGGAGATACTGATAGGGAGGGCAGGTGGTGGATACGGCCTTCCATAACCCACGCCGAATGATTTATAGTGGGGTCGAATGGGGGTTTTCCCCCTCCGACTGAACGAGAGGGTTCAATGGTCCAATGCATCAGTAGGCGAGAGTAGTCTCGCCCTGTTAGCATGTTCGCGAGAAGGTTCGTGAGAAGGTCCGAATCCCGAAGGGACCTTTTGTGCTCTCACACTCAACGCGGCTTTCTGCGATGGCGAGCTTTCAGGCCAACAAGGCGCCTCATGATTTCGAACTCTATTAGCGCAGACAGAAGGGTCTACCAGGTGACCGTTATCTTTCTCTCCATTGAAGGCACAGCAGCGCGCATCTTTATCTCTCTCTCTAATCTCTAACATTCCTTCATTCCCAGAGGGAAATTCAGAGAAAGAATTGTCATCGGAAAATTAAGGCTATACAAGGAATTCATTAACAAAGATAAACAATTATATATATATGATTATATACATATATATTGTTCATCTATGTACAGTGAATTTCTTCTATATCCTTATTTTTTATAGTTTTGTATACTCGTAAGATAAACTCACCCTCGGGCCAGTGAGCCCCACTTAATGGTATCATAGAAAAAATCCACCTGCGACCATGCCGAGGCATTATATAAAAGATTAGCGTTTCCTTATTATATGGTTGAATATACAAATTTATTTTATGAACAAAAATTAATACATCGATAAAAAAGAAGAAAGGGCTCGATTTAGTTTGGAAAAGGATCTAACGGGTTTCTACTTAAACTATCAGCCATACAGTCATCGGTGCCTTTTAAAT
Organism: Ceratothoa steindachneri; assembly: GCA_963969495.1. NCBI lineage: Eukaryota > Metazoa > Arthropoda > Malacostraca > Isopoda > Cymothoidae > Ceratothoa > Ceratothoa steindachneri. The sequence goes on along the minus strand of OZ018323.1, from coordinate 193,780,246 downwards.
ACAAAATGCGGAGTTAGAATTCCTGTAGGAACAAGCTCCAACGCATCAACCGATAGTTATTATTCTTGAAGTTACATTACTATGATAGGGGTTTGTGTTCCGTTTCCACTATAAATTCCTTGCCTACTAAATACATCCTAAATTTACGGATTCCCTAAATGATAGCTACAGCTACTCTCTCAATTACGGCATATACTTTCTCGCGCACGAGTAATTTTCTGGTTGCGTAAGCGATGGCAAAATTTTCGTTGTTATTTGCATACTGGATAAGGACTCATCTTATACCATAATTACCGGCGTATGTGCCAATGCCGAACAGTTTGTCCGTGTTAGGGAGGCAGAGGATACGAGAAGATGCTAACTACTTCTTGAGTTGCATTAAGCTGTGAGTCGAACGTGGCGTCCACTCGAGGCATTCGGTGGGATTCATATTTAATAGCTCAAAGTGAGTAGCACAAACGATGATCTCGGAGATGACGTCATTAAAACAACTTAGAAGCGCTTGCGGTTGATCCTTTTAAAGTGATAATTGCTGGTCTCATACCTTAATTTACGCAGGCGAGGAATTATTAAAGTCGGGCAAGACTTGCAACGGGTAATGCTTGTCTTGCTCCACGTGACCGACTTGGATTACGCAAAAGAAGTCCAGGAGGTAGCTACTTGGGAAAAGGGTTGAGAGATAGATTAGTGGCCCCTTCTGCAAAGACGCATGTCTGACTTGTCTTTTATTGCTTTCTTTTGGCAAATGTAGCATGAAAACCAATATCGAAGAGTTTCGTCGGTCGCGCCAGGACAATAAAATTATTTGAAGATCCTCTGAGCGGTCTTTATGTGTACTAAGTGACCAGCAAATAGGCTATCGTGAGCTGTTTGCAGGATTGGAGGGACGTGCAAGCGGGGTACACATATTGTCTGGTACTTGGTGTTGTTTTCCTTGGTTTAAACCGGATAGAAGAGGTCGTCCTTGATATAGATGCAAATCATCTTATTCCCTCTGATGGTTTCGTATGTTTTGTTATGGGCTTTGGACCACAAGGGACGAAGAGACTCACTCTCGTAGGTTAATGAATGTAGATCTAGAATTGGGTCAAGTTAACCTTTCTGCTTTAAGCGTGCATGTTAGTTTACAATATGAGCAAAGTGGAAATTAACTGAAAATAGGTTGGCCAATAGTTGACTATCTTGGGGTTCAGGGATAACAGAAAAACGGGTAGAAAAATAACTTTACTAATATGCAAATGAATATTATTTTACAAGGTTAAAAGGAGTTTTAGAATGAGCTATACACATACTCGATTTACACAAGTCTTCGGCAGCTAGGGGGTCGAGAGACGTAGTGAGGACGGTCACCGTACAAACAAACTGACAATATTGATCGAGAGAAGCTCGAACGAGCTTGTGAGCAAAATAAGCCGATTATGAGGCTGTGACTAGAGGGAAAGGGAGGGGGGAAGAGAGAGCACTTGCACAGGAGAGTATCACGTTACTGTTACCTGGAAGATTTGGTTCGAGGGAGTAATCCTTGCCTAGGCACAAAGTTCGAATAATAGTCTGGATAATGACTATTACGGGGGTGAACTTAAATCTTGCTTTCGTGTTACACGAATCGAGATTGAGCGCACTGGGTTCGAGGAGAGAGAAAAGCGGGTCTAGGTAGACTCACGTAAATTAACGGGAATACCAGGACCTTAACGGATTTTGGGAGAATTGTGCAGAGTACAACAAAACACGAATAGAGGGTACCAACGGGGGCAGACAGGGATACTGATGGGGCATGGAGGACAGCGGATACTCCCTTTGGCGCCAAAGGATTTATAGGGGGCGAATTGGGGCTTTCACCCTCCGTCCGAACGGGAGGGTTCTAGGGTCAGACGCATCGGCAGACGAGAATAGACTCGGCCTATTGGCGCGAGGGCGAGAAAGTTCTTAAACCGGCAAGGCGAACTTTGTCCGACCAGATAAGACCTTCTAGTCTCCTACATTTGTCTCAGGTTTCTGTGATGCCGGCATTTCAGGTCATCAGGCCGTCTCACGGCGTCTCATAATTTCGCCCCTCCACTAGCGCAGACAAAAAGCGTCGCCCATGTGGCTCAAGTCTCTTTTTCTCTCTATTGAAGGGCGAGGTGGCGCGTATCTTTCTCTCTCTCGGTGATCTCTGACACTCACATCTCCTCAGGCTTTTGGCAAAGTCATAGGTTACTCAGTCTGGAATTCTGGGGAACACAGGGTTCCCAGTGGTATAGCGGCTTTTAGTTCTTTTTTCGCGCGGTAACGGGTAGTAACGCATTGAGCCACGGGAGCAAAAGAAACCTGGGGTGAACTGACCAATTAAGACATATCCAAACTTGATGGGGGCTGAAACGACTTCAGCCCAACCAGTAAATAGGTGCACTCAATGTATAAGTGAACAATGGGCAATTTATGGGCGCGCCCCAAGTAATCATACATTACGGCAAACTTATCGTGATCCGGAGCCGCATTGGGGAGTAGAGCATCGGATACAACAATAAACGTGCACCCTGTATCACCAACGAGGGTGGAGATCTGGCAACCATTCACTGCTCCAGTTTCAATGAGAGAATCGTGACTGCAAATCCTTCAGGTGACTCTAAACTCACTTCGCTACTATGTATTGCAGTCACATAAAGCCGAGCGAACCAATGGGGTCAATTATATGCTAAATGAACATCCATAATACTTTTATATTTTATGAGAAATGCCAAAAGAATGAGTATGAAATATCCCTAAAACACAATAAAAATCGCAGTGACTTCATATACACAAATACAGATAGTTTCATAATATTAGACGTGTAATAAATTTTTAAATACTTTTTCAAGAAAAAGGTCAACGTGTAGCAATTTATTGTATGTTTGCACGAATATCAAATTTCAAATTAAAATCCTTAATTCGCAAAAATGTAATATTAATCTATGCTTTATTTTGAAAAAGAAGTTTAGACTTTCAAAGTTTAGGAAGGGAGCGATTTCGCATCATTCCAATCAATTCTAATTCCCGAAATGGTAGGCGTAATAGATGCTATCTTTTGTGATCGCTCCATCGCCTTACTCATCTACATGCCTAAATGTTTTATGTTAAAACATGTAAATGTATTCTTCTTTCTCAATACATTCCAAAAGCATTCTCATCATATAATGCAATATTGATTATCGGCGTGAATACGCTATCGAATATCACTGGATCCGAACGAAAGCAAACAACGCCCGAATTGATATAAATGTGCCTAAATGTGTTATTAAACAGAGACTTTTATTGTGCGCTGAAAACCGAGAGGAGGCAAACAACTGAAAACCTTTAATTATTTGGAGAATACTTGTGAGAAAGTTTATTAGCAAGAAAAAGAGTAAGTAGACAGTAAAAATAACCCCAAAGTACAACAAATAGACAAAATAGACAACAAGTAGAAAAAAATGATTTTAGCAAAATTTGCGACTAATCTTTGTGGCCACATTTGGAATCTTAAAGCTTTCTCAAAAAGTGCAAAGAGGCAATTCACCAGTTGTGAAAGTGATATGGGTGATTATATATCTAAGGTTACTTGAGGGGAGCCTTAACATTACTTGATCATTTATGATAATGTTTTAATTTAAAACAAATAGATTCCGAGTCAACTCTTGATTGTATGATGCAAGTCAAAGTACTTCGACTCACCTTTTGACTTTGACCTTTACTTCAACTTCGAAGAAAAAGATTAAGAGCTGATCATCACTTCAATTTTACCGTCTACATGTCTACAATTATTTATATTACTTAGTTCGAACTCATCAGCAACTAATCATTAAAACTCATGTATCAATAAATACGAGTATGTCCATAGATGCGCTGTGTCAATCTCACTTCGGAGTTGCATCTCAATGGTGACCCCCGGTAATTCCTTGTAAACCATCTTCTTCAATATGTCTAAACCTTCATCCAACCACTCAACAACCAGATAACGAACCTCACTAAACAATGCGGTTTACTGAGACACAAAAGAAAAACAAATGAAATCATGCAACAAAACCACTGGAACCACAGTCTTCCATTTTCTTTTGCGAGAAACCGAAAAGATGATTAAAATTGGCACTCCATTCGGTTAGGATGCAATGGCGTTTGACAGGCAAGTCTTGTAAAAATATTACACACCACCAACTTTACAACTACACTGACCTAACTCTAATGTAGATACTCCAAAATCGAGTTTCATCCCATTCCCATTCAGTCGAGTTAACCGTCTGTTCAAAGTCAACTCCTACAGGAACGAAATTTGAGTGCATTTTGAGCCTTTCCAAACATCTTCAGAACGAACAACTTCCATCTCATCGAGATTCTCGTTCCAACCATCTCCACCTTTTGAAACTTTTCTACAGGAAAAGGCCTACTATCCGCGAAATTTACATAACCCTTAGAGTGAATTAGTTTATCTCTGCTAGTCACAATAGTACGAAAACATAGCCCACCTTTAAATTCACCATAGACGTAGTACAGAGTTCAAACCCAAAGTTTTTGGTCCATGAACCACAAACAGGATTGCATTTTAGGGTAAGACAGCTCTTAGATATTTTCCATCTTTCCTGAGAGACAAGCTGGTAGGACAACACTTTAAATAACTTAGGCATTACGAAAGCATCAGGTTTGATAATTCCTGCTGTTACTCTATGTTGCCGATAAAAGCGGCTGCTTTTAATTGTAAATGTCCTACACCTTATATTATTGGCCCATTTTTTGCCGCATTTATCAATCATCTTTGAATTAGCTCCAAGTGACAATTCTCAATGACACAGTTAATGTATGCAATATTATCAGAACTCCCACTTTCCAGGCATGGTACTTTGTCCAAGCCTTTTAGTGAATTCCCCTACCAAATTATATAGTCAATCTTTCAGCTGCGCAACCAAGTTTCACGCCTAATTATGCAAAAATACACGCGTTCTTCCATGAATTAACCTCAACACAGCTGTGCTGCCAAACATTTAAACCAGCAATTAAATATTATTAATACACAAACGATTTCTCATTCTGTCTATTCCCAGTTACGGCGTCTACCTACGCAAAAAGATAAGGCCGCCAAAGAACAATTTGGAAAGATTGGAAGTTAATGTATAATTAGGCATTATTGACTATCTTGGGCATCAATTTTGCTCGCGTTTTAAAAGAAAAGGTTTGCATAAGGGCTGCTTTGTGACATCCATAGTTAAAACTTGTAATAAGGCTGAAATATTATACCCTTTCGAACTTTTAATATCTTACTTTGCCGCACTTATTTTTAGTTCAGAAGTCTTTTCCAGGTTTGATCTTCTAACGATGTTTCAGCAAATGCTTGAGGAAAATTTGCGGTCGTCATTGAAAAAGAGTTTGTGTTTGTTTCTTAAAAGAAGTTTTAGCATAAATTTACTTTTATCCTATCTTTCATAAGCGGCATTCTGGTGTTTTCCCTTGATGACGAAACACACCTAAACACCTAAAGCATATTTTCAGAGTTTCTTGAACTCCTCTACTGTAGAATTTAGCGTAATCTACTTTTTAAACCATCATGATAAAGAAGGAATAGAATTAGTTGCATCTATAATAAGGATGTGGCGGAGTTGCCCATACACTAGGCAAATTCTTACCTGTAAACTCAAAATTATAATTTACTTTTCTCTTGTTTCGAAAGCAATCTTTGTTAAATAAACTTTAATTTCATATTAAATTTTTACAGACTCACCTGAAAAATCCAACTTGGACACTATCAGAGGAAATTTTCGAAGAATATTGTTTAAAATTTTAATGTATAAAATTTTAATTTTAGTAGTTTATTCCCTTGTTTCGGACGGTACTCTTAATTTAGTATGGTTCTAAGCTCTGCCGAAAGTCACTAAGGCAGAAACTGTTATTTTAGGGCAAGGCTAAAACCAATGTTGGTATTTATCGAAAATGTTTTTAAGAGTTATGAAGCGGTCAAGTTATAGGAAGTGAAAATAATGAGATACATAAAATCACGAGACAAGATGGAAGAATATTTATCCTCAGGATCCAGTATCAGAACATAGATTCTGCTTTTTAATCTCAGGAATGTAAAAAGAAACTTGCTTTTATTAATGTCTAACTAAACGGTCAAACTCAATTTCAATTAAGGTTCACATTTTTCTTCTAGAAAATCTTATCGTCAATGTTTTGATGTTACCCTTATTTACAACAAATCGTGGTTTAGTTACCCTCTTAATCAGGAAAAATACGATAATTACAATATTGCTTCGAATGTCTTTCATATGCATTCCGATTGAAGTGTGATAAAAATAAATAAATAGTAAAATTTTACGATTATACACTCAAATTTATGCGTCCAATTGCATGAATTTGAGAACGGAATGGGGATTCTAAGGTTCTTTTGAGTTGTAGTAATTGATGTTCCTCCCTAGTTAAGTTTAAATGGAGGTATTACCCTCTTGGATGTATACGTAAAACAGAATAGCGACGGAAAATATATCACCACAGTCTATCGAAAAGGAACAGACAGTGGTTTATGCCATTACGCCAAAAGTGAGTGTACCGAGAAATATAAAAAAAATCGGTAATGAGCTCATGGTTTGGAAGAGCTACCAACAACTGCTCAAGGTGGAATGCATTTAATGAAGACTTTCAAAGATCCAAACAAATCCTAGTAAACAACGGCTACTTCAATAGAGAATTTGCTAAATTACAGAAGAAAATTCTCAATTCAAAGTTTGAGGTACATAAGTAAAAAGAAAATGAAAAAAAATAATACCACTCTAATACAAGAACCAAGTGACGGAGCCTACAAAACAGAAGAAGAAATACAAGAAAACCTCGCCAAAAGTAACACTATCTAATAAAAATAAAATAAGTTATGTCTACGGATATATTATAAAAACAAAAAAGTCAGCAACCTAATAATGAAAAACAACGTACGGGAAGAAGAATCCATCCTAAAGGCTACAAATGATGTATACAAATATGAATACCCCCATGAAGACTACAAGCCTCATCTAAACAACCACTATATAGGTATGACTAACACTACCCTCACCAGAAGCCTTAAAATCCACTTGCAAGAAGGAGAAATCAAAGCACACTACAATGAACAACACAATGAACGAAGTACAAGAAAGATCCTTGTTGAAAACACTACCCTCCTCAGAAAAAATTCGGATCTCCACTGCCTGAAGCTCCTGGAGGCTCTTCTCATCAAAGAGATGGGCCATAACCTAAGCACACAGCGAGCCAGCTCAGAGCAAGTATTGCACCTTTTCTGCTAGCAAATGCATTCGCATGCTAATGTTAAATATCAAATATAGCCAAAAGGTTACTTAACGCTTTGAAACCTTTAGAGAAAGACCAAAGCATATTGATAACAAAATTCTATAAAACTAATCAAATTAATGTAATGTTTGAAAACTCATATTTGCAAAAATTAAGTAACAATACTACCTATGAAATTTTAAATTCTAATCCTCTGAACAACAAGTCGAAATCCTTTAATAACGACATTCGAAAAATCATTGGTTCCAAACCTGAATTAACCAAGAACTTTAAAACAATTAACCCCTCCCTTCCCTATATATACGGGCTACCGAATACCCACAAAGAAAGTATCCCATTATGCCTAATTATCTCTTGCATTGGCTCCTATATTTATAAGCTATCCAAATGACTGAAAGGAATTTTAGCGAATGCGGTGGGTAGAATCTCTCACTCATATATTATCCACTCATCTGACCTTATTTCCAAAATTAAAATTCAGGAACTCAGTGAGAAAAATTGTTAAGTTTTGACGTGAATAGTTTGTTCACGAAAGTCCCGTTCGATGAAGCGCTTGATGTTTTATCAAGAATTCTTCCCAATCTAAATATTAACCTAACCTTACCGATCTCTAAAGTTATCTAATTAGTGCGCTTATGTGTAACTGATAATGCATTTTCAAATTAGGATGAGTTTGCCACCAAAAATATGGCCTAAGTATGGGTACCCCCTTTTACTCCATCCTATGCAATCGTTTTATGGAAAACAATGAAACAACCCTCTTCCCTAGAATCCATTCACAACCGCTTATCTGGTTCCGATAGGTAGACGACTTCCTATCGGCATGGTCCGTAGACAAGAACAATTTCAATAAATTTTTGCACAACCTGAATTCGTTACACCCATCGATAAAATTAAAAGTAGAATGGGAACAGAACAACCCTTTACCGTTTCTAGATGTAAAAATCCACAGTTGAAATAATAATCATATTCAGCACAGGGAAGTATAGGGAAGGAGAAGGAGAGGGAAACCCAAGATTATATGGAGAGACTGCATACAAGCTGATATGAGGCAGAAGGGACTGAATACCAACATGGCAGGAGGCAGAAACAGGTGGATGCGGCTCATCAAAAACAGCGACACTGCATAAAGACGGGGTAATAAGCTGACGATGAAGAAGAGTGCTCAGTCAATCGAAAACATACAAATTCAAATGCTTACATACATTTCTTCTCATTACATGACAAATCCGTTAAGATATCTGTTCTATCTTTCATTTTTCTCCGAGCCTATAGACCATGCGATCAAATCTTCCTTCAGGATAATATGAACCAGCTTATCTACAATTTCATCGAGCTAAAATACCCAATTCACATCATAAACAGATTTCATTCGAAAGCACGAAAACACTTCTATGCTATCTCCACACCGCGAAGGGACGACTTTAAAAAATGCATTGTTTACCATATGCTTCAGCTTTGGTCCCCTTAAAATCATAAGAGAACGGAAATAATATAAATATCACATTTAAATATTCTAATACCATTCGATAATCCTTGACTATACTGCGTCTAATCAAACACGATGCTGGGGTATACCGTATACCATGCCAGAATTGCAATTAGGCATACATTGGAGAGTCAAGCCACATTAAAAAAAGGATAAAAGAACATTAAATCGATATAAGAAGGTGTACAAGTTCTTAGAGTCTCTTTAGGCATATACACAAGTAAGACCATAGAAACGATTTAAACCAAGCATAAATCATTTATAAATGAAACAATAATATTTAGAGGAGAATTGCGAAATCTATCATCATTACCAAAGTCAATAATTTCAATTCATCCAAAGGGCAATAATATTCAAAAAATACATATAAATATCGAATAAAGTTTCCAATCGTATTTATAAATGCCCGGAAGCAATTGCTCTCGGAGATTAGTAACTTCCCCTGAGTCTAATATCCTTGTGTTTTTCGAGATTGTTTCCTGCGTTTTCAGTTTATTTATTATTTGGTTCGTCTTATATATACTGGGCTTTGCCATATTTTTCCTTGTGTTTCCATTTTGTTCACTATTTTGTTCACCTTATACGTATATACTGGGTTCCTTACTTGAGTTTTTTCATTAGTTAGTTGAAAATGGTAATTATAACTTTGCCGAAACTAGTCCTGTGGTTATAAATTAATCTTGATTCAAATATTGTGGTTTACTATTATCTTCTCAGATATATATTACGATAAAGTAGCACCTTCTAATAAATATATATATATATATATATATATATATATATATATATATATATATATATATATATATTGAAAGAGAAAGGTGAGCGCATCCCTTGTTTATACAATAGAAAACTATCTGCCATTTGTGGTTGAGTTGCAAAATAGCAAGCATCCACCACGGTCAGGCTTATGCTGCCCCCGAAAGGAAATGTGTGCCAAATATCATACAAATACAGAGGACCAGAAATCTTACAAAGGATGACACCGAAAGAAGCCGCGAGAAAAAGAAAACATATTGCCTCGGCAAGGACTGTTCGAATCTCCAAAGATCATGGCCCAAATGAAACTCTGCCTGTAGGGCGCTTATGTTCAATCTGCAAGGTTAACGCCTATCTACTTTGTAGAAAAGAAAACTATCGCCTAATTTTGGTTTGACTACGAACTATCAAGCATCTACTACGTCAATGCTTATATTGTATGATAAAGGTAATGAGTGTAAAAAATATATATATATATATATATATATATATATATATATATATATATATATATATATATATATATATATATATATATATATATATATATATATGAAATGAATAACTCACAAAGTCAAAGTAGCTCCTGCTATCCCTTTTAATGTCAAAAACATTTAGGTTTTACCCTTCTCTGTTTGTTTCATTGACCTTCTTCGTTTTTTTAAAAACTTTAACATTTCAGTTGATTTCAAATACGAGTCAACTATTAAAAACATTCTAGTTCCCAATAATTATAATAATATTCGGCGAGTCTATTCGGTTGAATGTTCTGTTTGTTCAAGATAATTTGGACAGACTGGAAAGCAATTATCTGTCCGTGTTAATCAGCATAAATACAATGCAAGGAGAGTAGTATATAATCGTGCGTTTTTTGTGGATATGTCCGAAAATAAACACCTAATTAATTGGAATTCAGCCAAATAAATTTTTGGCTCAAATAATTCAATTAAAAGAAACCTTGTTGAATATACATGTATAAGCGAATTTAATAACTTTAAGATTTCCCCTGGCCTTTTTAAAATTGATGTTGATATGAAAAAACTCATTCATAAAGAAATTAACTTTGACTTATAATCCTAATTTTTTGATTTTTTTTGTAAATTTCATTTTTATGGGAACCTGATGTGTTAATTTAATTATTGCATTGATTTTGTATTTACATTATTTTATTTCACTTCCTCTCTCTATGAACCTCTTATCTTCGGTTCAATTTACTTTTCATATCTCTCCTCATCCGTTAATCCTTTTAACCCTTTTGCCTCTATTTTTGACTCTTTCTTGCCTCTCGGTTTGACCTTGCTACCTCTTATGTGAATTTACCTGTCCCTCACCTACTTCCTCATTGGTAAATTCTTTTCTCAGAGGCGGTCCTTTATCTTTTACTAGCTTATATTATATACCCTTATTATATTATTTGCTGTTGTAGTTATCCTTGAGAATGAATTGAATAAAGTTCGAAAGTACTTGGAAGCACCTTTCCATTTTTCCTGCGGACATTGCATTCATATATTTTTATATATATATATATATAGTATAGATTCAAGTGATCCGTTCTTTATAGTCCGGAGTTTCAATATATATAAGAGAACCAGGGCAGCAGAAAAGAAATGCATTTTTCTTTCTTTATTTAATTTCAACCAACGTTTCGAGGGCCAGCCTCATCTTCTGGGTACTGAAATTATATTTAGTATAAATACAAAGTAATTCTAATAAAAAGTAATACAAAGTAATTCTAATTGACAATGGATAGGTAACATAAGGAAAATGTTCTTACAAGTCACTTTTTGTATAAGTCATGATACCACAACGATAATTGATGGAATTGCATTGGTAATAGCAACATTACACAAATTAACATGGAAGTGGAAAAGTAAGGGAAACATTATTTTAAACTAAGAAGGTGGTAAAGTAAGGGAGCCATCTAACGTGTAATATTAAATGGGAAAGACGATGTTTGGTCGGTAAGTGTGGGCTTACTATCTAAAATATATATGGATTCAAGGATTTTAAATCAGAGAGGGTATTAGCTGTAGAGACTATTAAAAAGTCTTCGATCTTTACCTGTAAATTGCAAGAATTCGCATGGAGTCGGATGATAGAATAGTTAGGTTTAGCTAGGGGCAAACCCGTACGGCAGAACCGACCGGCGTGCTGTTCAACTCTTGAATGGAGAGTTCGGCTGGTAGAGCCAATATAGGTCGCATCGCACGATGGACACAAGTAATTATATATGAGAGATGAACGACACGCATCGGGAAGGCGATCTTTATAACGAAAAAGCGAGCCTATTGTATATTGGTTTGGGGTGATTATTTTGAGGTCCAAAAAGGGCAGATTTTGGGGGATAATCGAGCATATTTCAACAGTCATCTTTGATGTTTGTGGGCCAAAGAAGGGTACAGACCAGAAGTGTAAAAGTTTATTAACGGTGGCCTTATCTTCAGTCGGATTAAGGAAATGATCAAGAGATTTCCTTATGCAGTTTTCCACAAAAAAAACTTTGGGAATCCTCGCTTTCAATTTATAATTGAAATATATTTTTCTCATTTTAATTTTTAATGCTCATCCGCACACACCACCTAAATCGTTGCTTCTACTGAATATGTGGCATCTCTCACTCCAATTCCTCTTCCCCAATTCTAACTTCGGTACTTGATGACTGAATTCACCATCCTCCTTCCTTCAACACACAAAAACTTCAACCTGGTGCTTCCTTCAACTTACAGAAAGTTGAAGGTCAAAAATTTCGTAAAAGGTTCTGGAATAACCCATAGGGGTTAGTCTATGAGCTGCTCACTGCATTCTATTTTAAATTGCGACTCCACACTCTCACCTCTTCCACCTTGCCTGACGCAACACGAAAAACTGTTTGGTGATTTAAGCTCCTTAATATTTTCTAGGTAGGCTGAAAATCTGTCTCTGTCTCTGAGACTTGGCATTTGAGATAAAATGCCATGTCCACCACGAAAACTCCGACTGGCTTCTCCCATTTAGCACCAGTCTTTATAGAATCGACGGACTCTTTATACAAGTTTCTTCAGCGCAGAACTTCTACGAGCCTCTCAATTTATCGTGTTTCGGCAGTTTTAGCCGTCGAATTAGTAATGATGACAGAATTTCACCACGAATATGACCTTATTAGAACAGAAGCCAATTTCTCTCATTCGTAGCTTTGAGATGCCAGTGGCGCTGACCTTCCAGCGGCAGTAGTGAGGTTAGCCTTCCTAGTGGTCTTACCATAGTGTTTACATAAATTCTGGAGGCACTGCGGGAAGTTCCAACCCTCGACATCTTGGATTATACTGTTGATCACGTCTTTGCTTAAGATGCCTTAAGTGGACAAAAGCTAGTTATCGTTGCCACCTACAATTAGGTGACCTACCAATTTCTCTTAGTTCTAAAAGTTGCTCAAGCCCGCTTATCTCTAGCAAAGATTGCAAAATCACCTGGGGTTTCCTCAGCTCCCTCCGTTTGTACAAACGTCCACTTCGCTTGACTCCTGCTAAACTCAAAGCTAGGAAGGAGTTTTCAAGAATGTCGATTTAAAGCATAATTCGTAAATCCTGATCTTCCTGTTTGTAATAATAATATGTAGTTTCAAAAAATGATTGGTCCTTTGGTCATTGTGTGACTTCCGCCCTAAACAAAGTCACTAAAGTTGATCCTTATCCATTTCCGCTCTTCTCGGCTCTTACGGCTCAGATGGAAGGTGTACACGCATTTTACAAACTCGTCTGTTAGAAGCTTTCAAGCAAATTTCGGTGGTAGCTTAGTGTAGAGAAAACAGACTTAACGACGCCGTTTGGTTAGTACGTTTTTCTGTACATGTCACTCGGTTTCAGGAAATCTTTTAAAACCTTTGTGCGTTTTCTTTACGACTTCCTAAGAGATATTCCATTAATTTTCATTTTCATAGACGATATATTGTTCTTCTCTCCAGACATGGAAACTCACCTAGCATGCTGTCTAATAATTTAAAGGTGGAACCACACAAATGCCAATTAGGTGTATGTGGCTTGAATATCAAAGCTACCTCTTAAAGAGCAAGGGCTTATCACCTCTGCTTGATAAAGTTGCAACAATAAGCAATTTCCCTACACTCACCACATAATATTTTCTAATGGAATAGTTAGCCTTATTTAATATTTATAAGAACATATAAAAATACGGTCTCCTTTTTAGCCACAATAATCGAGCTCATGAAGACCGCACACAATCGCCCTAATACCCCTGATATCGGGCGCAAGGTGCTGCAAGTGCCTTTCAGGATACCAAAATTGCTTTTTTATCAGTCATTGAATTATCGAACCCTTGTTGAATGCGTCATTTCGTATTATAGCTGATGTTCGAATGACAGGTGTTAGATGCTCCTTACAGCATCTTTAGAAGGGAACGTGGGCCTCGTAAGTTTTTTTTAAGAAAAAAGATGTTACCAGCTCAAACAAAATGTCTACGATTGGAAGAGCCCTTCCTGCGGCTTTTTTTGGATTAGAAAATTCTTTCTCTCGATAAAAGGATCAAATATAACCCTATTTACATACAACTTGTTCGTAGGAGAAATTCAGACAAAAGTTGTTCTTGAATGTTTCAACTCAGCCGCTCACTTGTTCGAGATTATTCCTATTTCTTTCTCCAAAGTCTTCAAAACCACCTCTGTATCTCGAAAACAGGATTTCCTTACACAGTTTGTGGTCTACCGTAAAATGATCACACGTGGAGCATATCACTCAAACTGATGCTCTGTCTAAGAATGCACTGATCACAGACATCTTATATCTTAGTCATAATGAAAATTCTCGCATGACACTGTTCGATCGCAGTCCACTCTTACAATCACATCGAGTGGCTGCCACACCCTATCAAACTATTGAAAATGCCCTGGTAGCCGCAGAACAACTCAGGCACTTAATTATTACTCTCCTCTTGAGTAAGGAAAACACAAACCTCTAATTAGCCTCCCTATTGGACTCCTGGGCGCTTATGAGGATATCAAGGAAGGGAAGGGATCCTTTAACTTCTGTGTCATGGGGGAAATATAGACCCAAGTTGTTCTTGAATGTTTCAACCTGGCCGCTCACTTGTTCGAGGTTATTCCTATTCAAAATTATGTCATCGATATAGCGCGCATATATGGGAGGCTCTGGCGCTATATTACTTTTGAAAATCTTGTTCTAAACTAAGCTCATGTAAAAATTGTCAAAGATGACGTCTAAAGGGTGACCCTATCGCGACGCCATCGATTTGCACGTACATTTTCCCATCAGTTGAGAGCGTGCTTCTTTTAACTGCGGTCAACTTAGCGTCTCTGAGTTGACCACCGTTAAAAAAACGCACGTTTTCAAACTTTCATTTTCTTTTGCCTTCTTTGTCAGATAACTAGATCGGAGCGACAGATAGTAAGAAATGAAATGAAATGAAATGAAATTAAAAGAGAAGTGGGAGACAAAGAGCAGCCCTTCCAACCCTCTCCCCCCCCTTGGCCAAGGAGGGAGAGGGCCAGGCCCGATACTCTTTTGTAGACCCCCATAGTCGCACTGTCTAGAGCCAAAGTAGGCTCTAGGAAATGTGAGTACAACGAGTAGGAGTGAGGGGGGAAGCAGAAAGTTTTAGGATAGGACAGCAAAGAAAATACTAGGAGACAAAAGTGGACTTAATTAGTCATGGGACCTACAGCTTAACGTAGAATCATAAACACGATGTGTCGCTTGTCTCTAACTATAACTTTGCAGTTTATCGTGAACACTCTCCCACGTATCTACTGTGAGTCCTGTGTGCGAATGTGATAGTAAAAAAAATAGATGTTGAAGGCTGAAGAAAGTAAGAGGTTTGCAAAGATATGGTAATTGACTGGAGATCAGGCTTATCTCTGTCCATTATAGGTAGTTATAGCTAGCGTGATAAAGTTAGAAAATTTGTATTTCCGTAAGTGTTCCTCATTGCTGTGTGATATTTTATTTATTAATTTATTTGTTTTGTATATGTATCTATTTTTAATATGTCTAAGTAGTGTTAGTATTTATGAGGCGTTCAAACCATTATTAGTAATTATTCTTCCTAAAAACTGGTGTAGGTTTCTATCTCTTTTATCTATTCTTTCGTATTCCTATCCTAGTTATAATTAATTATATGCTATTTTCTGGTGAGGCTTCAGTTATTTAATTACTCTTAGTCGTCATCGAGTATTATTCTCTTTCTCTAGGAGAAAATTTTTTCTTCGTCCTCTTCTCCTCCTTCTACTACTCTAGGTAAACTTCGAAATAATCTGTGTGATATACATGCTGCTCTTTGGACAATTTGGTTGGTTAATTTAACTCCAAGTCCATTTTGTGTCTTTTCTATGACTCTCCTTGCTCTTTTTACAATTAGTCTGTTAAGTGGCTTTATCTTTGCGACCTGTGCAGGTATCGTAGTCTTCTTTTTTCTCTTCTTCTAGGGTTTGTTATTAATTATATATCTTTGTTTTGGACTTTTTGGAGTCTTAATAAGTTACTCCTCGAGATCGTGTACATTGCGGTGGTTGGTTAAATAATCGGGGACTGTATTATGGCTCGATAAATTCTCCTCTTGTATTTCATGCTTAGGTTAACTGACTTGTACAGTAATGCCAGCACGCTCTTCCATCGATTTACCGTCTTAGTTACGTGCTTTTTATAACCTAATTTCGTATCGTAATGATTAGCCCAAGCACCTTACATTCTTTGTTATATCTGTAGTGCTGTCCTTCTATATATATACATCTGAGATGCTCCTGCTGTACACAGGTACCATTTTAAATTTATCCCTGATGCTTTTAATTTTCCATTTTTCTTCGTATTTATTAATGCTTTTTAACTCCTCTTCAGTCATCCTACCTTGCATTGAGCCGTTTCTGCGTTAATATAGGGGCAAACTATGATCTAGGTGACGTCATTGGCAAATTGGATGTTCAAGCAGCCGTCATTTCTTGGTAGTGATATATCTACTGTGTAGATTGAATAGAGAGACGGACTCAGCCATCCGCCATGGAAAAAACCTGCAGCAAACTCAAATAATTCTCCCTGATATCGTTCTATTTTCACATAAGCACGTCTCTTCATTACATAATCACATAAATTCTTTCCGATCTTTTTGTTCATTCCTAATCTGAGTATCTTGAGTTGTATACCCCTCTTCCATACTTTGTCGAATGTTTTAGACACACCTCAGGATACGAGGTCTTCACTTATTTTTTTCTCTCTTTGCTTTCGCTATCTTTTCAAGGATGACTCTAAAGGACATCACCATGCTTATGTTTTTCCTGAAGCCAAATTCATAGATGTTTCTCCGGCTATTATTATCGAAGAATTTGGACAGACCGTTATTAATTATTTTTTTCAATACATACCGATAAAATTTAGTAGAGAAACGGGCTGGTAGTTACCCAATTGATCTGGAGGTCTTCCCGACATGATATGAATTTCATCTTCAACACTTTCTGTTCATCAGGAAAGTATCCGGCTTCAAGAACGCATTGAAGACGTTTCTCACTCACTTCAGTATGTTCGGGGAGGCTTTAAGGTAATTTTATCTGGTGAGTCCCAATCTGCCTGGGGTACTCTATCTGAAGTTCTTTATCGTTTCTTTTAATTCCTTAGTTATAATCATTGCATCTCTTCCGTCCTTGTTGTTTCTCATTTTCTCAACAAAGTGGAAGGGGTATGTCCTTTAGATCTTCCCATTGAGTTCGACCACGATCTAATGTTCGAATTAAATGTCATAGTCCTCGTTCTCTTCTTCGC
Organism: Ceratothoa steindachneri; assembly: GCA_963969495.1. Lineage (NCBI taxonomy): Eukaryota > Metazoa > Arthropoda > Malacostraca > Isopoda > Cymothoidae > Ceratothoa > Ceratothoa steindachneri. Next base: position 193,762,978 of record OZ018323.1, on the reverse strand, counting down.
TAATATTGAATACATTTCTCAGGTGTTCTCTAAATAATGCCTCTATTTCTCCCTCATCTTCTAAAATGTTGTTCCCGCATCCTTAATTTTCATTTTATCCCTTGCTGTCCGTATCTTTAATTTCTTGATACATTTCCAAAATTCCCTTGGTGATGTTTCCACATCTATTTTCTCGATGTGCTGATCCCATTTCCCTTTCTGTTCTTTATAAATTAGTGCTATTAGTTTTCTTTTCTGTCTCCTGAGCGCGTTGTATGCTTCCCTTGATGTTCCGAATCTTCCTATATTTTCTGCCACCAGGCCGATCTCCTCGCTCAAAGCCATCATTTCTAGGATCGACCTAAATTGTTTAATTGTTTGGAACCTGCTAATGGGAACGACCCCTTTCTCTGCCCTTTTAATTTCTTTTCTGATCCTATCCAACTCCTCGTCGGTTTCCTCTAGATTGGATTCCCCGAGTGGGCAGAGCACGTACATCTAAAGTAATTCCTTGTACTTATCCCAATCCGATCTAATGGTATGCCTTCCATTTCTTCGAATGAATTTGTATAGAATTCTTGTTTATGTGCATTAAAGTCGCAGTGTGGTCTCTGCAAGGAACATCCACTGGTGCTATAAAATTGTTAAAGGGCAGATTTAAGTTAGCCAGGCAGATGTCCGGTTTTGTTGCGTGTTCTCTGCGTAAGTATGTAAGGAAATTGGGTCCCAGTCTTTGCATTATACGTTTAATGATAAGCGTGTAAAGTTGTCTTCCGACTCTGTTTGTCTTTCCGAACCTAGATTCTCCGCAATGGGCATTTAAATCGCCCATTAAAAGGACCGGTATCCTATAGTTGAACAGTTTAATAAGTTTTGTACCGGTAATTAGGGCCGCCTGGGTGGCTGGTGTCCAGTTGCGACAATGATGTTGCCTAATTCCATTTTAATTTCTCTAGCAAATTATGCATCCTCCAATCCTTGGGTTGTTTTGTACTGCAATCCTTGCTTGCCAGCTATTGTAGCTCCATGGTGTGTTTCTCTTGAAGGATTTGTGTTAATAACATTGTAGTTCCATATGTTTAATTTCTCGTTTTCTGTGTTTATTCCATGTTCTGATATTAGCGTAAAATCTAGGTCAATCTTTCCGAATAAGTTTCCATACATAATTTCCTTGTCTTTCCATCCGCATGTGTTACGTTAATATTTAATATTTTTAATTTCTTAATATCCATAATCTAATTGTCCATTTACGTTTGTTTATTCGTTTTCCGTTTTGTATGTCCTATCTGTTTAGTTATCGGTGTTTCTTTTTCATTTTTCTGGTTCTTCTTTCGTTTCTCTTGGGTTCCCACTCTGCTGACTGCGTTTGAGGGCCCTTCTGGTAGTTCATCTCTGAGTGATTGATCCCTTTTACTTGCGGATTTAGATTTGTTAAATCTTTGCGCTTTCCTGCGAGTAACCCGTGTGCACTCTTGCTCTGTGTCATCGGAGGTATTTTTAGTCTTTGAGTGATCGCTGATTGTTTCGTCTTCTGTGTTTGCTACCTGTTGGTTTCCTTTTGCCTCTTTGAATAACTCATCTTTTGTCTTTTCTGTGACTTTGATTTTGAAAATGGCCGATGAGTCAACTTCTTTGGGGAATTTCATCGGTTCGAGCCCGTTTTCTTCTAAGATTCTGTTGACGGCTATGTTCATCACGTGGGCATGTGATATACAAGTAAGTATTTTCACATTGAGAGTACCATGAAAATTTATATGTGTTGCCAGTCCTTCTTGGTCACTTTTTGCCATTGTTGCGTATGAGTTTTTATTTACGTTAGCATTATTACTGTTTGCTCTGTTTCTTTTCTCTTTATAATCTATCTTCTTCTGGGACAAATTATGGCCATATTTCTGTTTTCCCCTTGGTAGTTAATGCATATTTTATCTGTGTTGTTGCAGGTAACGCGAAGAATGGCCCTCAGCTCCACATTCAAAACAGGTGAATAGGTCTTTTTTTGCGGCAATTTTGACGCTTATGTTGAAGGCGAGACGTCCCAGTCCGATTGTCCTTGAAGCCATTTCGGTATATTCGCAAATGACCTTGAAAACGTGAGTGTGATCTTTAAATTTAAACACTTCTGCTATCTTGAGCCATTTCTGCCTCTCCTGTAGTTCTTCTTTTTTTTTTCTTGGCATGAGTGCTCTCTTGCATAGGACTCGACTTTTCGGCAGATGACACTTTTATTAGCCATGATTTTGGGGGGTACTCTTGCTTCCAAATCCAACTTCCTTAGAGTAATGCTCCCAGCAGATGATAGTACCTGCTCAACGTCTTTATTTTGTGGGCAAATAAGTGTGAATCCAGAGGGTGGATCAATTCATTTTATTAGTGGTATTTCCAGATCAGTAAATATGCATTGTCCGACTTCTTGTGGTGATCTTTTCCTTGCGTTAAGTATAAGTTTAGTGGAAGTCTTTTGAAGTCCGGTGGGTCCTTCTCCCCTGTAGGTCATCCTTTCTCCGAAGAGAGTGCTTCTTCTGTCGATTTTCAGTTGTAAAAACTTTATCCAGTCTCCAATATTGGGAGGAGACCTTCTATCTGTCCTATTTCTATCTCGCCTACCTTCCAACTTTCGCACTGTCCTTGGTCAATCCTACCTATCTGAGCCTAGCCCTAACAACGGTCCACAGTTGGGTTATGGCTCGTGACTGAGAATCGCCTTCCTCTTCTGGACCCCTAAGACGGTCTCCTGCAGGGGTTCACTATACCTTACTACCAACTGAAACTCAGACCTTGCCGGTGACCATGTTATGTAGTGATAGTGAGAAGGCAGCTTGAGGGAAAAAGTATGAATAAGGAGCCAAGAATTCAGAATAAAGAAGAGCAGTTCGCTCAAGAGGAACAGTAAGAATCTCCAATCAACCTCAGGAGCGCATATATTTCTCCTTAGAAGCTTTATTAAGAAAGGCGTATTTTTAGGTCCTTCCTAAAAATTTTCCTCCTGTAGCTGAGATAGCCTTTACCAGTTTACAGCGAGAGAGCAAGCGTACATACTGAGTAAATACAAATAGTCAGATTATTTTTAGGTGAAGAAAAGGTATGGCTTGCGTTTACTCCTTCCCTCTGTACCCTTCTCATGATCTAGAAGGGAGGGCACAGAAAAGGAGGAAGCCCGCGGCCGGCTTGCTCCTGGAAAAACTCCCCACACTTCTGACTCTCAGTTCAAGTGAACCGATAGTGAAGTGCTTAATGGGAAGTACGGAACAAGCTTTAGAAGATGGTTAATAGTGGGAGAGGAAAGTTTTGAGTTAAAAGAGGACAGATTGATGAGGAGGCAGATTGAGCAGCTTCGGTAATAAATGGTCGAAAGGGTGGAATAACCTTGCCCCAAGAACAATGGGGACCTGCTGATTAACGTTGATTCCGAACCACCGTCATTCATTTACTCATACCTCTTACTTCCTTTCTCACACTTTTAGCAACTATGTGCCTCATACAGAAACGGAAGGACCGCCTAATCTCTGTTCCTTATTCTCTTCATCTTCCATTCATGTGGTTATTGTAGCATTCAAGACGTTTTTGAGTTATCTTTGATCTAAGCTTTGTTTATGTATTGTTATGATACTTGTTTTTACTTTTCTTACTTTCTCTGCCGCTGGGAAATCGACTGTTAAAGGGGACTAAAGCGCGGGGGGTGGGGGCTCGGCAAATGTCGGAAGTAGATCGTGTATCTTTTTCCATATTTCATCTGCTCTGTTCCTGATGTTGATGTTGAGGATTTCTGATCCTGCTTCTTGGTGCAGATCCTGTAGTGTTCTCCTCTCTTTTCTACGGGTGTTGGCAATTAGGTAGAGAGCTTTATTTTGTATTCTCTAAAGTTCGAATATTTTGGTCCTTGTTTCACCGTTGATAGGGGTTGGCATGTATAGTAGTATCTCTCTTCCTAGTGCAAGATATATTTTCCTTTAACTTTTCATGCCTAACCAACTTAGATTGTACAGTAGGTTAAGCATCGGAATCGCCTTGTTTTTTCTCTCCGTTGTATGTTGTTTAGCCTCTTTTTGTTATTCTAAGTCCTAGCACTTTGCCATCACTATGAAATCTGTAGTTCTAATCTTCAACTACAATTTCAGCTATTTTGTTTGTGGATATTGGGATTATTGTAAATTTCCTCCTGTTCGTCCTAATCTTCCAAAATCTTTCGTAGTTGTTGATGTTGCTGATTTCTAAAGCTATTGTCCTTGCGTGAAAGCATACGTTCCTGTACGGAGTAACGACGAGTTGGATTATGTCGTCCACGAACTGAATGTTTAGGCAACCAGGCATTATTGGTGGCCGTAGGTATGCTTTTTATACAGTGTAGGACTGAGACAGCCCCCCTGCGGGAGTCTAGCTTCCAATTCGAATTCTGGTCCTAAATAACCATTTATCTTCACATATGCTATCCTGTCTGTGACCTAATCGCAGAGAATTCTCTACAGATTGCTATTCATCTGGAGATTTAAGATCTTATATTCCGTTTCTCTGACCCAGACTTTTTCGAATGCTTTTTCTACATCTATCAGGATCAGATCGATGTAGTTATTTTCTGCTTTTTCCTTTGCTATTTTCTCTGTTATTCTGCTAAGTGCTATTATGGTGTTTCTGCCTTTCTGATTCTGAACTAATAATTAATAATTATAAAGGTCATTTTATTCAAGATATTCTTTTAGTCTTCTGTTAAGGATTTTCTTGAAGACTTTGCCAATGAAGTTCAATAGCGATATTGGTCTGTAACTGGTGAGGTGGTTGGTGTTTATCCTGGCTTTGGGACGAATATCATTTCAGTTAGTTTATAGCTATAAAGGAAGTAACTGGTGCTTAAGCATACGTTAAAAATATTCTTTAATGTTTTGAAGATTAGGTTGGGTGCCTTGGTAAGATTAATTCTGTTAATTCCTGAGGGGCCTGGCGCTTTCCGCTTGAATAATTGTATTACGCCTTTGATCTCTTTCGTTGTTATGTAGACGCCTGTTCCTTGAATTTCCTCCCTCTCTCACTTTATACTTGGTGCTGAAGTGATCTTGTCTATGTTTTCTTGCAAGATTGTGTGGACCATTTCGTATATATCTGGATTGAAATCTTCGTCCTCCTATAGTGTTTAGGAGAACACTGATTTCCAGTGATGATTACGAAAATGTCCTTCTCTAATCCTCTTTTCTTGGGTCTTTTCTCTCCGTTCATTCTTAATTGTTATTTTTTCCCTCGGGGATCTGCCTTTAAGTCTATTTATTAGGTTCCAGGTCTTTTAGTCTTCTTTCTTAGGTTATCCCATACGTGACTTTGCTGTTCTTCTATGAGATGCCTGACTTCTTCTCTGAGTCTTCTGATTTCCTCATATCGCTCTCTATTTGCATCATTAAAAATTATTTGGTCTAGTAATCCTCTTAGTTTTCTATTCTTTCAGTTAATTTCCTCTGTCCATCAAAGATGTCGAAGAGTACGGTATCATGTCTTTGGTATATATCTTCCGTCTTCCTCAATGATTGTTCTTGTTAATCTTGAGTTCTCTTTATCAATATCTTCCAGATTGGCGTTAGTGAGATCATTTGGCACGAAGTTACTAACATCTTGTGTGTAACCTGTCCAGTTTACTATCATGTAATCCTTCCTTGCTGGTAGCGGTACCTGTAACGGAGATTGACTCATGAGCAAATGTGTTCCAACATGGTCGCTACATGCAAAGGTAACTGGTTGCATGTGGATGTTGTATGGCATATTGAAGCTACTTAGCACGACGTCTGTCTTTGAAGCTGCATTGTATGTGACAAATGTTGGAAAGTCTGGCCCTATTCTCATGTAAATCTTTCTTTCCAACATCATTTCTAAGTTGGCTCCTCTGTTGTTTCTGGAGCGGTATCCAGTTGCACTGCACCTGGCATTGAAGTCTACCATAAAGATGGTTGAGAAACTTTGGCCAATGATCTTAAATAGGTTATGCAGGAAAGGGTAATTTTTTTTGGGTGCTTGGTACCCCGTGGCTACTATTATCGGCGTTAATTCAGTTTCAATTTTTATGGCCAAGTATGCCTCATCCAAATTCTTAACTTCGTTGAACTTTAGCCCTCTTCTTATTCCCATGGCCGTTTGCTTGAAGCGTTCTTATTTATGATGGTGTAATAAAACGATTTCATTGTTTTTTTCTGGATTCACTCCGTGTTCTGATATTTATATTTTATCTGGATCGATCTCTCTGAAGTTATTTCCTAAGGGCAATTTTTTTCCGATCCATCCCTGGCGTTACCATCCTCTCTAAATCTGTAAAAAAAGAAAGTACAAACGTCTCCTATCAAATAGCACCCTATGGTTTCTTATTTACCTACTTATTTCATCACTTCACGTCCACCCTACCTATAGAGGCCTAAGCTAAGAGGCTCTTCCACAGAATTTCAGGCTCGTTGTTTTAAGGACCCCTTTCTTCGCCACCCATATTGGGGCTTCCTTCTGGGCTTCACTATAATCTACTTTCAGTGGATCTGAGCGCTGCGGTGGTTACGTTATGGTGCTTTTAGTCGTTGAAGTAAGTGGAAGTCAAAGCGTAGAATAAGGAGGAATTAAGGATGAATTACCTCTTTACGGTAAGCACCTTACCCATTGGAAACAGGTGGAATCTCCAATCAGTTCAGAGTGCGCATATATTTCTTCTTTCTTGAAGTTAACGTTAATTCTAGTGAAAAGTGAACTTTTCCTTATACGCACTCACAGTTCTCCGTTGTAAAAAAGAATCCCAATTCAGTCCATCAAATAGGCAGTGTCGTATAATTGTATTTGTTTTTTTATAAAGACAACAATACTTCAATATTGGTTGAGTAGACTTTTTAATTACCTTATTGTTGAGAGAGCGTTCAAAACGTTTTAAGAAGAGAGCCCGTTAACAACGTAAATGATCCATTGAAACACTAGAATTATCCCAAAATAAACATATATTTGTAATTTATCAATTATCTACGAAAAAAACAACAGAAAAAATATTTATATTTACCTACTAAGTTTAACGAGAATAAACATTCTTGAAACTGGGCCTATTATAGAATCTATTCATGACCAAATAAAAAATTGTAGGCTCCACGTAAACAAACCAATTGCCGATTAGTTATTTTATAGTGACCCTTTTAGATTAGCATTAAACATCAAATTAAATTTCACTCTTCTACTAGTAAATATAACGGGGTTCACTAAAAGTTGTTTCTACTTCAGTTAATTTGAGTACAGTAATAAACTCATACTAAAGCAATACGAATATAAATGGTCATTCTAACTTACATGAAAGAAAGAATCAGGGGTGCCGAAGGTCACTAGATGGCTTTTTATTCGCTTCTTTTTTTACGGCGAGCGGCTGGATTTTTTTTTCTTTCACGAGATAAGGTGGCGAGAGAGGGGGGGGGGATGTCAACATCGTTTTGGAACTCTGCCTCCTGTTACGCTTAAAAGACGAAGAAAGGTGTTGTGTTTTCACGCACAAGGAGTGCTCTTCTGGATACTCTTGAAGCCTCTTTGTATCCTAGTCTTTAATGCCAGGTGCACAACTGGTTTTGGGTATACGAGATGATTTCTACCGTACTTAACAAATGGAGCCTCGTTGGGGGTTATTTATTCTCCTCTCACTCTTACGGAGAAAGGTGTTGTGTTTTCACGCACAAGGAGTGCTCTTCTGGATACTCTTGAAGCCTTTTTGTATCCAGTTAGTGGTCTTCTAAATCTGTAAAGGATTCTTTGGTATGGCACCCGTAAATAACGTGCCGTTTAAAAGTTAGTTCGAAATTTGGGCGAGGGATTGATCTTTTCCAACTGATCCCTTATCGTCTCTCCTCGAATAATAATCTTCTCTCTTTCCTTCAGGGGCTTATTTGTAGGCTGGCGACCGCCCCCTCTAAGGAGGTAGGGGTTAGGTCGCAGTGGGAAGAGTAAGGAGTAAGGCCGCAGAGGGGAGCACGAAGGGTAAGGAGGGTGGCACCACGGTGCCCAAGTCGGCTTGTTAATTAGAGACACCACCAACCGTCCACATCCTTGGTGTTCCTCTTGATTGGCCCGATTTTTGGCGATTATACCACAGGCCTCCGGATCTCGTAAGTAATTAGATCCTTTGAGCGCTGTTTAAGGGCCTTTCGTGTTCACCTTATCACAGCGGCTCGCTCCGACTACCTATGCATCGGGGAGATCAAAATGGGTAGGCAGTTAGACTGTTATTCCGCCAGCTAACGTTCCCACGACTCTCCTCATGTGGCTTGATTCTCTTGTTTTCTCCGCAGGGAAAAGGACTTTAATGTATACGTCCGCCTTGCCCTCCGAGAGGCTTTATGTTGTAATTCCTCTACAGGCAGACAATGAGTGAATGAATGATGTATCTAGAAAGAACAGAAGGGGATCACTTTGAAACATTGGTGATCATGTAGTCGTAGAGGAAAAGTCTACGGAAATAACTTGAAAGGGAAAACGAAGAGTTGATAGGTCGGTGGCTACACACCGATTCATGGTTTAGTTCGGTGTGTCTCGGGGTGTTCGTGAATAGTGGAGGTTTAGGGGTTGCTCAGGAAAGAGATCGTGTTTGCTTAGTTGGAAACGAGTTATTAATGATGCTCTTAACTTATGCTTAGAACGGCATGGGTTGTGGGTGATCATGGGCTGCGGGGTATCGCAGTGCCATCGCACCATACCGTCTTGTGTGTAATGCGTTCTCTGGTTTCTCCGAGTTGTTTTGTCTAGTGTGAGCGTATGTGTTGAGGGGTGCTAATTTTTTGTTGTCGTGTAGTGTGGACATTCTTGCGTACAAGAGAGAGCAGCAATCGCACTTCAGAGCAGATTTCTGAATGCACTGAGCCTTTTTCTGCCCCCTCACACCAACAGCTAGGAGTGACAGTTGGGAGTACGTGAGAGGAGTCCGCATGAGTGTTTTATATAAGTGTAACTGTAGTTTCTTACCCGCAGGGTGGAAACTACGCAAAATTTAGTTTGTGCGTGCGGCTCTTGCTTGAATTATGTGCTGGTGTATATTGAACCTAAGAAAGTGGCAAAAGTTACCCCCAGGAATTATTTCTGTTGCGTGTAGTCGAGCCTTGTTGGGTTTAGGGGGTTCCTGTCTGGTGACTGTAAGAAATTTGTAGGTTATGCATGAAGTGATCTCTTGTGTCTTCTGAGGATTGGTGGCAATAAGCCATTTATCCTCGTATTCTGTCTTTAAGTCTAGTATTATTTGTGCGTGAGCGCGATCTCATCTGGTCCGCGGCCACTGACGAGAATGTCTCGTCATTGGCCTTGGACACTGTGTATGTATGACAGAAGTTTTCGGGTCGGCGCGGGGTGTCGTTTGTGTACACAATGTAAGGTCTGGGTCCAGTACGCTTCCTTGAGAGACGCCTAAGCTTGGTGCGAAAGGTTGTGAGAAGGTATGGTTGTATTTTATGTGGCATCTCTGTTCAATGAGGTAGTGTGAGAGGAGTCTTCTGGTGCAGAGAGGTAACTCCGTATTGTTGCCAGACCTCATCAAAGGCCTTCTCCACTTCCTTGCTGATGGAGAGTGTCTTTTTCCAGACCTGGTGTTTTTTTTATTCTGTCGTGAACGATGGTTACAGCTGCCGGAGTTAACCAGCCCATCCTCAACCCATATTGGTGGGAGGAGAACCAGTCCCTCTCATCCAGGTAGTCCCGTAGACAGCAGTTGATCCTACCTTTGGGTATTTTGCTGAGGTGCTCTAATGGAGCAATAGGTCTGTAATTGTTTGAGCGTTTGGGGTCTTTGTTCATTTTGGGAAGAAGTATGTTGTGAGAGACTTTGAATCTTTTGGGGAAGTGGTCTGAGGCTAGTGATCCGTTCAATAGGTGTGTAAGTGTAGGGTATATGTTTTCCGGAAGGATGTGTATTATTGCGGATGGTAAGTCGAAGGGGCCGAGTGCACGCTTTGGTGTTATTTTTATGCAGTGTTTTGTTTCCTCGACGGTGATAGGAGTGGTCAGTGTAGATGTGTAGTCGAGTGGCTCCATTCTTATCAGGTAGGCAGGATTTAGCTCGTGAGTGTGACACCACTCCTGGACTTTCTAAAAGTGCTCTTTCGTGTGTAGTTTGGGTGTGTGTGTGTGTAATGTGCCCCAGTCTCGCCTAAATGCGTCGAGGATAAAGTTGGTGTCTGTGAGTGTTGGTTATTTACTTGGAGGTTGATAGATTATGGTGGAACGGTTCCTAGCATCATTTTTACGCACCGCCAGAAGCAGGTGGGTTCAGTGCAACGAGTATCCTCAGCGATGCGATCGACCTCTCATCACGGACGGTTCCTATCTAGTTGCACGCACTGTAGGATGCAGGCACGTATGTGAGTGATTTTGTGTTGTCCTGGACCTCTGGTGTAGTGATTGTTGTACTGTGTTAAGTCTCTGAGCGTGTATAGAATATGTAAAATCTTTTATACATGTGTAAGTTTTAGGCGGTGTGTGTAGATCGCGTGCTTTAGTTATAGTGTTTAAGATTGAGCACCAGTGATTGTATAACAGATCAAGATTGGTGGGGTCCAGCTTGAACTTTTCTGGCGTCTTTTCTGTTATGTGTCTTGAACACTTCCCAGTTTGCGTTTTTTTAGTCGAAGAAAGGTGGTGTATGTATGAATATCGGGGATGTGGATATGATAAGGCATATTGTTGTGTGGTCAGAGAGCAAGTGAGGACCCGGTAAGATGTGAATGTAGAACCATGTAGCGTGGTCGCTGCGGAAAACCACGTCCGGAGACGTGGTCTCTCGGCGAGGACCGAAGAAAGTATGGAAGGCCGGGCCAATTTGCTCGCAGCAATAACGCGGCAGGGCACCGGCTAGCTACCTTTCTGCTTCATTCAGGGTGTTAGAAAGGAGTGTTAGGTGGAAAGCGTTGAGGTCCTCCGCAAAGAAGTAGGTAGGTGTCGTAGAATAGGCTCCCGACGTTATACTATATATAACTATTCGTTGAGGGGATAATTCTATATTTAGAGTGGGTGGTAATCTGATGACCAAGGTTAGTTCAAAAATGGAGTGGGGTCCTCGAGAGGCTTATTTATTTTCAAAATACTTAAGAAGTGGAACGGGGCACAAGGATAGATAATATAGCTACAATTAATAAAATAGAGTTTTATTAATTAAACTATCAAACAACACACGGAAAAGGTTTACATAAACGGGGATTAAAAATGGGAGAAACACAGAAAATGAAAAAGGTCATGGGAATATCTGACTAATCTGAGGATTAAGATTTGGAGAGATTTAAAACGTAAAACAAACAAAAAGGGGGAATGGTTCGCTAAATCGTTTAAAGAACAGAGTTGCGTTGAATGATTAAATGTAATGCTTAGCTTACGTAATTACAAGGTTGACGTGCAGAGGAAGGCGATGGAAAGGAATCTTCGGTCCAACTAGCGATTTTCAGGAGAAGGGATTCTTCGGGGGGTTGTCCTAAACGTTGGAAGAAAGACTGTCTTCGAGAAGTAAGAGCCAAGTGGGGCTCGGAAGTACGAGCGATCCTTGTGAAAGGATATCGGAGATGTTCTAGATGAACAATAGAAGTTATTGTTGTAACCAAGCGTTCTCTTGAAGAACGTTTAACAAAAGGGGAATTTAATTATCCTGAGGTGAGGTGTCTTGAGAACGAGAACCGTTTCTTGACGAACGGGCTTGAAGAAAAATGACTGTTCGAATGTTGTTCTCTTTCTGAACAACAGGGGGGGTAATAACCGTTTCTTGTCAAACGGACTCAAAGAACAATGGCTGTTCTAAAATTGTTCTCTTCCTGAACAACAGGGGGGCTTGTGGACTTGGCGTATCGAAGGGCATGAACATTGGCACTCAAGGGATATTGTCCTCTTCTGGACAATAAGGGGTTTAGTTCCTAGGAGCACAATGGACACCGGATCGGCTTGATGCCTCGCGAAGATAATCTGATTCTGCTTCAATTAGGAAAAGCTATGGTATATATAGCCAGAGCCAGCCCCTTGGCGTAAGGGACAATGGGTGGGAGACTTCGATGGAATGTCCCGGTGGCGCCTGGGAAAATATCTTATCTGCCCATAAGTCTAATTCAATCTGGCGAGATCGACGCATGGAGGCGAGCGGGGGAGTGAACCTCCTTGATTAAACATTGGCTATGATGAGCGAAAACGCGCCTTCTACTTCCTCTCCCAGGATACACGTAGTGGAGCATGTGTTTGAACATGTGATAGGAGACGAAGCAATGCGGCCTCAGACCGTTCTATCGCAGTAGGTTTTGGTTTGATAGAGCCTGGAGTTGGACTTTTATGTTTGATTGTAGACATAGTGGTGTGTAGTACGTGTTCACTAGGATGGGGTCTGTGCTTGTCTGTACCTTGCAGGCTAGAAAAGAGTCATTGCGTGTTTGAATGAGAAAGTGGTGTATAGAGTGCTTTATTATGATCGCTGATCCTAGGTGCAGCACTTGTAGAGTTAGATATGTGTGGTAGCCTGCAATGCAGAGTCTGTTGTTAGGGGGGTGTAGACTGGTCGAGTTCAAGAGTATTATGTCAGGTCTTTGTGTGTTTAGGTCACATTTGGCAACAGTATGGCAAATACCGTGCCAACTGCGTACGTTTACTTGTATTATGCTGAGGCGAGCTATTGACGTGGGTGGAGTGCGCATGGGGCTGATTTAGCCGAGACCGTTGCCTTCTTCTTGGTTATATCCCAAGCAGGAGGCGTGGGGAGCGAGTACCTTCACGTGTGTTGGCTGTAGTTTCATGGGAAAGAAGAGATTTTTAGTGGTGTTATTGGGTGGGCAGGCCGTGGTAGAGGCGAGAGTGTGTACCGTGGAAGGAGCGTTAGAAATAGTTGGAGTGGGTCGTGGTCTTGGAATGAGGGTTGGAGATAGTAGAATCTAGGAGGGGGAAGTTAATAGCAGAGGAGGAGGAAATATAGCTAGAAGATGGGCGCTAGAATTAGTAGGGGAGTGGTATATTATGAGAGCTATTAGATGGGGGCTAGAAGTAGTAGGGCAGTGGCAGATTATGAGACGGAAAATGGTCGTGATTCTCGGACAAAAATGAAGGGGCGGGAGACCAGAAGACGAGTTCACGACCTTCCTTGAAGACGGACGAAGGCACGTCTGCTCCAGAGATGTACAACCTCCAAAAGTCGATACTGTGACGCGGCTCAGCGCGAAATCTCACACGGGAAACTGGAGGTCGTTGAGGGGGAGAGTTTCAGATGAGACGAGAGGAATCTCGTCTAGTCCTTCGTGAATGAATTGAAGATTCGAGGCTTGGTTTGCCCGGTGAGATCCAACCTAGATGGTATATGCAAATACCATGGACATGGAGAAACAGACATACGATCTGAACCAAAGGCGACGAAGTTCAACTCAATCTGCCGATCTTTGAAAAATCTAGAGTATTCATATGCTGACCATTTTTTGGATGCTCCTTCGTTGGAAGGCACAGACGCCTGAGAGAAAGCTTCCGGTGCTTAGAGGGATTAGCTTTTGTCGCCCGACACCTGTCTTAATCGCCTCAAAGATGTGGGTGGGAACATTCGGCTATCCTTTTCCCGACTGCGGAGATTAGTATTTCATCGGCGAGGTTAAAGCTTTTAGTGGCCAGCTTAACTGATATTCAAATTCTTTCTTCTTTTATTCTTCTCCTTAAATACAGAACTTTAATCCAGGTGGAGTTATAGTTAGGAGACATTGGGAGAGGAGGAATTAAAGAAACAAAACAAGGGGGTATTCTTCTTGGCATCCCCTTTCCCTTACATTCATCTATAATGGAGCAAAACAATATGAATAACAAACAAGAAAGCTTAGAATATATAAAGGAATATATATGTATTAATGAATGACAAGTTTAAAGTTTTGTAAATTTGAGAGAAAATAATGCGACAATGTATTAATAAATAAATTTAGAGTTTATTAAATTTTAGATAAAATAATGTAAAAATTAAAGAGAGAATAATAAAAAGATTACAAAGAAAACACTGCAACAATTATTAAAAAACTAACAAAACAAAGCAACAAATTAAAAAATTGAAATCAATGAACACTTACCAACTTGAAAGAAGGACAACAACCGAATTAATTAAATTGTGAAAAATGTAAACAGAGCTACTAAACATGGTAGTAATTTAAAGTACCTGAAATTAAGGGCTCTAACTAACAGAACATTTTAACTCTCGGGTCATTAAGTGGATTAATTATTAATATATTATAGGTAAAAATTAATTATGAATCATACTAAAATTAAAATATTTGAATTAAGAAATGTAAAGTGGTGTCGAAGTCTGACTATAATTTAATTCTGGATTCAACATTTGAATAAATATTGATTCCAAATTGTTGAGATCGATGCATTTATCCAGAGAACCCCAAACCATGCAATTTGAAGGAGATATTGATGAGGTGCAAGAATCTAAATGATTCCTTTTTGAAGAGAATTCTGACTCGGCAATGGATCTGTCTGTATAGTGAGAAGACCCCCTTATGCTTGCAGAGCCCCATCTTTAATTGTAGTGTAGTTTTACTTACGGAGCGAATTTGTCAACTTTCACAGATGAATAGATAAACAAGCAAGGGCCTGAGTAGCAAGGGTAGTCTCTCCTTATGAGACAAGTAGGTTTTAATAGAGAGAGTATTAATTGGTATACAGTAAAATTTGATTTGTGGATAAACTTTAGATAATAATTGTTGTAAATCTAAGATTAGTTTTTAGGCAGCGAGCCTATGTAGGGTATATTGAGATACATTTACTGTTTTGGTACATTAAATTTAACGAGAAGAATAACATGTATTTTAGTTAGGAAAGTTTTAAGTAATTTGACGAGTAATGATGCTATGAATAAATTAAATTTACGCAATTGCTTGAGATAAGAAATCTTTTTATTAACATTGTTTTGCTCAATTATAGTATGAAGATGAACATAACTAATATTTGAAACGTTCCAAATTATACATGTTCTGGATAATGGTTTGGCTTTGATTTACATATATATATATATATATATATATATAGATATATATATATATATATATATATATATATATATATATATATATATATATATATATATATATATATATATATATATATATATATATTCAACTAGGTGGCTTCTTACAAGGCGTTAATTTTTCTAATTAAATAATTGGAGTAGAAAGAATACGACCATTAGCGACATTCTCCTTTAGTGTAGGCAACGTTTCTGATTACCCATTCCATCATCAGGCTGAAAGGATAAACACGATTTGTAAGGCAAACAAATGAAGTTGCGAACTTCATTGCTATCCACGGTAAAGGACCCTCTATTGCGTTCTACCAACTTCTTCTGAAGTCTTAATTTGGTAAAAGAGCGGAAATCGTGGGGTAACACTTTTAGATAAGGGTTACTTTTTTCCTTTACTTAGAAAATAAGTTAATGGACAAGATTCTCACCGGAATTTTCTGTTCTTTCGAAGAATATAATCCGTGAAATTCTGTCGTACAAAGCAACAGTAGAAGTCTGTTTTAATATTCTTCTATGATTCTTTAATTCACGGAAACATTTAAGCAAACAGCCATAACTTTTCGGACAACTTGGAAATTTTAGGAAATTAGATAATTTATGTTCGTAAAGTATTTATTTGCATATCAATATTCATATAATAGTAAAGTAATGTATGCCCCAAATCACTAATAATAAAAGAAAGCCAAAACCTGTAACATTTAGCTATATTTAACATATAATATGATGAATCTCTATGAAAATTACAGCAACAAAAAATTCATATAGAAAGCTAATTAACATGCATAGAGTTACTTAGCAGTGAGAAGGACATCTATTCTTAAAGACATACTTTCTATGATTGTGCTGAACCTAACGAATTAATACTGACCGATCTCAGTCAGGCTGTCTTCAGTTGCTCATCAGAACCTAGCTGACGATGCTCTACTGGCTCTTTCAGGTCCTGCTCAAATTTGGATGTATTATATTTATCAACTTTCAGTTTAATTATCGCCAACAAATCCTTAATGGATTCAAGTGTGGCGAATTCCAGACCAAGGTAGGTCTAAAAGAGTTGATTTTATTTTTAGTCAAGAACTTTGTTATTGCCTTTACTTTGTGACATTGTGCGCGACCATGCTAGAAAAATATAATTATCATCCTCAAAATAGTCCTGAACTGCTAGAAAAAGGTGCTAAGGAAGAACGTTTTGGTACAATTTTGAGTTAATGACCTTGTTTTGAGCCAAATCTTTAGTGTTACAATTCTCTTAGATGAGAACCAGGTCTAGAGATGAAGAATGTCGGGATGCCATAAGTTTGTTCCGAAACAAGAGTGGTGAAAAGGCTCCTCTTTCTCCCCTAAATGAGGGGTCTTCCATAAGTTCCAAACTAGCGAAAAGGAGCTTCATCAGAGAATATCAGTTTGTCAAATTCTTTATATATTAATATTCTTACAAAATTTGAGCCATGTCTATGGCCATCTTCGGTTAGATGAGTGTCAGAGAAAGAAGGTTTACCCCTTCCCTATAACCCAACATCTACTTGTGACGCCTGGAAAGATACACCTGTTCGGCCAGACAGCCTCAAGGGAGCCGCGTAAGCAGTTTTAGGTCCATTCCTTGCCGTCGCATCGTCTGATCCGCGTCAGACCCATGGTGCCAAGGATCTTTGCGTTTAAGCTGTGAGGACGCCGAGACTATCCCCCTCCACTGACGCGCCAAGTCTAATGAGATCTCCGTTCCCCTTTGGCAGGCCCCCGTCGACAAGCTTCTGCCAAGGCAGTAGAAATACTTCGAGAAATCTTAGAGAAAGGAGTACAATACAGCCACATCTTGGTTAGCAGTCAGGTAGAGTGTCGTACACCCGGCATTGCCTCCCAACAGCTTCCAACTAGGAACGCGACGTGTCACCTCTACCCGGCCTTGCTCGTATCTAAGGCCAAAGTTCCTACCGACAAACGATAGACACGGACAGTCACATATCACTTGGATATCGTCTTCGTTCAACGACTGGAGTACTCTCTTGTTCATTACCGCGCGAGGTTAAAGAAGAATGAATCATGCAAGTTGAACTTGGCAGCGCTCCGTTTATTCGCTGTATTCAAGACGCCAGTCATTTAGGCTTTACGTTAGTCTCCCCGATAATTGCACTCTCTCATCCTCTCTGGTAGCAATTAACGTGCATCCTCTCTAGGACTGTTACCCGTCGAGTCATTTGTTTCCCCCCCCACTTGGTACCCCGGGTCTCATTTTATTTATTGTCAGTTATTTACTTGTGTTATTAATATTTTCTTCGTATATAGTAAAGTTATATATTTTATACCATTATTTTCTCTAATCCCAGTACCTCTAAGAATTGATTATTTTAGCCAACGGCATTCGAATTTGTTTATTTGACCCTCGCAATGGGATCTGTATCCCAATTTCTTTGGCGTGCCTTTTTCACGGTCACCCCACGACAATGAGTCTTCTTCACAGCCCATCTCCACTTTAAATCTTTTTAGAAAAATCGCTCCACCACGATGCCCGCAGAAGCGTTCATACCTTACTTTTTCTATAGAGAGCATGCTTGTTCTTAAGAGCAAGCATTTGTAGATCTTGCACATCCAAAACACTTCATCACATGATGTGTTTCCAGGCCATCTAAAGACGATTTTCTTTGATCAAATACCCTTAGCAACTATCTCTTTGATTTTCAGACTACTTTGGTGTAGAGCAACAATGGTTGCACGCTTTCCTTTGGAAACAACGATATTTGGAAATCAAAACGATTCTAATATTTATTTTTACAAAGAAATATTATGAAGTACATCATTATTACAAAACATTATTCATTAGGGCCATATTGATCATCATTTTACTATTTTGAACTAAAAGGTATGCTTCTTTGACTAAAATTTAATTCAAATATGAAATGAAATAATGCTGCATGATTGGGATTCAGTGAAGGAATGCATTTTTTCTCATTATTTTGGAAATATATATTAATCTTAAAACATTTACCCATGACTTCACAATCAATTTTCTATATATTAGTTTGAAAGCTTTATTAAATAACTTTAAAAAAGATCTGAAGAAAATTATCCTTTAGAAAAACCTTTTTTCGAAAATATATATTCTGGACGAAAAAGTAAATAGAAGGAAAAAGCAATTAACTGGATACCTATAATAAAATTACACACAAAGGTGAAATCATACAAGGAAATGTAATTTCCTACTCGTTGGAGGATTTTTTTTTTATTAAGACAAAATTGGCTGTTTCCGTCACTCATATCCGTTGTTGGTATTTCTGGTTAGAGCATTTCTAGCTCTTTTAATTTAAGGAAAGAACAAAATAGTTTCATTCAGCTCATACCTGAGTCTTTTTCTAAAATAATATATTAAGACTCAATGAAGTTTAGAGATTTTTAATAATTTATCAAGATGCTATAAGGAATAGCATCTAATAGACTGGCAGACCTAAACTGTTTTATCATTGATATTTCTACAACCCCCATTATTAGATTGCACATAATCTCCTTGACACATTTATTTTATTATGTGAAATATTGAATTTAAACAATATAACATATTTTAGATACTTATCTTTGAAAGTGAAACCGATATTCTTAGCTATCACGAAATGAATTGATATGGAAATTCGATTCTGATTCAATTTCTGATTTTTATTTCTGAAGAAACTGGTGATAATTATGGCAGGTGAGATTATATTTCTCTACCAAGCATTCAGGAATCGTGCCTAGATTCAGTTAATTTGGGTTTTTGTTATTATTCACTCGTGTGATTAAATTTCAAATAAGAGGCATAAATTCTTCACACTCTGAGTAATGATTTATTCGCCGCCACGCATGATGATTAAAACCCTTCCCATAAGGTGATTTACAATACAAAAAATAATTTAATAATGGTTTTATCACTAGTCGCCTGACTTTTTAGACTTTTGACTTCTCAAAGGGGACATACAAATTAATTTGGTGACCGAACAACGAGAATCTAGTCTATTAGTGCTACCGTATTGATACCCATTATACGATCGATCCAGCGAATTACGCTAGCCAATGTATATTAATTGAATATAATCGTAGGTGGTGCTTCCTCTCGGCAAAAATATGTAGCCCGAAAAAAGTAAGGATTTTACTTCCATGACATACTTTATCTCTAAATCATCTCAATCAAATTTACTATGAAAAATTATACCCTTATGACTTAGTTATGGTTGTTATTTTCAAAATTCATCAGTGTTTTGGCCATTATATGTCTTGATGTCCTGCTTCCTCCATGGGAATTAAACAGCCGTGTCCATTAGCGATTAGCTTAATAATGTGTCATGATACGTCGCCTAATTAGATCTTCCTTTTGAAGCTTTACATGAAAAAGATCCTTAAAAACTGTAAGAAAAGAAGAATTACAACACGAAAACGACAAACCAATCTTCTCTAATCCATTATGGAAGAGTTAATATTTAACACCGACTACGATGAGGATACTAATGATAAAAAATATCTATCAGAGAGAATGTGACATATGATTCATAAAAAAGGGTTGGAGTGATGTGAAGTGAAAATTCTTAGGAGATAAATATCTCCGAGTGTTTAAAACCTGGAGGCCTAGACAATTTCTAAGCCACGACCCCCATAAATGTTGGGGTTTACCAGGGCTCAACACTAAGTCCTTTAATATTTATAATTGTAATGTAGGAGGCGGCAAGTGATAGAAGAGGTGTTCGTTTGTATGGGCTTCTTTATGCCAATGATCTAGTAATTACAGCAGAAACTGTGCAAGAGGCAACAGAAAGGTTTGCGGAATGGTAAAGATCACTGCAACGAAGAGAAATGAAAATAAATGTGGATAAAACCAAGGCTATGGCTACAGGCAAAGAACGAAGTAAGAGAAGGAACACGCAAAGGTATCCATGTGAATAGTTGCTGCTGAAAAAGAGTTGGGGTAAATTCTGTACTGTGTACAGACGGCAAGTTATGGTGTCATAAGAGATGCTCTGGTCTCCTGGATGATAGATATGCACGGGACCACTTTGTGTGCCATTAATGTGTACAGCAAAGAGAGTGGCAGATGCCTGAGGAACACAGATTTATGGTAGAGGGGAGTGGGATAGAAGTAGTGGATAAATTTTTTATTTGGGTGATATGTAGAGATGTAATACAGACGCTGAAAGAGCCGTTAGGACAAAAATTGCGTATGGGTGGAACAAATGTAGAAAACTAGCCAGTCTTCTTATAAATGGACACATCTCGCTTAGTAGCAGAGTAAACTTCTGCCGGATATGTGTCAGAACTTTCATGACCTAGTCTTCAAATACATGGTCACTTATCCAACACCTAGGGAAGCAGTGATTGTAGAATATTAAGATATATGACACATGTCTGGTGGGAAGACAGAATATTAAATGAAAGCCTACTACAGATGGTTGAAATGGAATGTATTTGGGATGAGATAAGCAGAAAAAGATAGAGATGGTATGACCATGTTAGAAGAAGAGAGGAGGAGCACATATTGAAGAGAGCTTTTGAGATGGAGCTGCGGGCAAGATGACCTAGAGGCAGACCGAAGAAGACCTGGAGGAAATGTGTAGAAGAAGATCTGAGAAGATGAGACATTGATGAAGAGAACATCATGGGCAGAGTTTAGGGGAGGAGACTCATAAAACGTCCAACCCCACGATAGGGAAAGTACAGTCGCTAAACGAATATAATGATGATGATGATGATGATGATAAAAATAATGATAAGTCCAGTGTTCTCATGCAGAAATTACTATGTTTTACCTATAAAGAGAAAGTTATAAATTATCGTACTCTAAAGTAGACGCAGCATTATATTAAAGAGGTTTGCATTACCATCATCATAACTCTTTTATCCGCTGTTCCATAAAATTAGCTTGGTCATTTTCAGAGGAAAGATTCAAAGAGGATTATGGAAATTGCATGAAAACTAAACGAGTATTTTCAAGAAAATGTAGATTTTTTAAAGTTTTTGACAGCAATGTATATAAGGGAAGAATTAAAGATAACCCGAGAAATATTAAAAAAAAAATGTTGGGAAGGATAAAGTTCAATCACTCATCAATCACACTATTGGGTTGGTATTGTGCAGATGACTATTAATTGTAGATTAACTGAACCAGCAATTTAAAATCATATTTATTAGAGAGTAAATATAAATTTGCTCAAAAACCACACTTCCACTATGAATTATGAAGACTTTTCCTTCAAAGTTTAATGGAATATAATAAATCTCATTTTCCTCTTCTCTTTTTCTTATCCAGTCATTTTAAATCTTCTATAATTTTTTGAAAGGCAGCGCTCGAAGGACGAATTATAGTTTTCAAGCCAATTGAGGGCCATTACTCTAAAAATGTGGACTTCAAATTGCAGAGAGAAGAAAAAAGAAAATATATATTTAATTTATGAGAGTTTTGACTTTCAGGAGAAAATTTTCAGCCGAGTTCTGATGGCATTTAAGATAAAATGACCACCATTTGCGCCTATTTATCATTTTCACGACTAAAATGAGTTGATTATAATCAGGTGGCACTAATTACGAATGAAACATCAACAAGCTAATAATATTTGGGAGAGAGCCTTAAGGGAACCTGATTTTTAACAATTGACTGGAGTAAACTTAGGCGAAATCGACGTTGGCACCTAAAGAAGCAGTTGAATAAACAACTGAATCGTGAAAGAGAATTTTTTAAAATATGGACCTGCTCATGGTAGCAGAAAAGAGTCATAAAGTGAAATTAAATCAAAATCAAATAAATCATTTATGATTAGTAGCAGTTTATTCACGAATTATAGTTAGTATGAATGTGACACAAATGGATAAATAAAATAATTAAATTTTAAGTAACTAAAGGAATATTTAAATATTATTCCAGATAAAGTAATTCATAATTCTCAAACATCTAATTTCATGATTCCCATTTTCCACAATAGTCCTTATTCTTGTAGTTATTCGCTCTTCAACAAAGGTTGTATTGTATTTATTCTTTGTATTCCTTGGCGTTAAAAAAGAATGAAATCCACCGTTGAAGAGAAAACACTTTCTCAATTATTTTTTTGTTCCTAAATTATTTACAGTTGTTGATGATGACGGATCAGATATTAATAAAGAACGACCCAACACTTTCCCTCTCCTGGCACACATATTTTATGAAAAAAACAATATTGTATAGGGGGAGAAGGGAAAGAGACTGGATTTGAGAGATAATAATGAAAGGAATTCGGGCTCGTAGAGATATCTCAAAGGTCGCAAATTGTTTGTAATTACTAAACGCTCCCGACGAGAAATGGCTAAGAAGAGTCATAATAGGCCTAAGGAACATTAGCGTCATTTTCCACAAAATCTTTACAATCCTGCATGAAGGAATCGCGGTTGAATCTTTAAAAAGAGAGAGCCGTAAATAAAATTGTGAAGATAAGGGAAATGAAAATATTTAGAAGATATATAGCCACATCTTAACCTAGAGCCACTGGGTCGGAGAAGGCATGCACCATCCAGATGTCAGCTGCTACATGATTCTTGATGATTCACTCCACACACATATGCTAGTGAAAGTAAGGGAGATTTTAGGCCTTTTGCACTTGAATGTTTATTGTGTACTGTTACAATTATGGCACATAGTTTTATTTTGACTCTCATTACTACTGGATATAGAATAAAAATTAATAACCAGGACCAAACCTGCTACGATAGTCGCTGGTATAATTTATCAGGACATACGAAATAGGTGGAAATAAAACATATATGATATTAATCAATCAGAAAATAATGGAGTGATAAAAGAAAATCATTGCCAGTCGGGAAACTTCTATGTACTTTTGCTCCAGATACATGTTTTGCCATTCCTCAGCTGCTCTCTTTTTGACAATAGGATGGTTGCCGTCCTCCATAATAGTCCTTTTTACTTCCGGGTCAAAAGGGATCTAGTAGTTTGCCATATTACAACCGAATTCTTGGTGTGTTTTTATTATGCAACAAGCGTAATTTGGAATCGTGAAGTTTGGCGAAGAGAAAGAGGTATTTTATATTCCACATAACTGAACATCATGCTGTCAGGGGGGGGAGATAGACATCGTACTCAATTGGATAGATAAAACAGTGGAGTCCACTTTGACAGTTAATCATCGTAAATAATATATCACCTTAACAAAACAATTAAAAAATATGTGAATAACAAATACAGGGTGACCCCCAGAGAACGGGCCTGCACACACTTTTTGTGATATATCCGTCATAAATTCATTTCCTAATCACCCTTACCCTCTCAGGACATGACAGAAGCAACGCCTGTGAACAAAACGATCTCAAGGGAGCTACAGTAAAGAAAATACTGCGTAAAACATTAATACAAGACAAGCTCGTTCAAGAAAGTGCAGGACACTTTTCTGCATCATTTGGAATGCACAAATATCCCTCCATGAGTGGACAAAGTCGAGAACTATGGGACACTGGAGAGCCAAAGTGCAGCTATTGACAACCGTCCAAGTCCTTTTGGACGCCACAGGAATCCTGCAGCTGAGCTGGTAGAGAAAGTGAGAGAATCAGTTCAACAGAGTCCAAAAAGCTCTGTGCGCAAGTGAAATCAGTCCCTCTGTATATTCCCTGAGACTTGCAGGAGAGTGCTAGTAATGGATGTAAAGGCCTTGCCATACATAATATAGACGAAACAGACCTTTATAGCCTCAGATAAGGAGAAGAGAAAGTCTATTACAGTCAAGATACTGGAGAAGACTCAGGAGACCCCAACTTTCCTTAACCTCCCCTGGACCTCAGAGGGAGATCACTTCCATCTTGAATGAAAGTTAAACTAGGAAACAAATGTCTTCTGGTGGACCTCCAGACCAAATAAAAGGGCAACCAAGCCCTTACACTCCCCTTAGTGCATGGTATAGATTGCAATATCAGCCAGAGGCATCATCGGACCATTCTTCTTCGAGGAATCTGGCGCAACACTGACAGTCACCAGGGAGCGGTATGTTGAGGTCCTCAAAACCTTCAAGAGGGAGATAGAGACCGTGTTTCCGTCACTTATGGGTGAGTTTTGGTTTCTTTTAAGATGGAGCAAGATCTCACACCTCAAATCAGTCCCAAGATTGGCTGAAAGAGAACTTTGGTGGCCATGTGTTCAGTCTAAAAACTGATTTTGAGTAAACACCTCACAGCCCAGACCTTGGTTCCCCAGATTTCTTTCTCTGGGGCTGCGTTAAAGACACAGTCGAAGCAGGGAGATCCTGGATTATTACGGAACTAAAGGAAGCCATTAGAAAGGAGATCAGAGTATTTAGTCAGTCGGTTTGTAAGGACGTCATGGATAACTTTGTGCTGCGCTTCAAGAAATGTACAGAGCGAAGTGGATGTCATTTCGAACACGTGCTTTAGAATACTGAATGAAAGTCCAAAGACTCTCATGTTTTGATATGATGTTTTTACACACAATAATCTAGTTACTACCAAAGTTTAATTCAATCCTTGCAGAAAATTAATAAATGAGGCCTATCGAAAGTTATGCCCATTTTTGGGGATGTCCTTGTATCAACCTAAAAACTTGTCAACTAACCACCACTTTTGCAAAACAAGACAATGGCCTTAAACTATAATGAACATCAGAACTTAAATAACAAGTATTATCTCCGGGAAATAAATTTACTAAATTTATTAGGCAATTTATGAAATCTTTATTTGCATGGGTTAAACTACCAGTAAAGCATAATGCGAACGTTATCAAACTCATACCGTTAATTCACACCAAAAAGGCAACTTGGATCCGTCTCAATGCCAATAGAGATTCGGTGTCTTGTGACGCATCTCTAAATGGGTTAGGTATACGCTTTCCATCTGAATTTTAAACTATAGATTTAGGGCGCGAACTATAACATACTCCTTTCATAGTATATTCTTGATATTATTTCCATGCTCTTATCTCCAGGTTCAAAGTTATAGACAAAAGTTATTATCATAACTTCTCCCATTTATTATTCTCCCCCTACGAAACTTTCAGCCCTACCTATCATCTTTCTTTTCTCTTTTCTTGTTTTATCCGCTTGTGAACTAGTTAATAAGTACCACTCAATTATTTTCTACTTAGGAAAGAACTGTATAAGGGGAGGATTAATGTGGTGGTATTAAACCCCAATGATTGACCCTCTTTTTTGCGCAGTGTGAAGTTATTGATGTATATATACATATAAACTGCTGATTATTGGAATAAAATTAGGAAATAAGTTGGAAAGATTCAGCTCCAAAATTCCGGAAATCGACAAAAAAAGCCAAGCAAAATGTTTACAGTGGAGAAATTGCAATAGTTTTGGTGTTAAAATCGCAAGAAGAATTTTTAACATGATTCGAATCAGTTGTATAGCCTTTTGTCCATAAAGATTTAGAAAATGATATTTCGTTAATTTGGCGATCTACAAACAGATTTAATATACAATCACTAGAGAAGGTATTACAAAAATAATAACCAGAAAAGAAGGCTAGATCAAATAAGTAGGGGAAATGCAAAAGTTAGAGAAAGACAGAAAAAAAAGACTTGGGGTTGTGAATAAAGAATTATTTTATCAAAACTTATTTGAATATTGTAATATCTTAAAGTAATATTTATCGATTTTATGCATGCTGCTAGATTTAACCTTAGTGCTATCGTTGCTACTCCTAAGCACATTGTGTTATTTCATGAGAAAACAAATTTTGTGCTAGAGGCGTGTTAATTTATTTATGTACTAGTTACAAGTTCATGTCTAGTGCCCACTTGGGTATCTAGCTTAAATGTCGAGAAAAAATTATATTAGTAATAGACTTAAATATTTTAAAGTATAGTCAATACATTTTAACAAACTTTTTTTAACGCTTTGAGATTTACCTGAAAAAATGGAGAAATATATGATAATTATGGTAAAATGGATTAATCCTGTTTAACACTGATGCCTTCATATGAGTTCAGTAAGGAAAAATAGCGTGCCTCGTGAAATGGTTTCGAATCCATGATCTATTGCGTGCCACAAACAGGTGTTGCCCGCTTAGCCACGATGGTTCGAATCCCGGTGAAGGCTGATTTTTCCATACATAAGAATGATACACAAAAGACTTCGTCTCTTTATAAGACCAGCCCAAGATAAACCAGAGATTAAAGAAAGAGAGATATAACAAACAGAATAAAATAATATAAACTCCTTTAGCTGTTAAGAATATGACAAGTAGTAAGGTTATAACTCATGCCATCAAGCGCTCTTTGCTTTTCAGGCTACTGCAGTAATCAATATGAGGCAGTCAACATAACCTCCAAAAGTATTGAACGGGAAAATCACAATATACGTATAACACGGTGTATGCTCAACATCCATTGGAAAATATATATATATATATATATTTATGTCCGCATTATGTAACAATAAATCTTTCAACCATGAATTATGCCTGGGTGTGGTCATATATGTAATATTATTCGTTAATTATGAACAGATATGGTGAAAACCCCAAGAGATTTTCAAATAACATACGAGGGGCGGTCAATAAGTTTTGCAATTCGGATATAAGGAATCGAGATATGAAGAGAAGTGTTTTATTATTTTTCAATATAACTACCCACAACTTCAATGCATTTGCGCCACTTGTCTCTGAGGCTTCGAATTCCCGAAAACGAGAAATCTTCCGATTGCTGTTCAATCCCCTACTGGATGGCGAGCTGGAAATCTTCATCGCGTCCAAACCGGCGTCAACGCAGTGCAGCCTTGAGCTGGCGGAATAAAAACTAGTCGCTAGGAACCAGATCTGGACTGTAGGAGGGATGGTTGAGCTCCTCGAATCCGCACTCGCGCAGGACAGCTTGTGCAACTCTAGCCTTGTGGACAGGGGCATGTCATGGAGGACCAGGACACCACGTGTCAACTTGCCGCGCCGCTTCAGACGGATACACTTGTTCAACCCAGCCAGTTCCTCGGCGTAATATTGGCCTATGATGTTCCTTCTACGAGTTGCATAGTTCACTATCAACACTCACTCAGAATCCCAGAAGATGGTGGCCCTGATGTTCTCGGCTGAGGGATGGTTCCGGAACTTAATGGGGGTATGAGAACATCTGTGCTTCCAGGCCATGCTTTCGAGCTTGGTCTCTGGATACCAGTGATGGACACACGTTTCTTCACCTGTCACTATGCATGACTCGAATCCCACTGTGTCTTGGTTGTACAGGAGCAGCAGCTCCTACGAACTTTGACCTTTGACGACGTTGAAGTCGATCATTAGGCTTAAGGTTTCATGAGGTTTCTAGGGACCCAACGGGCAGATACCGTGGTCATGGCCAAATTGTGGTGGATGATGTTGACAACACTTCCATGTGATATTCCAAGTTCTCGCTCGATTTCTTCAACCTTTACCCGTCGGTTTTCGAGGATAATCCTCTCAAAACGGGCCACATTGTCCTCGTTGGTCACGTCTGACGGGCGTCATGGACGGGGGTCAACTTCAAAGGACTTATGACCATGGCGGAAGTCCCTATTCCAGCGAGCAATGGTTGCATAGGAAGGGGCAGGGTCGGTGTACACTGCAACCATGCGTTCATTGATTTATTTTGCATTTTTGTCTTCCTTGGTCAAAGATTTGATCACTATGCGGTGCTCAACCTTCTCCATTCTTGAAAAATTTGTGACTGAAGATCTGCGATCAGCTACTGATTCTTAAATAGACGAGGCAGGATCGTGCGGCTGCAGGTCCTGACTTGTTATAACTTGTGCTATCACCCCCACAAACAGCCATTCTCCTTTCTCTGTTTTGCCCTACCGATTCGCAAAACTTATTGACCGCCCCTCGTAGCTAAGCGAAGATTCTATGAGTCAAATTACTTTTGGTAGTTGGTATACAACGGTGCTCATTACAGTGCCTCTTTAGAACGAAAGATTTAGTATGCTAAAGCAATAACCAGTTGCGAATAAATATTTTGAGGTATGCGATAAATTTATCCTGCGCTTCCTCATTTTAATTGGAAAACTATTAGATAAATGTCTCTTCCAGGAGCTTCAATTGCATTACTAATTAACTCACCCATCATTCCCAATGCCTTCGCATCCGATCGAGATAAATTGAATTACTATTTTATGGCCAATGCTGAGAAAAACTTTCTTTCTTCAAAGCTTATCAAGGTTTGTGCGAATAAAATGTCTAGTAAATTCACCAAAGCTATCTTTAATTAATTACTTAGAAAATCGGGGAGAAGTAAATCCTCTTTTATTCTGTGTTTGCATCTTGCGATTAAAATGCAAACGCGGTTCTCACTCTGGAATTATGACTTGCAAGATCTTGGCATTAAGAAAAGAGAGATCTAGACGTATGATTCATCCCTTTGCTCTTCGAGGCTTGAGCTAAAACCGTACATAATTTTATAAAGTTGCCCCTACCCCTCATTTTCCGTATATACTTTCATATTCAGGCGCACCTGAATATGCTATGAAAGTGTTTAGATGTCTTGCGCAGAGAAACAAAAAATCTCCCGAAAATGCTGATTTGGTGAACTTGAGGGAGAGAGAGTATTTATTGAAAAGATCTTTTAAAATGGTATACATTGGGAAAGTTATGAAAGAAATTTTTTATTCAAATAAAATTTTCTACAAAGTTTAAATTCGGGATTTGCATTCAATTCTGTATGATAACAAGGATGAGTTACTGGGGGTCTTTGTTGCTATGTACATAGAAAAGCACTAACATACTCAACGGTAAAATCCAAATTAAATTTCTTCCATTGTTTTTAATAATCTTGTCTCAAAAATTTCATTATTTTTGGAATTCCCACATAAATTCTCAACGAGTTGAGGACGTCGCTATATAGAGTGTTCAAGAAAATCTTCAACTTAGTGAGCTAATAATTTTTTCTCGTAGTCGGGTTCTTATTTATGAATTATTATATTATAACTTTATTTGACAAGACTTATGAAATAGAGCCCTTAATATTTGTTATAAAATGACTTTGTAAGTTTTACTCAAATTATTCTTTAATCCTTTATTACAAATAGTATCATAAGTTTCGCTTTATTTTCTTCCCCACGCCACCTACAATAGCAAAGATTATGGCTAGATCGTCGATCTCGTCGTAAATGTAAACAAATCTTAAAAAACAAAATGAATTCCAAGGCTATCTCATTTCTCAGGAAACTCATTTATTAATGATAATAAATTGAACGGCCAGAATGTGATTCTACCCTGGATTTTTTTTCCCATTTATTTCCTTATCTCGACTAATTAAACTTGTGGCTCAAACTTACTTTCTTAGTTGCAGAAGTTCTGGCAGAATCTAAATGGTAACTTCTTCAAATGTTGTTATACTTTGAGTAAAAACAAAAATAAGCTAAGGATTTTATATTTTCAATTTGAAGTGATTATTCCTGATTCTACAGGGAAAATACCGTCTACAGTATTTACCAATTAAAACTCTGATTAAAGGTTAAATGAATCAAAGATTTCATCTTTAATATCAAAGTTTAGCAAGGTGTCTTTCTTACCTTAAATTTGAAGCTTTATCTGAGAACCTACCGATCTGCAGTGCTTCTAATTCTCTTGAGTTACCAAATATTTAATATCAGTTGTAGGCAGATTTTAAGGAAAGAGTTTATCTATAGAATTAATATATTTCACCTAGAATTCTTTTTTAAGGTATATATTCTAAAAGTAAATAATCTTAAAATGGATTAAGTCAAGTTCCTCTAGTGATCTTTAAATATATTCATCATGTGAAGACCAATATACATCTAAAATGGGTTTCAATCATTCTATTTAGTAATTTTAAAGAGAAACGAAGAAAAACTTCTTTTTTTCGAACTTCGGCGACGAGAGAAAATAATCTATAAAATTTATTACCCTAAGAAAATTTCGATATCACTTAAGGAAACCGAGCAATGTTTAATTAAATGGCAGATAGGTCGAATGAAATTATTCACGCATTGCTGAATCCATCTTTTGAGGGCCCCATTTAGAATACATTGGATAAATTCTATTGTCAAGGTATGCCTGTGTAGACCCTTCCAGTGTAAGCGCGTGTACACTTGCACGGGAAGGTAGCCGACACGAGGCCGTCTGCAAAAGGCTTTGGAGCAATTAAAGGAGTGGAAAGCCACCTCCTCGATGAGTGAGTTTATAAGTTGCTGGGATTTATCTACTGACTTGCCAAGTTGCAGTTCAAGGATATATAAAGATCAGGACCCAAATATAATTTCAATATAAATAATAAACGGGGCAATATATATACAAAAGAGGGAACAAATTATGTTTTCAAACAATAGTTAATTAATCGGGACAATTTACAAGGTGAGAGAGTTAAGAGGTGAGTGCAAAGTTATCGTTAACCCGAATACTGGATATTATTTAAGTTTGAGCGGACAACAAATTAAAAAGGGGATTTAGGAGACAAATGACGGGGGGGGGGGGTACTCATGGGATTACAAGCAAAATCGCTTTACCTTGAAGATTAGAGTTGTTCGGAGGTGGAAGAACAAAGGCATAGGTCTTCGAGGAGACACAAATGATGGTTCGGACGAGGACTCGTAGATGAGGGTTTGATTACTTCTTGCAGGAAGAATGAGATTTCTCTGCTCCAGAGAGATGTGATCTCAAACACAAGGGACTGTTCTGTGGTACGGAAAAAGGGTCTCAGACACTGGAAACGTGAGTTTTTAAGGGGGAAAGGTGCGATATGAGAGGATACGCACAGTTCTCTTGGAAGAAGATGACTCGATGAGCTTTCCTCTGAACAGGGGCCAAAGCTTCCCGAAGGCCGATCTGCTAATGAGATCATAACAACTAGGTATGACTCGAACAGGGGTTGCAAGACTTCGCGCAAACAGACAAACAGTCTGAACGGAGGGACTGACAGACTCTTAATCTCCTCAAGGTATGGCGGATGCAGAGTGAAATAGCCCGGTGGCTGGTCCCTTAAATAGCCCTAGGGCATAGCTGTCCCAAGAGAATTCACGACGCCAGTCTGTGCAAACTTATTTCAAGGTAGAGACGGGGTTGGGTCAAACACCAAAGTTTGCCTAAGGATATGGGAATGAGCTCGTAC
Source organism: Ceratothoa steindachneri (assembly GCA_963969495.1). Classification (NCBI taxonomy): domain Eukaryota; kingdom Metazoa; phylum Arthropoda; class Malacostraca; order Isopoda; family Cymothoidae; genus Ceratothoa; species Ceratothoa steindachneri. The sequence continues at coordinate 193,731,983 of OZ018323.1, read as the reverse complement.
GGGTGCTTTCGCGGGGGAAGGAAATGTTTGCAAGGAATAAAATGAGAACTTGGCGTTATTGCAGGCGATGGAGAGCAATGTGTATGTCTTGCCTAAGTAAATACAGCCTTGTCTCACGACTCAGCACGAGACAGCTTCCTTTTCGTTGATTCTAAATTCCCACGCCAAGGAACACGTTTTCTCTAGCTCGAGGGGCTTCTTTGCACAGTGTTCCTTCAAGGGGCATAATCTAACAACTATCTCTATTCACAAAGGGTGTAATAATCCTAAAAAATGCTCAGCGTCGAAGATGGTTGAAGAATTATGAAGATTATACAAACACGCGAAAGTGTTCTAGTTGACGAAAATTGAAACACGTCAATTATTGAATGAACTAATATAAGTTTTTAATATAATGAACGTCTCGCGTATGAAAAAAGATTGATCATTCTTTGATGTAAATAAATTCAGTGAGAAAATAAATAATTTGTTTCAAATTATTTTGATCCGACTAGTAATTAACATACCTAAACACCTTTTCACTTACTATGAAGTTTATCATTTGAATCGTCTCTGTGATAATATAATATGCATTAATACCCTCAATTCGTCTAAATTATTATTCAGATAATTATTTACAACAAATAAATCGAATAAAATTTATGTAGCTTGGTATAAATAGACAGCATGGGTTAGCTGGCCGATTTAATTCAAAGGAATATATCTGAAGGAAATTGATCTTTATCACGTAAATTTAAACTTCGTTAATGCATTGTGAAATTGAATTACCTTCACCTGGACTTAGTCAATTTAACCGAGTATACTTTCAATGTACTCAGTCAGCATAAGTTAACTTCAAAATCTATCACTAAATTTTACAGTCTAGTTTTAAAGGATAATGTATGTTAGTAAATTACATCACAATGTAATTAGACACATATATCCCATTCTCCCTTTTAAGTTTGGAACCCGAACGATGGATGTATGGAAGTGGTCAATGCGCAATTCAGTATTGTATTTTATTTTAGTAATTCCCTCTCCTTATAAGAAAAATGATTGTTCCAAGAAATTATCAAACGAAAAAGGGAAACTTATAAATAATTATTAAGATGATTTTCTTAAATGAAAGAATGGCTAAGATCGTTGAAGTATTGTGAATTTGTAGGGTTGTCAAGTGGCTATGCATGATGATACTGTTAATATCGGGAGGATTGCATACTGTTCCGTCGCCAACGCCCGCAAGTGGATTTGTGAATATTTATCTTCCAAATATTTTTAGTCTTCTATCTTCCTGACCTTGAATTTGAGAATAAAAAGAAACAAGGCTCGATTTAAATGAAAGTTGAAAATAAATGATGCCTATGGAAGGATTAATGCAGTATATCGCTAGAATCAAAATTCTTAGTAAAAAAATAACTTTCATAAAGGCAAAAAATGAATACAATTTTCACAATAGAAAACTGAAAAATAAATAATTGCAATCTTGTTAAATTTACGAATATATGTAAGTTCGAAATGAATCTGAGACAGATGGGAAAAGTTACAGACATTGTCTAGACATTCTCTAATTTGGGCAAAATAAACATCTCTTATTGACCAGTAAAATTTATGATAATAAAAGTTTTGTAGACGCTTTTGTAGGCAAATAATTATATGTTTTAAGGCAAAGTTTACGATATCGGAGGAAAGTTCTCCACCTTTTCATCAGTAATTCCTTGCTCCTAATACTGTCAACAGCAAGGTTGACTCGAATAAATTCCAAATCACTGTAGAGTTGTGAATAACATAAGAGAAAAGTTTTATGGGGTTGTTTAGAATCCCAGCATTAACTATTTTTGCTTAGGTGCAAAATACTCATCAAAAAGAGGAAACAAGAATAATAAAAATATGCTATTATATTTCTTAAATTCTTTAACAGCCAAATTACTTGACATTTAAGAGCACCCAGAGATGGAATAAACCTACTCACTGTGTAGTAGATAGCACGTGAGTAAATATGTTCGAAACCCGACTTGATGAATACTTCAATAGTGTAAGTCTAATGTAGTAAGTGCATAGAAGACAAAGTCTTACATAACAAGGAGTTAGGGAATAAAATGAATGAGCAATAAAAGATGCCAGTGAAGTCTGCTTGCATGGCATGGAGTGAATGTGAATTCTCCTTTTCTTTTTCTGTCTGTCCTAGACGTATATATATTTCATCAGTAGTAGGCAAAGCCTGCAAGAGAAGAGAGTACTGTCCTAACACACTTCCCCTGGTTCGTAGAATCGTGTTCGTGCATTTGAGGGATAACTGAACTTGCAAGTCAAAGGGTGCTACACATTTAGATAAGTGTGACCGTAGAATTGAAATAGTCAGAAAAAGTCTATTAAAAAATGTTAGATGGTACATGTAGATACTCGTAAGTGCGTACGGTAGAATAGAAATAATTAAAAAACTGAATGTAAACCAAGTTAAATGCTACACATGTAGATAACTGTATCCGTAGAATTGAAATAGTTAAATTAACAGCATGTTAAAAAGGAGCATGATATATACACTAGCATTAGAAATTGGTAGTTTAGCACCGTCTGTTTGCGGACTGGTCTGGAGTGGACCTTAGGATCTTTTCTGGTCCTTGTTTCTGTAGTTCTGTAGAGAAATTTTCGGATGAATACGCGGGCAATATCATCATCCAATCCGATGGCTCTGTCACGTTGGAGGAGTTAGCCAATCACGTTGGGGCACAGACATGTGAAGATTTACCCATTTCTGCGTAAAGTTATATTTTTCTTTTGAATTTTAATAAAATAGGTCTGTGGGCTAAATATACCAATATTAGAGTAAATATTACATATATTAAAAAAAAGAATTATTTTTGTGTATTTAGGACGACAGAAATATATGTTATAAAATTATGACAAATTTAGTAACTCCGATTGTATTTTTACTTTATGGTATATGACTTAAATCACTTTACATGAAGACCTGTATGGCATCTATTTTTACATCGTATTGTTGTACTCGTGTGCCAATAAGAACAACGGGTCTGTTTTTTCTTGCGGAATTACGCAGTGAGAATGTTTGTCAAAACCTGCAATCTTGCGTCTTTTAGGTCTTGTTTTCTGATATTGTTGCTGTGTTTCGCAGTATCTTTCCAAATTCTTCCCAACCACACTTCTAGGAAAAGATACAAGATTCATAGCATCATTTCTTGAGCATATCTTATGGAGCTGCCAAACATTAGTTATGGCCACAGCGTTATTCATATACGTTACTCTAGATGAGTACCACTTCTGTCCTCGAATGCCAATTGGAGAGTTTTGGTTCATCCAAACAATACCTCCCATGCGAGCATTATATATCTACTAAGTAAGGTTATTGTATTTAAACATGCTTCTTACTCGATGGGGAACGAGAAGCCTGACCTATAGGTTTAATTCCTAAAGCATTTGAGCAAATACCCACAACACTGTTGTCATTCCAAGTGCATATTAGTATGCACCCCCTGTTATTTTTCTCCAGGTTTTCTTTGTTCGGTAAAGGAGATTTCTCTTTTCTGGTCCCTTTAATTTGCCAGTAGTTTTTTTACTTTTCTTTCAGCGGTAACATTAGATTTAGCCTGGTAAAAGAATTATTAAAGCACAAATGAAGTGAAAGAGGATTGCTGTTCAGAACTACATTAGGAAATCTCATAAAAACTTCTCCCCCTAATCCAAATTCAGAATATAGAACACCTTATTCCTGATAACGTTCAAACCAAACCACATAACCAAGTGTGGTTGTCCGAAACAAATCTTGAAGCCAAAATGGATTGGATTAGGCAAATGAATTATGTACAGCCACGTTTTTCGAAATACTCGCACATAGACACATTAAAGCTTTAAAGTTCATTTAGATATTCTAATAACCGCTTAATTTTAGCAAATTTATCGTACTGTTTAAGTTGTTATTATCAGCAAAATGCAAATGCGTAAATATTGATTCAAACCTATCACACCTTATTGCTTTGCAAACTAGTGGATGATATACGTCTGATGCACTTTCACAATACATTTTTCGTTTTCGGTTCCACCGTGCGATAGCCACTATCCAACAATATTCCTAAGAAGCACTTAATTTTATCATTTGAAATTTCAAAATAATTTTTCTCTGAAAGCGTATTTATTTGTTTTTAGAACAGTAAGATTTATAAGCATTTCATAAAAAAATAATTCAAGATCCTGACTAGGAGTGAGTTGTTTGCTTGAAAGTTCTTGCTTTTGAATATCTTCAACTAACCAACTTGAGAAATTAGATTTACTATCTCTTTTTGTCCAGTTTCTATTATGGAGAGTGTTGATTCTTTTTTTATTGGAGGTGATTCCAATTCACTGTCACTAAAGGAGATTTCAATGCACTTTCTGAGGGAAGTATACTTCCTTGCAATTTATCTATTGTTCATGTAGTCGTACCATCATCCGTGGAACTATCAGGTGGTAAAATTGGAATGGTAATCGATTCACTGGCTAAATTGATCACTTTGCTTAGTGCTTGATATCTAGACGTTCATCATGTAGAATCTGGAAGGGTTCATTTCACTGATATATATATATATATATATATATATATATATATATATATATATATATATATATATATATATATATATATATATATATATATATATATAAAATATATATATATATAAATATATATATATATATATATATATATATATATATAAATATATTTATATATAAATATATATGTAGGGGAATCGTCACTTTCCCTCCCCCTCAACCCGTTCACTCTTGGTGCAGTCACAAGGCGGTTAACGCAAAGGCATCCGCCCCAGGCATCGGTGGGCCAAGAGCGTGACCACAGACAGCGTCGCTCAACTCGGTGCCATGGAAGAGCCTAAAGGCCAAATGTAAGATCTCCCCCAGAAGAGTGAGATCCAGTTTCACGTCAAATAAGAAATTTGGAGACGTGTTTCTCCCAAACTCGAAGGCTAACGAAGAGCCGATGTTTGACTTCGTGGGAAAAACCGTTGGCCAAAAGAATTAGGAATAAGGATAGAAAAGTAAGTTAAGGAATGGAGAATAAAGATAAAACGAGAAGATGATGAAGGAAAAATATAGATAAGCCTGGAAGATGAAGAAAGAAGAACGTGACGGAAAAATGAAATAGCGAAAGCAGAAAAAGAGGCGGAGGAAAGGAGAATGAAGAGGGAAAAAGAACGTGCTCAAGCTGAAAGAGTTGAGAGAGAAGAAAAGGAAAGATTGCTTGCACTCGAAAGAGCACCGATCGAGAATCTCATAGAGGCCGAGGAAGTTGTAGCTCGGCCTGGACCTAAGGAAGGACCATCGAGGGAAACCCAGCCAAATGGGGTAACGATGGAAGTAGAAAGTATGGATGAGGTACCAGCATGTGTACCTAAGGAAGAACCTACGAGGAGAACCCAGCCAAATGGGGTTATCAGGGAATAAATAGAAGGTAGAGTAGAGGTACGAGCAGGTGTGCCTGAGGAACTAGCGGCGAAGAGAATCGAGTCAAATGAGTTGACAAGGAAGGAGGAAAGAGGTGCTTTTGTGATACACCCAGGTAAGACTAATCAAATGGTAGACGTGGATGAGTATCCCCTAGCCCTAGTAGTCTTTTTTCCGAACGGAACGTCCAAGGAGTTACCGCAAAATCGTTAAGTCGTAGTGAGCGTCACGCCCATTAACGACATCGCAGGGAAAAGTTTTCTCGATCCCCAAAGATCGAACCCAGACACGATCTTCCCGTGTACCTGGTTAAAGGGGAGCTATGGGACTCAAGTTCTCATCATTTATGCCCCGCTGCAACAGGCCGCTCTAGCCATAATGTTCAATTTAAACGTAGTCAAGTACCATGAGAAGGGTAATTCGAGAAGGTTGAAATACTGCTACCTTTTAGTAACATACTTTGGTAGACTCAATAACCCGAACGGCCGACTCAGGCGCGGTAAAGTATTCGTATTAGAGCACCATTTTAGTATTAGCTACATCAAAGCGGCCGATAAAGTACAGCTGCTTTATAGGCAGGGACAAAATACCTTTGAGGGTTATTTCAGTACCTAATGAGCGTGAAACCATATTTTCATTTGTTGTATGTGTTAAAATTTATCGGTAGGATTTAAGTTCTCAAAAACTTAGAAATGTAAGGAAGTAGCTTGTTTTGTTGTTTTTTTTTGTGGGTAATCGACGAGATAAGGTTTTTTAATTTTATGTAAAATTGTTTTGCGAGTAGGTCAAGTTCGACACATTGCCTGTGTAAACGCGCGTGAGGGCAATCATGTGTAAGGAAACTTAATGTAAGAGAGGGCTCAAAGAAATACAACTTTGCTAATCTCGAATAGGTTGAGGAAGTTGTTTTGAGTTCCTGGGAGTCACCCCCCCCCCTTATTAAGTTCTTCGATGGCAGGTGTGGAGGAGAATCGTCACTTTCCCTCCCCTTCCCCCCGTTCACTCTTGGTGCAGTCACAAGGCAGTTACCGCAAAGGCATCCACCCCAGCCATCGGTGGGCCAAGAGTGTGACCACAGCGTCACTCAATTTGGTGCCATGAAAGACGCTAAAAGTCAAAATGTAAGATCTCCCCCAGAAGAGTGAGATCCAGTGTCACGTCAAATAAGAAATTGGAGACGTGTTCCTCCCAATCTCGAAGGCTAACGAGGAGCCGATGTTTGACTTCATGGGAAAAACCGTTGGCCAAAAGAACTCTCCTGGGGCCGTCCTCAAGCTCCCCTCCCTTACCACTCTCTTAGTAGGGTGACGAGGTATAAATGAGGAATTCTGAGGAAAATCGTGGTAGTATACGTCAGTCTCTAGGTGATGAATTCTTCGGATCAAACCGAACTACCGAGACTGAAGAGGTAGTTTACTTGGGTCGCAGACCAAGATGTACCCTGCAAGAGAGGCAGGGCTACCTACCTTAAGGGGCAAATCAGAAGCTCATCCTCAAGCTAGTCCCAAGTTATCAAACCAAACGATAAGTTAACTTTGTTAAGTTCCACTTACTCTCGCCAGAGAGACTCCTCATATCCCGTTGCACCTCGAACACCTGGGGTATTCCTCGTCCTTGAGGAATTAAGAAGAAGAAGGAAAAGGCTTCCTCTCGAGCCCGTTACTCGGTGGCCACACCAAACTCCTAAGTTAACTTCGTGATGAACCAAGTTTAACTTTTTCTCGTCAGAAAAACCCCCCTCCGTTATACTCGCCCTTGAAGAAGAATGGAACTAAGAAGAAGCTCATCCTCGAGCTAGTTTCTGGTTACCAAATCGAACTTTAAGTAACTTATTCTCGTCAGAGAAACCCCATCTCATCGATCCTCGCCCTTGGAGAAGACCCTCCCCGAGTTCAGTACTCGTCCATAAGGAAATAAGTAACGAAGGAGAAAAGCTCTTCCTCGAGCTCGTTACTCGGTGGTCACACCGCACCCCAAGTTAACTTGATTTAAGAACCAAGTTCGACTCACTCTCGCTAGAGAGACCACGACTGACTAGGTGTTGCATAAAGCACCGTATTTGTTCTCGTACTTAAAGAACCTCCCCCCTTGAAGAACGTGTGGATCCCCCAGCTGCCACCTTCGCCAAAACAACCGTGTGATTTCGCCCAGCTACATCTGGCAAGACCCCACGCGTCGTGAGTCAATAACATTTCTGAGGCCCTTTAAACTACAGATGAGTCCGTAAGCCTAATTCTTATATTATTGTTGTGTGTAGAGAAATTAAATAATTTTTGTGGGTAAACTAATTTAATTAATTCTTTTTTATGATAATATTCAGAGTATTGCTGTAGTAAATGTTTAGATGGTGTGTATTCAATGGTTAAATTTAAAATATAAGTCTATTTTGGGAATTAGTGTTGTTTCTTTTATATCCTTACGTATTTCGGAACGGCTCTGTTCGTTAAGATATTTAGATATCAATATATATTAGACACTCTTAGCACTCTTAGAATAGAACAAAAAGGGGGGGAATTTTACGACAAAATATATGATAGTTAAACTACTGTATAGGAGCCAAAAGTTTACTTTACTAGACTAGTTTCAGTATGTAGTTTATTAGTTGAAAATGGCACCCTGCCGAAACTAGTCCGATAGATATAAATGAAATCTTGATTTAAATATTGTGGTTTACCATTATCTTCCGATGATAGAGGGTATGATATACTACATACTGAAACTAGCCTCGTAAATTAAACTTTTGGCTATTATACAGTGGTTTCACTAACATATACAATAACTCGTCATTGATTTCTTTTACTTAGATATATATATATATATATATATATATATAATTAAAAATCACACTATATAATATATCAAAATCAAGTCTATAATTAAGCTCAACGATCCCAAATATAGTTTGATTAAATTATACTTCCGTTGGATTCCACTCGTTCCATATAATACATACGAGAAGTTTTTATAATATATGAAGTTATATATTATATAAAATGACATACACATGTATTTATATTAATTTATAATAGTTATAAGGTCAGAATCCTTAGGAAGTGTAACACTCGAAAATCTTACACTATACGATACTGCTAATTCCGAGCGACCTAAATAAATGTCGGACACCAACGTTTATTCTTACATAAAACAAACATTTCTTTTGTGTTACTTCAAACATTGTCCAGCCACAAATATAATGCATTATGGTAAAAAAAAATATCAGCCTAAGAAAAAGAAAAATTATGAATGTGAGATATACATACTTGCTAATGGTAGGGGCAAAAAAAATTAAATTTTTTTATTTCACTCAACTTTGAGATTTAAATACACAAAGGCACTGATTCTCAAATCAAAAACAACAACAATGGAAGGTAGTTTGTTAAATTGGCAGAAGACTCACGGCATTTAATCCCTTTTTCTGTAATAGTTCGTTTTCTATGACAATTTTTAGAGGTAGACTAAATATAGGAGACTAAGCAGAAATGGTTTACCTTTCTTTTAACACGATTCCTTTTTACTGGTAGAGCCCTTTTGGTGTTGGCGTTTCCCTTCACTTAGCTGGGACGCGATCACTCATACCCACATTACCAGATTCTTGTAGGGGTGAGGGAGCTGAGCCTCTCTTGGCTCTGCCCTCCTTTAGGTGGACAATCTAGATGTGACCAGGTGGGTGGCCATTGTTGTCTACCTGGGTTTATTTCTTCCAGGTTATGCACCACGCTAGAAGAGGTACGGCTTCTTTATTTGATGATAAGCAGTCATCCGCTGGAGGAAAGGTTTGGCAATTTAAGGCAACGATAGCGTAGCCTAGTTTAGGCTATTTCTGCCAAATATTAACATTTTTGTAGGTACTTTCGAAATGGAGAAGATTAGTTTCCATACCCCCAATTAATTGAGGAGATTGCCCCCCACAAACTAAAAAAATAACTAGTAATATTTCTAACTCGAAATCTACTGTACGCATGCGTTGCATAAGGCGATTGTTAAACAAAAGAGTTTCGTTTCCTTACTTTATAATTTTTCCGTCAGCGGACACAACGTGCTAACCGCCTTCTCAAGATGGGAAAATCGGTCTATAGCCGAGGAACCTAGGGGAAAAAGAAATGAAGTTCGACCCTGAGGTTTGAACTCGAAACCGTGTAAAATCCTTACCACAATAACGCGTTTGTCGCATCTAAATTTACTTAAATTATTCAATTTCACAATAGGGTTAAACTTAAGCCAGTTATATTGGTCTTTAAGAACACCTTGATCAAATAAAAATGCAAGAGTAGACTCGCGACTGCAAATAAACGCTCGAAATTAAGGTCGTCTCCACATTCACAAGTCATTTTGAATAAATGCTTTCGGGAAAAAGCATATTGCGTCTAAAACTATCTGACCTGCAATTGGTAAAAAAAAATTATGTCATGACCGGTCACGCAAGCGTTAGTGTATTGCTGCCAGGCCATGCATGCGTAGGTGGTTCTTTGCCATATTACACATGCGTTAGCGGCGCGCTACCAGGCAAAAGAGGAAAGGAGACCTATTTAAAAGCCTAGGAAAAGAACTTTCCGGACTTAGAAAATTAAAAAAATTTCAAAAAGTATATTTCTTCATAAGTGCATAAATAAATAGCTATTCCTATGTAGTTCGATGAGCTGAATAATATTGGTTATATAACTTCTTTTAATTAGAAGGCTCTAAAACCTTGGAAATAATGGAGATCTCTTCGTCTCAAATTACCGAAGTTTTGCCGTTTTTGTTTTTTTTTTAATTAAGGGGCTATCTGGCGACTGCCGATTTGGGCATAAGTCGCCGTAAACAAACAGCCTAGTTCTAGGCTACTTTAAAAACTCGAACATGAAACAACAATAAAAAGAAATAACAATAACAATAACAAAGCAATAACAAAAACAATAAAAAAACAACAACAACAACAATTGAACCTGGTTAAATGAAAGGGAGAAGGCCAGCCTCCCCCAAAAAGTCAACGAGTCCACCAGTCAAAGTGCCCGCACTCGTCCCAAGTAAAAGGGAAAGGCGGTAGCGACCCCACCCATTCCGGTACCGGGACAGGTGTCATGCGCGAAGATCACCCAGACTGGGACATTCGACAAGAATGTGCCGAACAGTCTGGATGACGACGCAGTCGTTGCAATAGTGCGCAGGCGAGCGCTCCATCAAATAGCGATGCGTCACACGAGTGTGCATGATTTGGATACGACAGAAAGCAACCTAAAGCCACCGCCGCATTGGGGAATAGGTCCATGGGAACAGTCGCGGCGCAATGGCACGCAACTTTAAGTTCCCTTCCTCCGTCTCCCATCTTCTTTGCCAAGCAGTCCGAAGAGCTGCCAGTATTCCTGCCATGTAGTCAGTGTGAGGAAGAGCGAAACGCTCGTCCGGTCGCAGAGTCCTTGCGGCCTCTTTGGCGCCCTCATCGGCGCGCTCGTTCCCCGCAATTCCTACATGTCCAGGAACCCAGCAGAAGATAATCTCGACATCTGCCCGGCTCGCCAAAACCGTGGCGTCACGGATTTCGCGAACCAGGAGATGCGGAGATTTCAATGCCCCGAGAGCACTCAGGGCGCTTTGTGAGTCGCTATAAATCACAATCCAGTCTCCAAACCGGGCACGTCGCGTAATCTCCCGTACCCAGGGGTGTATTGCCACCAGCTCAGCCGTGAAGACAGACGCAGCGCCTGGTAGAGCCCCGCTGACTTGAAACAGAGGTGATATGGCGTAAAAGCCGCCCCCCCCTCTTGGAACTTGGAGCCATTCGTATACACTGGCACGGTACCAGCGTGACAATGTGTGCTCCAAAAAGGTTGAACGCAATACTCCCGGCGCAGTACAAGCTTTGGGAGCAAAGGCATGGCGACAAATAGCCAAATGTGGTACCCTCCAGGGTGGCGTCCTGGGCAGAACCAGAAGCGCCACTGGCCCGAGAGCTATATCTACCTTTCGAAGGAGTTTCCTGGCCCTAAACCCAAGGGGCTTAGGGTATGAGGGGCGTCTCTCGGCGGCATAGGCACCATCGAGATCAGCTGCGGATGCAGTGAGAGCTGTTGGCAACTGAGGGAGGTGCCGGGCTCGTGCGTACAGGCGAGTGATGCACTGCACGCGGCGCAGAGCGAGTGGCATCTCCCCAGCATCGACCAACAGGCTCTCAATGGGGGAAGTGCGGAAGGCAGGGGTCGCAAGGCGAAGGCCAGTGTGGTTGATCGAATCCACCTTCCGCAATAAAAACTTGGCTGCGGATGCATAAAACTCGCTTTCGTATTTGAGTTACGAGCCCTATCAGCGCTCCAAGCGCTGAACGTCACGGAACGGAAAATATCCATGGCGCGGGTGCAAGAGACCCTAAGGCTGCGAATATGAGCCTCCCAGGTAAGGCGTCGTTTGAATACAAGACCAAGGAAACGGTGCGACTCAACCACATCCAGGCGCACTCCATTAAGAAACAAATCTGGCTCGGTTTAAAGCCGTAGATGGCGGCAGAAGTGCACCACCTCAGTCTTGGCCAAAGAAAACCAAAACGTGTGCGCTTCGGCATAGCGAGATACGAGGTTCAATGCCTGTCCGATTCGACGCTCCGGAGTTAGCATCTGGGCGACGCCAAAAGAGATCGAAAAGTCGTCCACGTAGAGCGTAGCGAAAACATCTTCCGGCCGCACCGAGGTGATGCCGTTGATGCTCAGGGCAAAGAGTGTGACACTGAGGACACTTCCCTGCGGGACACGTTCTCCCTGCTCCTTTACGCCGGAGAGGGCTCTCCCCACCCGTACGCGGAATCGACGAGCTCGCAAAAATCCAGATATAAACATTGGGAGGCGTCCCCTCTCCCCTATCGTGTGGAGAGGCCTAATGATACCGTATCGCCATGCGGTAGACACCGCAGCGTAGTGCTGTCTACGAAGAAAAGCCTCGCAGCCGGCATTTTACAGTCGGAGCAGAGCATCCGACGTTGAGTGGAACTTACGGAAGCTGCACTGTGCTGAAGACAGATGGCCTCCTCTGTCCAGGAAATAGGCTAATCTAACATTTACAAATTTCTCCATCAACTTGCACACGCAAAAGGTAAGAGAGATTGGGTGGAAACCGGTGGGAGTAGAGTGATCTCTCCCCGGTTTGCGAAAGGGGAGCACAGTAGCGATTCACCAGGAGTTTGGGAGAAGACCTTTCACCCAGATCCTGTAAAACAAATCTAACAGAAAAGCCATGCCTCGCTCACGCAGGTGTCGAAGCATGGCGTACGGGACATCTTCCGGACCATGGGCGGTGTCCGCGCTCGAAGCGAGAGCAGAACGCAACTGACTCACAGTAAACTTGTCGTTGAAGGGTTCTCCGCCTCTTGAGGTAAAGTCCAGCCGGCGGCCTTCCGCGACATCACTACGTGCAACGAATGCTGGCGGAGCAGCATCACGGCTAGAGAATGCGGAAAAAGCGGTCGCTCTGGATTCCGCCACGGACGCGGGGTCCGAGATTGCGGTCTCATTCTCCTGGAGAACGGGAGGAGGGTCCTCGAAGAACTTGCCCCGAATCCTTTTGACTCGCTTCCACACCTCAGCTAAAGGGGTCTTCCCGTTAAGTGAAGACTCGTATGCCCGCCAAGAAGAGCGGCGGGCGTGCTTCGAAATATACCGGAACCTAGCCCTAGCTCGACGAAATTCAGCGACAGTGAAATCGTTCGGGTGGCGCTTATAGCGCATTTAGGCAATACGCTTCTGTTTGAGGGCTGTCTCACACTCGACCGACCCCCATGGGAGTGGTCAGCGTGCAAAAACGGCCAGACGTCCTAGGAATAGTAGTCAGTCCCACGGTGATGAGGTTGCCGGAGAAGAACTCAACGGCCTCATCTACTGACCTAAACTCCTCGACTGAGATAGAGAATTTAGTCATTTCCTGAAATGCAGGCCCCTGCGCCCGCGCCAAGCACCACCGAGGTGGTCTCTCAGGCGGCAGTTGCCCTGAAAATGATATTTGAATGGGAAAGTGATCACTACCATGGAGGTCATCGACAACCTCCCAATCAAAATCAGGCGTGCATCCGAAGAGCACACAGATAGGTCGAGGCAAGAAAATGAAGCGGTTCTCGGACAGTGATGCGTAAACTCATCTACGCTTAGGACACCCATCTCAAGCTTTTCGATCAGATCGGCAATGACTTGTCCCTTGAGATTTATGGAGTAATCTCCCCAGAGAGGATGCCTGCCGTTTAGATCTCCAAGCAAGAGATAGGGCCTTGGCAACCGTGCCACGACGCGGCGGAAGTCCCCTGCGTCGAAGTCAGCTGACGGTAGAATGTACGCAGAAATCAGAGTATACCTCCTATCCAGGTGCAGCTGCACAGCCACTGCCGGAAAGGAGGTATCTAAAGAGAAAGAAAGAACGGAGACATCATGCCGGGTGTAAACCGCGCCTCCCCCAGCCTGGCCATCCCGCGGTGGTGGGGTCGCAAGACCCTTATACCCTGGAAGGGCGGGCAGTGGGCACGCGCCTAGCATAGTCTCCTGCAAAACGATAGCTAACGGGGAACGGGATGAGACGAGCCTCCGCTGCTTCTCCCAGTTGGCCCGGAGTCCACGGCAATTCCATTAAAGGAATATGCCCTCCAGGCCTAGCTCGAAGGAGACGCGGGGGCCCTCCTTGAACTGAAGACCCTCACGGGAATGGCCGTACGCTTCCCGGGGGAAGAACCCCGGGCGCTGTTGGCCGGACAAAGCGCTGAAGGTACTGTCTCCTTCGAGGACTTATTGGGGGAGGTTGGGCTCGCCATGCGAGTCTTTTCCTCCCTCCGCCTCGAAACCTTAGCGGGCGTTGCGGCTTCGAAGGCGGGGGGGCCCTCTTTTCGAGGAACCACCGTCTCCGAGCCGGAGCATGTTCTGGTCTTAATGCTAATCTACTAACCCGGGAAGCGCCTATGGGCGAGCAACAGCGAACATAGGACTTCGAATTGCTAAGAGTTGGATAAGATGTCCCTAGTCACTTAAACTAAAACATACCCAACTGCTTATAGTTGCTAAACAAAGTTTGGTAGATATCATGGATGTCTTCTTCTTATGATTCAAACAAATATGAATGGCAATCCGTATAGAACGCAAATTACGATCCATTATTATTCACAAACATCTCTATTGGGTTCAGCCTTCTAACAGTATACACGGATTTGGGGTCGCCACGAGTAAGGACATCTGCAGGATTTATTTTTGTGAGCGAAGGGGAATCACTTCCTTTGTCCAAACACGAGAAATTTGTTTCTTTACTGAGAATCACGGCTAAGCCTTTGCTTTGATGGAATATGGCTTTCAGAAAACCGTTTTCAATCTGTCGTGGGAAGAAATAAGTATCGATTGAAGTTCTTGAAGTCCAAATAAACGGCAGCCTCGAAATGATTTGCCTCGAGCTCCCCTATGTTCTACTCGCGTTCGTCGTTTTGCTCTTTTTGGGTGGGGAGGGATGGAATTACCATTTTTCTCTGGTTATATTTTTTATTTTGGGGGCAGAGATGTGGCCTCTCCCCTTTGCTTCCCTTCAACCATGTTTGCTCGTACACCTAATGGACCTTTCCCGGCTTGGTCCTTGGCCAAGATGAGCGAAGTTTATTTTTATTTTGATGACTTGTGCCATCCACCAGCGCCCGACTTAACATTAGGATAAGGCTCTGTTTTATTCTTCTTCAATCAAATATCGCATGCGTTTTATAGGGCATTGTTCGTCTGTCTTCTTCTTTGTGCCCCTACTCAGATTCTAGGAGACCTCCATTGAGCTATCCTCTCAAAATTTCCAGGCCCATTTTCATCCATAATGGGGAAGAAGGATTCCCGCGTGGGAGCGAGAATTCCTCAATTTTGGGCGGTAGGTGCTTCTAGATTTCAGTCAAATCCTTTCCAAAGGGAGCTTTAAATGTGGCAGCAAACGGAGTTACACGAATTTGCAATTTTAGTTTCAAATAACTGAGGCAGGACCCAGTGGTGTCTCCACTTGGTGGCCATCTCATCTGATCCAATCTTATGGCCGGTGATTGAAAATTTTGGAGAAAATTAATACTGCATTTTCTATTTTGCAGAATGACTCCCTAACCAGCATATTGTAGCAATACTGCCGTGCTAGGGAAAATAGAGAGTCGCTTGCGAGCAGCCTCTTGAGAGAAGAGAGTAAAGATTAAATTCCTACACGTCGAAATAGGTGAATTAAAATCCTGTCACCGTCAAGATGTAAATTTGTTTTAAAAGTACTTTCTTCTTCAGTCTGCAAACGTTCCTCATGTTGGTGAACAACGGGCAGTTGGGCTTATAAATATAGAAAGAAAAAAGGAAAGATGGGGACCAGGAAACTTATAAAGTGTAAATAGAGTGAAAGCATATTATTCCTTCCACTTGGGATCAATCGGACATGATTCACTCCCCTTTGCCACTAATTATACTTGGATGAATAGATAAAGTTGGTCAGCAATTATCCTTCACAATTATACTTTACCCCATGTAACTAGTAGAAGTGTATCTTGGACAACTTAACCAGTGTCAATCGCAGATCAGTAAATAATTTCTCTGATTAGAGTAGCCTTATGATAAAATGAGTCAGGAAAAACTTTGAAATTGTTTCAGAATTTATCAGAATAAGAGATGAGAACATATAGGAGGTAGTGGCTAAGCAAAGGCCACCACCGCTACCTATTACATTGGTGATATTAAGGGATGACAATTTGTAGGGATACGCCTCTGCTAAAAAAATATGTGTTATAAAAAGCATGTTTATGCCGCGCCGAAAAAATAAATTTACAAATGAAATCTACCTCATTTATAGACGGAAAACAGCAGTTTTGAAAGTTGACGGAGATGGAGCACGGAAGAAATTGGTACGAAGTAGGGAGGCCTAATGTATAAGTTTAAATAGTGAAATTAAAACAGAAAAAACACTATTACTCCTAATAATAAGTCATATTAACCAAGTGACTCAATTTTTGCGTAACGAATCTGGCGTTATTTTATATGGTATAAATAATATCACTAATATCGAGTGCAATTGGTTGTGTACCGCACATGATTAACAATATTATGTTTTCAATTATGGATTTTTTTCATTGCTCTATTATATGCGGCGTAAATATTGCTGTCCTCCAATTAGTTGTAATCGTGTGGTGTATGCAAAGAGTCATAGGTAAATCAGGTTGAGTCACCACTATAATTTGATTAACTCAATAATTTTCATTTACATCTTAAACGTAACAGAGCTTATGAGTTAAGTGAGCAAACAATGTTTTGGAAAAAGTTTCCGAAGCTAGATAAGGCAGATAAAATGCAAATTTATGGACATCAACCCAAGGGACTAGTCGAAATCAGTGACTCCAAAGAACTTTAATGTAAATGATTCAGATTCATCTCTCTTAAAGTATATAGAGATGGGAATATCTCTAGGATTTGTGGTTTTAATGATATTGTCACCATTTGTCCCGTCTAACCTAATTGAATAACTGGAAAATAACAATAATAAATCACAAATGGAGAAAAATTAAGAATTTCAAACACTATATTTTACCCTCGTTAGCACCATCTGAAGGCTTATTATAAGTTTAGTAAATAGCAAAATTCAAAGATCGGTTGTTAATTTGCTCTTTAAATGAAGGATAACCAAACAATTCATTTGCTAAAACTCAATCTTGCGTTCAACGAGAAGTGAGGTTTTAATAATTATAAACTTCGACCCTTCTCATTTTTTCGTTTTATTTATTGTTTTCTAACATTAATTTTCCAAATGTTTTTCTTTGTGTTTTACGACGACATTCATTATTTTATTGAAAACATTTGGAGATGCATTTCTTTTACTTTTACAAATGCTCTAATATTTTTTTGATTTTGCTCTTCCCATTTACTTATTCCAATTGATTTTGATCCATATTTTTTTAAGAATATAGAATATTCCTGGTCCATACCAAACGACAGCATAAGAGACGGAATTTTTTACGTCCCATTATATCGCATTACACTACACCATATTATGATATATGATATCACATCTCTGCTCATTTTATTATATCCCTTTATATTCTATCCCCTCATATAAAATGAGATTATATCAGATTGCATCACTTCATATCACGATACATAATTTATAACTGAAATCTAAATAATCAAATTAACATGCTGCCTAACATGAGATTACAATCCAGTAACAAATTCACTCTATTTTCGCCGCAATTTTCCATTGATTGAATTCTATATTTATGATCATGTTTGACTTGAAAATAAAGTACGGTACATAAAAGGAGATTATATAAGATTGCATCACTTCATATCACGATACATAATTTATAACTGAAATCTGAATAATCAAATTAACATGCTGCCTAACATTACATTACAATCCAGTAATAAATTCACTCTATTTTTGCCGCAATTTTCCATTGATTGAATTCTATATTTATGATCATGTTCGACTTGAAAATTAAGTACGGTAACGCAATATTCAGCAAATTATAGAATTAAAAAACACGCTTGAAATAAAGAAGGAGAGCCGGCGTAAATTCTAGTTTGCTGAGAAAAAAGACAGTGAAAAATGAAGTGAGACAAGGTTTTTTTATATACGAGTATATAAATTGGGGAGAAGAAGTGAAAAAGTGTCGGAAAAGAAGTGGTCGCCAGATTAATTAATGTCACAGATGGGCAAAATTATCGTTCCGTTCTCACCTTAATTTGATTTCCAGTGAATTGGCGGAAGAGGATTTTATCCGTCGACCTCAAAAATTGGTGGATTTAGAGAAAGGCAA
The DNA here is from genome assembly GCA_963969495.1 of Ceratothoa steindachneri. NCBI lineage: Eukaryota > Metazoa > Arthropoda > Malacostraca > Isopoda > Cymothoidae > Ceratothoa > Ceratothoa steindachneri. The sequence continues at coordinate 193,713,808 of OZ018323.1, read as the reverse complement.
CGATTGGGATTCGAAGTAGACAATTTATCCATTAGATATGACAAAAGAGCAATTAAATGTTGTGTATAATTGTATTTTTAATAGGAAAACACAACAAAAAGGTAAGCTAAATCTATATAAGATTCAGAGCGATAGAATAGTTTGTTAAAAGCAATGCATAAAGCCTTAGAGTAGGGTTGTCATAGCACTTTTTAGTGTCCCAGGTTTGGCTTGGTCTTTTGGATTGTGCGTGGGAATCCCACGCAAAGGTACCGGGATCGATCCCTGGCCCAAGAAGACATAAGATTTAGTCGCTCGCAGGGAGCAGCCGCTAATCAGGCGATGCGTAGGGTCTGAGGCCATGTGCCCAGACAGCTCCGGCCAGTACCTTATCACTCACATAACCGTTCACATAACCGCTATCTCTCCCTTCACTCTTATTTCCTCACACACAACATACTACTCCTTCGAAAGTATTTCATATCCACACTGCCTTAACACACAAAGTATGGGGCAGTAGTGTCCCCTAAGAGGCTACTCATATCCACATATACCCCTGACTCGGTACCAGGAGGGGTTCTATATACCTTGTTTTGTCTCAAAACAGAATACTATGTATGGGATATCGCCTCTCTTCTTTACATGGAAGAGACCCTGGTGCTTTTGGTAGATAGATAAAGTTTACCATGAAATAATATCAATTCTTTTCTTTACGAATAAAGTTTATTTTTAATAAACTTCAGTCGCGTGCGACTCTACATCTCGCCTTGTCGGTCGGTCGGTCCCAGTTTTGCTTTATGTTTTTATAATAATAATGTAACTTTTCGACAGATTCTAAAGAAATTTGAGCGTCTTATGTTGTTTTACATTCCCTTTCGAATGATAAAATTGCCAAGATCCTCCCGAAGTTAGTCCGGTAATCCTTGAAAGTTTATAAGTCGGAAGGTCATAAATCAGAATAAGTGAGAGCCCGCGACCTTTTGGTCAGACCTTGGGTTTATTTCGTTTGATATTTTTGGACTAAGGAAACTGTGTTTCTCTTTATTGTATCTATTTTTAAACGTTTCCAAATAAATTAGGGTCTTTGCCAGTTATCAAAGAGCTGATGACAAAAATATACCCACGTTGTCGAAGGGGTGAGACTTTGAGTTTAATTTCTATTACATCCTATACTTTCGACTTTATTTTCACTAAATAAAATCCATCTCTGTCTTCTATTCAATCTAATAACTGTATTTATATATGATAATTGTAGCTTAATAGTTTCTTTTAAGCCGTTTAAGTAACGGCGGGTTCATGTACGCTCCAATGCTTCTTTTTGTATCTTGAAACGATTCTTGGAAACACTCTTTCGATCAACTCTCATCTACTAGCGATATTACCATTTCACTTAATTTAACATACCTAATCTACACCCTTTAATCCCAAAACCTCCCCTTATACTCATTCTAGTGGAGACCATTTTTTTTCACCTCTGGCTAGAACGATAATAAGAAAATTGCTATAACATTAGTTAATAGTAATAATAATAATAATGATAAGATAGGTCTCAACGATAATATTTGCCCATTTTTACTGTACATTTTCAGTGACGCGAAAGGTTAGCAGGAGAAACGATTTGTACACCTGGAGTGTTTTAGAGAAAGCGTGTAGCTCCTGAGTGCTCTATCGAAGACTGGACAGGATGAATGATTCGGGGGTTTCTTCCTCATGAGTTGTTCAAAGAAGGTTTGTGCATACCAAGCGCTTAGTAGATGGTGTAGGGGTCAAGAGTAATTTACACGATTTCCCTATATCATAGATGAAACTAAAAGGTTCCTAAAAGTTCTGACCAGCATTAGTGCTTAACCCTTTTTGTCCTGCCGGTACATACAAGTATCAGTTTAAAAACCTCCGCATTATGACTTTATATGAGCATAAGTCCTAGTGGAACTTTTAAGTACCAATTTATAGTAACTTCTTAGGATCTCAATACTTGACGCTTCAAACAACAATTCCATTCATGCCTACCATAATGAATTTATTTTAGTATGGTCGCTTTTTTGGTCGTAGTGACACGAGGAAATCAGTGTCTTAATTATTGTTCCCAAATATCAGCATTCTCAAGATAAGAAATTTAATTTTTTTTTTATAGATTACTAAGTCTCTTAGATTAATTTAAATGATATTTGAAAACATGTATTTCATTCTAATATTAAATGATAAACATAATTGTGTGATGGACTCAGAAGTACAAGCATAAGAGTGGCGCACATTTTTATTTCCATTTGCTTTCGTTTTTAGGAGTAATATTTTAGATTGTTATTTTTGAAACCTTTATTTTTTTAATAATTTTACGGTTTTATAATTAAAATAAATGTAATTTGTTAATAGTGTTTTAATATTTATAAACCATATATTTTTCTTGTAAAAAATCTATTTGTATATAGAGATATTTACATATTCAAATCTATTTGTATTGGTAAATATATATTTCAATAATAGCTTTACTATATTTTCAATCATTGAAATACAATATAATTACCCACTTTCTTACTTTATTATAAAACCATGTCATTGAGAAGATTAAGTGAAGCCCTGAAAATTATGAAAGCTTCAAAGAAAGTCAGCAAATCCCGAATGTTTCAGGTAAGTCACTATATTATGAGCGCCAAGTAGGTCTTAATATCTAGGGGGGGGGAGCTTTATGAAAGTTCAATGCATTATGCTTGTTTTCCTGAAGTACTCTACATCAGGATCACTTACTAGGCCTGAATATTGAAGGTTTTCATAAACAATGATCGTTTGTCATGATTGTTTCATAGAAGAGCTGTAGATGACGAGTTCTATAAACATATCTTCTTTAAGAGTTCATGATTGAAGGTTTGTACATCATAACTGCTTCAAGGAAAGTCTGTATATCGTGACTGGATCCAAATTTTTGTCTAGGATTAGTAGTTCATGTGGTAGATCAAACATCATGAATGCTTGATAGAATATCTGCACATCATGAGTACTTGATAAACGAGGGGCGGTGGATAAGTTTTTCGAATCGGTAGGGCAAAACAGAAGAAGGGGGATGGCTGTTTGTAACGGTGTTAGGACAAGTTATGACAAGTCTGGACCTGCAGCCACACGCTCCTGTCTCCCTGCCTCGTCTATTTAAGAAGCAGAAGCTGATCGCAGATCATCAGTCACAAATTTATAACAATGGAGAAGGTTAAGCACCACGCAGTGATTAAATTTTTGACTAAAGAAGACAAAAATGCAAAAGAGATGCATGAACGCATGGTTGCAGTGTACACCGACACCGCCCATTCCTATGCAACCATTGCTCGCTAGAATATGGATTTCTGCCATGGTTGTGAGTTTCTTGAAGATGACCCTCGTCCAGGACGCCGGTCAGTCATCACCAACGAGGACAATGTGGCCGGTGTGGAGAGGATGATGCTCGAAAATCGACGGAGGAAGGTCGGAGAAACCGAGCGAGAACTTGAAATATCACATGGAAGTTTTATCAACATCATCCACGACAATTTAGCCATGACCAAGGTCTCTGCCCTTTGGGTCTCTAGAAACCTCACGCCCCATGATCGACTTCAACGTCTTAAAAGTTTGGAGGAGCTGCTGCTCTTGTACAACCAAGACCTGGCGGGATTCGAGTCACGTATAGTGACAGGTGATGAAACGTGGGCCCATCACTGGGATCCCGAGACCAAGCTCGAAAAAATGGTCTGGAAGCACAGGGGCTCTCCGACCCCCATCAAGTTCCGGACCCAACCCTCAGCCGGGAACATCATGGCAACCATCTTCTGGGATTCTGATGGAGTGTTGATGGTAGACTATGCACTTCGTGGAAGGACCATCGCAGGCTAATATTACGCCGGGGAACTGGCTGGGTTGAAAAAGTGCATCCGTCAGAAGCGGTGCGGCAAGTTGACACGCGGTGTCCTGCTCCTTCACAACAATACCCCTGTACACAAGGCTAGAGTTGCACAAGCTGCCCTGCGCGAGTGCGGATTCAAAGAGCTCAACCATCCCCCCTACAGTCCAGATCTGTCCCCTATCGACCACCATTTATTCCGTTAGCTTAAGGCTGCGCTGCGTGGAGCCGGTTTGGGGACGATGAAGATGTCCAGCTCGCCGTCCAGGAGTGGATTGAACAGCAGTCGGGAGATTTCTGGTTGTCAGGAATTCAAAGCTTCAGGGACAAGTGGCACAAGTGCATTGAAGGTGAGGGTAGTTATATTGAAAAATAATAAAACACTTTACCTCATATGTTGTTTCCTTATATCCGAATTGCAAAACTTATTTACCGCCCCGGTATGTCGTGGTACACCGTTCTCTACCATTGACTACTCCTATATTATGTGGGAGCGGGGGAACTTAATCACCTACTGCAACGCAAAACGTTTAAGGACTGTTCGCAGGGATTACCCAACGACTAGGAGGTCAAACTTGAGGCGTTGGGTTTCAAATCCTTAATAATCAAAAAGAGTGGCATAAATTTTTAGCGAAATTTACTTGAATAAGCCTAGAGCATCGTTCAAGGTATGTTGAAGATAAAAAAGAAAATATAATTTTATTTACATAGATCAAAGTAAGAATAATAATAATAGGCAAAAGGGAATTATTTAAATTGAAATTGTAGTCGCTTGATAATTATTATGAGGAGCGATTCTAAATTAGAATTAATTTATTAATGTTACTAGGCTCAGATCAAAAGGGGAACTTGAAAATACTAATAATGGAGGGGGTTTCAGTCTTACTGGTCAATGAATTTAAGGAAGGTCCTTCTTGCGACGAGGTGAGTGAGGATTGATCCGATAAGGCAAGTGGGTCACGATATGATGTGGCAAGTTGGGCACGGTCCGAATGAGTCAGGTGTGGCACGATCCGGACCAACCTTCCGAAGAAGATAGCCAATCTTCCAGGATGACGTTAGACGGGGAATGTGGGAATTCTTTTAATTCCCTGAAAGAGGAAACTTCTTTTCTGAAAAGTAATCTATGAGGATTTTCTTCGATTAGATTAAACGAATGGAGACCTTTGCGCAAATTCAAAGGCTTGCCGATCACAGAAGCTAACAATTAACTATGGTAGAATCATGCCAGCCAAACTCTTGCTTGTCGGATAACGCTCATGGGATTTCGAGACGATGCGGACGGCTTTGATGTACGGGCTCAACTTCTCGAACTACAAAAATCACCTGAGTATTTGTATACCAGATTCTGAGGGGGAAGGGGGAGTTTGGAGAAGGGAATCACAAGCTCCATTCATCTTAATCCGAAGGCGAAGCCGATTTATCATTTAGCAGCGAGGTGCGAGAAACAGCGGCTCTTCCTCGCCTCGTCACCGGGGAATGGGCGGCTTAAGACGAGCTCGCAGGATTGAGGAATAATTCACCAATGCGTTCAGGAGTAAAAGTTTGTGAATGTTTAAACAGGAAATGACGTTTTCCCTGGCGGGATACCATAGCATGTGATAAAGGGAGAGGAGGGGTCAGAGGTTGTTCATTCACAATATGAGTTCTGTTCGTCATTCGTGTGTAAGAGAAGGTCTAGGATTAAAGAATTCTAAATAGTTCTCTATAAAATGAGTTCTTAAAAAATTCCCTATACATCTGCTTAAAATAGAGGTTATCTCTATTTTACCTGCCATTAATTTATCGATTTTTTCTTAAACAAACAACTTTTGCTGCCACTTATACAAAATTTCGTATTTTTCTTTGCATCTGAATACCCATTAGGAGAATTTTGCTAAGTTTCTCCGGCAAAGAGGCATTTTTGTGGTGGATCTATCTTTAATGAACAACTTGAGGCGTTTTTCTCAAGATGACATAAGAGAGCTTCATCAGCTTCTTTGTGTAATTTTTTTTTTTTTTTCTAAAATACCTCGTTAAAGCCAAATATCCCACATAGTGATGCATTTATGATGAAAACAAGGAAAATGAAAAATATAGATACAAAATTATGCAATCAAGAGAACAATTATCTATAATGACCTATACAGGAGGTCATTATAAAACTTCAGAACACCTACAAAGAAAATAAAATGGTAAAGCAAATATCTCTATCCTAGAGAGAAAAAATATAACTAACTAAAAATGAAATCTTTAACACTTCTAAGGACAAGATGATTGACAGATATTGTGAATTTCGTAATATAATCGTACGAAGATAAATAACCTACAACTTCAGGAAATCGCAGATATCCATATGAACACTACATTAAAAGGAGAGTCTAATATTTCTAAGCTTTCAAATTACTAGTATATCCGGGTGATGCATGATTATGCCATAGATGGAAAGATCGTAGCCTAAAGCTAAAAAATGATACTAAGTACTGGGGTATAACACGAAATTTAAAAATTAAGATTTTAACAGACGCGCCAAAAATGTATCGTAAAAATAATGGTATTGAAAAAAATAATTGTAATCACAGAAGCAGCACCAGCTGATACAACGTTGACAGATTAGCCTACCTAATCCCTTTGACATCTCTAAGCAGAGGCCTGTTTTAATCAATGCGGAATAACGAGACTGTAGAAGAACTAACAAAACTAATCTGATTTGTCACAAGCAACATGGCTTTTGATCGCGGAGATCATCAGTTCAGAGGAATCTCTCTAAGTTTCTTAGAATACCTTCTTTGATTATCCGTGGAATACGAATCTAGAAGAATTAATGATATCTTTTACCAAGATTCATAAAATAATGTTGACAGAGTAGTGTAAATATATTTGTTAATTAAATTTCTGCAAAATATATCTCACTTGACATCGCTCAAATAAATTAAGGCTTGGATGTCTCAGCGACTACAAATATCCTTTGCAAAAACTTTAACGAGCATAAATAGGTCATTATAATAATGAAGATCGTACTGGCATTCGGAAAGGCATAAATTAAGGAAAAAAGATGATTGGAGAAAGGATGATGGTGAAATTTAAATAGACCGAGCAATATAATGTTGAAACTGAAGATTGCTATTTTTTGCTCCATTATTGATCATAGGAAATGTCATGAATGCAGAAAGCGTTCAATTAAAAAATATTCCAAAACACTTAAACTATTACGACCATCAGAACTTTCGTCCAAAATTTGTGAGAGAAAGATGGTAAAGTAGGGTATAATTAGGGTAAAGAATAATGCATGGAATCGTACATAAGCTGACGAATACCAAGGAATTTAGAGGCACATAATTCTCCCAATCTGCCATTGAAGAAATTCTTGAACGCTGTAAGCAATAAAGACCTCGGATAATTTTCTATTGACTTCTCGCAATCAAAGAATATTATGAACAAGTTATTTTCTTATTCTTAAAGAAAAATCAATATATATGCTAAATTTCAAGATACGAAAGCAAATAGGTGAAACTTTTCATTACAAAAATAGGAAAATCTTATGAATCAATTGTTTCAATCAGTAATAATGATAAATTTAAGTTATGAGTTGAAATAAATGGTTGGAAACTACCTTCCACATTGTATGACAATGTATATATATACACTCAGACGTTATTTAAATAAGCTCTTCTACTTCTTAAGTTTCATAGTTTGACTTAAATGAAGTGGATTGACACTTTTTCACTCTTAGATACAAATAAAAAACAAATGACACTAGCAAGCAAATAGTTATGACGTATCTAATGTTATTTGTTGAAAACACCTACTAAAACTTTGGCAACCTATTACTAACAGAATTTTGGTATTTTTTAACTACCTCTATTATTTCCATCGTTTGATATAAGATTGTATGTATTTTCTTTGAAATCATATATTTGTCAGTTATATCTTTGCCTTCGAAAGCCGTAACATATCTTAGTCGGTTTCAAGAAATTAATGTGTGTTGTTAAACAACAGATTCCAAATTTTGAAGGACACCTTAGACCCAAATTTGGTTCCAATTCGATGAAGAACTATCCCATTGTAGGTAATTAGGGCTGCGCTATTGTTTTCCCTTCGATAAGCTGTTTTATTTAAAGGCGTAAAGTAGTAATATTACGACCATTCTATTATAAATGAATTGAGTTTTAAGTATCATATGAATTTAGAGGACGCTAACATAATGAAGAATTATCATTAAGCATTACATAAAAAGACTTGAGAAATAAGATTTTTTGAAAAGTCTGGATATAATTAATTTCTCGTCCCCCATTTCTAAAACCAATTTCTCTCTTACTTAAGGCTTTATTATAAATTTAAGTTTACAGTGTAGATTTTTTATAATTTGTCAACTCTCTCACGAAAACGAAACAAAAATTCTCGTAAATGATATCAGCTATAAAGAAAAAAATATTTTGTGGCTGGAGAATAACTCATTCTTTTCAGATAAAATACCATTATTTTATTTTAATTATGTTTAATGTAATATATAATCGATTTAGCAGCAAGGATTTTCTAATAACGACCATAGGATAACTCCCCCCCCTGCAATTTTCATCATCTTTCTCTTCAAGTTTCTTATTTAGAAATATAATGAGGCCTGAAAACCCAATAACATATCCACTATTATAATTTATTCTCTCAGAATTATAATTTAAAAAATCGTGAGAGAAAAAAAAAGAGGCTGTTGGCCAACTTGGAAATTGATTTTGTCTATGAAACCTGAACAAAAATCAGCAAGGCCAATTCTGCTCACAATTTGATAATGTTCGTAAAGATAAAAGAAAATAAAAATATTTGCAGATTTCATAGCTCAAGTAGATTAGGTAGGTTAGAGAGAATCGCAACGAAAACAGACTCATTGCTGTACGTCTACATTTACCATTCGTCATATCGGCGAAATTTCACTAGGGAGTTAAATTCTCTAATAGATTATCTGGTATTTTTGAATAGAATAAATTTTCTTCTATATTATAGTCAAATGAAAGCATTTGTCTCCACATAGTTTAAAATAACAACTTAATAAAAGCATTCAAAGGAACTGACACTTTCTTAAATTCGCAAATATTAAGAATAAACTTTAACTTTCGGGAAATGGTGTAAAATCTATGCAGGTGTTAAACTTTGGAAAAATTGCACTGTATTATTTGCTAAAACGGTTAATTTGCTTTATATATAGTTCAAACGTTCTGTCTTCAATGAATGTTTATGGGACTACAGATATTCCTTCATATCATTCGTAGAATGAGGTTCTTTCTCTTCTATAGAGATGCGTTCGTCTAGTTCATATGAACTTTTAAACTTAAGACTGTGAGAGGCCAACCCTTTCTCTAATTCTTTTTCACCTTTCACAAATATATGTATTCCTTCACTATCCTTTCTTTCTTGTATATATATATATAAACTAAGTAAAAATATATAACTTTTAGTGTCCCTTGTGTTCTCAATAGCTTCTGGTGTAAAGTTACTAACAAAAGCATTAACAATAATCCTTATGTTAATTCCTTTAAAACTGATAATAGACATCCATGACCTCAAAATTCAGAAGCAAGGGTGAAGAGACATAGGACATATAATCAAATCTTATACAACTCTCATAACATAAATTTATATGATTAAATTGAAACTATAAAAGGAAGTCAAACTTAAGTATTTCTGCCAGAAAATTCGCAAGGATCAGTTTAGATAAATTTCGTAAAACTAGTATAACAAAAAGTGTGTGAATGCTACATTACCGAAATAAACCAAATTAAAGATTATTTTTCTACTTGAACCTGACGTCCGCATCTCTTCAGAATCTTACCAATGAGGCAGATCCATCCCTCGGGTACGAAAGATATAGTACTTGAAAAACCTTCGCTTATCTTTTAATTCTTATTTTTTACTTTCTTCATAATTTAAAAACCAGCGTCTTGCTTGGCCATAGAACAAATAGCCTTATATACTTGAAAACATTTCTGACCATTTTTGCTTATGTGATTTAATATTTCTGAGATATGATAAGAATATTGAGATACATAATACACTGCTCTCCTAAAACCAGAACTTCATTTTATCTTGTTCTCAGATCTTCCTCTCCTAATTAATTAGCGTCACTCGGGCGTTTGCTTCCGACTTTCTTAATGAGTTCGGTTTATTCAATTTCGCTAAACATGCGCGCCCCTCTATCAAGTTTGTCATCTTAATAGGAAATTTTCCTGCTTCACTTCACAATCTTTCAACTTTCTTCATTTTCTCCACAAAAGTAGAAAACATAGGAGAGTTTAGGGGAGGGGAGAAGAGAAAGAAGAGCTGGAGGGGGAGGGAGAGGTGTTGGTTGTTGTCGTTTGTCCACATAAACTAGGATAGTGAATTAGGATTTGGTGTAAGGTCGATTATATAGCGTCCATATATTTAATCTGGTTCTCTTTTCTCGTCTTTGTTTGTTAACCAAATATAAAAAGCCGCTGTAACTAACGAGGGCTTTCTTAGTCTAAACAAGCATGTTATGCTGAAGGGAAAAAGAATGGATAATAAGAAGAATTGTTAAAAGGAATAAAAGTTTAGAACAGTGAATGCGAGAAACCTATCATACCCAAATACTGATCTAATAAACACGTAAGTACGGCGAGCATAGGCATTCTTAAATACCAACGTATGGAGATGTTGTGCCGTTTGACAAGACATTGCGGAGGGGATTGGGTTATGACAAGGTTCTTTATTGTCTAACTCTTTTCCATGTTGGAGGTGGAGTTGAGGTATAATGGAAGTTTGCAACCTCTCAAATTAATTAACCCGAGAACGAAAACTCACCACTTCAAAACACGTCTAGATCTTTATCAACTTAAATAGCGCAAAACATCGTTGATTAGCAGGTTCTCTCAAAATAAGCGCTGTTGCATGATATTTTCTCATTTAAAGGTTTGATCACATGGAATCTAAACAATTTAAGAGAAGTGACATAAGAAACAGGATATACGATACTACCTGCAGCCTTCACTCTGCGCACTCACCAAGGGCACTAGGCTCTAACCAAGTAGCTACCACGACATGACAATAAACAATATAATCTAATATATTTAGAGGAATAAATTTAAAAATATAAGATTTGTTCTGCGGCCATTTGATCTTACACTAAAATTATATTGAACTTGTTCAAACGTTTATAACTACGAGGACATTCAAATGATTTGACTTATTTTTTGAGTCTCCCCTCTGGAAATTGGAGATCAGGATGAATTTTGGGTGACTATTTACACTAAAATGTTAAGTTAGGGGCTATCTTACCGCTTATAGAGTTTATGTTTGATTGTTCATTTTAGCTACGAATATTCTTTATAATATTTTTGATAAGCTAGGAAGTAATGTGTACATTTTTATCCACTTCGTTGAGATCGGTTTGTTTGAAAATAATTGTTTATATTTTGTCGGTTCAGCTCCGTTATTAATAATTCTTGAAAGCAGAAATCAAATCTTTGCAAGATTCAAATAGCCAGGCATATTATAACCTCCAAACCCAATTTATTTTGGACTATTTAACTTTTGGTCCTCGATTGTCTTTCAAGTCTCCGTCATTAATATGAGGTACTCGGTACCTCATCCTTTAAATTACAATTCCTATCTTGTCAATAGTGAAATGAAAGAAAGATGATAAAAGTTATTTTCGGGTCGAAAAATTCCAATTACTTCCGTTTTAGATTCTAAACCTCATTTTATTTACCTCCAGGATAAGGATATGGTACATGTGATCGCCGTCGTCTATCCGTCTGTTTGGATACAAAATATCGCAACAAAATCTAGACGGATTCCAATGAAAATGCAAATAAATATGCGACTTTAATCAAGAAAATGCTGATTCAGATCTAGATGTAGATTAATAATCACTTAGTTGCTTTATTTTCTTAACGGATATAAATGAAATTTTATGTAAGAGTGCGTCATGGCTCTGACCAAGATTCGGATTCTGCATGACTTATTCGCGCTATATTTTATATAAGATCTCATAAAAAGATTATTGATGGATTTCGATGAAATTATGTTGTTCTTAAACCAAAACCACTTGTTTAAAGTTGGGTGTTGATCCAGATTAGGGTGCGTAATCTGATTTATTTATTCACTCTCCTTAGTTCTGCGAAAAAGCGCATTTTCTGACATTCGACCAAGATGTAAAATCTATGAGCCCTCCTATTTAGCATATAGTTTAGAGTATTAGGAAGCATAAATTATATTAATCCTGAAGTTATGATTAAATGAATATAAGTATTATAAGCACTTGAATCTCTGCAGAAAATAATGTTTCAGGTAGTATTTAGGCTTCAATTGCTGAATTGTAATGAAACTCTTAAATGATAGAAAGCATCAGCTCCATAAATGAGACCATAAAACCAAAGATTCTTTGAAATAATGTATATTAATATTTGAGGGTTTAAAATACCTTAGAAAGCTCTTTTATACGTCGAATTAAAAATGCTACCATTAATTTATTAACATCCAAATAGTTACTGTGGTCTGGTTTGTGGATCCTTTACTAAGTTTCGGTCATAGATAAAATATAGATTATCTGGTAGGATTTGGGGGCAAAAAAATATTAAATTTAGGATCACTAGTGGTAGAAAAAGGCCGAATGGAGAAGTATATAGATTTTTTGGTAACATTTGTGAATGTCAAAGTTTTCAATATTATACAGTTTTCTTAATTAACAACAGACAAACAATAAAACTTCGAAGGTTCCAAATCCGTAGTATTATTTAATAGTTTCCTCTGCAGGATGTTGCTAATGGATACTCTCAATACTTCTGGCCTATCAGTATTTAGGGAGGAGAGGGAAACTTGATACGTTTAAACTATCTAGGGGGCGTTTTGAAGGAAAAAACGTATCAGAAAACTACTTTTAAAAAAGTTCCTATAAAATTGGTGACTATATTTAAGGCTAGAGCTTTATTCACTACATTCACAAGCTAGGAAATGTTCACCATATATTGACACGCATTAAATTGTTCAATATATTTAAGGATAAAACTTCTTTACTATTTCGACACGCTATAATTTTTTTAAAGTAAAGTAAATAAATAAAATCTTTTTATTAGTCTATTAGAATTTATAATTTTTTGACGTGTAGACTTCTGGATGAATAAAAATAATCAAAGCAAAATCATATGAGAGATATGCCCCCTAGCAATTTTTAAAGGAATGACTGCAATTAAAGTAGTGAAAACGGGCTGGGAGCCTGATCAATCTTCTAAATGACAACTCCGACTGCAGCTTATGTTACACCCGATTCCCCGATTCAGGATTCTGCTACAAACTCCTCGACTCTCAAAACACTGAAGACCCACCTCTGTTCTCAACTCTTAATTTTAGTTGGTAGAAAGGTGGTTCCCTAAGATATTTGCTCGTGAATAGAACTAGACTTTAAAAGCGTATTATGATTTTTATTACTAATTTCACCTATTTTCTAGCAAAAAGACTTCCAAATAATGGTAAAGAGTGTTAGCTGACTCATAAGTAACTAATAGCGATCCCGAAACTATTATTTATAGGACTTTTAGAGGACTTTTATTTATAAGACTTTGGCTTGCGGCAATCTGCAACCTGAGATTCTTCGAATCGTTCTAATTTCTAGGTTGTCGAGCGACGTTAGTCGAATATTTGGCTCCAATTGCGTGGTACACCCCTCCCGAAGAACTTTTCCGTTTTTTTCCTCATAAATTTAATCTGTGACTAGAAACTGACACTGGGAAGTATAATTCCCATCTCCAAAACTTTCGTTAGGATTTTCTAAATTTATTTGGCGGCCCGAATCGCCTCTCATTGCCCGGTTGCTACTCATAAATGGATGAATTCCGACCTATTGCTAGACATTAAATATTTGAGAGTTTATATTATTCACTGAAACATGAGTGCGCTCCTTAAAGTTTCAGGGAGATTTTAAATATTTGTGGGCGGCGTTAGTATATAGATTTCTCTGGCGTTTGTAAAACAACTATTTCTTCTGAATTGGGGTTTGAATATAAACAAGTTAAATATATATAATCAAAGTTTTTTTAATATCATGAAATCATTAATAATTCAGGAAACCAGTAAAAAATCCCTCAATTGATTAAAAACTTATTATGTAATTAAAAATTAAACTTCATAATATAGAAAACCAAAATTGCTACTAATGTTAAGGTTTGATATTGGCTTCGTCTAGCAGTGCTATATTCTTTCCTCTGCATTAATGTTATAGACCATCTTGAAGTATTATTATGGAGCTTCATTACATAAGTTCAAGATCACACTATACTTATGGTTTAGTTAAACCAAACAGTTTTAATCCATAATTTCATATTTTAATTTGCTTTAAAACAATTAGTTGAATTTCAATGATTTTAATAGTATTTACAATTTGTGGATCAGCTTACTTTTATGAGTCACCCAAACTATTGTGATTTTATATCTTTGCATTTTCCATATTAATTAACTTAGAGTTGATTAGATTGAACCATCAATTGAACCTAATCTCTTCTATTTATTGTATAAAAAAACACATAATTTTCATAATTATTCAATGAGGCTCATGTACTCCAAATGCTTCCAATTTAGGACGAGGGCTCTTTGCTATCTTATATACAAAAATATATTTAAAGTGTCGTATTCGAATTGCAATATTGATTCTTCCAGTTAACCTGAGCTTATCGAAATCTATGTTCTTATTTTGCTCTTATCAAATAAAGATTCATGGAAATGAATCGGAAACGTCGATTCCTTCAGTTGTCTCCTTTCTTATAATGAATAAATAGTGTCTTTTCTCCATACCAAATAGGCTATAAATTCCTTTCGACCATTCATTTATTTATTTCACTTTAAATAAGACCCCAACAGGAAGCACAAAAGCAGGCGCATATTTACTCCCAGCAAAATTCTTAGATAAAAGCTTATATTAATTCCAAAGTGATGTCAGATGAGCCAACACCACATCAATTATATTTGATTAACTTACAAATGTAAACCATATTTTCTCCGGTTAAAGGATAATTTAACACTCAATGTGTTTCATAAATACAAATTTAAACCATAATTTTTCCGGTTACAGGATAATTTAACACGTAATGTGTTCCAAAAATACATGTAGATATGATCGACAACGATTGGCAAATTTACCAAAGTAAATGCTTGGTTAAGTAAATTCAGATTCAATCCCTTTGTTTGGATGAATATGGCCTTGTTCACTTTTAAAAATACTTTTCCAAGTTTTCTCCGATCTTGTATAATTTTCTTCCAGTGTTGGCATATTAGTGAAGTTGAGGTCTGAACATTAATCTATATTTTTGGGCCACTGCTTTCTATGAATTACATTTCGTTTTCTGAAATCTTTTGTTTATATATATTATATCATGCCTTATGCCACGCTTTGTAAATGTCATCATTGTGGCTTCTGCTCTATCTCAAACTTTGGTTTGTTCGCGTTGCCAAGTTATTCGCAAATAAGGACCACATTTGGTGTTTTGTTCATTGATTGGTTTTAATAATTTATTTTTTTCTGCAAAGATTGGCAACGAATTAGGCATTAGAGGCTATCGTGACGTTAAGATAAGGCTAAGGTTAAGCTATACCTTTTGAGGCTATCGTGAGGTTAAGATTATGTTAAGGTTACGCTATCGCGTCCGAAGCTTATACTCCGAGTAGAGCCTTTAGTTTAACTTTGTTTTTGCGGCAACGAACTGGCGCAAACTTCAGGCAGAAAGGTCTTCCAATCAGTTATGGCTTCTGTTGATATTTTAATCTTTTCCAACCAAAATCAGTTGTTATCAGCCCCATGCACCATACGTGAATCAAATAGCCCATTGTATCAAAAGATAATTTTGATTCTTCTAACCAAGTGTTCTTTTGCAATCTAACACTGAAATTGCATTTGCGATGATCACAGCGCCAACGGCTGCCTGCAGATGTTAATAAAAGCTTCATAAAAAGGTAAATATTTTCAAACTCGATGTCCTTACCTAACCAATCTTAACATAACCTAATTCAACCTAAACTTCGCCTAAACTAAACCTCATGATAGCCTTGAATGCTTAATTACTTACCCGGCCTGTTCCGACAAAAACGCAAGCTAATTTTTATGGAGATTTAGGCTTGCTATTCCCTAATTTATTGTTTGTATTCGGTATTCGTATTGCAATATACTATTTAAACTTTTCAAACAAGAATGAATTCAATTTTTTAAGATGGTGCCTCATGTATTAAAATTTTAATCGAATTACTTGACTGCATATTCTGCTAGCTTCCTGTACTTGTGTAATAATTCAATTTGCTAGTTATCAATTTCTATTTTAAGTACAAATTTTTCTGAATGGTCTACCACACATTCCTTACCATGCGAATCATTTTCACACAATCACCGATCTTTGAATGTTAGATTTGTAAAGAATAGTTTCGGTATCTTTTAATATATCCGTTATGTATACCATCTCATGTGCAAATCTATGGTGAAAGAGGTATTAAAACTATATTTTTCTTGATTTCAAGTTTTTCCAAAAAGTAAAATGATTTTTTTCTTGTAGATAGAGAATGTTTAGTTTCTGTGCTAGTTACAACAATTCGTTTTACCCGTGTTCATTCATCTGACCCGTAATGACACAAGTAGTCCATCTTTAGCTTATCCCGAAATAATCCACAGATCATGAGACTGAACTTAGTTGCAATGCCAACAATCTTTAGTTATAACTATGTGATAGAACGGTCTGAGGCCGCTTAATTTTTGCCGCTATCACAGGTTATAAACACATGCTACCCACGTGCATCTGCGAGAGGAAGCAGAGCGCGTTATCTTCACCATAGCAAATATTTAATTAAGGAGATTCATTCCCCCGTTTCGCCTCCATACGTCGATCTCGCCAGATTGAGTTAGGCTTATGGGCAGAGAAGGTATTTTCCCAGGCGCGACCGGGGTATTCTCCCGAAGTCCCCCACTCAATTATCCCCTACGCCATGGAGTTGGCTCCGGGTACTTATACATAACTTTTTCCGATTGAAGCAGATCAAATCCGGATTAACTTTGCGTGGTATCACGCCGATCCGGTCTCCCTTGTGCACTTAAGAACTCTCTACCTCGAGAACCCCTTTATTGTACAGAAGAGGACAATATCCCTTGAGTGCAAAGTTTCGTGCCTTTGAGACACCAAGTCAACAAGGCACCCCTGTTGTTCAAAAAGAGAACAACGTTAGACCAGCCATTGTTTGTTGAGCCCGTTGACAGAAACGGATCTCACCCTCCCCCCCTGTTATTCAGAAAGACAACAACGTTAGAACAGCTATTGTTCTTCAAGCCCGTTGACAAGAAACGGTTTTCACCCTCCCTCCCTGTTGTTTAGAAAGAGAACAACGTTAGAACAGCCATTGTTTTCAAGCCCATTCGGCCAGAAACGGTTCTCGTTCCCAAGACATCACGTCAGGATAATTTAATTCCTCTATTTTTAACGTTCTTCAAGAGAACGCTTGGTTTCAAAAATAACCTCCATTGTTCATCTAAAACATCCCTGATTTGCTGTCACAAAGATCGCTCGTACTTCCGAGCCACACTTCGCTCTCACTCTTCGAAGACAGTCCTGTCCCTCCGCTATGGACAACCCCCGGAAGAACCCTTCTGCTGGAAATCGCCAGTGGACTGGAGATTCCTTCGCATCGTCTTCCTCTACACAACAAGTTTGTAATTACGTAAGATGAGCATTACCTTTAATCAACAAACCTTTTGTGCTTTAAATGGTTTAGCGAACAAATTCCCCCTCTTTAATTTTTATTTGTTTACCTTTTTAAATCTCTCCCAATCTTAATTCTTGTATTAGTTAGATATTCCTACGACCATTTCCATTATCCGCTTAGGTAAACATTTTTTTTGTGTGTTGTTGATAGTTTAATTAATACAACTCTATTTTATTAATGATAGCCATATTATTATCCTTGTGCTTGGTTTCACTTCTTAAGCATATTCATGATAAATAAGCCTCTCCAGCCCCCCCCCCCTCTCCCTTTTGGACTAACCTTGGTCAATCTGAATACCACGCACTCGAAATATTAGAATAATTCCCTCAACGAATAGTTATATATGGTATATCGTCGAGAGCCTATTCGCCGAAATATATATATATATATATATATATATATATACTATTTAAATTTGGTGTGAAGTGTGTAAGGTTTAACGCTATATATTTGCAAACACTAGTCTCATTCGAGTGAAGCATAGTGTTATTCGTTATAAGAATAGAGTATAGTAGTTCCATTTTGTTTTAACGATTACTATCCCCTTTTTGAAACTTAAGAAGCTGGAGTAGCTCAAGGAACTGTTATTATAATTTGTTTGTGTTTTTTTGTGTTATTTTAGTCATTGGTTATCTAGGTCGAGAAACCAATTACGAATAGGTCAGTGCCCATATTTATGTAGGCTAGTTCTCTAGAAGGCATAATTCCTATTGCAAGGAATTTAGTTGGTTGACTATTGCTCCCCCAAGTGCAAATATGACTCAGTTTGAAATTTTCAATGCGCAAGGAGAATCCTTGGGACTTTCCGCAAGAGAATTGACTGAGTACGTTCAATAGGAGCAACGAACGGAAAGAGAAAAGTTAAGCGAAGAAAGACAAAGAGAAAGAGAAGGAGAAATCCAACGAGAAGAAAGAGAAAGAGAATTCCAACGAGAAGAAAGAGAAAGAGAAATCCAAAGAGAAGAAATAAAAAGAGAAAACCAACGAGAAGAAAGAGAGGAACGGAAAAGACAAGCTGAGTTTCATCATCAGCTTGAAATGGCTCGAGTACAGGTTGAAATACAATCAGTCAGTTCAGGCTCAGAAGCCTCGCCTAATCTTCCAATTAAGGTCTCCAATTTCAGGGATGAAGAGGATTTCGGGGCATTTTTAGCACACTTCGAAAAGATCCTCGAGATCAATAACTTGGATTTGGAGGCTATAGGGGTAGTAAAATTACTTCCCCTTTTAAATTGTAAATTGCGTGACATTTTCATATCTTTACCATCTGAATGTACAATTGACTACAGCACCTTAAATTCTGAGTTATTGGCCGCTCATAATATGACTCCCTATTTCTATCGACAAGAATTTCGAGGAGGTCGTATTAAATCCGGACAGACGTTCCGTAGAATCGGATACATTCTTCAGAGGAATTTTAAATTCTGGTTAGAATCCTCAAAGGTTGATCCTAACTACGAGTCCTTAACAGACTTCGTGTTGCGTGTTCAATTATTGGCGTCTCTCCCAAAGGAGATCCCGCGCGTTCGTCAAGGATCGTCGGTGCTAGACCTTTAAAGAGTGCACCGAAGAAGCGGATGTCTATGCCGCAAGCCATAATTTATACCCCAAGGAGAATTGAACTTCTCACCAATCCCCCTACCAGGAAAGAAGGAAGGATTCGCGCCCCTTCCCAGGAAAGCTGACGAAGTTTCGGGGCCCCGTAAAACCCCAAAACTTCTCTTCCCCCCAAACGAACAACGGGACACCAAACCTCCTGTTAAGATTTCTCCTCCATCACTCTTCCCGAAGCGACCAATCATATGCTTCACCTGCGGTGTAGAAAACCACATGAGCTGAAATTGCCCCCAAAATTCTCAGGGTAAAAGCGGACCAGCCCACCAAGTTCACCAGATTAATGCCACCCCGGCTTCCCCGGTGGTTTAGACCCAAGCATCAACATCTTTCCCTCCGTCAGGCCACCAGGTAAATTTTATTTTTGATAAAAGTTCCCCGGGAACTTTGAAATTCGACGAGGGCAGCGTGAACGGTTGCCGTGTATCTACTCTCGTCAGGGACACAGGGTGCACGTGTTTCATCGTGTCCGACGAGCTCCTTCCCATAGATGACCCTAACCACGAAAAATTTGCGGTGGTACATAACTACCTTGGGCGAGCGAACCGATTCCCCGTCGTTAGATGTTCCCTGCAGTGTCAGTATTTTGATGGTTAGGCTGAAGTCATTTCAGCACCCATACAATTTTGTTCCGTACTTATAGGACAGATCCCTCAAATAAGCTCCGACCCCTTGTCCTAGGCCGCCCTTCCTCGAGGCCGAGCTTAGAAGAATGCCCAGGAGCCCGTCCCCCTTAGAACCCCGATACCGTCCGAATTCTCGGAGATCCTCAACCAGGATTTTAGGTCCGAAGATCAGAAATTTAAGCCCGGTGATGAAGTACTCCTGCTCCTTCCCACAACAAGTAATAAATTACTGAGCCAATGGAAAGGTCCATACTCGTCCGCGAGGTACGAGGACTGGTAGATTACCTCATTGGTACCCCCAGCAGGCGATAAGCTCTACCACGTCAACTTGTTGAAAAAGTACCACCGACGCACCCATGGAGATACGCTCGTAGCACTGAAAGAAACATCAGCGCTTGGAGAGAATTACCCCGCGGAGTCCCGTAATGTCTCACAGACAGTGTGCTTCCAACCTGATGCCGATTACCCTCTTCCTTCACTGCCAGGCGAGTATTTTGAACCCTCTGACCTGGATATTGACGCGCAGCTGATACCACATCAAAAGAGTCAGCTACAAGTATTATTATGTCGGTTCGACGACGTTATTTCAGAGAAGCCTGGATGCACTACTAGTTTCGAGCTGATATGAAATTAACGACCTTAGAACCTGTCCGTTCAAAACCCTATCATATGCCGATTCATTTACGCCAAGCTTTTAACGCCGAAGTCGATAATTTGATTAGTTTAGATATAATAGAGCCTTCCACCTCTAGTTATTGTTCCCCAATCGCCATGGTCAAGAAACCTGATGGCTCTTATCGGATGTGCATCGAATTCCGAAAGTTAAATTCGGTAACTGTGTTCGACGCCAAGTCCATCCCATTGGTAGATCAAAACCTCCACCTTTTTGAAGACGCCAAGTTCATCTCAGAACTTGATTTGTGCAAGGCGTATTACCAAATTCCCCTCTGGCCCGATGTGAAAGCATATACCGCCTTTGCAACTGAGAAAGGCTTAATGCAATTTAAGCGCCTTCCTTTTGGCCTCGTGACCGCTTGTAGTAACTATAACCGTCTAATGAGAAAGTTGTTAGATGGACTTTCGAATGTCCCCTTTTACTTCGATAACGTCTACGTCGCTACTCGTGAATGGAGTCATTATTTAACCACCCTATCAGCTCTCTTCAAACGACTGCACGAAAATGGCCTCACCATTGGCCCCAGCAAATGCCATTTTGCCCACGAAACCATAAAATACTTGGGTTTTAAAATAGGACAAAGCCAGTTAGGTCCACCGGAGGACAAGATTAAGGCAATCGCCGACATGCCCCTCCCGAATACTAAGGAGCAATTAAGATCATTCCTAGGATCAGCTTCTTACTATCGGCAATTTGTCCCGAATTTTCCTGCAATTTCAGCGCCCCTTAGTACCCTTTTAAAAAAGAATTCCCGCGATCGACTACGTTGAAATGATGTCACTGTTTCTCATTTTAACCAGCTCCAGAGTAAGCTCCTTTCTGCCTCCATTTTGAAGTTGCCCAACCCACAAAAATCCTTTAGGACTATGACCGAAGCAAGCAACGAGGGCAGTGAAGGTGTACTCTTTTAATTATCCCCTACGCCATGGAGTTGGCTCCAGGTACTTGTACATAGCGTTTCCCGATTGAAGCAGATCAGATCCCGATTATCTTCGCGAGCCATCACTCCGATCCGGTCTCCCTTGTGCACCTAGGAACTCTCTACCTCGAGAACCCCCTTATTGTACAGAAGAGGACAATATCCCTAGATGCCAAGGTTCGTGCATTTGAGACGCCAAGTAAACAAGGCCCTCCCTGTTGTTCAGAAAAATAACAACGTTAGAACAGCTATTGTTCTTTGAGCCTGTTGACAAGAGACGGACCTCACCCCCCCCCCCCTGTCGTTCAGAAAGAGAACAACGTAAGAACAGCTATTGTTCTTTGAGCCTGTTGACAAGAAAAGGTTCTCACCCTCCCCCACTGTTGTTCAGAAACATAACAACGTTAGAATAGCAATTGTTATTCAAGCCTGTTGACAATAAACGGTTCTCACCCTTCCCCCTGTTGATCAGAAAGAGAAAAACGTTAGATCAGCCATTGTTTTTCAAGCCCGTTGACAAGAAACGGTTCTCACCCTCCCTCCCTGTTGTTTAGAAAGAGAACAACGTTAGAACAGCCATTTTTCTTCAAGCACGTTCGTCAAGAAATAGTTCTCGTTCCCAATACATCACGTCAGGATAATTTAATTTCCCTCTTTTTAACGTTCTCCAAGAGAACGCTTGGTTTCAAAAATAACCTCCATTGTTCATCTAGAACATCCCCGATTTGCTGTCACAAAGATTGCTCGTACTTCCGAGCCCCACTTTGCTCTCACTCTTTGAAGACAGTCCTTCCCGTTCACTAAGGACAACCCCCTGAAGAATTTTTCTGCTGGAAATCGCCAGTGAACCGGAGATTCCTTCGCATCGTCTTCCTCTGCACAACAACTTTGTAATTACGTAAGCTGATCATTACCTTTAATTATCTAATCTTTTGTCAACGCTACTTCACAAGGCAGAGTCAAACACAATATCCCACAAAGAAGTTCCTATATCCAGGTTTAAATTTAAAAGAAAAAAAAAGGCGAAATTCTTTGGGGCAGTTACGATAATGCATTATTATTTAATAGTCTAGACACTAATTTATGTTTGCTTGAAAAAATGTACTGATATCCTTATATTTATGCCAAAAAAGAATTTGGTATTTATTTCGTGATTCTTACACACCTATGTATGGTGTAAAAGTATAAACATCTTTCATAACTTATATTTTGTCTATTATTTTGCAGAGATGTCATGTGGAGTTCATGAGATTAGAATGAATAGACTAAAAAAGGATTTGGGTACCATTTTATCTTCCTTTTCACGTGCAATATATGAATAATTGCAAATACCTCGAATTAAATGAATAAGTATTCAGGATATTTCGTTAAAATTATGTTCTCAATATATCAACGGATCAATAGTAAGGTTGTGTGTTCTAACGAGCTTCATTAACCATCACACCATTATAACCATAAAAGGAAGGTAAAGCAAGACCAAATGCCTTTACTTACTTTTGAGTATAGATAAGAAGCCATGAGGCCTAAGTGTTTAGATCTATCTCCTCTTTGTCTTAAGATTAAATTCAGATTTACCCCATTAAAGTATCCTACATTGAGTTTCCTACTCAATTTTGATTGAGAAGTCAAGTAATCTTTAAGCTGCTTCCGAGGAACCCGATCCTTACATCCTATATCTCTGCCTAGGAAGCATCAAATTATCCAAACATCTTAATTACCTGCCATATTTTTCAAACATTTTCGTGAGAATTGCCTTAAAGTGTAAAGCTGACACAGAATGGCACTCTGCATCCCATGGCAACAGCCCAGGTGAGAGAGAGAGCCATATCTGGCAAGTTAAATGAAAAGATCTCTTTCAAGAGCCTATGTTCTGTCGAAGCCGCCCATACACGATACAGGAACTAAATTTGTCATTTATTTGTAGCAGTTATTCAGGGTTACCCCCACGAAACATGCCCTAAATTTCGATAGGCCTCATTTCTTTATTTTCTGCAAGGATTGAATGAAACTTTGGTGAAAACTAGATTATTGTGTTTAACACTAGAAGGACGGAGCAGTCATTTTGACCGCTTTTCAAGTTTATTTATTAAATATCAGCAGAGTTTTTAATCGCAATCCGCTCAAGTTTCTTTACTTTTATTTTTTTTTATATTTAAAATGGCATTGTGAAAGTATAAAATTATTACAAGAGTCAAGTAACGAGCGATAGAGTATACCACCAAGAAAGACAGCGGTCAGATTGACCGCTGCATAATATATTCCTGTTTTACCGTGTTAATTTCATTACAGGGAGTGTGCTACAGTTCATAACTCATTGCACTTTCGTTTCAACATGTTCTGACAAGTTTGGTGTTTTCTATATAAACTCGCTGCAATTACACGATTGTGCAGTACACAATAGACTCTCGTTGGGTGAAGATGTCGTCCAATTGAAGGGAAAGTCGTCTGACAGAGGAACAACTTCGACAATTTCTTGTTGCCAAACCTTACGATGAATCGGAAGGATAATCTTTTAATAGTGATGGAGAACAATATATTCCTGAACAAAACTTTTCATCAAGTTCAGACGAAGAAAATGAAAACCTTGTATCAACTACAGAGCATCGTAAGTGTAATGTGATCATTTTATGATACTGTTGGAATGTCATTCGTTATACCGTTCAAAATAATATGTAGCTATTTCCATTATTATTTATATTATTGTTGTTGTTATTATTATCTTCATTATCATGTTATTATATTTATATTAGGATTATCATATGTTGCGATGAGTATATTTTATTTTGATATACAGTAAATGAATCTGAACATAAATATGTGGTTTAGATTTTTTTAGGTACTTTTGTTACTTATCCATAACCCTATATTTTAAGAACGAGATTTTTTGAAGGTTTGAATTTTATTTTTTCCTTTAGTTCGGTTATCACCTAAGTATATTTAATTTTTTAATCAAAGTTATTTCTAATAACTCCTTTATAATATCCAAAAATAAAATGGTAAGGTTCAGAAATAAATATAAGTATCGAATTTTTATGAATTTTTTTAAACTAAAAGAATTACAGATGGTGAAGTTCAGAGAATTTCTTAAATTTTTGGCATGGAAATTACTAAAGCAAATTTAGATGGAGAAAAAAAGAATCCTGATAGGCCGTAGGACACAGACCGAAAGTCTGCCAGCGAAGCGCAAGCTCCTTCTGTAAGGACGAGTGGCGAAGCTGTTCCTCTTGTGTATTAAAATAAAGACTCATGAATCTTTATGTTTTTATCTAAAGATGCTGAAGGAATTCTTGAGAGTAATACCACCGCCGATCAAGAAGTAATACATCAAATGAAACTCCTACATCTCCACATGACAAAAATCTAAAGGCTCCAGATGGGACCCAGTAGTTTGAAATCCCTACTGAAGGCTCCGATAGTAATGGAAGATACAGTGCACAAAATATTCTTACTGAAGTTACCGGTCCTTCTGCACATGCCAGGAGACATGTTGTGTTAGGAAGCATGATGAGCGCATTTTCCTTATTTATTGATGATTTCATAATTTGAGAGTTAATAAGATGTACAGAAGCAGAAGCTCGCAGTAAATTGAATGATGGATCATGGAACGTAACTGAGGAAGAAATATATCATATGCTGGCAATAGTCTACGCCAGAGGACTTATTGCTAAAGGTCAACCACTTGCTTTTATTATAGCCAAAGGTTTTGGGGCCTCGTTTCTTCTCAATGACTAGGTTAAGAGATAGATTCATGCAACTTCTTTGATTTTTACGTTTTGATTTGAGATCCACCAGAAGTCAACTAATTCACTCAGATAAATTTGCTCTTTTTCTACCATATGGAACAGATTTATTGAAAATTGCCAATCGTGTTACAGACCTGGGGCAGATATAACCGTTGATGAACAGCTTTTCCCCACTAAGTCCAGAAGCCCCTTCACCCAATATATGGCAAATGAACCGGATAAATTTGGAATAAAATTCTGGCTTGCTGTAGACTCAACGTCCCATTACTTGCTGAATGGATTTCCTATTCTGGGAAAAAATGTTCATAGGCTCCAAAATCAAAGTTTATCAAAATAGGGAGTGATGAAATTGGTAAGTTTTTCTCTAAGTAAAGGTGGAAATATCACATGTAATAACCTTTTTACTTCTGTAAAGCTTGCTACGACATTGAAGACCAGGAAAACGAGTATCGTTGGAACGATGAATCGAATTCGGCACAAAATATCAACAAGCATAAAAAATAAGCAACAACCACTACAGCTATCCATTATTTTGAAGAATTGTGACATGACACTCACCGTGTATCAAGGAAAAACTTGTAAGAGTGTACTGATTCTAAGTACTGTGCAGAAGACAGGTCATATTGAGAGTGGTACAAAGAAGTTGCCAGAATTTGTCACGTATTATAATAAAACAAAATCTGGCATTGACAATGTTGACCAGATAGCCAGACTGTACACCACTAAAGTAAATTCTCGGCGTTGACCATTACAGGTCTTCTATAACTTACTTGATCTTGCTATGATTAATTCAGTTATCATATTGTGAAGTGGTTGGAATTAAAATTAGTCGACGTGATTACATTCTAGAACTCATAGGAGACGTACTAGCTTGTAACAGAAGTGTGGATAACAAACCTCGAAGACGAATGTACAGAGGAAGAACTTTTGGAAGAACCAAGAGCTAATAAGCGTAAAACTTATCAAATTAGCAAATGCAAGAAGAATAAAACTAATGAAATATGCCACAAGTTTAAGAAATATATCTGTGGTAAATGTACGGGAATAAACGCAATCGAATAATTTATAGAAATTGTTCATGATATTCATAATAATTGATACATCTAACGACCTAGTATTATATAAATACCTAAATACGTTTTGATAAATTTATTTATATTATATGTAGAGTTGCATCAATTATTAAATATGATAAAAATAAATGGGATTGTCATCATGTTATTTTTCTCTGTCTCATAGATATACGAGCAGCGGTCAATAAGTTTTGCAATTCAGATATAAGGAAACAAGATATGAGGAATAGTGATATTATTTTTCAATATAACTACCCTCGACTTCAATGAAATTGCGCCACTTGTCCCTGAGGCTTCAATTCCCGACAACCAGAAATCTCCCGACTGCTGTTCAATCCATTTCTGGACGGCGAGCTGGACATATTCATCGTCCCCAAACTGGCGTCCACGCAGTGCAGCCTTGAGCTGGTGGAATAAAAGGTAGTCGATAAAGGCCAGATCTAGACTGTAGGTGGGATTGTTGAGCTCTTTGAATCCGCACTCGTGCGGGATAGCTTGTGCAACTCGGGCCTTGTCGTGGAGGAGCAGAACACCGCATGTCAAATGAGTGCGCCGCTTCTGACGGATGCACTTCTTCAACCCAGCTAGTTCCTTGGCGTAATATTGGCCTGTGATGGTCCTTCCACGAGGCGCAGAGTCCACCATAAACACTCCCTCAGAATTACAGAAGATGGTGGCCATGATGTTCCTGGCTGAGGGTTCGGGCCTGGAACTTGATGGGGGTCGGAGAGCCCCTGTGCTTCCAGGCCATGCTTTTGTGCTTGGTTTCTGAATCCCAGTGATGGACCCACGTTTCATCACCTTTCACTATGCGTGACTAGAATCCCGCCGGATCTTGGTTGTACATGAGCAGCAGTCCCCTCCGAACTTTGACAACATTGAAGTTGATCATGGGACATGAATTTTCTAGGGACCCGAATGGGCAGAGACCTTGGTCATGGCTAGATTGCCGTGGATGATGTTAATAGCACTTTCATGTGATACTCCAAGTTCTCGCTCGATTTCTTCGACCTTCAGCCCACGATTTTCGAGGATCATCTTCCACACACGGGCTACATTGTCCTCGTTGGTCACGTCTGAAGGGCGTCCTGGACGCGGATCATCTTCAAGGGACTCACAACCATGGCGGAACTCCCTATTCCAGCGAGCAATGGTTGCATAGGAAGGGGCGGTGTTGGTGTACACTGCCACGATGCGTTCATGGATCTCTTTTGCATTCTTGCCTTCCTTGGTCCAAGATTTGATCACTGCGTGGTGCTTAACCTTCTAAATTTTTGAAAGAATTTGTGACTGAAGATCTGCGATCAGCTACTGCTTCTTAAATAGACGAGGCAGGAGCGTGCGGCTGCAGGTCCTGACTTATCATAACTTGTCCTAACACCCCCACAAACAGCCATAACCCCCTTCATCTGTTTTGTCCTACCGATTCGCAAAACCTATTGACATCCCATCGTATGTAAGTAAATGGAAATATATTCATAATGTATTTTTATTTATCATTTATTGATACCTATTCCATACAATAATATAATGAAATATTTGAAACAGAAGGAAGTTAAAGTGGAACTAATAAGAAAACATAATTCTTGTGATATGAATTCACAAAAAAATGTGTGAAAAAACGAGGAAAATAGGGAAAAATAATACTAGAGGTCAAAATAACCGCTCAGTCTTTATAAGGGTTGTGCACTTGGCCGTGCATCTATTGGTAAAACACCATATCAAAACATAAAGGTCTTTGGACTTTTCTTCATTATTCCTGAGCACGTGTTCAAGATCACCTACTTTTAGCTATGAGCATTTCTTAAGGCGCAGAACAAAGTTGTCCATGAGGTCCTTACAAACCGAATGACTAATCACCCTGATCTTCTCCCTATTTAAGGAGACTTAGGAAAGATGTGGTCTCCTGAATCTTCTCCAGTATCTTGGCTGTCATAGCCTTTCTCTGCTCTTTGTCGAGGCTGTAAGGGTCTGCTTCCTCTCTATCCTGTATGGGTAAGACTTTACATCAATTGCTAGCACTCTCATGCAAGATTCCCGGGGTATACTGTGCGAATGAGTTCGCTTGGGCACAAAGCGTTTTGGACTTTGCCGAATTGGCTCTCTCATGATCTCGACCAGCTCAGCTGTACACCTTCTAGGGAGTCTTGAATGGTTTAGACTTTTCTCACTGGCTGCATTGAGATTCACCGCTGTACCATATTTCTTTATGTAGTCCACCCAGTACTGAATTCTGTTCTTGAAGTGGGACTTTTCACATTCGAACTGCTGCACAAAATTGTAGTGTTGTTTCTTGAACGAGTCTCTCTTGTAGTAATGCTTGACGCAGTATATTCTTTGCTGGAGCACCCATTGAGTTCTAGATCTGTTTACATGCGTTGCTTCTCTCTTGTTCTGCAAAGTAAACTGATTAGTGAATGAATGAAAGATATATCACAAAAAAATGTGTTCAGGCCCATTTTGGGGGTTGACCCGTATGAGGACTATCAGAGACAAATGAATTATTGCAAAATTATTTTACAGCGAAGGATTACTCCTTAATTTCTCCTCATTTTAGAAATTTCGTAGTGAGGTTTTCGTATAAACTAATCATTGTGATATAAATGCATATGCATATAAATGGCCTAAGGGGTATGGCGATCTAATCTGATCAGGTGCGGTTATTAATTATATTTAGTAGTGGAATTATGGAGAGGGATGTGAGATGGTAAAAAGAGAAGAAAAAAGAAAGGAGCTGTAGATAGAGAGGAAAAGTGACTGAATAGATCTAAGACGGTGGATTTCAACACTAATTACCATTGAAGAGAGGCTACCTCGGTACCCTATTTAAATTATTAGGGAACCATTGTGCCCCCACACTATGAGTGAAATTTTATCTGTGCAAGTGGGTTCCTTCAAGCCCCACCGGCAATGAGGAATTTTCCAACATTTAGGTACATGTCTTCTTCATACAAGCACCTTTCTTATGGCATATGATTGCGTGCCCTACCAGCACCAAAAAATAATTATTGGTTTAGCAGCTTTGTTTATCATTCTTCCATGATCAACCATCGCAGTCTCCTCTTTAGACTGCTTGGGTCATATTCATCTCATAAATTTTCACTCACCCTATCTTCACCACTTGCTTTAAAATATTCTTACTCATTTTCAAGCTGAGATGCCCTCAATAGTTTTGCTCCCTACAACAATAATAGTTCTATTAATAATCATAATAATTATTGTATTCTCATTTTTTTAATTATTTCAAATTTAGTGGTGTCTATTGGTTAAACCAATCCTCTCGTAGCATTCGAATCCCGGTATTACATTCTCCTTAGTGTTATGACGAAGGAAAGAAGAGGCGAATACCGATTGACACATTAATAAAGAATTTTTCCTTAAGCAAAATAAATCATAGGTATTACCATGAACGAGGTATGTAACTGGGAATGAAAGGTAAATAAATAGTGGCATAAGTAATTATCGGTAAACAAAATCTAACAAAGTATATCCAGTTAATTAGACATATATTTATAAATATATATACTAAAATACTTAAAAGTATATATGTAGAGCATTCTTCTTCTATCATGCAAGCGTCGAATTGAAAATTAAAACTATATTAAAGTTTTAATAGTAACGCACACGTCATCGTAACGTCAATGGCGACAATATCCAAAGGATTACTATAGTTATATCATAAATCTTGCTGAGCCTATTGGCGCTAAACCTATCTTTGACCTCCTTTCCGAAGTGAATTATGGTGTGCGAGAACTCTTCATTCAATTAATAGGATTGATTATAGTTAGGGTTAGTCCGGATGTTGACTTGTATTTTATGAATATTCAGTAAAAATTGGGCTGGATATAAAAAATAAAGTAAACTAAATGCTAAAATATTATTAATAAATTAAAACCGAGTGAAGAAACGTAAATTGGTATCGCTGTTAGGATGGGTATGAATAGAGGTGATTAAAGGCGAAGTTTGTTAGGTATTGTTGTTGTTTAAATTAGAAATCTGAGCAGTGAAATCCAATGAGAAGATCTGAATACAGATTCTGGAGAAAGGGGTGAGCTGGAGAGAAGTGAAATATATGCAGAGGATAGTATATCAGTCAAAGGGCGAAAGCTTTATACTTAATATTGAACCAGATTATCCGGAATCAATTGTTAGATGTTCTGAAAGAAGAATAAAAATGTTTAATATAAAAAAAGAGAAAACTAACGTTAGCTTCTGCACTACAATGTTTTGGCTAATCAAGTACTGAAGGTGCCCCTGACCTCCGTTTGCTTCCTTTGACTCGGAAGGGAACGTGGAAATGCTCTTTAAACGTGGGTTGCACAAAATCCAGTAAGAGTGACTATTTATCCTTGGCCGAATTAAATCTACTAACTAGGAGTGTCGTGATATAATTCTTTGTTGAAGTATGCTTTTGTCTAAGATGCTAATTTGTTGTTTTAATAAAGAGCAGCTTCAACACGTGAGGATATAGAGAAACGCACAGAAATTATCCCAAAATAAACATATATTTTAAATTTGAACAATTTACTACACAAAAAACATGAACCACATAAATACTACGAATTTAAAATACACAATAATTACTTCAGGTTTTTAAGTAAGGCTTTTTAACCGGGCCACACTCTTTTAAGCATATTTCTCTATATTATAATCTTAAGTTTTCTGCCAGCGTTATTTGTTGCTCCCTAAGCACTTGCATGGTATTTTACGTTTAGGTCGCCGATCAGTTTTGTTGGATGATATATTACGAATATCGTATATTATGTACAGGTAGATATTTATCTTTGGCGGTTGGTAGCCCGTCAAAATTATTAATGGAGTAATTTCTAGTTCTATTTTAATGGCTCTGTAAGCTACATCAGTAATTTAGATTTTTGTGTTAATGAGGCCTCGTTTCTTTCTCTTTATGGCTATTTGTTATGACGGTATAATTATCTATTTTTAATATTTTCTCTTCGTTAATTATTCTATTGTCCGAATGAGTACAATAGTTGGTTCGATTTTCGGATGTTATTTCCAATTTATATTTCTTTCCCGATCGGTCTTTTCTATTTTTTTAGCAAAATATTTAGTTTTCTCTATCTTTCTCCTCCAATTTTTTCTTATTTGACTTCAGTAAGATCAACTTAATTTGATCATAATTTTATTTTTATTTATTTTGAATTTATTCGTGTGTTTCTCGTTCCTGTCTCTGCTCTTTGCCCAGTTTCAACATTAGGCTGGTGGAGTTAAATTTTGCATTATATGGCTGTTCATCTGTGTCATTTGAAATGAGAACCACATCTTCTGGGTATACAGCAATTCTTCCTTCCTTCAAAATCTTTTTCAAATACTTTTTAATTTTCTTGTGGCTTATAGGGTCATTTGCATTATTTTCGATTATTGAAAGAACTTTATCATCATTGTGATAGAACGGTCTGAGGCCACTTAAATTCGGCCGCTATCACATGTTAGAAACACATGCTACCCCCGTGCATCTGCGAGAGGAAGCAAAGCGCGTTATCGCCCACCATAGCAAATGGTTAATCAAGGAGGTTCACTCCCCCGTTTCGCCTTCATACATAGATCTCACCAGATTGAGTTAGGCTTATGGGCAGATAAGGTATTTTCCCAGGCGCACCGGGAAATTCTCCCGAAGTCCCTCAATCAACTATCCCTTACGCCATGGAGATGGCTGCGGGTATATATCATAGCTTTTCCCAATTAAAGCAGATCCCAATTATCTTCGCGAGGCATCACGCCAATCCGGTCTCCCTTGAGCACCTAGGATCTCTCCACCTTGAGAACCCCCTTATTGTCCAAAAGAGGACAATATCCCTTGAGTGCCAAGGTTCGTGCCTTCGAGACGCCAAGTCAACAAGGCCCTTCCTGTTGTTCAGAAAGAGAACAACGTTAGAACAGCTATTGTTCTTTGAGCCCGTGGACAAGAGACGGTTCTCACCCCCCCACCCTGTTGTTCGGAAGGAGAACAACGTTAGAACAGCCATTGTTCTTAAAGCCCGTTCGTCAAGAAACGGTTCTCGTTCCCAAGACATCTCGTCCGGATAATTTAATTCCCCCCTTTTTTAACGTTCTTCAAGAGAACGCTTGGTTCCAACAATAACCTCCATTGTTCATCTAGAACATCTCCAATTTGCTGTTACAAAGATTGCTCGTACTTCCGAGCCCCACTTCGCTCTCACTCTTTAAAGACAGTCCTCCCCCTTCGTTAAGGACAACCCCCCGAAGAGCCCTTCTGCTGGAAATCGCCAGTAAGCTGAGCATTACCTTTAATCATTTAACCTTTTGTCAACGCTACCTTGTGCTTTAAATGGTTTAGCGAACCATTCCCCAAGATTAATTTTCATTTGTTTAGCTTTATAAATCTCTCCAAATCTTAATCCTTGGCTTAGTCAGATATTCCCACGATTTTTTATTCTCCGTTTATGTAAACATTCTTTTGGTGTGTTGTTGATAGTTTAATTAATAAAACTCTATTTAATTAATGTTCGCCATATTATTTATCCTTGTGCTCCGTTCCACTTTTTAAGCATATTGAAGATTACCACGCACTCGAAGTATTAGAATAACTCCCTTAACGAATAGTTGTATATGGCATATCGTCGAGAGCTTATTCTACGTCAATCATGCTTTATTTTTTTTGGTAATGGCACCAATTCCTACAGGTATATTTTCAAACGGAGATCTTTTGCTTCGCACACCATTGCTTCTTATTGAATTTTGTTGTACATCCTCTGTTAGATATGGGGATGTCGAGTTTCCTCGTTTGTTTGGATTTTAAGTTTCCTTTTCATTTAATTGTATTTTCATTTTTACCGTATTCTCATTTTTTTTTTATGATTTCCATATTCAAGATATCAGACAACTCTGGATTTTCTGCGAACCGCATTTTCTTGATTCCAGCCTGCTTGCAAATGTAAGGATAAGCTACCACGTGGCTTATGACACATTTATAACTCCTGGTAAGCGTGGTTTGATAAGTTACAACCTAGTTTACGCCATAGCGACTGAAGCGCGAGTCGGTGAGCTGATATCCGACTGAATTTTTTTCACCTAGGAGTTCATTTGCTCGCATTGCCATCAACTTAGTTGGGCCAAATTTTCTATTATCTTTCAAAATACATAGGTACATCCTCACCATCATTGATTTTGGTACAGGTTTTCCAAAGGCTGTACCCCTAAAGGACATAGTCTCCATATCCGTTGCTGCAGCATTGCTGACAGTTTTCTCCAGACTTGGGATTCCACAAGAAATACTGTCGGAACGTGGGGCTTAATTTTACGCCAAACTTGATGAATGAACTTCATAAGCTGCTAGGTGTGCAACCGATCTTCAACATGAGGATAGCCTCATGCACCTCTGAGGCTATCCTCCGTAAGGTATGATCCGAAAAGACTCGTGAATGGCATAGATATCACATTATAACCTGGTTTACCTTTATTTCTTGTTTTTTGGGGTGAAGAGATATTAGTTCCATGTTTTGCTTTGCAGCAAATGATCCTGGATTACCTATGTTGGTCAGGTTTTTGTGGTGTAGTTATAATTGTTTTTACTTTCTTACTCTTATTAATGGTTGCTTATTCCTCTCCTAAAAAAGGGTGAATTTGCATCCTCTGTATGCAGTTTGGGGTAAGGGAAAGATTACAATACTTCCATTCATGTTACCCAGATAATTTTCTACTTCTTTTCTTCCACTGTCTAATCTCTCGTTGTAGCAGTTTCAAAGACGTAGCAGTTGTGACATATTTAGATGTATTCATAAATTCTTCCCTTCAATATTTTTTGCTGGGACTCTTATGTTAAATACGAGTAATGCATTTGCGTCTACCCTGTTCGAAATATCACTCTTTCTACACAACACCTTAAATACCATGATGTTTTCTCCAATTTATTTTGGGGATGCAGGTTGATACTTTGTTTTCTATTCTCAATTACTTGTTTGAAATCTTCTGCGGTTAAATGTGATCCTAACCAAAAATCTACCTTTTCTAAATCATCCTTCTATTCCTGATAATTTGTAAAGAAATGGCAGGGGTTAGCCTAATTTTTCAACTAGTTTTTATTCTTTCTTGCGGAACCAACTCTCCCTTCATTTCTACATACAAAGTTTGAGCCACTTTGTACGTATCCGATTTCGAGGCCTCTTTCGTAACTCGGAGTTACAACTCTCTTGCACTCTATCTCAATTATTTCCCGGAGCGCCTAGGCGCTCCTATTAAATTTTCTTCCTTTCTTTTTTATGTTTCTTTATCTCACTGAAATAATTCGGGGCCCCATTATTATTTCAGTTTTCTCTAGTAGGAGAGTTTCCCTATTCATGCCAATTTCTAACTTTCCTAACTATTAGAATTCTCATAATCCTCAAACACCGTACTTATATATTCCTAGCCCAAACAGTAGTCCACAGTTGGGTTTAGGCTCGGGGTCGATAACCAAACCCAGCTTTCTCGTCACCTAAAATGGTCTCCTAAGGAATTCATATATCTAAGTTTCCAACTGTATCTAAGAATTTTCCCGTCATGGTGTTTCGTCGTACTATTTAGTGAAGAGTACCTGAAAGATTAAAGGTCAAACGGAATAAGTGATCAAGAATAAAGTAATATCACTGTGAATTATTTATCTGTTCGTGGGAACGGATGTTCCCTCTAATCAGCACGGTGAACGAAATTTTGAAAAGATGCTTTATGCAAAGCTTTAATTTTATATGAGGTAATTCAAAATAAGTCTTTCTGCTCAGAAAACAGCGTAAAAGTAAACTGTAGTTAAGTTCCCTGAATCTAATAAAATAATTGTAGGAAATAAGGTCAGTAGTTAGTACCCCATGTCCTATTAAAAATCGTATTAATTTACATATAAATTTTGGTATTTCAGGGTTAACAAAGAATGCTAATTTGGAGTTGAATTAATTGAGTTGGCCAAATGGAAACGAAAAAAAGTTGCTCTATTTAAACGGACCATTCCTGTTATTTTTAAATAATTATATTAAGTTCGTACTTAACTTCGGGTGGTTAATAGAAATTAAAGGAATTGCAAGATTTTAGTATTTGTTTGTGCCTATTTATTTATGGAGACTAGGTGTATTTTAATTAGAAATGATTTATAAAGCCTTGGTCAGGCTATATAATATCATATTCAGGTTGTCACTCTTTCATTTTGAAGTTTTTTAATAGAAGGTTGGTATCAACTTATAACTTAGGTTCTCTAAATAGGCTTCCTCGGTGGAGACCTACAAAGACGCCTATCCAACTTATAACATTGATTGGCATAATATAACAGCACTGTAATTAAAAGCAATTCATCATACCTAAATGCATGGTGGCCGTGGATGACATTTTCTGTTAATCTGTCCCAATTATAATATTTTTTATATGCCATAAATTTTCTAATAGACGCCAACTGCCATTTATCTTTTATAGGTTGTCTATCCTTAAATTTCAACGTCGCGCAGGATTTTGGAGTTTTTTAATATTAGACTGAACAAGTTCAGAAAATAACTTTGTTTATAAAGTTTTCCAACGTTGATGTTTCATTATTACCCAAACTTTTTACAATTATCTCCAGGATCCTGTTGGTATTTGGAAGGATAAAGGGAGACACATTAAAAATGATATTATTAAAATTCAATAAGGCTTAATACTCTCAATTATTTCCTGTTAAAGGTGAACAAGAAAAAAAAGTGACAAATTTTGATATTATGTAAATTACATTACCAATTTTGTGCGTAAAGTGGAAAGAAAAAAGTTTTCGGCATTGGTGTTTGGGGCATGATAATTAATGTAATACACTAGTCCTTTAAGAAGATTGGAAGAATCGTACCTTTGAAAAATACAACATTCATTCGTTTCACATTAATGGCGGCTAGCAATTCCCAAGATTTTCCAATCGAATGAGGTCTTGTAAATTTTAAAATTCTATAATTTAGTTTAAAAAATTAGAGGGGGAAGGGGCTATGTTGACATAGGATGGATGCCTAAACTTCATGATGCTGTTTTTAAGTTTATTAGGTTTAATGCCTTTGATAGTTAAAGAGCCATTCTAAAATAAACACTGCGGCTTTTCTTGTTCATCAATAATAATACTGAAAAGTCTTAAAGAAAAGAAGGCTTGATCATACATCAAATTTTTACGTAGTTATTGTTGTTTTGGGTTTGAGTTATCTATGTTCTTTTGTAATCACTTTTTTATTAATCAATAATGATAAAGAGGTTGTTGATAACTTTACAACATTTTAAGTGATTTAATAAATAACATTACTAATACACTTTGTCTATCACTATATCGGCCATAAAATTTAAATTGGCTAAATGATTGCAAATGGCATCACTAACTAAAATTCACCCGAATATACAATAGATACCTTCCTACGGTCAAATAGACAAATCTTTCTAGATTATGTTTAATAGGTTAAGTATTAGGTTAAGTTTGATTAGTTTTATTAATAAAATTATCGAGTAGTGTTTATATTTAAGGATTTATTAGCGATAATTATTTATATTAAATAAATTACGTTTAAGGAAGATTATTCACATTGGATAGGCAAAGTTTGGGTTAAAGTTTATATTATTTAGATTTTGAGGGCATTTTTACATTTAGTAGTTCTATTTAAAGATAATTACTTGCATTAAATATATTAAACTAAGGTGGATTCTTTACATTATTTAGGTTATCTTAAGGATTAATGGATACAGTTTGAGAATTACATGTAGAATAAAGAGGAATGTATAATTTGGAAGAGTATCTATAGGGCTATCTGTTTTCATAAAATAAGTCATATTGAGTTTATAGATAATTGTTTATATCACTTAGGTTATCGTAAGGTTAAAGGCTGCAGTAGTATATTTGCAAACTGATCATTCTGTATAGAATTTATGATAAGTTGATCCTTAATTTCAAAATCTTTTAAATTCGCGCTTTATAGCGTGAGTCTACAAACCAATTTGAATTTTTCCTACCAACAAGCAAACTAAGACAACTAATTTAGGCTGAAATGTTCTTGTAATTTATAAATTATTAATTTCCTTTATTATTAAAAACTTTAGGGTAAATATTATTTGTAAATAATTATTGACCTGGAAAATTATTTAGGTAATTACATTTAATTTTATATTTCTACCCGTTGTGGACTAATATTTAGTACTTTGTCGTTTTACTACCTATTCCAGACGCAACCATTTGATTTGAGAGCTACATAGGATGTGGACGTATTGTAAATTTTTCTGGTATTGATGTGTTTGAGATCATTGATATAGATATTATATATAAGACATAAGTAACTGGCTGATCACTGTTATGAGGTGCATATATATTTTTGTAGGTCTCCACCGATTCGGTCTATTTGTAGACCTTAAGTTTTAAGCTTTTACCCTGCCTCCATTGTATTAAATCAAAATAAAGTATTAAAATCCTGAGTAAAACTATATATACCTAAAATATAGCATCATACTCTTTTCAATGG
Source organism: Ceratothoa steindachneri (assembly GCA_963969495.1). NCBI lineage: Eukaryota > Metazoa > Arthropoda > Malacostraca > Isopoda > Cymothoidae > Ceratothoa > Ceratothoa steindachneri. The sequence continues at coordinate 193,676,141 of OZ018323.1, read as the reverse complement.
CTTAGTAAATCATTTATAATTAAAATACACCTAGGCTCCATTAAAAAATAGGCACATGCAAATAATAAAATATTCAACTGTTTTAATTTCTCTCAATTACGATAAGTTAAGTACAAACTCAATAAAATTAACTCAATTACCTTGTGAATCTGAAATATGTAACTGATATTATCATATTAATGTAATTAACTTCAAAATTCAGAGTCCTAATGAAACTATTGTGGAATTTGTGGAAAAGATTTCTTCTTTTAACAGAAAACTTCTCCTTTGAGGTAAACTAAATTTAAATGGAAAAATTTAGGCATGCCTATCTTTGAATTCTAAGTATATAGATATTTCTGAGATGAGTGGGCGACCTATAAACTATTTTTCTGGATCATTAAAAACCATGACCGACCGATAGAGAAAATAAACTCTTTAAAATGAGTTTTTCAAAGTAAATCCATTTGATGCCAATGTCAAAGAATGTGCAAATGTTAATGGTTTGCAGGAGAAACATCGATCTACAAAAAATATAATTTGAGTACCTTTATTACACAACAACAAAAGTTAATCCAACAAGAGGGGAAAGTAAACATTAGATTAGATCAAGCGGCACTTACAATCCCTAAATCGAAAGATCGTCATTTCTTCATATAACTCACTAGTACAGATACACCTGCAACACTGCGAACATATATGGCCACCTTCCTTCAGGAAATAGTTCCAGTGGCTGAAAAAGGTAAAGGTTACGCCAACTAACTTAGAACAGAAGCTAAGCCAAAAGTATCTACACATGGGAAATTTTTATTACTCCTGGCTATGTCTTAGATATTTTGGTGTAGGTTTGCATGTATGTGTCCAATACTTCTGGAAAGCAAAATAAAGTACAAGCTTCCTACATGTATTTTGAACTATCTAAAATAGTGATGTTATTGAAAGGAATGAAATCCTGTTATCCGTATGCGATGTGATACATACTGACAAAATGTATTCATATAACACATCGTATTTACTAATAAATATGATATTACTTCTCAAGGGCAGCTGATATTAATATGATAATGGCAAAATATGTAAATATACAGTAGTGGTTATTAGTCTGATACCCAAGATGCTCCTAAGGAGCGAGTTAATGTACATTATTACCACAGTTTTCTTAATCGCTTAAGTAAAAGGTTTCGAAAAGTTTTCTTAGTATGGCTGTTGCATTGGATGAAGTGAGTATGCCCTTTATGTAGGTAGTGTATATGTAGTTTGTGATTTTGGTAGTGTTAAAAAAAGAGCAAATATATGTAAATGCTCTGTGAGTTATGTGACTTGTGCAAATGTTGCTTTGTTAGAGGAGGCGAATCGGTTGCGTGATGAATACAAAATATTAAGTGAGTTGGTGCATTTAGTGAGAAAGGATGCGCGTTTTCGTATGAAGAATGTGGCTGGGACCAAGAGGGTGGAAGATAGGGCTAGACTAGGGACTGGAGAGAAAGAAGTGACCGATGTAAGTAAAGACGAATAGTGAGTGAATATGGATATAATGCATAGTTTAGGACAGGTTAGGTGTGTGAGTAAGAGGGATATGGAACCTGTTAGCTTGACTAACAGATTTGATACACTGAGAGAGGAAGGGGTTGAAAGCGATTTGTTTGAGGGACAGTAATGCTAGGCCTAGGGTGACTAGGAATATAACTGAGATGCTTGTGATGGGTGACTCTCAGATTAGATATTTAGATAGGAAGTTGAGTACGAGAAAATGGAAAGTAATGAGAACTTGTATGCCGGGTGCTGTGTAAATGATGTTCCTGAGGGGTATGATAGTCTAGGTTCTGGATATAATATGGATGCAGTTGGGATTACGCATGTGGGTGTAAATGATGTAGAGAAGGTGGGATCATCTGAGTTATGATAGAGGTACAAAAGGGTACCTAAAAAGATTAGTGAAAGGCGTTGTTTCAAGTGTGCTTCCGAGATTGGATGTGGGTTAGGAATGGTGGCCTCATGCAATTGGATTGAATAAGTATGTGAAAGGCCTGTGTGAGAAGTCGGGAATATTGTTGTAAACTTATGTAATGGCTTTTGGGGAATAAGGCATTGTATGCTGTCTTAGGGTGACCTTAAACACGAAAAATATGATGTTGTAGGGTGACGCTAAACACCGGACACCAGGATATAATATAGATGTCGTAGAGTAACCGTAAAGAGGGCACACCAGAGAAAAATCGGGATACAGATCCCAATGCGAGGGTTAAATAAACAAAGTCAGATGCGGTTGGACTAAATAATCAATTATTAGAGGTTCTGAAGTTATAGGAACTAATGGTAGAAAAATATATATAACTTTACTATATACAAAGAAAATATTAATAGCACAAGTAAATAACTGACAATAAATAAAATGAGACCCGGCGTACTAAACGGAGGGGGGAGTAGACACAAATGACTGAGAGGATATACGATGATTGCTTTCAAAGAAAATGAAAGAATGCAATTAACGGGGATACTCACCTGAAGCCTAAATGACTGAAGGCTTGATTACGAGGAGAAAACGGGGCACTGCCCAGTTGGACTTGCAAGATTCCTTCTTCTTTAAACCTCGGTGAGTTTTTTTGTTGTTTTTTTAATTAAGGGGCTATCTGGCGACTGCCGACTAAGGCATAAGTTGCCGTAAACAAACAGCCTAGTTCTAGGCTACTTTAAAAAATTGAACAAGAAACAATAAAAAGTAATAACAATAACAAGGCAATAACCAAAACAATAACAAAAACAACAACAATAAAACCGGGCCTTGGTGAGAAATGAACGATGGATTACTCCAGTCATTGACCGAAGTCGATAAGTGAGTGATAAATGGCTGTCCTTGTCTATCGTTTGTCAGCGGGAAATCTGGCCTTGGGTATAAACGAGGGCGAGCAGAGAAGTGAGGTATCGCGTTCGTAGCTGGAAGCCGTTGAGAGGTGGAGCAGGGCGTTCGAGACTGTATGTGACTGCTAGTAAAGACAGCGCTGTTTGGTACTGATTTCTCAAAAGTTTTCTCGAAATATTTATGCTGCTTCGGTGGAAGTGGGTCGCTGGCGGCCCCCCAAAGAGGAACGGGGATATCATTAGACTTGGCGTGCCAGGGGCGAGGGTAGTCTCTGCGGCCTCACACTTTTGCGCAAAGTTCCTTTTCGCCATGGATCGGTCAGATGATGAGACGGGAAGATAAAGAGAACCAAACCTGGATCAGCCGACCGCGCGAAGTCTCGATGATCCCTTGGGAGTGTCTGTCCGTGAAGGTGTATCTTTCAGGGGCCTTAGGTAGACATTGGTTTCTAAGGGGGTGGTTAACTTTCTCTCTCTGACATCTGCTTCCCTCCCAAGATGGAGCTTCCGAAGTAAGTGACATCACACTAATATAGGGTAATTACACGGCTAAATTTCCCATAAGGACACAATTACACAAGGGATGGTACCGGGTACTCCGCACACTAATAAGTCAAATAAAGATCACTCGGGGAAAATGCTCGGTATTTCTATTACCGAACCACTCCCAAAAAAATAACATTAAAAATACATTAAGACAGACAGAATAGTTATTGATAGCCGGGGTCAACATAGTATCGTTAACCAGGGGCTTACAAACAAGGATATTAAAAAAAGTCCCAAAATACAAAACAATGGTACATACTAACATAGTAGTTCCTAAAAAATCTATACAAAATAATGGAAAAAAAATGTCACATATTCTTATAAGGCATTACACCAAGTTAAAAGAATAATAGTACAATAAGATAGACAGGAATAGTTATGAATAGCCTGGTTCATCATAATCTAGATAACCAGGGGCGAACATACAAGGATATTAAAAAAAGAAAGGTCATACAATACCAAGAGAAGGTACATACAAACAAGGTAACTCAACAAAATTATATACTCAATAATAAAAAAAAATTAGGGCACATATTTTTATAAGGGATTATACAAAACTACAGAAATTCTTGTTGAATATATACAAAAGTAATCTAATCATTCCAGACCGGTACGGCATCGGGGAACCGGGTGGCAGATTCCACTAGATTTAGCACGTGATTGTGGTCTTCACTTGACGGGGGGTATATCGGACCGATGAGATCAATAGCAACACGAGAAAACGGCTCTGAGATTAGGGCTCATCTCTGCAATGGTGGGGGCCTAACCTGTCCTTTGACGGCATTCTTTTGGCAGATGTTGCCAGAGTACACGTAGCGAAGGATTTCTTCATGGGCACCTGGGCCAAAAAAATATTTGAACATCTTATGGGTGGTATTTGTTTGGTTGAAATGGCCTGAAAATCGTCTGTAATGGGCAGTAGTTAAAATGTGACCAACGTGTAAACGCGGGATAATCACGTCGGGGATTTACCGATTTCTGAGCACACACGTTAAAGTAAGCAGTCCGTAACCTGGTAGGGTGGATTCTTGCTCTTTTGATTGGGTCTTAGTTCACAGGTGTCGGGGGAACTCACAGTTCTTTTGGTTCCTTGTGAATTCTCCAGTCATGACCTCCTTGATTTCTAAAGAATGTGAGGTTTCTATGGGGTGAGTGCATCTGAGAATCTTTTACCACTTGCGAACGGGTAACTACGGGTTGAGCCACGGAGCTAGGGAAAACCGTGAGCACTGGCCAATTAAGACGGAGCACAATTTAATCGGGGCTACTACTAATTCTGCCCAGCCAGTAAAGTATGCACAATCGATATAGCACTTAACGATGGAGAATCAATTTGCGCGCCCCAAGTAGTCGTGAACGATGGCGAATTTATTATGGTCAGGGGATACGTGGGGAAGCAGCTTGTCTGACAGCACTATGCAGGTGCACCCGGTATCCCTCACAAGAGTGGAGACACTGCAGCCATTAATCATTCCGAATTCGATTTAAGGTCTCCAGGGGTATTCTTATGAATCAAGAAGTTTATCTGGTGGTCGCCGGGACTTGAAGTGCAGAGAGAGAAGAAAGTTCCGATAGTGTTGACGGAGGGGCAGATGTGGCACAGATCTGGTGATAAAAGTTATTCCTGAACTGCGAGTTCTGATAGGCATTTCGTTTACACGTGACCCTCACACCGCAGGAAAAATAAATGATGGCTCTCCTGGGAAAAGATGACGTAGGGTGGCCTGAAGAAAACGGTTTTACATCCCGGTATTTAGACGAAAATAGTGGTTTTGGCTTCGATGGCCCATTTACACTAGCAAGCTTGTTTTCATTTTGCCGGAAGAATTTACCTTTGTTTGGCTCAAATTGGGGGAACGGGGCGTTTTCTTCCCTTCTTTCGGATAGAGGGTGTGGCTTGCTTAATAAATGTCGGCCTCTTCTGTGCAATCTTTGAATGTAAGGCACCGTCGATCTTTTCCGAAAGATTTGATTTCAGCCGGAAGTGCAGCCAACAACTGGTCTCTCAGGAAGAAGTCCCGCAGACATCCGGGATTTTAGAAGCATGGCGTTAAAAGTTGGGGTGACGCTGGAGGGTGTACCCAAACTGACGGTATGTTTGGCCTAGCTGAAGGCGGGCATATCTGAATTTTTTCGGTAAAAGTCTGGGGTCATGTTATAGGCTGCAAGTAACTCCGATTTCAAGGTCGAATAATCGATTGTTGCCTTCGAGTGAAGTGATTTGAATATATCTAGGAGTTAGGAATTTAGCAGGGGCAACAATTGAGCCACTCTATCTCCCTCGATGTCCCATTGGTTGATTTAGAAGATTTTTTCGAAGTGAATTAAGAAGGCTGCGAAATCCTCGCCTTCCTTGAAAAACGGAAGATTAAGAGTCGCGGTAGGGGAAGCTTCGGACCTCGAGCTGATGGACAGCGTCTCAGTCCTGGTTCTACTTATTTCAAGTTCATAAATGTGGATTCTCTCCCTCTCTTCCCGTTCTTCTCTTTCTATTCTTTATTTCCGTTCTTCTCTTTCTCTTTTTCTTCTTGTTCCTTCTCTTTACTTTCTTTTTTCTTTTCGTTCCTTCTCTTCTCTTTCCTTTTCTCTTTTTCTTCTCTCTTCTCTTTCAGTTCGTTCCTTTTATTGGATATAAGTTAAGAGATCCTTGTCGCTAAGCCCAAGCGACCATCCTTGCAACTTAAACGTGTTAAATAATGAGGACATTTTATTGCATTCGACCAACTGTCGAGAAAAGCACCACAAAAAGGGAGAATTATCTGACGCACAGGGAAAGTACTGGTTGGCTTTACCGGACATAAGAATGTTCACTTTGAAAAAACAAAACAAACACAGCGATAATTATTTCGCACGGCGCGAATTCTTAATTATACCTAAAATATTTACTCTGACATTTTAGAGAGAGCCTGTGTGGTCGAATACGCAGGAAGAAAACGACAACACAATGTAAAAAAGAAATAAGATTAACTCATTTCCAATACAGCTGAAGTTTGATGGGGCCTGCAAACATTTAAAGTTTCACACGGCCACCAAATTCAATACAAAAATATGCACACAAAAGGGAAAACGGGAAATGGCTAAAGTCTTTTCTAGTTTCTAAAACAAGAACCTTTAATATACAAGAATACCACTTAATAGAATCTGTCACAAGTCTAGAAGAAATAAGATCAGATACTGCGGATGACCCTAAAATCTGACACCCTAATATAATGTCGTAAGGTGACCCTAAACACCGAACAGCAGGATAAAATATACATAGATCTTTTAGGGCGATTGCCTGTCGATGAGAACTCTACCCTTGAGTAAGAGAGAGGGGGAGTAGAGAAGAAACTTATGGCGTTCGAAGCTGGAAGCGATTGAAAGGTGAAGCAGGGCGTACGAGACTGTACGTGACTGATAACCAAGATGGGGCTGTGTGTTACTGATTTCTTAAAGCTTTTCTCTAAGTATTTGTGCTACTTCGGCGGAAGTGGGTCGCGGGAGGCCCTAATAACGTGGACGAGGATCTCATAAGACTTGGCGCACCTGGGGGTGGGGCTTAGTCTCGGCAGCCTCACAGTTTCGCGCAAAAGTCTTTGGCGCCGTGGGTCTGGCGTCGGTCAAACGATGAGACGGGAAGATAAAGAGAACCCAACCCTGGTTAGCTGACCGCATTAAGTATTGCTGTTTCCTTGGGGCTATCTGGCTGTGCAGGTGCATCTTCCCAGGCGACAAAGGCAGACGTTATGTTCAAAGGGGGATGAGTAACTTTCTTTCTTTGACATATGAATTGGATTGACTCCATCTAAGCCGGGCTGGGGTTGACGTGTTGTGGCTGCAGTTAGATATTGTCGTTAGGTCTTTTCAGGCGAGAAACTAGTTACTAATTTTGCACATGGAAATACAAGAGCACAAAGAGGGGGAGGGAAATGAAAGAGATGCAGAGGAGATAGAGTAAAAAATATAGAGGCTACAGAGGTGCTTCAAGGATAGGAGGGCTGAGTTGTATTTATACCAATGCTCGTATTCCTAGAATTATCAAGATTGACTCATGTGTTATTGAAAATAAATGTAATAAAAATGTGACTGAATTTGAATTTTAGGGTTATGATACATAAATTAGTCGAAGGACAGATAGAACTGGTGTTAGTTTGATCACTTACATCAGAAATAGTATTTCTTCAAATTTAAATAACTTTATAAATAAAGGGGAAGATGAGTCACTTTGAAAAGTTAGTCTGCCCATTAAAAATAGAATAATACACTTGGGAGCCTTTAACAGACCACCCAGACAGTCTGATTTTATTAATTAGTTAATAATCTGGGAAAATAATAAAGGATGCGAGGTCGATACAGTTATTCTTGTTGACTTTAATTTAATTCTATGGACTGGGAAAATATGATAGGGAGAGATAGAGCAAGTTATAAACCAACAAGAGTTGCCAATAGATGTAGTAGAACTGTTTTTTTCAAATTATGATCATCTTGTTTAGGAATTGACTTTCGGAGAATCATAGGGAAACAGTGAGCGCAGATGGTTCGTTTTAACTTGGGAATAGTGAATGGCGGAACCTCAACACACTACACGAAAAGCAAAACATTTTTAGGGCTGATTGCAATAAATTACGCAACATGCTAAATCCGATTATCCGGGATATAGAATTTACTGTAAAGAATACTTTACAGACTAAAATAAACATAATCCTGGAGAAATTTATAATAATGTATACTATTAGAAAGAAATGTAGAAAGCCTTTGTGGTGGAATCAAGAGATAGCTAGAAAAATTTCAGAGAAGAAACGGGCATACCAGAGATTACAGAGAGAAAGTAGTTTTAACAATTTAAATCATTATAAGTCAACCAGAAATGACCTAAATAAGATTATTAAGAAGAGCAAAAGAGCAGCAGAAATTAATTTAGTTAAAAAATATAATAAAGATCTAAGGAAATACTTTAGCTATTATAGAATCAATAAAAATCTAACAGTGATAAAATAGTGCTTATTTGATATGAAGGGGGCTTGAAAGAATCTGATGAAGAAATAGTAGAGGCTCTTAATGATAATTTTTCTTCAGTATTTACAGAAGAGAATCCAGATAGATTAATTAATAATAATTCCAGATCAAGGGTACTAGTGTTAAATACGATTAATATGAGCGGAGAAATAATTAAAGTGCTTATATTGGGGTTAAATCCTAGTAAGAAATATGGCCCAGACAACATTCACTCTAGATTATTCAAAGAAGTTGTAGATAATATTGCAGTAGCTCTTGAGAAGATATATATTAGATCACTAGAGTTTGTAGAAATATCTAATGATTGGAAACTAGCGATTTTTTTTTTTAAGGAGCTATCTGGTGACTGCGCACTTAGGCATAAGTCGCCGTAAACAAACAGCCTAGTTCTAGGCTACTTTAAAAAATTTGGACAGGAAACAACAATAAAAAGAAATAACAATAACAATAACAAAACAATAACAAAAACAACAACTAAACCTAGTTAAATGAAAGGAAAAAGGCCGGCCTCCCAGAAATAGTCAACAAGTCCACCAGTCAATGTGCACGAACTCGTCCCGAGTACAAAGGACAGGCGGTAGCCACCCCGCCCATCCCGGTACCGGGACAAGTAACGTGCGCGAAGATCACACAGACTGGGAAATTCGACAAGAATGTGCCGAACAGTCTGGGGGACGATGCAGTCGTCGCAATAGGGCGCAGGCGAGCGCTCCATCAAATAGCGATGCGTCACACAAGTGTGTCCAATTCGGAGACGAAAGAAAGCGACCTGAAGCCGTCGCGGCATTGGGGGATAGGTCCATGGGAATAGTCGCGGTGCAATGGCACGCAACTTTAAGTTCCCTTCGACCATCTCCCATCTTCTTTGCCAAGCAGTCCGAAGAGCTGCCCGTATTCCTGCCATGTAGTCGGTGTGAGGAAGAGCGAAACGCTGGTCCGGTCGCAGTGTCCTCGTGGAATCTTTGGCGCCCTTATCGGCGCGCTCATTCCCCGCAATTCCTACATGCCCAGGAACCAAGAAGAAGATAATCTCGACATCTGCCCGGCTTGCCATAACCGTGGCGTCACGGATATCGAGAACCAGGGGATGTGGAGATTCCAATGCCCCGAGAGCACACAGGGCTAATTGTGAGTCGCTATAGATCACAATCCGGTCTCCAAACCGGGAACGTCGCGTAATCTCCCGTACTGAGTGGTGTATTGCCACCAGCTCGGCCGTGAAGACAGACGCAGCGCCTGTTAGAGCCCCGCTGTGGAAACTAGCGAATGTAGTGTAAATTTTTAAAAAGGGAAGTAAAGAGGACCCGATTAAATATAAACCGGTAAGTTTAACTTCTATAATTTGTAAAATTCTGAAGAAATAGTTAAGAAGGGAATTTCTGAAAATCTAGAGATTAGTTAGTTAATAAATAATGCTTAACATGAGTTTGGGAGAATTTGATCGTATTTTACAAATTTAATGGAAAGAGAAATAAAATAATGTTAATAACATTATTTTATTTATCTTCCTCTCTCCTTGCCCCTTTCTCTTCGTTTTAATTCATTTCTCGTGTCTCTCCTGAAAACCTTATTTAGACGAGCGCTTTATCTGTTACGCGTTTTAAACCTTTTGGCTCTGTTCTTGACTCTTTCTTGCTTCTCGGTTTAACCTTGCTACCTGTTAAAGCTAAATCTTATTGTGAATTTACCTATCCCTCTCCTCCTTCCTCATTGGTGATTTCTTGTCTTAGAGGAGGTCCTTTATCTTTTGCTAGCTTATATTATATACCTTTACTATATTATTTGCTCCTGAAATTATACTTGATAATGAACTGAATAAAGTTCGAAAGTACTCGGAAGCATCTTTTCATTTTCCTGCGGGATATTGCATTTCATATATATATATATATATATATATATATATATATATATATATATATATATATATATATATATATATATATATTATTGTGTTTTAGTTTTCAGCATTCATGCTTCCTATAACTTGAATGCCCTCCTACCTCTGAAAGGAAGTGACTTAAATCTTGGTATTTTATAAGTATTTAACTAAACTCTCTGGCATTCCTGGAAAATTTCAATAGTTATATTCCTTCTATGTCATATTTTTAAACACATACAATTCAAATAATACGTTCTTTATATTTTTTAAGAATGTTGTAAGACACTGGAATAGGTGAATTAATCTTAATATTTGTACTTTTGTCTAGGTGATGTGATTCCCCACCGAGATAGAAAAATATTTTTGTACTTTTACTTTTGTATTTTGACACATCTGATAGTTCTGCAATACTCAAGATCTGTAAATTAAGAAAATAATATTTCATATTCATAGAAGGTCCCCAAGTGAACTATCAGATGCCTCTTATTCTACCTCATTAACTTTCCTTTTTGTAATTAATTATGTAGTTAGTCATGTTGTTAGTAAATTTTCAAAAATCTCACGAGTGCTGAATAATTATTTTTCAGCAGTACACCAATCTCTCCTATATCAAGGCTATCAGTATTCAGATTATTCATTATCCATACAGCTCTCTGGTTTGCTATTGGGACGATGTGTCACTATTCAGACACTGTCATTATCCGGATATCTGTGAGATCAGTGCATATTTTTATGGTTACTCTTTTCATAAAAAAACATTGCTGTTGATTCAGGCTGAAACCTCAATAAATGAAATTACTAGGAATTCCTTACAAATTAATATTGTTCAAGTTACTATAAAATTCAAATTATGTTGGCAAGTACTGTAATTGCAGTGAAATGCAATAAAATTGAGAAATAATTATTTTTCCCCCTTTTATTACAGAAAATTACTGGAAATGGTATATATAAATAAATACTCCCGTAATATATAACAGGAAAAAGTAAAATTAACGGAGCATCATTTACAGAAAGTGGTAAATTTTACGGAATTTTTTGTTTACGGAAAACTTTAAATTATACCGAGAAAGTTTGGAAATCTCGTTGCCAGTAAATTTTCTGTAAAATTTCCATTTATTTTTACAGTGTAGGCTTTCAAAAATAACTCGATTCATTTGAATTTCCTCGTAGTCATAAGCGTTTGAACAAGTTTAATAATGTGTTTAATGAAAAGGATCAACTGGCTACAGAACAAATCTTATATCTTTAAATTTATTCTTTTAAATATATCAGTTTATATTACATTTATAGTCACGTCGTGGTAAATACTTTTTTAGAGTTAGGAGCAGTGTGAAGGCTGCGGGCAGTATGCTATATCCTGTTTCTTATAATAGTTCTCTTAAATGGTTTAGATTCCATGTGTGTGGGGGAAATAAATAATACGAGGAGAAACAGACGCTGCCAAGTGTTTATTTTGGTCCAAAAGGCCATACCAAAGTATGCTTTCGGAAGTTTTAAGTATTCTCATAGCAGCTGCCAGACCAAACCTCTTTGCTCTTGTTTTGATAAACTGTCCGCAGATATAACGGAATGCATCAATGAGCTACACACACTCTCTAGATGCATTCCGTTATATCTGTTGATAGTTCATCGAAACAAGAGCAAAACAAGACGCTGCCCGAAAGACCCGTCGAGTGTCGCTCAAAAGGAAGGATTTCAGTCAGCCGATTTCGTAGTCCGTTAATATAAACTGAGAATATGAGAGCCTTTAGAATAAAATTCTATGAGCAGGCTCACTGGCCCCTCCGATTTTTTATGTCTATTTTTGCCAAATAGACGAAATCTCACTTACTCCATGCGCCAACCAGAAGGGTCGAAGTGTCACAACGTTTAAAATTTGTGCCCTAGGACAGAGGCTTAACTGTGGGCCCTCGTCTCCTCTTCCTTCCCACAGGGGATAATGGAAGTATATATAGTTCAATCTTGAGAGATGGAAGTGGAATAGAGGGAAGAAGTCGAATCCATGAGTCAAACAGGGAATCAAGAACATAAGCGGAACCGAGCTGGACTTACCCTTCCGAGACTGTTCCTTTGGTCGCTTAGAAGAGTAGACCAGTGGTTTCGAGACCGACTTGCATACCATTCTCGTCCAGAGAAACCCACTATCTCAGTTTTCTGAATAAAAACAGAGATATCCCTCACCATTGAAGAATTCCAACGTGAATTTCCATTCTAGAAATGATTCACCTCTTGGTCAAGTCTCATCATCAAGAAGCCCAATATTGTAACACAGGGATCGAAATAACTTCTGTTAATCTAAGATCTCCTCACTTACATCCTCAGTTCAAGAAGTTTCGTCGCACACCTCCACCCACCCCCTTTCGGGTCAAGCATCAGCTGTTCTTCACGAATCAAGTCAGCACGTGTCTCTTTCACCCAGTGAGAAGAATCAGCTGTTTTTTCAGCCATCCTCATGGCCACGAGAAAAAATCCAATCCAACGCGCCACTAATCATCTCATCGAGGAGATTCCCGTTCAAGGTCACTCAGCTGCAGTCTCTCACTTAGTTAAAGGTAAAACGAATCCAAAACTTATTTATATTTGTTAGTTCACGTTTCTGGGCAAAAGTGATTTTTGCGTCAACCATCGCATATTACTCATTGGTAGTATTAATTTTTATTAGATCCTCTTATTTTAATATAACATTAGTATATTTTTCATTTCATTTTTTTACGTAATAGAGCAATAGATATATAATAATACGAATCCTTCCTGGTTAAAAAAACAAATTAAAGTAAAGTAGTCTTAGAGAAAAGGGGAACGGAGTAACTCATGTACTAATCAGACGTACATAGGTACTCATCGTATACCACGAGAATGTGATAAACTCTTTAAATGAGAAAATACCATTTAGTATGGGTTACTTTAAGAGAACGTTATTGGTCAAGGAACGTCTGAGCTGATTAAGTTGATCAAGTTGAGATAAGCTTTGTAATGGTGACCTCTGCTTCGCGGGATATTTAATTTGTGAGGTTGAATACTCTTTCATTTCCCCCCCCCCTCTTCCTACATAAAAATTCCCCACAGCAATATGCTGTCAAACGCAATAAATTCTCCAGATGTTCGTATTTAAGAATATCTGGGCTCGCTTGACGAAAGTGTTTATTGGATCAGTATTTAGGTATGATAAGTTTCTCTCTCTCACTCTTTGCCCCCTTCATTTCTTTAAACAATTCTTCTTATTATCTATACTCTTCCTTCAGCATAACATCTTCGTTTTGACTGAGAATGTCGTTGTTGTGCTTACACCGGCTTGTTTATTTTAATAAAGATAGGAAGAAAGTAGCAGATTAAATATATAGAGGTTATATAATGCATCTGTGGATTAACTACAACTGACTCTACCTCCTCCTCCTGCCCTCCTTTCTCGTCTCCCTTTTCCCCAAACCCCGCTATATGTTCTTCTTTTTTTGGAGTGTGAAGCGAAGCCTGAGAATTTTCTATTAAGATGACGACCGTGATAGTCGGGCACGTATGTTTAGGGAAATTAAATGAACCGAGCGCATCAAGAAAATCGGAAGCAAACACAGGAGGAACGCTAATTAATTAAGAGGGAAGCTGGGAGACCATGATAAAATGAAGTTGTTATGTTAGAAGAGAAGTGTAGTCTGTATCTTAATATTCCTATCCTCTCTCTAAAAATTAAATCACATAAGCAAAAATGGTCAGAAATGTCTATGTGGAAATGTGTGGGATTTGGCTTGGACTTATGGTTAGTTATGCCATAGAATTATATCTGACTCCATTTGAAAGTTCAAGATGCCTGCTGGTTATCCATTTATAGGCTGGGCTAACGTTAACCGACTTATTATTTACGGAGGTAAGGAAATTATAAAACTGGCGGTTTGTAGCTTTATTTTTTATCTTATGGCCACCTCTTTGAATGGACCCTAAGGTCTCCTAGGGTACTCTCTTTCCTTGTAGCTCCTTGTAACTTTGCTTTGTGCAAGGGAAATCACAGGGTTACTGGTTTGTATTAACCCTCGGTACGCCATAATGGGTAAGATTAAGCCCAAAGCTTTTTAATAACATGCCATTTAGCCACTTATTGTTTTAAGGATCTGATTTCTCAGAAGTGTGTTTGTACTCGGCCAGTGCTTAGGGACACAAAGTTTGAAAAGTAAAGATAATATACTATAGGAGTGATAAGGTAACAAACTTCGTTGAGCTCATCTGGTACCCCACCTAGCATACTGTGTAACAATTTTTTCGGTTTGTTTTTCAGATTCTAGATTATAATTGAACATAGCGCTGCCTGCTGATCTATTTTACAGTTAAAGTGAGGGAATTGAAGAAGATTCTCCTATTTTTAATGGTGATCATGACTCTTGTAGTGACTTATCAGATGCAAATGACTATGAGCTACAAGTTACTGCTGGAAGTGATGATGATAGCGAGATAAGCAGTAATAATGTGAGTGATAATGAGAGTGACAATTCAAATCATGGTGTTACTCCTCGAAAATAGTTTGTGCTAGGAAGAGACAAAGTAACCAAGTGGTATACTCTACCTCCATGACGTGGAAAGCACTTGCCGCAAAATATTGTTCGTGAAAGGCTGGTTTTTACATTTCCTTTCCAAAAAATAATGAATATGATGCTTTCAGCTTTTTAATAACAGATGAAATAATTGAAACAATTCTTGAAGCTACGAATCAAATAAGAAGTGTTGTGTATGGTAACAGACTGAAACGATGTGGATGCTGTAGAACTTATGGCTTGGCTAGGAATTAATGTTAGATGTGGAATCGACAAGGATAATAAGCGTCATATTGATGAACTTTTCACCAAGACAGGCCTGCCTATTTATCAAGCTACCAAGAGTCGTATCCGTTTCCTGCACATTAAAAGGTGCATTAGATTTTACGACATAAACACTAAAACGGAACGAAGGGATGGGGAAGAAGGAAAGTTGGCACCTATATATGATGTTTTCCAAAAGTCTGCTGGGGCCTGTCAAGGCAACTACAAGGCTAGCGCATACGTAACTATTGATGAGTCGCTACTTGTATATAGAGAAAAATGTTCATTTAAGGTTTATATGCCTAGTAAACCTGATAAGTATAGCATAAAAGTTTAAAGCATGGCTGATGCAACAAATGTTCATCTTCTAAATGCTCAAATTTATAATGGAAAATTTGATGGGATAGTTGATCGAGGTCAACCCCAAAGAGTTGTAAGTGATCTTATTACAACAATTCAAAACACTGAAAACAACGTGACGGCAGATATCTTATTTACTGATTATGGTCACGTCAAAGAAATACTTGACAAGAAATTGACACTGCTTGGAACTCTGAGGAAGAAATAAAGGGAAATTCGTTCATCATTTCAAGCATCAAACGATCGTAAAGTCCACTCATTAAAATTTTGATTTTCCGAAGACAAACGAGTTACAATCTGCCGTAATGTCCCAGCGGAAAATAAAAATGTTCTATTGTTAAGTTCATTGCATTTTGAAAGAAAGGTAAAGGAAGAAGAACACTTCAAGCCTCATGTAATCATTGACTACAACAAAACAAAAGGTGGCGTTGACTAATTAGACCACCTTATAAAGAAATACACTTTAAAGCTCATATCAGACAGATGACCCTTGGTTGTCTTTTATTGGATAGTGGACGTTGCAGGTTACAAGATGGAAAATCCCACTGCATATGAAGAGCCTCGAGGGCGAAGAAAATTCCTAGCAGAGCTATCAGATAAATTTTTCTTGCCACAAATCAAACGGCGTTCTGTCTCAGCTGGAAGATATAGGCCAATGCATGTTAAGATGTGTATAAACTCATTTGTGAAAGAAGAAGATGCACCATCAGCATCAGCAACACCTAGTCAAGGAGTGCAGGTGAAAAAAGAAGATGCGGACTTTGTCCTAGAAAGATGGATAAGAAGACAAATAAGTCCTGCAGAAAGTGTGATAAAGCTATTTGTGAGGAGCATGCATATTCAGTTTGTACTGAATATTTACCAGCTTTGTAAATCATTCAGGAGTTTTCTAATGCAAAAGTCACTTTTTTTATATTTATGTTTCTTGATTTGGTAATCATTCAGGGGTATTCTGAAAATAAATGTCAGTAGGGTTTTCGTTCTGAACATGACGTATTCAAATACAATTTTCTTGTAATTTCATTTCCATGATAGTGTGTAATTTTTCTTACTATATTATAACTGTGAATACATTTATTTTGTTATGTTAACACATGGTGAATGAATAATATTGAAATAAAATAAAGATATATGCTATAAAAATCATAAAATTGGCAAACTTTTTCAAATTTTGCAGAAATTCATGAAGATTTTGCTCTTATAAAAAAAAACTAGAGAAAATTTGAATAAAATAGAGACATGGTGGATTAGCTCCACGTGCCGTTTCCTGGGCAACATATGTACAAAATTTAACGTTTTTTACTTTGTGCATATGACACAAATACACCACTTGAGTTGGAGTCTTTCAGGACCTCACATGGCGTTTAGAGTTATTTTTTCCCACCTGGCGTACGGCGCGTTAAGCTGTCGTCCTTTAATCTGGCTATTGGTATTAACAGCCTCAAAGTCCTTATAACATCTCTATGACTTTCCGCCTAAATGCCTCTATATGTCTTTCATAAGCCCCTTTAATCTAACAAAAGATTAGGGCCCTGGCTCCGTTTCTTCAATTCGAAAGCTGGGTGGAGCCAATTTGACCAGAGGGTATGTGCGTGTACTGTATTTTGTTTAGGCGCGTGGACACCAAGTGAGTGTTCTAATTTGGAAATCTGACTGATATTTATCAGGCCGATATTCGTAACAAAATAAGATTTCGTCTTTCCAGGGACCATGTCAAAGCTGGTGAGCCAGACTTCATCTGTTTCAGAAGATTAATTACTTGTATGAGCAGCTGTTTCGATTGCCTTCCTTGTGTGTTAGTGTGAGAGCACAGCGATTTTATTGCCTAGTCGTTTTTGCATTACTTACAAGTATATATTTGGCTTTTCCATGATACATTAATTATTGACTAGCGGTTTAGTATTATTTACAAGTATACAGTTTGCTCTGCATTAATTAATTATTAACAAATGGCATATAGTTTTAGTTTGATTTTTGTGCAATTTTAAGATTTCATAGGGCCAACAGGGTGCTCAATTTGTGAGGTTCCTTGTTGGCTCTACTCAACCTTGTAATTATGCACTAAAAGGACTCTCCTATCCCAAGAAAACTAATACACTGTTTTGCGAATGGACATTTAGTCAGTGAAATAATTGTTGTAATATATTATACATCTTAAATATTTGCTTTTAATATATTTTATAATTTATAGGAGTCTTTTTCACCTTCTATGAGCGTGTACAAAGAAAGTTCCTTAACCTTACATAGGCACATATCCCAAAATATTCAGGCGTGCGAAAAATCTGCTTCTTTTTATTAAAAATGTGGCGTTGCAACGGAAAGAAAATATACATTTAATAAATAGAGATCAACCTACTTCTATACAATGCACCCGGCCTCTTAGAAATAAAGGAATGAAGGTTAAACTTTAATTTTACCCTACATCTCTAACTTGAGTTTAGGCTGCTTTCAACTTCTTGGACCTATAACACTTTATTTTTTTGTATATCTATACTTACGCATTGTAGTTAGCGGTTCTTTGGAGCGTTCGGAGGTGAAAGACGCAGCTATTCACTACAGGAAAAAATTGTGTGTATGTGTGTGTGTGGCGCGACACATCCTTATTATTGTTAACATTTACTTAGGCTTCCTGCCCATTTTATTTATTTTCTGAAGCATATGTAAAATTCAAGTCTTAGGTGTTTCTTATTTTATAGACTATTCTATGCCTACAACTTTGGGAACCCCAACCACAACAGTTAATTTACTTTTTTAACTCATTTTTTTGCTTGGCTGAAAAACATCAATTTTAAAGTGCAACAATCCTGCAATTCTTTGTTTAAATTATTCATGCCAATCATTTTAACACTTCTCTCTCTGGATGTCCCAGCACAGTTCCTAGTTGGAAGGAAAGCCTATTTTGCCTATAAACATTAATTTGTGTGTATGATCCACACTAACTTTCTTTAACCCGCGCCGTCCCAAGAGCCTCAAAAGAGTCTGAGCGCGATAGTACCCAGCTCCTCAATTAGGGCTCTTATGTTTTTAGGCCTATGAAGCGTACTTTTGTTGAGGTAACGGTGCATTTACTTTCTCTTTTGAAATGTTTATTCGGTATTTGGGTTACTCTAGTCTTTCTAAGAGAGTTTTAGCTATTACACGTATTTTTTAACTTGCATTAATTAGTTTTTTATTATTAATTATAAAATGGCTAACCCTTCTAATAATTTGGATATCTACTATGAACTTGATTTTGATTTGAAACTAACAGTCAGTGATAATAATAGTTTAGACTTATTGTCTGATGACGAATTAGAGCCAATTATTGCCGAAAATCATCAAATTGATGAAACGTGGGAAAGCTGCCTCCATTTTTCCACCACGAACTTCATAATTCAGGATAGCCCCTCAGGAATCAAAGCGCATATGTCTTTGAACTCGGAAAGTAAGCCTTATGCGTATTTTAAAGCATTGTTTAATTATGAATTCCTATCACGCATATGCATGGAAACAAATCGCTATTATGAACAAAGTTCCCAAACCCCCTTCTCTCCCTCATCCACCGCATATAGATGAAAAAAGTCATCCATAACCGAGCTTTACGTTTATTTTGCATTCATTCTCCTATTGCTTCATGTGAAGAAGCATAAATTAGCTGATTACTGGTCAACTGATACCTTTATTGAAACTGATATTTTTCGGAAGTTTATGTTAAGGAATCGATATCAGCTAACTTAAGGTTTCTTCACTTTGCTGACAATTCAGTTGGAGGAATTTGAGGGCCGATGTGGAAAATAGGATGCTTCTTTCAGTCATTGAAAGACAAATTCCAAAGAGCATTTGTGCCCTTCCAACAACTAGAAATAGTCGAATCCCTCGTTTTATTCAAGGGTCGTCTCTCATTCAAAAAATACATCCCTGTAAAGGAATGCCCTCGAAGGAACCCCGCGACAAGAATTCACCTAGGAAATATCCCTCTCTTCTTTCTAAACCATGTGTGCCAAGCGTGAGAATTTTAGAAAGTTCGAGAAAGAATCAGTTTCTTGCTTAATCACTCGGGACAGCTATTTTTCTTTCGGACGCCACTCGTCTCCCCCTCTCCTGCGATAACACCGTGCGCAGCCACATTAACCCTACTCCCATATCACAAGGTAAGTTTCCTCGTCTGGAATGACGCGTTATCATCAAATTTATTGGCGTAGACTGCCTTAAGAATCCCCTTGGGACCGCAAGGCCCTAAGGCGCCTATCAGATAAGCCCCTTAGGCATTTACCCCGAAGCTCACCATCTCTCGAGGAGATTGAAAGCCCGGCATTTACTCTGTTCAGACTGCCATCTGTTTCCCGTGAACCCCCGTAACCCATCTTTGTACTTCGTCGAAGATCTCGCCAGTAGATCTACCTTCGTTAAGCTTTCCCTGCGTCCCGAAGAGTTGAGTGGCCCTCAAATCTTCACCACCCCTTTAAGATTCCCGTTCTTTTGAGACTAAAACTCCCTGCCGATCTGCAAAATTGTCTCGAATTAAAATTACGTCTCTCTGGATCAGACAAAAATCTTATTTTTCATCACGAAGTATTCAAACCCTATCTTCGAGCCCTCATCGTCAGGACTTCCCGAAGTATCTTCTTTAAGACCTGCGCCATTGTTCTCCAGCCCTCTCCAATTCACCTGCGCTTTAGAGTATGGTCATCTCCAGATTATATCGTTAATCTTCACTTGATTCATTTAACTACGATATGTAATTTTTTCATCTCTTTTGTATATATAAATTGCCCCCTTTTATTATATATATTAAAATTATATTTTGGGGTATTGTCTTTATATATCCTTTTAACTGTAACTTGCAAGCCCTTAGTCAAAACTCAATCAACTGTAAATCGCTCTCTATTTATCGCCCCCGAACATATCTCAATAGGCCTGTGGTCAGCAATTTGCTCGTGCTTGTGTACGATTCTGAGCGCCGAGCTAGTCTACACAGGCATACCTCGACAATCCCTTCAGAAAGACATCGCTTTGGGCTCAAGCTTTTTGTTTTGTGCGATTGTGAGACATAAATAATCTTAGATATGATACCCTACACAGGAAAAAATAAACAGATATTGACTATAATGATCCACTAAGTATATATGGAGTGATTGTGAAAAGATTAATAGTAGACCCATATTATCTAAGATCAGGGTAGATCTTATATCGAGATAATTGGTATACAAGCCATGCTTTGTGCTCGTTCTTTCTTGATTAGAATACGGGACTCTGTGAAACAGTAAAGAGAAACCGCAAAAATATGCCCAACTTAGACAAGGCCATAACTAAAAGTACTATTGAACTACTCTCCAAAAATGGAATGTTAGCCATTCGATGGGTTGATAAGCGTGAAGTTTTGCATATTACCTCCCGTAAATAAAGGCACGTCAGTAAACTCTGGGAAACAAAATCATAGAAGCGGAGAAAAAATAAAGAAACCGGATGCAATAATGGATTACAGTATAAGCATAAGCCTTATTGACAAAACAGCTATGACGATCAGCTTTGTCGAATGTCTTAGAAAATCAATCAAATGATACAAAAAGTTTTTTTACCGTCTTGTTAATGTTGCCATACTCAGTCCATATAAAATACATTTGCTGAAATTATATTGTACAAAAAGAGGCTTTCTTTCAGAGAATAATAAAACAATCACCTGACAGACATATTAATCAATAACTAGTGCTTCAAACCAACTGTGTACTAGACTTTCGGTAAATTCCTTTGATAGACTAGAAGAAATAGGTTTTTCAGAAAATATTATTTCGTTTGAATGCCAGCTGTGAGCGAACGGAAATAGGCTGAAAAGCAATGTTATGTTTGTGCTAACAAAATATTAGAAAGCGCACAACATTATGGTGCAAGCATTGTCAAGTGACACTGTGCATGGAGCCCAGCTTTGCTCAATACCATACAACCCAAGAGATGTGAAAAAAATAAGCATGTATAAGCAGTGTGTGTATATTGGTGCATATCCGTACATAAATACATACATACTAAATTTAATCTTTTAACTCTAAAGTAACTAAACAATATAATTCACTTATTATTTTCGTTCAATACTCTGTGAACCGTTTGAACAATTTTTTTAGTTATAAAAGACTTGTTATGTGTACGTTTTTGCATTCAAAATAAATTTTCTCTGTCAGTGGACACGACTGTTCATGGTAGGCCGCTTGGTGGGAGATTGGGGAAGACAAGAGGAAAAACAATGCGTCAGTGCTACATGCTACATCCAAACTCAAATCAGGCCATTTAAATCTCCATGTAAAGCTCATCTTTTAATCCAATTTCCGGAAGACAGGTAAAATAGATATGTACATATTTTATATATTTTTGTTTGATAAGAAATTTTCTTTTTAACGAAGTGAATTTCTTTAGATAATGAAAGAGCTTCGAGTTTCCAAGGCGTGGTATTTGAAGCGTTAAACTGAACGGAACTAATATGGGGTTAACTTTAAATTCATAATTTTATTGGCTTTGTACACTTAATACGGAGTTATCTCTAAATTAATACTTTTACAGTCTTTTAAACTTGTTTCCTAATAATAAAATTATTGTTATTTTTACCACCACCGGACACTTGATTTTCATCAGTTAACATTATAAAATGAATAAGCACTGAATTTACGCTGTCAATTGGTCTGCACTGGAATTTTATTACAAATTATTAGTAGCCGAAACCCTATTACGATTGTCATTATTAATTTGAAAAAAGACTACTTAAAGGTATGGGCTGTGTTCGTCCGTCGGTTTCTTCTTGATCCAGTGTTGTCCTTTTTGAGCTGCGATGACGGGCACTATGTTCGTATTTGGAGACTATAAAAATCTTTGCTGGGCTAGGTCTCAACCTACGCCACCTGTAGCGGTTAATCGTAGCAAATCCAGGTTGCTGCAGTAGTTCATGGCGTTGAGATCAACTTCTCTATCATCCTAACGGCCACTTCGTTAAAAGGCGATGCCTACGATATTGTAGTCCGCCAGGACTCCTTCTTTTTAAGCTTAATGTAGGTTAGTGTTGACGACTTCGGTTCCTTTCTCCTTGCTCTGCCCGTTGTTTGTCCAACGATCCATGATTTTGGTTACCTCTTGTATGGTTGAATAGGGTCATCAGTTTATGGGAAATGTTTGTGATATGGCTTGGGGTTATCGGCTGCGGTTAGCTATGACCTATAATTCTAGCTGACGTGGCTCAGTTTCTCCAATCCTAGAGCTGGGCCGAGCCAATCTAACCAGAGGCTATGTGTGTGTATTTACTTGTATGAACAGCTGTTTCAATTGTCTTCCTTATCTGATCAGCCAAAACAGTCGGCTCTCACCTGTTTTCAAATATGTGCATCAATTTTTGAGTGTTAGCGTGAGAATAAAGCGATTTCATTGCATAGTAGTTTTTGCATTACTTACAATATATATTTTGCTTTGCCATGATAAAAAAATATCTATATGTAATGGAATAATTGCTGTTGAAACAAAAAGAAAACGAGATTGCATTGGTTAGACCGTGAGAGCGTTGAAAAAACGGTTAACAAGCAGTTATGCAACATTATTTTATCAATTTATTTCCAAAGTAAAGAGTTTCTCATTAAATTGACCAAATAAAGAAAACTGTTTTTATCAGATTGGCTAAACTAAATAAGATTAAATTAATAAGTATTAGTGTTATGCAACTTTAAAAATGGACAAAGGACTTGGGGGCCATAAACGCTTAAAGGGTTAATTATTGGCGAGCTGTTTAGAATTATTCACAAGTATATGTACAGTTTTCTTGCATTAATCAATTATTAATAAATGACATATTATTTTAGTATTTGGTTTGTATGCCGATTTGAAGATTTCATAGGGACAAAGGGTGCTCAATTTGTGAAGTCCCCTTTCGCTCTACGCCACCTTGTTATTGGGCACTACAGATTTTTGAGTACATAGGTTTATTTAGTATATGTCCAAGCAGGAGGTTGGTATTGAATTTAATGAGGAAAGTAAAACATTAAAATTAGAAAATAAACCAAGATTTTTCAAGTACTATAGTATATCTTTACTTCCAGTTTGTAGACCTGCGCCTTTCTTTGAATTCTGGACATTTCCGGTGGTTGGGTTGGAGAAGCCAAATAATCTACAATATGATTAATTTTGGTGATGTACCTTTCACATATTTCCAATTATACTAATTTTACAAAATTTATCTGAATTGATCCTCGTGAATTTTCTTGCAGAAATACCCAAGTTTGACTTCCATTCATAGTTTCAACTTAATTATATATATATATATATATATATATATATATATATATATATTGTGAGATTTGTGTATATTTCGTATGTTTCTTCACCTCCGCTTCTGACTTTCGAAGTCATGGATTTCATTGTTAATGCAGTTGAATCTAACTATTCATCAAAAGCTATTGAGAATCAAATAGATACTAAAATTAAAAATTTGCATTTAGTTTATATAAATATACACATATATATATATATATATATATATATATATATATATATATATATATATATTTATAGATACAAAAAAGGAAAGGATAGTGGAGGAGGGTATGAATATTAATATTCTATGATATGATGGATTTTTTCTGGTCAACAAAAAAAGAATTATCATAGTTCTGGATCATAATACTCTGATTCTAGGGTAATTGTATATGGTGAATTCAATAGTGACATTCGTATAGCTGTATCAGGCTCAGATTATCAGAACAAGCATAACTATATATTTCGTACACACTGTTATTCATAGACTAATTTAAATATTCATTGGTTCCACTTATCCAATAATATTTTCCTAATTTGTGCTTTTTTGTTTGTTTCAGATTGCTGGTTAATGATAAAGCATATCTACAACTGCCTAATTTCTAATTACTCGGAACTTAAAACATGGAACGTGGCATTTTGACTGAATTACAAAAGTTACTTCAAATGTCCTTTGAGGGACCAAGTCTAGAAATGGGCACCTCATATAGCTTGTAAACCTTGTGTCAACCACTTGACCCTGTGTATGTGTAGTAAGCGAAGCTCAAGAATGCAGTTTGCTGTACCAATGATATGGCATGAACCCAAATACCACATGAGTGACTGTTACTTCTGTCGCACAAATATCAAAGGAATAAACATTAAAACACGAAGCAAGGTTCAGTATCCCGATATTGCTTCTGCCTTTCGACCAGTTTAACACATCGCTGAACTCTCAGTCTCTATCCACTGAATGAACAAGAATTTATGAGTGATTCCGATTCTAATTCTATCTCAAATGAGGGGGACTACCAGGATGACTCTAAAAATACCAGGCCTAAAAATTTCATCAAGGCTATGGATCAATCTGGTGATGGGTTCGATAATTATGTGACAAACTAGGTGGTGTGGTTATCTAAGCCAAAGTAAAAGCAGTTGTCTTGAATGGACGACAGATTCGCAAACTAGTTCATGTTTTCAAATTCACCAAGGCTCCGAACCTACTGGAGTGAAACTCATGGATTTATTTATTAATGTTTCATAATATTTCCTTGGAAACTGTAGTGCTGGCAACTACAAAGAAATCGTTACAACCATGTTGCAGAATTATCATGCATTGGGAGCAAGGATAACCTTGAAATTGCATTTATTCCACACTCATATTTATAATTTTTCCTCAGATAACCTTGAAGTCATTAATGATGAACATGGTGAAAGACTTCCTTAGGACATCGCCACAATGCAGAGCAGATATCAAGCAAAATTCAGTCCTAACATGATGGGCGACTATTGTTGAAAGCTGTAACGAAAAGAGAGCGAGCTGAACAAACGAGAGGGCAAATTTCAGAAGCACCTTTAGAACTTCATATTTTGTTAATTATAAAGGATTTAAACTTATGACCTCTGGTACAATTTTTTATTAGCTAATCTGTATCGTTCTCTTGCGTGAGACAATTAATGACATCATATTTACTATTATTCTGATTGTTTAAGAAAATCGATCTGATTGTAGAGTAAAATATCTAAATCATACTCAACAATGTGAAATTAGTCATGTAAGGACAATCACATAAGTGACAAGCTGGTCTGTTTTGGGTTAAATATCTGTTTACTGACACAAGTGACGAATATTCAATATTTGTACCTATTGATTTTTTTTTATAAAACCTAGTCTGATAGAACAAAAAAATATCAGATTAAAATTGAGCAATATGAAATTAGTTGAGTAAGCATAATCTCATATATGAACAATTTTGCCTGTTGACCAGTGTTATCATTATTCTCTTAAGCCTGCAATTTTAACAGCAAGCGGCTAACTAAATGTAAACCATAATAACCGTTTGTACAAAATATACAGTTCAATTTGTCCAAAGTTTATCACATGCAGAGTTTACATAACATTCTAGCAAAGTTAAAATTTTTCCCTAATATAATCGATTTTAATATTAGCTATGTCATTGAATTTTGTAAAAGGAGTTTTTATAAAAGTTGATTTAAAATTAGAGCCGAAAGATTATTATGTGACTTTATTAAAGAAGAAAATATATTTATTTACACATACAAGATAATCTTTTGAAGAATTTAACCTTTTCAAGAAATCTTTGCCGATATGAGGAAAAGTTAATATTGGCGTTCAGCAATGAGGTCTGTTTGCTTTGCGAATCAGTACTTGGTCCATGAGAATTGTGGGTCTTACCGGTTCTCTGTACCCTACTTTATCAACCTGGCTATTTTATCTGTCATTATTTTAATTTTCTTTTATCTTACCTAGTTTAATATTCTTCGCAACTTGCTAGCAGTTGCCCTCGTTGAATTTTGAACAGATGTCATAGACATAATTGAATTTCCATGCTGCTCAACAGTCACGATTTTGTAAATTAGAATTCTTATAGAATAAATCATAATAGTGGATATGTTATTGGGTTTTAAAGCCACATTTTAATTCTGAATAAGAAACTTTAAAAGACAGATGTCGAAAAATGGGGGGGGGGGGGGGTAATCCTATAGTTTATTTTTTACCTAGAATACCCCTTTGTCCTAAATTGATTGTATTTCATTTAAAATAATGAAAATAAAATTACGGCATTTTCTCTAACTGCAATGAGTCATTCCCTAGGCATTAAAACTATTTTTTCTTTTTGCTGAATTCATTGGAAAGAATGGTTGCCTTGTTTGCGTGGGAGAGTTCGAAAATGACAAAAACATTCCCGTTAACTTTAGTTTAAAAATATAGCCTTGATTAAGAGGGAAATTCGTTGTGATGAATTGGGATGTAAGAAATTAACTTTAGCCAGACTTCTCCAAAAAATCATTCTTTTCGAGTCTCTTTGTTTAATTGTGAATGACAATTCTATCTTCTGCTAGCAGCAGGTAATTTCACATAAGACTTAAAAAGGAATCAATTTTTAAAGAAATAGTTATCATAGTACTGCTTACATCTTTTTATATTGAACCAGTTTTTAGGGAGAAACAATAGCTCCACCCTGAGTAAATTTAACATAATTTAGGATAGTTATTCATCAAAATGAGACCAGAGTTGGGTCCCTGGTGCATAACCATCCATCACGGGGATTTAATTGAATATCTGAAAAATATAGACTTCCATTTTGAATGCAGTTTTTATAATGATTTCTCGGATATTATGAAGACAGGTTTCTAGCGTCCTTGTTTCATATTACGATAATATTAAGAAATTCAAATAATATGTCAATCTTCTGGTCATTTGAATTTTAAAGATTAATTTTTAATTATTCAAAGTTTGTACCTGTGGGAAGGAGATGTTTCCTCTTCCGATTAATTTTTCCTAGTTAGTATTCTGAAGTTTTATAATTAGATCTTGTATAAAATTCCAGGTGGGATAATTTTAAGTTTGCTTCAAAGAACAAGCTCATCGTAAACTTGTTTGTGTATTTCTTATTTTTATCTCTCTTTTTATTTACTTTGATCAGAAATGCATCACTATGCAAGAAATTTGGCTCCAAAGAAGTATTTGAGGGATAAAGAAAAAATTACACGAAGAAGCTAACGAAGTTCTCTTCCGTCATCTTGAAAAAACTTCTCATTGTCTTCATTAAAGATTAACCTCAAAAATATCTCATTGTGGGGGAAAACTTGGCAAAATTGTCCTACTGATGGGAATTCAGATGCAGGAAAAAATAAGAAACTTTGTCGCAGATCAAATAAAAGTTGTCCAGTTTAGAAGAAATCAGTGAATTAATGGCAGGGAAGACTATGGAATGCTCCATTTGCTAACGTAGATGAGATTGGAAATATTTTTAATGTTTGTAAACTTGGTTGTTTAGGGGTAAATAAAAATTACTTAATGGGTGACGAGTAGACAAACCCTACATTTGAAGAAGTAAAATGGAACTGAAATGAGAGGTACAATTAATTTTGCATACGTTTTTGGTGTATGTTTTGTCATAGATTTTTAGCTTTAAATTTCTAAAAACATTCTCAAGATGACGATAATTATTTCTAACCTTATACTTAGTGTTAATAAATGAATCATTTGCTAAATAATTGAGTCGAATCTCTATTTTACTTTTGTTTGTTTTAGTCCTCAGTTTTAGAATTAATCTTTATTCCTTGAAGGGCCTTTCCCTCGAGGTAGGGCCCTGCAATCTAGCAGAGAATCCGAACCTTGTTGTGCTACATGATATGATAATTGCAACAATTTCAACCAAATCAGGACTCTCTTGTGACTATCCCGAAGCCATATTTGCAGCCTCTAATCCCGTATCCCCGAATCTTCATATGTTGTTAATCGATATCATGCGGAGCTTATTAAGGTATTTGTTTGAGTCGTCATAGAGGAAGTGTATTCTTGGCTGCTTCCCGATAACTGCGACCTTAGTTTAACAACATTAGATTTAGAGATGTGTATAATATTAATGAGGAAGTGTACGAATTTATTTTCGATAACTGTCAAACATTCTCACCGTCCAGCCCCAGCTGAGCCTCTTATCCTTTTTTCTGACAGCCTGTTTTCTTACACTACCTCCTCACTTTCCATATAAACGCTCCCACATCTTACTCTGGTTGGCATCTAATTTCACAGGGTAGACGCCTACTGGCTTCCGCTCACCTTATAATGCCAGATCGGGGCTGAGTGGAAGCCTTTAACAACCTGCTTCATCCCACCCACCACTTGATCACATCCTCTTTCTTTCTCCTTTCAATCTCTATTGATTTTTACACCAAGGCTAAGGCGGAGCCACCATGCCGATGGGCTGCCATGCCACTAGGCGGGAGTAGTGGTCTCAAAAGGCAGTAGCTGGTTCTGTCAGGTCCAGATTCATTCCTCACATAATAGGCTACTACGTGTGGTGATTAGCATTTGCGTCCCGCGAAAAGACCAGAGTCCCCATGCCCATGTAAGAAAAAAAACACTCTCCCCCTTTACTCCCCCTTCACCAGTGACGGAGCAACCTTAAGTCAGCTCAAAGGTAAAAATGGAGGTCCCTCCCCACAGCGGTTGCAAGGGGACCCTCCAAACTACTACTATCGGAAAGCAGGATTAGACCTCTCCTCTGCCTACGGGTTGATGGGACTCCCTTCACCTCCTTCTCTGGAATCGTCTTTGGGCGACTTCATCATTACAGTGGAACTCCCCCATATGCTTTCCAAGGTGACTCCCAAGAAATAAGACCAGCGGCACATGATAAATCGCTATATCGTCCCGCTTTCGGTGAGAGAGGTACGATAGGGCCAACCCATTTAACGGGGCGAGGAAAGAAAGGACCTGTCGACCCATGACTTCCAAAAAGCTGTAAATCCGGATAATGATCTTATTGAGGGGCACCGTATGTGTCCCCCTTTCTTTCCCAATGGATGCCAGTTCACTGGCCAAAGACGAGATGACCAAAGGTACCTTAAATGGGACCTGCGATGTCTTTGGGTGGGTGGGTGGGAAGAGCACATGGAGGTCCCCCTAAGATAGACATAGTCCCTGAGGTGACCCAGCACCAGACGATAGGATCCTCCATGGGATTGAAACAGTGCTAAGTGTCAAGCACAGAACCCGGGTCCACCCCTATATGGGGTCCTCTTCAGACGGCTTGGGTCCTCGAGGCCTCACAAGGAGAAGAGTGATCTCGTCTCCTGGCTGGTTCTTCTCTGACAGGCAGGACCTTCTGTAGGAATTTAATTATCTCACTATACAAGTTTACACAGCGCTAAAGCCAAATTATAAGCTTTTGTGCTGTTTGAGGAGGAAAGAAGCACTGAATCCTTTAAGTTAATATTTACCTATGAATGGGTTTAAATGATATTTAAACTGCTAACATCTAATTATATACACTTTACACAGAGTTAATTTTACACGCAGCACAAGACGTATGGAAACAATCTCCAGCAATGGAAATTGATTATACCATCTAAAGCGTTTAGAATAGGAAAGGTGAACTAATGAAGATCACAACAACAAAATAAATAGACTTAATCACATGGGATAGAGTAGAGATCAAATCGCGATCGCACATAAGACTGAATGACAGAAGGATACAGAATAGAGTAGAAGGTCTTTCGAAAAACTTCCTTTCTCGTCCCATCGTATAAGGAAAATTAAAATGTCGCATAAATTTGCGACACCCTGGGGGGGGGAGAGGAAATACAAACCGAATGAAATAAAGTAAAAGGTGAATTAAATAAAAATTACTAGATTTGTTGGTTTATATTTGAACCCTGCATAATTTACTTAATCAGTCGTCGTGCCTCTAAACCGAGCGACAAGTAGAACTAGTTCAACAAACTACCGGAGGTTTGGCAGAACGTAGAATAGATCTCTCGGGTGGCATATCCGCAAGTGGATCCGAATATGTGCTTGCGGAGGAAATATTTGCAAGTGGATACACAAATTCCAAAGTAGATCCTTCGGCTGGAACATGCGCAAGTGGATCCGAACGGGGGCTAACGGAAGGAACATCCGCAGGTAGATGCGGAAGTTTCAAAGGAAAGATATTTCTGATGGGGCGAATAATGCGCCTCGTTTTCGTCTTTAGGTTCACAGACCTGGACTCTCCATCGCATCCTCGATGGAGCGTCACAATTAACTCCATCTTCCCTTGTAGACGAGTAGAGTCGTTCTTAATCAGGACCACGTCGCCGACATAAGGAGACAGGCCCTTGTCGATCGCTTGGTGTATTTCTCCCTCAGAGCTACCAGATATTCATTTTGCCAGCGTGTCCAGGCCTGATGACATAGTCGTTCCATCTGCTTTTGCCTCCTATTCAAGGCAGCCGAATTCAGTATCTTTATCCTCGAACGTTTCCTGTAGAGGGAGCTTCCGATAACCTAGAATTAATTTGCACAGAGTTAGTGGGTCTAGGGAATGAAACTCTTGATACACAGGTCAGGGGGCGATGATTCAGATAGTTCTCTATCTCGGTAACGAGAGTCATGAGCTCATCATCGGAAACTATTTTATTCCCTATTATAGATTTTAAGTTTTTTTCTGTAAGACTTATAAGGCACTCCACGAATCCCGTATACCAAGGAGCCCTAGATGGATTGAAAATCCATTTTATTCCCGTAAATTCGCAGGTTATGTGTAAAGTGCTCAGAGAGATAGCCGCTGCTGGAAATTTACCAGCGTTATCTGAATATATGGTATTTGGAATTGAAAACCTCGCCGTGAATCTCCGGAATGCGCGAAAGGAGGATTTTAATCCTCCATCACAAACCACTTTCAAGTGAATAGCTCTCGTGGTGGCACATGTGAATAGAAGAATGTATACCTTTTCATTCTTTCTACCTTTCCTAATTGTGATGGCGCCATTATAGTCCACCCCGATAGCATGGAATGGCGTTTCAACCGAAACGCTTCTCTTGGGTAGAGGAGGTGGATCTGGGATAGTATACTTACGATTTGATAGCTTAAAGCACATAAGGCACTCGCTCCTGATTTTCTTGATTATTTAACGTGCCCTCGGGATTCAATACTTAGACCTTACTATCATTAGATGTTGGTCTGTGCCAAGATGTCCATGGGTATAGTGAAGGTGAAGCAATAGCAGCTCTGTGAAGCTGTGATCAGCCGGTAGGAGAACTGGATATTTTACGCTAATTGGGTGATCAGAATGGGTTAGACGCCTATGGCCTTTTATCCTAACTTCCTGCATAAACATAGATACCTTTTTAATTTGGTTGGAGGCAAGATTTGTATGGCCATTCGCGAGCTCTTCCCATTTTTTTTAGTATTTCTCCTTCTGCACCTTTTGATCAAGAAGTCCATAGCAGCTCTTTGCTCTTCGAACTTGATGTTTTGGCTGACAAGTTCTACTAGGTAATAATTAGGAGTCACCTTACCTTCGATCAGAAGTAAAAACCTGAAAATTAAGATGGTTATTTTAAGCAGTTTTACTAAGGAACTGTAGCCGTTTATTTTAGTGGGCAAATCATAATATATTGCGATTGGGAAAACATGGGTAGCAGGAGGCAAGATAATGGATTCAGGCCAGATTTCGTTTTTGAGAATCTTTTTAGCATCCTTTACCCATAAAAGTTTGTAAATTGCTTTTTGGATTGGCCTTTGGTTAATGGGTGGCTGGATCTAATTTGGATACGACATGTCTCCATGCGTGCCCCTGCGATAAAATTATTCTTTCATTTACCTTCTCCAGAATGTGAAGTTTGTATTTTTTATCTAACACGAGCCAGTGAAGAACTATTTGGCTATCCGTCCACATATTAATATTAACATTAATACTCTTATCAAGAGCGGATAATAATTCGTTCACTAATCTAGCTGCAAATAAGGCAGGGGTTAGTTCCAATTTTGGAATAGTTATAGATTTCCCGACTATCTTCCCTTTAACTATAACATAATAATGACAATATAGTCCAAATATGGTAAACAATATTGCACCATAAGCCTTACTACTACTATTACAAGAGCAGTAGAGTTCAACATTGTTAGACGGTAGTGTTTGCTGGGATAATGTAATCTCCAAACCTTGTTTTAAGTGTGGAACCAATTTATCCCATACCGTTTGGGAGTCAGAGTCCAGAGGCTCATCCCAATCTATTTCTTTCTCCCGTAGACTCTTCATAAACAACCTTTTATTAACCCAGAAACACAAACGCTCGTTTCCCGTCATAAGAACACAAATCCAGGAAGAATTTCTCCCGGTTTTGGAAAATTTAAATTAAATACTTTCTTTCAATTCCTTTTTATTACAAAAAATAAAACGAAAATATCACATCTTTTTTTTAGTTTAAACACCAATAAAGTTAATATTAATTTTAAAGTAATAATATTATTGATGTTTAAAAAATAATTAAAAAAATGCGAATTTGGTAATATGATTAAACCTAGATATACATAAAAAAATACTGGCGCGAAGGACTTCTGTTTTGTGGTGGCAAAGAAATCGTAGAAAAATGCCCTTTGTGATCCCCAGCCCTCTACCACCACCAGGAGCTGTATGGAAGAAACACAATGAAAAAGGGTACTTTTACGTTAGTCAAATAATATATATTTTGTTTTTTATAACTTTTACAATATTACCAAGAATAATGTAACAGTCCGGGAGACACAAAAAATACGGGTATTATTTCGTTCGGGAATTTTCTTTTTATATATGTAAAGTATTATCAAGGTTAATGTCATGCAAATGATCTACTAAAACATTGCACATACATTACTTTACTGTTTGGTGTATCTCACCTTTACAGGTAGTCACCACAGACGGGGTACAGGTGACGAGGGCACTTCAGCTTGGCACACCTGTTGCAGCGGTGCCGGGTCTTCTTGTCCAACCGGCTAGAGCATTCAGAACAGCGGACCTGAGGTGACTTGCCATCTGCAAATGATGTCCCTGGTGCCCCTGACTTTTTAAACACTAATGTTGCAGAGACCTTATATTGAGAATTCAGAAATTTTAAGAATTTCATTAAGCACCAAGGGTAAAAGAACTAATAAGAAGTACGCACGATGTACAGACATTCTAGGAAGTAATCATCAAGTTTGATCTCCCATGAATCACTCATCATAGACAAAGCTTCTCACTCAAAATTGGATAAAGAGGCTTTACATGAAACACTTATGATCTACAAATCATTAATCAAACACTCGTAATGATGATATCACTGTACAGATTTTCTATGAAGCAATCATGACACAAAAACCTTTTTTGAGAAAACCATGAATATTCAGGCCTATTAAGTGCCCCTGATGGTGAGAACTTCAAGAAAACAAGCCTGATGCACATATCTTCGATAAAGCGTCCCAGATTTCAAGACCTATTCAGCAGTTTTAATATACTGATCTACCTGAAACATTCCAAAATTGCAGACTTTCTTTGAGGCCTGCACGATGTACAGAGCTTCCTTTAAGCACTTATGATCGCTAGAGCTTTTAAAAACTCATGATTTACAAACTTTTTTTTACCACACATGAAGGAGAAAAGTTGCATTAATTACTTTTTACCTCCACACCTTCTATTAGGCGCTCAGTATGCACAGAGGTTGTTTGAAGCACTCATGATGTATAGACTCCTGAACCACTAAACATGTACAGAACTTCTATGAAGTACTCAGGATCTTTAGGTCTTCTCTGAAAAGCTCCCAATATACAGATCGTACTTTCCATACTAACTTGTGACGTCACTGAACAGGTACAGCGAAAAGAAAGGTTTAGTGACGCTGGGTAAAGCAATAATCGTTTAGACCTGTTTTATTGTTTATTATTAATTAAGCTTATATCCTTCTATTATTCACTTTCACGTAAGAAGCGAAACACAACCATGGCCTCTCAGCTAAAATGAGTGTGAGGGAAGGTTCTTTGGTTAAACCGAGAAGATTGGGCATGTTAAATTGAGTAAAGTGTTTTATCGCTAGTATGCTAGGGTTGATCGATGGGGAGAGGGTCTCTCAACAGTCGTTTCAAGATATAAAGAAAAGGAGTGAAGCGTACATGAACCCGCAGTTACTTACACGCTTTAATAGAAAATATTAAGCTGCAATTATCATATGAGTTCAAGTAGAAGACACACACTAATCAAGATAAAGTCGAACGTATAAGATGTAATAGAAATGAACTCGGTCTCACTCTTTCAGCAACTATGGTATATTCTCGTTATCAGTTCTGTCATCACTGATAAAGACCAGAATCTAATCAAAAGCGTTTAAAAATAGATAAAATAGAAGAGAAACCCAATTTACTTAGTCAAAAATATCAAACGGAACAAAAATAAATTTAAAAAAAAGCTCAAAAAATGTGATAAAACTATACTTTAGTTCCAATAGAAAACAATTGTAATTTTCCCTATTAAAATAAATCTGTCTATTGAAATTCTTTCGGTAGGACCCCAAAAATGACGTACGATAGTACACATAACAACTTAAGGGAAATTGATCAGATTTTGAATATATTTTTATACTTTTCAGCAGAATTATAAGATATTTATATTTAGCGTGATATTCTTGCGGTTAATTATTGGTTGAACTTCTAGTGGAAAAATAACAAATATTATCGTCGGTTTTTGATACAAATATATTATTTATTTTAATAAAATGTTCAAAGGGGAGTATGAATTGCTTATGATGGAAGTATTTGTTTCATATTTGGATGAATTATTTATCTTTTTGTGTGGGGCGACTTGTGCAGCTTTTAACCCTTGCCCTTATCGCAAAGATAAGCAAGACCCTTAGGTTTGCTAATGTTTGTGTCCAATCTTGATTGGAATTGAGCCAGAAACCTTGACGCTATAAATCCAACAACGCATCCACTAGGTTAGACATATAACAAATCCATTTTTTTGAAAGCTTGATTTAAGTATTCCTATCGACTTTTGCTTCCTCATGAGGGGCAGCTCTCCATTTTGCAAAAAATGGTCTAAGTTCAAGAGAGGCACGTTCCTGCCCCTTCTTACGGTCCTACTCAGGTTCCTAGCACGGCTTCCCTAGGTAGGCGGTTGCCATAGAAACCGTTTGCCTTCTCCACTGCCTCAAGTCTGCCCACGGGACGCTCTCAAAGGTGCTTAGATTAATTAGTTTGGATCTTTGGGCGACCCGTCTCTTTATAATCGTAGAGAAAGGTCCAAGAAGAAATAAAGAAATTCACATAAAGAGCCAAATGACAATCGATGCCAACCACGTTGGCAAAAGGGGTGATACCTCTTTGTATGGCAATATGTTTAAAGAACGGTAGTACTCTGTGTGCACTTACCTCTAGAGTATGCGTGCTCCCAAGGCCCCCTTGCCCCCACCAGATGTATTTGTTATAGCAATGTGGTTATGGCATCATTTCGGAAGAGTCATATATTTTGCTTGCGGAAAAAGGAGGAAAGGGAAAAAGGAGGAAAGGGAGAGATAGCGTTGTTGTGAACGGTTATGTGAGTGATGTCGTCCGTGGCCAGAGCTGTCTGCGTACATGGCCTCAGAATCGCCGCATCGCCTGATTAGCGGCTGCTTTCTGCCAGTGACTAAATCTTTTATGTCATCTTGGACCGGGGGTCGAACCCGGCACATATGCATGGGACTCCCACGTTTTATCCACTAGACCGAGTCAAACCAGCGTCGGTAAGAGTTGCTCTGACAACTGTGCCTTAAC
Organism: Ceratothoa steindachneri; assembly: GCA_963969495.1. Taxonomy (NCBI): domain Eukaryota; kingdom Metazoa; phylum Arthropoda; class Malacostraca; order Isopoda; family Cymothoidae; genus Ceratothoa; species Ceratothoa steindachneri. Next base: position 193,640,229 of record OZ018323.1, on the reverse strand, counting down.
TGTACACATGACCGTTAACAAACCATCCTATCTTTCTGAACCTTTCACAAATTCTTTCTTCCCTTTTTGGTTTTCTTCCATTAAAAATAAAATGCTCAACAACATTTAATTACTCTTTTATCCTCTCTAATTGAAAAATACTCTACGTCGAGTCCCGGACGTTACCTTTCTCTGAATCCACCAATTGTTGAGGGCGAGGGATAATTTTCCCTCCCCCAACTCACTGGAAGTTTTAATAAAGGTGAAACGGAACGATACGTTTGCCCATCTGTGACATTAATTAATCTGGCGACCAGTTCTTCTCCGGCAATTTTTCACTTCTTCTCCCCAATTTAAATATAAAAAAACTCCAATTTTCTCATCACGTTTACGGGCCTTGTTTCTCAACAAACAAGTCTCCAGGCCGGCTAATCCTTGTTTATTTCGGGCGTTTTATGATTCTCAAAAAGTGTTAGATATTGCGTTAGCGAACTTAATATTAGAACACACCTTGATAACGATCATCAAAATCAATGAGGGAAAAAATGCTGTGAAAATAAGGTGTATTTGGCGTTGGATGGTAATATAATGTTAAGCGGTGTGTTGATTTGATTATTCCTATTCAGTTTTATTTTATTTAACGTGATATGAAGTGATGCAATACGATGTAATCTCATATTATGTGAGTTGATAGAATATATAAGGATTAAATATAGTGCATAGTGATGTGATATCATATATCATGATATAGCGTGATATAATACTTTCTAATCTGACGGAAAAACAGTTACTAATGCTGGGTTTGTCTATCTACCAGGCTGATTTTACACCTTTATATAAACCAAGTAACAAAAAAAGTTGAAAGATATTGAATAGGAAGAGCAGTATGAGAAAAAATACTTCCTGATAAAGAAACAATAAAAAAAAGATTAGACTATATGTAAAAGTAAAAAATACATTTTCCAATGCTCTTAATAAAATCGAAGATGTAGTCAAAAAATACAATGAATAAAAATTGAATAAACATGGCAAAAACGAAGACGAAAAACTGTGAAGGGCCGAAGTTCGTAATTATTAACAATTACAAGCTTTATAAACTTTACTTTAAATAAAACAGGGAATTAAGTTTCATCAAAATGATTAGATTAGTTATCCATCAGTTAAAAGGAAAGTTAATGGTTCACCTTCTGGTTTTGATATTTATTAAACTTATAATAAGGATTCAGTGCGATCAAACTTCATTTTTTATTTTTGTATTTTTTTATTAAGGCTAACATTTATTGTTTGAGATTCTTTTTTTCTCGATTTATAATTTATCCTTCTTTAACTTCATAATTATTCAACCATGTTACGCGGGACGATTGGTCACAATATCATTAAGACCACAAATTCCGGAGTGATTGCTAATACCGATGTACATGTATATTAAGAGATATGATTCGTAACCCTTCATCATTAAAGTACTTTTGAAGCAGTTATTTCGACTAATCGATGTAGTTGTCGTTCATACTTTTTCACTTCATCTGCCTTATTCATCTTTGGAAACTTTTCTTAAACAGTCTTTACTTAATAAACTCCTAAGCTCTGTTACGTAAGAAATGTAAATAAAAATACACCGAGTTAAGAAAATTACGGCTCAATTTGACTTACCCTTTAATTTATATACACAATATGATTACAACAAACTGGAAGATAACAATATTTATGCCGCATATGCTGGTGCAACAAAAAAATATCTTAATGGAAACATTAAATTGTTAATCATGTGCTGTGCACAACCAATTACACTCAATTAACGTGATTTTATTATTACCATATAAAATAATTCCGGGATCATTACTATAAACTATTTTTAGGAGTACTTGCGGATTTTCTGTTGCAACTACACTACATAATCTTTACCGGTATGCACCCGCGCCATAAACCTCTTAATGCAATTTTCTCCTTTGCTCTCTCTTCGACAACTTTCTAAAGAGCCGTTTTCTGTCTATAAATGTGTTTTTTTCCATTTGTGACTCCATCCTTTCGGCGCGGCCGAAACATTGCTTTTATACAACACACCCTTCTTTAGCTGCCACATGTTTCGATTAGTAGTCTTCTCTACATAGCAGTAAAGTAACAATTAATAGTGGTGCCGTCTGCTTAACTATAATGCCATAATGAAGTAATTGTGACTATTCTTGATTGTTCGCTGGAGTTCAAGGTCCAATGGCACAATATAACTTTTATCAATCTACATAAAGAAGTTAGACCTGATAGTTATCACAGTGTACAGACCCACAAGCACCACAGCAAAACAGTTTCATGAAGTTCTCACAAAAATCAATGTGTCATTGAACAATCTCCCAAAGCAAACCAGTATACAGGCATGGTCCCCACATTTTAGACACGATATTAGCCTTCTCGAGTCAATGCAACGGAGGGCAACAAAGATTATTCCTTCCCTGAGGCACCTTGAATTTATAGATAGACAGTGGGTAGTAAATATGTTCTCGTTCGAAAGGAAGTGTGTGGGATGGTATATGATTGAGCTGTTTAAATTTTTTTTCTGGGATAGATAAATTGGATGTTAGCAAGTTTTTTGAGTTAGATGATGGAAATCGGACTAGAGGTCACCACTTGAAAATTAAAAAGCAAGGGTTTTGGTTGGATTTAAGAAAATATTTTTTCACCAATAGAGTGGTGGACTTCTGGAACAAATTGCCGCGGAGGGTAGTAGGTAGTCCAAATTTAAGTGTATTTAAGAGTAGGTTGGATGAGTTTATGGGGAGGGAAGGTTGTGATGGTTCCTAAGTTTTGTATATATTAATATTGTTTGTATATATCTATAGCTGCATGATTTAGTTCTTGACAAGCCTTGATTGGTGATACCCTTGTTTCTGGACGCAGTTTTCTTGGGAGTTTGGGTGCCTTAAAGAAGAGGCCGTTTGACTCAGATGACCTATGATGGGCCCTTATGACTTTTGTCATCTGTTATATTATATTGTGGGCGACTTTGATTTTGTCTTCCCTTGGCGATGGTCCTTTTTGTTTTTGATCCGCTCGTGTGGCTGGTTTTAATTGTATATTGTAGGCGCGTGATCTGACCCAATGCTATGGATTTTTTAAATTGTATATTGTAGATGCGTGATCTGACACAATCCTATGGAGTGTATATAAAGTAGTTGCATGATCTGATATAGTCCTATGTGGGTGGGTTTTGACGGATGCGGATGACCATTGATAGGCCCTTATACCTTTTGTCATTTTGGAAATTATGTTATGTTATGTTATGTTAACGCTTTGAAAGGAATATTTTCTTGAATTTAATATTTTTTATGCTCGACATTAGTATATAATAGGTATTAGACCCCAAAAATTATAAACGCCATTTTCTTCGAATTGACGTCGGATAACCAAGGGAGTCATTTAGAGTCCATATAAGATAGAACGGTAAATATTTGTCTCATATGGCAAAACAATTTTTTTTCGTTACCATCCACCTACGTGCTGGTAATTGTTGTAGTTGAGACTCAGTGAGGCTCATTGACCTCCCCACTTCCCCGTTATACCTTCCCCACTCAGACGACTCATTCCTTCCATATAAACCTGTTTGAATTAAGGCAGTATATTTTCATTATAGCATTTTTTATTAAAAGCGACTGCTAGTTTCAAATTAATAATTCTTTTTCAATCTTCTCGATTTGTCTTATATTCGCCTTTTCTTCATTTTTAACCTGTGGATAAGCGTACCGAAGTTGATTGGGGAGTGATGTTTGTTATTTTGCCAAAAGTAAAAGTAAACTTATATAATTCAGCCCTTTTTTTAATTCAACTGGCGCGTTTCGATATATCGGGTACCATCTTTAGAGTTACCATGGGGAATTATTACAAAGTATTCAGTTTATATATGTTACAAAATGTATTAAAAAAATTACGAACGAAGCTATACACGTATAGGCAGGTTAGATCTAGGTTATCAAAGATCGGAGAAGTAGGTAGCAAGAGAGGGGGGGGGGCTTAAGCTGCTTGCCGAGGGGATTAGTGGATAGGGGCTGCTCTGAGTACACCTGGCCCTCTGTCCGCTTTTCTTGTGCTTGAAAGGATTTCATTGGAATTAGACTGTATGTTTAAATTCGGTTGCTTCTCTTGGATATATTTTGCTTCAAGGAAGAGCAGTTGATACCCGTTGGAAGCATGGTCTAAAATTTTGGTGTTTTCTTCTATGATTTTCGGTTGAAGCATGTTTCGTGTACTTCCTGTGTATATTTTTTAGGTGCACCGTTGTTCAGATGGTATAACATTCTTCTTGAGAGAGTGGTTTCGCTCATGCCGATATATGAGTTAGGTAGGACCTCACAGCCTCCTAGTTTACATGTGTTATTGTATATCAGATGTGTCCTTTGTTTCGTTTGTAGCGGGGATTTGAGGTTATTTTTCCTGAAGAGGGTTGTAGTACGTCTATTTTGATAGTAGATGATTAGTGCAATCTTTTTCTCGGCGTTTTGGGGTTTTATTCCTCGGTATATAATGTCCTTGATGTCTCTTTCATTTTCTTTGTGTTCTGTGCTCAGAGTATTCCTGTAGAACAGTTTTATAATATCCTCATTATCCATATTCCTGTTCTTCTGGGGCTCTCAGAGGTACCATCTGTCCATTTTAATTCTGATGGCTGTTTGTTTTTCTTTATTAGAGAATCCATTATTTACGAGTACCTGATTGGCTCTCTTGGATTCGTTGTGTGTCCTTCCATGTAGTGCAGTGGGTAAAAGCAAGATTGATGTACGATGATATGACGCTGCTTCGGTAGCGCTTAGGATATTCGCTGTCTCCATTCATGTAAAATCCTGGGTTGGTGGGTTTAACATAAACTTCAGTTGTTATTGTTTCATTGATATCGGTAGTGAGAATATCTAAGAATGGTAGTTGGTTGTTATGACTATGCTCCCAACATGCGCCAACTGCTCTTCCTTGAAGCTATATATATATCCAAAAGAAGCAACCGAATTTAAACATACAGTCTAAATCCAGTAAAATCCTGCCCAGCGCAAGAAAATCAAACAGAAGGACAGGTGTACTCAGAGCTGCTCCTAGCACTATTGGCAAGTAGCTTACCCCCCCTTCCTCTCTGGTTACCTACTTATCCGACCTTTTTTCTCCTGGATCCAACCTGCTTATATGTGTATAGCTTCGTTCGTAATTTTGTTAATACATTTTGTAACATGAATACTTTGTAATAATTTCCCATGGTAACTCTGAAGATGGTACTTGATGTATCGAAATGCGTCAGTTTAATTAAAGAAAGTGCTGAATTACCTTAATTTACTTCTACCTTTGGCAAAATAAAAACATCAGTCTCCGATGAGCTTCGGTACGCTTATACACATGTTAAACAATGAAGAAAAAGCGAATATCAGACAAATCTAGAAAATTGAAAAAATAATTATTAATTCGAAACTAGCAGTCGCTTTTAAAAAAAACATGCTACAATCAACATATATATATATATATATATATATATATATATATATATATATATTTATTTATTTCGCGTTGTTACGAATCGAATAAAGGACGCATCACTTCGAGGGCGCCCTAAAACTTGATGATGGAAAGGAGAAATTTAGAAGATGAAAAATCAGAAATTGAACCTGCTTGTTGATCTTGATGGAACAGGATGAAGCAGATTACACTAAATATACAGTCAACATGTTTCCGTATAGGGAAAAACATCCTATGGGAAAGCTTTATTCATACCAAGCATGCAAATAGAAGCTAAATTGTTAGTACTCCCTTAAGTGCATGGAGATAGAAGCATTTATCGCTGTTGTGTACGTAGAAAGGGTAGCATGACCAAATGGTGGCCCTTAGTACGCTCTTTGGAGCGAAAATTGGGCAGATGCTGAGTCATCATTTAAACAGGATATGTCGAGGAACTAATTTAGCCTAATACTTCGATTTCTCCAATTTTATCATAAATAAACTCAATCCTAAAGCTACATACTGACAAAGTTGCTCTATTTTCAGTGGTTTGGGAAAAAAAATCAAATATAACTATATTGCATTTTACAACTCTGAAGCTTTACTAAATGTTTAGGTAAAAAATTACTGGTTAAAAGTTGACAATCAAGAAAATATCTAGTTAATGGCTTTCTTTATTTCGGTAACGATGATTTCGGTCCCGCAGATGAACAAGTTTCTTATTATGTGGTTGTGCAACTGATGGAACCTTATCTAAATAGAGGAAGAAATGGAGCAAAAGATAACAATTTTACTTCTTTGGTGGTGGCTAAGCAACTGAATAAAAAAGGAAACATATTTTTGGAACAATGAATAAAATTATCAGGAAAATACTGGTTGCAGTAAAGAATACGAGAAAAGTGATTTACTCTATTAAAATTGAAAAGTATGTTGATGATTCTTTATTAAGCTAAGGCTAAAAAACGTCGATCTTCTTAGCATTCTCCAACAAATTTTTCTCACAGTTGATAATGCAATAAAAACACCAGAAATGGTTAAATGTTCTAATGAAACTAAGTATGGAGTCGATATCGTAGACCAAATGTACAGAAAGTATACCTTATGAACATATACAAGGAGGTGGTATGTTCATTTTTCCAAATATATTAGTTCTAGCTGCCATAAATGGTTAGATCACTTACAAAAAAATCAGTAAAGAGAAAATTTACATCTGGCGACTGCCCACTTGGGCATAAGTCGCCGGAAACATGACAGCCCAGAACTAGGCAACTTTAAAATAAGAATATGAAAACATAACAATGATAAAAATGGGAAAAACTTAACAATTAGGAAGCAATCTCCGACGTCGGGGGGAGATCTTCCTCAGCCCGGTGTAGGAGCGTGCAACCTACAAAGAAAACAATAAAAAAAATAGAACCTACTTAAATAAAGGGGAGAAGCCCGACCTCCCCCCAAAAGTCATCAAATGCACAAGTGAATTTGCACGAACTCGTGCCAAGTACAAGGGACAGGCGGTAGTGACCCCCCCATTCCGGTACCGGGACAGGTACCGTGCGCGAAAATCACGCAGACTGGGATATTCGACAAGAATGTGCCAAACAGTCTTGAGGACGACGCAGTCGTAACAATAAGGCGCAGACGAGCGCTCCATCAAATAGCGATGCGTCACACGAGTGTGTCCGATTCGGAGACGAAAGAAAGCGACCTGAAGCCGTTGCGGCATTGGGGGATAGGTCGATGGGAACATTCGCGGCACAATGGCACGCAACTTTCAAGATCCCTTCCACCATCTCCCATCTTTTTTGCCAAGCAGTCCGAGGAGCTGCCCGTATTCCTGCCATGTAGTATAGTCTGTGTGAGGAATAGCGAAACGCTGGTCCGGTCGCAGAGTCCTCGAGGATTCTTTGGCGCCCTCACCGGCTCACTCATTCCCCGCAATTCTTACATGTCCAAGAACCCAGCAGAAGATAATCTCGAACTCCGCCCTGCTTGTCCAAACTGTAACGTCATGGATATCGCGAACCAGGGGATTTGAAGATTCCAATGCCCCGAGAGCACTCTGGGCGCTTTGTGAGTCGCTATAGATCACAATCCGGTCTCCAAAGCGGGCACGTCGCGTAATCTCCTGTACCGAGTGGTGTATTGCCACCAGCTCGGCAGTGAAGACAGACGTGGTGCCTGGCAGAGCCCCACTGACATCAAACAGAGGGGACACTGCGTGGAAGCCGACACCTTCTTGGGACTTGGAGCCATTCGTATACACTGGCACGGTTCCAGCGTGACACGAGGTGTGCTCCAAAAAGGTCGCACGCAATACTCCCGGCGGCGTACAAGCTTTGGGAGCAGAGGCGTGGCGACAAATAGCCAAATGTGGTAACCTCCAGGGTGGCGTCTTGGGCAGAACCCGGGGCACCACCGGCCTCGAGAGCAATATCTAGCTCTCGAAGGAGTTTCGTGGCCTTAAACCAAAAGGGCTTAGAGTATGACTGGCGTCTCTCGGCCACAGAGGCACCGTAGAGTTCAGCTGCGGATGCAGTGAGAGCTGTTGGTGACTGAGGGAGGCGCCGGGCTTGCGCGTACAGGCAAGTGATACAATGCACGCGGCGCAGAGCGAGTGGCATCTCACCAGCATCGGCCAACAGGCTCTCAATGGGGAAAGTGTGGAAGGCACTGAGAACACTATCCTACGGGCCCCCCTCTTCCTGCTCCTTTGGGCCGAAGCAAAATCGACGATCTCGCAAAAATTCAGATATAAACATTGGGAGGCATCCCCTCGCCCCTATCGTGTTGAGAGTCTCTATAATACCGTATCGCCATGTGGTATTATAGGCCTTCTCTAGATTGAAAAAGACCGTGGCGTAGTGCTGTCTACCAAGGAAAGCCTCGCAGACGATATTTTCCAGTCGGAGCAGAGCATACGATGTGGAGTGGAACTTGCGGAAGCCGCACTGTGCAGAAGACAGATGGCCTCCACTGTCCTGGAAAAAGTGAATCTAACATTTACCAATTTCTCTATTAACTTGGACGCGCAAGAGGTTAGAGAGATTGGGCGAAAACCGGTCGGAGTAGAGTGATCTCTCCCTGGCTTGCGAAAGGCGAGCACAGTAGCGATTCGCCAGGAGTCTGGTAAAAAACCCTCCACCCAGATCCTGTTGAACAAATCTTACAGAAAGGCCATGCCTCGCTCACCCAGGTGTCGAAGCATGGCGTATGGGACATTGTCCGGACCATGGGCGGTGTCCGCGCACGAAGCGAGAGTGGAGGGCAACTCACTCACAGTTAACCTATCGTTGAAGGGTTCTCCGCCTCTGGAGGAAATGTCCGGCCGGTGGCCTTCCGCGACATCTGACGTGCATTGAATGCAGGCGGAGCAGCTTCCCGGCTAAAGAAGGCAGAAAAAGCGGTCGCGAAGGATTCTGCCACGGACGCGGGGTCCGAGATTGCAGTCCCATTCTCTTGGAGAATGAGAGGGGCGTCCTGCGAGAACTTGCCCCGAACCCTTTTGACTCGCTTCTACACCTTTGATAAAGGGGTCTTCCCGTTAAGTGAAGATACATACGCCTGCCAAAAGGAGCTGGGGGCGTACTTCAAAATATACCGGAAGCTAGCCCTCGCCCGACAAAATTCACCGACAGTGAAATCGTTCGGGCGGCGTTTATAGCGCATGTAGGCATAACGCTTTTGTTTGAGGGCTGTCTCACACTCGGCCGACCACCATGGGAGTGGTCAGCGTACAAAACGGCCAGACGTTCTAGAAATAGTAGTCAGATCCGCGGCGAAGATTGAGAATTCAGTCATTTCCTGAAATGGAGGCCACCGCCCCCGCGCCAAGCACCACTAAAGTGGGCTCTCAGGTGGCAGTAGCCATGAAAATAATATTTAAAGGAGGAAAGTGATCACTACCATGAAGGGCATCGACCACCCCTCAATTAAAGTCAGGCGGTGCATCCGAAGAGCACAAATATAGGTAAAGTCAGGAAAATAAGGCGGTTCTTGGACAGTGATGCGTAAATTTATCCACGTTTAGGACACCCATCTCAAGCTCTTCGATCAAATCGGCCTGAACTTGTCCCCCAGGGATTTATTGATTAATCCCCCAAGAGAGGATGCCTGCCGTTCAGATCTCCAAGCAATAGAAAGGGCCTCGGCAACCGTGCTACGACGCGGCGGAAGTCCCTCGCGTCGAAGTCAGCTGACGGTGGAATGTACGCAGAAATGATAGTATGCCTCCTATCCAGGTGCAGCTGCACAGCCACTGCCTGATAGTAGGTATCTAAAGAGAAAGGAAGAACGGAGTCATCATGACGGGTGTAAACCGCGCATTTCCCAGCCCAGCCTTCCAGTGGTGGAAGGGTAGCAAGACCCTTATACCCTGGGAGGGCGGGCAGGGGCAATTGCCTAGCATGGTCTCCTGAAAAAGAATAGCCAACGGGGAACGGAACGAGACGAGCCTCCACCGCTCCTCCCAGTTGGCCCAGAGTCCACGGCAATTCCATTGAAGGAATATGCCCTCTAGACCTAGCTCGGAGGAGACGCGGGGGCTCTCCTCGAACAGAAGACCGTCATGGGAATGGCCGTACGCTTCCCGGAGGCAGAACCCCGGGCGCTGTTGGCCGGACAAAGCGCTGGAGGTGCTCTCGTTTTCGAGGACTTATTGGGGTTGGTTGGGCTCGCGATGCGAGTCTTTTCCTTCCTCCGCCTTAAAACCTTAGGCGGACGCTGCGGCTTCCGTGGCATGGGGCCAGCTTTTCGAGGAACCACCGTCTCCCAGCCACTCGTTCCACCACTAGGCATGGGCAAAGGACCCGAAGCTCCTTTGTTGCTGTCCTTCTTTCGAGGGGCAGCTTTAGGAACCAAGACAGATGACCTGGCGACAAACTTCAGTGGTGTTGCCTCCTGTGAGTCTAACGACTCGGTTTAGGCGCGTGGCCGTTTTGCCTTACGGGATGCGGTCACGCTGGGGGAAGAGGGGGGAGCCCTGGTTTCAGCTGGGGCTGGGTATAAACCCATTTTTCCGTCAGCTTTACCAGGGGAGCACCCGGGTTGAGTATAGCCCGCATAAGGGCTCCAAATGGGCACGGAAACCACCGTGCTCGTTGGCCTGGATGGGCCAGGATCAGAGGGTGCTTTTCTAACTATTGAGGCATATGACGCCCCAGGCAGAGCCAAGCGCGCCAGAACCAAGTCCTTAGCCTCGCAGAATGAGAGTCGATCCTTGGCCTGAACGGCCAGGATTTCTTTCTCAAGGAGATATGCACCACATTGCTTTGAAGAAACGGGGTGCGGCTCTCGCAATTGACACACTTGGCCACACCCCATTTTTACTTATAGTGTGCGGCCTTGGAGCAATTTACACAGACTTCAGGTGACCCCGACTTTGCTCCTCTACAAGAACGATTCGTATAGCCAAAGCGGTGACAGTAATAGCACCGCCGCGGCAGTGGCACGAATGCCTTGACACGGTAGCAGTACCAACCTGCACGCACCGACTCAGGGAGCTTGTCACAGTCAAACGTGACGAAGAGTGTAGGGGTGGGTCTCGAGGACCCTCATTGTTTTCTGATCATACGTTTGACCTTGACCGCCCCATAGTCGGCCAGCTCTAAGGTTATGTCCTCAATAGAGTAGTCAACGAGTTTTATCGCATATACTACTTCTTTCACAAAGTTCATGGTAGAGTGCGGCGTCACACTCACCGGGGTGCCATGAAGTGTCCGAAGAGCACTTATCTCTGCGACCTCGGAGGGATTCGCCGCATTCGCCAGAAGGCTCCCGTCCTGGAAACGGGACACCTTTGGCTCTATACTAATTACACTAGCTAATACTTTCCTCTGATAGATCATGTTGCCCTTGGCCAACATGGAGCCATCAGTGAAGCGAATAACGAGAAAGAGTTTGAAGCCAGCGGGCTCGAAAATATCAGGTAACCTCTGAATGAAGGACTCAGATGTTATCGAGGCTTCGTCCTGTGCACTTTTAGTCTTAGTCGGGGGCTCCGGATCCAGTGGGAAAGAGGGGCCGGATGTGCGGATCTTGGCTTGGTCGCCTACCTAAGTGGCAGCAGACCCATCTGTCCTCGAAGCATCTGCGGATGGTGAGAAGCCCCGAGTCTTTTTTTGTCTTTTTAGTCTTTATTTTTTCATTTTAGGAGAGGAGGGCGGGGAATGAACCCGCTTCTCACCTCCATTAGCAGAAGCCCATAGGCCAGATGGATTGGCCTTAGCCAACTCCTTCTCCGAAATGGAGAAGGTCCTGTTGGTCGCAGGTGCACCGGTTGGAGGAGATCCCTCTTCTCCTTGTACTACCTCGGAGACCCCAGCCGTTTGAGGAGGACCTTGCATAGGGGGGATTCGGGTTCGGTGCTAAGCTCCGAGCCCGGATTTTCCCCTATGGAAGGCCCTACCGTCTGAGGCTGGGTTTCTTCAAGGACCATGTCTATCACAGGAGGGGCCTCCAGTTGGCCATCCCCTAACAGGACATCGCAGGTCCCCTTGTTAGCGTCACCAGTCTTGTGTGGGAAGGCACAGGCCTTGACCCTGGCAAGGTTTAATATTCTTGCCAGCAGGTCTTTTGAGGGAAGCGACCGAAGGAGCCTGGCTTCCTTCTCCCCTCTAAGAAGGTTTGCCCTACCGAGCCGCTTTGATGGGGAGCGGTTGGCTATGGCCTGTCTGCTGGCTTTCTTGGCAGTCCCCTTGGAAAGAAAAGGAGGGACTGCCACTGGAAGCAGGGAGGTGCCCGAAAGAACCTCCAGAGAAGGAGGTGAGGGTGAGTCCCCTACCCCCGTAGGCGTGGGAGAGGAGTATGCCTCCTCTCCGGTTAAAGAAATATGGAGGCTCCTCTACGCAAGCACAAGGGGGGAGACAAACAGTTTTTCGTGGTGCTGCCCTAAGGCGGCTTCATCGATCGAACAGGGAAAGTTGAGGGTCAGAGTTCTTTTGCTTGTTTATACATGGGCATGGTGACGCTATATTTTCGCAAGAAGCAATAACTCATCACCTCTCGCAGTCGCCCGCATTGCAAGAGGTGCTTACAGGCCTGGCAGAGCCAGGTGCCGCCATTTAGGCCTACCCGTCCTACCTGGTGGCCTGGCAGTCCATCGGCATGGCGGCTCCACCTTGAAGGCGGGGTAAAATTGATAGAGTGTGAAGAGCAAAGGAAAAGGGATGTGATAAAGTTATGGGTCGGAATGAAGCAGGTTGTTAAAAAAACCCATCCCGAACCGGAGCTGAGGGGTTAGGGAACGTTGTCCCCTTCCCCCTCAGCCCCGACCCGGGACGGTTGGCTGAAAAGAAGTTCAGCATCTATCCTGTGAAATCAGAGGCTGACCAGAGAAAGTTGTGGGAAAGGTTGTATGAAAAGCGACGAAATAGGGGTGAAATACAGGCTATCTGGAGGAAGGAAGAGAAGCTAAGCTGGGGCCGAACGAAGCGCTGGATCCCGTCAGCACGGTGGCCAGGATGGCAAATCGCCGCGCCCATTACGAGGTCCAGATAAAGAGTCATTCAAAGATTGGCAAAGTATTTAACTGAGCCATACCAGCACTCAAGGAAGGATAATATATCTGAAAAACAGGTAAATGATGCATATCTTGACACAGGCAAATCCCAAAAGTACTGCCAGGTGAAGACTTTATAAGCAAAACCGTAATGTATGTATCTGACCGCACTGCAAAAATTGAATCTGTTGAATTTGCATAGTTACGATTCAATGTGTTTCCAATGTGTAAATAAGAAGTGTCATTTTTTATTGTGTCCCTGACTACAATTTTATAAATAATTGTAATTAAATAATCTCAGCAATAATCATAATATATGTATATCATTCATCAATACCCTCATTTTTCGCCTTTTTCACTCACCAAGGAAATAAATCTAAAGCTAATTTAAAAGTCCGACATAGAGTGGAATTCTAAAGTAATAATGCCGATATAACAGAAAAAAATATTTTCAATATTTTATAAATTTTAAAAAGAAAAGAATGAAGGACTTAAAATTACTCTAATCGGGCATTTGATGAATCTTATTAAGTCCCGTATCCTAGTGTTGATCTCTATGTCCCATATATTCTCATTTTCTATTCCGATCAATTTTGAAACAACTTCAAAGTTCTCCCTGACTTATTTGCTCAAAAGCACAGTCTTAAGGCAGACGTTATATACTGATCTTTAATTGGTTTCAGTTAAGGAATTGTCCAGAATAATTTCCACCTGGTATATGAGGAACGACTAATTGTGAAGGATAGACACCAACCAACTATAATAAATTTATCTACAATCAGTGTCGGGTGAGGAGTAATTCACATGGCATATTGTTCCCAGGTGAAGAGATTAATATGGTTGCCCTCTACTTAGATTAAATGTTTATGCTTTGGATCTTTTCTTTCTTCTCACTGTATACATAATCCGAAGTATCCACGGGGCACCAGTTCGGAGAACGTTCGAGCTTAGGCCGGGAAAGTTAGTCCATCCTGTACATTATTCCACCTCCACTAGATTGGTAACTAGACCTGGCATTTGGATTTTGCATCCAAGACGTAAAAAGGTCATCTATGACCGGATTATATGAAGAAAAGTCCTTTCAAAAACATTTACTTCCTAACGGTGGAAAAATTTTCCATTTACCTATTTGGAATCGAAAAACAACACAGTTACCCTCTGTTGTCTACGGGCCACCCACAAGCGTCTGCCTCTCTTTCAATCTCTCCGTAGCACGGAAGTAGTTGCTACATGTATGCGATTTCAGGGGTCATTCTCCAAATAGGAAAGACAGGAGTAGCTGCCTCCGCTATTTGTAATCACCTGAAATAAATTTGAAATAGCTGAGATGGACGGCAAGTGGAGAGAATTCTGTTTCCAGTCCTAGTTATATGATACTTCAACTCTCAATTCTTGTGAGTCCCTTTTGCTGCCAAATTGTACTCTTCTCTTTGCAATGGATTCCACAGATCTCAGGGATCTCCTACCACTAATGTGCAGAATTTGGGCTCTGGCGCTGGAATCCTTCATCCCAGTAATGCGCGAAAGGGATCCTTGCAATCTTAGACATGATGGCTCAATGGAGTTCCCCTACGATGTTAGTAGGGACACATGAGTGAAGCCAGAGGGACAAGGCCGTAGAAAACGGAGGACTTCGAGTCAAAGGATATATGTTGAAGCCTTAAGTTACTCTTAGGTCCGCATTGCTGGATGCCACAGGCAACCAAAAAATAAAATAACTGGCTACACTTGACTAAGGACCATGCCGAAGTAGGATAGTCCAGCCTACAAGCAAACCTGGTTGTTGGGAAGCAAAGGTGAGTAGGGAAATTCCCTCCATCGCCAGACAAAAAGAGCCAACTGAGGGAAAAGAGTAGAACATAGGAGTGATCGAGGCACCTCATTCCGAGGCTGCTGGGCTCTTTGACCTCAAGAACATCAATCGACACTCATTTATTTTCATGACTGAGTGTAAAAGGTTTCATTAATGACATGTTCCCACAAAACAACGGCCTAGTAGTGTTTCTTGGTAAGGAAAATATGTCCCGTAGTTGGAGGACGGGGCTGAAACAGCTTAGGTCACACAAGTCAATCCTATAGACGGCCGAATTTATGTCTATCCTAAACCCATCCTATAATGCAAATATGTGTGAATCATGGTGAATTGAACCATTCTTTCTATACACATTTGAATTTATATACGTTTGAAACGAAAGAAGTAGCTAGCCCATGCTATTTAACGAATTTCGTTTATAAGCGTGAAGCAACTCGTTATGTTGTGGTATAAGTGCCTAGGCACTTAATATGCCTCTCAATTTAAAACGCTCCTACTCATAGCAATTCGGATACTATGAGTGCAGTAGCCTTTCCCTGGGCACCTACCGAGATACCATGGCAGCTTCTCATCAAATGAAGCGGCCACACGCTTCTACCTTGTCGCTCATCTCTGAAGAAAAAACGCCCAGGTAGATGACAGTGGCCGCCCACTTGGTCACTTCGAATGCCGGTTTCCTAAATGATGAGAGCACCACGAGAAGCTCAGCTTCCTCAGCCATTTAAGAATCTGAATGTGGTGCTAGGAGTGATCGCATCGCTACAAAATTAAGGAAAAGCAAACCCTTAAGTTGCTCTATCAGAAGAAGCAATCGAAGGAGAAGAAGCTTAAAGTTCACATGTAGAGGCGGACATTCTTGTCTATCTGGTCGAATGTGAAAGCACCATACGGTATTTTCAGTGTGATTGACCGCGTTTTCATCCAAAAATTTGTGTACCTATCATGTTTTTGAATAGTTAACGTGCTTCAATGTAACTAAGGCCTCTAAAGTTTCTTGTAATTAGGTTGGATGATATTTTCTTTCAATTCAATTGACCTGAATTTCCGACTAAATGGGAGAGGTCAACAAGTTTGTTTCCTTCCGTTCCCCTTTAGCAGGATGTCTTAATGAGTCAATGTGGGATGTGTTCCCCGTGAGCACACTCCAGGTAAGCGTCTCGATAACCAAACACAATTGAGTGACGGAGGGACACGTGTTTACGCAATTTTTCCCAATGTGATACTTTCGATTTTTTATTTGGACAACCCTACCTCCTTTCAGGCGGTAACAGTTCAATTTAACATAGCAATAATATATTTTCTTTTATCTCTATATATTATATCGTGACCCGGCTTCGATGAGAAGCAGATGCGCTGCATCTTAATGAGTTTGGCCAAGATATTTCTCATTCTTAGAGCCCTGAAGTGTAGACACACAATTATGAGAGACTAAAAGTTCAATACCTTTCTTAATATATATGCACAACTGGTAGAGCTTGGAATATGGGTTCTTGATGTTCAAGAATTCCTATATTACTGTTGTAGAATCGCTTCATTTTAGTCGAGAGTGGTAAACAACCTTCGCACAAACGATAACTTTCCCAATAAAATATCATTTTCATGGCTACTGAAACTACACAACTATCTTAAATTAAGGAGGGTGGCCCGCATTCGAGGAAATGTAAAATTTCTCTCTCATCCAAAGGGTTTAGTTAGGTTATTAATGTCGATGAATTCTTTTCGGAAACCAAAATCACCGCGGGCCTCGCATCCAATCCTCCAACGTCTGCAACTCTTCTACTTCCTCAGCCAAATTTAGAGTATGAGAAGGCTCGCAATAAGAAGCGAAATGTCTCTATGCGCTACACCCATCCTTCGAAAGATTTCATTCTCTATGAATTTCGTTGGGTGATGGATGGGTCCCTTTTAGCTTCAAAGAACCTTTGTGCTCTTCAGGAAGGGCACAACTAGTTTCAATATTTTAAAAGACTCCTCATCCAACGCTGTGGCAGACTTTCACAGGGAGCAAGTTCTCTCATAGCCACCATCAATTTCTCCAGAAAGATGGCACCTGCATATGGACCTGTCTTTATAGAACGACCTGTGTTCCACTCTATCTTCTTGCGTGAATATCTCCCGTGGTGTGAAAATAATATTCCATATGGCTTGGTTCAACATTCAAGTAAACGAAGCTTCACGATTTTCTTAGATTTATTCTATAAAATCATAGGAGCGCGTATCTTAAGATATTACAGCTGAATACCTACCATGCTTTTGTTTCGCAAGAGCGGGGAAGAATTATTCTGCACCGGCTGATTTTCTCTTAATTTCTATATCTTTTTGCGTGTGCAAGTTACTTGAGCAAATGGTAAATGTAAGTTTAGCCTATTTACTAAATAACTGAACTAATTCATCTTTTGCAGGGTAGTGGTTCTTTAAGTTCTTTTCCAAATCGTATACTCGGATGCAGCTGGAGTTTCCTGTCTCTGAGAATTCCCATCAACATAACATTTCATCACGGTTTTCTTCTATTTTTAAAGGTTTATGACGCAGCCTGGCGTTAAGGTGTAATAAAGACTGTCTATCTTGGAAATATGAGGGAAATCCACCATCTCTTCACCGTTTGTTCAAGCTAATCCTTTCTCATAGAGGAAGCTCTACCTCTGAGATAATAAAGAAGAACGAAAGCCTCCTGCCGATAATTGTCGTCAGTGTCACCTTCATTGACCATAAAAGGTATCCTGAAATGATGCCCAATGATATCCACTCAACTCTGTCCGTAGACAACCATTAGAAGGAATTTTGTAGCTCGGAATATATTATTCTTTATCTAAGGCCAAACAGAAGCAATTCTTCCGTTTAAGTGGTTATCAAATCAGGAGCTGCCCCAGACTCTTCCAGGAGAAAGTTTACTGCGTTCTTTGACGAGTAGATAATTCATATTTCATCAAGTATTCCTTTCTAGTCCAAATCTTTCTATATAATACTGATTCCTACTCTTACTACCAAACTCTCTCGTCCCGCTCTCAGCTAGGAAAGTAACTTCCCTCATTCTTCCCCAAATAAAACCTGTTTACTTCTTTAACTTTTCCGTTCAGCTCTCTAAAATTAAATCCTCCCTGCTCTTCTCGTTCACCTACTTTATCTGATTTGGTATAATCCTATTTAAGCACCATGATACTTGCTCAATTCTAAAGAATTCCAGCCAAGGCCCAACCGCTTTAGATTGCTGCAAATTAATCTCTTGTGCTACAATATTTTTACAAGGTCCAGAAAGGTGATTGAAAACCCAGATGCTGGACCAACTTACAACCCTAAATCCTTAAACCTGATAAATCATCTAGTTCTCAGCTTATTATGAATGATATACCTCTTACAGCGCAGGTGACATTTGGTCTTCCGCAAGGCTTGCTTATGGTAGTCTCCCATTTCTTATCTATCCTTTCTTCCTTTAGTATTCTAATCGGTCGCCTTATTCCATCCTTTCAGTTCTATGCTGAAGAAATGGGTATATATGTTTCTCTCCTGCTTCCATAAATCCTTTCCTAGACTCCAACAAATACGAGGTATACTGATGAATCCTCCCTCCAATTTGGTTCGCTGCGAAACTATTCCTCCTTTTCCTAAACTTTAATATTTTTTCTTTCTTTTACTAACTATTTTATAAATTTAGAGGTTAACTTTGATTGCGAGCTATCTGTGCGCTCCTTTCTTTGCCTTCATCATAATTTTAGCCGGATCTATTCCCTATTTAACAACCTTACACAGTTCCCAAACCAGCATCAATGATTTCGCTAGCCTCATTATTTAATCTTCTAAATTTTCTTTCGCAATATATCATACTTCCAGTCTTCGGCTCTTTCACCTTGATGATAACAAGGGAACATATACTCTCAACCGTGGATCCATATTTCACGTAACTCCACTGATCCATGTATTGAGAGGCAAACCATCTGCTTTACCTTCCCCTTTAAGGTCATCCTCCTTGTTTATAAGATTTTTAATAGTGCCACTTCCTGTTACCTGTTTTAATCACTGATGCTATCCTTCACCCTAATGGTGGTACGTTCTGGCTTTGACACGTCATTGCTTGTTTCTAGTAGTTTTCCGCACTGAAGAGGACAAACGCTTCTAATTTCGTCTACCCTCCCAGAATTAACAATATAATAATAACATTGTCGTCAGCACTGAATAAGTGATCCTCATTTTGCTCCTAAGATGTGGAACGATCTGTTTGTTTCTTTGCGCTACTCACACATGGTTAGTTCCTTCAATCTTGCCTTAACGACCAAACTCTTCTCTCAATCCTTTATTTAGTTTGTAGATAGTTGCGTGAAGCCCTGTTACTCTGAAGATCTCTAACAAAACCTAAGAATAAATCTATTAATAATATATTTTGATATGTAGGGTTTGTGGTGCAAACCTTTGGTACCATAAGATTGAATTTATTGAGAAACTAAATTTTTTATACAATGGGTAAAGTATAATACTTTATATTTGATTTCATTGTCATTTTCATTAATTTATATATTTCAATGATCATTAATTTAAGGCTAAAATATTCAGTAATTTTCTAGAGAATGATAATTTTGCTTGGCTAAACTTTGATGTTAACCAGGTTTTACATTTTCCACTAAAATTTAATAATATCACGTGCGCATGACAAATGCTCGTGTTCGTAAAAAAACAAAGCAGTTCTCTCAAAAAGGTCAACATCAACGAATTTTTAACAGAAGGCGTTCAGGACGTCTCTTTCAGTAAATTCATAGTTACAAGAAAAAGTTACTGATAGCTTACCCAAAATACTAAACAAAAGGAATAAGCTACTCCAGATGGCAACGATATTGTCTGGAACCAAATATCATAAATCACTGGACACAGTACTCGTATTAGTATTTTTCTCCAGGGAAACCAATCATTTATCATTCTCTTTGCTGATGTTATGTTTAACTCATTAAAAGTTCTTAGAAAAGGACCTCTGATTTGGCCTCAATTGCTATTAATGTAGTGAGAACCAACATGGCAGTTTTAGCAGAAAATAAAAAAAATGCAAGCAGGAGAAAGTAAAATTACAAAGTATAAATATCAGAAATTTTTAAATTAAACTAAACAATTTTAATACTTCATTTAGTTATTATCAAACGGCATTTGAATCTCATGAGATCGGGTAGTTTGGTGGAGGATCAGAGGCACATAAATATATGAATATAGTTCGTAAACAGATAAAAAATGGAATTTTCTAAGATCGAGTGAATAAAAGGGTTAAAAAGAAGTAGCTAAACGGAAAAATCAAGGAAGGATAAAAAGGGTGAGGATGATAAATTGTAAAAGGGAAAGCTTCATAAACAATAACATTAGGTCAACTTCGTATAAAGAGGCAATAAGTAGCTTACATTGCAGTCAATAATAGAGAGCGTTGTAATCGAAGAAAATAAGTTCTTACTTGCAGGAACTATAGTGAGTAACCTTGAACCTTGACTACAAAGTTAATTTAAGGAATTCGATTATAATAAAATTGAAATCTGTAAAGAAAATGAAGAAATATAGAAGAAAAGGTTTAAAGAGGCTTTAAATTAACAGTGAGCGCAAACTCACAAGGTTGCTTGGGTGGGAGCCAATTTCATAGGTATTAAGTTCCCTAAGTTCAATTACTGTTAAAGTAATCCTAATTCAATTATCTAAGACACACATATATATATATATATATATATATATATATATATATATATATATATATATATATATATATATATATATATATATATATATATATATGGAATTTCTTATTAATCTGGTTTCATCTTTGTGATGATTATTTTGTACTTAAGCAAAGAGATTTAATGCTGGGAATCCTAACTATCCTATAAAACTTCACTCTAATGTTAGTCACAAATCCAAAGGGATTTGGGATATAATCTAGTGAAAGGACTGAAAGGGATGAAAGCATAAATTAGCGTTTCTTATGCTTTCCGGTAGACAGTATTATTAGGGTGGAATAACTCATGATAAGGAGGATGAATTTCATCCGATATTGTAAACTTTATCTGAACATCTATAATTTTTTGCCTAAAAAAAGTTATAGTATCATAATTTTGCGGCTGAATATGTGATATAAAACATAATTATAATATAAATTATCTTCTCTCTGGTCAATAGGAGACACTTATTTTGCACAAAAGAGATAATGCCGAGACAATGTTTGTCTGGTTTGTGTGTAAGTTTTTATTTTCTGTAAGTTTTTATTTTTATTTTTATTTTATTTTCAATGTTCAGTTACAAGAATTGTTTTCACTTTTGCCTTTTCTTATGTTGATTGTATAGGTTTATTGGGCAATAACGTACATTTATACATGATATAATACAATAATCATATATGACCTAATAATATATAAATACACATAACATAAGCGTACTCATTACACAAAGCGGGGAGCCCACCGATGTCGGCGTGAAGCAAGAGGAGGCGGTGTGTTCCAGGTGTAGTTTGTCTGCTGCTAGTGGTTAGCACCAGTCAGCCGGCTGGGCGCGGGCGGCGATCAGCGCTGAGTTGTTGCTGTTTTCAGCACCTCCATCACCTCGTTTTTCGGTGTGTGGCGGACCACCTGGGCAGCTCATTCCTCTCGCGCCCTCAGCAGCTCATTCCTCTCGCGCCCTCATTAGGGCGCCTCTTACAGGGTAAGGAGCTGGTGCTGAATCTGGCTTGAGGCGGGCGGTGGCTGGGCAGGAGAAGAGGCATTGCACCAGTGGGCGCCGGGAGCGGCCGCTGCAGTGTTCGCACTTCCATGCCACAAAGTCGGCGTACAGCTCTTCCCGCGTGGAGTAGCCCAGCCTAACAAGCTGCAGCAGGGCGCTGCTTGCTCTGGGGTGCTGGTAGGCTGCGTCCAGTGTGCAATAGACTGTGGCTGCAGCATACCACGCCGCTTGATTCTTGGTCGCCTCTCATCCTTGGTGCTGCTGGTGGGCGTTGTGGGGGGGGCCATGCGCTTGGCCTGCGCCTTGAACACCTGCATGCTGGGGCGCACTGTCCAGCTGATGGTGTGGCCGTGGGCGGCTCGTTTAGCGACCTCATCGGCAGCTTTGTTGCCTTGCACGCCCACTTGGCTGGGAATCCAGTGGAGCCGGGCCCGCCTTCCCTTCGCTGCTATGTCCGGCAGGGTTCACAGGATGGTGATAGTGAGGTGGATGTTGTCCTTCGTGTGGGCGTGGGAGTGATGCAGCACCTGCAGCCCCGAGCGGTAGTCCGTGTGTATCACCACAGTGGCCTCCAGGCGGAGCATGGCGTGCTGAAATGCGTATAGGATTGCTACCATCTTCATCAGGAGGGTGGAGCAGTGGTCTGATTTCCTCCAAGCTCGAGTCAGACCGCTCGTGACGAAAGCGGCGCCAACGCTAGGCACTGCTGCTGCCGGGGTAACGCTACAAGGATCAGTGCACTATAGTCTCCCAGGAAGCGCACTGACTGCAGGTAGTAGAGGCGGAGGACGGGGAAGGTTGCACCACCGCTTGGCCGCGTCATGGCCCTCATCACGTTGAGCCGGGCCTGCGTCGGCTCACTCAGATGCGTGACATGGTGCGTGAATGACAGCCACCTGTCCACCCACACCCAAGCTACTGTTAGGAGTCGGTCTAGGCCAGCCCGACTCACTGGACGCGCAGCTGCTGGCCAGTAGGCGTGGAAGTTTTGATGGACATGGCCTGGGACTTCTCTGCCGAGATCTTAAGCCCCAGCTCATCGCACATGGCAGTGATGAGGTGCAGCGCCTCTTGAGCCTGCACGAGCTTGTCTCCGCGCCAGTGACGACGAGGGCCAGATTGTCGGCGTAGCTGAGAAGGATGGTTCCTTCCCGATAGGTGAGGGCCACCAGCTGCTCCATCAGCACGTTGAAGAGGAACGGGCTGAGGATGCCGCCCTGGGGTGTCCCATCCTAAAAGGTCTGGTAGGGTGAATTATGACCCTAAAACTTAACACGGGCCCTGCGCTGCTGAAGTTAGTCCTGGAACTAGCCCAGCAGTCTCTCTTGGATGCCCTTTCTCACAAGGGAGGCTAGTATGGCTCGGGGGATGGCCAGCTCAAAAGCCTTCTCGAGGTCAAAGAAGACTATGATGGTCGGCTAGTTTTTGGCGTGAGCCAGAAGGGTGATGAGGCATCTGCCGTGTTCACCCTTTGATGTAGCCGAAGACGTGGGGATGAAGGCTCCCTACGGTCCACTGTAGGCGAATCAGCACCATCCTCTCCGCTGTTTTTCCACTACAGATCAGGAGGGATATTGGCCTGAAGGTGGTGGAATCCTTCAGTTTGGGGATGAGCTGGATGTTAGCCTCCTTCCAGGAGGGCGGCTGACGGCCTAGCAGCCACGGCGCGTTGACAACGGCCAGCAACGTGGCGTCCCTGGAGAGCCCAGCGTGTGAAAGCATGGAGTACCACATTCCGTCGGGCTCCGCTGCTTTGTTACGCCCACACTTAGCCCTGTTCAGCTCCTCGAGCGTGAAGGGCTGGTCCGTGCGGCTAGCTCCGCGCCTCTTTGACCCCCTCGTCGCGCTGTGGGCGTAGCTGCTACTGGAGGTTGCTGGTTTGGGGAGGAAGCTGCTCGCTGGAACTCCTCGCTGGAACTCCTTGCTGGGAAGCAGTTAGCCAGCCGATCTGCCTCTCGCTGTGGGCTTGGGGGGGGCAGCTGGGCGGGTCAGGGCAGCGCCTGAGGCTTTCTTAAAGCACCTCCACAGCTGGGCGAGAGAGGTGTGTTTGCTGAAAGAGGCGCACAACTCCAGCCACTTTGCCCCTCTGGCACTCAGGGACACTTCCGCGCGTGGACCACCACGTACTGCAGGAGCCGCAGGTTAGTGGAGGTCGAGCGCTTCTCGTACAGACTCCTGTGGACGTTGACGCGGTGAAATGTGCTTCCGGACCTCCTCGTTATAAATCCACCAAACCAGGCGCCGGCGGTGGTTCGAAGCTGTCCTGGGGCATGGTGGCGTCTGGTGCACTCTCTATGGCCACCGTAAGGTCCCTCTCCTGATTGTGCCTGTCCATGGGCCGCACGTACGTGGACCACCACTCGTCTAGGGCGGCTTGGAACTTGGCCCAATCCGCCCTCCTGACGTTCCACTGCGGCGGCGTGAGGCCATTGTGAGGAAGGTGAGGGTCCCATAGTGGTCCCTGGTGAGGGTGGGGTAGACCTGCCAGGTGGCGCCGGGCAGTAGGTCACCCGACACCAGCATGAGGTTGATCTGCCCACCATGGACGTGCGTGGCTTCCCCGTTGTTGAGGAGGCGGACGTGAGGAACTTCTTCGAACAGGTTGGCCAGGTGGCGCCCAGTCGCGTTGGTGTGCTACACATAGTGCAGCACGGGGTGGTGGGCTTTGACGTCGCCCGCCACAAGGAGGCTGGAGTGGGAGGCGAGGGAGACCAGCTCTCCTCCTACCAGTAGGTACCGCTGGCTCCTGTATACATTGTATACCGTGAGAGGAACTGGATTAGGTGCAGCTCCAGTGACAGGACTTCCACCCACCCCCCACCGCGCACGGGAGCGGCAATCCTCTTGTGCGATATGGTGTTCTGTATGAGGGATGCACAGCCACGCCCATTTCCGTCGCCGGCCGTAAGCGAGTGGAAGGTGTAGACTGAGACTCGTTTACATCTATAAACAGATTCTTTTATTAATCTAAGCTGGTACCCTCTTCTCGGATCAAGGAAAAGGCTACCTAAATGGATATTTTCGTTTCGCATTCAAATAACTTGCTACTTTTGCCGGTGATCTGCGTTATCCCAAACCTACCAAGCTCACCTTCTTGACTGGCAACGTTACTACTAACCGGGCAACCAAACCTCCTATTGGTATGAAGGATTTCCACTCTAGAGGCAAGCTCCATTAACATAGAGGGGTTTGCAACTCTAGCTCAAAACAACCAAGTAAAATCATCATCATTAGACCCCCTCCCTCATAGGCCTACACCAACGCTAGATGTCATTCAAAATTGTTGGATTCACAAATATAATGTAGGGTAATATGATAGAACATCTTGGCCTGTGGTTTTGCATAATTACATAAGCTCATTTAACATATAAATAAAGATTTAAAAGAATAGCCTTTAAAAAATTAACATTTAAATAAAGTGAGTAGCTTAAAGTTTTATAGTTATTTTTAATGAACAACATATTTACTTCAATTAACTTATTTATTTTTGTAAAAATTGAATTGCTTCCTTATCTTTAAAAGTCACCACACGCTACTGATTGGGATGTGAGCTCTTCTCACGATTTACCATAAAGGATGAATTTAATTTATCTCGATCGCTTGCTAAAGAAATGGGAATGAGGTGGTTAATTTAAATATCGCATTCTAATTCCTGAAAGAGACATTTATTAAAGTTTTTTTTTATTATAACGAAGGAGCGCAGGGCTAATTTTATCTCCTGATTGAAGATCTTTTTCCCTACTGGTTATTGCTATTGCAAACCCTATCTACCCTCTAAAAGAGAATGTGTGTTGCGCATTTTCGTGTACCCAGTACACAGAAATAGTTTCTCTTCAGGAACCTTCGGTTATGTGCGTAAGATCTACAGGATTTTCCAAATCTTAATTTTATCACTCAATTTACGATTCTCTTTGGGCAAATTTTGCTCATTAAATATAGAATAATATTATATATATGACCGCACCCAGGTGTAGTTTAGGGTTAAAAGAGTTCCTTGATACATTAAGCCTATATATATATATATATATATATATATATATATATATATATATATATATATATATATATATATTCGTAAGTATTGCTGCTAACCAAGCTGATTTTTAATTTCACAGCGAAGGCAAGGGCGCAGAAGATGCTCACGGACATATATTTATTTCAATTTTGGAAACAACGTTTCGGGCAACATGCCCATCTTCAGGTTTTAAGATTGAAATTGTAAAAAAATAATTATAAAGTCATTAAAGAGGAGAAAAAGAAAAGAATTTGAACTAAAGTTTTAAATGGAATAAGAAAGCTGTGCTATTTTTCTATAAAAAATATTAAGAGTATACAACTAAATAGATTAAAAGATACACAAGAAGACATAAACAAATAAATTGAAAAAAAGCAGACACCACACTATACAGTGCAAAACTGAATGCTCAATAAACAATTTTAAAATTATAGGCCGTAACAGTAATGAATACAGCTTGCGATTATTAGAATCTCTTATTTAATAAATCAAATCTCCCACCCTCAACCACGATAATTCTTCAGTCCTCCTTCTAATTACTTAAATATATATTCCTGGTGTATTTACCATCCTAGTTCCCTACACCAAACCACCACCTAACATAAATCCAAGGTTTACTTTAGCTTCCTCATTACTTAATTTCTCATTGTGGGCTCTATCTTCATCTTCGTTTGGTAAGCACTTCATTCTTAGTTGTTTAGTTAATATTTTTAAACACTTGAATTTTTATTTTACTTTATACCTTTAATTGACTTCTAACACTTAAACCATTTAAATTGTTACCCCTTTGATTCAGATTAGTATTTATTTTAGTTTATATATTGAGTTTTAAAATTCTTTTTGTCCTTTTACTCACTGTTTCTTAGTTTATTTGAACTGATTTATTAATTTATATTTTTAATTGCCTTTCTGCCTTTTTAGTTTTTTTTATAAAATAGGCTATTACTCTTTTGATTCATTCTAGAACCTATGTTATTTTAATTGTTTTTGGTCAATTTATCGAAAGCAAAGACAAAGATGCAAAACCCATGCAGTGCATCTAAAAATCCATCTAGTTCATGAATAAAAATTTTTAACTTGAATGAGCGCATGAGACCAAGAAACCGGAGCTTTTTTAAGGTAAGAGAAAAGGACATTTAAAGTCTAAATCAAAGAGAAAAAAGATCACAGCAATTGAAAGCAATCGATATTGAGATGAAAAAAAATACTCAAAGTTAAACAAGACTAAAAAATATTATACCTGACAATCAAACGTGGCTCTCCTGTTTACAAGTCAGTTGCTTTGCCGCTAACTAAGAGTCAGAACAATTAAAATCCACTCCCGTTTACAAAATAATTCAATACATTGAATGCGAAGCCCAAATCCGAATAAGTTGAGCGAATACCAATTTTTTTAAGTGAATGTGATTTTGCTTGATTAGAGAAATGGTGTAATACTAATAATTTGATTATATTCTTTTTGAATAGGACTATTTAGCCATTTTTTTATCGACTATCATTATGGTGTCATGTCACACATATGAGCGTGCTGAGGCTAGGATACACTCATGTGTGTGCCATACATTTATGCTCATAATTAGTGTATTTTATTGTTGCACGTATCATATATGTAGTTACATATTTCTTTCTTTTTCCTTTCAGACTTTATGATGAAAACTTTCAGCAGGTAAAAATCTATTCTTTAGCTTTGATTTAAAAAATTATTCAACTTAAAAGGTACATCATTTATAAAATAGTCATTCTGGTTAGTCATTCTTGTTTTCTTACTTGTTTTTTTGTTAGGAATTATTTGTGAATATAACAAAGTAGCAAAAATGTCCTATACAGGATTGGGATCCGCTACTATTGCAATTATGCTTGAAACCAGTAGATAATTGTCAGTGACTCCGATGACTCTGTACAAGATCTTGCCTATGAGCTAATTATTGAAGGCATTAGCTCAAATAAAGAAAATGATCTCAGTCAATCAGAAAATTCTTTAAGAAATAAAAGATATCGTTTTTGAAGAATATAATGCTGATAATGAAGGTGATGATAATGATACTAATAAACGGCCCCAGTGGTCAACATATAGTGAAAGACTAAAGTTTCTTTTCACCTCGAAATGTGCCTAGTTATATATTTGCATCCATCTGTAACTCCTTATAAAGTTTTTCAATCGTTCATGGATAGATGAACTTCTAGATCTTATAGTTCCTCAATCAAATCAATATGCAACACAAATTAAAAACGCAAGAACCCAAACACCTAAAGGGAAACATCATGAGAGGGCTCTAACAACTAAACACAAAAGTAAAGAAATTACTCAAACTTATCCTTTAAATGGGTTTATTTGGAGCTGTGTCCAGTGCAGATAACATCCGAAATTGCCGACTATATAAAAGTTACACACCAGAAAAGACACTGAGCCGCAACCAGTTTGCATTTTCATAATTGTCTGCATTTTGTAGACAATACAGAAATTGAGGCAGATGATAGATTGGAAAAAAATAGACCATTAATGGATCTCCTGGTTAGAAGATTTCAGGCAACATATGCACAAAAAGAGGATCTATGTAGTTATTGAAATGACTCTAGGTTCGTTGGCGAGGAAGATTGAAGTTCAAGCAATACATTCCCAACAAATCCCATACATATGGGATAGCTTGTTCAAACTTTGTTCCAAGAATGGCTATACCTACAACATTTAAATCTATAGTGGAAAATAAAATGATGTGACAAAATAAACTGGACTTGCAAATTAGATGGTTGTGGTGGTAGCGACCCTGCTCCGGCAGTGGGTGGGAGACCCTTATATCTATTCCAGGCCCCACCCCAGCGCATGAGTAGACTTGCTGCCTCCCGGGATCTCTCCCAGAGATCTAACCGGCCCAGGTATGTGTGTATCTGTGGGTAGTTAAAGACATGTGCGGTGTCGTGTATCTGTGTTAAGTATTTGAGGTAGATTGGTGTTGTATGGGTGGTGAGAGATATTTTGTACATGTGAGCTCATGAATAATTTACTGTATGAAGGAATAACCTTACACTCCGATCATTTTTAAACATCCTATGAATTAAACCATGCTTTTCCTAAAACAGAAGACTAATGTTATACATAAGAATATTACGTTCCCCGAATAGAAACATGTCACCTGAGGTCATGAATACCTAACTCAGGAGGAAAATTGTATCAAGAGCAGAGCAAAATAGGATTGTATAATAAAATGGAAAAATACAACAGATGTCGGTTTGCTGTCAACAAGTCATGCCCCTAATTTGGTATCACTTAGCATGCAGAGTGGAAATGAAGAAATAACTCTGGCCTGCATTTCCAAACCTTTTTCCAGGGTCATAGAATTTCCGACTGAGTTTGAATAATTTGGCATGATTAATGTAGGAATATAATTAGTTTTCTTTGGTCAGGTTTGATTTATAAGATATATTTGATTTATATTCCAACGTATATTCCAAAATAGCGCTAACATTCAACCGTTTATTACTTCTGTTTTGTCAAATTAAATGAGGAGTATCCATACATAACCTATTTTACTTATTTTTTCAGGTATAGTTTTGCTTTATAATGGACTTTACGTGTAAGAAACATCAAAATGTGTTTTGTTACATCTGCAGACATTTCACTTCCAGATCGTCAAGCAAAAATCACTGATATTAAGAAAAAGGCATATCAAGCTTACTTTAGAGTGAAACTAGGCGACCAGAATAGGCCATTTCTTCCCCATATTTATTGCAAAAAGTGTGGATAATTTACAGGATTGGCGTAATAAGAAAAGGCAGAGTATGCCATTTGGTGCCTTAATGGTGTGGAGGGAAAGCAAAGATCACGTCCCCGATTGCTATCTCTGCATGACAAATTTAAAAGTCATCATTTGCAAGATCAAGAACCATGCCCAATACCCCAATGTTTCTTCTGCTAGAAAACAAGTCCCACATGGCCCATATTTTTCTATTTCGTAGCCTTATTTTACCATAGGTTTTAGCTATAATTCCAAAGCTATTATGATACCGATACAGCTGAGTTTTATGCATATAATCCAAAAGAGGGCGACCAATTGGTACCACTTACGCAAACTAAACTGGACGACTTGATACGAAACCTGAACTTTTATAAAGAATCTACTCAGCTATTGGGTTCACGTCTTCGAGCCTAATGTATGCTGGTACCAGGAAGAACTTTCTATTGGTATCGGGTCCGCGAGAAAGAATTTAGGAAACTTTTTACGTTTGATGAAGTCTCTTTACTGGTCTACTGTAACAACATTACTAACATGCTCAACTCACTGGGCCTGAAGTATGATCCTTTGCAATGAAGAATTTTCCTTTACTCATCTAACAGAAGTCTCAAGGCATGTATTCTTAATAAGGGGAATAAGTTTTAATGGATGCTTGTTGGATACCTCGCTGCAATGAAAGAAACCTAGAACATTAAGGATCGTCTGTGGTCTGCTTTCAACTACTAAGAACACAAATGGCTGATCTTTACCTCATCTTAGAGATACAAGGTGTTTGCCCAAAGTATTCATGCTTTATGTGCTTGTGGAGCGGTCGAGCTTATGACCAGTATTATACCAGACAGACTGGCTGTCAAAACAAGGGTTAAAGTCCGGTTTACACAACGTTCTGGCCCACCTTCTGGTTGAACCGAGAGAGATTTCTTCTATCCCTGTATGCCAACCTCGGTTTGCTGAAGAACTTTATTAAGGCAATGGGGAGGGACGGTAGAGGATTTGCTTTCCTTCGTCAGAAGTTTCCACGACTCAGCATGGAAAAACTGAAGGCAGGTGTATTTGATGGTTGTCTTAGTGAAACACTGAATTCTGGTCAACTGTCTGCCTGGCTGTCCGTTAAGCGAGACATTGCAAACTTCTTTAGTAACCACAGAACTCCTCAATATGACAAGCTGGTTGATTAGTTAATGGAGAATTTCGAGAACTTGGTGCGTGCTTGTCAGTCAAAATGCACTTACTTCTGTGCCACCTAGACTATCTTTCCGAGAATTGAGGAGATTTGAGTGAAAAACACGGTAAGCACTTTCATAAAGATATCTGTGTGTTAGAGGAAAGCTACCAAAGGTCTTGAGATGTCAACTTTATGGCTGACTGCTATTGTCACCCGAAAATTGATTTTGTGTTTGCTAAGCCCAATCGGAAGTCCCCTGTGGGAGCATGAAACTCAATACGCCTTTATCACACATAATTTCTCTGGTTGAGACAGACCACGCAGCTATTTGGGGTGCTTTATCACCGTCTTCCCACAGTTTGATAACGTTGTCCCGCTTTCAGGTGCCAGCCGTGTTCATCTTCCGTACTTGGGGTGGAAGAGAATCTCTCTCATTTACCGGTCGCATCTCCGAAGAGACAATTCATCCATGAGTAGCTTTTATTGTATATTGTTCTCTTCCTGGTATAAATTAGAGCATTTTGTATGTGTAAATCTGTTGAAAATTTACTATTGTGCGTATATTTGCCTACAAATAGTCGGAATATAGGAAATTTTGGCATGTGCTTATATCTCAAAAACTTGATTTGATTAGATAAATTGAGCATATTATCGGATTACGCGCGCAAAAACTTTCCTAAAATGAGATATTATGTATTTGACTTTGAAAACAGCGCAGACCAGTGTAATTGATAAAGCAATTCTATCAAAAGAAATTAGAGAAATAAAACAAAGAAAAACTACAACAAAACAATTGTAAATTATCGCTTATAACATGTAAAAGCAGGCATAGATATTTCTGAACAAGATGTCATCATATGAATTTTGTTTTTTAATTTTAAGAGCCACTCTGGCGACTGCCTACGAGGAAAAGAGTTGATGTACTCACGCTATAGTCTCATACTAGGATATTTAAAAAAAACGGGTAACAACATGTAAATAACAGATAACAACGATAAAAAAGGAACAAAAGCTAAAACACAAGATAAAAAACAAATGCACCCAAAATCAAGATAAGCAAAATGTCAACAGGAATGAAACGTGCTCCAGCGTCAGCAGTAGGCCACTGTCCTTCCCAACACCAGAACATGTGATCTAAAACAAAGAGTCAAATAAAGTAGGGGAGGCGAGTCACCTCCAAAATGTTATATAGTTCGCGGTAGCAACCCCGCTCATCCCGGAACCGAAACAGGTAACATGCACGAAGATCCCTCAGCCTGAGCCATTTAACATAAGTGTGCAAAACATCCTGTGGGACAATGCAGGCGTCGAAATAAGGTTCCGGCGTATGCTACATCAAATAGCGGTGCGTCCCCCGATTGTACCCAATTCGGAGAC
Source organism: Ceratothoa steindachneri (assembly GCA_963969495.1). Classification (NCBI taxonomy): domain Eukaryota; kingdom Metazoa; phylum Arthropoda; class Malacostraca; order Isopoda; family Cymothoidae; genus Ceratothoa; species Ceratothoa steindachneri. Next base: position 193,608,522 of record OZ018323.1, on the reverse strand, counting down.
GACAAAAAGCATCCTAAAGCTGTTGCTGGATTGGAGGGTAGGTGAATAGGAAAAGTCGCAGCGCAATACTACGGAACCTTAATTTCACATCGGCCGTCTCCTATATTCTTTGCCAAGAAAGAGTAGGGCTTCTACCCGTATTATAGCAATATAATCGATGTGAGGAAGGGCAAAACGCAGGTATGGTAGACTTTCCTCGTAGACTCTTTGCCGGCTTCATTGGCGCGCTTATTCCCCGCAATTCCCATGAATCGCCACTGAGAAACGAAGTAAAGTGGTAACGTAATCTAGCTATTGAGCTCGTAGTCTCTGGAGTAGCAGTACTTAACATCTGAATCATATATCCATGTAGAGCTGCAAAAAGATCAAAGTAAAAATGATCAACGAGGCAAGTGCAACATCTCTATTGGATTGTAGAGAGACTACCTTCAGAATGAGACAATTACCAGGATCAACATGGCATATCATTGAAATAAAAGTCCAGGATAACAAAAGGAAAATTAGTAGACGCTGCAAATGGTGCTACGAAATGTTTTAAAAAGAAAAAGGGAGAGAGCATTCAAGAAAACATTTAAAATAAATTTCGAATTTCTGTTCCTTTGTTCTGGATAGACTTTCTTATGTCTTGACTCATTCGAAAGGCATCAGCAAAAAAAATAAACAAATAGATAAATAAAAAACAAAAAATAAATAAAAGTAATTAAATAAAATAATAATTAAAGCAATAAAAACTAAATAAATACAAAAAAGATAGGTTCTATTTTTCAACTAGCTTCCCGTGCCGGAACCTGGATTCATTAAATTAGATCCCAGATTCCTTGGGTAATACATGTTATACATGTGTACGTATGCAATATATGTTGGATGTTTGATATAGAGATTATAAAAATACAAATATCAGAGGGGATTATATGTTATCTATAAGTTTTTTGGAAATTAATTGAGTGAAACTGAACTTTGAACAACAAACATGTTTGCCTTCCGAGGCCAACTTTTCTCACAGCAAAGTTTCCTCATGTGCTACGCTCTGTAAGTAACATAGGGATTTTCCTATACCGGCGTACACATTAGTGTGCTTTGCATTCTAACAAAATATAGATGCACACACATTTACGCCCGGCGGCCTCACAGAATCGTGCTACCGCAGTCAATGGGTTAAATGGTTTTGGTGCAGTCAGTGACCGCTTGGAACCCCATGATGTAAGCACCTGGCAAACTCTTGCCACTTATTGTCTATTTACCTGGCAATCACACAAAGGTAGAATAAATTATCAATCGTCATAATGAAAATTAGCACTTTACTCTTTGCCGTCCAGCTGTACTCTATAGATCAGCTCAATTTGCAAGAATCTTGTTGCTTTATTTCATAAAATTATTCCCTAAACTCTCGGTGAACAATTTATGACACCTCAATGACCTGGGTTGAATGAACGTGAAGTGTCAACTTAACTCTTTTAAAGAAAGGAAAAAATTATGACCAAAAATCTCGGCATGCAGAGACTAATTACTCACAATTTTAATCCTTTTTTTATGTCAATAACAATATCAAACAGTTTTCCTCACGATTGTATTGGCGTGCATCAATGCCAGTGAAAATAACCTTTGCACTAGCCTCTCTTTATTTTCTATATGGCACAAATCTTCCCATCTATTAGCCATGCCAATTTTGCCTTATTGGCTATGGGCCACTATGTGCTTCAGCATTCCTTACAGTCACAAATATCACCACAAATATCATCAAATGAGAGTCATAATATCATCCTTTGTAACTCTGCCATCCTATTCTCTTCTAAAGAGTCATTCTAATACTCACATTTTCTTTCACACAGTCTTCCTAATCTTGTAATCTGATTCTAAAAAATTTCAAAGTAATTTGCCAGAAAAATTTAGTAATCTAGGAAAGACATAATGATCTGACTAACTTTTTTGGTGTATCCAATTATTAAAAAAATGAAACCGATATTAAAAAAAAACTTCTAATTGTACGTCTCAATTTGAAACTTGAGACTCAGGAGTAATAACATTCTAGAGAAAATTGCAAACATAATGATTCCTTAATCGTATAACTTAATCCATATTACACCAGGAATAAAGTTTTTATATCTACCATATGTTCTTTAATATATTTTATCTGCCTCTCTTAATGTTTTTTCCCCACTCTTCCGTACATTAAGCCATTGATGGGAGGTACATTAATTTATATGTCTCCAATGAAGTACATTGCAGAAGGTGTGGAGAAAACGATAGTAAAACATTAGAAGGTATTGCAACCCTTTTTTTTTCATAGATAATTTAAAACATTATAAAATCTAAAGAACAATTTTCAAATTCATGAGTTACATCTATACCTAATAATATTGTAAAAATATATTATCAGACCCTTTCTTTTCGAATCATTCAGCTTATTAAATATAAATAAAATCACTTAGCAAATAATGTATAATTTGAATAAATATTTAGAATTATCTCTTTGGGATAAATTATAACTTATAGTTCTAGGATATAAATAATTATGCAAAATAAATAAGACCCAAATCTTATTCTTAATAAGAAAATGAGAAATGATTCCAAAGTTTTAATCATATATCATCTACATAAGTTCGGTCCTGTTTAGTTCTATTTGTATCTCATCCATGAGATTTATGTAATTTAAGTGAGTGATACGACCAAAGAATTAAGTTGAATACATTTGGTATTTCCATTCTCCCTTTCGAGAATGCGCTTTTGATCTTTTTGAGGAAGTTCATATCTCTATGGAAAATTTGGCGTGGAATATTTCTTCAAGAAGTGCGAAAGGCGTATCAAGGAAGTATCGTTACCAGAATTTTGAAGTACATTTTCCTGTACGTATCACCTGTTCATTTAAAAATATGTCTATAAAAAAAAGATACAGTACGTAGAGAATTTTTGTTTGTTGCTGTTTATATAAATTCTGGATATTAAATAAATTCCAGAACAGCCTTTTTTGCTTTGAGTAAATTAGTTAAACAATGCTTCATATTAACGAATTATTATTTTATTATGGGCCCGATAATTATTTATTAGGTACAAACAAAGGATATTCTGATTAAATGCCACGAAAGTTGAATCCTTTCAAAAAATATGGAAGGGAATACAACTTTAGAGAGGAGTGCGAAACCAAATTCGGAAGTTTTGAAAATATTCATGGGGAATCGCCATTGACTCCACAAACCTGCTTCGTATTTTATTAATACGAGATGAAGAAATGGAAATTATTTGATATTTGAGCAACACAAGAGAACTCTGATGGAAAGAATATAAGTATTAGGTTGAAGAAATAAGTGATTATTTTGATCCGATTTTTACCTACTATTACCTACTAGGAGAAGTTAGAAGTAAAACAGAAAGTGTGCGTGAATATACATATTCTGCACTGAGATATATATGAATGGGCATTAAATAAGTTTGTTTAATTCTGAGCTACCTGCATATATGAGGGGTTTGAAGTGTGTTAATCCTACGCCATCTATTTGATTGGAAATAGAGTTGCGAGGAATAAGAGGGAATATGAGAACGCGGAAAGGACGAAAGAAGGTCATTTTATAAAGAAATTACAGGTAGAGTTACTGGCACGACTAGGCTCGAAGAAACCGAAATTTCAAATAATTCACCTTTAAGAAAGTTAGGTTAGATGCGTAGAACAAGGATATATTATTTTTGTGAGAGAAGAACGTAAATAGATGAAGATTTTGCTTTCAAACTCGCTCACACTTAATCTCGCATTTGCTTAATCTCTCAATTCCCTATTTGCTTAATCTCATGATTTTTTTTATCATAATCTATTAATATCTCAATTTGACATTTGCTTACTTTATTAATCTCTTAATCTCATCCTCTTAACCTATTAATCATTAAATCCTTCATTAATTAATCAATTACTATTCCAATCTCTCATTTACTTATTCATTTAATCTCTCAATATCTCATTTGTTTAATCTATTAATGTCTCAATCTCTCATTTACTTAACCTATTAAATATTGATGGTGTCTTGGACAAAAAATGGAGGGAGAAAAAAAGAGAAACTGCAATTGGTATAAGGTCCTTTATTACTCAAGTTTCGCTCTTCTGGAGCTTCCTCAGACTAACAAGAAACTAAAACAAGAATACGATTTATTTCGAGAGAATTTATACAATTCAGAATTACAAACATGTAACAATATAGTTAATAAGGGGAAATTGAAAGTCCAACGGAAAAGAGAAAGTTACAAGTAAGAGTATGAAAATAATTGAATGCTCCAGGAGAAAGTGAAGGTCATATTGTTAATTTTATACATTCTTATTTTTTTTTCCTGACAGAGTAGTTTGTTTACAAATTACCTTAATTTATTTACATATTTAATTTTATTCAAAGGTTAGTCAATTTTTGATTTTATGTAAATTTATTTACATAACCTATGTATATACTTTTCAAAATATTATCGTCGCTATACATTTTTTACATATATTATGTGTTTGTTTAACTTTGGTTAAATATTTACTTGTACATTTATATATTTTAGCAATTTAATTTTGTTCTTTAGTTATTTTGATGTTAAACTATTTACAAATATAATCACTTTAATTTGTCTTTTTAAATACATCTAAACATATTTGACCGTTTAGCTAATTAAACTTATTTTAAACACATTTTTATCGTTATAACTACTATTGTTTAACTCACGTTAAATTATTTTATAATTTGTAACTTTCACGATTTATCTTAGTAATTTATTCACCAATACTAATACAATTTTCATCTGATAAAACTTATTTTCAACACTTAAATACGGGTTATTTATTCACTTTACGAATTGCAGTCAATAAGTTTTGCGAATCGGTAGGGCAAAACAGAGGAAGGGAGATGGCTGTATGTGGGGCTGTTAGGATAGGTTATGACAAGTCAGGACCTGCAGCCGCACGCTCCTGCCTCGTCTATTTAAGAAGCAGTAGCTGATCGCAGATTGTCAGTCACAAATATTTCAACAACGGAGAAGGTTGAGCACCGCGCAGTGATCAAACTTTTGACCAAGGAAGGGAAGAATGCAAAAGACATCCATGAACGCCTAGTTGCAGTGTACACCGAGACCACCCCTTCCTATGCAACCATTGCTCGCTGGAATAGGGAGTTTCGCCATGGTCGTGAGTCCCTTGAAGATGATGCCCGTCCAGAACGCCCGTCAGACGTGACCAACGAGAACAATTTGGCCCGTGTGAAGAGGATGATCCTCGAAAAGCGACGGGTAAAGGTCGAAGAAATCGTGCGCAAACTTGGAATATCACATGAAAGTGTTATCAACATCATCCACGATAATTTGGCCATGACCAAGGTCCTTGCCCGTTGGGTTCCTAGAAGCCTCACGCTCCATGATCGACTTCAACGTCGTCAAAGTCTACAAGACAAGAGTTGCACAAGCTGCCCTGCGTGAGTGCGGATTCGAGAAGCTAAACAATCCCCCCTACAGTCCCGATCTGGCCTCTAGCGACTACTTTTTATTCCGCCAGCTCAAGGCTGCACTGCGAGGATGCCAGTTTGGGGGCGATGAAGATGTCCAGCTCGCCGTCCAGGAGTGAATTGAACAGGAGTCGGGAGATTTCTGGTTGTCGGGAATTCGAAGCCTTAGAGACAATTGGCGCAAGTGCATTGAAGTCGAGGGTAGTTATATTGAAAAATAATAAAACACTTTTCCTCATATCTCGTTTCCTTATATCTGAATTGAAAAACCTATTGACCACCCCTCGTACTTTTTGTTATTATATTATCAGTTACCTTCATAGTTTGTCTTAGTTGTTTATTCAGATATTCAGATTATGTTGGATCACTAATATTATTGTTAATTTTATTACTTATTGCCTTTTACTCACTTTCGAACTCTCTTTTCACTAATCGAATTCCGACGTTTTTTGTCCGCTTTTTCTTTTCTTATGGGTGGACATTTTGACGGTGTGTACGCACACGTCCGGAAAACGATCACTAGAACAAAAACAAGGACAGGAACACGATCACTAAAAGGGTCCACTCGTAGTCCTTGCAAAGAATTCCATTGAGAAGTCCTTCCTGGTCTCCTTTAGGGGCCTGCAGACGGATACGCCGAAGACCTTGACAGCCATGTCTTCGCCGTCGAACAAGAATCCTCTTTGCAAAATATCCTTCTTCTCCGTAAGGGGTAATCCGGGTAACTTCATGATTACTTCGTCATCGTCTTCTTCCCTGCTTAGTATGTCCTCTTGTTGTTGTTCTTCTTCATATGGAACTGTTGTTTTCTCTTTTCTTTTACTTTGTCGTTTATCTTTGGGTTTTTCTTGCACTTTAGTTTTTTGCACCCACTTGGCATCACCAGCGTTGGAGCCGTTGTTCTGGTGACTATGGTTCTGGTCACCGCCTCCGCTTCCAAGTAGGTTCTTGACCTTGCCTCCTTGTTTTCTTGATTTCTTCGCCTTTTGCCCAGATAGCTTCCTTGCGGAGGAGGTACCTAATGGCCAAAGCCCTGAAGCCCCCACTGCAGTTTACATACCTCGACTTTTCTTAGGTAACACTCCTTCCCTTCGTTACTTGATCTGTGACAGACGGAGCATGGGACTTAGGCCACTGTACCTTCTTTTGTGCGATGCTTTTCGACGGCAAGGCATCTGAAGCAGCATTCCAGATTGATGAACTCTTCTGCTTCTATCTACTCATGGGCTATTCGAAGGTTACTCCAGGAGACCCTCCTTCATAGATAGCTCTTTGCGCCATCTCAATGCTCGAGAAAATGATTTTGACGATATTTTTGCCGAACTTCTCCATCTTGACCATTTTTGATGCTTAGAGAGCAAAGCGTTAATAACTTCGCATCTCTTGTCCGGGAAGAACGGGTTGAGCTTTCTAAGAATCAGTGTTCCACGGACTAGGATTTCATGGGAGAACACTCCTTCCATTAGTGACTTGATCTGTGACAGATGGAGCATGTAACTTAGACCGCTGTAACTTCTTTTGTGGGGTGTTTTTCCACGGACCAGGATTTCATGGAAGACGGAATCCTCAAGCCCAATCTTGGAAAGGGGCTCTTTAGCTTCTTCCGATACGATATTCTCAACGTCCTCTATTCTTCAATATAGCGTTGCGTAGCCATTGAACACGTCATTTAGCCTGAGCAGGGCTATTATGAGCCCGCCAAAGATAGTTTCTATTACTGTTTGCCTCTGATGGTACGGAGGGGAATCAGTTTGGTCTCCAGGTTGGGCGGCTCCATGGACCCCTTCCAGCAGCGTTACTCCTCTTTCTTCTTGGCTATACTCTCTTCTCCTTCTGGATAATTATCTCCTTTAGACTCCAAAAGCACGAGTAAAAGATTGTCTGGTGAGCACGTCTACAGATCTTTCCCTTAACTTTTCCTCCTTTGGCACAACTAGACATGATGAAAGCCTAAGATCTACCCTCCGACGATCGAATGAATCTAAGCCAAGAAGGTCTAACGTCTTGAAAAATGTAGGAAGCAAAAGTATATAGTTACATTAGAGCGGATAGTGGGCGTTTAGATAAAGTACTTACAGGGAATGAGTTGATTGTTAGTGATAGTTGCTGGGTGAATACCCATCTTCTTGTTACTTGTTAATAATTCTTGTTTTTCAAACTTCTATCTTCGTTAGTTCGAGGCTCTCGCGCCTCTATTTTCTTCGTTGCTTTTTTTTATTTTTTATTAGCTACTTCAGATTCTTTCTTTTAAGTTTGTGTAATTGCTTAGCAACCTCACCAACTCGTGTTTATTGGGGCGGATCCTCTCTCGAAATAGGTTTCCCCGCTCCTAACACTCCCTCTGTTGTTTACCCTGTAATTTTAAGAGATATCAATGGCTTTTTTTTCTTCTTAAATCGATGGCTTTTTTTTTCTTCTTCACTAAGGGAACCGTTTAATGTGTCCCAGACCTTACAAGCTCTTTTATGCTAGGACACATTTATGGCCAGAACTTCGAGTTCGCAATGCGCATAGGTTGCTTAGTTTTTATTTTTCATTCTTCTATTTTTAGATTAATATACAGTGCCGAATTTTTTAGCCTTTGGAGTTTAATTGTATTTGTTTTGTGGTCTATTCATCCAAATAGCTGAGTAGAGAACTGTGGCCCTGAAGATTGCCTTGTATATAACTTTCTTGTTTCTTCTCTTTAGGTCTTTAAGTTGGTATAATTTGGTTAAGTCACCTTCATTAATCAGACCTTTTCATTTACCTGGTTCCCGTATCCATACCAGGAGATTTGAGACCGAACAGTTTTTCCTCGTTTCCGTAGCGATACTTGTTGTCATCTACTTGTACTCTGGCGGTTTTTTATCTTCCTACTGGGATGATAGTGAATTTTTCCGCATTTGCCTTAATCTTCCACTTACGTTCGTATTCTTTTATGTTATTGATCTCGGCAGCTGTGATCCTCGCAATTGTTTGGACATGTCTGTAGGAGTTATTTGATATTATCGTTATATCATCTGCAAATTGTATATATTTAGTAGATTAGTTGATTGGGTTAGGTAATTGAATGGGGAATATACTGTAAAGTGTTGGACTTAAGCAGCCTCCTTTAGGAACTCCCTAGGGGACCTCGAAACTCGTTCCCTTATAGCCCTCTACTGAAATGTAGGCTGATCTATCCGCAACGTATTCAGAGAAGCACTTTGTTAAGGTTAATTGTAGCCCCAATCTTCTGAACTTGTTATTTAGGCTGACCCTCCAAACTTTATAGAATGCCTTTTGAACGTCTCTTAGTACTACATACTTATAATTCTAGTTAAACTTTGCTCTGGCCACTTTTTCACGAAGTACCTTTGAAGCCGTTTCACTATTCCTATTTTTTTTTAACCCATGCTGGCGGTTGGGTATTAAGGATCTATCTACTAGGTATTTGTTGAATTTGGCATTTATCAGTATTTCTAACAGTTTAGCCAGAGTCTCCAGTTATGTTATTGGTCTTAAATTACCTGGACTATCCGGGGGTTCGCCGGGTTTCGATAGGGATATTATTTTTCCTCTTTTTATCTCGTCCGTAAAATATCCTGCACTAAATGTGTCATTTAATAGCGCTACCAATTTATCCAAAAAGGGGTCCGGCACTCGGATCAGGTTCTCCCTAGTTAGCCTTGAATTACCGGGCGCTTTCTGTTTGTTAGCCATGATGGTTCCTTCCAATTCTTGTACGGTAACTGGATAAATTCCTTCTTCGTCTAGAATTGTCGTTGATTCATTGTTATTTCAGACAATTTCAAGTTGATTTACTTCCAGTTCTTATGCAACTCTTAGTTCGTGTTCTCTATGGAAGTTTTCGTTTTCTTCTGAGGAAATATCAATCACTCTTCTCCACTCGCAGCCATCTTAAATGATATCGATTTGGAGCCTTGACTGTCTCTTTCAGTTGGTTATATTGATCTTGTTCCATAGCTTGCTTTGGTTGACTTCGCTGTCTATATCCTCGATAAATCTATCCCGTCTTGCACTTCTTTCCTATGCCGTTGCATTTATCAGATCTTCCTTCACCTGCCATACTCAAGCCCTATTCCTTCTTTGGGGACCATTGAACATACTTACACTATGGATCCCTCACGCCTATCTATAGTTGCTCTAGGTTCTCAATTTATGCGGTCCTTAGTGGGTGCGGCAGTGTTATCTATCCTTTGCTGGGCACATGCTTTTTATCAGCTTCGACTAGCACCCCTATCAGGTTCTCAAGCTCTAGGTCAATCTCTTCCTTGGTCGCTGCGGATAAATTTATCTGTTGATGTCTAGCTAAGATTCTGAATAGCCATTCCAGTTAGCTAACCTGTAAAGTTATCTAGGGGGAATCTAATTTGAAAGGGGGCTAGTGATAGCGCCCTAACTATCATCCCGTGATGACTTGCTGAATGGGGACCTCTTTTGGTTAGATAATGTAATTGGAGCTTCGGTGTTTACAGTACTTTGTTGGGCATTTTGCGCTGTTAGGCTTAAATTAAGTTGGGAAATCTGGTCTTATGCGTGCCATCATTTTTTCTCACCAGCATAGTATTGAGATTTTTTTCCTACTTGTTATAGTTTCTAGTGTTCACCGAGGCTCTACTGCGAGGTTTTAAATCCCAGATTAAGATTGCCTGTTTTTTTTTACCGAATACTTTCAGGAAATTGTCGATGGGCAAAGAGTCCCTTCGAGGGGGTTGGTGGATCTTACGCTTACAGCCAAGAAGGCTTAATCTATATCTTTAATTTTCTTAAAGCTTACGTCTTTTTTTATCACTATTGCCACCCGATAATAATTTACGTCGTTAGTGGTTTTCGTAATAAGGCTGTTGAATAGTTTGATGTTATTTGTTTCTGCGTTAATGTTTATTTCGTTTAGTAGTGTTATTTCCAGATCTAGTTTTAGGTATGAATTACTAAGAGGGAAACTCTTCTCGATCCAACCAGCAACGTTATGACATTATTTCAATATTTTCTGAACTGAGTCATTATCGGTCTTTTTTTCGGAGGATTGAACTTCTTTCAGTTTTGTGCTTATCCTGTTCGATTTGCTACTTTGTTCTCCCGGTTCTTTTTTCTTAATAATGGAGCACAAGTTTTGTTGAGAGATTTTCAGATTATCGCTTGTGACTATTTTATAGACCTCTCTGTCTGAATATGGGCCTTCGAACTCGTATTTGTAGTGCTCCTTTTTATTCCTTGTATAATTTCATTATTGTTCGGAAGGAAGGGTATTGCCTCTGAGGCGAAGAATTTTAATTTGAATTCCTCCTGCCTTTCGTCTACTCTTTCACCATCTGGAGGTAGATTCAGCGCTCAATTCCTCCTGCACGGCTGTTTGTGATGTTTGTTAGGCTCCTTCACGGTTTCTAAACACCTGGACGCTCTCGACTTCCATTGTTTCTTCCCGGCACAGTTTCATCCTCTTCCCCAGCCTCTGGTCTCTTATCTCTACCAGTTTGGGCTCCGCAGCTTTCTCTTAGCTCTTGATCTTCTGTTTCCCTTGCTCTTATTTTGTTGTTGAAGGCTTATATTTTATGTTAGGATGTCCGCTGAGGGGGGATTTTCGGGAAACAACATTTGGTCAAGCTTGTCGATCTTCGATATTAAATTCACCTCTTTTGCGTATGGACCTGGCTTATTTACAAACTTTAGGGGGGCATTTAAAATGCAGGCCAGTATGTTTAGCGATTCTATTTGTTTTATTTCTATAGTATTTATGGTCGGTTGCATCTTTTCTGCCGTAGTGTTAGCGACTTTAGCAAAAGGACGATTCTGTCTTTCTTCTTTAGCTCTAGACCTCTTCCCCTTCTTTTTGTCAATGATTTCGTTTTAATGGACAGGCCATCGCCAGGGAGCCCTGAGTTACGCTGCAGTTTAGGCATTTTTTTGCTTTTAAGAGACATTCAAGCCGTTTGATATTTCCTGTTACTTGGAACACCATTTCATGTCTTTTGGGGGCAGTCTAGAGTGACGTGTTTTTCCAGCGCGAAACAATTGAAGCAGGTCTGCACGTTTACGAAATTCTCATTCTTTATTTGCTCCCGGGCGAATAAGCCGATCTCTTTGGCATACCTCGCCCAGCTTGTTTTACAAAATATTATTTTAAAGATGTGTTTCTACTCTTAAGCTATTGCTCGGGTTGGTAACCTTGATTACTTCTTTGATTGTGGCGCATTTCTAAGCCCTCTTTATCTCTTTTGCCTTGTGATTTCCAATCCAAGAGTCTATTTGTAGGCATTAGACCTCTCTGGGTGCTTCTATCTAAGGTGGTACCTTTGCTTGTAATCCGATCTTTTCTAGTTGCTTCGATGCTTAGTCAGATAGTAATTTATCAATGTACTTTTCGTATTGACACAACTCTATGTAGGAGTTGAGTAATATAATAATCTCAACAAGATGATTCTTAGTTCGTCATAGATTACTTTGAATATATTAGTTCTGTCGAATTTGGCGCTGCTATCCGAAAGCGCAAAAGAACCCGTTTGGTGGAAGCCATCTTTTAACCATCCAATCCTCTTGTTTGTAACTTTTTCTATTGACAAAGAAGGCGAAATAACAAAGAGTGATAGAAGGAGGCTGAAGCTAATTAAAGATTGCTGTTGTATCCGGTTATATTTCGCACTTATTCAGCTCGTGAGTGTGTTTACCTGCCTTATTATCGCCTAACCCTAGCAGTTTTTGCTCCCAACGAGCTAGGGGCCCCAGCTCAAACGGGTCTAACCCGTCCCGGGCCAAGTTTCAGCCTGCGCTGAGTTAGCCGCTCGATTCAGATAATACTCCTTCTCGAGAAGGTACTTATGGATACTTAGCTTTTCTAGTCAAGACGCCCTAAAATAAGGAGATTAGGAAGGGAAGGATCGTCATTTTAATGTGTCTAGTCAAGGTCCCGTATCTTCTTTAGGCCTATCGCCTAACCCTAACAGTTTTTGCTTCCAACGAGCTCGAGGCCCCAGCTCAAACGGGTCTAACCCGTCCGGGGCTAAGTTTCAGCCTGTTCTGAGTTAGCTGCTCGATTCAGATAATGCTCTTTCTCGAGAAGGTACTTATGGATACTTAGCTTCCCTAGTCAAGTCGCCATAAAATACGGAGATAAAAAAGGAAAGGATCGTCATTTTAATGTGTCTAGTCAAAGTCCCGTAACTTCTTTTTCATAAAACGATGAATCTCACTTCGAAAATTTTGAAGGTGTAGTTTGCTAGCTTAAATTTTCTGTAAATAGAATTTCAATATCTGCTATCCTTCTAAGACAAGAAGATAATATACTCAGTTTAGATGATGTTAAGATAGTGGACAACTGAACTCGACCACCATCTTATATACGCGTAGGACTGAACTTACCTGTGAGCATAGTCTGAACTCGTCACTGATTTGTCGGTTTTGTTCCACGTAAGGGGCACGGCGATTTGCCATCCTAGCCGCCGTGCTGACTAGATCCAGCGCTCCGTCCATCCCTAGCTTAGCCACTCTTCCTTCCTTCAGATAGCCTGTATTTCTCCCCTACTTCGTCGCTTTTCAAACAACCTCTCCCACAGCTTTCTCTGGTCAGCCAATAATTCCACAGGGTAGATGCTGACCTTATTCTCAGCCAACCGTCCCATATCGGGGACAAGTGGGGAGGGGACAATGTTCCCTAACCTCTGAGCTCCGGTTTGGGGTGGTTGGTGAGCGATTGCGTCCCGTAAAACAAAAAGGGTCACCATGCCCAATGATGCAAAAATAAATCATCTCCCCTTAATTCCCCCTATAACAACGACGGAGCCGCCTTCGGGCAGCTCAACCGAAAAAATGAAGGTCCCTTCCCCCCTGTGCTCGCGCAGGGCACCCTCCATATTTCTCTAACCGGAGAGGAGGCTTACTCCTCTCCTTCGCCTACGGGTGCTGAGGAATCGCCCTCACCCCCTTTTCTAGAGGTGCTTTCAGGCACCTCTCTTTTTCCAGCGGCAGTCCCCTCTTTTCTTTCCGAGGGGACTACTAAGAAAGCCAGCAGTCAGCCTATTGCCGACTGCCCCTCGTGTAAGCGGCTCGGTAGGGCAAACCCCCTTAGGGGGGAAGAGGGAAGCCAGGCCCCTTTGGTCACTTCCATCAAAAGACCTGCTGGCAAGATTATTAAACCTTGCCTGGGTCAAGGCCTGTGCCTCCCCACACAAAACTAGTGAAAATACAGCCACCGGGACCTGCGATGTCTTACGAGGGGATGGCCAACTGGAGGCCCCTCCTGTGACACACATGGTCCTTAAAGAAACCTAGCCTCAGACGGTAGGGCCTTGCCTGGGGAGGAATCCGGGCTTGGCGCCAAACACCGAACCTGAATCCGCCCCTATGCAAGGTCCGCCTCAAACGGCTAGGGTCTCTGATGCAGTACAAGAAGGGGAGGGATCTCCTCTGACAGGTGCACCTACGACTACCAGGACCGACTCCATTTTCGAGAAAAGGGTTTTATTCCCCGCCCTCCTCTCCAAAAAAAAAGACTAAAAAGACCAAGAAGACTCGGGGCTCCTCTCCATCCGCGGGGGCTGTGGGGACGGATGAGTCTGCTGCCACTTTGGTAAGCGACCAAGCCAAGATCGTCACATCCAGCCCCTCTGCTTCGCCCCCCGTGTGCGGAGCCCCTGAGTAAGACTAAGAGCAAGAGTGCACAGGGCCGAGCCTCGATGACATCGGGGCCCCACATTCAGAGGTCACCTGGCGTTTTCAAACCCGCTGGCTTCAAGCGCTTCCTCGTTATTTGCTACACTGATGGCACCATTTAGTCCTAAAGGAAACATGATCCGTCAGAGCAGAGGATTAGCTAGTGCAATTGTTAGAGAGCCGAAGGTGACCCGTTTCTCAGACGGGAGCCTTCTGGCGAATGTGGCAAATCCCGCCGAGGCGGCCAAGATAAGTGTTCTACGGACACTTCACGGCACCCTGGTGAGTGTGACGCCGCACTATACCATGAACTTTGTGAAAGGAGTAGTTTATGCCAGGGAACTCGTTGACTACTCCATTGAGGACATCACCCTAGAGCTGGCCGACCATGGGGTGGGTAAGGTCGAACGTGTGATAAGAAAAGAGGGAGGGGCCTCCAGACCCACCCCTACATCTTCGTCACGTTTGACTGTGACAAGCTCCCAAAGTCGGTGCGTGCAGGGTGGTACCGCTACCGCGTGAAGGCATTCGTGCCACTGCCGCGGCGGTGCTATTACTGTCACCGCTTTGGCCATACGAATCGCTCATGTAGACGTGCAAAGTCGGGTTCACCCGGAGTATGTGTAAATTGCTCCAAGGTCGCACACGATAAGTGGAAATAGTGTGTGGCCAAGTGTGTCAATTGCGGAGAGCTGCACCCTACTTCTTCGAAGCAATGTGGTGCATATCTCATTGAAAAACCAATCCTGGCCGTTCAGGCCCAGGATCGACTCTCATTCCGTGAGGCGAAGGACTTGGTCCTGGCGCGCCTGGCTCTGCCTGGGACGTCAGATGCCTCAAAAATTAGAAAGCCACGCTCTGCTCCTGGCCCATCCAGGCCAACGAGCACGGTTGTTTCCGCGCCTATTCGAAGGCCTTCTGCGGGCTCTACCAAACCCAAGCGCTTCCCTGGTAAAGCTGGCGGCAAAAAGGGTTCATACCCAGGGCTCGCCCCTCTTTCACCAGCGTGACCGTTTTCCTTAAGGCAAAACGGCCACGCGCGTCCACCGAGTCGTTAGACACACAGAAGGCAACACCTCTGAAGTTGGTCGCTAGGCCAGCTTCCGGGGTTCCTAAAGCTGTCTTCCGAAAGGAGGACAGCAACAAAGGAGCTACGGCTCCTTCGCCCACGCCTAGTAGTGGAGAAAGTAGCTCGGAGACGGTGGTTCCTTGAAAAGAGGGGCCCCCGCCTCCAAAGCCACAACGCCCGCCTAAGGTTTCGAGGCGGAGGGAGGAAAAGACATGCATGTCGAACCCAACCTCCCTCAATAAGTCCTCGAATGCGACAGCGCTTTGTTCTGCCAATTGCGCCCGGGGTTCTGCCCCCGGGGTAGCGTACGGCCATTCCCGTGAGAGTCTTCTGTTCGAGGAGGACCCCGCGTCTCCTCCAAGCTAGGCCTGGAGGGCATATTCCTTCAATGGAATTGCCCTGGACTCCGCGCCAACTGGGAGAAGCTGCCGGGGCTCGTCTTGTTCCGCTCCTCGTTAGCTATCTTTTTGCAGGAGACCATGCTAGGCAGGTGCCCCCTGCCCGCCCTCCCGGGGTATATGGGTCTCGCGACCCCACCACCTCGGGATGGCTGGGCTGGGGGGATGTGCGGTTTACACCCGTCATAATGTCTCCGTTTTTCCTTTCTCTTTAGATACCTCCTTTCAGGCAGTGGCTGTGCAGCAGCACCTGGATAGGAGGTATACTATCATTTCTGCGTTCATTTCACCGTCAGCTGACTTCGACGTGGGGGACTTCCGCCGCGTCTTGCCACGGTTGCCGAGGCCCTTTCTCTTGCTTGAAGATTTGAACGGCAGGCATCCTTTCTGGGAAGATTAGTCCTTGCCAATCTGATCGAGGAGTCTGAGATGGGTGTCCGGAACGTGGATGAGTTTACGCATCACTGTCCGAGAAGCGCTTCATTTTCTTGCCTTGACCTATCTTTGTGCTCTTCGGAGGCACAGCTTGATTTTGATTGGGGGGTGGTCGATGACCTCCATGGCAGTGATCACTTGTCCATTCAAATATCATTTTCAGGGCAACTGCCACCTGAGAGCCCACATCGGTGGTGCTTGGCACGGGCGCGGTGCACTGCATTTCAGGAAATGACTGAATTCTCTATCTCATTCGAGGAGTTAAGATGAGGCCGTTGAGTTCTTCTCCGGCAACCTTATCGCCGCGGGCCTGACTACTATTTCCTAGTACGTCTGGTCGTTTTGCACGCCAACCACTCCTATGGTGGTCGGCTGAGTGTGAGACGGCCCTCAAACAGAAGCTTTATGCCTACATGCGCTATAAGGGCTGCTTGAACGATTTTACTGTCGCTGAATTTCGTCGGGCTAGGGCTAGGTTGTGGTATATTTCGAAGCACGCCCGTTACTCTTCTTGGCGGGCATACGTGTCTTCACGTAACGTAAAGACCCATTTAACAGAGGTGTGGACGCGAGTCAAAAGGAATCGGGGCAAGTTCTCGCAGGACTCCCTCCCGTTCTTCAGGAGAATGGGTCAGCATTCTCGGACACCGCGCCCGCTTTTTCCATATTCTCTAGCCGGGATGCTGCTCCGCCAGAATTCAATACACGTCGTTATGTCGCAGAAGGCCGCCGAATGGACTTTACGTCCAGAGGCGGAGACCCTTCAACGACAGGTTTAGTGGGAGTGAGTTGCGCTCCGCTCTTGCTTCGTGCGCAGACACCGCCCATTGTCTGGACGATGTCGTGTACGCCATGCTTCGACACCTGGGTGAGCTAGGCATGGCCTGTCTGTTAGATTTGTCCAACAGGATCTGGGTGGAGGGTGTTCTTTTCGATGGGAGCGAGGGGACGCCTTCCAGTCTTAATATCTAAATTTTTACGAGATCGTCGATTCCGCGTACGGGTAGGAGGAGCCCAAAGGAGCAGGAAGAGGGTGTCCCGCAGGAAAATGTGCTTAGTATCACACTCTTTGCCCTGAGCATCAACGGCATCACCTCAGTGCTGCCGGAAGATGTTCTCACTACGCTCTACGTGGACCACCTTTCGATCTCTTTTGGCGTGGCCCAAATGCCAACTCTGGAGCGTCGACTCCAACAGGCATTGAACCGCGTCTCTCGCTATGCCGAAGCGCACAGCTTTCGGTTTTCTTTGGCCAAGACTAAGTTCGTGCAGTTCTGCCGCCATCCACGGCCTCCCCTGACCCAGATTTGTTTCTTAATGGGGTACGCCTGAATATGATAGGATCGAACCGTTTCCTAGGTCTTGTATTTGACCGATGCCTCACTTGGGAGTCTCATATTCGCAGACTTAGGGTCTCTTGTACCTGCGCCATGGATATTCTCCGTTCCGTGACGTTCAGCGATGGGGTCGCTAATAGGGCTACTGCCCTACTTTTTAATCGATTCTTTGTTTGTTCAAAGCTCGAATACGGATGCGAGTTTTATGCATCCGCAGTCGAGGGTTTATTGCGGAAGATGGATTCGATCCACCACACTGGTCTCTGCCTTGCGACCAGTGCCTTCCGCACTTCCCCCATTAAGAGCCTTTTAGTCGATGCTAGGGAGATGCCAAGTGCAGTCCATCACTCGCCTGTACGCGCGAGCACGGCGCCTCCCACAGTCGCCAACAGCTTTCACTGCATCCGCAGCTGATCTCGACGGTGCCTATGCCACCGAGAGAGGCCAGTCTTACCCTAAGCGCTTTGATTTTAGGGCTAGAAAACTCCTTCGAGAGTTAGATATATCTTTCGGGCCGGTGGCGCCCCTGGTTATGCCCAGGACGCCACCCTGGAGGATAAAAAATTTGGCTATTTGTCGCCACGCCTCTGCTTCCAAAGCTTGTACGGCGCCGGGAGTATTGCGTTTGACCTTTTTGGCGCACACCTCGTGTCAAGGTGGAACCATGCCAGTGTATACGGATGGCTCCAAGTCCAAAGAGGGGGTCGGTTTCCACGCCGTATCCCCTCTGTTTGAAGTCAGCGGGGCTCTGCCAGGCGCTGCGTCTATCTTCACTGCCGAGGTGGTGGCAATACACCACTCGGTACAGGAGATTACGCGAAGCGCCCGGTTCGGAGACCGAATTGTGATCTATAGTGACTCACAAAGCACCCTGAGTGCTCTCGGGGCATTGGAATCTCCGCATCCCCTGGTTTGCGATATCCGTGACGCCACGGTTTTGTCGTGCCGAGAAGATGTCGATATTATCTTCTGCTGGGTTCCTGGACATGTAGCAATTGCAGGGAATGAGCGCGTTGATAAAGGCACCAAAAAGTCCGCAAGGACTCTGCGACTGGACCAGCGTTTCGCTCTTCCTCACACGGACTAAATGGCAGGATTACGGGGAGCTCTTCGGAATGCTTGGCAAAGAAGATGGGAGACGGTCGAAGGGAACTTAAAGTTGCGTGACTTTGCGCCACGACTGTTCCCATGGACCTATCCCATAATGCCGCTGCGGCTTCAGGTTGCTCTCTGTCGTCTCCGAATCGGACACACTCGTGTGACGAATCGCTATTCGATGGAGCGCTCGCCTGCGCTCTATTGTGACGACTGCGTCGTCCCCCAGACTATTCGGCACATTGTTTTCGAATGCCCAAGTCTGGGTGATCTTCGCGCACGTTACCTGTCCCGGTACTGGGATGGGCAGGGTCACTACCGACTATCCCTTTTACTCGGTCAAGTGCGTGCACCATGACTCGTGGACTTGTTGACTGTTTGGGGGAGGCCGGGCTTCTCCCCTTTATTTAAGGTTCTTTTTTGTTTGTTGTTTTGTTTGTAGGTTGCACTCTCCTGCACCGGGGTGAGGGGACCTTCTCCCGCTGCCGGAGATTGCTTCCTGATTGTTAAGTTTTTCCAATTTATATCATTGTTATGTTTTCATATTTTTATTTTAAAGTAGCCTTGTTCTAGGCTGTCGTGTTTTTCGGCGACTTATGCCCAAGTGGGCAGTTGCCAGATGGGCTCTATAAAAAAAATAAAAAAGTGGCAGTTTTGTTAAAAGTCTGGGCCAGTGTTGGGGCGATCAATCACCCCAAAGTTGTTGTTTTGCATGTTTTAACGGTAAAGGAGGCAAGAGAATGGGGAAAACCTCTTGCTCGGCCACGTTCTGATTTATGTTGAAGAAGCCAGAGTTAGTGTTCGAGCATTTTGAAGTGGCTATGAATACTGCTTCCAATTCCTTCCTCCTGCTTCTGTTGGATGAATATGCGACTGCTCATGCCTTCCTCCAATTGATGCGGTGCTCAACATTCTAGAGGTATTCGGTTAGTAGCGTTTCTAACAGCCCTGGTCGAATATCCTGCTTGTATTCCCTCACTCTGGTGTCCACGCCAATGTGTGTCTCACCCTTGTATGCCTGGCAGTAGTCGCTACAGGGCACCTTATATATATGGAATTCTCATTGATTTCCTTCAGTTGTTTGGAGCGGCAGATACTTCCATCTTCGACGTCATCTTGAAGGGTGCCCCTAGTGGAGGGTCTCAGCTTACTTCCTATTCCGATGGAGAGAAGGCTGGTAGTGGTTGAAATTCACTTTTTATTATGCCTTAATTCTCCTGCTGCTACCGGACACTGGCCGATGTTAATAGCCTTGCTCCTTGCCCTCTTGATGAAAGCCACAGGGTACCCCAGCTTCTGAAAGCAGTCTAGGATTTATAGCTCTTGCCGTGAGTTCTACTTTTGGCAGCAAATCCTCCGTGTGCGCTGAAAGAACTCGATGATAAAGCGAATTTTTCTTTGATAATCGTGAGCCGACAGGTAGTGGACAGTCTTCTATGTTGGTTGGCATCCTGTAGACAGAGAATTTCAAGCCTTCGTTGGTCCTATATTGTTTACATCTAGAAATGGAAGCGTGGCTTGGTCTCCCTCTTCCTCCAAGGTAAATATGTTGGTGTTATGAAACTCTTTGATTCTGTGGAGTATATTCTCGTGGTTGAGGCATCGTGTGACGATCAAGATCGTATCCTCTAAGTAGCTGTTTCATTTAATGTAGCTATGGATGTCGATTCCCATGCCTTCCTCCTCCTTTTGTTGGATGCATATGCGACTGCTATTGCCTTCCCCCATTTAGTGCAGCGGTTGGTACTTCGCATATGTTTGATGCAAGCGTTGCTTGAACCGCCCTGCCCAAAAAACCTGCTTCCATTAGCTCCATAAACACGAAGACTCATACGGCGGACAGAGGCTCCAAACTACCGATCGAAATCAAGAAAATCTCAGAAGTATACACGGTGCCGTGCAACGACTGCCCCCAGGCTTACTTTGATGAGGAAAATATGGGCGTGCACACCAGAGTGAAGGAATACAAGCAGGATATTTGGGCAGGGTGGTTCAGCAACGCTCTCACCAAACACATGCGAGATGCCAACAAACGCATCAGCTTGAGTGAGACCAGAACAGTCATATATGCATCCAAGAGAAGAAGGAGGAAGGCAATGGAAGCCGCATTCATAGCCTGATCTAAATGCTTGAGCAGCAACTTCGGATTCTTTAACCTAATTCGAAACCTGGCCGAGCAATGGTTTTCCCCTTTCTTTTACATTTTTACATGAAAAGATGCAGAAGAACAAATTGGCGATGGATCATCTCTACACTGGCCCTGACTCCAGAAGACCGACGAGTCAGCGATGAGCTCTTACTATGGTTAGGGTTAAGTTTAGTTTCATGCGTATATAATCTGCGTTTCCGTTCAAGAACCACCAGATACACCATTTCAAGGAGTGGAATTTTTGAACTGCAGAGGATTTAAAGCAAGACAGTATAAGTATTCTCAAACAAATGAAGAAGAGACAGAATAAGAAGTTATTTGCATAGAGAAGTGAAAATGAACCCGCTAAACAAGATAATAGAGGAAATGGCCAATAAACTAATAGAGAAGACGCAAAGGAAATAGGAGAGGAAATCAGGGATTTGATAAACCAAAGAGAAGCCTTCTCCCTACATCGCCTTTTTCTGACTTATACAACATAGATCAACCAGAAAGGGGACAGAATTTTCAAATGATGAGTTTGAAAATTAAGAGAGATTAAGTAGAAAGACATTTACTGTTTTATCAGATTCAGTAAACTTGTAAAGAAACAACAACGAAAAAGTGTCATGAGAATACTTTACCATTAGTATGTAGAAGGAAAAACAACGACAACTGTTTGAACGCCTTATAACATTAACAACAACAAGTATTACATACAATAAACAACAAAAAAGGATAGCCTAAGTATCAGGCCACCATTTATTAAACTGTCGACCTTCAAAGGTAAGACATTACTAAAATGAAAGAAATTAGCACCCTGGCATTCAATTACAAATCTACCAGTTCTTTCCACTTCTCGCAAACACTTTTCTATCCTTCCCATCTAAATGGCTAAACAATCCATACGTTGGAGAGTGGCACAATAGAAAGAATGAATATTCGAATGATATAATAAACAGCATCGTTCGAAATCAACGTAAAGCTGTAGAGCCACCGACCAACCAGGTCAACTTTCTGGTCTATTATTCTATTTCAACTTTTTCTATCTTTATATTTTACTCTTCCTCTCCCTCTCTGTTCTCTGATCTCCTGGGTGGGCGAAGAAAAGACCTGTCAAAGGAGGGGAGGTCTCATTCTCTGCCCAACCGGTCATCTCAAAATGACCAGGTGGGACGAGGGGACAAGCAAATCTTTCTCACCTGTCATCCTATCCCTTCTTTTCTTCCTCTTTCCTGTTTCTTAGTTTCTTGTTAATCTGAGGAAGCTTTAGACGCGCGAACCCCTACGGGTAATGAACCTTGTACTACTTGCGGTTTCTCCTCTTTTCCCCCCCTCTACTTCCAATTCCTTATCTCAAAAGTTCTCTCGCAAAACCCCTCTAATAACTGTCCCTAAACAAAAATATTCTTAAAACTGCCTCATCTTCCACTTGATAACACCAAATTCAACAAAGCTTTACTCTTGGCTCTTAATAGATACTTTCCTCAATGCAAGTTTCTCCTATTTAATTCTAATCCTCTCGCTGTCTATACTTTCCTTCGACACAAAGAATCACTCCCAATATGCCTGCGTTCCTCCATCATTTATGAATTCACTTGTGCGACCTGCCAAAGTCGCTATGTAGCCCAAACAAGTCTACAAATAAGATCTAAGATCGCTAAGCATATCGTAGTATCATACAAAACAAACATTCCTCTCTCCAAACCCGAAAATTCCTCTATACGAGAACATTCACTAAAACATAACCACCTGCTTGACCCTGATTCCTTTAGTTTACTCTCTTCTGCCTCCTCTTCTCTTGATTTAAAAATTCTTGAATCACTTTACATTATTCACTATATTCACTATATAGACAAACGTAAAACCAATCACATCCGCCTTAATAGTTTTCTTTGTGCCTAATTCTCCCTGTAATATCAGTTAATACTCCTAGCTACACGGAAATAAGGTTAGTACTCGTGCAGAGAAAATTTTATTTTTATTTTAGTTTGTCCCATTTATATTCAAATGATCTAGTTTATGATTGACTTTTCCTTAATTTAATATTTTAGTCGTCCTCTTTGGCCCACTAATTATTGATTATTTATTATTTAAAATTTCGTGCCCTAGTCTAGGCGTATTCATTTAATGTTCAATCACTTAAAATTAAACTTTATTGAATTAGTTGCTTCGCTCCATCTATTAATACCCGCTTTGATTACATACCCCCTGATCTAACTTATTTTGGGTTGTTCGCCCTTTCCTTATAATTCTTTCTTGCTGTGGTTTATAGTGAATTTCTTGTATTTTGTTTAAGAATTCGCTGATTATGGTCATCGTTAATGACCGAAACATCCGGAAAACTAAATGTTCGTAACCATAGCATATGTCTTCATATTTCTGCATCGAATAAAGGAATGACTCCATCACCTATATATATATATATATATATATTTATATATATATATATATATATATATATATATATATATATATATATATATATATATTTATTGTATAACTCTTCACTTGAAAAACTACGCTGAAACTACATCTCTTACTCAATAAAGGAGGAAAAGGTTGAAGGAACGCCAGGATTTACCCCGCCATCCTCAGGGGACACTACAGAAGACATTTTTAACCGGCTTTTAGGTGACTTAATGTCGACCTAACTCCCGCCCCCCTCCCTCGACGAGGTTGCGAAGCCGAAATGAACCGAACTGCCATTCATCTAGTCTCGCTCCGACTATGTCGGTCCACTTTGATACACATAATGAAGGTCGCAAAGGAAAGCAGGTTTGAGGATTAGCCCACTGTTGAACTCTACGGAAGATACCGCCTGGTTACGAGGCGATGCTGATAGCTTTGGGGAAGAGTTCACTCTAATCTGGAAGGGTAGCTTTCGGACAGGACCACAGGAGGACCTGCAACCGTCCCTGGGTAAGTTGGAAACAACATCGATATCCAAACCACAGATGGGGTGGCACCCCCGGATGGTGGTAGTTCATTCTATCACCAGCCATCCTTAAGTCCGCCACACTTCAGCCATCTGAGGGGCCTCCCCGGGTTCACCTACCATCATTCATCCCCTCAGTTGGCAGTTCACGTTCACGAAAGCTTAGCGATGAAGTAGAGGGAGCCGTCAAGCAATAAAAAAGGAAACAGCAGCATAAGAAGAAAAGGAGCGAGAAATTGACTTAAATCAAGTCACCGAAAATAACAGTTTTGAGGTGTAAAGCAAACCCACTGCTGAGGGTCCACTCGATTGAAGAGATGGCTCAAGAGCACACTACAAGAATACCTCTCCGGGTTGTCCACGGGCAGTGCAAGCCTAGCAGAGAGAGTGTATTTGAGGCTGTGTATGGGAAGTTGAGCATTGCCATAGTGAGGCTGCTAGACATAGCCTCAGGTTACATTGCAATCTGCGAGAAGGAGAGGTACATAGAAGACATCACTAAGGAGATGGCAGTTTGGGTCTTCGGGGCATTGGGCTGCAGCCAGCAGTACCAACACAGATCCTGGCCCACAGGAGCGTGGTTTACCGACGAATCGTCCGTAGATTTGTCAACACTCTGCGGATGAATTCAAAGAAGAAATTCAGCTTCAGCAAACCTGGGCCAATGTAGCCTAGGTGATAAAATTTAAAAACAGAAGGATAGCAGCGTTACACCCATGTCTTTAAGGTGGTGTTCTCAGAAACAACCATTGCTCAAAAGGCAAAGGAACAAGGCCTTCTGATGTTCAATGCCAAAATTAGCCGGGAACTGATTGAGAAGGGAGAATACACTCTAGTCCAATTCTGTTTTAGAGGCTACAAAATGGAAACACACCTCACTAAAGACTGCAAAGAACCCCAAGAAACGTGCTCTAAATGCAGCGACAAAGGGCACAATTGGAGGACATGCAACAGTAACACCGAAAAGTGCGTAAACTGCAGCCAGGGACACAGAACTATGGCCATGTCATGTTTCGCTAAAAAAGAAACCATGAGGAACAAGTAAGAAGCAAAGAAATATTAAGAAACGCGTAGAGCGAACACGTCCTACGCCCAAGTGGCAAAGGCAGCCCTCTCGAAATAAGATAATAAGAAGACCTACCTTAAGCTGCAAAACGAGAATTCGATGAAGATTATGACGTGCATCCTTCACGTGCACGTCATGAACCTAACTCGCCCGGGCATGTTCGCAACTGAGCTAAATCAGATGTTAGCCCCAAAAAGGGGTGCAACAAATGTGGTTCCTGGCCCCCCTTTCCATCCTTGGGGGCTTTACTGCAACTGCAGATGGTTCCAAACCAACAAACAAACGGGCAAGACAATATCAATAAAGATACCAATAAAAAGAAAAGAAACTAGCAGTCGAGGTAAAAAGTCCTGCACTTAAACAGAGACAAGTAACCACAACTGAGCAAGATAACACCGAAACCAACAGTTCGTTGGAATCCTCATATTCCTTGGACACCAAAGCACAACAAACCCAGAAAACCAAGGGAAAGAAAAATAAAAATAAAAGACTGCGGGTGGATAACATCAATCTGAAAATCTACGCCCTCGATCAATTTCCCTTTCCCGAGGAAATGGCAGCCAGGGATATTTTCCATGGAATAAAATAGAAAATTTACAAATGGGAATACGATTACGAAGTCGACCATGAATCATTGGAAGAAGCTCTGCTCACACAGAATGTGACCCTACATCAGAGCACTTGTGAGCAGATTTCAAACGCTGAGTTCAGAAAAAAGATAAGTGGGAAGAAGAAGTTCTTCACCCCAAAACATTAGATAAACTTAATGGAGAGAGTAAGCAACAAAATGAGAATTCTGACACTCAATGTAAATGGATGGGAGGGGAACGCTACGACATATGAAAACATATTCCAAGTGCTTGACCCCGACATCATTCTTATAACGGAGCACGGTATTGACTCCACAGCTGATGGAATTAAATTACCGGGCTACAGAGTAGTCATGAAAAATCATTCCCAGGAAAGTTTCGATGGTGGTGCAATAGCTATCAAGGGGAACATTACGTTTAAACAACTACCAGAAGTTGAATCCCTTGTGGTGATCGAGCTACACACACTGGTAGGAGACCTCATGATAGCTGCAGCCTATCAGCCCCCTCGTCGAGCCTATCTCCCGTTAAATAACTTCTACACACTCTTCGGGCACCGCAGGATAGCAATTTTAAGGGGCAACCTCAATGCCAGATGCCGTGTGGCAAACTATGGTAGTACCAACGATAGAGGCCGAAACTTGGAACTGATTATGGGAAGAAAAAACATCCAGAGAATAGGGCTGGATTTTCCGACCTATATCACTTCAAGATCAACAACCAAACCTAACATAATCTTAATAGTGAAAGCTTCCCATTTAACTACCATGGTGAGCCAGGCCCAATAGTCCTAAGTGATCACATAGCGATACTCACCACAGTATCTCTCGCACCGTTCCAGCTCCCAGTCCCTCTCCGGAAAAACTACGCCCTGGCCAACTGGGATCGTTACTAGAGACAGGTCAGTCAGTATGCAATAGCTGACCTAAGCGCGGCGTCATTAGAGAAGATAGACGGGAAACTGGAGAGGATAACAACGTCCATACTAAAAGCGGATCGAGGGAGCATACCCAAAACCGGGCATAAAACACCTCCTTAGCCCAGATGGACAGAGGAGATGAGAAATCGCTCGCGTTCACAGGGAAGTGTACGAAGAAATAAGACGGGAAGGTCCCAACCGGGAAACAAGCTCGCTCCTTAGACGCCTAAGCAAAGAGCTTAGAGAGGCTATCAACCTCCAAGAGTAGAAAATTTGGAACAACCTGATAGCCAAAGTCGATAGCGAACTCAACCCGGCTAAGTTCTCGCGACAAGTCAAGAACTTAAAGGGACTAACAGCAAGACCAAAGGCTTGAATAAAAGAGAACGGAGACTATATAGAGGACCCGGGGGTTCTGGAAAACAGGTTTAGAGATTTTTGGAAAAACGTCTTCAGGATCACCCCTGAAGAAAACAACGAGTTTGACCAGAAATTCGAAGGCCAACTGATCAAAGAAATGAATCAGGATATGCACCGCACGTAGCCACAACATCGAGTCAACGAAGGCAGGGAGATGGCGGACCACGGCCGTCCCATAATACCAGAGGAGGTCATGGCCACTGTAAGAGCCTTCCAACAAAAGGCATCAGGCTGGACGGGCATCACCAGAAACAACTTGGTTAATGCCCCACAGCAGATCATTCAGGGAATTGCAAACATCTACAACGCTTCCCTGAATACGGGTTACTTCCCGAAAGGTTTTAAGAATGCTAAAGTAATCTTTATACCCAAGGGAAGTAAACCCCCTGATCAATTGGTAAATTACAGGCTTTCGCCCTGCTGGAAATCGTTGCTAAAGTCTACGAGAAGCTCCTAACTGACGGGATTTAAGAACAACTAGCCGAGCTAGGAGCTCACAACCCCCAGCAACACAGGTTCCGCAAGGGACGAGGAACAAAAACAGCCCTCGCCCTTCTAGCGAAAAAACTCGCTTGCAGTAAAGCTGAGAGAAGGTACGTATACGTGGTGCTGCGGGATGTAAAGAAGGCCTTCGATAAGTTATGGCTGAGAAGGCTACAACTCAAGATTCTCAACCTCCAGCTTAACCCATTCCTGGAAAGGGTTCTTTGTAACTATGTTACGGATAGGAGAGCCCAAATCGCGATTGATGGCTGAAAGGGACACGAATTCGAACTCGAGGCGGGAGTTCCACAAGGCAGCTGTCTGAGTCCTTTGCTGCACCTCGTGTACACATTTGACCTACCTACTCCAGTGAGGTACAATTCGACGTATCTGCAATACACAGATGACATCACTCAAATCGTCCTAAGTCCATTCAGGAACTCTGGAAGTCAGGCAAGGGCGACAACTGCCGAAATTGACAACATCAATCGCTATGAGTAAAAATGGAAAATTAAGACAAACCGCCAGAAGTTCACCATAATTCCAATGAACCGCCGGAAAGTTGACGACGTCATCGTCAACAAAGAACTCTATCCGTACTCTAAGGAGGAAAAAGTCCTGGGCTTAAAACTCTACAAATTAGATTACAAGACTCATGTAAATACCAGTCTCCCTAGCCAAATTTATATCGAATCAAATTTAAATAAACTAATTCAAATCAACAAAAAGAGGCGAAGTGCCCAAAATGAAAATAATAAATGAAAAGATTAATAAAATTCAAATAGAGATATTTAGCATAACAAAAAACTTTGAAAGGCTCGAATGCTACGACGGTGGAATATATTGAACTTAATAAATAGAAAAATATATATATAACAATGGAGATAACTGGCTGTCAACGACAGTCAGCACCATTACTGAGGGAGGAACATTACATTATAAAATTGAAAAAATAAGAAGTATGCTAGTGATGCTCTAACACCAGGGAAAACTAGAAGACATTTTCACACCTTAATAAACCTACCACACAATTCATCACTTTCACTAATTAATTACTTAATAATTAAACTTTATAGAATTCTTGCTTCGCTCCATCTATTAATAACCGCTTTGATTACATGTTCCCTGATCTCACTAATTTTGGATTGTTCGCCCTCTTTTCCTTATAATTCTTTCTTGCTGTGGTTTAAAGTTAATTTCTCGTATTCCGTTTAAGAATTCGCTGATGATGATCATCGTTAATGATGACCGAAACGTCCGGAAAATTAAATGTTCATAACCATCGCATATGTCTTCATATTCGTGCTAAGTATATATATATATATATATATATATATATATATATATATATATATATAGAGAGAGAGAGAGAGAGAGAGAGAGAGAGAGAGAGAGAGAGAGAGAGAGAGAAAGAGAGAGAGACAGAGAGAGAGGGAGAGAGGGAGAGAGAGAGGCAGAGAGAGAGAGAGATATACATATCCCTCTTACTCTCCTCTCAATCTCTTTCTTTTCCATTCTCTCTCTCTCCCTGTGTTTACCGCTCTACGTGGGAAGTTTTTGAAGTTGTATGCGAGAGCTCTGATGGTCAAATTCTTCTTTTTGGGAAATATTCACAAGTTCTTGCTTGGCGGTTGGCCTCGTATCAAACAAAAGGAAGCCAAATCTAGTTGTGTTAGCCCTATCAAATTGTTCCAGGAAACACAATTTTTATTGTGTTCCCTGGAATGACTCTGAATCCTCTCTCCTTCTGGTGATTTTGTCGATCCTTTCTATTTTATTATCTAAGGGAAATCAGGTATAAACCTACGTGAAGGGCAAAAGAAAGCGGCCTCTTCTAATTTTTAAATCTTGCTTCGTATTATTACTAATTTCCCGCATCGTTTTTTTGGAAACGAGAGGGATTTTCTTTCTACAGCTACTCTTGTTAAGCGATCCTTTGAGAATATGCGTGCCATAAGGATATGTTCTTTACAACTCATTAAACTTTTTAATAATAAAAATATAATCACACTTGAATCTGAATTATCTTGATTTGGCCCCAAATTTATGCCCTGTAAAAGAGGCATAGGGTTTTGTAATAGTCTGAGAGAATTGTATTCTTAAATAAACCAATTTAGCTCAAAACCAAATAACACTTGAAAAAAGTATTTAGGACACTAATACTTGCACGATAATTCTCAATTCACCAGTAGAACTATATTGCCACCAAAGGAAACCTGTCTGGAATCCTTATTAAAAATTTATTTGGCTAAGTAATAGACGATTATGCTAGTTGTGAAATATTTAAACTTTTGTTAAAATACCTAAGAATAACTATTTTTTACTTGTCCATCGCAATTACTATCGAGTTTTTGAGCTATAGAATAATATTTGAATTATCAAGATTCCTCCAAGAAAATAATACACTGGCCTAAATCACCCAATTATTTGTGATATATGTAGACAATTCATGATTCTTCAGAAAGAATATTTCTCTGGCCACAAGCTCAAGTATCCATGGATAATCCAAAAGAATAATCCTTTGGTTAAACTCCCTAGAAACTTGAGTCATTATAAAAAAAGCACTCGAAAAATTGTAACAGAATATTCTGGTTTGTGTAAATAAAAAAATTCCTGAGTTTCAGAAAGAATTATTATTTGGCTAAAAACAAGATAATCCATTGCAACTTAGAAGAATTATGATATGACAAAAAATTAATGAAGAATTTGTTCTTAGAAAAGATTTATGTAGTTTCATTAAAGTGAGGAAAAAACATGCCTTGCCTAAACCTCAGAGAATCTGTGGCTGGGACAAAAGCAATAAGCTCTTCCCAAATAAATAAAAGAAAAGCCAAAGTTTATGATAGATTTACCTACTAACAAAATTCTTAGAAAGAAAACTGTTCTGTCAATTGTGAGAGAATGTATGAGTTATTAGGAAGAAATATTCACTGAGTAAATCCAAATAATCTGTGATTAGTCAAAAAGATTTCTACTTTTAACATTACCTTGATTTGCAAAGGAATTCTCCCTTCCCAAATCCCTATAATTGGTTATTACATAACATGGCTTATTTCTCTTATCGAACTAATTTTACCTCTCAATTTGGATGCTCATAATGCAGTAGAATTGTAGCTGTCATCTCCAAATCTTAAACCAGGGTTATTTATGTCACACATTTGAACAAGAGAATTACATTTCACACTTCCAAGTATCTAATATATATAAGTTAACTTCTTCCTAGATATTAGTAATACGCAACCCTCTTCACCAAATTTCAAGATTTAAAAAGTATACTATTGTAATTATATCATCATTAATGCCTAATTCTTTCTAACGAGTGAGAAATTCTCTGCGAGTACCGCAGTATTGATTAAAAATATTAACGCGTTATTATTTATATACACTAACGTACAAAAAGTCATGGGACACGTACCGAGTGTCGTGTAGGACCACTTCTAGGCCAAAGAAGTGCAGCGACTCGGTCTCATCAATTACTAAAGTATCAAAAACATCTTTTAAGAGATATTGATACAATCCCTCTCAATAACTTTCCACATTTTCCTCATATTTTTACTTTAGCTCTCCAAAATTAGCTCTACATGAATGGGAATAGCCTTAATCGATTAAATTGAAAATGTATTTAATACATATATCGTTTTGGGATAGATGGGTGTAAATTAATCTCGTGAAATACGTAGTACTTACTCAAAATATCAAGGTAAATGTTCGAAAACTGTGCCTTGTGCAGTTGCCATTATTGCAATTGTGGCTTGCTTGTTTACAGAAAAAAAATTAACATGAAATAAATTGCGGCACTTTCGCAAGATATTCCAATGCAGCCAGAAGGATAAAATACAGGAAACCTTTTAAAAAAGGCGGCTACAAAATTGAATATTAATGTATATTTTGTGGCTACAAAATGGAATATTAATGTATATTTCTACTAATGAGACAAATTTGCACTGAAATTCAATTAGCCACTAAATAAGCTACGTTTAACTGGATTGAATTCACGATTTATTAGTCAAAGGATCAAAAAATGCTTCTAAATAAACAAACATCGTAAAATGCCTCAAAATAAACCCCCAAAATTATATTACATACATCTGTCGAATGTCAGATGGAAATAAGAAAAGATTAGAATTTGCATTATATATTCCTTGCAATGCATAAATCCTAATCAATAGCCAAATATTAAGTAATACTCACCCTTAGTAGGAACCAAAACATATTCTTTTCTAACTGAATATGTGTATGAATTAATATAGCGTGATTTATGAAATTTGCTCTCTTCAGCAAAAGTTTAGAATTATACGACTTAACGTGGATTTAAATTAGATTTTTATAATCTTCTATCTCAGGCTGAATTATATTGCCAAATTCTTGGAAAATGACTTAATGTTTATCGGCTTTTCTTTGCTAATGTAGAATATCGTTTTTTTTTGGCGATACGGATTTCACGTTTCAATTAATTTGCATTACTCTTCAAAAGATAATGATGTCATATGGTGCAGGAGAGACAGACTTTTAGAAAGAAAGTGGCATACTTATAGATTCACGGTTTTTGTACTCTAGAATCACGAGAGTGAATTTGAGAATTTCCAGGAATCATTCTAAATTGAAGAGAAGTTCGTAATAAAATAACAGAAACTTAACTATAAGTAAGAGAGAACTAACTTTTGTAAACACTTAGGGAACGAAAATGCTTCCAATTTGGCAAATTTTATATCTCAGAAATTACTGTTATTAATAAATTTAGGATGAAATATGAAGCATATGGTAATTATCACTTTAGCTATATATTTCGGTAAATTTATTGCCTTAATTTAAGAAAGGTTATTCTATATCAGAAGTCAAAGTTCGTTTTCTTGTTTAGGAAGGTTATTTAAGGTCAAGTCTAAAACAGAGTTTGGTTTCCCTTTTGGAAAGTTATATAAGTTCACGAGCAAAAGAATGTTCAGGATAGGATATTGTATATTAACGATTTGGTATTATTGTAGGAGGAACAAGTTGAATAGTGTCTTAGAGTCGAACGTCAATGTTAGCCGGGGATTGACTCTGCGGTGACGTGGGAAGGGATCACGCCAGAAATTGGGGAGGGGGAGATAGATCCCAATGCATGGGCTAAATAATCAAAATAGAGGGTGGTTTGCTTAAATAATCAATTCTTCGAGGTTCTGGGTTTAGAGAAACTGATAGTAGAAAAATAACTTTACTATATCCAAAGAAAATATTATTATCAAAAGTAAATTTATGACAA
The DNA here is from genome assembly GCA_963969495.1 of Ceratothoa steindachneri. Lineage (NCBI taxonomy): Eukaryota > Metazoa > Arthropoda > Malacostraca > Isopoda > Cymothoidae > Ceratothoa > Ceratothoa steindachneri. The sequence goes on along the minus strand of OZ018323.1, from coordinate 193,576,318 downwards.
TAAATAAGATGAGACCCGGAGTACCAAACGAGGGAGGGGGGATAAAATGACTCGGCGGGAACGAGAGTCATAGAGACGATGTACGGTGATCGCTTCCGGGAAAAGGGGGTCAGTGTAAATAACGGAAATCTTGTGTAAAGCCTAATTGACCGGAAGCTTTGGAAACGACGAGGAAGCGGGGCGCTGCAAAGTTTCACTTGCAAAATTCCTTCGTTTTTAACCTCGCTAAGAAATGAACGAGCGAGTACTCGGTGGCCAGGCAATCTTCATCTCTGACGCTTTTCCTTTAGAATTATGTTGAGGGCCTGATATTCGTTGCTCTGTGCAGATCCTCTTGTTTCATTACATCCCTCCTGCCTGTACGGTGATGTTCTACAGGCATTTGTTTTACATCACATTTGCGCGCTTTCCAAACGCTAAAAAGTGATGCCAAGGGATAGATGAGGGTCGATCTGACTAACCTTGATATAGTTTCCTTTTATTTCTTTGACTAAGGTTTCTGAATGTAAAGAGGGTTCTGAATGCCGACTTTGATCTTGGAATCCATTCAGTGACGTGCATTCTGTATCCGCTAGAAGTAACCTTCATCCCGAGTACATTGCAATCGTTCGTGTAGGGATAACGCGTATCCCCCACTCTCACATTAGATACTTTTCCTCTTTCTAATGGAACAATCTTGAATATTTTTGCCATTAGATCGGATCTTCTATTTGGACTTGTATTTATTCATTTTTCTCATTTTGTCGGCAGGGGGATTTAGCTCCCAATCCGATTTGCTTAAGTAAGCTCTTCGGTCCTTCTGTTGGAGATTGTGAGGGGTGTCCTCGAAGCAACACCGAGAGAGGAACCTCCCTCGATATATCCCATTCAGCCTCTTCGCGCTAAACAACATGCTTCTTGGCGTGGGAAGTTTGGAATCTTCGAGAAGGAAGCAGTCCTGCGCTGATTCACCTGACCCAGCTGTATTTGCTTTCAGACGCACTTCGCTACCCCCTTCCAGGTCGATTACGCTGAGTTTTGACCCCATGCTTACCAGGCATGTATAGTCGACCAGGAGGGCAGCCGTGCTAACTGTGAGGGTATGGAACGTACATACTCGCATTCCGCCAGACAATCGTGGGAACGAAAGAAATTTGTCGTTTGAGTTTACCTTTGTCTCCTCCCTCTCCCCCCCCCCACCCTTCCCCAAGAGACGACAGGAAGTCTGACGAAAGAAGGCCCATCTCACAGAGAAGCCTAAATTCTATTTGCCTTCTTTATGATACCATGGATATTGTCCAGAAGGCGCTGCGATTAGCGAATTGTCGTGAATGGAATCTCCCTCTCGATTTCACACAGTCCGTGGTATAAATAACAACGCTGTTTATCCCTCTAGGGCATTGTCCCAAACCTACTCGCGTAACCTTCACGTTGAACAAGAGTCGTTGCCGTAACATATCGACTGCCAACGCGCCGCTGAGCTAAATTGGTCGCTGTCTCAAAGTGTTCCTGAGGCAAATCCCACCCCACAGAGTCTGTGACTAGAAGAATACGCTTTGTTGCTCAACGTAACTTGAGAAGGAAAAAGGAACATCCAAATAGTTACTGGAAGTTACTATTTGTTAGTGTTACATCCAGTTAGGAGGGGACTAACCGGAACAGCAGTCAGCAGCCCCGAACCTGGCGTCTTATCCCGCTCTTCCCGAGAACTCGTGTTAACGCCACGCGAACCACCCCATCTGGACCTGAGTAGCCGTCTCTCCAATCCATCACAATTAATGGTAATCTGTAAGCCCAGTGTCCCTCTATTCTTAAATTATCTATTTAATTAGCAGTGATTGATAGTCCAATTGAGTCATTATAAATCTAGACGCTTAACGTCAGTGTTTAATATTTAATCCTTATTTACCTAAATGCCCATTTAACTATTGCTAATTATTATTTTTGTGTAGAGTAGCGTTTATTTTTGTACGTGTGTTTATTTGTGGCTCCTCCTTTTTGACTAACCCTTAGCAAGACTTTAATTAAGAATCCCTTCGGCTAATTTATTTAACCTGTGTTATGCACTCTTAGAATTCAACAATCACAAACCTCGCCCCAGTAACAAGTGGGACTTTTATAGTGAGAATCCTGGCTACGGCACAACCCGCCTCGAACCAGCTTTCGCACATTCAGTAGGAATTAAAGTCTACCTATATATATATATATATATATATATATATATATATATATATATATATATATATATATATATATATATATATATATATGATCGTAGATTGAGTCATAGGGTCAATACCATCTAATTAAACAAAAGCAGTGTGTCCAGATCAAGGACTAGAATAATTATTGGACCAGACTGTGAGCAATTCTACGACACTAACCCTATTCCCAAATCATGAGGCAAACTTCGCTGTCTGATCCAACTAGTTATCTCGGAGTAAGTTTACAGAGACTGACATCGAGAATCCTCTATGGACGGCCATGCATCGGGGTTATCTATGGGACCAGCCTCCCCGCTATTTAACCAAGAGTCTGCCATTTCTCGAGGAGACTGAAAGTCTGCAAGTTCTTCCGTCCAGACAGTTTTGTCTGTTCACCCGCTTAGACCCGCAACCGCGGTTCAAGTCCTACCTTGGCGTGGAGCTCTCACCAGCAGAACCCCAATCGTAAAGTTTTGGCTCCTCTTCAGAGGAAAGCTATCAATCCACCTTCTTTCCGGAGAACTATGTGGCCCACCTCATCTCCAACCCACCTTAAGACTCCCGTTCCTTCGTGTCTAAGACTCCCTGCCGAACCGTAGAAGAGTCTCCTTTTTGAGATTACATCTATCTGGAGCAGAAAAAATCTCGTTTTTTACAAGAAGTCCTCAAAACCACCATCTACGAGTTCTCCTCGTTAGGAATCCCCGAAATATCTTTTCGAACACCTTTGCCATTGCCCTCCACCCCAACCCCCACTCAAATCACCACCACGTCTCAAGATAAAGCGATCTTGTGTTGTAATCACCTGATTACACCCCATCAATCGTCACCTGCTTCAACTTTTTAAATGACTTTCCCGTTAAATCGTAATTAATATCTCTTGTTTGAGTAAACGATAATTTTTTACTCCCACTTAATTCTGTCAGATTATATATGTGACAATTAACTATCTTTATCGAGTAATTTGTTCCCCTTGTTTTTGTATATATGTATATATTGCCCAATTTATTATATATATATATATATATATATATATATATATATATATATATATATATATAAATATATATATATATATATATATTAAAGTTATATTTTGGGGTCTTGTTCTTTATATACCCTTTGAACTGCAGCTTGGAAAGCCATTAGATAAATCCCGGTCAACCGTAAATCGCACTCTGTATAAAAATCAAGCAGGCTGTTCCCCACTCCTTTAATTGACACAAAGCATATTGCAGGCGGCCCCTGGTCGGCTATCTGCCCATGCTAGTATATGACCCATTGCGCCGAGCGAGTCTTCACGGGCATACCTTGACATAAATATATATATTTTTATATATATATATATATATATATATATATATATATATATATATATATATATATATATATATATATTTAAATATAGATATAAACTCTATTTTAATCTCGTGTCAGTTAAAGTTGGGTTCCTTTGTTTTGTTACTGCCTGTAGTAACTATAATCTCATGATGCGCTGGATACTGGATGGGCTGAATAACATTTCCTTTTACTTTGATAACGTTTACGTGGCACTCGCACATAGGACCAAAACCTAAACTTCCTGCGCTCTCTCCTCAATAGGCTTTGTGAACACGCCTCACTATAGGTCCCAGCAAGTGCCATTTTGCCTATAGCACCATTGGAGACCTTGGTTTCCACATTGGTGAAAATCAAATGGCACTCGAGCAAGAAAAGGTTAAGCCATCGCTGATATGCCCCTTCCGCATACGAAAAAACAATTACGCTCTTTTCTCGGATCGTCATCCTTTTACAGCGAGTTGTCTGAAATTTCGCCGCTTTAGCCTCCCCCATAGCTCTCGATTAAAGAATATTCACTGGACCCCCTCGTATGGAACCCCAAGGCGCCCCCTGACTTCCGTCAGATAAAGGAAAAACTAACATCACCTCCCATACTGCGACTCCCGAACACGAGCAAACCGTTTGGAAAACGAACGGATTCTTGTAGTGGAAGCATCTGTCGTAGAATGACCCTCTGTTTTGATCACTATACTCTTTCACACCCTTTTTGTAGCTGTATGCTTTGAGGTGCGTGAGTTACTTCTATGATGAAGTATGCTTTGTTCTAAAAGTGCTAATTCATTAGTTTTGTTCTTAAAAAAAGAGCTATTTTAAACACATAAGGATAAGAGGAAACACCAGATATCTACCCAAATAAACTTGTATTTTAAATGAAACACTTAAATATAACAAACCAACAGTTTACACATTTCTATCGTTGGCATCTAAGTTCCTTTGCACAGATACAATGACAAAAAATATAAACAAATAGGCTTCCCGTAAACATACCAATTGCCAATTAATATTTTTATCGCGACTCTATTTGATTAGCGTTAAACATTAAATTAAAGTACTCTCGTCTACAAGCACATATGACCTAGGTTCAAGAACAATGGTTTCTACTCCCCTTTAAAATATGAGACGGACTAAACTTCTACTATCGCAATATGAATATGAATGTTCTTTTTAACTTAGATGACAGAAGGTATTAGGGATGTCGGATGTCGCTGCAGGACTTATCTCTCGCTTTGTAGGGTTGTGGCCGATAGTTGAATTTTCGTCGAGGAGGGCTAGCTTGTCGCCTGTGACGGGTGCTGATTCTTCAACGTAATTAAAGAACGGGAGCTCGTTGGGGCTGGGTTCTTCTCCTCTCACTCTTACGGAGCTTGAAATGTGAGAGTCACTCGAGAGTGAGCGGCTTTGCTTTTCTTCAGTCAGACTTTTTCGCAGTCTGTAAAGGATTCTTCGGTATGGCACCAATATAAAGCTTGACTATTTAGGTTAATACGGCCCGAAAAGGGGTGGATCGATTTTCTCAATCTGATCCTATTGTTTCTTACGGAAATAGTCTTGTATAGCGGAAGGATCGATCTTCACGAACTAACCCTTCTTCTGGCGTATAGACTTCTAATCTTCTTGTCTGGCTGAAAGATCGATCTTCCCGAACTTATCTTTCCTCTTGCGTATCGACTTCTAATAATCTTCGCTCTTTCTTTGCGCCCGGGGCTTATTTATAGGCGGATTGCCGCCCCAACAAAAGCGAGAAGTGAGCAGGTTACAGAGGCAAGGGGGGGGGCGGAACGCGAATAGTGAGTTAGCATCTGGGGAGAGTAAGAATTGCTGAGGTGGCCCTGGGGTGCCCACGTCAGCTCGCTAATTAGAGGCTCGCAACCGCACCGCTACTTGGCGTGACTTTTGACTCGCACCGCTTTTTTTCCCATAACCACAAGTTTATGGGTCTCCTAGGTAATTGGATCGTTAGAACGTCGTTTAAGGACCTTATGGGGTCACCTTAAAACAGATGTTAGCTCCAACTGCCCACAGCGGCGGGGAGATCAAACAGGTTAAGCAGTTATGGTTATTAGCCGGCTACCTTTCCCACGCTTCTCCTCATGAGGGGGGGGGCTTTAATGTACCTATACTCCTCTAGGATGCCCAATGTAGCCATTTCTCTAGATTTCCTTCCCTTCTAAAGAAATTAACGGGGGGGGGGAATTTCAATCCGACGCTTACAATAATATACATGGTAACTTACGGAACATTATATAATACATTAAATTCTAGTTTATTCGGGAATGCCTCGATAACATTTTACCTGACCTTACATTACTTCCTATATTCCTGAGCCAACTTAGGATCTTCTTACCTACCACTAGGGGGTCCTCACCCTACTTAATTACAATTCTACTGATTTACACTTAACTTTGCTATAATACAATAGTTGGGCTGCTCCTTAATCGTCGACAGGGTTTCGACTTAACGAGACGGCCATACAATTGTTGGACCCTTTTATATAGTGAATGGAGTACTGGTACTCCATCAAAAGTAAACTCCATCTCAGGAGTCTTCCATTCTTACTTTTATTTTTACTTAAGTATGACAACGGTATATGGTCGCATTCTAACTTAAACTCGCGCCCTATTAGATAATATTTGAATTTACCTATAGATCATATTATGGCTAAAGCTTCGATTTCGATTGTAGCGTAGGCTTTCTCCCTATCAAAAGTTTCCTACTGACATAAGCTATGGGATAGGCTGTTTCGTCGTCTTTGTATTGAAGCAATACTCCGCCTAACCCGTTTTGACTAGCGTCTGTGGAATGCCAAAGATCTTGTTGGGATTTGGTAAGCGAAGAATGGGCGCAGTTACGAGTTTTTCTTTTAGAACCTCTAACTGTGTTATTGCATGGGGGTTCCACGTGACAGGGTCTGACGCTGTCTTTTTTAACAAATCATTGAGTTTTATTTCATGGATGAAATCCTTGGCACATCAGGGGGTTGAAGAAATGAAATCTGGGAATTCCATAAGCAAGTTCAACATTTCCGCTTTCTGTTGAATCTCTAAGTGGGGATATATCTTTAAATCCACCCGAGGGTCTTCCGGGGTAGTTGAGAGCGAGGGAAGTTCGTATTCCTCGTCTTGTTCCACACACACGGTGTGTATGACTTGCAGGGGCGTACCTGGATAAACGGCATCCATCGGTTCTTCTTCGTCTAGAAGGCTAATATTCTTCATGCACGCGCGGCGTTGATATTTTTTTAGCATGTTTATGTGATAGATTCTTTGCCCTGTTGGGGTATCTATCAAGTAATCGACTGGACCCCGTGCCTCGATTACTTCAAACGGTCCCTTCCACTGGGCCCATAATTTATCATTTTCGGTCGGGAGTAATAATAAGACTTCATCTCCTGCCTTAACTTTTCGCGCCTTTGCTTTCATATCGAAGTAGTCCCGGTATTTGGCTAAATTTTTCTCGGTGTTCTCTCGAGCTAAGCCAGAGCAGTATTCTAGGTGCTCGCACATATCCATCACGTAGGCGTAAGACGATTTGATTTCTTGGTCGAGCTTCGCGTTGGAAAATAAATCCTTAAGAATACTCATAGGACCTTGCACATTTCTCTCGTATAATAGCTCAAAGGGCGAGAATCCCAACGTCCGATGAGGTATTTCTCGGCAGGCGAAAAGGGCTGCAGGCAGGTATCTGTGCCACTGTGTAGGGTTGTTTTGACACAACTTCTTCAATATATTTTTGAGAGTCCCGTTTAATTTCTCTCAGGTTCCGTTAGCAAATGGATGAAATGGACTCGTAAAATTTGCTTGACTAACAGTAGTTTATTAAAATACTCCATCAATTCTGAGGTGAATTGGCGCCCTCTATCCGATAGAATTTCTTTAGGCAGGCCTACTCGTGCAAATATTGAAATTAATGCTTCCGCGCAGTAAATAGTGTCAATCTTCCGAAGTGCCACGGCATCTGGGAACCGGGTGGCACAATCCACTAGGGTTAGGATGTAGGAGTGTCCTCCACTTAAAGGATGGTGAATTGGTCCCACCAAGTCATTTACCACTCGAAAGAATGGTTCGGTTATAACAGGCACCTTTTGTAAGGGTGCGGGAGGTACCCATCCTCTAGAGGGATCCTTCTGACACACGTCGCATGATTGGCAATAGGCCACAATTTCCTTGGCGGCCTGGGGCCAGTAAAAGTCTCGGAATATCTGCTGCGCCGTTTTGTTGTGCCCAAAGTGCCTGGTTAATATTCCATCATGCGCGGTATTCAAAATTCTTTGCGTGTATTCTTGAGGTACACACAGTGCTTTCTTGTTCTCCTTATCCTCCTCGCTGATAGTACGGTAGAGAAGTGAGTCTTCTACGATATACTGGATCGGCTTTTTTCCTTTCACTTACAGAGTTTCACCTTTAATAGCTTTTTCCCATAAAGGTTGAAGAGTGGGGCATTCCTTTTGAGCAATAGCGAAGGAAGTCAATTTGAACCCATTGTCTTCGAGGGTAATCCTCGGGGTCAACTTAGCAGGTCGCTCTTTCCTCTGGGCTTCTTGTGCCCGGCTGACTTCTTGTTGGGCCACTTCTTGCTGGGGAATCAGGGGGTTTTGTCCGATTAGTACTGCGCAGAACTTAATCGGGGCTACTACCACGTCCCTCCACCTGGTGAAATATCTGCATTGTATGTGACATCTCACGACGGGGAATCGATTGTCGCGTCCTAAAAAGTCGTGGACGATTGCGAATTTCTTATGGTTAGGGTTTACCGGGGGAAGCAACTTGTCGGATACCACTATGCACGTACATCCGGTGTCTCTGACTAAAGTGGATACTCGGCATCCATTAACAGTGCCCTCTTCAAATTGTAGGCCGCCTGGCGAACTTTTGTTGAATAGAAAGTTTACCTGTTGCTGGGGCCCTTCGGATGTTGGCGCGGGGACGTAGGACGAATCAGCTTGTCCTGCTGGGATCGCGGCAGAGAGGTTTTGCACCTGTTGTCTTGAGGACTCCCTCAGTCGGGAGTTCTGTAGGCACTGGAAACTCAGGTGACCTATTATCCCGCAGATATAACAAGTGACGGGCTTCCTGGGATACGTGCCGGTATTAGGGTATGATTCTTGTGGAATCCTAACTTCTTTTTGATTTTTTTCTCCTGCAAAATTTGGTTATAAGTTCCTTTTGCTACTGAGAACTTAAAGGGCTTCTTCTGTGAATGCCTTGGTAGCGGTCTATTTTTTGGGGGAGAGGAAGCCTTCTCTTTCTTGTACTCCCTCGGATAAAAACGAGGATATACCGAGTGGAGGTCAGCCTCGTCCAGACACTCGTTGAAGGTAGAAGCTTTTCGGTCCTTAACTAATGCACGGATTTTCTGGGGTAATGTACTTAGTAACTAATCTCTAAGCATGAAGTCGACGACCGCAGCGACTTCGTTCTCTACCCCTTTTGACTCCATCCAAAACTGTAGACTTCGACGAAGCTCAAAGCCAAAATGTTTTCTATGTTTGTCCAGGTCTTATACGAGCCTGCCTGAACTTCATCCTATATTCTTCCGGGTTAAGGTTTGTTGCTGAGAGAAGTTCGGCTTTGACAGTGGAATAGTCTACAGTCGCTTCAGAGGGTAAAGATACGAATATCTCTCTCAACCTACGATTGAGTAGCGGTAACAGTCTGGCGACCCCATCTTCTTCTAGGTCCCAATTATTGACTTCAAATATTTTCTCAAAATGGGAGAGATATGAGCATAAATCTTCTTCGTCCCTGTACTCCGGGAGTTTCATGCTGGCCACTGATGACCTTCCTGTTCTGGATGACACTGACTGCACCTCTAACTGGTCTTTGCTAAGAGCTCTTTCGTAGGCCCAAATCTTCTTTCCTTCATCAGCTTTCATTTTCGTCTTTTCTCTTCTTTCTTCTCTTTAGTTTCTCTCTTTCTCCTGAATAAACGAACTCAGATCGGTTCCTTCCAGTCTGAGGCTTTGATTTGCTTCCGATAAAGGTAAAACAATGCCATCGTGCTTATGTCAGTCATCTAACTTGTTGTAAATCAAGCCTGACCTACTCCACCACCGAAACTTACCACTTGGCCTAACAATTACCTTTAGCTTGTTTCACTCTAACTTTACCTATTTTTCTCTCGTAAAATATTCTATTATTCCTGGTATTCCTTTTACGTGTTAGCTCTTCGTTAAATAGACACTGCTGGGTTCTTTCTAAAATAAAACCCCACACCTGACGCCACTTTTATAATATGTCGTAGAATGACCCTCTGTTTTGATCACTATGCTTTGAGGTGCGTGAGTTACTTCCATGATGAAGTATGCTTTGTTCTAGGAGTGCTAATTCAGTAGATTTGTTCTTAAGGATGAGCTATTTTAAACACATAAGGATAAGAGGAAACACCAAATATCTACCAAAATGAACATGTATTTTAAATAAAACACTTAACTGTAACGAAACAACAGTTAACACATTTCTATCTTTGGCATCTAAGATCCTTCCTACGGATACAATGACAAAAAATATAAACAAATAGGCTTCCCGTAAACATACCAATTGCCGATTAGTATTTTTATCGCGACTCTATTTGATTAGCGTTAAACATTAAATTAACGTACTCTCGTCTACAAGCACATATGACCTAGGTTCAAGAACAATGGTTTATACTCCCCTTTAAAACATGAGAAGTACTGACCTTCTACTATCGCAATATAAATCTAAATGTTCTTTTTAACTTACATGACAGAAGGTATTAGGGATGTCGGATGTCGCTGGAGGACTTATCTCTCGCTTTGGAGGGTTGTGGCCGATAGTTGAATTTTCGTCGAGGAGGGCTAGCTTGTCGCCTGTGACGGGTGCTGATTCTTCAACGTAATTAAAGAACGGGAGCTCGTTGGGGCTGGGTTCTTCTCCTCTCACTCTTACGGAGCTTGAGATGTGAGAGTCACTCGAGAGTGAGCGGCTTTGCTTTTCTTCAGTCAGACTTTTTCGCCGTCTGTAAAGGATTCTTCGGTATGGCACCGATATAAAGCTTGACTATTTAGGTTAATACGGCCCGAAAAGGGGTGGATCGATTTTCTCAATCTGATCCTATTGTTTCTTATGGAAATAGTCTTGTATGGCGGAAGGATCGATCTTCACGAACTAACCCTTCTTCTTGCGTATCGACTTCTAATCTTCTTGTCTGGCTGAAAGATCGATCTTCACGAACTAACCCTTCTTCTTGCGTATCGACTTCTAATCTTCTTGTCTGGCTGAAAGATCGATCTTCATGAACTAATCTTTCCTCTGGCGTATCGACTTCTAATAATCTTCTCTCTTTTTTTGCGGGGCTTATTTATAGGCGGATTGCCGCCCCATCAATATGCGGAAGAGACCAGGCCACAGAGGCAAGGAGGGGGGTGCAAATGGTGAGTTAGCATCTGGGAAGAGCGAGAATTGCTGAGGTGGCACTGGGGTGCCCAAGTCAGCTCGCCAATTAGAAGCTCGCAACCGCACCGTTACTTGGCGTGCCTTTTGACTCGCACCGCTTTTTTTTCCCGGTAATTGGATCGTTAGAGCGTCGTTTAAGGACCTTATGGGGTCGCCTTAAAACAGATGTTAGCTACAACTGCCCACAGCGGTGGGGAGATCAAACACGGTAAGCAGTTATGTTTATTCGCCGGCTACCTTTTCCACGCTTCTTCTCATTAGGGGGGGGGGCTTCAATGTACCTATACTCCTCTAGGATGCTTAATGTAGCCATTTGTCTACAGCATCGGTTGCGTTTTGCTCCAGTATGAAAAAGATCGCAATACTTATCCCATTGCGTAGGCGATCCAAAAGCTCTCGTCACGCGAAATTAAGATTCTAGCCATTGTGTGGAGCGGGCAGAAATTCAAAACATATTTGTTAGGTAAAAGGTTCGTGATCGAAACCGATCATCGCCGATTGGCTTATTTAAAGAACAGTAAAAGCCAAAACGTAAGGCTTATGCGTTGGTGTTTTCTTCTAATGAAATACCAGTTCCAAATTATGTACATAAAAGGGACAGATAACTGTGTTGCAGACTGTCTAAGTAGTAATCCGATCGAGGATCCTCTCCCGGCAAAGTACATTGTCTTAAGCCTTGTACTCCCATGTATATAATAGAGTCTCTTTTATTACTCCCTTTTTAATAATCTTAGAACTCCATTCTAACAGTGTACGTTTATGCTCTTTTGGTTTCCCTGTAAAAAAAATTGGGGGGGACATATTTGTCCTTCGTGTATTTTTTTTGTGGTTTCTTTTTTTTATTTAATATGGTTCCCCTACCCTTTTCATGAATAAATCTTTATTTAAATTAATTTTTTGGTGACTATCATTTAACTATTTCCTGTATTTATTTATTTTTTTTGTTCGCTGTTTAACGACGATACCTTTTTAAATATACCCTAAGTCAAGAAATTAAATGAGTCGTTCTTTCATTTGGTGACCACTGTGACGACTCAAATTTAAATGCCTTAACTTATTGTACACCTGTAGAACCATGTCAAAATATTTTCCATATACGACTCCTCGCTTGTGTGGGGATGCCATTTCTCCTCCTCTACGTATCAGAAAAAATGTCATCTTCGGAAAGGGAGGCGTGTGAGGGGATGCCTTCGAAGTGACAGCGTGAGACTAAGCCCAGCTCGAAATACGCCTTTCAGCCCCTTCGCCTAAACCACGTGCTCCTTGGCATGGGAAGTTTAGAAACTTCCCCCTCCCCCCTCCCCCCTCCCCCCTCCCCCCTCCCCCGCAATAACGCAGAGTTCTCACCCTATGCTTCCCAGGAATGTCGATTTTCGCACGAGCGCAGCCGTACTAACCATACCGCCATAACATGAGGCAAACCTTTGCTGTCCGATCCTACTCGTTGTCATGAAGTATGTAAGTTTGCATAGACTAACGTCAAGAATTCTCTAGGGAGGGACAGGCTCTGGAACTATCTATCAGACTAGCCTCCTGGCCATTTAACGCAAAGTCCGCCATTCTTCGAGGAGATTGAGAGTATACCAGTTTCTCCGTCCAGACTGTTGTGTCTGTTTCCCTGCGAAGTCCCGCAACCTCTGTTCGAGTCCTACCTCGGCGTGAAGATCTCACCAGCAGATCCTTATTCCTGAAGCTTTGGCGCCTGTTTAGAGGAAAACTATCGAGCCACCTTCTACCAGAATAACTGTGCTCCATCCCTCTTAACTCGGACTCCTTCAAGACTCCCGTTCCGTTGTGTCTAAGACTCCATGCCAAACGCAGGACAGTCTCGTATTTGAGATTCCATCTCTCTGGAGAAGAAAAAATCTCGTTCTTCAACAAGAAATACTTAAAACCCAATCTAAGAGTCCTCCTCGTTAGGACTTCCCGAAATATCTTCTCAAAGATCTGTGCCGTTGCTCTCAACCCCCACCCCCACTCAGATCACCACTACGCCTCAAGATAAAGCAATTTTGTGTTGTAATCCCCTGATTATATCCCGTCATCGTCACCCGCATCCACTTTTGAATTGGCTTTCCGCTCAATCGGAATTATTGTCTCTTGTTCTAGTTAACGATAATTTTGCTCCTCCCGCTTAATTCTGTTATATTATAAATTATCACAATGAACTATCTTTATCGAGTACTTTGTTCCTCCTCTTTTTGTATATATATTAAAATTATACTTTGGGGTCTTTTTCTGTATATATCCTTTGAACTGCAACTTTGCAAGTCATTAGATAAATCCCGATCAACCGTAAATCGCACTCTGTATAAAAATCAAGGAGGTGGTCCCCCACTCATTTAATTCCCACAAAACGTATTGCAGGCGGCCCCTGGTTGGCTATCTGCCCGTGCTTGCGTATGCGCCCTTGCGCCGAGTGAGTCTTTACAGGCATACGTCGACAGAGAGCATCGCATCCATATCCTTTGTTTCGATGCAAAGAGCAATGTAGCCGTCGTTCACGTCGATAAGGTAAACCAGTAAGACCTTAAGTTCTGGGTACAGAGCTTGGCACGCTTGGCATTTTTTCGAGACTGCTTGTCAGAGAGAGCTCTCAAGGGAACCCTCTGGGTCTGGTGCTGCATTTCTCTTGATGGTGGGGGGGATCCTTCCTCTTGATTGTTTGTTTTCCTTTTCTTACTTTTCTTCTTTTTGATCAAACGTTTTAAAAACGTTGTGAGTATGTGGTTTTAAGAGCAACAAGGTCTGCTGACTAAAGTTGGTTCCTTCACCTATTCTGATTTATGACCTTACGACCTATAAAACTTTTAATTATATCACTTGAAAGAGAATGTAAAACAACATAAAGATTTCAAATTTTATTAGAATCGGCCAAATAGTTATAATGTAATTGCCAAATAATTCCTGGTCTGCCCTTGGGAGGAACTTATCAATTATTATATTATTCGAAAGTGAATGTAGAACAACATAATTTTCTCAAAATTTAGTTAGAATTTGCAGAATCTTTACAATTTTATTACCCGCCCAAATAAAATCAGAACGAGGACGAAGGGACCGACCGACGTAGTCAGATATAGAGTCGCACGCGACTAAAAAAATTAAATATGTAGGGATGGTGTCCCCTGCCATAATACAACCCCGTGCCTCCCTGAACCAGAACTACTGATGATGGGATAAATGGATAATGAAAGGATGGACACGGCAAGGGATCTTCCCAAGGATAACTCATGACGGACTTTTTGATAGGTGATATCATAATCAACTGCCTCCACCGAGGGGGTGCTGCCTCCTTTTTTTATTCCCGATTGCTCCTTCCATAAATAGAGATGGCTATTGGCTCCCTCTTTAACCATGGAGTGGAGACAGCATTTTTTCGTTGATTTTAGAGATCGAATAGGACTTTAAAGAGCTAACTTAAATTGGTTAATACAGGTTTTCTTTAAGTAAAACTAAGATAGTTGTTGCCTAAATGTAACTTGGATTAATTTTAAAGAATTTGTAGCAAATAATCACAGGTACTTCTGTAAAATTCATGAGAAATTATCATTATTACTCGGGTTAAATGGTTAGTAAATAAAATTAAGAAATATAGAAAAACAGAGGCAAGGAACGAGCTTCCAAATTATTTAAATATAACAACTTTGGAGGCAATTTAGATACATATCTTTAGCTAAGGAGTAGAGTTTAATCAGAAATTAAAAGCACTAAGCGCAACGATGAAATTAGTGGTTTTAATTTTAAATAAAAGCTAAAAGAAGTTTTGAACTAGTAAAAAGTTAAGGTTTTAAATAACTTTCGATTAATTACCACACGAAAAGCTAATGTCTAAAATAAGAGTATTAGAAAGACAGGGAATAATACAAAATTCTATCGAAAACTGGCTGACTCATCGCAGACAGAAAGTACTAGTCAATAGCAAAGCTTCTGATTGAATATCTCTTTCTAATAGAGTTTACTAGGTTTTGATTCGTGGAGCCTTGCCCTTTAGTATTTACGTAAATGATATAGAGTTTGGGTTGGTGACTAAGATTTCAAATTTGCCGATGATTGTAAAAGAGGTAAGGGTGTAATTATTGAAGAAGATATAAAAAGTTCAAACGATATTGATGAGCTGGTTACTTGGTCATTTATATAGGATTTGCCATTAAATCTAGAAAAACTCAAAGAAACACACATTGAAAATAAAAATCCTAGACCTGTAAATAAGATATTTGGAAAAAAATGGCAGCCACAGGGAGGATAAAGCCCTAGGCTTATGTTTCACGTGATATTAAATTTTAGGAGCCTTCCGGAATAACCCCATTCACCAAGTTCACAAAATGAGCGCCGCTTCCGCTCCCCTATCATTGCATAGATTTAGAAAAGAAGGCTTTAAAAAATAACTAGTTACGTTAAATGTAATTGATTTAAAAAAAATGACACAAAAATTTTAAACAGGTATAAGGCATTAATACTTCAAAAACTGTAGTACTGTTCACGAGTTTTGTCACCATATTTGAAAAAAGATATTGAAACATTGGAAAAGGTTAAAGTATGTGCCACAAAACTAATAACGGTTCTAAAGGATCGCCATTATGAAACACGACTAGGAAAGTTCTGCCTAGTCATCTAAGGAACTATAAGTACGAGAGGCCAATTAGTTAAAATTTTTAGAACACAAGATAATGTGTACCATTCAATCAGTTTTGAAATTAATATAAATTTCACATATAACAATGAAAAGGCAACTTGTTCCTAAACACTTTGGAACAAGTTTTTGCGGCCTCTTTTTTCCAAACAAAATAGTTTTATATGGAAAAAGTTGTCTAAAGAAATTGTTCCCATTAATAGTCTAAAAAGATATAAAAAACAGATAGATAATTTTATCGGGAACTTAAAGTAATAAAATGTGAATTAAGAAGATAGAATCAAATTATCCATTTACTATCAAATTTCTCCGTTGTAGTCCTAATTTAAGCAAGACTATTAATAAGTGAGAAGAGCCTTCATATCTCAATATTGTCTACTTTTCTCTTACGCTCACAATGTTTATAGTCTGTCTCCAAAAAGTTACACTCCCGTTGATAATTTTAAGCTTTATAGTTTGTATATATTTCTTGTAGTTTCGTCTAACACTCCCCATTCCCCCCGCCGTTCCGTTCTAAACTCTCCTTTCTTGATATCTAAAATAATTACATGTATATGTTGGTATATAAACCTTATAATGAACGTGGTATGTTTCCATAACTCAGCCCACTCAATATTTGTAAATGGCCTTCAATCTGTGTTACCCGAAATATTTTGGGAAAACTGCATGTATTAATCTAAAAAAACATTCTATAACCGCAAGTTAGGGAAAACAGAACCTTTCAAGAACATATTAATTTTAACTTACTATGATAATTTCTTGTATGTAGAACCAATGTTGAAACAAGTTGATAAAAATGTAACTTTTAAATACAATTATACATTAAAAAATATTTTAATAAATCACATCCCAAGGAACGATGATAATGTAATATATAGTATACCTTGTGTGGATTGTAATTTATTCTATGTGAGTCAAACTTGTAAAAATATCTCTGTAAGAATTATGCAACATTAAAATGCAGTTTCTAAGGGATATACAAATAATGCTTTAGCCGTCCACATGTTTGAGATGTGTCACCAGATTAACTGGTCAAAAGCAGATACCATAATGCATGTAATTGATTTTATTAGCAGAAATATCTTTGAATCGTTCCTAATTTCCAGCACAGAGGAGAGAAATGTAAATATTACCCCAGGTTTGTTTTTTTTGGATCCAGGTCTATCTCTCTTCCTCAAATCAAACTTATCAAATATCAAAAAATATCTGACCTTATAGGGAAAACATTGCTTGGTATAAATAGTGTCTCACTCTTTCATAAACAATTGTGAGTTTGATATTGAGATAACGAAAGTACTAGCTCTAATCACCTTTTCTTTTCCCTAAGTGGTGCAACCAAATATTTATATATATATATATATATATATATATATATATATATATATATATATATATATATATCATGCTGCAAAGAAGAGAAGATAAATGGCATATTTTTTCTTCGGAAAAATTATTTTTCCTAATTGTGACAACAAAATCTGTGAAGAGTGAGGGTGAAACCAAGCACACTGAGGCAGCGAAAAACCGCTTTTATATCAATTAATGCGAAACTAAATCCATTCAACAAGGCAAAAGAACAAAGATTCTTCCAAAAAGACAAGTTTTTAAGGCATGCATCGCTTTATTGATCGGGTCTATGATGAAAGAGAGAAATAGAGAACAGTTAAATTAATAATAAATTCAAACACTCGAGCACTAAATTTTAACGCGCAATTAGTAAAAAACATTTTTCCGAAGAAAAAGTTAATCCGATTTCTTCTTTTCGGTATTCTCGACGTATTGCATCATTCTCTCGAGTTCATGAGTGATATACATTATATATATATATATATATATATATATATATATATATATATATATATATATATATATATATATATATAGAGAGAGAGAGAGAGAGAGAGAGAGAGAGAGAGAGAGAGAGAGAGAGAGAGAGAGAGAGAGAGAGAGAGAGAGAGAGAGAGAGAGAGAGAGAGAGAGAGAGAGAAAGAGAGAGAGAGAGAGAGAGAGAGAGAGAGAGAGAACTGTATTTAAAAGTACAGATTTACAAGACTACGTATAAGGCAAAGACCCTTATAATGCCTGAATTAGACCAGGAATGAAAAATTACATAGGATAGCAAGTATGCTCCCGGTACAAACTTGCACTTTCCACCTAATATATTATGCATTGTATTGGTGGAGGAGTGTTATTTCCCTCCTTAGCAATTGATTATCCTAGTTTAACAATACTTTCCTCATTTGATTTATTTAAAATGACCGTCAGAGTCTCCTTTGCTCAACTCATTTGTAATTACCAAATCCAACTAAGTAGAGCATAAATATTGCTCCAAAGAACAAATATGAACGGTTTTTGTGAAGGAAGGAATTTCTCTAAGCGAAATACCCTAAAAAAGTGTCAGATGGATGGCCACTGTGGCAGCTTGGTTGATATTCCTAAAAGAATATTCCGCATAAACTCAACTCGTTTAAAATTTGAAGAAAAAAGAATGAGAAAATACTCATGTTTTGAAAGTTTTGAAAGAAGAAACTCAAAATAATGATATTAGGAAAGCAAAAAAATAAAAAATCAATTGAGTTATTCTTATTAGTCCTAGAAAGAAAATGTTAATATTTCAATAACAATATAATCCCTCTATTTATGACGGTATGGCGACAATTAATTGACTTTATACTTTCACCTGTTATTTCCAATAAAATAGCAACTAAAATTTTATTTTCTAATCTAATTACCGATATTTACTTTTAGAAAAATTTTCTTCTTCTCTAGGATAATTATTACTTCATTTACTAGTTTTTACGATAGTTTTTAAAAGTAAAATTAGTACATAAGTGACACACTTTGTCTTTTTATTCAAGTATTACAATGGCAATTTTTAAAAAATTGTGCTTAAGAATTCGAGAACTTGATGTGTTAAGGTTTATTTTTCTATTGAGGTAACTAAATTAACGAGTCATGGTCAAAAATAGGAGGGCTAACGTATAACCAAGTGTTAGCACCTCTTCCGAGTACAGCTAAGTTGTGCAAAAAATCGAATATGGTTAGTTGACTTATGGAGTCACGATTCATTCGACGCTACGGTGGTTGATAAACACTTTTCCCAATTTGTCTTTCGGATTCCGATTTGAACTAATAAATATAAGAAATTATTTGAGTGAAAATCGTTGGTAAATTAGCAAAGGCCAAAATAAGAAAACTATATCAACCTGAATAAGCCACTATAACCTATATTTTAGTAACAAATCCTTGGCAAACAAATTAATTTAGTCCGAGTTAATCCCACTATTTTTTACAGTTTCCGTCGCCCGCCTCCCTATCTGCATTTCACTGAAACTCTGAAAAGGTATTACGAGTCTTTACTTACAACCTTTCTAATACTTAAATCTCTCACATTTGCGTAAAAATAGAGTAGACTAATCCATTTTATTTTCCATTAAAACATGATTGATTTTTACAGATATTTAGCCTAAACCATTTTTCCACAGAGGATAAATTTATTTTACTCTTTTCTCCTCTCTTATTAGAGTTAACTTCTATGCAAAAAGGATTCTAATAACAAAACTTGCGTCTATAGATGCTGTTTCCTGTTAGCGCACTTTGAAGGATGGGATACTAGCTACAGCTTGTGCGTAATACGAAGACAATGATTAAAATTATTTAGCTAAAAAGTAATTACAGCAACTGCATTTCTACTTAGATGCCTTGAGGTTACAGTTAGATACCGAGGTGGAAAGGTGCACTAATTTGGTGTCAAAGAGGAATACTGGGGAGCTAACCTTGGCTAATCTTGCCCCTCGAAAGAGCATGGCCGTCAGCTTATTTGCTGCAGAGGATGAAGGATTCTCTGCTGTTGCCCGCCTAGTTTCAATAACACCCAATGTCGAAATTGCAATTAAAAATGACTAATAAATTTTCAGTTTAGGTTTTGACCAGAATGTCGAAATTGCAATAAATAATGACTAATAAATTTTCAGTTTAGGTTTTGACCAGAATGAAAAATGATTTCGAGTTTCGTTTTGTAGGTGAATCTATTATTATTTGACTAACGCGAAATGGAGATACTTCTATCATCTTAGAATATTCTAGGATTGGTCGATTTAGTGGAAGATTTTATATGCGAATCTACCCGACAAAGTGTTTATATTAGGCATTTAGATGTTAATAATTTTTTATCTACAAGGTCCGATGAATCTTTGTTAATCCACCGCCAATTGATGAGAAACGTAGCATTTACAGGTATTCATTCGATAATGGGAGCAAAAAATGGTTGCAATGGGAGAGTTTCCTATATTAATGTTCTCTTAGCGTTCTTTGCCCACTAAACAGGTGCATCTCATTAATCTAAGGGTATAGTGGCACAAACGCGTCAAGCTCTTCTGGAGGGACGGGTTGAAGCTGAACTCAGCGGAGTCTGCGAGGTAGGTAAGACTTTTTAAACACTCCCTCAGAGAATCTAGGGACACAGAGTAGCTAGCTACACGCAACATTGTAATTCCAAACGTGCGCAGTTTGCGAAATAAGATCGAGCAAATGAATGACATGGTTGTGACAGAAAGAATTAATAATATCAAAGTTACGGAGAGCTTATTTGAAAATTCGACTAACGTGAATATGATTTTTTCATTAAGATAGGTCTAGAGTAATGGGCAAAGGCGTTACTTTATATATTAAAATAAACTATAATTTCTCGATAATGAAAGATCCATATCGATATTACGTCTGAAATTTATCTGTCGACATTGTGTTAAAAAGAAATAGAATAAACTTTGTCATCTATACGACACCAAAGCAAACATATTAATATCTTATTATACCTTTTAAAACACTTTTGGCTTTAATTATCCAGAATACGTAGTGGTTATATTTGTGAATTAAAATTGGAAATTAAAATTCCCTTCATTAAAAGTTAGACGAGCCGACACAGGTACAGAAAATCATAAAACTAAATTTGTTGGAATTATATACTTTGGCGAAACGAGTAAAAAGAAGAATGATCACATTATAAATCGATTCAATCTAGAAGTTCCAAAAATGTTCAGACAAATGTGAGTATTAAAAAGAAATTTTTTTATTGTCAAGTGATGAAACAAAGCGATTTTTCATGCATGTAAAGTTTAGTAAGCCAGGGAGATGACGAAGTGTCCATAGTAACAATATGCATTAAAGGAATATTTTTAAACTAAAAAATTCACATAAATTACCTCCAATATAAGACGTAATACTTTTTGAGAAAATAAAATTAGCTTTTATTTAATAAAAGAAAAATCTTAAACAAGCTTTTGTTAAGGAAAGAGAATAATTCTGAAATAAGTCCAGAAATATTCTATCCGATCCACTTTAAAGAATAATAAAGCGGATTGTTGAAAACCACTTTTTGCAAAAGGAAGGAAAGAATTGCTAACAGATTCAAAGGGGCAAATGTAACACGAATTTTCCAATGAGGCATAGATACCTATTATGATGTGGTATCTCGAGTGTTTGATACTGTTCGCCACGAAAGCCCTTTTATAAAGATAAGAAGGAGTGGAATATCGGCAGAAATCTAAAATGGATTGTAGCGTGGCATGGAAACGATCAGCAGAGAATTGTTTTCAATAGGAATTGCTCATCATGACCATATTTCAATAGCTGCCTTCCTCAGGGATTTGTTTTCTGACAAAAGAGAAATTTATTTTCTATGAAATAAAGATTTAGTTATATGATTTAAGTACTAGTGTAAAGTAGCATAATGACTGTCATAACTTGCATATATACTTTTATAAAGTACTTCAATGAATGAAAGGATCGCCGATGAAACATGAGTTGGGCAATAATAAGATAATGTAGTTAGGTCAATCAAATCGCTAATGTTATTTCAATTTGTCCGTTCAAATTTTGAAAAATAATCAACATGTAAAGGATGTAGGCGATTAATCTCGAACTTTCGAAACAATGCATTTGCTATCACAAAAGGCGCATTATGTTCTAGGATTTATAGTTAGAGAGTGCATTTTATCGGAAAATATAATTCTTCCTTTATTGAAATCAATTGTAAGACTTATCTTGAACTATGCGTTGCAATTCTAATTTCTATGCATTCAAAACACATTAAGGCGTCCAGCGATGAAACGATCGTACAAAAAGAAAAGAGTGACATATCTCTTTCCTTTCTTCAAACAATCTGTATCTGCGCTGCCAACTTAATTAGGTGTATAAAATAGTAAACTAGTTTACTTCTCTAAATGACGACCCGATTTGCACTCAATAACCGAAATTCAGCGAAAATTATCATAGTCAAATACGTAGACAATTCATTTAACTCTGCGATAATGCAAAATTTATTTTCTCATAAATTAAATCAGACGAGTAATGTTTTTTCCGATGAATGTCTTGAAAGGCACTAAATAATAATTTTAATAATTGAATAATTTTTTATTATCTTATATTGTGTCTTTTCAGAAATAAGAGTCGTGAAACTAATTTTTTATCATATCTTTTCTTCCTTTATCTCTCTTTCACTCTCTCTTCCAGCCTCATCTAACCTTTTTTCACTGGCCTCAAGTTCATATTAATCTATGCGATGGATCGAGATTCTGTAATCTAGTTTCTTAATATACATAAATATCCAGAGACAACCTAATTGAACTGGTCCAAATTTAATCGAACTAAATTGGCCTTATCTAATCTATCCAAACTGCAGTACTGTGCAAATTAAGTGGACACTGATAGAAAACTGGTAAATTTCACTTTTCATGTACTATTCTCAAAATCATACAATGCATATCATCTTATTCTCAACAGTTCCTAAGAAATATTTCCTCCCTTTGCTTTAATAACCTCAGAAATCCGATTCTACCTTGTTCCCACCAATTTCTGCCTCATATTCAGTACTTTCTCATCCTGATACCAGGGCCTGTATAACAACACAGATCAGCCTTTCCATTGTGGGTCATCCTTCGCCATGATCATCCGTTTGATGATTGCCCACATATTCACAATTAGATTACGGTCTGATGAATTTCCAGACCATTTTTGTACCATGATCTTTTCACTTCGAAAAGAAGTTTGCAGATTTTAAAGACGTGGCATAGGGCGTTGTGTTGTTGGAAGATGACATCAGCGTTTGGAAATCGTTAACAAAGTGTCGGGAGTAGATACTTCCTTAAGGTCACCTCGGACCTGTCGGAATTCATCATTACATCTACTGGTACCAGTCGTTAGGCTCGATTTGCCGTTAAAGTACACCAAAACAACTTACGGGGTGTTTGTGGGATTGCTAGATGTGCCTCGCTCTCACTGGTTCTTCTGCACTGTGCCTCACATCTTTACTTGGATCCCATGGTCTTTGAAGTGGGTCTCGTTAGAGAATATCACCGTTTCCAATCTTCTTTGTTCCATTATTTGTATTTACTTCCCCAAGTCAAACGTTTTACCTTCATATCAGAGGGAGGTAGAGCATTCTTGATGGTTCTTAGCGCAGTTCTGCCGGCTTTAAGAAACCTTCGGAGAATAGGTGACGAGTCATTGTAGATACTAGCAGCTAAAAAGTCAGGCTATAATTCTTGGCTGGTCTGTCACAAGTCTTTTACAGTGTTGTGTAGCAATATCTTCTCATCATGTGCGTTTGTTTTCTTTTTCGACCACTTTGTCTACGTTTTTCCCTTTTAGATTACCGGTGGCTTAGTTCTTCTTGCTTATTTGACAAACAGTCGACTTTGTCAGCCGCAGCTTACTGGCTATCTACCGAACTGACATACCAGCAACTTCACGCAGTAGTACAAAATTTGCACTCTTCCTGAGAGTAAAGTCCATTTAGCGAGCTAGCCGGTTAATGACTCCACTCATTCTGGTCTTTGTTCTGTTCGTTGTCCCCGAAAAACGACGGTTGCCAAGTGTTAGTATTTGATGCAATCTATATGGTTGTTAATTAGAAAAGTAAATTCTGAAACATCTTAACCACTCATTATAAGTGATTGATCACTCAAGAATCATCCTTAACAGTGATGTGTTAGAAAAATTTTAAATTCTTGAGGTGTCCTAATTAATTTGCAGAGCACTATATTCTTAAATTTCTTTTCTACTCCAACTGACCATTTTTTTGCCATTTAAATGACCATGTTAAATCATTACAGAGTTTTAAAGTTGTAGTATATATTATTATATGCATACAAAGAAATTAACTATGTTGTAGCCTGAAAAGCTAAGGCTTAGTTACTGAATAGTTGAAGTTTTTATCATCATGCCTTTCTCAGTATCGCCAACCTTTTTAAAATAAATTGTAGTTCTGTCACTTTGTTCGTTAACTTTGAAGGAAATAGGGCTTCTTACTGATACCTTTTTGCCTTGTTTTGCCAACTCAAGTGTGATGAATTATTTAAAGGCTGTACTTTGTTATTTATAAACTGTTATTGTTTTAAATATTTTATTTTTTACTTTAACATTTCCATTTCAAATATTGGGTGGTTCTCTTAAACTTGAATGGTTTTCTTTGTAGCATAGTTTTTTAAAGCGGTTTTACACATTAGATAGTAATAATAAAAACATTTCCACAGGATTATTTGTTTAATATGTCTCTTCTCTCGCTCCATCAATACTAATTGAAATTGTTATCTTAAAAGAGAAAAATAGAAAAAAATGGATATTACACTATCGATTGTTTTTCTAGATATTTTTTCTTCTCAAATTATAAGGATGTATCTGATGATCTTAGAAGGTAGGAATGCAATGATAAATAGAGGAAAAAACGGAAAATTTCAATGCTATTTGTGGGAAAGGTTAAAGAAAGAATATTTATTTCAGCGATAATTAATTCGATCAAAAATAAAGGAGTCACCAAAGTCAGGAACGTGTATGACTACTCTAGTATGAAAGATGCTATACTTCATGCTTGTACTATGTATATTTACGCAATAATTTTAGTAGCATTTTTTCAAACAAATCCCTCTATTTTTCGGTAAACGTATTTCTCTTAAGTAACTTAAATTTTAAAATGAGAGCACCAGTAAGGAGATCTATATCCAATGGAGGGCACCCTTTGTCAGGTATACCGATATCGGAAACCCATACAACAACTTAGCAAACCCGCATATACCTAACAGCACTAAATTAGAAACGGTGTTCTTGCTATGCCATGCCATAGCTGATATATATTTGCACTCACAAAAGAAAATTATACTGTCAAAATCAATTCGATATGAAGGTTCGTATTGTAAAATATAAATTCTGTAGTTTGAATGACAATGTGTTAGATATAAACTCTAATGAGCATAAGGATAAAGAAGCCTGAATTACATTATATGTTGTGTTCGTAAAGAAAGCGGTGATTTATTCAAAGAAATCAACAAAAGTATTTACAAGATCACGTGACTGAAAAAAAATGAAATTATTTCAGAGGTCATGATTGACCTCACGATAGGCATCTTGTCAAATATTTCATCACTGAGAAACCTTCTCTTTGAATAGACACTTCTAACTACTACGTGCAATGAGGGTACATGTTTGTTTATAAAAGAAAAGGTGACAAACAGAATTGAAGACTCATATAAAAATCTGAGGGGCAGTCGTAATTTAATACTTTAAAATATTTTGCTGTATGTTTAAAGAGGAATCTTTTGAACCTAAATAAAGTGATTATTTTAATATAACTGACAAAAGTAAAAGAGTGGTTTATACTATAAGTCGGAATTTTTTTATGTAAATGTAGCTTAATCTAAACTATTTGCCATTGCTTAGTTGTAAAAGCAGGTTTAAGAAGCTAAAGGGCAAATGAAACAAGTGAAATGTGAATCAATAAACCTTGAACCGAAGTAAATCTAAAGGTATGAAAGAGAAGGCTAAAAGCCTTCTCTTTCATGATCACCTCATTAGAGAAATATTTAAAACGATTAGGAATGAGAATAGCTCAGTAAAAGAATGTTTGAATAATAAATATTATGAAAGCAAAGATTCTTTGAACTTCTACAGGTTTAAATTAATATTAAATAAAAAAACTTTGATTATACTAATTTTAGCTTCCACCCGCAAAGTGATGAGCGACTAAATTTAAAGTAAAAGATGCTATTCAATTTGTTCTCATTGAGGATAACAGTGAAATACTAGCGTAAAATATAACTTCCATTACATGAGAAACAGATCATTTATAACCATTGATAATAAAAAAATGTTTAACCATGTCCATCACATATGATATATTATCTTATAATGTTTTCAATTTTACGAATATATTCGATTCTCTTTGGTGGATCCAAATTTCGCTTTCTTTAGAAAGAAAATGTGTCCTATCAAAAGTATTAACACTTGACATTAACAAGTAATTGTGTAGTTACCCATATCTACTATTCCCTTTTCTTTCCTAAGCTCCTTTTTGCTTCTCAAGATCAGAAGTTACCCATACCGAGCGCTTCACATCAAGCATCATTCACAAACCGCTATCTTCTCAGGGCCTCAGCTACGTCAACTCTCGCAATAGGGCAATGAAGATACGTAATCTTTGAATTGAGGTTTCCTTAAAAGCAGCTTAGGGAGCCTCTCCCTTACGTGAGTAGTGAGACAGAATTACTTATATGGGAGGAATCAACTTTCCCAGGGAGGAAAAGAGAGTAGATTGATGCAAAGTCAAGTGATGTTGCTATAGTCTATTCGATAGGGCTTGTAAACATTACCCTGGGTTACGTTTCTGATTCTCAGGAACAAATTGCTTGATACAGCTCACAAGATCACTATTAAGAAAGCTCCTAATTGATTAAAAAGTTAACTAAATAAGAGAATATTATGGTGTTAATTAATCTCACAAGTTTTATATCTTTTAGTTTCACTCAAGATGATATAAAATGATAAAGGACTACGAGCATCTTAAATAAAACAACGATGATAATTATAGGTTAACCCAGGCGCAACAAAATAAAAACAAATGCGCTTGGCTCTTAAAGTTACTACGCCTACACAGTTTCTCAAATTCTGAGAAATGCGCATATTATATTAACTTCTTTATTTGTTGATTATAACTTTAATTGGAGGCATAAAAATTAATGAGGCTTTTTCATTGAGTAAATGAAAAATGAGGAAAATAAATAACGAGAGGAAATATAGAGGTGACAAAAATATAGACAATAAAGACTTTAATGCGTGCCTGTTTAAATATAAATAGCCATAATAAAGCTTTTGGCGATATTAAACAAAAAAAGGATAGCAACTGGGCCAGCTCGCTAAAAATATTAACCTTATTTCACTCTATATGATGATGCAAATACAATATGGCCAATTTATACATATACTTACATTCTTAGCTCTTGTTTTCTCTTTAAGGATTCGTTTGTAAAAAAGGTCATGATAAGTATGAAAGAATAAGGAGAAAGAGAAGGAATCCTCTCCCCCGTACTTCCCAAGTTCGCGGTTAACCGCTCTAAATTCGTAACTTCTAAAATTGTTATATACATTGAAGTGCTTTGTAATAAAAAAAAAAAGATATTATATGAAATATCTCTAATTATTATGGTAATCATAGAAAACCTTCACTGCTGCCAAAATATCTTAATCGTGGAAATTTAACAATTTTGTTAAATAATTCAGTATTTAAAGCAATTACTTAATATTCGATAAAGCGTAAAATACTAGAAGATTACTAGTGATTTCTTCTCTATTAGCCATGCCTGCTTTAATTAACGAATGTTGTATATTGACTCCTCTTTTCATTAGGGTGGTCATTGTTAGTAAGGAAAATTGACCATAGATTCCTTGTCGGTGGGTTAGTATCATTTTACTCACAGTAAATTTTGTGAACTTTCAATTATTATCATATTCCATGGTTTAGGCCAACGGTCTATTTTGAACAGATATAAGGGAGATGCTGAGCGCAGAATACCAGAAATGTGTCTATGAATAGGTCGAAATTTAGCAAGAACTCTAGTATTGCTCAATTTTATGAATGGTTATTTAATCAATAGATGTTTTGCCGGGATCATTAGTACGTAGAGCACTAACAAATATAAGTAAAATATGTAGATTTTATCTAATATATATTCGTTCTTTCCCGCCTACCTTCTTACTTATGTTACTATCAATATCATAGAGCAATTTAAGGAAATTCAATAAACAAGATACAATAACCTAATTCTGCGCTTGTAATAAATCCTTTTGTAAATTTCTTTTAAACTTCTATTAACCTAAATAAAGCCTATTTGAATGTGATAGAAATAAACTCTGGTTTCCATCTAAGAAATTCAAACGAATTAATGCGGGCTAACGTTGATAAATAATAAAATTCCCCCAAATAAATCTTTTAGGGAAATTTTATTATTTATCAACTTTAGCCCGCATTTTTGTTCGGTTAGCTCTTATTCTGAATTTTAGGGAGCTATAAACAACCAGTCCTTGACTCGTTTATTCTTTCAATAACGCTTTAAATTAATATATCTTTTATGTCAATAAAGAAAAATATATAATGCCAAATAAATGTTTTTCAATTTAAATTTTGTAGTAATTTTTTGTGTAATTTTTAGTATATTAAGAATATAAAAGCAAAGTGGTAAATTTATCTTCGTCTGTGATTAGAAAACCTTCATTATTATTCTTTGTGTAAAGTTAAAAGTCTATTCCAGATTGACAAACGTTTTATTACTCGAAGTTATGATGTAATGATTTCTTTTGCAGAATTTTAGAAAAAATGTGGGCAAAAATCAAAGGCGGAAAAGATTATCTAATACAATAGGATTTTGGGAGGCCTAAAATTTATTATATTACTCTAGGTTGTTAAAAATAA
Organism: Ceratothoa steindachneri; assembly: GCA_963969495.1. Classification (NCBI taxonomy): domain Eukaryota; kingdom Metazoa; phylum Arthropoda; class Malacostraca; order Isopoda; family Cymothoidae; genus Ceratothoa; species Ceratothoa steindachneri. The sequence continues at coordinate 193,548,016 of OZ018323.1, read as the reverse complement.
TGTCGGTTAGGGCTGAAACTCCACGAAGAAATCAAAGCTAAGCCTGTAGTTGCATGTAGAAGACAATTAATTGTGTGTCTCAGAGTCGATATTTCTGTGTCAGACAAATTACGAAAGATTTGTGTCTGCTGATTACTGTCAAGTTGCATGTGTCAAACTTTCAAAGCATTACTTGGACTTACAGTTCGCAAGTTCTGCTTTATATAATTTCAATGGCTGTCTCCTTTGGTTGCATTTAATCACATATCATTTTAAATTACTTAATAATGATGAGCACACCGTAATATTATATAGACGAGGGTAATTGTTGCACTCAGGGTACTAATTATACGTTGAACAAGGTCTGCTGACCAAAGTCGGTTGCTCTGACTTATTCTGATTTATGACCTTACGAACTTCAAAACTATCAATAATTCCGAAACTAACCTTGGAGGACCTTAGCAGTTATATCATTGGAATGAGAATGTAAAACAACAAAGGTGATTCAAATTTCATTAGAATCGGCAGAACAGTTATGATTTTATTACCAAATAATTCCCGGGCTAACCTTGGTAGGATCTTGACAATTATTATATCATTTGAAGGAGAATGTAAAATAGAATAAAGATTTCCAATTTAGTTAGAATCGACCGAATAGTTACGTTATTACCAAAACCAAACAATTCCTGGGCTAACCTTGGGAGGATATTGACAATTATATACTTTGAAGGAAAATGTAAAACAACATAAAGATTTCAAATTTCGTTAGAATCGGCCGAATAGTTATAATGTTATTACAAAATCCAAAGAAGCAAAACGGAGAGCGACGGTCGACGGTCGGTTGGTCCTATAAATTAAAGGCTGGCTTCTAATGAAAACATTTATCTAAAAAAGAGAATTGTATAGGGTTTTGCGCTTAGCAATACTTGTTTTAACTGGCATGCAAATAAAAGTTGTTGGATATATAGGAAAATATTATTTTAATTCCTAATATATGTACCATATTAGGTTTATTTTTCAACATTCATTTGCTCTATAGATTTTCCAAAATAATATTTTCCTGCTTTATATTTTATCCAAGTCTGAGGAACAGAAAAAAGGAATGTAAGCTACTGAGTAGTACCGAACGGAACAGTGTAGACAGTTTTCTTTAAAAAAATATATGACAAACTGAGTACACCTTAATTTAATTAACATGAATCATATAAATTTTTTAAGTTAGGTCCCGCATTCGATTTAATAGTCGGAAAACTTTGTACTACCATGGAGGAGCATTCTTGGCCTGGACTAAGTGTTAACGGGATGAGACAGCAGAGGATCTAAGTAGTGTGTAAATCAGCGCATTAATGGCAAATTTAATGAGAAATTAAGTATGCGGGTGTTTTCGCATCACCTAACGCAGCAATACTAGTCCAGAGAAACGAGATTTTCAATTTTTTTTTTCAAAAGTATCTCCACATCTATGTAAGATGTTTTTCTTGAAAATTATATTTAATTTGGCAAAAATAGATATGAAATTAAAAAATAATTATCAATAAAAGTAATTAATAATAATAATATTTTTGGACGACATAAGGTTTTATATAAACTTTCCACGTCTTCCCCCAAATAGTTTTATCAATGGCAACCATACCATATCCTCCCACTTGAAAACAAGCGCATTTAATTTATTTATAAATGCTGAGTCATGATGCGCAAGTTTCTCATTCAGGAGTTCTTTCGGTATTCCTCAATTTGGACGAATTGTACCAGTAAGCAAAGTATGTTTAGATCATAAATAGCACACCAACCGAGGACTTGCATGAAATTATCTACAAATATATGACGAGCTTAAAGAAGTACAGACCTTGATAATTCAATAGCTATGCGTTCACTCGACGAAAGTAGATTTCAATCAGCATTTGCAGGAAAAGGGCCATAAAATTTATTATAATTGTTACAAAGGTTATAATTGTAACAGCTCCAAAGATTTTTACTATTACACATAAAGAATAATTTTATTCCAAAAGGAGTACGTTTCCTCCTTGTAAATTGACGAATCTTAAACGACCCTTCCATAAAACAAGTGCTTCATCGATTACAATGTGTTTACCAGCTTCCACATTATTAATTGAAGTAGCTGTTAGTATTGATCAAAAAGTATCCAAGCGACATGAACAAAATCTTTTTGACATCTTTTACCTCACTAAACAGCAAGAATTTCATGATCGATAAATATCTATCCCTACGCATAATTGAGATAGTACAGTAAAACAATGTCTTGCTCTATCATTTATACCACGATAATATATGATATAATATAATTAGTAATGAATTTATCGAAACACTCAAGAATTGTTATGTTTCAGTAAATGAAACTGTGGGTTGTATAACTGTAATTTTGCACGAATTCGGGCAAAGGATTAGTCCTTTTATCATCAAATATGTCAACCACGCGTTTGCATCCATTTGATAACTCAATCGATTCATATACGTCTTCACTGAAGCTATCATCATTATCGTAATTTTTCATGATTCAAGATCAATTTCCATGGGTGATGGTAACTGTCATTATCACTGCTATTATCACTAATATTCGACCTAATGAACTATGGTAATTAGTTAATACTATTACAAAATGAATAACTCACGCATGTGCAAAACAATAGTGAGAAAAAAACGAAAGATGAATAATGTTATAATTTACTTTCCTGGATTTAGATCCTCCTACAATGTCCACAATTGGTTATTTCTTCATGGCATCATCAAAAGTCACACTAAGCATTACGAAGCAATAACTGTTGAAGTCTGAGCCCGTTACGATAAATAAAACTTTAAAGAAACGAATATAAATTATGACAAACGCGCGCCTGTTATCGGAGGTGGACACATGAGTTCTATGACGGGCGCACGCATATCAACGTGGGTTAGGAAACTTTAGTTATGAGGGTGTGAGAAGAGAATTCGGGTTTGCTGCTGGTCTACCACAATGTTGTTGTTTGCCTAATGCTAATTTTAGACTCACTAGATCACCTACTTTTTGAGCGAAAATTAATAAATAGCACACAGTTATTGCAAAAATTTATTTTAGCCTCTCCTAAACTTGGAGTATAAATTTTATTACTTATAATAAGCTTCTCTTCACGTTAATATTGGGAGAGAAAAAAATAATTCTAATTATAGCTAATTAAAAACTTTTAGGATTTTAGAAAATTGTGCCTGGCTAATTTGGAATATAGAGACGGAAGGAATTTTTCAATGTATGAAATTATCATGAATTTAGATATTTCAATTCTGCCTTCGAAGAATAAACCATCAATTCCCGGGAATTCATTGAGTTAGTATATTTATAGGAAACCATCAGTTTGCGGATTTTTATGGTCAATCATGTAAACATCGTATTAGCTACACAACTGATGCTATGTTTAATTCGTTTCTTGAAAATAGTTTAGAGTAGGATCTGGATTTTATTTTGAATATCCTGGCGGGTCCCTTTTGAGTACTTCTACAATACAGAAATACACTTTGAGGCAACTCAAGTTGTTCTGTTGGAGGCAGTCGGACTATTAATGATTTCTCTATTTGTTCAGTTTTTAAAATATCGAGCTGCCCTTCTGCCTGGCTATTTTCGGACAGCACAGCGGCGGTCTTTCTGCTTAACAAAGGGGCCGTCCTCAAATATATTATAATATTTATTTGATGTCAAAAACTTTGACTTTCCCATTATTTGTTTGTTCACAGGAGGCCGGATGCGACGTGGGTCGCTGTAAAAGCAACCTCACCGATTATCCAAGTCCCCCTACTAACTTATTTGCGAAGAATCAGCGAAGTCATCATCATCTAAGTCATGACTTCATAATTTGCTGACTATAGGAGGATAAACTCTGAGGTTGCTCGGGACTCAAGAAGGCAGAAGAACTCAGTCTGCTCGTATTTATTAAAAATCTTTTCTTAATAAACTAAGTAAAGGAGTCAAGGTTAAGCTCAAGGAGGGAAGGAAAACGTTTGGCAAACGTATTACCCCAAATAACTGCTAATTGAAGATTCATGTGCTCGTAGGTTAAGTATAGAATACCTCCTGTCACTAAGTGAGGGTTTGCCCCCCCAAACAGCATTTGCCCACAATTCAACACTTTTACTCCAAACTAAACCTTCTAAATTTTGCAATATAACGAGATCCTCATTGCATTCAGAACTCCTTGGTTGTGGGGTAAAATGAACCCGCAAGAAAGCCCTGATAACGGAATGAGAACAAGAGGGTCCCTAAAAGACACGAACAGAAATCCTTGGAAAGGCGCACGCATAGCGTAGGCCTATTAAGGTAGGAGGGTCTGGGAGTTCACTACTAGGCAGCTATTTAAGGGCATAATTGACCACCGGGGACTGGGAAAATTAGCGAATAAACTTCAAGACGTATCATGGAGCAACGATGCCCGAAAGAGGCTTAGTTATTTGAAACCTCTACGCAGAAATCAAGGTCGCTCTAGTAAAACTGAATGATACTCAAGCTGGATACGTGGCCATTCGCTATAAAGCAGAAGATGTGGAAAACCTCGTTTCAGAAGGACACTGTAAAAAATTGGACTTTCTTCCAAATTTACTCCCTAATTCATAGCCAATAGATCCATTTTATGCAGGAAGATCGACCTCTGTGTGGGCTCACATACAGGAGATGAAATAAAACAAGAACTGGAAGCACAAAACGCATTTTCCAAAATATTGAAGGTCATCAATTTCGGAAATCACGCGCACGTATTCAAAGTTGTGTGCGACTCCTCAGAGATGGCAACAAAGGCAGCAAACCAGCATCTACTAGCATACGGATTGCGAATCTACCCGGAGAATATAAGAAGGAAGATATTTTTAAACATTCAGACAGTCCTTGAAATTTTATACCCTGGAATAACGTACATCAAGAGGAATGAACATAGAAAAACAACAGTTTGCTCTGAATACTGCAAAGAGGGGTATAACTTCAGAAATTCTACGAAGACCTCAAAAAACTTCAGAAACTGCGGAGGCCCCCATAGAGCCATGGGTATAAACTGTCTAAAAAGAAAAGATGCTATAAACAGAGAAGATAGGAATTCGACCTAAAAAGAAGCATAAAAATGAATCGACTTATCCAAACGTAGCAAAAACAGGAATTAAGGAAACCTAAAGTTCTAAACATCAAAGAAGGAAGGAACAGAATTTGTAGTACTTTACATGCATGATGTAGTCGCATATTCAGAAGATCGCAATGATTGGCTCCGTCTCATACACCCTAAATATGAAGTTGGAGAAAATTAGATAAAAATGTGGTTTACTAAGGACACACCTTCTGCTCCGTTCTTCGCAGTAGCAGCGTTGGGTAATATTAAACTACACAATACTCTTATAAATAAATCACTCACTGAAACACAGGACAAAGAAGATGAATCCAATAAAGAAAAACAAACAACAGAATACACCACAACAACGGAAGAATAAGACAGAAAAAACCCATGTGGTACAAAACAAAGAAAACAAAAAAGAAAAGACAAAGAAAGAAAAAAATACAAAAGTAAACACAGACTCAGATTCGGAATCGGAAACGGAAACAACGAAAGAAAATCAGTCAGAACAAGAAGGGTGTATCAAGGAAGAGAGTGATTTTAAAATCACCGTCCTAGTCAACCCTAACGAATCTTTTCCCAAAAAATAGCATCACGAAAAAATCATTAAGCAAGTGAAGAACAAATCGTGTTAGTAGGTATTTAACTCACACCACGAAGAAAGAACAACAGGAAAACTCCTCATGGAGAAAAAAATTAGGATCTTGCCCAGTAATATTAAAAGACCAAAATTTGAGGCCTTCGAAATAGCCGAATATCGTAGATGGCAGAAGATGTGAACAAATTAAAACACTCCAAAATAAACTTAAAGAAGAAACTAAACAGATACGGACAGGGGAAAGACTAAGATGGATCCAGTCAGTAAACTTGAGATAATACATTTCAATACAAAAGGATGGATATAAAAAAATTGCATTAGAAATTTATTGAGAGAAATCGACCCGGACGTGATAACAATCTCAGAACATGGTCTACAACTCACACTGAAAAAATAAAAAATATACAACTATAAATATATACCCTATAAACGAAAGATATTATGAAACATGAATAGCGATTAAAAAAAATTACATACCAAAGATTGAGGCAATTGGACCAAGCTTAAATAGCTATAACTATAACTGTCACTATAGCAGCATCCTACCAACCTCCTAGGTAAAACTATCTCTTTATTCATAATTTTATGAAGATATTTAGAAGCAGACAGCCAACTATACTCTTGGGTGATCTGAACACCTACTGCATAGAATGGGTTACAGATAGAAAAACAAGTGTGGCGAAAACTTGGAGATATTTCTAGATAGAAATGTAATCCCGAGAATTGGGCCTGATTTTGCGACCTATATTGCTGGAAGAAGCACAACAAATCCAGACATTATACTAAGTAGAATAAGCATGCATTTCAATTTACATACGGAACATAAAGCTACCCCCTTCAGCAACCGTATTGCTATAGTGGTTCTAATAAACCAAAACCCAATACAGGTGGCTATTTCTAAAAGGAACTATGCAAGAGAAAATTGTAACAAGTACAAGGAAACATTTAGGAAGTACAGACCGACCCCATTGGAAAGGATGAGCAAAGACCAATCGATGCCGAACTGGAAAAAAATAAAGACAATTGAAGAACCAGACAAGAAAAACATCCTATGGATAGAATAAAGAACACTAATCCACACTAAATGGAAAACTGAATTGAAGAAGAAAGCCAAAAATATAATGGAAACAAACGAAACAATAAAGTAACAAGGCCCATATATACAGGTATATAGAAAACTACAACGACTGAAAGGTGAAATGCTGTACTATTAGAAGAACAGCTGAATGAAGAGGAGGATAACTAATAGATAAAGTAGAGCGAGAAAAATGCCCGAACAAAGCATAGCAGACTATAAACAGAATAAAAGAAAGGCCAAAAAGGAAAACCATCAAGCTGAATGACGAGAATGGAGTCCCAACAGAAGCTACCCAATTAAATAAAACGAAACTCTGGCAGCATTGGGAAAAATCTTATGAATAACAACGAGGACAATCCCAAATCGAGAACCAAACGGATCAAATTGTAGGAATGTTCTTCCGAGTTAAAAACAATGGGATAGCCCCTGGGCCGTCAGCTAACAAAGCTAGGGAGCAAAATATGGGTGCTCACGCAATTGTCACCAGAGAAGAGGTTTTGAGTACAATGCACTCATTTTCAAACAGAAAACACCCGAACCATCGGGGTTGACGAAAGTTTACTTTACAACAGCGCCAAATTACATATTTGACGAAATTACAAAACTGTTTAATGGCTGCCTAACTATGGGTTACTACCCAGATAGATTTAAACCAGAAAAAATGATCTTCATTGCTAAGCCAGACAAACCACGGAATCTCGCTAGTCTACTTACTTGACAAAGTCTTGGAAAGGAACATTAATAGAAGATTAGTACATCAACCATATTGAAAATGAAGGCTACAAAAAATTTAAGTTTGGGTTTAGAAAAACCAAAGCACACGAATGGCACCGGCAATTTTTCAAGGAAAATATCGCAAAGCCAAAGCCGAGAAAAACACACAAAGTCTGGAGTGAATGATTAATCTACAAGATTCTTCGGTTGTGCATAACTAACAACATGGAACGCTTATTCTGCACATATGTTCGAAATGGATAGGCGTACATAGAACTAGATAGATACAAGGGACCAACCTTCAAACTAAGGGCTAGAGTGCCACAGGGGGGAGGGTCTAAGCCCGACACTCTACTCAGTATACACTGCAGATATCTCTAGACCAGTAACATCAGGAACCATAAGCATGCAGTAGGAAGACGATATCATATAGATTGTGACGACTTCTTGGACAAGACTATTAACATTTCAAAGAATTCAAAACAATGCCATCTATTGGATAACAAACACGAGAGGGAGAGGCGGCAGAAGCTTTGGGGGCCTATATATAGAGGCGCCAATATATGGGCTAATATAGAAGATATAAACCAAATATTATACAACGAGACAAACATTGAAGAACATAATAGAATGAATTTCGGATATACAAGCAGTAGTAACAAACTGCAAATCGAAGACACAGCAATGCTCACCTAGAAAGATTATAAAACAGATGATGACAAGACCAAACAAGATAAAAACAGGAAACAAGACAACGGCTTGAAAAACAAAAAGATGGATGACCCCGCTGTGACGCAGAGTCCCCCAGCCGAAGTGCATGTTAACAAAAGAAATGGTAATTATGGAAACATAAGGAGAAAGCCTAGCATACCCAGCCTCTAAGGTCAACAGCCCCTACTGACGAACAACAGAGAAAGAATGGTCAGGTGGAGAGTGAGTATAAAATACGGATTAAAAAACTAGAGAGAACAAAAATGATAAGAATAATAATAATAGTAAACTGTAGATCTGGTAGATAAATTTTGCTCTACCCTCCCCTTATCCTACTCTACCCCCACTCGTTCTTTGGGCAGGCCAACTAGGGGTAACTAGTAACCTTCAACGCATTTCATAAATTTAACTTTCCATTTCCTTGTCTACTCATCACTCTAAAACCTCTCCCTTTTTTCGCACGGGAGTCGGATCTCAGCCCTCTTCCTGCTTATTCTAAAGTTTATAGAGTGCAAATCTTTAAGTCGTTTCGCATATGTTTAAATAGTTAGCACCAACATTATGTACAATAATAAAGGGGTACATGTGCATAAAACAAAAGAATAGCTGTTAGCGCGACTAAGAGCATCGGCGAGGTTGCTTTCAGAAGGAACCCACGTCGCATCTGGCCTCCTACGAACAAACAAGTAATGCAAATACCCTGGCAGAATGGCAACGACAAAATAAAAGTCAAGCAATAAATTCCATGAGAAAGGCGGGGTAAAGGTATCGTTGACTAAGGTAACGGCCAAACAGCTCGAAGAGGATCCTTCTTAGTGCCCTGGTATGGCATCCAAAGACGCCACTCCCCATTTTGAGTCGGGTGGGGTGGAACATCGTGACCCATTCGGACTACAACATGGCCCCAAGCAGGACCAACTTTTTGTATCGTCTGTAAGCCAGCTAAGCCCGGAAGCGAGGAAATTATGTTGCTCTACAAACTAAACTCGTCACTACACCTATACGAGCCCAGCACGGATAACCCTTGGGGGCATGATAGGCCCAATCCAATGGGAAGCGAAGACGGCGAGACATCTTAACCGTTAAATGGGACATTTCCTATAGCATGTGGTCCTCGTCATCATTATTCGTGACAATAAATAATACCCTATGGGCGCACCTGATTTAGCCTAGACTTCTAGCACTCCGGCACCGAGTAGGGTATCCAGGAGCGGGAAGAGCAGCGGATCCGATGTGGCGGTGCCCTCCCAAGTTCACACACATACCCGAATGCCTTCGTGATGTTGGAAGAAAAGGGAATGCCCCAGCAGACCGTACCTGGGATAAAATTGTAGATAAGCCCCTGACAAGGGTTATTAGCATTATTCCCACGGCCTATGGGGTCGAACATATTCACCTCACCAGCGCGGTATCGCTCCTCACCGCCGTCGTCCTTGCGTAACTCGCCCCTGTAAGGAGCGGGGCAATTTGCCATCCTAGCCGCCATGCTGAAGCGACTCAGCATCCTGTCCGACCCCAGCTTAGCCTTTTCTCCTTCCTTCAAAACACTTGTTTACTTGCTTTTCATAGAACCTCTCCCACTACATTTTCTGGTTAGCCTCTAATTTCACATGGTAGATGCTGACCTTATTCTCAATCAACCGTCCCGGATCGACGCTAAGGAGGGAAGGGACAATGTTGCCTAACCCCTGAGCTCCGGTCTGGGGAGGCTGGTTTTTAACAACCTACTTCATCCCCACCCATACCTTCCTCACATCCCTTTTCCTCTCGACTTCAAAATCTATCTTTTTTACGCCGTGTTCAAGGTGGAGCCGCCATGCCGATGGACTGCCAGGCCACTAGGCGGGAGGGGTGGTCCCAAATGGCGGCGCCTGGCTCTGCCAGGCCTGTAAGCACCTCTTGCGGTGTGGGTAACTGCGAGAGGTGATGAGCTATTGCGTCGTGTATAAAAAAGAGGGTCACCATTCCCATGTATGCAAATAAAAAAACAAAAAAATCTCTCCCCATTCCCCCTTGTACATCAACGGAGCCGCCCTCGGGCAGCGTTACCAAATAAATGGAGTTTCCCCCCCGTGTGCTTGCGCAATGGACATTGCATATTTCTTTAACTGGAGAAGATGCTTACCCCTCTCCTACGCCTACGGGTGAAGGGCAATCCTTCTCACCCCCTTCTCTGGAGGTGCTTTCGGTTACCTCCCTATTTCCAGCTGCAGGCCCTCCTTTTTTATTAAGGGGACTGCCAAGAAGGCCAGCAGGCAGCTCATTGCCGACCGCGTTTCGTGTATGCGGCTCTGTAGGGCAAATCCCTTTAGAGGGGAGAGTGAAGTCAGGCCCCTTTTGTCGCTTCCCTCAAGAGACCTACTGGCAAGAATTTTAAACCTTGCCAAGGTCAAGGCCTGTGCCTCCCTAGACAAGACTGGAGACACTGCCAAGGGGACCTGCGATGTCCTGGGAGGGGATGGCCAACTGGAGGCCCCTCCTGTAATAGACATGGTCCTTGAGGAAAGCCAGCCTCAGACGGTAGGGCCTTTCATGGGGGGGGGGATCCGGGCTCGGCGCAAAACAGCGAACCCGAATCCATCCCTAGGCAAGTTCTTCCTCAATTGGCTAGGGTTTCAAAGGCAGTACAAGTAGGGCAGGAATCTCTTCCGACCAGTGCCCCTGCGACCACCAAGACCTTGTCTATTTCAGAGAAGGACCTGGCTGGGGCAGGTCTATTTGGCCTAGGAGCTTATGCTGGGCGAGGTGAGAAGCAGGTTCATTCTCCGCCCTCCTCTCCAAAAAAGAAAAATACTAAGAAAAAAAGACTAAGAAGACTCGGGGCTCCTCTCCATCCGCCGAGGCTGCCAGAATGGATGGGTCTGCTGCCACTTTGGTAAGCGACCAAGCCAATATCGGCACATCCTGGCCCTTCTGCCCTCCCGGGAGCGGAGCCCCCGACTATGACAAAGAATAAAAGTGCACAGGGCGGATCATCGATGACATCGGGGCCCCTCATTCAGAGGTTACCTGGCGTTTTCGAGCCCGCTGGTTTCAAATGCTTCCTCATTTTTCGCTCCAATGATGGCAGAATGTTTTCCAAGGACAACATGATCCATCAGAGCAGAGGATTAGCTAGTGCAATCGGTAGAAAGCCGAAGGTGACCCGTTTCTCGGACGGGAGCCTTCTGGCGAATGCGGCGAATCCCGCCGAGGCGGCCAAGATAAGTGCTCTTCGGACACTTCATGACACCTCGGTGAGTGTGACGCTGCACTCTACCATGAACTTTGTGAAAGGAGTAGTTTATGCGAGGGAACTCGTTGACTACTCCATTGAGGACATCACCCTAGAGCTGGCCGACCATGGGGCGGTCAAGGTTGAAGGTATGATAAGAAAACAGGGAGGGGCCTCGAGACCCACCCCTACACTCTTCGTCACGTTCGACTGTGACAAGCTCCCTGAGTCGGTGCGTGCCGGTTGGTAGTGCTACCACGTGAAGGCATTCGTGCCACTGCCGCGGAAGGGCGATTACTGTCACCGCTTCGGCCATACGAATCGATCATGTAGACGTGCAAAGTCAAAGGCACCCGAAGTATGTGTAAATTGCTCCAAGGTCGCACACGATAAGTCCAAATCGTGTGTGGCTAAGTGTGTCAATTGCGGAGAGCCGTAGCCTGCTTAATCGAAGCAATATGGTGCATAGCTCCTTGAGAAAGAAATCCTGGCCGTTGAGGCCTATGATGGACTCCTATTCCGCGAGGCTAACGACTTGGTCCTGCCGCGCCCAGCTCTGCCTGGGACGTCATATGCCTCAATAGTTAGAAAGGCACCCTCTGCTTCTGGCCCATCCAGGCCAATAGCACGGTTGTTTCCACGCCCATTCAGAGCCCTTCTGCGGGCTCTACTCAAACCGGGCGCTCCCCAGGTAAAGCTGGCGGCAAAAAGGGTTCATACCCAGCCTCGGCTAAAACCAGGGCTCTCCCTTCTTCCCACAGCCTGACCGTTTTACGTAAGGCGAAAGAGTCATGCACCTCTACTGAGTCGTTAGACTCACAGAAGGGAACACCCCAGAAGTTGTTCGGTAGGCTATATTCTGGGGTTCCTAAAGCTGTCCCCCAAAAGGAGGACAGCAACAAAGGAGCTACGGCTCCTTCGCCCAAGCCTATTGGTGGAGCGCGTGACTCGGATACGGTGGTTCCTCGTGAAGAGGGCCCCCCGCCTCCCCCGGCATTTCCCGCCTAAGGTTTCGAGGCGGAAGGAGAAGAAGACTTGCATGGCGAGCCATACCTCCCCCAATAAGTCCTTCAAGGCCACAGCGAGTTCAGCGCTTTTTCCGGCCAACAGCGCCCGGGGTTCTGCCCCCGGGAAGCGTACGGCCATTCCCGTGAGGGCCTTCAATTCGAGGATGGCCATCGCGTCTCCCCCGAGCTATGCCTAGAGGGGATATTCATTTAATGGAATTGCCGTGGACTCTGGGCCAACTGGGAGGAGCTGCGGAATCTCGTCTCGTCCCGTTCCCCGTTAACTATCTTTTTGCAGGAGACCATGCTAGGCGCGTGCCCCCTGCCCGCCCTCCCGGGGTATAAGGGTCTCGCAACCCCACCACCGCGGGATGGCCGGGCTAGGGGATGCGCGTTTTACACCAGCATTGATGTCTCCGTTCTTCCTTTCTCTTTAGATACCTGCTTTCAGGCAGTGGCTGTGCAGCTGCACCTGGATAGGAGATATACTATTTTTTCTGCGTACATTCCACCGTCAGCTGACTTCAACGCGGGGGACTCCGCCGCGTCGTGGCACGGTTGCCGAGGCCCTATCTCTTGCTTGGAGATCTGAACGGCAGGCATCCTCTCTGTGGAGATTACTGTATAAATTCCAGGGGACAAGTCCTTGCCGATCTGATAGAAGAGCTTGATATGGTTGTCATAAACGTGGATGAATTTTCGCATCAATGTCCGAGAACCACTTCATTTTCTTGCCTTGACCTATCTTTGTGCTCTTCGGATGCACAGCCTGATTTTGATTGGGAAGTGGTTGATGACCTCCATGGTAGTGATCAGTTTTCCATTCAAATATCATTTTCAGGGCAACTGCCGCCTGAGAGCGCACCTCGGTGGTGCTTGGCGTGGGCGCGGTGGCCTGTATTTCAGGAAATGACTAAATTCTCAATCTCAGTCGAGGAGTTTAGGTCGGCAGATAAGGCCGTTGATTTCTTCTCCGGCAACCTCATCGCCGTGGGCCTGACTACTATTCCTAGGACGTTTGGCCGTTTTGCAGGCCGACCACTCCTATGGTGGTCGGCCGAGTCTGAGACGGCCCTCAAACAAAAGCGTTATGCATACATGCGCTATAAGCGCGGCCCGAACGATTTCAATGTCGCTGAATTTTGTCGGGCTAGGGCTAGGTTCAGATATATTTCGAAGCACACCCACCACTCTTCTTGGCGGGCATACATGTCTTCACTTAACGGGAAGACCCCTTTAGCAGAAGTGTGGAAGCGAGTCAAAAGGATTCGGGGCAAGTTCTCGCAGGATCCCCCTCACGTTCTCTAGGAGAATAGGACTGCAATCTCAGACCCCGCATCCGTGGCGGAATCCTTCACGCCTGCTTTTTCCGCATTCTCTAGCCAGGATGCTGCTCTGCCAGCATTCAATGCACGTGGTCATGTCGTGGAAGGCGGCCCGCTGGACTTTACCTTCAGAGGGGAAGAACCCTTCAACGACAAGTTTACTGTGATTGAGTTGCGCTTCGCTCTCGCTTCGTGCGCGATCACCGCCCATGGTCCAGACGATGTCCCGTACGCCATGCGTCGACACTTGGGTGGGTGAGGCATGGCCTTTCTGAGTGTAGGGTCTTCTCCCAGATTCTTGGCGAATCACTACCGTGCTCGCTTTTCGCAAGCTGGAAAGAGATCACTCAACTCCGACCGGTTTTCGCCCAATCTCTCTAACCTCTTGCGTGTGCAAGTTGATGGAGAAATTGGTAAATGTTATACTAGCCTTTTTTCTGGATAGCGTAGGCCATCTTTTTTCTGCACAGTGCCGCTTCCGAAAGTTCCACTCCACGTCGGATGCTCTGCTCCGACTAGAAAATGCCGTCTGCGACGCTTTTCTTCGTAGACAGCACTAAGCCACGGTCTTTCTTGATCTGGAGAGTGCCTATGATACCGAATAACGATACGGTATCATGGAGATTCTCCACACGATGGAGACAAGGGGACGCCTCCTAGTCTTTATATCTGAGTTTTTGCGAGATCGTCGATTCCTCGTACGGATGGGGTGAGCTCTCTCCGACCCAGAGGAGCAGGAAGAGGGAATCACGCAGGGAAGTTTCCTCAGTGTCACACTCTTTACCCTGAGCATCAACGGTATCACCTTGTTGCTACCAGAAAATATTCTCGCTACTCTCTACGTGGGCGAACTTTCAATCTCTTTTGGCGCGGCCCAGCTGCCAACTCTGGAGCGTCGACTTCAACAGCCATTGAACCGCGTCTATCGCTATGCCGAATCGCACATGTTTCGGTTTTCTTTGGCCAAGACTATGGTGGTGCATTTCAGCCACCATCCAAGCCTCCATCCCGACCCAGATTTGTTTCTTAATGGGGTGCGCCTGGATGTGGTGTAATCGCACTGTTTCCTCAGTCTTGTATTCGACCGACGCCTCAACGGGAAAGATCATATTCGCTGTTTTAGGGTCTCTTGTATCCCCGCTCTGGATATTCTCCGATCCTTGACCTTCAGCGCTTGGAGTGCTGATAGGTCTACTGACTTACCTATCTACCCATCCTTTGTTCGTTCGAAGCTCGACTTTGGATGCGAGTTTTATGCATCCGCAGCCGAGCGTGTATTTCGGAAGGTGGACTCGATCCACCACACTGGCCTTAGCTTGGCGAACGGGGCCTTCCGCACTTTCCCCATTAAGAGCCTGTTGGTCAAAGCTGGGGAGATGCAGCTCGCTCTGCGCCACGTGCAGTGCATCACTCGCATGTACGCTCGAGCTCGCCGCCTCCCTCAGTCGCAAACAGTTCTTACTGCATCGGTAGCTGATCTCGACGGTGCCTTTGCCGCCGAGAGACGCCAGTTATACCCTAAGCCATTTTAATAAGGGTCAGGAAACTCTTTCGAGAGGTAGATATAGCTCTCAGGCTGGTGGCGCCCCTGGTTCTGCTCAAGACGCACCTTTGGAGGTTACCACATTAAGCTATTTATCGCCACGCATCTGCTCCCAAAGCTTGTACTGCGCAGGGAGTATTGCATTCGACCTTTTTGGAGCACACCTCGTGTCACGTTGGAACCGTGCCAGTGTATACGGATGGCTCCAAGTCCCAAGAGCGAGTCGGCTTCCACGCCTTATCCCCTCTGTTTGAATTCAGCGGGGCTCTGCAAGGCGCGGCCTTTGTCTTCACGGCCGAGCTGGTGGCAATACACCACTCGGTACGGGAGATTACGCAACGTGCCCAGTTCGGACACCGGATTGTGATCTATAGCGCCTCACAAAGTGCCCTGAGTGCTTTTGGGGCATTGAAATCTCCGCATCCCCTGGTTCGCGATATACCTGACGCCATGGTTTTGGGGAGCTGGGCGATGGCGAGATTATCTTCTGCTAGGTTCCTGGACATGTAAGAATTGCGGGGAATGAACACGCCGATGAGGGCGCCAAAGAGTCTGCAAGGACTCTGCGACCGGACCAGCGTTTGGTACTTGCTCACAAGGACTAGATGGCAGGAATACGGGCAGCTCTTCGGACTGCTTGGCAAAGAAGATGGGAGACGGTCGAAGGGAACTTATATTTGAGTGCCATTGCGCTTCGACTGTTCCAATGGACCTATCCCCCAATTCCGCGACGGCTTGAGGTCGTTTTCTGTCGTCTCCGAATCGGACACCCTCGTCTGACGCATCTCTATTGGATGGAGTACTCGTTTGCGTCCTATTGTGACGACTACTTCGTCCCCAAGACTGTTAAGCACATTCTTGTCGAATGTCTCAGTCTGGGCGATCTTCGCGCACGTTACCTGTTCCGGTACCGGGATGGGTGGGGTCGCTACCGCCTGTCCCTTGTAGTCGGGACGGGTTCGTGCACTTTGACTTGTGGACTTGTTAACTTTTGGGGGGAGGCCGGGCTTCTTCCCTTTATTTAGGTAGTATTTTGTTTTTTGTTTCTCTGTTGGTTGCACGCTCCTGCGCCGGGGTGAGGGTGACCTTCCCCCGACGTCTGAGATTGCTTACTAATCTCCTGAGTTTTTTCCAATTTTATGATTGTTATGTTTCACATTCTTATTTTAAAGTAGCCTAGTTCTAGCCTGCCGTGTGTCCGGCGACTTATTCCCAAGTGGGCAGTCGCCAGATGGGCTGTAAAAAAAAAAATCGCGTAACTCGACCTTTGGCTCTAGTAGTGCATCCTAACCAGGTACTCCTAAGGAAAAGTAGAATCGAGCTCATGTGCGGCGTTAGGCGAGTGGGGGGGAGGGAACTTTCATCATCGCATGAAGAGCTGATGCATGTCCTCTGTCCTTGTCAATCATCCACTGCTGATCGTCCTCGGGTGCGCCGCATAGTTCTAGGGCCGCCATGGTGTAGCGAGTTGTGTGTCCACGGTAAGGAGTCTTTAATACTCAGTGAGCGCGAAGTAATCGAGATCACTATCCTCAATAACATGACTCAATGAAGAAAAGCCCAGACCCGGTAGGATGTCCACTTCTAGTTCTAGAGAGGGCAAAGTTGGCGATCGTAGCCATTCACTCATCATAGGAATACTTGAAGGATCGTCAGCACTGACCTTCAAGGCAAGTGGGCAGTCAACCCCTAGAGAGGGAATTGAGATACAGGATGGGTTATCTTCTAATAGGGGAGTGAGAGGTGGGAGTCGGGGGATCCAGACCGAATAAGATATCTTAGATATCCCATACGTCATCCTACGAATTATTTACGCCTACGGGACATAGAGCGTCTATTGTATCTTCTTGCGCTTTCCCTTGAAGTCTTGGGTTGGCGTGCCGGCTGTGTACCTCTCGATACAACGGCGTCATTTTGGTTAACTAGGACACCCTGTTTGTAGATCACCGGATCGATACCTATACCAACATTCGACTACTCTAGATACGTGTGTTCTTCAAAGCATACTTCCTATTGACCAGGGAGGCAAGATATTAAAGTCTGAGGCGTAAGTTTAGGTGTTCTTCCTTCCTCTCAGTCAACTGGAACCTGGCGTTGTTCCATTTGATGGCGTAGGACTATCTCTAGTTGGAATCAAGTGCTGGCCTAACGGCGTCACGGAACGATCTCGCTATTCTCCTACTCTCAAATGCTGGACTGGTAAGAGGTAGAAAACCGCCGACTATTTCTCAGCTTGAGCCTAACTCTTCGAGTCCCCATAGAGTCGAGTGCCTTACGACGCAGCTCCAGCCAGTTGGCCTGCTCAAACGCGCTACCCTTCCTACTCTTAACCGGTGTAGCTGGTCCGGCGGTGGAATGGCCAGTCCCAATAGAAACGAGTTTAAAATCTGACCGTCTTCGATTGGGTGTACTAGGGAGTATACACGTCTGCACAGTAGCACGCAGCGCTTCTGGGTAGATTTAGTAGGAGTCACCATCTTAGAAGGCATGAAGGATAGGTTTTTACAATAATAAATCCTATTTAATAGTTATATAAAGGGATCTTAAAGACAGTAAGTGTAAAACTGCCCCAATGCCTACCTGTGTCCACGATATACGCACTTTTCACAAATAATAATAATAGTAAACGTTGTGCACACGCACCTATTTATTGAACACAATATTGGTTGGAACAATTTCAACATATACCAAACAACCAAAAGATTTATACTATATAAACTTTATATTGTGCTTAAGACTGCTGAGACTATTATCTTTGATCCCAAAACCAATAACTACCGTAAAATCTGACATCAACAATTTATTACATGACACTTTTTTTGTGTTTGCTTTAGAAAATCGCGTTATCAAATAAAGGCTAGATGCTATATATCTAAGAAAAGTCTGAAGGAAGTGGGAGAGGAAGAATCAATGAGAGAGTCCGAATAATATGGATTTGATTACCATCCCAAACCTTTATTAAGGTGACGTCCCTCCATTTTTTTTTTCTCACCGCCTTTTATTCTCTGGTATGATTCCAAACAGAACAAACAAAAGTGTTCACAATATAGACAAAAAATCGATTTTATTTTAGAAAATGACCCAAATAAATGGCCATTAATAGGCTAGAAGACAAATCTATAATAATTTTTAAATAAACTGCCATCCTTTGTTCACATGAACCTAAACTAATTAAGCTCCATGATATTTTCAGAAGAAACCTAGGGATTATATATTTCTTGGGTGGGATGCTACAATGAAATTGGTGAAAACAAAGGAAACAAGGAAAATGAGGTGTAAAATATAATGGGCAATTTTAAAGCAGCATAAAAGACCCTAGAGAGTGTACCAATTACTCTCGTGGCACTACTCCAGGTAAAGTGTTGTACAGGAGCATTACCTTTATTACAATACCTTTTCCCTTGTTTGAAATTGAGTAGGATGATTTAGAGAATATGAATTATCCCTCATGGAAAGGACGCACAACTAACCCGAATACCAGTTGAAAATCAAATATTTATAAACACACGATTGCTGAATTTGACTGTTAAGTTTTACATTAAAGTAATTATTTCAACTTTGAGCACAAAAGCACTTGTTAAACTAGGCAAGATAAGCTATAAACATTCTAACCTCTTTTAATAGGATAAACCCAAAGTTTCACTTTAATCCTAGAATTCTTAATGCGCTACAATGCGATTTTCGTTCATTCTCCCAAATTAGACTTACCTACTTAGGCATTGAATAAAAGTTAATCCCACTCCTCAATAAAATATTACTCAAGTAAGCCTTTTTTTGCAGAACATCTAGAGAAAAAGTTTTGCGAACTAATATATTTTTATATTTTTTCAATAATTACAAAAGATTCGTATTCTCAAAACTATAAAGTAAATTTATCTCATCATTAATATTCCGAAGACGATAAAAAATAAAGTTCCCATAGGTGAAAATATAACCTCGAGAAAATATATATATACTTATCATACATATTTGTTTTCTTTTAGAAAGAAAATGAAAAAAACTCGAGATAAAATGGCTTAGTAACGAAGGATTACAAAATTGAAGAAAGTTTAATAAAATATCGTTGAAACTTTAGCACTCCTAACTGTAAGAAAGAGTAAGTAAATTTCACATAGAATAAAGGCCAAAAATAACTTTGTTCTTCGTAACATAGGATTTGATATTATATTTCTTTTAGGTAACATAGCACTCCAGATTAATATATAGAATGAAGAGCCGTTTACTGTATAAGTTCAAATTACCAATACACGGGAGAACTTGATTTTGATAGAGGAATAGTTTTCGAAGGGAGCCTATCTAAACTGCACATAAGTGCAATCATGTTTTTAAAGATTAAAACTCGCGTTTTAGTCTGTTTATAAAATTACCTTAGTGGTGTTTAAGATTTCAATGTGATATTCTATTTTTCACAGATTATTCCTGTCTTATTTTTAAGTGTGGTGACCATTTAAGCCTTATGCACTTTGAAACGTACAATACTGCTATGTCATTAATGCAGTGATCACTGTTTTCACTCAATTCAAATAATATTTGCTATAAATTGAGCGAGTGATACCAATCCAGCCATCTACGAATGATACCACTTTAGATAATAATAGATCTTCAACTTCCTATAAAGCTTTAATAAAAATATAATATTATCTCCTTAAATCTATCGAAAGATATTTCTCCTTTACTCTAAATACCATACACAGACCGTATAACAATCCGCAACCCTCAGGTATTCCAGTCATTGTTCTGGAAATACTGAAAATATTTATAATAAATAAGTATTCTTTAAGTGAACCCAAAGCGAGGCGCTTGGACAGTCACAGCTAACATATGATGAATTTGACTTTTTGACTACCTTTTATTATTTTTATTCTTTTACATTCAATTTCTTATTCCTTTGTGTTTTCAGATTATTTCCCCATCTTCGTATATTTGATTTTGTTCCCCCTAATACCTAGTGAGTTATATGCACCCATTTATCATCGTCATCATCATGCGTGTCTTCCACAAATCAAATGCATTTTGGCTCACACATAGTTATATAAAGGCGAGGGAGAACAAACTCTTGATTGCATTTGCTTAGAATTTTATCACCAACTTAAACTTCGGCTATTTTTGGATACGAATTTTTACTCTCTCTTTCCTCACGCTTTCAGAAATCCATTAATGTAAAATGATTATTTATACCTATTTTCCTTCTTTTCAGTACCCCAAGTCTCTCTTAAATACTTGAAACCTGTAATTCTTGGGCTTCGATATAAACTTTTCTTTGCTGAATAAGCGCAAATACTCGTATTGTTGTAATTAAGAAGTCAATGGCTACGGCAATTGGGTTCATATATTTAAATTATGACGCTCCGCTTAGGTTATGTGTTCTCTAGCTAGAGAAATTAGGGTTCATTTAGTTATATATAAGTGGATATCTAAGCAAAGTAGTTTCTGTGGATACCAAAATTAGGGTGATTTTTAAATATAATGTTAATTTATGCATTTTATAAAAATGAATATTAATTTTAACTGGTTTTAATTAAAATATCAAATATATTGACTGATAATTTGAAATATTTTAAAATATACACGACCCATCGATAAGAATAAATGGAAAAACTTTGCAGTTTTGAGCACTTATGCAAATCTCTACTTAATTATTGCTGTATGTGCCAAATAAAAAACATGGCCCACCAAAACAAAAGAGTGGTAAGCTTCGCTTAGTAATCCAAAAGATCACTGAACTTATTCAACACTATTGTGATTTGTTTTACATTCCTTTGTTTTGCCTCATTTTTTTAGTCCTCATAAATCCTAATCTAGTTAAGTGACTATGTTGAACGTGTAGAAAGAAACAGAAACATTTTAAAACTCGAACAAGTAAAGAGAGACGAGGAACATTGAGACATCCCAAAACAATCTTTTCATCTGTCTATTACACATATATAGACACGGAGAGCTCTTTCCGTTGTAAAATGTATCTCAGTTGATATTTACAATACAGATAAAGATTCAAACAAAGAAATTACTTAGAGGATAAAATAATAGAGCGTAGAGAAAAATCTCTACAAAGCAATATAACAATCCGTGAAAATCCGCATTTCAAATTGCTCTTACACCCTAATTAAGATAACTAATTATGTTGAACGTATAAAAGAAAAAGAGAAACTATAGAACTCGAATAAATAGGTTAAGAGAAACATATAACATTCAGACATCTTAAAATAATGTTTTCATCTGTCTATTTTAAATAGATAAACACAGAAAGATGTTTAGAGTGTAAGATGTATCTCAGTTAGTATCTACAATATAGAAAAAGATTCTAGCAGAGAAATTACTGACAGGATAAAATAATAGGCCTAGGAAAAAATCCAAACAAATTTAGTAAGCTGACAAAGTGTAAAAATCACCATTTCATCTCGCCTTACACTGCCAAAAATATTACCATATTTCCTCTTTCACCATACCAACACATTTGCATCATTAGAGCGTCATGAAATTGCCTATTAAATTTATCTATATTCGGATAATGGCACGGCACTTTTGGCACTCTTGGCTATAAATCAAAACCACAAATTGGTTACTTTTATTAAATTTACGCATCAAAAATATTCCAACATTAAAGCGAAAGAAGAAATAACCATTGATGTAATTGAAACGAAATGAATAAGTTATGAATTGTTGTGATGTGAATAAACAAAAAGTAAATCACTTCTATTTATTAACCTCTGTTGTTGCTTATCAGTTCTTTATCTAGCATTAATTTGTCGAAGACAAAAATGTCAAAGGTCATTAAGATTATGGTATTACTATGAATTTTCATTTAAAACTCCAAACTATCCCTGGTCATAGGGATGAATTTAATGAAATAATTATGGGTGCCTTTGAGTTCACTGATTTAAATGATTTGAGTATACCGTCGATATGTTTTATGGGTTTATTAAAGACCATACAAAAGTTGCCTATCAGTTAAGCAATTTATTTACCTCTACCAGCAGAGATGGACGGAGTGTATGTTATTGGGGGATTTCAATGAGATTTATAGTGCAGTGTGTCTAATGGCATTGAATCATTGTTTAAATCTGGTTGCGAATCAACAGAATAGGGATTATGGCTCATTTAATCACTTTCTTTGAGTGTCCAGCTATTTTATGATATGTCAGCTAATATCATAATAATCAGTGAAATTCAAAGTACGGTGATTCTAACTAAAAGTGACTCACTCGTTTCAGCCAACTAAATCTTGTAATACTTCATTATATCATTTTAATATTGACCTAAGATATCACGAACAAGATTTCAAATTGCTTAATGAGGGGCATTATTTCACCCTCTCTAACGTTCACCTAAAAGAGTATCCTATTCGTTAATCTCGTGAAAATGAATCACTACAAATCATCAAGGTTTTAATCAAAAAGGTGTCTTCATTCACTGCTACCATAAACTTACACGGTTTTTAATAGTTACAACATGTCTAACAATTGCCCATAGTTTTTACGTCTATTTTTCTGAAGGAATACCGGTAAATGTTCAAAAAGCGGGATCTATAAATACAGGGTTTTTGGGAAAAATTTACGACATTTAATGTCACGTTTTATGAGGAAAGGTTTTATATATCGATAAGCATTTAACACTGTTTGATTGGATACAGAGTAAAGGATTTAGCTAATGAATGTTAACAGTCATGGAGTATAGGAAGCCATTAGGATATTGGAAAAGAATTACTTGAATCATGATGATTCGCGCTTAGTATCAAAATGGTGAGTTTGACACTCTATGAACAATTAAGAGGTTTTAGGGCGTGACATGGACAGCTAGAACAGTAAATTCGAAGCCTGGACTTGCAGAACTAGACACAACAGCTATCCATACTTCGTCCGCATGCCATAACTTATCGAACCACAGGACAATGTGATGGAAGATACGAGTGTGAGAATCAGATGTTTGTGATAGGGGTTTGTTGGCTTCAAAACCATGTAGCATAATCTGAATGAGGATCTTTGTTTCTATTAGTACAAGAGGCATAGGGCATATCTTCTGATAGCCCAGTGTATGAAAAACCTCTTCAAGAAGGCATAGCAGCTCCTAAACACCCTGAAACATCCTTTCATTGGGGAGACGATCTATATTTTATGAGATTAAATAAACTGCTAGGACAAGTTGCCCCCTAATCAAAACTAGCAGAAGGCTTGGCTTAATACAAAGTTTATTTCAGGTAACATAAACACCAAGTTTCTACAAACTGTGTTGCTCTTTGAGGATGTCTCTATTGAGGAAAATGTAATGCCCCTTCGTATCATTGAGCAGGGTCTTAGGCTCAATTCATACGGCTAGGTGGAGATTTTGGAGACTGTAGTTAAACCCTGGCTAAAAATGATTGCACCTGGATAACCATAACCTCAAAGAGCCTGGATTAGGAGCAAGAATATTACTACGACTTTACTAGCCCCAAATTCTGGCAAAAACAATTCCCCTAGTTAAGAAAGAAACCAACTGCTGTGCTTTTAAGAGCACTAGCTTGCTAGTCGCTAATATTAAGGACATGTTCAAAGATATTCAAAGGGGAAGGATCAGAAACGCATACGCAAATGATCAGGAGTCCTCGTGAGGCAGTGATGGAAGCTGATGGCAACTACTTTGGGTAAACTTTTATCTCTCAGCTGCAATCTCGTTGATATTATTGAATTTCAAAATTAGTTCTTTCTGGCTAAAATATTGCTGGTTATTTTTATAAAAAAGGTAAAATTTAACCCAAACACCATGTATATATCACAAACCTTTTGAATTGTGATAGGGCTAAAATGTATTTAATACTCAGTCCAAAAGTTTTCCTGGTGCGCACCGATTCATAGAATATATTTTGAATAGTATAGATATAGTAAAGTAGTAGCAGTAAAATATTAAAATAAGAATATAGGTAGTATAGAATTTTGCTAGTAAAAGTAATTACAATACATGGCATGTGTTGGCAGATATAATCAAAATCTCCAATTTTTTAAACCGATAAAATTTTGGTGGAAACATCTCCAAAAATTCGCTTTGTTATAAATTGAAAATATTTAGGATTTCCGAGCCAACAATTTATTATAAATCTAGATATTCTTATGCAATTATATTCTTCAGTTATTTAAGTTTCGTTATTATAACTCTATAAATAAAAAGGATTAAGGTTCGTAATAGAGTAATTCCTTTCCTTTTATTAACTTTGAGAAGTTTCGGAAAATTTCCTAAAACTTTTTAAAGTTTGAGAATGACTTTGTTTGTTAGTTAAATTATTCAAATTTGTTAGTAAAATGAAAATTTGTGAAAATAATTATTGAATGTTTGGGAAAATTTTAAAACAAAGAATCACAAATGGTAAAGTTGAGGAAATAAATTAAAATTACAGTATGGGTGTTTAAATTTGTATTTTTCCTATATTCGAGGATTTTTTGAAGTTTTACTAAAAATGATTTTCAATTTTAATTCACAGCAAGAGTAAATAGCTATAGCCCCTAAAACACAGTAAACTAAATTTTAATTATTAGAGCAGAGTTACATCTGAAAAATACCTCTTTGTGTTGTTGTTGCCATATTTCAAAAGAATTCTAATGAATTTGTTTTTTTTGCCTTAGGCCTAGAAAATATGCGTGGATCTTAAAACATAAATCAAGAATAAATTATAAGGAGATATCTACCAGAAATCCCTTTTTTTTAAAAGTTGAATCACTCGAGGTTCGGTTTGTATATATAATAATTTATAGCAATTATTTTATCATTACATAGAAAGAATATCTCTATATACATTATATTTTAGAATTAATTTAGTTAAACTCAAGAAAAATATTAATAATATTTAACGGTTTGAAAATATCACAGGTGCCGGTTACAATTTCTACTTTGAAGGCCAAGAATTATCGTTAATGATCTAAATCTTCCAAATTAGTGGCAGAACTTAATAAAAATAAAGAGGGATGGTCTTATCCAAAGCGACCAAAGGCTATAAATGAATATTTTTTGTCTTATCCTTTAGATGATATTGCTAAATTTCTTTTTATATCAAGTATTCCAATATGTAATGGTGTTTTTTAGGGTGCAAGATTTAAAATAACCAAACAGTGAAATACTATATTTATTTTTAATCAATGTAGTTTCCATTAGATTGAATACACTTTTGTCAACGTATTATAATGACATTTATGCCGATACTCTTTATGTTTTTACGCCTCAAAACAAGAAAGTAATGGCCTTTGGGCCAAAGGGCTCTATATAAAACCAACCAACTAAACCAAATTGGGGTAATGTCTAATGTAATTTTTTAGGGATTATATAAGTTAAACTTGAACTTTGTAATGTTCTACTCTCAAATCTAGTTAGTTTTAGTGTCGAGTAAAGTAATTTGAATTCAAAATACTTTCAATTACCTTAACTTTAGGAATTCAAACTTAGATAAAACATCAACGAATCATTTGTACAAGGATTGGTTTCTACTCCTGGAGTACATCGTTTGTTTCAGATATGTGGAAGAGGAGATGAGAGTCTTATAAGATATTCGACGTCCAGAGAGGAATTGATCTTTGGAAGATCACACGGTAAGTGAACTAGGCAAATCCTCGTACTTCATTACGAAAGATGGAAAAAAACAATGAAAGCAGAAAAAGATAAAATCTATAACCAGTTGATTAAAATTGTGAAAAGAGAAAATGTTCGTTCACATTTGGCAAAGCTGATGTTTTAGAAATTAAGCGACTTGGGAGTTGAAGTCCAACCCATCCAACTTTTTCCCCAGACGTCGCTCTTAAAGATTTTTAAAAGACAAAACGGTTTCAAATCCAAGCAGATGCAGAAGAAGCCTTTAAGACCTTTCTTGACATAGTCATGAAATCTTCTACAGTAACGGCATAAATGGCATTGCAATTTGTTGGCAAAAGTGCATTTAATCACATCGAAGCTACTTGATTTAAAATATATTTATTATTCACCTGTTTGTTTATTTTAAACTTTGACATTAGAAAACGATATTACTTTCTGAACTCCGTAATATATAATTGTATTTTTTTATCTTGTTGAATTTTCTTATTATATTCATGTAAGCCATATAAGGTTTAATTTTGCATTATATCCTAACAATAATTTTATGTAACCATTGCAACAAACTGATTTTGGTTCGTGTATCGTCTACCAATGAAGTAATTAATCGAGGAAAATGGTAATTAAAAGACAATTCATTATATGTTTAATATTTAATCTCTTTCATAAAATCCATATTTTCTTTCTAAAAAATATTGCGTCTATTCAGGCAAGAATAAAGATAGCGAGATATTTAAAAGAGAGGCAAATGACAACCCGAGAGAGACCACCAATTTCGCATAGGGAATTGGGGTCCAAAGGACACTCTACTCATAGGAAAAGCAGCCTTCTATTTGGTTTTCAGTTTAAGAGCCTAGTCTCTACCACTCTATAAACTTTTACCTACCTCAGCCTGAATGGTATGAAATATTTCATAAAAGAACCAGTTTAAAGATTACATGGTTTTCTTTTGAGCCCTATTTCCACTCATTAGCATATATATTTTCCACGGATAAGGGAATTGCTGTAAGAACTTTTTGGGGACTGGCTGAGATTATCTAGTTACTAGAAGAGGGAAATTTAAGCTTCAAAGTAGGAAAAAGAGAATCAAGAGCGCGTCTGAGCATAGCAACCTCCCTCCAAATATTGACCATCTTGAAGCACATTTTTTAGGATAAATTGGGAAGTGAAAAACCTCTTAAAATCTCTCCATATTTTTCTGTCAAAATAATCTTTGAATCAATTTTTGACAATGTTTGAAAGTAAATAATAATGGAAAGAGAATAATTTACCCCCAAATTCAGAAAATTAGTACACGTCTATTCTGCTGTCAAACTATACGGTTAACAATAGTATGAATGAAATACTATACAGTATTTATCGCCAAACTAGCTGAAAATATATTAATTTATTAAATTTAAAAAAATTAGCAAGTAAAGTGAGGTTAACAGAGAAAATGCTGTTATGAACATATAGAAAATGATTTAGTTAGTTAAGCAGTCATGATATTTCTTGCCTGAAAGAAGAAGAGAAAAGACTAATCAATGCTGGAGGCTAAATCTGAAATATGAGATTTGCGATCTGAAATCATAAATAATTACACAGAGAACGGCTATAACGTGTGAACTAGTATATATATACATTGGCTCTGAGTTAACCTTTACAAGAAATAAGCAGTAAATACTTTTATATTTTCATTTTTTATTCCGTTAGGATCTTCTGGGCATAAATTCGTCTTAACACTTTGTCAGCAAAGGGTGCGAGAATTAGGATTTTCTGAGTTTTTTAAGCCTAGAATTAGATGGCGTCCTTAAGATCTATCCGAAAGATCAAGTTTTTGTACCTTGGTAAGTAATTAGCACTGGTGGAGAATATTATTGTTTTAGCTATATGTAACTGAAGCTTCAGTAATATTTATTGCTAATTTGTTACGAAACTTTGCTCTTAATTGAATTTAAAGGAATAATCTTTCAAGAGATGTTTATATTGTAGCTATCAATTTTCATAACACTACTTTTGACTAGAAATCCATTATTATTTATCATCGTTGTTGGGGGTGGGGTCGGCAAAGGTTTAATAATTTCTTAAGTTTTGTGTTTGAAAAGAGACGGTTAAAATATTTTCCTAATTTTGTAAATAAAATCAAACAAGCAGGGTTTTAATACATCAAATATTCAATATATGCCAATCAAAATACTAAATTTAAATAGAATCTTAATGATAAATGAAAAAAAAGACTAAACATTAAAAACATTTAGAGAATTGGGAAAAAAATTAATTGCTAGATAAGCTATTTCTTCTTTGTAATATCTCGGGCTATTATACAAATTTAAAAACTAATTTCAATGCTGACACCTCATGCGTGAAATTATTAAATTCACTTAGGATCTTTTTTGATTTATAGATTAATCTATGAGAAAAAGAGAGAACTTTCAGCCTTTTAAACATGACAAATGTTTGGATTCACGATGCCTTGATCCCCTGCAACTAAATGCGTTATGTCCTTGATGGTTCTAGAGGAACTGTGAAACCAAAATGCAATTCTAAAAAAGGTAAAAACACCACTGTTTGGCCTATACCTGGACGGAAACCGAAATCCGTGGGCGTGGGTGGAGAGGAATATAACTCATAGTTTCTTAAAGGAATAACGCGAGAGCGTCAATATAGATTCAAGTTTTACCGAATACGGTGTGTAGTTTGTTACCGATAGCAACTTTGACTTCTTGTTTGTTGTCTGGTGTTGGTTTTCTCTTCTCTTTATCAAAATAGACTCAGAATGGTATTCAGGCTTGGACCTCCAATGCAAAGATCTCCAAGCGCTTGAGTGTCACTTTGTGAATGGTGCAGAGGATCATAAAAGGGTTGGATAAGTCCAGCTGTGATTCCAAGGGTACAACGAAAAGAACCTACGAAGTTGTCGCGTAAATCTAGGTCATCATTTCAACGGTTTTACAGAATTTTAATAATGTTCATATTCAGTGAGAAAGGAGTATCACTGTTTCCTTTCTGGCAGTTTCTTTCATGATGATATCCGAAACTATTCATAGAATAAGAAAAAAGGCAGATTTTGTCGCTGAAGATGAAGCACAAGTGGAAAAACTCAGCTGCAAAGCTAATGAATAAACTGAAGAATTCCCTAAGCCCGGTAAGGATTTCTTGAAAAAACTACTCGTGACCTTGCTTAACAAACGCTGCCTTGCTGTTCCTCAAAATTGTTCTAGGAGTCATAAAGATCAAGTAGTGCCAGGATGAGTTGCTGTTTTTCTAGGTCCTGTAGGTGAGCGTTGGAAATCCTACGTGTAGCAGCAGGAGTACGCACTATGGCACTCAAGCAGGAGGACCCAGTCTTTTGCTGTTAGACAAAGTTCTTTGCTCATATCACTCTAAAATTCTGCCCTCTCCAACGTCTCCGTCTATAACCCGCAGGAAAATTATATGTTGGGAGAGAGAGACCAACAAATCCCCGAGCACCATCCAGGTTGAGCTTAGGTCCAGAAACCACCCCAGTTTATACCCAGTTAAACGGGAGGACCGGAGAGAAGACCTGCGGGAGGTTTCGACACCACCTAAAGGACTTGGTTCGTGCCAACGATGATTTTATTGAATAAAATTAATATTTCACCTCTTCGAGTCTTTAAAATAAAGTTTGCCAGCCTTTTTTATGATCTTTAAGACAACACCATATTAAAATGGTTAGACCATAATACTCTGAATGTGAAATAACTTTCAGTATATATTATTTAGTTTATAGGTAGATGTTCTATCTATTATATTCATGGCCACCTTTTCTGATCCAATAACAATAAATTAAATTCTCCCTGAAAGATATTCAGCTAAAAGTTTGAAATGCCTACCTAGGATAAATATTCATCGAATAAAATTATCTCTACTTGATAAAAGACTGCTCCTTTGTATTGTGGTTGCAGAGAAAAAAAGATATTGAGCGAGGGCTCCCATAACAGATTCCTCTATGTTTCAGGCGTAAATATAGCATTATATACCACATCGGAATAATATACAAGTGTTTTTTCTGCTTTACTTATATTCCTATATTTATAAATAGTGAATAGGACCATGTGTATAAGTATAAAATATTCTGTTCAATAAGTAAGTTAAATTTTATTGCTCTTACTATGAAGATATCAATTTAATAAAGTTAGAAAAAAAGATAAAAAATCACAAAAGAAATAACAGAGCTTCTCAGCTAGGGTCTGTTTTCATGTTTCCTAAGGAATTCTTTCAAATCTTTCACGATAAAAAGCTGGGAATGCTATTTTTTTCATACAATGTAACAATATAATTTTATTTGAACCCCAAAATATAAAATAAACTGATAAAGAAAATCCCCAACAGTAATTTATGTAAACCGCCCAAGAAATTATATCGCTCAAATTTTATTTATTTCAAGGAAACCAAAATTGGAAAAAGATTTTTTGAGCGATGTGGATTTTTTTTAGGAATCCACATTTATATTCTTTTACAGACAAAAGTTAAAAAAACAGCACATTTTTACCTCTCATTTTTGAAAGGGATAGAATTTATTTCCGTTCCTCGTGCCGAATTACATTGAAGATAAATGGCTAAACTTGAAATCATGAAGATAAAGATAAACAGGAAAATCTAAACGTTATTAGGACTTTTCGTATTTCAGGTTCAATTGGGTGAAAATTTAATTTTTGTCAGCATATGAAGGATGAAAACAGAGCAAAATAATTCTGGCACTTGAACCACCGATCTTTACGCTTTTATATGTATTTTTTTCTCGGTGAGGATGTACAGTTTAAGGTGAAATTGGAAAAGTGGTTAACTATACCGAATGCCAGCAGCCGTGAAATAAAAAAGAATTAGTAATACATCCAAGAACCTAATCTACCAAATGTGGGTTTAATTCTCTCTAATTGGAAACCCTGTTTCTACAAGGCTAAGCCGAATACACCTCTATGCCAAAAAATTATTGCTCTTTGCTGCTTTCGTCTATTTATTTCCTTTAAAT
Organism: Ceratothoa steindachneri; assembly: GCA_963969495.1. Taxonomy (NCBI): domain Eukaryota; kingdom Metazoa; phylum Arthropoda; class Malacostraca; order Isopoda; family Cymothoidae; genus Ceratothoa; species Ceratothoa steindachneri. Next base: position 193,517,252 of record OZ018323.1, on the reverse strand, counting down.
GTTCAACGTGTGTTTTTATTATATATATATATATATATATATATATATATATATATATATATATATATATATATATATATATATATATATATATATATATATATATACATATATATATATATAAGTATTGAGTTAATTTGATTTGTATTTCAATGCGAGAACTTGAAATGATTTTTAAGATCTTGACTATTTAAACTTGAGAAATATGGCATTATAGCTCTATAGCCTCCTTCAAAGGTTTGATCATATGCTTTCAAAATTTACAGAAAGGAGTTATAATACTAATTATTTTCGTTTGGATTGGAGAAATCGAGTTGTGGCTACCCTATATTATTGATTCTTCTCTGTTCTCTTTTTAATTTCCCTGATTAAAGACAAAACTAAAAATGCGCCTAAACATAAACTAAAAATCACTGAATGTAAATAAAAATATTGCCTTTGATAAAAATAGAGAAGAGAGATAAACGCTAATGTAAGCTCTCGGCTGAAACATTAGATAAGCAATAAAGATTAATGTAATTAATCTTAGATTTAAACCACACAATGCCTCAATACTTTAGAGTTTCTACTAGAGTAAAAGGTTACAAAATGAATGAAAGGTGGTACGGAATAAAGAATGGATTCTGACTAACAAAGCTTAACTGAAAGTTGAGAATGGAAAGGTTATCTTGAAGGTGGATTAAGGTAAAGATCTCTCTCTACTTAACCATTATATTTCAGAGGTTAAAAGAGATAGGAGGATTGAAGTATAAAAACAGTCTAAAAAAAATTAATTTTATTAAATAAGGGAGGAAATTTGCCCTTATCTGTGCAGTTCATTGGTTGAAACTCAATATGCACTAAAGTATAAAAGCTAGTGAGAGGAGAACAGAGCATCGTAATTTAAGTAACCTTAATAACATTAATTGGTGCAAATCTTTAGATATTTTTCGTAAAAATGATTAACAATTCACATAAAACCAGTTGTAGATATTGTATGTTTTGACTTTGATTATGACTTTACTAAATTTACATAATGCACTCTGGAAAAATTAATACAAACATATTTAAAATTAAAATGTTTAGGTTTAAATATATCTGGTTTTCACAGCATTCACAACGGATAGACTTAATGTCTGCCCTTTCTGTTGTTTATATAATATATATATATATATATATATATATATATATATATATATATATATATATATATATATATATATATATATATGGGTAAAAATGACGAGAGGTAACATGTAAATAGGTATAAATATTAGGTTGTACGACGTAAGGAAATAATACTAATAGGTACGTATAATGGGCTGTTCAAGGCTGTTAGCCCTGCCAAAGCGCAGGTAAAAGAGAGATTTATGAGAACTAGTACTTTCACTATCTTAATAACATTTTCAAATATAAATATATATACATATATATATATATATATATATATATATGTTTAAAGGTTCTAGCTTTTAATATTTGTCTAGATGTTCTCTTCGAGTTCACCGATGAGATTAAATATTTTAATCAGTTTTAATCAGTTGCAATTCTGATATTTTGATTTTATTCTTCTCATCGGTTATGAATGATTTAAATAGCTTTTAACAAAATTCATTAATGTTATCGATTCGTGGTCTAAAACGGTGTCTATATGTTAACTCTTCATATTTCTACTCTTTGCAGTGAAAATTAATCAAATGTTCAAATGTGCCATCTTATTTTTTTGACGGTGGCAAAGGTATTTAAATATTAAACCAAAAGAACAAAATGGCCTCTGTATCAGCATGTAATTTTCAAATGCAATTTACTTAGTAATTCATTTAAAACTACACATATTGTAATGAGCCCGCAATGAATATTAAAGTTTCGAAAAGAGACTTATTATTTCTTCCAGAAAAAATTGCGATGTAAAAAAATGGTTGTAATCACCAAAGCTTCAGAACCCAAGGCAGAAAATGATTGTACAGCATTAAATTGTGTGCATTTATTGTATCCAAATTTTGTCCCTTTCATGGCTGTTTGATCACAATTGATCAAGCTGTCCTTGAGAGTATATTGCATTATCCTCCTTATGAGTTCCTCTTAGGTCGTCTACCTTAGAGAAACAAACTCGGTCTAGAAAAAGAAGCATTATTTATTTCATTAATATTGTAACAGGTTTATATGATACAGTTTAATACGACCTCAAAATGATGAAAATAAAACCATCTAATATTCTATCTCTCTGCTCTGATTTAGATTATTTTTCAACTAAATATTTCAATATATAACCAAATTAGTGAATGTTTCGAATTAACAGAGAGTGAGCGATAGTACACGGAATTTCAATGCAATTTAAATTGAGCTAATTATAGGTAAAAATAAAAGTTTCTTCTGATACAAATTTCGTAGACTTAAATAATATGGCTATAATGTTTAATATTACATTCACGAGTTGTAGATAAGGTGAAACAATAATTATGATTATACAATCTTCAAGACTTCATAGAGATCTAAGATGCTTGACTCTTTATTCATTTTGTCTACCTAGAGTAACTATTGAAAAGATTTAATAATAATTTTATAAAGTGTTGGAAAAGTTTATTGCCTATAGTATTGATATTGTAGGTCTGTTCTACAAATTTGCAGGTAAATTGGCAGACAAGCTATGTATTAATAATAATTTTCAATAAAAAATGTGCTCATTGAGTTTATATAAAACATCTGGCATTACTAACAACTTGCAAGCTAAAAGATGTTTATTACTGTAAATAAATTATATTAATTTGGTGAGTAACTTTTGCTAAATGTTAGAATATAGGAGAGTTTTTAAATGTTATAGTATTTACCTACTATTTCTAATATTTTAGACCATTTTACATACCATAACTTTTTAAATTCGATCACGTTCCAAGTTTAGCAAGCGCATGGGTGAGAAACCTATTTCAGCCATAGATTTTAATCTTTTTTACTCGGGAAACCGACATAATGCTTTTTTATTTTACATTATTTTATGTGTAATTAGTTGCTATTTGGTTGTTTTTCTATCATTGGCTCCATAAATACCTAAATATGTTTCAGATTATAGACTATGACTCAATGAGTGAGTTATTCGGTAAATATATTACAATACTTTGCAACACCTAGAAATCCTTCGATGAGATGAGGTCATCTTTAACTAAAGAACGAAGAGAGAAATCGAGTCGCACATTCTCGAGCTTGGGCTCATTAATCTCACGACAATTATTCCAGCAGTTATCTAGCTTAGATAATTTCTATTTCTCAAAAGAAAAATGTGGCATTTGGTTAGAGGAACGTTTTAACAACGGCCATTTTATCTCTTTACAGGTTCGTAGATCTTCCTAGCAGAAGGAGATTTTGAAAATCTGAGGTGCAACCTACATCCTTTCTTGAAGGCGATATAAAAATTCTTTATGGGTAGGTTTATTATAATGCTCTAAAATTCTTACAAATCTATTGACAGTACAGATGAAAATACTTCGACGAGAAGCAGACCAAAGACACTGTTAATAATATTTTGTCTTCTAGTTAAGAATCGAAGCAAAGTTGAAGAGGTGAAAATATATAACTATACCAAAGATTTTGTAACATTTAACAGTAATTTAAGAATGTCATCTGCAACCAAAATCAAAGGCTATAATTTATCCTCACCATGGAGTTTCCTTTTACATCGATTAAATAATTCTAACACCAAAATGACAAATTATTCAGTTATTACTGACGAGTTTTAAATGAGTCACATTTGTAAAATTATATTTTAAATTGTATTATGACACTTTTTAAAAGTAATATATTTTATGTATGTATGTTTTTTATTTTTATAATATATTAATAGTCTATAATTATATATCAAATACTTGCTCAGCTTTATTGATATTTATTAAAACACTACTTCCAAATTTTTAAATAATCCCTTGCTATAAAACAAAAAATGTATTCAATGAAACATACTCCTTTCCAGACGTTATTTCCTATATATTTACTCCTTTTTATTTAAAATATTTGGTCGCATAATCTTTAGTCCTATACAGGGAAGAATCAGTAAATCCTAAAATTTGTGGACTGATAAATAAATGATTGCAAAGGAATTTGCCTGCAACAATCTATTTCTAATTGAAGGTCGGTTTCAGATAGCTGGCAAAAAAAGGTGTCTTTTAGTTTAGTAATATGTGTAGGATATATTGTACTTTTTCTAAATATTCTGAATCATCCTGCAGAAGAATTAGTAGTAGAATTAAATCGATTGTCTGAAAACTATAGTTAAATGATAAAAAAGAAGTGTTTTGACAAGGCCACAAACTCCTAAAGATCATGAAACCGCTGTCACAAATTTGCGAAATGAAGTTCGTTAAATGAAAATTAGTGATTTACTTTTTTCGTGGAAAAATAAAGGTTGGATTTCCCAGGCTTGGCTGTGGGGAAACAAACTTCTGATTAATTTGACAGAGTTTTTTTGTCACAATGCACAGAAATATTTATTATTCCTAAGTTATTTAAAGAAATCAAAAGAAGGAATAATGATTAATAATTTTAATCAAAATAGGAGGATAATCTTAAAATCAATTCAATAAATAGCCCTTTTGTTTCTTTCGTATTTTCTAAAATTTATTAGGAAATAATGGTAACAACTTGTTATTGTATATGGTTTTCTCTAATTTTTCTCCCAAATGAAATATGGTTTAGCTAGTTAAATTCCAAGAAAGTTCTGCCAAATCCTTAACTTATATCAGATTCAGATATTTTAGTAATTCTTTTCTTTGAAAGAATAGAATAAGATGCAGTCCTAGAAAGAGTAACTACGGTTCAATGAGTTAGGTTAAGTTTGAAGGTGAGAGGTATGATAACAAACTAATGAAAATTGACAAATCTTAAACAATATTTTAAGCAGATTTAGAGGAAAAAACCTTAAAACCCATTTTATGTATTTGTTTTTCCTTCTTAGACGTTTATAATTCTAATACTAAGACTATGCGCCAAGAAGGTCCTTTTAAATCTGTCATTAAACTCAGAAGAGAAAAAGTATGGTAGCTAAAATCTGGAACATCTACTTTATTAGATAAAAAATAAACTTATTAAATAAAACTTAAAATTTAAAATTATTTTATTCTTAATATTGAGGCAATTTTGTCAATCAGCCTTTAAATTCCCTAAGTATTGGAAAAAAGTGATATTGAAGATAAAACGCTTCCTTTTTTTAAAGATAAGTAGCTATTGTTTCAATATTGATTAAGTTTATGCATATTAGGGGATTTGAGAAGCAATATTTAATAACGGAGTTTAGAATCTGTAATATCAAACGTTTTGCTAGAATGACACGCTGGGAGTGACATAATTATTATGAGAATAATTTAGAGAGCAAGAGTTTCTGAGCGTCATATTAAGCGAGATTGTAAAGGTACCTCCATATGCTTTACGTGCATGACATTCGCTTTCTATAAATATTGACCAAAAAGAAGTTCTCGCTAGTAAAGTGTTAAACTTGGCATTTAAACGCTCCTTGTTCCATTTCGGTCCTTGTGCATTCGGTGGACTCAAGCAGGATTGAGACTGCAGGAAATTTATTCCTACAAGAAATTGTAATTTTATCCTTCTCGACAATTATTTCATCATCCTATTTATCCTATCCAATAGCTATTTTAGAGTTTTTACAGAAAATCTCTCACCAATTTATCTCATTTCATTGCTGATAGTATGAGAGAGGGTTATAACCATAGCCACTTGGCTGTTAGGAGGGAGGTTGATTTTTAACAAGCTTGCCTACCCCTTTTATTCCTATTAGTGCTTCCCGTTTTATTACCTTACTATCGTTTTGAGACAGCGGCTAGGTGGCACGCCACACCGCGGAACCTTGGGCTAGCGGGCAGGGAAAGGAAAGGGAATGCGTGATAGTAAGCCAGTTTAACAGATATCCTTTGTAGCCGCTCTAATTTGAACAAGGCACGCAGATTATTAAAGGAATATCTATGCCCAATTAATATTAATAAATAGCCAAAATGAAAATGGCTCACGAACAAAAAACTAATAAAAGGACCACAACCAAGTTTTTCCCTTTACCCAACTATTGTGGTAATAAAGTTTCTCTTTTACCACCTGCTCTACTTCAATACTCACTCCCTGCGAATACCTATCTAAGGTGAAATCAGCTTATGTTAATTTAACTTTTGGTCTTTTCCTTAGGAATACAAGAATTCACAAAAGAAATCTCTTCCATTTCCCTGGGGCGGCTGGAACAAATATGCATCCCCTAAATCGGACATTCGGTAGCGGTCCCCTCTGGAGGCTTTTCTCTACTTTTGACAGAAGATTCGTGATTCTTATGAGCCTATTTCTGGCTTTTCGCATGCTCCATTTGGGAGCCACTGGCCTACAGCAGTGAGTTTACGGTAATTTTGTTTGTGTGTTCGAGTATGTCATCTAAAATCATTCAGTGTCTAGCATAGTCTCAGGCCTGATCTCTATTTATTGGAAGGAAGAGGTCCCAATGGAGGTCCAATCTGAGATGCGTGGGGAGCCCTAAAATGTAACTGAGATAGGCGAGCACCTGAAGAATTAGTCCTCTCTATAGGTGGATCAGGCATCTCCACCTGCTGAGGAAGCTAAAAGACTGGGTGGCTACTTTATCATCACAGCCATCAACCAGACTGAAGAGATTCAGTTCTGGCTTGAGGATCCCAGGAGAGAAAATAATGTGACCTCTCTTACCGGCACTAAAATTAATACAAATTTAAGTATTCAAAGTCACACTGCAACTCAGTGAGAGAGTGCCGAGTATCTTTGTGTATATCAGTTTCAAACTATTCCTAGTCATCAGTTCTACGGAGAGAAAACGATTGTACAATGGAAACATGCTCAGATTTGGTCATTCTTTAGCTAGTTAAATTGATGACTTTCTTGTTTGACATATTTCTGCCTCAAAATTTGTTTATATAGGTTGACTGTAATGGGGTTTTAATAGACTCAAATAATTTTTTACACATTATATGCGATTAATTATGAATTTTTGTATATAATATCAAAGAAGGATGATTACAAATGTCTGGGGGCTTTATAGCAATTGAAATTACTGGAGTGGAATTCAAGAAAATGCCATTGATTTTATGCTTGTTCCTAGTTGCTCATGCGGCTATGTTGTAGGTTCATTTACATTTGCCTTTCCCCGTTGTACATCGTGGAGAAGACCCTTACCCCATTACCGAGAAAGTACTGTTTACACTTTTAAAATTTGAAAAGCTTCTTAAAATTTCTCATCGTCCTTCCTTCATTGTTTATTCTCTTTCCAATGCTTTTATTTCAGATATTTTTTATATATTCTTCCTATTCAACCTTCTCATTATACAGGATTTCACCTAAAGAGTTAAAACTTGTATTGGTGAGTGATATTTCGATGTAACACATTCAATGAATAACAAAATACCCACTGTAGCTCCAGGTGAAGTGTTTGGATTAAAGCTATTTTCCTGAATAGTCAGTGAAATAAATTCAGTTTGTAAAGGTTTACACCAAGGGTAGGAATCTTTTCCTGTTTTGAAGGCCGCATTAGGTTTCATGTAGGCAGTACTCAAAAGTTTTAATTAAATATACTACAAGTTTCACATTATCTTTTATATAAATAACTATTAATACTATAAATCAGTTTACAAATGAAAATATGAGCAATTCTATAGTGCTTTCAATGGCTGTTTCGAGGAACTTTTTAGAGAAAATACCTAAAATGGTTTGATCTGTATAATTTGATTTCATTAAGAAGTCTGCTTTTAAGGCCAAAAAATCCATATGTTGTCTAAAGGTTGCAGGTTCAAAACACTAATTTACATAATTTCTTGCAGATTGGTTAATACTCAACATTAGATGAACACAACTTAGTTGTGACGCTTTCCAACAAAGGTATAATCGCTGAAATGAAGTTACTCTATCTCTAGGGTAGATTACAAAATAAAACTTGAAAAAGCCATGAAACAAAATAAACAATTAGCAAAAAGCAAGGCAGAAACAAACGAGGTAGTTAAAGGCATGCTTCGGGTTGGAGCGATGGTCGACCACACACAACGCCAGAAAAAAAAAACATTGTTATCATCAAATAAAATGGCACAGGCCAGTCTCCTCCAAAATGTTGAATAGTCAATTATCACCAGAGAACGAATGTGTTCCTAGTACGTTGAAAAATAGGAGATGGAGTGCAATTTAACTTCCTATCTACTGGGTCTTATCTTATTTGCGAGGCAGCACCGAGGGCTGAGTTGACTCATCCTATGTAATCCGTGTGAGGAAGAGCAAAACACTTGCTTGGTCTTCCAGTCCTCGCGGACTCTTCAGTGCTTCCTTCAGTGCACTTATTTCCCGCAATATTTATATATCCAGCAAATGAGCAGAAGATAAATTTGACATACGTCTGGCTCTCAGCAACTAGGTCGTTACAGATGCCACGAAATAGGGGGCGCGAAAATTGCAATAGTCCGAGAGCACTCATGGCTCTATGTGAGTCTCTATAGATCACAATCCTGTCTCCGAACTAGGCACATTGCCTCTTCTTGTGTACAAGAGGTTTATTGAAACCATATCAGCCGTAAAGATAGACACAAGGCCTGATAGATCCTGCCAAGTTAGAATAAAAAGTGGTACTCAGGCGTTGAAAAAAACCTTCTTGTCGGTCTTTGAACCAATTCTGTACACTGGACCGGATACAGCGTTAATTACACTGAGTGGACTCATAAAAAGGCGAGAGAAATACAACAGCCGCTGTATAAGCTTTGAGATCGCAGACTAGCAGGCAAATAGTCAAACGTGATATATTCATGGTGGACTATTTGGCATAACCAGAGGTGCTACCGGCTCGCGACTTATATTGAACTTTCGATGGAGTTTTATAGCTATAAAACCAGGCATCTCTTTAATCTCATGTAAAGCTCCAAATTGCCCCTCTGTATATGTGAGTGAGACCGAAAGGTCATTAAATAAAAGCATATAGGAAGATAGGGGGATATTCGTAGACCAAGCAATGCTTCTACTATTTTTTATCATATATAATATGCCATTCATATAATTGATTTCTCTAGTGCCCAATTCATTTACCATTGTAACGATTATAATAAAAGAAGAATTAGTGAATTCTCATTGACGTAGTATTCGTGAGCGGATACCTTTGTTGCATAGAATGCAATCTACTTACGTTGCAGGCGGCCAGATAGATAGATCAGCTGCACAGTGCTAACAAGAGGAGATTAATGGGTAGATTTAAATCCAAGTTTCATTCAAGGGGCGTTGTACTCTTGACGAAGCGGTCAAAATTACGTGGAGCACGAGTAAGGCAATTTCCAGGCTAAGTGAGACACTCGAATTGAGATGAGTAATCTCAGAGGAGGGTCGTGGTTTCCTTGACGGGATAAAAACAGTGGTTTGCGCAATTCTCCAAAGAAAAGGTCGTTTTACGAATTTTCCGATTGACTGTGGCCAAACTCACGACAATCTGTCTACGAGACCTAACTCCGAGATTCAATTCGAGACGAGGGGCTGTATCTTCGCGAAAGAGCGGGTGGTAATCTCTGACGAGTAATGGTTGACCTTAAGTTAAATACCCTGTTGGCTTCCTCGCTAGAAAGCCTCCAGTCATAGAAGTCTTTTGGAAGTAACCATTGGCGTTAATCTTATTAGGTCCAGACGAGATAAATCGACCGAGGAAGCTTCTTCTCTGGTCTACTCTGGCCTCCCTGCGGGATATCGTCGCAAAAATTCGTCTCAGCCGGGAATAGGCCGACTGATAAAACACGGGTGTTACCAGACTCATTGAAGTTTTTCCAAGCTAGAATAGTTCTCTCTCCTTGCGCTTAGAGGTACAGCTTAGGCACACGTGGTCTCTGCTTGAAAGGGGTGGCTTAATGTGGACCTTAGAGTTAGTTTCCTCACACTCATTAATCAAAGAAATTCAATGTTTGAATTTTTCAGACAGGCAGCATAAATGGATTCCCTACTCTCAAACCTGATTCTAAAGGATATTGTAAATCAGCTAAAGCTAAGGCTTCCAGATTAATGTTAAATTCCAAAAAATTCAGTTTTCTCTGTCAATTTTCTCTTGGTTAACGTCTAAAGACAATATGAGAAACTACATATCGAAACTAGTCCCGTGCTAATAAACTTCATGCTTCGAAACAGTGGTTTTCTTGTACATATATATATATATTTGCATGTTTTTCGATATTTTTTTCTTTTTTTATGACATTTTTTTAATTTGTACAACCATGAAATGATGATGACAACGAGTTTATTTTCGGTAAGCTAACAATTTTCCCTAAAAGTCTCTATTAATTGAAGTTTTCTTCCTTTATTGATAAGAAAAAGATAAAGAAACTAAAACTTTATTAAAGCCAAAGGTATGCGATTTTAATTGGCTTAAATATTAAGCAAATTTTCACCACCTAATTTTTGCTAACGGAAAAATACAATCACCAATTAGGAACAAAGTCTAAAAAAATCATATTCGGAAAAAATTAGAATATTACATTTTTCAGCACTTTTGCACGAGTTCATCAGCACTTATCGTTTTCTCGCCGATGTGTGCTAGTTTCCAATGATTAGATGTTAAGGAAAGTTGTGCATCCTCTCAGTGTCCAGTTTTTAGAGTTTGTTTCCTCTTTAGTTTTTTGGATCAATATATCTTTCATACAATTTTTGAAAGGCAAATTAAAAAAAATCATTGTAAATGATAAATTGGGTGTGGAAGATTTTACTATTTCCGCTTCTATATTCCATAATTGAGTAAATCACGGAAAGCCACAACATGATAGGAATTTTTTTAATTGAACTAAATATTAATTGCGATTGTGAATATTTATTATATATGGATTTATGCTTTATAGACTTATAATTGCATTTATAACAATATCAGCAAGCAATTATTTCTCGTACCTTCCTTGCATGCGCAGCTTTACCTATCCTTCTTCTCTGACTCTCTGCCTTTAGCCATAAAATATCCAATAAAAATCTTTCTAATAGATAAAATCTTCCACAAAGTTTAAGACAAAATTCGCTCCTGAATCGGCAGATGACCATAGCTTCATAGATAAGAAAAACTTGTTTATAATAAGTAAATGGAATATGGTCACGTAGCGTAGATTATTCAAACATAATTTGGGTAGTGTTTCACTATTAGCTCCTAACATGGGGAGATGCAGCATAGGTAGCATGCTGCAACTAAAAGTTAGGAGTTGCGAGTCCTCTCGGTCCCTATGCCTGCAAGATTAGCTTAGGTTGTAAATCTGCCACATCTTTTTTTTTGTACTCTATTTAGAATTTTTGTGGGAGATTTGCAGGTGCTTTTCGCTTTAAAATATCAAAATAATTACTAAAATCCATCTCTTTTATATGGAAAATTTAATCACCTATCTTTAGCTTTTTAAGCGAAAGAGAAAAAGGAAGATTTTCGCAATCCAGATCCATAATGACTTAATAACCTTTTACTAAAAATTTGAAAGTTCGCTTAATCTTCTTATACTGAATATGACTTAATCCTCCAACTTTTACTAAAAAGTGAGCAAATTTATCAGTTTTTCCATAACCTGTAAATGAAAAAGTTCTGCCAAAATGGAATACATTTGTTTAAATTTATAAAATAACGACAAAAGTTTCATAGTGACAAACTTAAAATCCAAATTTAGCTCTTGGACTTTAATACTCTCAAGAAATGAAAAATCACGTGTTGTGTTGCTATACGCTACAATTTTTTTTAAATAATATATATTTTCGGCCAAGATTTATCTTATATGTAAAAGGAAAAAATATTTTAACAAGAAAATGGCTGTGAAAGGAAAGAGGAGGAAATTGTTGCATTTTTTGGCGAGATATCTTAGAAAGGGCAAAGAATGTAGAGAACGAGCAAAATATTAGTGCAATTTGTAAAGTAAATTACTTTATCATAGCAAATATCTTCTAGCTTTATTTCTCATATTTAAGCCATTAATTTATAGAAGGTTATAGGTATTTGTTTAATAAATCTGAACTTAAACTTACTATGCTAAGGTGTTAGTGTAGCAATGCTTAGCTACCTTCATACTACTTCAGATATGTCAGGCCGGCTGCTCATAAAGGCAAGTAGGTAAATGCATCTTTCAGATAAATCGAAACTGCCCTAAACAAACTGTATTAACTATTACTTTAGCCCACGCAGTACTTAGGATTTTCACCTACATGAGAAGCACCTACCTGTATTATGTACATAGATGACAAGCATCGAGGCAGTGTAGAAATTGCTACTTAATAATACACTATTTGCATACCATCATGCGTACATAGGAGTAAACTTCATTACTGCCATTCAAGGTTCAAGCTAGAAAATTTCCCCCAAAAAGAAGTTGCGACCAAGCAATTAAGCCACTTCATATTTATATTTCTTATTCGTTATGATAAAGATTAATTAGAGATAGCCTTGTTTTATTTGTTTATAGTGTGATATGGAAAATATAATCGTCTATCCTTTATTACATTCAAATCTGTAGGCATTTTATTTGAACGGAGTGGCGTGTTTGATAAAGGGATCCTGTGATTTTTGTTGTACTACTGTGTTTAGATAATAAAGAGGGCAAATAATAATTTTAAAGCTTCTTTAGTTACTTGGCTCTTCTGCAGTTAGCGTTTGAGTCATCTTATATAGATATGTAAGTTTCCATCTGCAAGTGAACGGTTCGGGCGTTGTGCGAGAAGGGTGATTCTGTCTACATCAATGGAGAGAGGAATATCGAGTTGCGAAAGAAGGTTTTTTTGCAAGAAAAGGTTGAATATATGTAGGGAGAACAAGGATACCTGCAAAACTTAATTATTATATGATCTGGATCGTTTGTCACGGTAAATTACTTTTCCTTGTCTCCTTGTGAGAAATATGGTGAGCCTCTTTTATACACTTACGTTGAGTGTGGCTTTTAATTTTTTGTTGATTTGAGGATGTATAGTCATAGCCAAAACTTTTACAACTAATATATATTTCTATTTTTTTATTCGTTTTTTTTAAATATAGGTGATATGAATAATTATTCCAATATTTAAATTATTACAGGTTTATCAAAATGTCATCATGATATAAAAATAAGAAGCAAAGTAAACAGACTTTCAAAACTTTTGACAAGTGGAACAATCCGACCCCTAGTTAGTTTTATATTAATACCTTGGGAGAAACTTGATAATTATATCCATTAAAAGAAATGTAAAACAACATTCAGGTTGCCAAATTTATTTAGAATCATGAGCAGTTGCAGGTGATTTTTAAACCTAAATGAATTGATATCAGTTAAGATATCGTCACAAATTTAGGTTCCATCATGTCAAATCAAATAATGGGTTGCAATGAGGAGAAGGTTGACTCACGATGGACAAAAACATGGAAAAAACTTGATATCCCTTTTAGTACGAGAAATTTGTGGTTAGCAAGCACTTTTAGGAAAGTAGGTATAATTTTGGCCATTAAACCTAACAACTTGTTTACTTATGAAGCAGCATCGAGATAAGAGGGTTCAGTGTGTTAAGTAAGAGAGAGAAGAGAATTAACCTTGAAGACGGATTTGTGTACCATGAACAAGTTTTCCTGCATAGGAACTCAATCCTCTTCAAGGACGAATGAATGCTTGAAGGAATCAAAGGAAGCTTATCCACTCAAGGAACATTTATATCGGAGGAGCGTAAGCTTGCTTTAAACCTCGTATGCAGCTATTCCCCTGCGCTTTGCTTTGATGGGGGAATTTAAGTCAGGAAGGCGAAAATAACAAATAACTGCCATGAGTATAGAACTTTGTTGGGATTCAAATTCACTACCACGATCAGTCATCATTTTAGAAGAGAACCCCATACAAATACCCGACCTGATATAAAGGCGTGAGCCACGGTGGAAGCTTGGATGTATTGAATGGCAACAGCCTCTGACAAACTAGTAAAGCGGTGGACCATGGTGAGAAGAAAGATGCAACCACGAGAGTAAGGAAAACATAATCGTACTGAATAGTGCTGAAACGGGACAAACACAGCGCAAAAGGAACCAGAGGATTCTTTGTGTACCACTAAACCTTAGCACGCAGGTAACGCATAATGAGTCCGTCACTTTGTCCACGTAGTCGTTCATTCCTGGTCACACAATTCGCTGGGTAATGATATTTCGGCTAGCTTGCATGCCAGAATGGGCAACCTTGTGAGTTTGGTCAAATATATGACCACAGTAACTAAGAGGAATAAGAGGACGAGAACAGTTAGATAAAAAAAGTCAACCAGAATGCGCCTTGAAAGGACTGTATGGTAAGTCGATATCGCGTACGACTATTTGAGAAGAGTGACGCAGTGTTTGCGTGTCTTCATTCTGTTTCAAACCCATCGCTATTGTCGAATGGTAAATGGGCATATGAGAGTTGCAAGATCGATATTAAAGAAATGCGAGGAAGCGCGTCAGGTACTACGTTAAAAGAGCCAGAAACGTTTTGACTTCCCCTTTAAAGCTGCAAAGTAAAGACTAGATGACGAGTATCAGCTGCAGAATACACGCAAGAAGTGCTTTGAGTGGATAGTGCACCAAACAATGGCTTGTGGCCAGTGAAGTCAGTAAATTCACAACCTTCCAAATATGGACGCAAGTGAGCGGAGGGCGAGATATATATCATGCAGCTATCTTGAAAAGGTGCTATATCTCTTTTGAGAAAAAATAAAGAGCTTTCCCAAAGTGACCAACCTTTTGTTTTAACTTTGTACCTACATGGGAGACTAACACATTCTAGGCAACGCTCAAGGATGTACCAGGAAAACGGCGAAAGGCATAGCTTCTTTGGTGCGAGGAAAAGTTGGACACCTTGAAAAAGCATTACAGAGGAGAGTACTGCTTTATGATTGAGAGAAGAGTGTAGAGTAGTTGCATGAATCTATAAAGGGCAGGAAAAAATCATATAACAGAAAAGAGAAAGTAGCTTGAACGAAGATGGTAGGGGAAAACGCGAATAAGAGCAATTTTGTCCTCGAGAGGACGAAGTCTGTCAGGAGAAACATGGTGTTCAAGAAAGGAGAGATGTGTGACATTAAACAGACATTCAGAATTCTGTATTATGATGCCTCTTTAAAGACAAAGCTCCTATCAGGAAGTCCTCTAAATAACAAAAGACGAAAGGAATACATCTCAGAGCCTGATGCATGAAACCATGGAAGGTCTGACCACTGTTGCGAAGAGAATAAGGCATTTGGTGCATCAAAAATAAACTGAATTGCGTGGTAATAGCCTTAATTGGTATGTCCTCTGGGTGAATTGGAATCTGATTCAAAGCACGAACCAAATTGAGTGGAGAAAACATTCAAAAACTGAAGAGAGGAGAGTTGAAGTCATTAAGATATAGGAGTGGATATCTATCTAGCATAATACCGGCATCTATGGGTCTGGAATCACCAACGGCTCTGTATTCATTTGAAGTAGATTTGGTACGATATAAAAGGAGAGGAAAAAGGAGAAGTAGAAGGGCGAGCTATGCCAGATTCCACCATGAAGGTGAACTCTTCTTTTATCAACGAGAGTTTCTTTCTGGCTCGACGACAAGGCAGATGAATACAGGCCTTCCAATAGTCTCTATCCGGTGACACACTCTCTGTATAATAGACATTTATTTTCAAGATGGGAGATTAATACTAGGAAATTCCAAAGGTACTTATATGCGAAGAATTAGTGGTTTTAATGACAAGTTCGGGAAAGGAACTGGAATAAAACAGCCTGGAATAAATGTTTAAAGACCACCATAGTCACCCAGAGAAAAAACCCAGAAAGTTAGTAGTAAATATAAAAGGATGCCAGAAGTGATATACCCATTGATCACATGCGAATTAGTTTAAATTATTTCCAGAATTTGAAACTGGAATGAAAATAGTGGTGTTTGCTGAGAACGCGAAAATGGTGGATTAGTGTTATATGATCTAGTTACTTGTTATAAATATGTGCAAGAATGAAAGCATTTATGACTTGTGCACCATATTTTTTGTGTTTGTAGGACAAACTTTGGTCTATATAAAAGAGCGAGCATTTGATTATTAATGAAAAGAGGATGAGAAGTAATATTCGCAATACTGTGTAGAGTGTACAGCGTCATTACCATATTTCTCATGGTAGTAGCGCAGACTCTTTGATGGAAGATGAAAATATTTCGGTGGTAAATGATAGGTGGAAAAAGAATGAGTAAAGCTGCGTCCAACTCTTGTACTGGAATGCACTGCAAGGTTTAGTCTTCGATATGACAGACGGCGCTTGTCGCGCCACTTACCCTGTGACTGTGCACTGGTGCGGTCCCACATCGTAAGTTTAGATTAGGTTAATCCTTCTTTATCCTCTCCACGCGTCAAGTAACATATGAATTGAGGTAGATAATTCGGGTAGCAAGATATTAATTGGGGAGGGGAATGTTCCTTGTTCCACGATCAATCAGAGCAAAAAGAGGTGATGGGAACTTAAATTTTGATTACATGCGGTTAGAAACTAACGACTGAATACAATTATATAAATTTCTCGTAAGTAGAGGATCGATGTCTTTAATTGAAACAGGACTTAGGGCGCCAATAAAGCATTGATTAAGGAGTAAGTTAGCCTAGATAACTCAACCCTTAACCTGCTCTGAATTTGCCTATGAGTGAAGGTGATTAAAGGTATTCCGTCCACCATGAACGAATTTCAGTAGAAGGCGAACGATACAATAAGAAAAACGAGCAAGCGTTGTAAATTTATAATTTAGATAAGTAACGGGATAAATATTTTTAGGAATTAAATAAATTTGGAACATATATACACTGTATTATTAGCATTCATACATTTAGCATAATTTATATAAATATATCATATGTGGGTTGGATTGCGATTGCTTGGGTAGAAAGGGTAAGGAGATTTATAAAATAGCTAGGGAGAAGATTGGAAATCCAGAGTTGTTTATTAATTTAGAATGAATGTGAGGTTGAGTTGGTTGATGGAAGATATAAATTCACGGGCTATAGACATATAGGAGACTGAAATTAAAAAGGAAAAAGGAAAATTATATTATGGACACTGGAAATTCGAATTAATTGATTACAGGAATATTGTTGTTAACTAACCTTGTTTGACCATTGGAGTAAACACTTATGGTTTTGGGTGCGGGAGCTATACGACGAAAAAAAAAGGAGCTCTACTCTGATTAGCTAATTTAAACTGCGTTGGCTAGGATTATGATTCTTTAGAAACAAGCTTACAGATACCGTGTAAGTAGACTCTAACTGAATGTCGTATGTAAAATAGTACTCAATAAGTAAGCTCTTGAATGGGGAAAATGCCATAGGTATTTTAGGATCTTATGTATATACTAACTAGCCAAAATGAAATCTGCTCTCTATGCTACGGACATGAGGAAGACGAAAGTTAAATAGAATAGGTGAATTGGGAAATTTTGAAATGCCTGAGGTTATGGTGAACCCTACTTGGTTTGCCCAAAGAATGGGCGTGGAGGATGAGAGAGGGGGTCAGAGTCAAATTTCTCTTGATGATCTACATTTTTTTAACTTCTGACTTAGCTACAATTTCTGGTGTCCCGAATCTACCCTTTGTTCTCCTCGCCGTTCTTTGATTGATGGTCTTTCGGCTGATGACCTTAGGCACTAAGTATGCCTAGCCGATATGCATAAATGTCCTCTTGAAACTTTAATTTATCTGGGGTAACCCGCGTCCCAGATGAGTCATCTTCTGTCGGTTTTCAAGTCGTTGTTTACTTAACTTTAATCTTTAGTTGGTTGCTTATAACTTTAGCTTAACGTCGTTCTGTTAGGTATATATAAGCCTATTTTCAGTTTGGTTAGCAGTTTATTCTTACTGTTTATCATCTGTTGGTTCTCTATTGTGATCGTCTACCATGTTCGTTTTCCTTTCATTTTGATTATTGACTATAATGACTTTTTGGGACATTTTTCTTTCTTTACATTATAAATTAGATTCTTCATTTTGTTGTTTCTCATTTAATATCAGCCTTCTGTTTTTCACTCGTGGCACTTTCTTGTAGATATGAGTTTGCGTGCCTTGTCCTGATTATCTTGTGGGTTTCTGTTTTCTTTCTAGCTTTCCTTTACATTTGCCAAATCCATCTTCGATGTAGTACCGTTCTGTGTTCTATCCATGTGGCGTTTTACTGGTTCGATAACGTAATTCGCTTTGCAATGTTTTCTAGTGCCACATCAACATCGTCTTTGCTTCAATTTCCAATGTGGTCGGTTTGTACGTCATCAATGTTTCCTTGTACTTATTCGAGTTTACTCTTGCCTTTTGCTCTTTGAAATAGTCACTTTTATTGCCTTTGGGTTGATAAGAACTACTATAAAAATATGATCCCTGCAAGGAAAAGCTATGGGACCCGTGTTGAGATTATAGGGCATATTTTGACGGCCTTGTATGATGTATATCCAAGTTTTTACCATTAATGTTCTTTGTTTTATAGCATAACTATGTCAGCATGCTATTTACATGATGGTGTGTATTGGAATATAGTCACGCCAGGGTTGGTGGTCCCCCTGCCTTTAACTGAAGGTACGTCCAACGACCGAGTGCCAGGCAATATAACCCGGCCAACCCTACTGCCTTGGGGGAGCCCTTGGAAGGGCCAAGGCTTCAAGAGTAAACCTGAAGATCAAATCTGCACGGTGTTCGTGCATTAGGCAATAGTCCAAGAAGGGACTTTTTTCGGCAGATCAGTGCAACTTAAACCTGCTCCAGTCGTCCTGGATCATTTTTTTGCCAGTGGACTCAGCATGGGAAAGTGAAGATAGTGGACTGAAGAATGCACACCTAATTTTCACCTTAAACACCATCGTGCAAGTTATCACTCCATGCATTGCTCACTCATTCACACATTCTTGCAATACCCTATCCACAATGCTGCCTTGCCTACCGTGCAAGACGACACCAACCAATACAAGACCCCATATCTGCGATGTCGGTGAAAGAGGCTGTGCCAACCTTCGCAGATTCTGCAGCCATCAACGATCTCACCAAAGATGATAATCATAAACCAAATATCATCAAAATCATCCATATATGGAGTGACGTCATCATCGTCAACGATGGAAAACATTAAGCAAGTAAGTAGGCAAAGGTACATGGCTGCTATTGGGATAGGGAAGTACTAAAATTGGATAGCTATGGCTAGAGAAGCCTTGTTCAACCTCCTCCATTTTTGGTGATTTATTCCGTTGTTAAATGTTATATAGCTCCATTGTGTCTTTCATTCATTGTGTTTGTAACTCGTACGTTATAACTGTATATCTTTAGTTGTTCAGCTGCAAGTTGTAGATCATAGTCAGAGATTAGTATAATGCTAGGTCTAACTCTCTGAATATATTTCCGTATATATTTACTTTTTTCCAACCACTTGCCTTATATTTATTATCTTAAGTCTCCTAAATGGATCTATTTTGTCTTTAACTATCTAAATTTTTCATAGTTCCTCTTGATGTTTCTACGTACATCAATCCCTTTCTGCCCCCTTCCGTTTTAGGCAATTTGGATGGCTGCGATCTCAAGAACTCTAATATTCGTCGGATAGATTCTTCTTGTGTTTTCTAAGATCAGTTTTTGGACGATTAATTCCTTATGTTGTGAGTTAAAGGCCCAATTGCCTGAGCCATTCTTGAGTCCTGTGATTACATCTTTCTGGTTAAGTTTTTGTGGGGAAGATTCGGTAAGTTGCAGCTTTGGTGGAGTTGCACACTACTGTAACAAGGTAAACAGACCTAAGTCGCCTGCTCTCAATTATGCTGACTTATGACCTTATGACCATATGATCTTACGACCTTCAAATCTTTAACAAGTGGGGCAATCCGACCTATAGTTAGTTTTGTTTTAATAATGCCTAGACTAACTTTATGAGGACTTTGGCAATTATATCATTCAAAAGAAAATGTAAAACAAATTATTTATTTTTTTAATTTCCTTGTAATCGGACGAATATTTAGGATATTATTGCTAAAATATTCATTGCAAAGTAAAATGTTTACCATCCTACCAACCAACCTACGCACTGACATAGTAACTTATATATGTAGTCAAGTGCACGCTACTAAAAACATGAGTGTGGCTCCCAACCATTATTACTTTGGCTATTTTCAGATAAGCATTCTGTGTCTCGAGTTCCTCTTTCAGTTTCTCTTTTCTGTGGAGAGCCCAGCCAAAAAGGTCAAATTTTCTGCACAGAAATGACGAATTGGCAATACCTTGTGTTGGTGGTTTCGGGGAAAATCCATTCTTCTTCATCCTCTTAGGTATTGTTCCGATACGAGTATTTCCACGTCTCTCTCCACGTGGCATATTGCAACGTATCCAATCTATGCATCTATCCGCTTTACCGAAGCAAACTTGATTTCGGCATAAAGTGTTGGAATAACAACGCGTTATTTTAGTTTAGTTTCTCCTTGTTCAGTCCTGATTGTGATTCCTTGGTATTCCATATTCATGGCGATCCGATTGAGGGTAGATACTTCACGTTATCTATTCCTAATAAAGGATATAAGTTAGGACTAATCATATAATTTGTGTGTAGCGAATAGTTCCTTATATGCCTGATTATTGATGCACTAAACGACAATCCTACGTTAATAGGCCTACTCTACTAGGTACCTATCCAAGGTGTTCGTCTTTCTTCCGGATTTTACGAAACCGTACAACCACAGAGTTTTGAGCGCTGTCAGTCCCTCGTTATATTGCAAAGTTAGATAAAATGTGGTGAAATGGGACGTCCCTCTTTGGAGAGCAAACTTGGACTTAGTAACATAAAGAATCTCCAATTAGCCTAAGTGCCCATATAGTCTACGACCAGCTTGTATATAAATGTTATTCAACTTTAAAATCCCGTTTTCCTCTCTTATTAACTGAGCTTGTATAGTTTATTAGTTTCTTCCAAACGATTCTGAGTAATTAAACTGAGTCCTTTCAAAGAACAGAAAAAGTAGAGAAGATCAACGTTTGATTAGTTCTTTTTATTTACTTATATGAAAAAAATATAGTAGTTTCCAAACATTTGGCGATGAATTACGTACCATTGTGAAGGATATTCTTAAGTTATTTATTGCTATTTCTGTCTTTAGTATGAGGGAAAAATTCAGAGCGGTTCAAGGCTTCATTTACGAGTTGGGTGTGTATGGTGTTGGTAAGTATATTACTTTTTGAATGTAATAGGCAAAAACTATTTTGTTTAGCAATAAATGTTCCTGAATTTGGAAAAGGTAAAAAGTAAGGAGATTTGGTTTTATAATGTCAGATTAGTGGGGGTATGATTGGCTTGAGGCCTAGTATAATGTGAACATATTTTGATACATTTGAAATAGTAGTGCAGTATGGGAGATAGAGTGATTAAGATTTATGAGGGTGTCGATATTTGTTAAACTTTAGAATATTTTTTATGCTGTATGGTGCACATTCATTCGAGAATTATACTTGCCGTATAGCGTGGGGTACCTTTTATGTAGTGAATTACCTGTGCATGTCGTGGTCATAGTGAGTGTAGGTGTCTGTTTGTGCTTATGTGTGAGTGTGAGGATTTTTCTTTTATAATTTTGGCAGTGTTGTATAAGGGTAATTGCCTATCTGATAAAGTTGACCTTATTTACGATAGAGTAGAATACTTCATGTTTATGCTAAAATTTTCTACTTTTATCCCTTTGTAGATAAATAAAATAATTACATCTGTTATTTATAAAATTAAACCAAAAGTCCGGTTAGGACATTACCTTTTAAAAATACTTTTTATATTGGGGTTTTCTTTCATCATTTTAGTATATACAACATTTTTGAGATTGGTTGTTTTCGTGCAAATATTTTCCATTCTGACAAGTTTCTCCCAAATTTATCAACTTTGCAATGAGTAATAATTATTCATTTTAAAACAATTTTTCACATTATAAATCTTGTTTTCCCCTATAAAAAATTCAGAATTGAATTTAGAAAGTTAGACCAACGAAAGAAGTACCGCAATATCTTAATGACAGAAAAGTTATTTAAGGTTCTCTTCATGTAGTCAGCCAGTCAGGGCGTGAGTGGTAGGGGTGTGGAGTGGGACAAACTGCGGTTTCTTGGATCGGAAAGTAAACAAGTAACTAAAGTACATTAAAATATGCATAGAAAGCAGAGATTCCCCGACTTCATTGATTTTCTCCAAGTTTTCACAAAAGATCTGTCCCTCTTGTGCAAGTAAAACTAATAATTTCTTCGTGATAAAAGCAGTCCTCATTCAAAATCTTATCTTTGAAAACCAACCTTATAATAACTAAGAAATTTTGCGCAATGATCTCATTATCATTATTTCCATCAAACGTGGTTAGATTTTACTTCATATTGTTGTTGGCATTTCGTATGTAAAACTTGATTCCGGGGCTCAATTTACGGACGGTTTGAGCAAACATTTTAAGTGATAAGATTGTGATATTTTAAAATTTAAACTTTAAGATCAGTTCCATGTGTACAAGTGACTATTTCAGCTATCAATGCCGTCTCGTAGCTGATCTAACCAAGCCGCATACATGAGCTGTACAAATTTTGAGCTAGGAAATACATATATGTCTAATATTATTACTACTTCTAGGTCAATTCATTATACCCTTTAATCAGTGTTCAAACGATATCAGAAGTCGCTGAGCCCCACCCAATATATATTAATTTTTATTAATTAATATTTCACTCCACTGATTTTCTGGGAGTCCCTGTTCATAAAAAATTCAATTTTCAGCAAAATTGAATCAGCGGAGAGAAGCACACTTGGGGAGTCTCTGGCCAACCTTAAACTTCTTATCGTTTATCTCAAATTCGGTTTAATTACAATCGAGATCAATTTTACGTGTCTTTGGATATATAGCGATGATATTAATAGTTTCGTGTAAATGGGTGAATTTATGAGATCTAAATGGATTCTAATAAACAAGAATAGATTAATTTTATTTAATAAGTCATTGGGCGTTTGGAAATATACAAATTAAATGGGGGTTTAAATTATTTTTATATCAATGTGTTAAACAACATTCTGCCGCGAAGATTTGTTTGGGAACTGAGAAGCTATATGTGCTTTGTGTTTTACTGCTGAGAATTTTAAAACCATTTCTTTTAATCCATTAACGACCATAAATTGAGTGAGAAAGAGAACACAAGTTTTTCAAGAAATATTTGAAACTTACACCTTTCCAAGTATATCCACACTTATTCCAGAAATTTTTTACATCCCTACCTATTCCTACATTATTTCGACATTGTGTTAGCTCTTTTATGTAAGGTAAGGAAATTTTGAGGTATTGAGACAAATGTATCAAGAGACAACCAAAACACTTCAAAAAGTTTGATAAAAAATGAAAGAAGAATAACAATTACTAACGAAAATTTGCAATCTAAAAGTATTCGTACCCTATAAATTTTCATACCTAATAATCAATATTACTAAACTTTACTTGTATTTAAACTCACAAAAAGTAATTATTCATTTTTATTCGATTCAAATAAACTTCCAATGGAATTTTGTCCCATTAGTCATCGAAAAACTTTACTAAACGCCAACCTTGCGATCATTCCCTATAATTTCTATCAGGTTGAAGTGTGGCGTCTTAGGAAACCATTCAAAAACGCTAATTTTAACTTCATTCATCTATCAAAATACTGATATGTATGTCTTGTGAGAATCATTCTTCAGATACTCTTTAAGAATCTTTGTGTGCTATACTTTATTCTTTATTCTGTTAATTCCATAAATGGTACCAACGCTTATCAAGGAGAAACTTTCCCATAACAAAATAAATCCACCTTCAGGTTTTACTGTGCGAACAACAATTTTTAGGTAACGAGATTCTCCACTTTTCCGCCCAATATACCTGACATCATTCTGCCAACCATTTCAAATATTATTTCCTCAGAACAAGGCCCTTTTCCCATTAATGGAAATCTTTACCCAGAATAATTGTTACCTTACTTTAGACCTTCCTTCAATTGATTTTTTCAATAAAAGTGTCATACTCGGAAGAAGTCCATACATTTCCGCTCTATGAAACATACTAAACTGCATCGAAACTAACATCGACGTCTTACTCTTCTATCCGATCAATCACTTCCCTTTTTTAAATTTGGTTATTTTAAACAGATTCAAGAATCCACCAAACCGTGGGATTAAGAATTTTCCGAAAACGATCTGAGTTAGGCAGATTTGCATTTGTGCCTAGAACATTAAACCTTTCTACTACTGATTGAATTAAGATTTTGAAACATTTAGTTCTTGAGAAACCTAGTAACTCGGCCTTGATTTTAATTTTGTATTTATTTTTGAATTTACTTCGAAGAGAGTGTACTAACTTTACTATGATGAATGCTTGTCAAATAAGACTAGGGATTAGGATGACGAATAAAGGGTTTGTAAACTATCTATCATACTCGTGAGTATGCCAAATTGTGAACACAAAATCACCCAAACGAAGCGTCTGACATAGAAAGTGTCATAATTTAAACGATATAAATTTAACATATAGATGGGAAAACTATATCGTACGAATATTTTTTTGTGGCGAATATATTTAAAAGTGTTTTACTCCATTATTCAACTAAATACTTGTGCAGAATTTGTCTCTCTCTCTAAGATTACTTTTCTCTATTAACCATAAGTTTCGTTACCCTTAAAAAACGGATCATTATCTATGTGACAGATTGTGGTATTATGAATTAAACATTTAATTGAACATAAACTACTTTTCGTCGGCTTCAAAGAATTTTAAATATGTGAGAATATTCACCATCTTACCTTTCGGATGTGAGGTACGTATAAAGAATTTGATAGCCTGAAATGGATTCCATTTCTCTTTTCCACGCTTTAAGGAGGTACAAGCAGAGCATATATCTTGAAAGGTTAAGCCCACATTCTAAACATCTGAAAATATCTGATCCTATGGCTCATTTATTTAAATTTTTGTATTAATTATTTTGTTACGAGTACTGAGTGTCTGTTAGTTTATTACGTGTCCCCTGTTTCCGCTTTTTTAAAAAGGAATAAAATTGAAGCATTGCAATATGATATTAGATCAATCTTTTCTTAAAATACATCCGTTGACTCCTGGATATACTATTATATTTCTAATCATTAAGTCACGCCTAATTTTTCGATTTTTGTCTAAATGAATATGGTGCAATCATTATTTTTTGTTAGATACTCTGATTTCATTGTTATTTGACAAAGTTTAAGAATTTCAAACAGTTTGTTTTATATGATTTCAATTTATGAATAATCTGAAATTTAATTAGTTCGTTCATTAACCTCACTTGAAAGAATTATATTTTAATTGGATTGTCAATTTTAAAGACTTTGCTTACCTTTTTAGCTCTCTCGTGTTTTAGATTTATTTGATGAGCTTATAACTGATTTATTATTTAATAAAATTTTTCCTGAATAATATATAATCATTATAATTATTTCCATTTGATATCAATTATTTAAATCTTGTATGCGACTCTTTTTGGAGAACTACTTCGGAAAATTACAGTAATATATTTTTACGATCATTACAAATGTCTATTTAGAGTTGATATACTAATCGACTTTCACTTACTTCTTTCACAAAATTTGCATTTAAGGCTTCTATAATCATTTTCATTTGATTGTTGCTCGTATGTGCGCATTTGTACTCGTTTAATGAAGAGTTGTACTTTTTTATCTTTGTGAGAATTTGTGGGTGAAGAAGCTTCGATGAATTTTGGGGAATACTCAATTGATAATTTAATTACTAGTAGAATTCTATTGTAAATAACGTTATGTCAGATTTCTTTGGAGGTAGCACATTCTGCCCTATTAGTATGTTTAGAGTTCTTACAATTATAGTTCCTTCCTCTCTACTTCTCTAAAGCCAAATATGTGTTACAATGTCCACTTAATTTCTTGTTTTAGTTTGTGGAGTTAGTGTCATTTGAGAATACCAGTATATAAAAGCTAGCCAAAGTCATCAACAGAAAACGATCATGGCTTCTAAGCTTAACTCTCCGATGATTCGCGCAAGGGCAAGTTAAGCTAGGAGAAATGAAGCAAAGTACTGCGGCGTACTTTCATTGAATTAATGGACTAATATACTCACCTAGTCTACCCAATTCGACCGGTCACTGCTAGACAATTCTAGTAAACCTCTTATTACCTTAAATATACTGTAAAATATGGTAAATCTAAAGGTTTATTAAAATATATTTAATCACACGTAGATATTTGAAAATTTTAACCAAAAGAAAATGGATGGTGCAAAAAATGTTTTTTTATGCCTATTGACAGAAAATTAGGTTCTCTACTAATAAGTCTGTAATGTTTCAGCAAAAGGTGAAATAAGACAATAGCGGATGTATCTTCAGTTTTGTAATTATAATGAGAAGAAAAGTTTGGATTAAGCGTATAAGAAGCATAAAGGTGAGATTTATGGAACACGAGCAAGCTCGTTTTAGACCAGGTAGGGTTTGTGTGGCTCAAGTATTTGTAATGAGACAGCAAGTTGAAAAAAGAAGAGATAAGTGATGTAAAGTGTATATCAGTTTAATTTACCCTGAGATGGCTTTTGATCGTATAAATAAAGAAGCATTTAGGCTAATTTAAACATTGTAAAAAGTAAGTTGAAAACAATAATATGGTTATACATAAGGGGGAGTTAAGGCGTGTAAGAAAAAAATGCAGTATTGGAAAAGTAAGAAGGAGAACGCGTGAGAAGGGTGTCAGAATAATGAGAAGTGTTAATAATGTATACTCTCGATGATAGAATATGCCTATGAACTTGTGTTAGTTTCTATGAATGAAGTATTTTTAAATGTTGATAAAAGCGGTTGATAAGATCTGATATTAAGGGGTTAAAAGTGAAATCGAATAGAGAAATTTAATGTAATTTATTCTTAAGAAGGTTTTGGAACGTGATATGCGATATTGTGTCGATTAATACCAAGTGCGATATTATAAGTATGAAAATCCTAAGTGTACTTGTGTGCTGTTTAGTATAACAATGTTTTAGATCCAATTAAGGTGTTATTAAATGGTAAAGGTTTGAGTGTGGTATCTACGAGAGACGTCGAAGAAATTAAAATGCTGCTAACGTTTGTGTAGATAAGTCAGTATAGGAAATGAAATGAAGAGGAAAGATGTCCATTGATATTAGTGCAAATAGACAAATTGAGATAGAAAATTACTGTAGAAAATACATTCTAGAACAAATAGCTTAGAAAAAGTAGTATTGTGAAAATGGTGTTAATATGGTTGTTACTGACTCTTTTCGGAGGATAAATGTGCATGAAAGATAAATGGCTCGCAAATACTTCTAAAGCTTATTTACGAGATCGATTTTCTGGGTGTGTGAAAAGTTGAAAGACTGCCTATAGGCTGGTCTGATAATGCGGATCACATATTTGAGAGAATCTTCGCAGTTTAATGAGAAATTGGATAATATTTTTTTATGATAGATGTGATTGGAGGTGATTTGTGAGAAAGTTGAGCCCAACGCTCAAATAAATTTTCATGAGAACCCACAACAAATCAGCCATGTAGAAAAGAAAAGATGGTTTAAAAATGATTGAGCATAATGGGGATGATAAAGAGCGGTTAGTTTTAATTACGTTAAATATTGCTGACCGAATTTAGAGGAAAATGAACTGGTTAAGCTGAAGAATGAAGTAGTTTGTAAAATAGTAATAAATAACTAATTAATTTAGTTTTTGGTTGATGCCAATCAGGGCATCATTCTAGTATATGTAGATATTTTTAGATACCTATTGTAAACCCCAGTTTTATATATTGTCTCAAGATATTAAGTAATAAATCAAATTGGTGGTCAGGCGAGAAACTGTATGTTAATAAGTAGGAAATTTACTGATGATGGATGATTTCCTTTAACAAATTCACAGTATAGCTTAAATGGATATGGATCAATAACTAGAATGGATGTTAATCACCAGATAATGTATATAAAATTAGCATACGCAACAGGTTGTATGATCTGGGGAGTGCGGTCAATCTTTATGGAATATGGAATAATCCATTCATATTCGGAAGTGGGAAGAAAGTTAACGACGGCAAGTTACTATTTTTGCTTGAATGTTATATATGTTTAAATACTTATAATTAAATAAAGAAATATATAATTTAACGTCTTTTGTGGTGTCTTGATAATAAGGGTGTAACATTACTATGAAAAAAAAACTTTAAAGGCGTTTTCGGTATGTGGGATAGAGTTTGATGTTTTCACGCCAATAGAAGCAAAGTATGAATTTGTTTCTTAACACTCTCAATTTAGTCAGTAATTTTGTTATGTTTTTAATATTGCTTAGGGATTTCAGTTTTAGGTCGGTGTGTTTTACCACTTTTCTCATTAAACAGTTCGCTAAATAAAATTTTTCATTGTTTTTGCAGTTTTTATTCACTGGCTAAAAAGCGATTGGATTGTCTCGTAGCTGAACTAGGGGAATATTTCGTGTTGTGCCATCATATATGAATTATTGCTCCTGTGTAATCAGTCATTTACGTTTGAGTGGCATACGCTTCATGTATTCGTTTGTAGTTTACATGTTTAGAATGATAGGTCACATTGCATGAACGAAAATGAAGAGATTCAAATAACCAATATCTTATTTTGACGTCTTGATATCATATTACAAACATGCGAAATCACAATTTTCGTTTCATGTCAGATTGCACTGTGCATTAGTGTCATTATGGACACGAGAAAAGAGTAAAAATAACTGGGAAGCGACAGATATATTCAAAAGGACTAGAAACTGGGAAGGTTAAGAGAATTGAGCAAGTTTAACGTGTGATTAAACGGATTCGTCTATAAAGTACACGAGAATTAACAGGCAGTAAAAACAAACGAGAAGATCTACAATTCGAAAAAATGTCAAACATCGATGTGCAAGCGAGAAAGAAAACATAGAAACACTGTATATCGATGAATGAGGTGAAAGACCAATGTTTAATAAAGGATTGTTTAGCTTCCTTCAATATTATGCAGGAAATATGTACAAAGAAGGGCAGAAAGTGACATGAATAGGTAGCTAATCTTAGAGCTGAATGTAGAGAGATGATGATTTCAAAATATAAGACTAGCAATTAAAATCTACTAATGCGGGTAAATAAAATAAACGTGGCCTTCCATCTTAAAATCTATACTAAATTAAGAAAAGAAGATAGAATAGACAAAGTACAGAGCCATTCACTTCAAAAGACAAATTAAAAATCTAATATTAATTGAAATATAAACAACTTAACCAGCATGTAAAATAATAGCAATGTGGATTCAGAATAAGAAAGCGCCTAGTCAATATAAAATCCATGTTAAGAATTATTTGGCAAAACTATAGAATTTTATAAAGATATATATTCATTATGTTTTGTTGATTTGAAAAACCCCTTCTACAATGTGATAAACGAAATAATATTAAAATGATAAAGAGTTGTGAGTAAAGAAACAAGAATAGTATAAAACCTTTATTAGAAGCACATATCAGATTAGATTTTGTAATAGCGACGTCCACCCTGTTCCAATAAAGGGAGGATTGTGGCAGAGATGTATATTTTCGCGACTTATTCTCGCTCTATGACAGAAATGTGTACATCGAAGGCCTAGAAAATATAGAGGGTATAAAATAAAAGAAAAGAATTTTAATATCCCGCGAGGTAGAAAAAATACGGCACTAATGCACCTAAAATAAAATACAGGGGATGCTCGATGGACTAAAACAAGCATGAATAAGTGGACGATTAAAATAAATGGCTGAGTCACAAGGGTACACTAGAAATGAATACCTATCTTGGGAAAGGCAATGAGATTATAGAAGAAGTAGAGTGATAGAAAGTAATAACCAGAAGTACTGGGCTCGCAAAGACAGACATTAAAAAAAGAAATTCCTTAAAATACCTCATTATGGAAATGGAGATTAAGGTAAGAATGTTGAAGTTTTTGATATCGTCTAAGTTGATTCTTTCCTGCACATTTTAGGAAATAGAATAAGCATATGATATAAGAAGGTAGCGTCTGCATAAATCTTATTTAAAGCATAATATGAAGTAACGCATGCAAGACCTTCCGTATAACAATAACAACGTTATGAGAAGTGCTCTAACTGAGAGAGAGAAAGAGATATACTGAAATTGATTAGAAATAGAAAATTGACATTTCGATTAATAATAGGATTAATTGCAGATCAAACGAGAAAGATGAACAGAGAAAATTATACTTATGCCTTGTCTGAGAGAGAAAACAGGAGAAGAAATGAGACAAACATAAGATTAGAATAACGGATTATATGAGCGAGTGTTATTCCATCATGCCCATAAATCACAGGATGGGCTCTTGTGTGAGTTAAAGTATATCTAACATAGAAACATGGAAAATACAAATGGAAAAGATTATCTATATAGAAGACGAAAGGGGAATTGAATATTTACTTAAGGGATATTGCAGCAAAGTTTTCTCTATTTTTAGGCAATATTAATGTAGAATTATTTTAAAATCCGAAATGTATATTATGAATGAGTGTAAACACTAAATTATAAAAAGCCATAGCAACTAGGCACAGTAGAATAAATGAGAAATTAGTTTGATTACATATTTAAGGAATGTGTAACCAAAAAAGAGGAATTATCATCGATAAATTAAATTATTTCCTACTATATTGGGCTTGGTTAACATAAATACATTAATTTGCTGGAAAATGCAAAAATAGTAATACTAATAGTGTTAAATTCTTTATGAAGTATTGGATAATTTCCATAAGAAATAGAAATAGCAATCATGTGTTCTCTCGCAATTAGATATTACATCATAAGTGATAAATAGTTATAGTGATATATATATATATATATATATATATATATATATATATATATATATATATATATATATTACTATTAAGCAATTTAGGAACAATTCTTAACGAAAACCATTTGTGGAAGAATCGTAGATTTCCAAGTAAGCAAAGAAAAGTTCAACTACAACAATTTGCTTAAATGTAGAAAAACAATCTCAGGTAAAATGAGGAAGAAATGCACATGTAATAGCAATACATTTCAATCAAGTGCTTAACAAGTTATGGATAAGAGAGTTAAATTATCAGCAACAAGTGAATTTGAGAGCGCAACAAAATTTGAAAAAGTTAATAATAAAAAGAATAATATTTTTTTTCTTTAGTATGGTAGGAGGAAGAAAGATGAAGTTGCGGTAATGGGGAACTAATATCTGAATTCAAATTAAAGTTACAAATAATAATAAAATTATATATAATTTTCTATGATGATGGATTTAAAAGCTTGGATCAGTGGGTAGGTGACGTGCGTCCAACATGATATACTGCAAAGTATCGCTAAAGGGGAATAGGAGAAGAGCCTTGGCAGATCGTCACAGTTGGTCTGCTACGGCAATTTCAAAGTGATAAAGGACTATAAATGAAGTATGTAGATAGCGGTAATAGGTTTAACGTTTGTGTACCATGTACTACCTTTACATTTGGCACTAACCTGTAAATGCAGGAAGTATTAAGTGACTAACCCCCTCACTCACTGGTACTCTACGCGTGGAAAGGAGAACGCAGGAAGATTTACTTACCATTTCAATGTTGAAACCGGTGAATAACCTTCTTCATGAAGGAGAAAAAACCTAGAAATTAACAACGATAGGATTAATAAAATTCAAATAAAACGCGATTTGCCAACTTTATAGTAATTTAAGAGCAGCAGAAGTGCAATTAGAGTGTAATCAGAGCCAATAATTGTTGCTCGTTTGGCCAGCCCGGGGAGACAAGGACACTAAGGGTGGAATTATATCTGAAATTTATATCTCCCTAAGGTTACAAATAATAATAAAATTATGTAGATTTTGTTTTTTGTATCTAAGTGTGTATGATGTAGATATGTATATGTTTACCTATGATATGTTTATATAATATAAATGGCTATGTATGTGCTTAAGCTTGTGTGTAAGAACAATATAGATGTTGGTTTCTGTGAATATAGATAAAAACCTGTGAATTCCTATGTATGTATTTGTGTATGTTAAAGCACGCACATAGTAAAAGAGAGAGGGAGCAGAAGTGTGTATGTAGCTGGTGTATGACTTTTTTGTCCTCGATTCTCTTGGGATATTTGAAAAATATTATATATAAAAAATGAAGTATTCAAAGTTATTTTGGATTTTATTTTTTAACTTTTATGGTTAAAAGCTAGAAAAATAAAAAAGCGTTTAATACGATACAGTATCATAATAATAAAACTATGCAGGAAAATAATAAAAAAAAAATGTAATACGATCAACTCAACCAGAAATATAAATCTGACACGTTCTTTTATAATATTTATAGCTACATATAATCAGTCTCTTAATTAACTATTAGCAACTTTATTTAGCAAACAATCAAACTAGATTTGGGTTTCAGTTACTACCAGTTCTTATTATTCATCTGGATCGTAGTCTATAACACAAAATTCCCCAAATTTAGGAAGATGCATGATTTTGGCTCTATAAAAATCAACATTATTCAGAGAGTACCGAAAAAATTCCTTTTTAATTTGAAGATATTATTCAAATATTTTATTTACTCTCTTCCATCTATTCTAATCTTTTATACTCACTCCTACTCCTCTCATGAAATAACCACACAGAGATCTTATGTTTCTTGCTCCACTCTATTTCTGAAATTCCTAGCTAGCCAATCATCGGAAGCATAGTTGGTCATAAAATGAAACGGAGTAATGGAAAAATTTCTCTTTTAGTTTTGGGATTGGTTCACGGTTGAGTGCGTTCTATTCTATATCGATTACCGACTGAAAATTCTTCATCTTCCTTTTTATTGAAGGCGCCATTAATCTAACTCAAAATTCCGAATGAAGAAAATAGAGAGGTTAATCTAATGCTGTACTTGGCGTAACTTGAACCTATCTACAAGTTTTCCTCAATTCATAATCAATCATCTTTGTATCAAATTAATGGACTTCCTTCGATTTGTGATGAGATTCGTATAGTGATAGACCATAGTTTTGAGACTAATATATAATTTTATTTAACTATTCGTGTTTACTATTTTCGTGATAGGAATCTTTATTTTAATATTTAAATTATTTCAGGTTAATTAAAGAGTCAGAATTTCAAAAAATAGAAAAACTATCCATTCCTTTGATGAATCCTAAAGGAATGTTTGGTCCTGTTCCTGTAGGTTCGGAGTTTTATTCCATGAAGCTTTGACGTTTGATTAAGAGGGAAAAATGATGACAAATTGGGTTAAATTAATGATAATGTGTTGTTATAAACTATTTTGTAATATTATTTTAGAAAAATACATGTTTGAATCTTGAATCAAAGTGCATCTTATTTAGAATCATTACTGACTTTGAAAAGACTGGTTACACTACTGGGAAGAACTCTTTTGGACTGTAGCAGAAAGCCCCTTTTTGTCACTCCACACCTGACGCCACTTTGGTCGTGGTATTCTTTGTGGTCGTGATATACTTCTTTGATGAAGTAGGCTTTGTTCTAAGAGTGCTAATTTTGTTGTATTTAAGGAAGAGCCGCTTTTACACGTAAGGATAAGAAGGAAACACACAGGAATTCCCAAAATAAACTTATATTTTAAATTTAACAATTTACCACACAAAAACTAAACATGAACCACAGAAATGCTCCGAATATTAAAATAGACAATAATTACTTCAATTAACTTGACCGTCTAAAATTGGCTAAATTCGATACGCACTTCAATATACAAGAATAAGGCTAATTGTCTCTATGGAGTTGAAATACCCTAACTGCTCTGGCGGCTGGTTTGAGTTTGACCTTGTACTCAATGAGCTCCAGACATCACAGGAATCTGGTAGGTCCTTTAACGCGTGCTTTGACCAGATTGTTGGAGGTGGTCGAGATCAGGAGGTACTTTAGCGGGTGTAGCAGATGAGGTCCACACGGTATTCAGAGGGGAGGGTCTTAAAGGGGGAAAACAATCATGGTTCTTTAGGCGGCGAGAGTAAGTCGAACTTGGTTCTTAAATCAAGTTAACTTAGAGTTCGGTGTGACCACCGGGTAACAGGTGCGAGGGGAAGCGTTTTTCTCCTTCTTCGTAATTCCTCATGGGCGAGGACTGTACTCGGGGGATGGGGGTTCTTCTTTAAGGGTAAGAATAGAGGAGAGGGTTTTTTTGTCGAAAATAAGTTAAACTTGAACAAGTTAACTTAAAGTTCGGTTTAGGAACCAGAAACTAGCTCAAGAATGAGCTTCTTCTTAGTTCCAGTCTTCCTTAAGGGCGAGGCCTATCTCGGTGTTTTGGGATACACCAGGATAGAACCGGGTAGGGTTCTCTGACAAGAATAAGATAAACTTGGTTGCTCAACCAAGTTAACATATGAGTTTGGTGTGACAACCGAGGAACGGGCTAGAGGGCGAGCCTTTTCCCTCTTCTTTTCATAATTCCTCAAGGCCGAGGAATTTCCCTGTCTTTTACGATGCACCGGGATAGGAGGAGTCTCTCTGACGAGAGTGAGTTGAACTTGACTAAGTTAACTAAACGTTCGGTTAGATAACCAGGAACTAGCTCAAGGATGAGCTGTTTCTTAGCCCTCTAGGTAGCCCTGCCTCTTTTGCAGGGGACTTCGTAGTCTAGCGACGCACGTATTCTACCTGTCCAGTTTTGGTAGCCTGGCCTCAATCCAGGGACTTCGTAGCCTGGAGACTGATTTATTCTACCACGTTTATCTCGAGTCTTTCTTATTTATACCTCGTCACCCTACTGTGGTAGGGGTAGGAGGGGGGCTTGAGGACGGGCCCAGGAAAGTTCTTATTCCAACGGTTTATCTCACCAAGTCATACCTTGGCTCCCGTTTTCCTGCGAGCTTGAGAGAAACGCGTCTCCAATTTCTTACATGAGGTGAAATTGAATATACTCTCGTAGGGGAGATCTTGTAGTTTAAAACCTTTCGGCTTTTTATAGCGCCTAGTGACGAGGCGCTGTCGTTACGAGTTTGGCCCTACGGTGCTGGGGCCGTATGTCTTTGCGGTTACCGTCCCGTGTCTTAACTGAGAAAAAAAGGAACGAGTGATGATTCTCCTACATGGACCCCCAAATGTTTCAAATGGAGGCAAGAACCACAACTGCTAAGGTTTTGCCTTAATTATCGGGTTTCCTAAGGTACCAAGTTCTCACCATTGAAAGAATTATCTGTTAACCATTCCTAGCCCACAGTGAGGCCACGACTTTTCCACAAAAGTCTCAACTCCAGAAATTCTTCCCAGATTCCTCATCTTACAAAAAAATCCTTACGGATAGTCACCAATTTTATGGGAAAAAAATAATGGATTGTTGTTGTTTCAGGCAAAGTGATATTCTTTAATGGAGCTCACTTTCATTCTTTTGGAGCTTCTTTAAGATAATTGGTAAGAAGAAGTAAACAACAGTGCTTTTAATGATAATGTGCCGTGTCCACAGTGAAGTATCCATTTATTTTCCTTGTGTAGGGCTGTTTCTTTACTAAAGCAACTAAAACACTAACGCTTTTCCTAAGAACACTATCGTCATCTAAACATGGTAAGAAAAGGTAGTATATGAGCATCCTTTTTCCAGGCTTTGCTGAATTTAGGAATGATAACTAAATTTTTAATTATAAAAATTGCCTTTTGTCTTCAAGCAAAATGAAAACAAAATACTTTGCTGAAAAAAATAGCTAAATTTCGGGACCTCAACACAGATAATCGCAAGATCTGAAACCATTAGATAGTGGTGGGTAATAACCAAACTGGCGGTTGATATTAATAATATCAACCAGCCAACTATGAGCAGGTGCATGCGGTTATTGAACAAAAACGAAGATATAATTAAAAATTTGGATTCCAACATGCCCGAACGAGTTGAAGCAGTTATGAAAAGGAATAAGATAATTCAGTTTAAATATTGACTGCACGCACCTATTGGCTGTATTCATTAATAGAATCGGATTGGGTTGTAAATTTTGCTATATTATATTTAACCATCAAATTAGGAGAAAAAATCTAATAAAGCAAAATACATCTTTTGATTACTTCCATTACTTTTCTCCTATGAAATTATATAGTAATTTCGGAACTTCTGGATAGTTTTTTACTTGTTCTAAAAAGCCGTGGAAAAAGAGAAAACTTATGTTTATATTGGTGATTGCACGATACTCTAAGTAAAATATATGAAATTTCCAGGAGGGCGGGGAGACTTTAATTTGTTATATGATAAATAAGGTAATGCATTTCAATTTATCCCAAAAATTAGACGTACATATGTAGGATTTTTCTATATTCGTCATAAGATGAGACTATTTTTTAAATTATTTCACTTAAAGATTATAAATACCGTCTTTAATGCCAACATACTGTTAAATTTT
This sequence comes from Ceratothoa steindachneri, assembly GCA_963969495.1. Taxonomy (NCBI): domain Eukaryota; kingdom Metazoa; phylum Arthropoda; class Malacostraca; order Isopoda; family Cymothoidae; genus Ceratothoa; species Ceratothoa steindachneri. The sequence continues at coordinate 193,480,914 of OZ018323.1, read as the reverse complement.
TAAGAAGACACCTTACGTTAAAATATCCAAACAGGGGATAAATTTTTAATTTTTGCGATACCAATCCGAGATCGTTTTAGATTTAGATAATTTTGACGAAAGGCTTTTGTTTTTTTAAATAATGATTCATATCTTATGGCTATTTTTCTATTTTAATCCCTATATTTAATTTTACAACCTAACATGTTAATAAATATGTTAAGACTTGACAGCCGAACACAGTAAACCCTTGCGAGGACTCGAAAATTTATAAATTATATAAAATAAATATCTATTACTGAACTTACTTTTGTTAGAAACAATTTGAAAAATGTGACATAACTATTTTAGGCATCTACACATAACACCTAACTAATATTATTAGGAAGTTTCATGAAAAAAGAGAATGGGTATCTTTCCACTCGATTAGAGAGAGTAGTATTTTGGGGGTATGTTTTTATTGGTTGGGTCTGGACTGGTACACATTTGCAAATCAAACTGCATTAAGTTTTAAAATGGAGAATATCATTTTAATAATGATAGGAGTAAGCCACTCTCCAAAATTAAACTCTAAGAAGAATCGAAATTTCTCTTACAAGTGGCTTAATTCGTTAAGAATGTGACCAACTGCAATCGAATATCAGAATAGCTGAAATTTTGATTTATTTGGGTTCAGTCCTTTAAAGCACAGTAAATTATTGAATAACATCAATTAATATTTAAATTAGATAACATCCATTTAGTCCTAGGTATACACAAACGTGGAAACCAATATAATTGCAAAAAGCTGCCTGAAAGAAGCGAATAATACATATATTGTGGCAAATTAAAAGTAAACACTATTAGCAATAACATAGATCATAAATGGCACACTTTCAAGAAATTAGTAATATGACCAGGAGAATTATATAAATATCTTTCCTTGTTACCGGTAAAAGTTAGGTGGTTGGCATGTGGGGGTGGAATTTTTCGAAATTTTAAACGATAAAGTAGGATGGCTTCTCTCCTGGAATTTAGGGAAAATGTCGCGTTGACATTATTCCTTTTCCATGTGAGATATTAATTTCATGCTTTCAAAACTTTCCATGTAAATTTGGGTTAAAGTTATATATACCTCTCTCTCTCATGCTCTCTATGATTGTCAAGTAGGATCAGATTTAAACTCATCCGAAATTCAAATTTCTTACTATTGATAATCCCTAAGTTATATAGAAGTGTTTTCAATATGTCAAGAGACATAAAGTAAGGGTTAATAGCTTAATTACTTCGAATCATTACATCTAACATTCAAAATAGTGTGAACATATTGAGAAAATAAGAACCTCCTTCAATGAACCAAAGAATTTAGTGTGGGTAAAAGGTGGAAATTATCGATGATAGCTACAACCCCGAGAGTAGATTTAGAAGTTTTAATGTAGTTTTGAGCTTTTGCACGCTGGCAATGCATACATGAGTGGCTGAATTTGGCCACAAAGAATTCTTACCTGGCTATAGTAAACATTGTGCAATAAGCTTGCGAGTAACTCGCATGCCATGATGAGTAAGGCCTTGTGTTAGTAAAAATATATGTCGACGGTAAGCGAGGTAATAAGAGACCAAGGGGTAGCAAGCAAGAAAAATATACCAGGATTCGCCTAAAAGGAATGTCTGGTACTCGATCTTACGAACTTAGAGTTGGGAAGAGTTACTCAGTGCTTGCTTGTCTTCATCCTGTTCTTGTGCCTACCCTATTCTCCTATGATCAATTGCGGATAAGATAGTTACGTGTCCGGTATTGGTGAAATGTGAGAAATTCCTTCTGGTATGAAGTTTGAACGGACAGGAACGTATTAATATCTGCAATCTCTTTTTTGAGAAGTAGTTAAGGATTTTTTGAAGCAAGAGAGAGGTTGCCTTAAGTCACCAACCATTTATTCAGACAGGCTGGAATAACATAAAATTGTGTACCAGTGTATACCAGATATTTTAAGAAGAAAGTTTGTCGTAAATACGAGTAGCGGATCAAACTGCGAAAGTGGAGAAACGGCACAGATGACAGATACATTAATCACCTGCAGTTTTAGTTTAACTTTTTGAACATTTTAAAGGAATTTGGACATTAGAGTGAAAATGAGAAGAATGAGAGTGATTTGGTTGTTGAGTAGGGAAAAATGGTTGATTAGTGTTAGATGAAGGAAATATTTGCTGATTGTAAACATATGCTGAGCTTTTATCATTCATAACTTTTGAGCAATATTTGTTGTGTTACCAGCAGCACTGAGTTGGTTGTAGAAAAGATACATTGGAATGCGAACGATGAAACTATGAAAATTTAGAATTTGTTGACAAGGTAAAATTGCCCTACTGTGGAGAGTGTACAGAATGACTACCATTATTATTTTGTGTCAGCTCAGTCTTTGATTGGGAGAGAGTTCTTATGGTGCTTAAGCATAGGAGGTAGAAAAATGAGTATAGGAATGACGCCCCTCATCTCTCTTGCTGCAACTCTTTCCACTTTTTCGTCTTTGAGATGAACATCTTCTTTCGCTGCCTTCAACGTTCTAACGGTGCAGTCGTGGCTCCTACCTCGTAATCTTAGATTCTGTAAATCTTTCACTTTCGTGTCTAAGTCGGCAGCTACACTACATCCGACGTCGAAGGAGAGGGGTTTTACAAGCTCCGACCTATTGTCGAAAGTCTCCTTCGTTATTCGACCCTGCATATGAGATAGAAGAGACAGAGTCATCGGAATATGCAAGAAAGTTCCCCCTATTTACATATGGGTTGATCTATATAATTACAGCTGCCTTGATCATTTGATCTAGGTCAGAACACTAATATATCATAATGAGGCAGGGGTGTAATGCGATTGGGGATCGTAAGGCTAAAAATCTCTGTAAGGAGAGTGAATCTAGAAGCTTAAACTGAGCAACTTTCACTCTGATTTATTCCTTTAGATATTAAAAGAACCACATGGGACGCCTATCTCCTATTTGTTGGGTATTAATAGACTCTCGCCCTTCCTCCATCCGGGACCTGGCGAATTCAAACTTAGATGGCTTCTTCGATTCCCCTCATAGCCCCATTCTCCAACTTTCAACCGAAGTTCCCCAGGATAACGTAAAGATACTCATGGCATCTTTCTACGTGATGTAGGTTATGTGATCTTAGGTCATGACACAGAACTCAACCACAATTATGTAGCATATTTCCAAACACCTGATTGGATTGGCTGCAGCACAAGCGGATATAACGATTGAAGGGTGAGTGAGTTGGACACGTACATCTTGCACGACAAAGAGTTGGATGGCTGATTGTTGAAAGCGAGTTGCACATCGTTGGGGATTCGCGAATGTCCGGCTTGCTTAGGTGGTCGTGATAGTGGCAAATATAGTGGCAGCCGATTGTATGGCACTCGTGATCATAAGTACATTGCCTATGTTGCGAGAAGTGATGTGTGTAGCAGAAAATTTATTCACGGTTTATTAAATTTAAGTTTGTTCAGAAAAATCAATAAGTTTGGGAAAATAAAAAATATGAAATAACGTTTTAGTTGAGAGCGACTCTTTATCTCACTATTCGATCGGTCGGTCGGTCGTTCCCTGTTTTGATTTTTTTGACAATAACATCATAACCATTCTGCCGATTCTAACGAAATTTGAAATCCTTAATTTCTTTTACATTCTCTTCAAAATAAATAATTGACTTGGTCCTCCATAGGTTATCCCGAGAATTATGTTCTGTAAGCAATATCATCAGAACTATTCGGCTGATTTTAACGAAATTTAAACCCTTATTCTGTTTCACATTTTCTTTCAAATGATATAATTGCCCAAGTCCTCTCAAGTTTTGCCGGGGAATTATTTGGCAATAAAATCATAACTATTCGGCTGATTCTAACCAAATTTGAAACCTTTATGTTGTTTTATATTCTTTTTGGAATGATATAATTGCCAAGGTCCTTCTAATATTATCCAGGTCTATTGAAAATTTTAGTAGGCTGTAAGGTCATAAAACAATTATTGAGAGAACGCGACCTTTGGTCAGCAGACTTTGTTTTAAGACACTGTGATATTAAAATGATAGCGAGTATGTTTCAGGACACAAGAGTCTATTAGGAGGGACGAATATTCTTCATGCAGTGACCAATCAGAGCAATGACGCTGTGGGATTTTGTATTTTGAATATTCGTGGCCTGAACCTTACATATGACACAATTATAAAAAATTCTCGTCAATAGATTAAAGATTTATTTAATTAACCTGAGTTTCGGTTACTAATAAGGCAATGATAATGATTATATTTGCCTAGATAACTCAATCTTTAACCTACATTGTTTTTATATTTGAATGAATGGGAATTGGTGGTATTACGTTTAACATAACACAACTTAATTAAAAGGGAAACTATACAAAAAGGTAAATCGAAGGAGCGTCACAGGTATAGAATGCTTTTGAGATGACAAACGCGGTAAATATTTTTAGCAATTTAATAAATTAAGACTATTCAAATATTGTACTATTGGGGAATTAGATATATATAAGAGAACACTTGAATTTATATAAAAAACTATTAGATAGGCTGTGTTTTCCTGCACAGAAAGCGTATATATATATATATATATATATATATATATATATATATATATATATATGAGAGCACGGAGATGATTGGGATCACAGAGTTCAAAGTAGCAAATGAATTTTAATAAGGACAAAAATTGCATTAAATAAGATTGAATGTGTTATAATGAAGTTGATCGGAGATATAGATACACCAGGACTTGAAGTAAAACGCAGAAAGATAAATTATATTATTAATCCCGGACATCCAAAAAATATTGTTTACAGGGTGCAGTTATAAGACCACTACGATTTATTTTTTACTGTCGTTCCAAAACGGGAGGTCTTATTGCCGAGCCATGTTTTTTGATACAAAATTTTAACTTGATATTTGGTCTAGCTAGGTAAAGATCTTCCTCTAGCGTATTTTTTCTAATGTTTTCGCATGACCTTTTCAATGTTAAGTTATTTGCTCTAAATACGTCCTAATGTCTCTCATTCTTTCATTATTCTTTTGCTAACTACTCCAAGTCTTACTGCCCACACTGCTTCTTGGGCGCATCTATTTACATGATATTAACTCCACTGATATTTCGGATTGTTTAATATTTTATATTTAATTACTAATTTTATCTAGATTCCCTTCATCGAGTAGTATTGATAGAATATTACGTATGACCTTATTCAAACGGGATGTCATTAGAATCACACAGCGATTTCTACGGACTCTTCCATCCACATTTCAATGTTATATTACTTGTTGATAACACTGGATGAGTCAAAAATGTACCTTAGGTTTTCTATAGTTTCTTGATAAAATTAAACTCCTAAACCCGAATCTGTCATCCGTTTACTTTATCAGGTCAAGTTTTTCCGATACAGGCGGTGATGATAATTTTATGGTTTATACATGTCCTATATTAAATCCAAATTTAAATAAATTTTGTGTACATTTTAAGTAATTATGTTAATAAGTTTAAAATTTTACATTTTTGCAGGTTAGAAATTGCTAAGCATTTTAATAAAATAAAAAATAATAATAATATTAGTAGTTGAGTTAAAAATCAACAGCAAATGTAAGAATAGCACAGAAAGATATTGCTATGTTTGCGGCAAAGTGTCATTTTCCGAGCAGCAATGTACCATCTCTCCTGTAATTAAAACTTGGTATCTCGCAGATTTTAAAGTAAGGCTAGGAGATCAAGGATAAAAGTTTCGCAGCACATATCTGCTGCAAGAGATGTTACCTAAATTTAAGACGCTTGAGTCAGGGCGAACAGAAGTCTCTCTCTTTTGGTATTCCCATGGTGTGGAGAGAGGGCAAGTACCACAATACGGACTGCTATTTCTATTTTGGCATGAAAAATTTAAAGGGGAGCATTGTATCAAGTATTTAAGCTTGCTCTATTATACTGGCTCCTAAAAAAATGTCATTATTATGCATACACTTAGCATAAAAGTAGAAACTAACGAAGTTCACTTCAGCATGAACATAACTTTTACTAAACATTTATGTACTATCTGCAACTCCAAATAAATTCCTTTATTGTTATATGCAATTAAATTTTCAACAGGTATAGATAAGAAGAACAAACATAGTGTGGCATATCCAGATGTTCCTTTTACTATCAAAACAATGCCCTATGGTCAAGAAATTCCTATACTTTCTTCCCCTCAACATATAGAGTCCCATGAAGAGATTGATATGGAATTTAATCAAGATTATGACACATCTGAGTCTTATCAGGTTTCCAAAAATGATATGCTCGCAAGGCCATTTACTCATGTTTAGTTAAATGACCTAAGCAGGGATCTGGGGCTTTCAAATAAGAATGCTCAACTTCTTGGCTCTCGACTTCGTGAAAATAATCTTCTCGCTAAAGAAACAACATTTTTGTGGGTACAGAAATAGAGAACAAGAGGTTCGAAGCTATTTAGTATCCTGAGCCAATATTACAGGACTTTTTGAGGCCCTTGGAATTGCCCACAAGCCATTAGAATGGAGACTTTTCATAGATTCCTCCAGTAGAAGTTTCAAAGCTGTGTTACTGAATGTTGCTAACAAGATAGCTTTCGTTCCTCTAGGTCATTCAATCTAACTTACTGAAAGTCATCAAAATATGAAAAAAATGCTGGATGCAATAAATTACTCTATCCACAATTCGAGGATATGTGGTTACATATATGTAAGATCATTTTACACTTGGCATTTTTGAGCTCTTTGAAATTGTTAATAATTGTATACACCTTTTGGTCAACTTACATTTTACAAGAATGTAAAGCTGGAAATCCTGAGTATTTCAGAGTAATAAGATTTTGTTGAAGTGTGTCACTATAGGTTAATGCATTCTTTTGGTGCAATGGGGAACTTATTTTAATTAAGAAGCTATACAATCTAACTCACCTAATTCAAAATAAGATTTACATATATCCAATTAGTTATAATCCAATGATGCAATGTATCGGCATATAGGATTTTTCAGTACATATTCATATTTGTATTGGTTTAAAATTACTTTGAATTTGTTTTTAGAAATATTACACTTTGACATTACCTACCCTGCTAAATTATTTACAGATAGTGTTACTTATACTTGGGATGCAAACAATATACACGAAACATCTCTGTTTACTCTGTCTATGAGACAGTCGTGCAGATAGAATGCACTATGAAATGAAGGTTTTGCGTCTACAAGAAGCATTTAGAATTGGATTAAACAATGTACAATGTGATAGCTGAACCTTTAGTGCCTCCTGACAAAATTTTGCTTCCTCCAGGGCATATAAAACTTGGCATAATGAAAAATTATGTTAAAAGCCTTAATAAAGAAGGCCAAGCTTTTAAATTTATTCTTCAAACATCTACACAAATCAGTGATGGTAAACTCCATGCGGAAATTTTTAATGGACCTCTGATCAAGAACTTGATGAGAGATCAGCAATTTGAGGCATCAATGACTGACATATAAAAGATGCCTGGAAAGCTTTCCAAGCTCTATTCAACATATACTAGGCAACAAAATAAGCCAAAAATATGTTGCCCTGGTCAATTAGCTCCTAAAAGTCTCAACCATTTTGGAGCTCGAAAGTCTATAAACATATCCATTTTTACAGTCGCAGCTGGCTTATTTTCCCGACAACTGCGAGGATTTCAGTGAATATAAAGATGAAAGATTCCACCAGGACAATAAAAAATGAAATACAGGTAGCAGGGTAATTCGGACGTAAACATGCTTGCTGACTACTGTTAGTGTTTAAGGCGTGATTCATCAGATAAGAGGCACAAACGAAAATCTTAGAGGGCGTCTTTTCTTGGAAATTAGAATTATTTTCCTTATTATGTGGCATTCTTTAATTTTTTGTTTTATTAAAATGATTATAGTTTACATAGGTTTATTCCTGTTTCTATGATATAAGAATAATAATGCATTACTAAATAGAGAAAGGTTTGTGAATTTTTTTTCCGGAAAAATGTGGTAATCTTAATCACAAAGTGTCGTTGCCCAAAGAGTAAAGATATGAGTTCTGATGCTTAAAGAACACAATGGATGGTGGCTTGCATGCAAATTCACTGCAGGAAAGATGAAAAGTTTCTGTAAATTTAAACATTTACTAAGCTCAAAAACTTCCTAAATGAAAAATCTTGGATTAGCAAAATATAAAGTAAGGCAACAACATAAATCTGCCATGTAAAATAAATAAAATATCGCGATAAAATCAAAAAACGGGTAATTAAAAAGAAAAAGTCCCTAAATGTTAAGAAAGTAAAATAAAAACAAACAAAGATACATATACTGAAGGAAACATGAAGAGGAAACCTCTATGCAAACTGAGGCCATCAAAACGAGTTTTAAAAGAGTGGGAGAAGAAATAGACTCGTAGAAATGTTTACCGTCACAAATTCGTGCGCTGGATGGTAAAAAGAAAGATACTGTTCTTGTATTCTTTAATATAGAATCTTCCAATATATATATATATATATTTGAGAAATCAAACCACATTCTCCGAAGACCATTTAATTCAGAACAGTTTCGGTGTATCTCACACCCTTTTTCACCTGACACTAGATAGAAAATATAAGAAAAAGTGCTTACAAAACATAAGATAGGGTCAGGTTGTGAAAGTTCCCCTCTTTTTTCCCCCAATTCCCTACTTGTGGCTAATCAGGGACGGGGGGGGGGGGGGTTAGGCCTAAACATATTGAAGGGCTGACATTTTACTATTTTAATTTTTTTCTTTCGTGTTACAGGATTAAAAGAAAAGTGACCCTCAGGTATATTTAAATTAGGAACTGACGATATCAAGCTCGATTCTACGATTCTTCTCTTAACATAGTTAGCCGATTTATATACCATTTTACTTCCATTGAAATCGATCGAATGATTTGAGTCTTTAATATGGCAAAATATTTCACTGCTTTCGCTGCCCACTCTAATATCTCTTTTGTGTTCATACAATTTCTTGTCTAGATTTCTCCCTGTTTTCCCTATATAAACTTTATGGCAATCGGTGCATGGTATTGCATATACTCCTATGTTATGATTTTCTTTGGGCTTCCTGGCAATTATCAATTGGTTTAAGGAATTATTATATTTAAAGGCTAGATTAATACTCGCTTTTCCAAATATATATGGCTTTTATACATTTGTTGAAGTCATTAGTGCGCGAAGGCTTATTACCATGGAATGTTTTCCTTGCTGCAAAATGGGCAGACGATATGAACCAATCGGAGTAAAAGAAATGATAAAAAATGGTCCTGATAATGACAATTTATTCATCTAAAAGGAAGGATGACATATTTTGTATGCTCTAAAGAAAAGGTTAGAAGTTACCGATTTTTCTAACAGTATTATCGTGAAACGAAAAATAATGTATATAGGCATTCGAGTGGGTTGGTTTCCTATAAGCCTCAAGTTTTAATTCGAGGTGATCTTCATTAATGAGGACATCTAGAAAGGGTAATCTATTATCATATTCCCATTGATATTTAAATTTGATAAAGACATACAAATTATTCAAATGATTAAAAAAAGGAACAAAATCATGGCCATTAGGCCATACAGAAAATACATCGTCAATGTACCTTAACCATATAAAGTTAGGGGGAGAAATTGTGGGAAGGAGTTCACCGAAACTGTTCTGAATTAAATCTCTTCGGAGAATGTGGTTTAATTTCTCAAATATATATATATATATATATATATATATATATATATATATATATATATATATATTGGAAAGGAAGATTTAAATCATTGTAGTCCCCATTATCGTTTATTCTTAATTTGTGCAAAAAAAGACATCTTAGGTTTTTAGCCATCTACTCGAGTATCTTTGGATGGTTTTAAGAGAATCAGCTTACATTACACTTAAACGAGATGGTTTTCTACAGCTCATGACTTCAGACATGTCTTCCTATTTGGATAAAAAGTGCAAGTAATTTTTATTTAAATAACAACTTTTTCGTTGCGTGAGAATTTATTCAAAAGCGACTCTACATTCCACTATGTTAGTCGGTCGGTCCCCCTTTTGCTTTTTATTGTTTTAGTAATAACATCCTAACTATTCGGTCGATTCTAACGATATTTGCAAACCTTATGTTGTTTTACATTAACTTTCAAATGCTATGTATAATTGCCAAAGTCATCTTAAGGTTAGCCGGGAATTATTTTGATTTGGCCATAACATCCTAACTAGCCGGCCGATACACTGCCTGACTAGACTAGGCTACCATATTCTATACTGTGCTAGGCAAGCCTAGATACGCTATACTATGCTAGGTTGGCTATTATAGGCTAGGCTCTAATATGCTAAGATATAATTTACAAGGGTAAGATATTCTATTCTAATTTAGGCTATAATATGTTATGCGAGGATAGCATATCCTATGTTAGGCTAGACAATACTAAGCTATACTTGCCTAGTCTATAATTTGATATTATAAGCTATACTTGTCTAGGATAATTAATGCTATGATAGGCTATACTATGTTAGACTAGGCTATGCTATATTAAGCTATACTAGGCTAGGCAGGGCTATACTCTGCTATGATAGTGTAGGCTAAAGTATAATAGGCTAGGGAGGGTTATGCTCTGCTAGGCTAGGTAATATTATGTTAGGTTATTAGGTTAAGCTATGCTAAGCTATACTAGGTTAGAGAGGGCTATACTACGCTATTTTAGTGTAGGCTAAAGAATAATAGGCTAGGGATAGCTATGCTCTGCTATTCTTGGTAATACTATGTTAGGCTCGCTAGGCTAGCAAGTCAAGTCTATAATAGACTAGCTATGCAAGTTTATTCTATTTTAGGGGAGGGTATGTTATATTAGTCTAGGATATACTAGGCTAGGATATTTGATATGCTTGGCTCTATTTTGTTAGGTGTGGTTGGAACAGTATAGGCTATAACAAGCTATTTTATAGTATGCTAGGCTAGGCTATCATATGCAAGGATATATTGGCTAGGATATAGTATCCTAGCCATGCATCTCTAAATGCATCTCTACAATAGGCAATGCTACGCTAGGCAATTCTATACTAGGCTAGGCTTGGCTAAGCTAGGCTGTACTATAATATCCTAGGTTTGACTAGGTTCTACTAAGCTAGGAAGGCTTTACTAGGATACTATAGGCTAGGCTATACTAAGCTAACGTAGGATAAAATAGACTATACTAGCTAGGTTATACTCGGTTAGCTAGATTATACTAAGCAAAGCTAGGGTAGGTCTGGTACAGCCAGGGTATTCTATTTTAGGCTAGATTCTAACGAAATGGGAAACCCTTATGTTGTTTTACATTCTCTCTCGAATGATAGAATCGCCAATGTCCTCCTATGGTTATCCAAGAATTATTAAAAGCTTAGTAGGGCGTTAAGTCATAAATCAGAATAGGTGAGAGCAGGCAACTTTTGGGTAAGCAGAAATTGTTTTATTAATTTAACCTTTTGAGACAAAATATAAGTCTACCATTTTATTGTAATATTTTGTAAATTAATGAAATAATATTAATTAAAAAAACTCCTATTATTTAGATAGTTCAGAAATTTTGAAAAGTACTATTGTTCCTACCGTTTCTGATACTGCAATAAAGCCTAGAAAACGAATGCGTCTTGTTTGTCACAAAATAGTAAACCCCCAAAAATTAAGTACAAAATATTGTTGCCGATTAATGTGTGTTTTACATGTTAGTTATTCTAGTCACATGGTACCTTTGATTAGTGTAAAACAGGAAGTAGGTGATCCGAATGTTCTGAGAAAGATGAACTGGGGAGAATGTCGTAACAACTATAAACTATGTTTAAAATGTGCTAGAAAATACACAAACCTATCCATAAAATGTTTAGTCGCTAGTAAGTCCTGAGACAAGATGAATAAAGCAAAAGAAAAGGAAAAGTAAAGAGAACTTAAAGGAATAACAAGAGGAATTGAAATGAAATAAGTGCCTATAAAAAAGACGGGATAGTTTTTAGAAGTACACATCCATGACATCAAGAAAAATAAATGAAAATAAAAAAATATAACTCCCGCTTTATTCCAATTCTGTTTATCTCTTTTCAGTACAATTGTTTGACCATGAAAATAAATATCGAAATATTTAAAATGAGAAAAACAAATTGTCGTGGTATAGGAAGGACCAAGTAATAGAATGATGTTCGTTTGTATGGGTTGTTTACGTACTACTCCATGATTACCGTTATATCTCTCTAAGAGTGCTATTCACTGTTTTTTTTATTATTAACTAGGGTGTAGCTTCTTTAAACTTTAAAGGTTCCCTATGCCAACGAAGCGATTCGAGGATAGAATAAAAATAAATTTGTTAACACAAACTAAAACTTTAACTAAAACACAAAGACAAAAAAAATTACCTGAACCATAGAAATATTAAGAATTTAAATACAAAATAAGGACTTCAATAATTTTTAAGTAAGGCTTTCTAACTTGACCTACTTAACATTATAGTGATGGTTAACCCACCACTTACTTCAATATAAAAAATATGCTAACTGTCTCTACTGGAGTTTAAATACCTTGGTCTCTCCGGCGAATGGTTTGAGTCTTACCTTGAACTCAATGAACCCAGACACCTCAGGAATCAGGTTAGTTCCTTGACGCGTACCTCGGCCAGATGGCTGACGCCGACGAAATATCCTTGAGAGTCACAAGGGACTTTGGCGAGTGTTGCAGATGGGGTGCCACATGGTACTTGAGGGAGGGGTCTTCTTTATGGGCGAGGACTATCACGGTGCTTTACGATGCTCTAAGATAGGTGGGGTCTCTTTGACGAGAATAAGTTGAAGTTTGTTCTTAAACCAAGTTAACTTAGAGTTCGGTATAACCACCGGGTAACGGGCACGAGGAGGAGCTTTTCCTCTTCGTTTCGAAATTCCTTAAGGGCGAAGACTATTTCGGTGCATTGTGCTACATCAGGATAGGAGGGGGGGAGAGAACCTCTGACGAGGATAAGTTAAACTTGAACAAGTTAACTTAAATTTCGGTTTGCTAACCAGGGACTAACTCTAGGATGAGTGATTCTTGGTCCCTTAACTTGGTCGCCCGGCCTCTTTTGCCGGGGACTTCGTAGCTTGGTTGATCCACGTATTTTCCCTTGATTTCCCAAGTGTTTGGTATTTATACCTCGTCACCCCACTGTGGTAGGGGTAGGAGGGTGGTGGCTTGTGGATGGGCCGCAAGAGGGTTCTTACTCCAACGGTTTTTCTCAGCAAGTCTTACCTCTGGTCCAGCTGGCCCTTCGAGCTTGAGATAAATGCGTCTCTAATTCCGTACTTGAGGTGAAATTGAATACACACTCGTAGGGGAGATCTTGCAGTTTTAACCGTTCTGCTTTCTATAGAGACGAGGGTCGAGGGGCTGCGGTCATGAAATGGACCCAAGGTGCTTGGCCCGGATGTTTTGCGGTCAACGTCCCGTGTCTCAACTGCAAGAAAAGGTATAGGGTCGATTCCCCTTCAGAAATGTACGATAAACAAAATAAAGGTTGATGGAGAACCTACCTCAGCAAAGAACAAAAATTAAGAAATAGAGGAAGCTTAAGAAAAAAGCATGAAATTCTCGGGCAATGCTGCCCTAAATAGGAAATTTGAATTTTAAGTACAGACCATCCTGTTTTCCAAAAAGGTTACAATTTGGACGGAAATGGAAGAGGCTCCTTGAAATTTGAAGAATGAATGATTTTAAAAACCTCAAAATGGCATAAGATTTTCTGATCTTGGTGTGATAATAGCAGGATGCACTCTTCTAATGAACTATATTTATCCTAGAATATAAATTTCATAGGCTGTTACCTCTGTGCATCAATGTAGTAAGAAATGGAGAGAAAAGAAGTAAGAAATAAAATACGTGTAAAAGAAAACTAATTGTCTGAAAAGTTTTTAAAATTAAAAGAAAAGCATTACCAATAACAAATATAATATGTCTTAAATCTATCAATAAAACAATAAGGGTTAAAAAAGGAGAAACCAAACTAGTATATTAGAATTCGAATGTATGCATTGAAAATTTAAATTAATAACCTATTTGATTTCCAATATCAAGGATTCTGATTTTACATTCACACCTGTTCTATCTAATGGCGACACATGACCAAATTTATCCAATATATTTTATTTTATTCTCTGTAGTAGATTTTTCTGTTTACTGCACCTCTAAAAACATCTCACCTCCAATAACAGAATAAAAAGGTTATTAGGTATAAACTCATGACGAGATTCCTGCTATGCAGCTAAAAACAAGGAACATTCGTATGTGGTACGTTTTCCTGATAAGTAGCGTGTGGGGGAATCCCCACGTGGAAGATCTTTAGCAAAAAAGAACTATCATTTGCAGCAGAAGGCCCGGCTAGGACTAAAGTGGTAAGCCTCTCCCCTCCCCCCCCCTCATCCCTTCCACAATCGGTAGCCTAGAATCAAGTCCCCCACGATTCACCTTTATGCTGGCTAAAATAGCTCTGCAAGAAGATTCGAGGCCTTTCGAGAGTAGAGCTGTTTCCCGCTAACCACCAACTCTGGGGAGAACCTCGGACATGAATAACGCTCGACTCCCCGGAAGAGATACAGAGTTGAGAAGTCTCGCCCAGAACCGAGAAGATTTTCACATGGTTTCAAGTCAAGTGCTAGCAAAAAAGCAAAGTGACAGCTGGACTAATTTGTGTATTTGGAATTAGCCCCAGCCAGGAGGTTATTCCCCTAAACGATCGCCCCGAGTGATTTTCCTGACTTCTTTCATCAACTCCTGTCGAACCCCTCCTCATTTCGGGTAGCCAAAATACTCTCCCCTGGACCGGAAGATACCCCCCCTTTGCTTTTAGAGAACCGTCATCACTCCAACCTCCCGCTTTGAAGTCCGAGCGGCATCAACTCAAGGGCAGAAGACATCCGTAAGCCAAACCCTCTCCCCTTTTAGTAACCCAATTGAGTTAATCCTCCTCCCCATTTGAATAGTCTTCTCCGGGAATACCTTAAGTTTTAACTTCATAGCCTAATTTATAACTACAATTGCCTCCTTTCGTTTATTGATGTGATTTTTTGCCCGTTAATTCTCTGATGTAATTATACCGTTCAATTCTCTTATTATTTTTTGTGTAAATAAAATTATATTTTTGTAGATGCCTCTTTAAATAACCTTGAGCTTTGCCATTGTCCATAATTTACCTGACCTCGTTGCACTCTCTCGCTACTAGGCCCATCTGAACTCGTGGATTTCCGTCCCTTCTATCGGTTTGCTTCCAAGTTATTGGTCCCTCTCTGATAGATATAATATGGTATTGATATAATGTAATGTCATACCACGACATAGCGTCTATTTACCTCCCTACCACTTAAGTAATCCTAAGTAGCACCAAATGCACAGTAGTTTTTTTTAATAAAATACCCTAGTTTTAATGTAGTCACAAGGCACTATTAAGCGCAGAAGTTATTGAAGATGATAGAGGAAATTCTTGAAGTTACATAAACATGTGCAAGAAAGCATGGTAAATGTGAAAATAATTATTTAATTGTATTTTTATATTTTATTTAAAATTGCTTCTTTATAAGATGCTCTTCCGTTTAAATTTCTTTGAAACGGAATTTCCTCGCCGAATCGAATTTTTCGTAAGGCTTTTTCATCATCTCGCTCTTTTTAGTGTATTGATGTGATTAATGACGAGGCCCATTTTTATGGATTTAAGTGCGACTATGTATAGTATTGGAGAGTGTGTGGAATTGAGCAACCTCACTGAAGCATACTTTAACCTCTCTCTTGGCAAAGATGGTCAGGAGATCGACAAAGGACGTTTCGTTGTTGTATCATAAAACATGATTCATAGCTATACCTGAGCATTCTTAAAGAATAAATAATTTCCCGAATTTAATTAAAATATTACAAAAGAGTCAATAGTTGTCTTGATTTCACGATGTGTTCCAATATTTAGAAGATTGCGAAAATAAGAGTGACATAGAGTTTTACCTATCGCATAATTGCGATTAATTATTTAAAAGGCTGGCTCCGAAACAACCGAAAATAATACCTTGCATTTTTATTGTGCAAAACATATGAATAATAAATTGTAATCCACCACACTTACATATATGAACGAAGAAAAATAGACGATTAAATGAAAAGGTTGTGCGAGCATCGAGAAGTAAAGCTGAATTGTTCTTAGAGAATAATGGGTGGCAAGTGCAGGTAACTAATATTTATTATTGATTTTTTATTAATTTATTGTTTGAATCCTATATTAGACGTTGATTATTTTGGACTTGCCTTGCGCAATCATAATTTTGATTATCTTCATTCAACTGAATATAACTTCACTATTCTTTAAATAAAATTGATGTAAAGCTTGGTAGTGATAGAGAACGATTCAGGAAACAGAATCTCTTCAACAGAAGGAAAACACACTGATATAATTTCACTCATTTTCAGGTAAAATCCGTAAACAATGAATCACATGGTTATCTACTTTAATAGTGAATGATGTAAGGAAAATCTGTTTGGACAAAACAGACAAATGAGAAAGGTTAATAGGTTAAGAAAAGATTAAATAAACAGGACTCAACAATCCCATTACATAAATACTTATATATGTAATGAAGTAGAGATTAAACAAATTGTATAAGCATTTTACATCTCAATAGAAAACAACTTCGAAAAAAAATTATCTACCATATTTATTTTGAATGTTTTTAATTTTAATAATATTGAAATATATCGCCTTTTTGTGTTTTTTTTCGTCATAAAAAATATATATATAAATATATATATATATATAAATATATATATATATATATATATATATATATATATATATATATATATATATATATATATATTTATATATATCATAGCCAAATGCATAATCTAACCCTATTTGAATTATAATTTGAGCTATTTAATCAAACTTTGTAAATTTATCATATTATTATTATTGTTCGTTAAAATATATGATAATGTGTAATTTGCAAATATTTTTGAATATTTTGTTAATGTTTTAATTATTTAATACCTTACTTTATGATGTGTAATTTATAAATAGTTAGGATTTCTAAAATCAGAATATAACCATTATTTCCAATTATTTAACTTAAATTTATTACTATTGTGTATTAAATATCGTTGTTATTAAGTAACATAATAAAACTAAAGAACTTAGAGAAGTACAGAGAGCACAATTCCAAATAATTCTCTATAGCTAAGGGGCATCAGAACTAGAAATTGCCAAAAATAAGTTAAAAAATGTGGTCTAACCACTATAAAATGATATCTAGTCACCATGAATTTTGTATCAAGTAAGCAAAGTGGCAGGAGAGGTCATCTAAAACTTAGAGAAGTTGGTACAGAATGCAAGACGACATGGCCTTCGCTACAGACCATCGCAAACATCAGAATGGGAACCGTGAACTTTGTCTTCATAACACTCGATCCATCTATGGGGGATTTAGTAAGCCAGCAGTTGTTTTGCTAATTTACCCCATAGTACTAGGACAAATTAGCCTTGTCTGAGAATTTCAAGGCATAACAGCCTTGAGGGGTTGATTCAGTTTCTTTACAAGCTTCGTAGCACAAGATATCCCCTTGCCCTTTATCTATAGCGATAGAAACTTGCTGTTTTCTAGATTTTATGAATTGGAGCGGATGTAATAATGCACGAGCTGCCTGATTCAATTTTTACACTTATTTCTAACTAGTTCTGGGCTTAATTAAATTTCTGGCATCGTTATCAATGAGGACTTGGTTCTCGCAGCAAATTATGGAATTATTTTCCTATGAGAACGATTAGAGTAACGATTCTGAGCCAAATTACCTTCTTAATCACAGTCTGACTCATCTAATTCTTTCCTGATCCTCTGTATTTTCGCCAGATTGACACCAAGCATTCGAAATTCTTTGCACCAAAGCTCCTCCTATAAATAACAAGTAGCACAGATTTAATTTTTCAAATAATTGCAGGAGTGAATTCAACCATGCTAATGCTTTCTTAATAGACGATGCAACACGCCTGCGCAGAATTCAGTGTTGTCAAGGATTAAAAATTCTACACCACACCCTGTATAATGATTTATATGACAGCCGATATTGTGATTGTTTACACAAATCCCCAAATTGTCAATTCGAGGAGTTGCATAGGAAAATTCCTCAAACTAATTTACCTTTTCCAAATTATTGTCTTGCATTTATTAAAGGAAAAGTTTTTAAATTACAACGCTCTTTTCGTAGTTTAATGCCATTATTATTTTTTTGTTAAATTTGTTTAGATAGAAAAGATATTATTGATTGTGTAACTAGCTTTTTTTGTAGATATTTCTCCCTACAAAACAATTTATTAATGTCGTGAAATTGCCAGACCCTATCTCTCTCTCTTTCTCTTTCTCTTTCTCTCTCTTTCTTTCTCTCTCTCTCTCTCTCTCTCTCTCTCTCCCTCTCTTTCTATATATATATATATATATATATATATATATATATATATATAGATATACGTAAGTACTTTTGCGGCTTTAGGCCAGAGTTGGAGGAAGACCGTTAGTGAATGTGGAAACTGATATGAGTCCAGTGGGGATGATTTATTATTAACTTCGCAGTGGCCTTCATAAAAAAAATATTTCAGAGTGGGAGTTGACCAAAAAATAACAGGTAGCTGGTACGCGTTGGGATTGCAAAAAAAAAGACAATGACGCAAATATATCTTTAATAACAACAAAATAATATTGAAATATGCACAAATATTGGGTTTAAAGGGAATGGTTTAAAGAGACGGAGTTAAATGTCTAGCGAGAAACAGGTAGGTTAATTAAGAGATTAAAGATGTCGGATTCAGGTCGGTGAGTTAAAAGAGATTTTAAACTAGGGCGCACACACCAAAAATGGATCGATTCGCTAAGCCAGATTCTAGAACAATCTGGAAGCGAACGGTTACCATTGCTTACGCGCTCGTTGCAGGATAGGGGCCAGTTGGGATACAATGAATGCAAAAGAGGAAAGTCGGGATACCTTCTGCATCAGACGAGAGAGCACTAGTAGATGGCTTTCGGAGTTGGAAATTTTCGTCAGATACTCGCCGATTGACTATGGAAGAGTTCATTGATAACGATTTAGCCTTCGTCTAAGAATCGAAATCGCCGATTGGGGGAGGCGAGTGTCCTTCAACTCGTTCGCCATATTAGGTGGGAAGTCTATTATATAGACGCCTGGTGAGGTGGCTTTTGATGGCTTCGATGGCCTTCCAGACACACGTGCGATTTTGAGGAAAAGTTGGTAACTCTCTACAGGGGGGGGGGATTGTAATAACGTTGGAGGGGAATGTTCAAAGGACTTCGATCTTTGGACGGAAGGCAAGAATGTTGGCTGAAAGGTGGCCTTGGGAGACGCGGAAATCGGGTCCTATGCAAATACAGATGGGGCCTGATAACGCCGTAGGCTGCACCTTCAACCTGGTTCAGCCATGCTTTCGAAGCTCATTGCGGTGATCACCGGTTCCAGGTGGGTACCGAAGGGCACGTGGTCGTCCTTTGATTTTATTTAGCTACACTTAATATATAAACCACTTTTAAATTAAAGTAGCACTTTTGTGAAAGAATATGATACACCCACTAAAAAAATTATAACATAGAATAAAACATATCAGTTGAATCAATACTTACATATTTAAAGAAGTTTCCTGACCTTATCACCTTTTTAGGCGAAGTGTTAGTCTTGACAAAACACGGGGGACCAATACTTCCCTGAAGATATAAAAATAAAATGAATGTTGAGACGATGATTTAATGGGGTCTTCAAAAGAAAGTTGAAAAGTTGCCGGCCAATATACTTTGTTGGAAAGTAAGAAATAAGTTAATAAGAAATATTACCGAGTTTTTTAAGTGAGAAAATTTTCGCCCTCATTCCATACCTAAAATATGTGAGGTCAAAACTTTGAGACCTAAAATGCAAAATAATGACACATTCACCTTAGTCCCAAGTTGGTTATCTCTGACCTTTTCATTTTTGAAAAGCAAAGAGGAAAATATATTTTTCATTGGGAAAAATATTATTTATGCAGGAACTTTAATACTGGTTTGGGACAGTTTGGAGTCAGACGAGGCTTATGGAAAAAAAATTATATTTTTCCCATTTCATGCTTTATCATAATTTTCTTTTTAAGTTCATATGAGATGAAGGAAAATTACTCCTACCGACTTTTCTAACTACTCTGTTGTTAAAGGGGACAAAGCCCACTTGGATCTCTTGGCGTTGGGAAGACGCCTATTCAATAGTTTTATTCGTACGAGCATAAAACTCTAGGACCGGGATTGGTGGGGCTGTTTTATATTCTAGCCTGGAATGTCGTTAATGCACACCAGCAGAAGCCTGTTGGAAGTAAAATATAATGACTTAATTCTTTATAAGGAAATTTCTGAACGTCTCTTGTATTGCTTCCGTCTTCCAAACCTTTACAATTAAGAAGTTTTCTTCTTTAAATGGTAAAGAAGTATATATTATTCAATCATATGCTTAATGTATTATTCAATAATATGGTCGATGTAGTCTACAAATATTTGCTTAATATATTCTTTTATAAAATGTTGAAGATTTTCTTAAATATTATGCTTATTTTATAATGCAGTAAAATTCTGAATATTTTCTTCCATTATATGCTTGATATATTCTTCAATAATATGCTGAATATATTCTTCAATAATATGCTGAATATATTTTTCATTACTACTTTGTATATTTTCTTTAACAATATGCTCAATATCTGCTGTTACTTTTCAGATGCACTCTGTATAAAATGACAACACTTCCTATATTATTAACTTCGAAACTTTTTTCTTTGCTGTCAACAAACCAGTGAACTGATCTCAGTTTTAAGATCATCGTCAACGATAATCTGAATCATGTAAAGGATATTATTATATAATATATTTAGAACATTGCGAAAAGGAACAACGTAAATACTTTAAACACAGTTTTTGGCCAAATTGTAAGATACCTATATGTATCTTTGATTTTATTGAACATCTATTGTTACACTTTATTTTTAAAATAGTTATTTTGACATAATTCTACCAATAACTAGAATTGAAAATATAGCTTGGCTTTTTTACAAATGTTTTACTTCTGCTATTCATATTTAAGCAAGTTTACATACTGCCTCCCATTTTACATTAATATAAACTAACATAAAACCTTTAACATTTAAACTAAATTAATTCAGTTATTTTTATATGATTTAATTTTGCATCATTCAATACATTGTATCTTTCATTAGCTGATGCAACTGATCCAAAAAATTTTGCATATTGCTTCCACTCTAAGCTCAGTTTAAATGATTTTTTTTCACGTGCCTGAGAAGGAATAAGTTAAAATATTTCTGAAAATGGAAATCAATAATATAGAGTCAATTTTTCTATTAACTTGTTGTGAAGTGGATATTTTTTCCTAAGTCTCCTAATAATGGATAAAGAAACACAAAACGAATAACGAGCAATATAAATGGAATTCATATGAAATTTTGGTCTCATCGCCACAACAGACTAATTACACTAAAATTTTCTCACAATTCCAATCGATCATCCGGCGTTCGCAATCAAATGAGACTCACCCATTTAAGAGTAATAATTTTTCTATTTCGCTTTTTTGCAAAAAGCTTGATTTATGGACAATAGGTGGAAATTTGCTGCAGCCATTTTTCGTATATCTGCTAATTCTGGAAGGACCTCGAATAAACTTTCAAAATGAAAACAATATTTGTATGGTGAGAAAAAATACACCAGTTTTCAAAGCAGCCACAAACAAGGAATGCAATAATTTCCTCCCGATTTGTCAATGTTTGATAAATCGGTTTCATCTCTAACTTTAACATTTGACTTTTTGACTGTTGATTTGCCTTTTTTTGCCTCACTGATAATGTTTATCTTGGTTTTCTATTTTATTCAGCTTGGTTTCAGCTGCCATAATTACGCTGGAATGTCCCGTAAAATGGAATGAAAAGATAAATCGCTCACCTATTATCATAAAAAGAAATACAACAAAGACATTTTAAGACCAATTTCCGATTCTTCTCCTACAACAAGTTTGTTTTGGCTGAATATTAAAATGCTTCGATCTTTCCTCTTTGAACTTTTTTAACGATTTTCTCTCTATATTAACTATTTTAACCTTCTTCTCTTTATTATCTAACTAGTTTATTCGTGTGGAGAATATTTATAAGAACCATTTAGAGTTTTTTCACGGTTTTGACTATTTTACAAATAAATGATATTAAATATGATTGGCTGAATAAAACCTTTATTTTTTTGTTCTTTGCAAACTTGTAACTGAAGTTTGTCGCTACCATCTATCACTACTGCTTGTACCTATGATGTTGGGTATGAGTGTGGAAAAAATTTAATTTTGCAAGCATGAAATGAAACTGACGAGGAAATAATGGCCACGTCAAACTCAGTTCTGCAAACGGAGGCTCTAAAATAGCAAAAGAAGTGGACGTAATCGTATACCAGAAAATATAGAAATGTTAAACGAATGAAAAAGGAGTGAGATTAAGAGGTATATAGGCCAATGTATCATCCGAAATCCAAGAAGACGCCCTAGAATACAGAGTATTTTTTTATCGATAATTTATTCTGGAGCAAAGAACATGGCAACTATGAGAGACTTCTGTATGAAAAGTCTTTCTTCGAAATACGGCTTTGTATTACAATTTCTAATAAGTTGAAAAATGTGCTTTGAAACTGAGCAGAAGTCGTTATGTCTATTGGGTTTGAATGGGTGTATATAAAAGTATATGAATATCCAGGTTTTATGTTCCTAAGGGTTAGTCATTCTCTTATAGTATATGTTGCTAAGGGTACTTAAATCCTAGCCAACAGCGAAAAATGAACTACATTTTGCTTTAGATTACAAAGATCTTTTTTAAATGTAACTTTATTCTGTTGAAAGTTTCACATACCTTCTTTGGAGAAGATTTTCTAACCAATATTGACCTACTTTTTCACCTTAAACCCAGAAGGATATTTGACATGCTGAAGGCGTTTTCCTTCACCGGAAAGTAGTTTGAACTCTTGTTTGTTCTGGATTATTTTATCATTGCATTCGTCGATTTTCCACACCATCCTCCGCACTTCAAGAATAGAAGCTAGGTAATTATGAATAGCTTGCTTCATTTAACACACGCTCCTCTAGATCATACGATGCTTGAATTCTCTAACCACACAAATTGGCAGGAGAAAAGAAGGACTTAGAGGAAATGATGTACGTGGCTATTAACTGGCCCTTATAGTGCCAAAGGTTCTGGTGATGGCAAAGCATGCGTTGATTTTAGGAGCATCATTACTCAATGAATTTGTGACCATTATTACGTTTCAAATGTATCTTTTATGCTACTTTTCAAATAATAACATATTCTCGAAAGGAGAAGTGCTCAAATGGGGCCAAGCCTAATTTGCGGTGCAAAATTTCCCGGTACGTTAAAAGGGCTACCTCCGGGAAACTGTTCCATTCTCGGGGTTGCTCAGCGCAGAATTTCATGAGAATAAATTTGAGTGAGCCGTTTAGCCTTGCACACAGAACGTTGCCAGCTGGGTGAAAAGGGGTTTTTTCATTAGAAGTTTGCCAACGTACTCCATCAGCTGTGAGGGAAAGTGGCCGCTGCGATCGGACAGTATATCTTTAGGTAATCCCACGTGGAAGAAGATGGAGATAAGTGCTTCCGGGCAGGAGATGCTCTCAATCTTCGTCTACGGCACGGCCTCAAAGAATCGGGGGACAAAATCTACTAAATTGAGGACATAGATATGCCCATCACTTGACTGGGGATGTATTGGACCGATGAGATCGTTGGAGACACGGGAAAATGGCTCTGAACTTAGTGGTCCCTTTTGCAGCGGTGGGGGTTTAATTCTTCCTTTTGCGGCCGTTTTTTGGCAGATATCGTAGGAATTGCAGTAGCGAAGGATCTCATTCTGAGTATATAGCCAATAAAAATATCTTTGTGTGGCGTCTTTCAATGGCTAAAGTAGCCTGAAAATAAGTTATCATGGGCAGTGCGCAAGATGCGACTAATATGAGCAGGTAGAACACACAATACGTGAGTTCGGGGATACCGTCTTCGAAGCACGCACGATAAAGTAAGCCGTCTGTGATTAG
Organism: Ceratothoa steindachneri; assembly: GCA_963969495.1. Classification (NCBI taxonomy): domain Eukaryota; kingdom Metazoa; phylum Arthropoda; class Malacostraca; order Isopoda; family Cymothoidae; genus Ceratothoa; species Ceratothoa steindachneri. The sequence goes on along the minus strand of OZ018323.1, from coordinate 193,456,776 downwards.
TTAGTAGATCAACTTGTCTCCTCGAGTGACTTTTTGTTCTTTAGCTTAGGCCTTGGAGACTGAGCGAGTCGCAACTCTTTTGGTTCTTGGCAAAGTCTTCAGTTATGGCGTTCTTTAATTCTGAAGAGCAGGGAATTACTAGTGATGCAGGCGCCTCTGAATCTTTTACCATTTGGGAACGGATAACGACGGGTTGAGCCACGGAGTTGGAGGATACTCGTGGGCACTGGCCAATAAGGACGGCGCAGAATTTAATATGAGTAGCTACTACTTCTGTTCAGCCACTGAAGTACCTTCAATCGATGCAGCAATGGGGAACAGATTGGCACGCCTTGAGTAAGCGTGCACGAAAGCGAGTTCATTGTAGTGCGGTGCTACAGGTGTAAGCATCTCATCCGATACCACTATACAGGTGCAGCCTGTATCTCTCACAAGCTAGACACACAGCAGCCATTATTCGTTTCTAAATTAAAATTAAGGCCCCGAACGGTATTCTTATCAAATAAGAAGTTTACCTGGTGGCCGGGGGCAACTGAGGTGCTCGGGGAGAAGAGGATTCCGGTGGTGGTGAAGGGGGTGCTGACGTGGCACAGATCTGATGGACTTGATGAGGGGAGTTACTTCTGAACTTGGAGTTCTGGGGGCACTATGTCTTTACGTAGCATTCCACACGACATGAGACACAAATATTTGGTCTCCTGGGAAAGAATGACGTAGAAGGGTTCGACGTGAATCGTGTTACGTCTCGATGTTAGGACGAGAAGAGAGCATTTGGCTTTGATCGCCCAGTTACCTTTACAAACTTGCATCCATTTTGCGGGTTAAATAGATTCTTATTTAACCAGTTTGAGGGGAGGGGGTGTCATCTTCTTACCTTCTGCTAGCAACTATAGCTAGTTGAATAAAAATCGGCCTCTTCTAGGACTTATGAACGTAAGGCTTTTCCGGCCATTTACGAAGGACATAATTTAGAGCGCAATTGCAGCCAACAGCTGGTCCCTCAAGAGGAAGTCAATGATAGCATCCTATTTGTGCTGGACCTTTCATTCATCTGGTGATGAATCCAAACTGGTGGTGGTGTATCCAATCTGACCCAAAGTTTGGCTTGGCTAAATGTGGGCATGCCTAAATTTGGATTGGGAAAAGTCTGGGGTTATGGTGTACGGCACTAGTAATCCAGATTTTAATGTGGAGTATTCAATTGTCGTTTCCGAGGGAAGAGAGAGATGGATATATCTCTGAGTGGGGGGTTTACTAAGGGCAACAATTAAGCCACTCCATCTGCCTCGATGTCCCAATGGTTAGTTTCGAAAATCTTTTCGAAATGAATTAGGAAAGCTCCATATCCTCACCTTCTTTGAACACTGGGAGCTTAACTGAAGCAGTACTTGGGACAGCGGACCTCGAGCTGATGAACAACGTTTGTTCCTGTTCCTACTCACTTCCAGCTCGTGAATGCGGATTCTTTCTCTATCTTCTCATTCTTCTCTTTATCTTTCTGTTCCCTCTTCTCTTTCGGTCTTTTCCTCCGCTTGAATGTTCGCTAACAGCACCTTACCTATGAGTCTAAGCGACTCTCCTTGCGAATTGAATGTGTTGAATGACGAAGACATTCAAACGCGTTTGTCCAACTTTTAGGGAGAAGCACAACACAAAGGAAAAGTTATTTAAATCCACAACGAGAGTGATGCTAGACTTTGGCCGGCCTACGATACTTCCCAAAATAAAATCCCACAAAACACAACGTGATCATTTCGCAGGGCACGAATTCATAAGCACAACCGAAATACTCAATCCGGATTTATCCGAGAGTGCGTTATCCAGTAAACAACGAGAATACAAAATACTAAATAATAAAATTGTACCTTTTACTAACGGGAAAGGAAATGGGGCCTTTATGGGACAAAAATCCAATTCGATACATTTCAATACGGCAGGCGATTTAGGGCCATAAAGTGGTAAGGTTTTACGTGAAGCACATGGATAGGGGGGAATATTCGGGATAATCGTGGTCCCTGAGCGAGTGGGAAGAAAACAATAACAAATTGAGTGCGATAGTTTGCCTAAGTTAAACAACTTCGAGGGGTTCTTGGTTGAGAAAAAGAGGAAATAGAAAAATACTTTTATATATACAGAAATAATAAATCTAAGTAATTCTACATTGGAGAAACAACTCTAAATTAAGGGGGGATACTGTGAGGGAATCCCCAGCAGAAGGCCCGGCTAGGCCTAAAGTGGTAAGCCTACCCCCTTCCCCCCATTTACAGCCGGTAGCCTCGAATCGAGTCCCCCTCGATTCACCTTTATGCGGGCTAAAATAGCTCTGCAAGAAGATTTGAGGCCCTTGGAGAGTAGAGCTGTTTCCCGCTAACCCCTATGCCCGGGGAGAGCCTCGGACATAAATAATGCTCGACTCTCCGGAAGAGACACAAAGTTGAGAAGTCTCGCCAGAACTCATAAGATTTCCCCATGGTTTCAAGTCTAGTGCTAGTAACAAAGCAACGTGACAGTTGTACTATTGTGTGTATTTGGAATTAGCCCCAGCCAGGAGGTAATTCCACTGTACGATCGCCCCGAGTGATTTTCCCGACTTCTTTCATCAACTCCTGTCGAAGCCCTCCTTATTTCGGGTAGGCAAAATACTCTACCCTAGACTGAAAGTTACCCCTCCCTTGCTTTTAGAGAACCGTCATCACTCCAACCTCCCGCTCTCAAGTCCGAGCGGTCTCACCTCACGTACAGAAGAGATCCGTAAGCCAACCCGCCTCCTCCCTTCAGTAACCCAATTGAGTTAATCTTCCCCCCCTTCGTTTATTGACGTGATTTTTGCCCGTTAATTCTCTGAGGTAATTTTACCCTTCAATTCTCTTAGTAATTTTTTTGTGTAAATAAAATTCTATTTTTGTTAATGTCTCTTTAAATAACCTTAAACTTTACCATTGTCCATAATTTACCTGACCTCGTTGCACTCTCTCGTTACTCAGCCCGTCTGAACGCGTGGTTTTCAGTCCTTTTTTTCGTTTCGCTTTCAAGTTATTGGTCCTCTCCCATAGATATAATATGGTATTGATATATTGTAATGTCATACCATGACAAATACGGAAGTAAAAAATCAAGGTCAAGGAGTCTCGGGGTATAACGGGTTCGATAATGGTCATTTACTGGATGTACGAACGAACTCTTGAGGGATGATGGGTGGTGTGAGTCCCGAGGGAGACTCACGTAAATCGGATGAGAGGGGGCCTGTGGAGAATCTTGGCGCATTCTCCTAGTAACCTGCGACATAGAAAATAAAATCGAGACCAGGATACGACTGGCGTGCTTAAACTTTGGAAAATTATCCAAACGCGTCTTTCTAAACCGTCATCTAACTGTGAGGTTAAAGTCAAGGTTTAACAGGCAATATGTCTATGCATTTTACTATTCAACAGCGAAACTTAAACTCTAAACAATACCTAAATCAAAGGGTTTGGAAGGTATCATATCAGCTGTCTTCAAACTATCCTTAATATCACATGGCATCACCAAATCCCTCATGTAACTATTTTACAAAATGCTTCCATCATCAGTATTTAATCAATGATTGTAGGTCGCTAGCTCCGGTGGATTGGTCACATGGTAAGTATGTCTAAATGTCACCTAACACGCCAAATACTATAAGGCGAGCTGAGAGATGACCAATAAAATGGTTTAAAGACCAAATAAAGGCCAGTCTAAAACAATGCTACATCTCTGTTGATCAAATTGAAGTTCTGGCCACTGATTGAGAAAGATGGAGATTAACAGTCCATCGGGCTGTCTAGTTTTTGAAACCGCAGACATAAACTTATGCCACAAGGTCCTGTTAACTTGGCACAAGGAATTTGCTGTCCCATTTGCGGTAGGATCTGTGCCTCCTAATTTGGCTTGAGAAGTCACAAAAGAAATAACTTTCGCAGAAACTAAACATAAACTGATGCTAAACTATTATACCAAAGATATAATAAGCTTTGAAGCATAATCATTATTGATTTTGTTGTTGCCATTGCTATTATTATTGTTATTATTGCTATACTTCTAATCTAATTACTAATTATTTAGAGGTTAAGAGGTTAAGTACGTCATCTTCGTTACTAAAAGACTACCATAACAGCTACGGTCTTGTTTACAGGAAGCAGAGTCACACCATTTCTATTTTAATCACAGTACATAGCTTCGGCATTACAATTTATTTTACAAAATAAACGAAAATTTTTCGTTTAGAAAGAATTACAGCATTAAATTATTGAGTATCAAAATGATGCTTAAAAATCTTTAAACCCAAAATGTTGTTTGAAAAAAGGGGATCTAAAAGGTGGTTTAAGAAACACTGCTAAATGTTATATAGATGCCAATATCAGACTAAAATATCCATTCAATATTAGATAAGAGTCTTAATAATGCGTTGTTATTACATTATTAATTTATAGAAATCGTGCATTATAGCGTGGAAATTCCTAGAAAAATACCCTAGCAAAATACAGTAAATATGTTCAATGGGATCTAGCAAAATGGACCTAACAGAAATAAATAAATAGCAGGTTAACTGAGGTTTTACAAGGAACTTATTTTATGAGCGAATTATAATACAAAGATCTAGATTACTTAAGCGAATTGTGATTAGTTTTGGAAATAATTAAATACAATTAAATGGGAATCAATTTAATTACATCCACATCTTAATATATAGATTGATTTCCACTTTCTCAAGAATGAAGACCTTGACTTCTGATATCCATTCTGATTGTAAAAATCAAATTAAATCATATATTAATTTAGACAAAACCAAAGGATTCTCTTTGAAAGGCAAAGGTTGTTAACCTTTCACTTTATAGATATTCAATTTCTAACTTGTTTGTTTAGCTAAAGTGAAAAGGTTTCTGCTTCCTCATTAAAATTAAAATAATTCCCCCTTGATTTTGCAAGGAAGTTTGGGGGAACGAGATTTCATACAAACACGTTTGTTGAAGTCTACTTAGCTATATTTTTTATAGCAATTTATCCCACTCTCAAATGTGCTTTGGGAATCTTCGCATTAGCAGCATTTGTATTGTCCTACTTTCACATTAATGAAAACAAATGTGAGAATAAAGACTCTTCTGGAGCACAAATATAGTGAATAAAGGAGGTCTTTTACTGTCCTTTGATTTATCAAAAAACAATTTTCTCTCCTTTGCCCTTTAGGTGTTTCTTTCGTTTGTAATAATTGCTTATTAAAATTTAATAAAAAAGTTTCAATATTTTTGGGGGGTATTACAATAATTTATTTGTATTTATTACTCAATAAATAATCCACCGATGAATTACTGAATGAATTATGCTGAAATTCAAAGAAATTTAAAGTACTACTAAAATCTGATGTTTATATTTTGTAAAGTAGGATGATCGGAAAAAAAATTAGTAGCATCACATTTTGTGATCCTTAATCTTGAATGTTCAGATTATTTAATTAAAACTTTCGTATATTAATTTTGCATTTTACAAGCATATCATAAATCTTTCTATAAGTTTTAAAGGCTTATGCACTTTCGCTGAAAATTCATGCAGGTTGGAACCACATAGCTTAGACTGATATTTATTTAATTACAAGCAGAAATACCCGTGGTTAACTGGATTCAAAACAACTGCCATAATTATACTATGAATATTAAAATTATTCAGTTAGATTGAACATATATAAGAATTCAATGTTAATATTCATATATATGATAGAACTGTTTCCTTCTTTCCAATTTATAAGAAATGACTTAACTTTCGTGTATAGGTTGGAGAGTGTAGAGAGAGGAGGTCGAGACAGGTGAGGGGGATGGGGAGAGATCGAGGGAAGGACAGAAAGAGTGGGAAGAGAAAGAGTAGAGGTGGAGTGGGGTAAAAAAGAGGTGGAAGGAGAGTGGGTCAGAGTTTGGGAAGTTAGATTGAATTTTTTTTATTCCTATAAATCGACAGACATACACACACCGACAGACATATTTTATTTTTATTATATAAATATTTGGACATTTTATCGATATACACACACAAAAACAGATACAGACAGACTTTATTTTTGTTATATAGATATATGTACATTTTATTGATAGACCTACACACACAGACAGAGAGATTTATTTTTTTATTTTATATATATATGTCATCTTATTGATAGTACGGTTACTTACTTACTTAGGGTAGTCCATCGGATTCGATGATAAAGTTCTCTCTCTTACTCCGTCCATGTTTTCTACGGTAACTGTAAGGCCAATCCTAAGTAAGCATTGCCTGCCACAGAAGGAGGGGGGGGGGAGGTGGTGGATTTTACGCCACCGCCTGGTTTTTATTGTCTCGTCGGTTGTCTTTAACAAGAGAAAACTCATGGGTGAGTTTTCTCTAATTTACCTTGTTCGAAGCAGACTTCTCCAGATTTAAATAGTCAACTCTGCATTTCTTCAGCGTTTTCTTGATGCTATCTTTGAATCTAAATTTAGGACCACCCGCTGCTCTCCTTCCATCATGGATCTGACCGTACAGCACTCTGTGGGGAAGTCTTTCTTCAGGCATGCGTATAACGTGACGTAGCCATCGCAGCTGGTGTTTAGCAATGAATTTCTCAATCCGGGTACTCTTAGTTCACTCCAGTATTCAGATGTGTGGCATTTTGTCTTGCCATATGCTACCAAGGATCTTTTGCAGGCTGTTATTTGGAATGACTCTATAGGCTTTAGGTTTCATCTGTATGTCGTCCAGGTTTGACAGCCAAACAGGAGAGATAATAGACATATTGAAATGGCTTGATACCATACCACCCATTGTCTCTTTGGCATATAAACCGTCGTGGAACTGTCTTACAAACTTTACGAATTTTGATGATCAGTCAGAAATACACAGACGCTCCCAGAGAGTTTCCCTGTTTTTAGTGTCAAAGGCCTCCATGACGTAAATAAGAGACATAAACAGATATTTGTTTTGTTCTCTAAATTTATTTTGTACTTGCGGGGCCAGGATAACCATGTCAACTGTTTCTCGATCCTTGCGATTCCGGGAGTAAGTCCTCTTTGATCAAGGATGTTAGTTCCCCCAACATGAATTTAGAGAGGATTTTTCTGGCAACATAGACACACACACACAAACAGACAGACTTCATTTAGATTATATAGGTATGGACATTTTGTGGACAGATACACGCACAGACAGACAGACTTTATTATTATCGGTATATAGTTTTTCAGGAGACAATAAATTAGTAGATAATGATTAAAATAGAAAGAAAGAAAATATTGAATGCGAGATGATTAACTAATAGTTAATTCGATCTCATTTTGAGTAGATGTCAAGACATTGTTTACAAAGTCTTGCGTGCAGGTGGCATGCGGGGTGTCAGCTGATATTTTATCCCAACTTTTCAACATTACACTTTTGAACTTAGACCCTCTGATGAGGTTTTGTAGTCATTCCACTAAAGCATCGGCCACTGCTATGTCAAATTTAATTTGATTAATATCCTTTATAATTTTCCTAGCAACAGTTTGAATATTTTTGGCTGTGTCGGGATTTCCTCATCTTGTTGAAGGGTTAAGTGGATAACACATTTCTTCTTTAGATACTTTTCACGTTGCTTCATTCAAAAATCGCAATTTTGGTTTTGTGTATCATTTATGGTATAATTATTTTTTTACCAACATGACTAGATCACAGCAAAAAATTAAGATAATGCAAAATTGTATACATTCGTCAATTTTGTTTTAAATATTTATAGATAATTTGTAAAAAAAAGAACAAAACTACAACATTGATTTTTATATCATATTATTTCAGATTTTATGCACTTTTTTATAATATATATATTTTGTTTTAGCAACATGTCTAGAACATAGTGAAAATTATGATAATGCAAATTCTATAGATTCATAGAAATTCTCCGTAGATTTGTAAAGTGAATTTCTGAACAAAACACCAAACTACACCATGCAAATTTAAATATTTGCTATAAAAACGGCGCCGGTGAACTGGTTTATATTTTTGCATCATTCGAATATAGATTAAATTAAATTACATGGCATTTCAGAATACTCAAACTATTCACCTAACCTCCCTCCAGCCAACTGAAAACAAAGGCGATAGTTGACCATGTATGAAATTTTTTTTTTTTTCAGTGGGCTATTAAAAATGATTTACATGGAACTAAAGAAAACTGTTTTCAAATGATAAATAAATCATATTGAAATCTTTTACTTGTTAATTGAGGTCAATTGCTTAATATTGAGTAATTCTATAGCATTTATATGATATTAGTTTTCATAGGCGGGGGGTCTGAAAGGCCCCACTGTATCTCAAAAACGAACGGCGACGTAGGTTATTAGGATTTTAGCAGCAATAAAGAGCTTTAAATGAGCTTTAATTTCATATATGATAATCTAAAGTAGTAAAAAGTTAAAAAAATTAATGTGGTTTCTCCATAAAACGGCATACCCTAAGGTAGCATCACAAAGGGTATTTCTTGCACCTTCAAGGAAGAGAAAAGGTGTTTTGGGGACTCTTTGATGTTAAGCTCGCCAACAAAATCAACGCATCTGACTTACGTCTCTTGAAAGATATGCACTGTTAAAAAGGATTATCTTTTATTTCATATCAAACAAGATAATTCTGTGTTATCGATTACTGAAGAGTAAATAACTCATCTGTGCATATAAATGAGGGCTGCAACTGTTTAATTTTCAGCAACTATGCAAATTCGATTATCTTCCTATTGGTGGTTATTGAAAAGCAAATGTCCTCTGTCTATATTTAATGGAAGAAATTTCCAATGAAGTTTCAAACATATATGCATAGTATATAAGCTCACTTTGCTCTCAAAAGCTAGTTTTTTTACCCCTCCAGTCAGATTTCTCTTTATCATATTCATCGGGAACTTCATGAGGATTGGGATTTTCCGTAATCGTGCCAGGCTGCTTCTCACAGTTAAATGACACCTGAACTTTGGTTCTTTAAAAAAAAAAACAACCTATGCTCGCGGTGGGGATCACCAGTTTGAAGTTATTGCCCGCTGTCTTTGCGCATTTATATACAGGAGTAGTTTATATTTGTAAATGGGTGTTGTTTCTAGAAATTCAAACTTGATTTACAAAATTGAAGCCTGAAAAAAAATGCAAGAAACAAATTAATTAATGATAAGCAAACTTATTTAAATTCATTTGTAAAATCTAGTCTACATACACTTGGTGTTTCAACTTAGAAAAGGAGAATGACTTTTTGAGCATTTCAGTATCAATATCAAATTCATGAGCAAATAAAAAACGAGTGGTCTTCCTCTGCTTAAACTTTTTCACAGATGGGTAGAGGTTGAGAAAGTTCGCAAATAAATCTCTTCTTTAATGGATCACCCTTAGGTTCTGGATTAGATAATCATATATGTAGTTTCGAGTTCATTATCTCGGAACATTACATGGTTAAGTTGTCGAAAGCACTTTTTTTACTGTGACGATGACACATGTCTCTTTCCTGATGAAAAACGAATGATCACCATAACTGTATATTCTTAAAAATGATTCAAAATATTTATATTAAGTAGACAATATTATAACATTTTTTTGTATATGCGAATGTTAAAGATAGTCAGTTTGCCTCTTTCACAATATTTGACTGTGATTTTGCTTTGGTCAATTATCGAAGATATCATCCAATTAACGAAAATATTGATCAAATTTCATAATAATGTATCAATTTCTATATTTCTCAAAAACTATTCTACATTAGTACATGATTTAAAATGTTAAGGTTGTCAATTGTAGAAAGGACATCATTACGAGCATGTAATATATTCCCCAATATCCTTGAGGTTAGTGAATAAGAAAATTAAATTAAGGTAGGTTTTAGGCGCCTAAGATGAGATAGATCCAAATAACACGACTATGGTGAAACAGATGAGTCATTGTGTTGCGAGTTTGGTCCTCATTAGAATCAGCTGTCAGAGGAAGGGAAATGCCAATAACAAAAAAATCTTAAGAGTGTAATAAATTTCACAACGTCGGATTGTGATATAGTTGAGTGAGCTTGCAAGTAGGCGTAGGCGAAAAGGTTATTAGTAAAAACTCAACAACAAAAACCGAGTAAGTTTGAAGTCGGCCTGCACTGACGTCAAATAATTGGGATATATAAGGATGGAAACTGCTTCAATTGTTATATTTTGATTCAGACTTATCAGTATTCAAACCCTGATGTTAAGGGAAAGTAATTTTTATCTATCTTATGATGAGCTTGAGGGCTTTCAAGTAGATCATTATTCAAAGAGACAAGCCTTCAGCTTGTCCTATATCATATGAAGAAACACTTTGCTATTTTAATGCTTCTTATGCCAAATGATCCTATCCAGTTATTATATTTAGGCCCAATCCTTTCCCAGTAATCATAATCACAATTAAATGTCTGAAATTACATTTAAATCAGGCAATGGCTTCGCGACTCCCCCGCTATGGGTGGAGCTTGCACTTTGCTACTAAGATTAAAATTTAAAATCTGAAAAAAAGCAGCTATAGTTAATTTTTTATTAATTTTATGAACTTCGACATTTATAATAATTTCAAAAGGAACTCGTAAACTAAATTCGCCCCTTCCAAAATATCACGTGGCTAAAATATAGAAGATATATAAATTTTTTTTCTAAACTTAACCATTTGTAAAACTTGGAGTTTTAATAAATGTACAAAATTTCGATACTTATATATATTTCTGAACTTCACTATTTTGTTTTGTTAATATTATAAAAGAATTATTAGAAATAACTTTGATAAAAAAAATTTAGTCTTAACCAAACTAAGATGAAATTATTATTCAAATACTCAAAAAAATCTCCTTCTTTAATTATAGAGTTAGTGATGATGATGATGATGATAATAAGGTTCATCTCATTCCATTTTTATTAAGATTAACAGTCAAAGTTAGCTAAATTTTAAACCTATCCATATAAACATAGTTTGTATGAGACAATTTGCCTCTAAATCGGTTGATCTCATTAGGTATAAGAAATATTATCACTTATATAAATATATATATATATATATATATATATATATATATATATATATATATATATATATATATACGAATGCAATATCCAGCAGGAAAAAATGAAAGTTGGAAAATACTTGGAAACACCATTTCATTTTTTCCTGCGGGACATTGCATTCATTTCCTACCCTCACGTGATAATTTTTGAGTTTTTCATATATGTATATATATATATATATATATATATATATATATATATATATATATATATATTAAACAAGGGATTTATCTCTCTTGTATGTAAATCTTCTACTTATAGGTTATGATTTAATGATTACTTCTTTGAATTGGACTTTATCCAGAGGCGCGAAAAATAAAAGTAAGAACATAGTCCTCGTTCCTATATATTTATATATACTTAGAATAAAGAAGCAAAAAGTTTTTCTGATGCAGTGTTAACATTGTGGGAATGAGAAAAAGAAGTTAAATATCCTAAAATACTAAAGAAGAGAATAGTTAGAACTGTGGAAACAGGGAGTGCATTCATTTTTCTCGAATCTACCCATCCATCTTTATTTTGATTACAATGAAAGTTGAATACTTTGTGAAACAAAGGTTAGTAATGCGTCAGGTTGGGACGGTAACTGAGAATAAAACTCCTTTTATATCAAAGTTTCTTGGCACTTGACATATTTCTAAATTACAGCGTCCTTTTCTTATCTCATTCATCGTTTTTAAAAAGAAATTTTAAATTGCTATTTGCTAAAAGTAACGAGTGTCTTTTGGTCTGTAAATGACATGACGAATGTCTTATGGCAGTTATTGAGATGCCCAATGCAGAGGAGGTTTGTTAATATGCTATGTCACAGAAGTCTTGTTGAGATAGTTATATGATAGGTAATGTTCTTGAATCATAATGCCTCTAAATGATCTATACGTTCGTTATAATATATATATATATATATATATATATATATATATATATATATATATATATATATATATATATATATATATATATATATATATATATATATATATATATATATATATATATATTTATATATATATATATATATTTTATATATATATATATATATATATATAGATATATATGAGAAACTCACAAAGTAGCGCGTGATTAGAGCAATAAATGCCAAAAATACCGCAGAAAATGAAAGGCGGATGCCAAGTAGTTTCCAACTTGTTCAGGTTATTTTCAAGGAATAATTAAAATTGTTACAAAGCTTTAATAATATGAGAAACAACAGAGTAGCGCTCCATCAATGGAAAATCTGTGCTCACAGTTGGAATTTCCGGAAATAGAGCTTATTTATTTGGTTTTATACTTCATATCCGGTATCTAAACCCGTCTTTGAAAATATTTTTTATTTTGTGTCCTTTCTTTGTACATAGGCGAGGTATTACTTTCTTGTTTCTCATATATATATATATATATATATATATATATATATATATATATATATATATATATATATATATATATATTATACATATATATATATATATATATATATATATATATATCTATATATATATATATATATATATATACCACCTTTGTAAAGTATTTCGTTATTCCCTGAGAATGAACTGAACAAGTTCGAAAATACTTGGAATCCGGGCTTTCATTTTCCTGTATGTTTTTGCATTTACATATATATATGAATTCATTTCAAGATATAACACTTAAGCTTTGATATATAATAAGTCAGATATTCAATGGCCCACCAGGCCATTGAATGATTGGACATGCGGCCCAATTACGCGTTTTTACTTATGACAAACTTTATTTATTTTCTCGAAAATTAGCTTCTAATAATTAAAATATATAATAGAGTCAAAGCATCGCCTTTTCAACGAGACTTAAAATGAACGGTAATTCTTTGTTGAGAGAAAGGGGAAGTCATTTTGCCTCAGCTGCTATGAGACATTAAGCGTCTTCAATGATTTGCACATGCAAAGGCACTTCTTCACACAGCAAGAAAATTACATCTACATGATCGTAGAAAAGCGGTATCCCACTAAACTTTCTTTCTGGTGAAGTGCAGTACATTGTTTAGAATGAAAGCAACGGAAAGTTTACAAAACTCTCACCCTAAATACTAAATGGCATTGCTGAATAAAGAGATTCATTCACCTGTTATTTCTAACCTGGCCAAGTTTCAACTGCATTTTAAACTCTCATATCATCTCATGTCTGATATGCTGCTTCCGCAAAGCTCACATGTATCATTAATAATAAATTACATACATATATACCTCATGATTTTAGTTTATTTAGTTGCCCTTCCGTGTTCGGGATCAAATAAACAAATTAGATTCATTTTGTAGTCCTAGAGGCGAACGACTTTAGCGTCCCTGAACTTTAGCCCTCAAAACGGAATGCAATATGTATTAAATTTGCATAAATATTACTTAAGTCAACTGTATTACTAATGAAATCTTTGGTACAAGAGATAGACGTGTAAGGAAATTATAATTGATCTAATTGAGTCTAGGTCTAACTCCAAAATTTTAAATTAATCCTCATATCTTTGAAATCTTTGCAATTTTAAGGAGATTTTAATGTAAAGATTTGGATTAAATTTTGTCAACACGAATATATTTAAATTATCAAAACGAGAGATCTTTTCTGGGATATAATTTAGCAAAAACAGATGGCTAGTTATGTGTTACATTCGGGAAAATTAAAAGAAAACAATATAAATTTATTTTGCTGGCATCATAATAAAGTTCGCTAGGTACTTAATTATATAGAATGATGTTTAAGCAAGAGCAAAATCTTCAAGGAAAATAATATTACATGTATGCTTTATCTCATTTTTGTCTAATGCAATCATCTTTGCGGCCGAATTATACGAGTCATGGTGTTCACTAAAATTCCCAATTTCCGATGAAAGGCAGATATGAACGTAAAATTATTACTTATTTAGATATAGTAAGGTAATCTTTATTTCCCATTGCTTTTTTTTTTACTCATCAAGTAAATATTACCAAATTGTGCATGAAAAATATGTACAAAATTTAAAAGTCATAAAGGAAAAACAAATATTATTTTTAGAAATATTTTAGGTTTGAATGAATTTGTTCCTATGAAGTTTAAAAGCAGTCTTCGTTTCTTCTATGAAAGAGAGAAGCATTTCGATTCACAATACAAAATTAAGACTTTGATTCTAGGTATCACTATAGTTATGTCAAATCTATATTTATTAACTTCGAACCTGGAAGTACTTTCTAGAACATATGTATAAGCACAGTTTCATTTATCCTGGAAAGGGAGTATGCTCAACTTCACTTTGCCCTATTAACACAATTATCATTTATTTTTCATACCGAAGGTATTTCTGAGAATAAAACTCTTCATTTGCTTTCTTTCTCATTTGAAACTTGTATAATTAATAAGCTTTTCTCAAATTTATCAACTTCAAGCTTTAATGAATATCCTTTTCTCCTTTGCAATTTTATCTGCAATGACTAAGCTAAATTTTGTCCCACTCAGAGAAACGATTAACGTTATTTTTCTCATGCTTTCCTATCTCTTTACCGAGTATTTCATAGCCTAAACAAGCAACAAATTAGGAAAATACTTCATGAACTTTTCCATGTTAATTTCTTAACAATTATTAAAAAATATTCTACCAATTTGTAGGATTTACTATGAGTAGGCCCTTCTGTTTCTCTGGCAATCTACTTCATGCATTCAATCGAAGAGGTAGCGCTTGATATTAGACCATTGTGATTCAGTGACTTCATAAAAAGTATATATAGACAACACAATAGCATTTTTCCACTCTGCAAATGATTCTAATCACCTTCAACCTGCTATAAAATTGATTGAAAAAATGAAAACAACAGTTCAATTCCCTTGCTTGATTTTAAAATACTCGCAGACAAGATGTCTTTGCTACATCAATTTACAGAAATACTAATCATACAGGCTCAGGATTTCCCTTTCGTAGTAAGTGTTACAACAAGTTAAAAATATATTTTATCAAAACCTTAATATCTCGCTCATTTACACTTACTTGTTCATATCTGTAGTTTCACACAAAGGTACCTTTCTATACATCTAGTTAGGAGAAAATAGATAGCAGCAAGACCTAGATGACTCAACATTTTAAAAATTCCAAAATAAGAGCTCCTTCCTATAATGTCTTATAAGCAAGTGTTCGCACCTGTGATAGAAAAGTCTGAGGCCGCTTAAATTTAGCCGCTATCACATGTTTAGGAAACACATGCTACTCACGTGCATCTGCGAGAGGAAGCAAAGCACGTTATCGCCCACCTTAGCCAATATTTAATCAGGGAGGTTCATTCCCCCGTTTCGCCTCCATAATTTAGGCTCATGGGCAGATAAGGTATTTTCCTAGGCGTGACTGGGGCATTTCCCCGGAGTCCCCCAAACAATTATCCCCTACGCCATGGTGACGGCTCCAGGTACTTATACATAGCTTTCCCCGATTGAAGCAGATCAAATCCCGATTATCTTCGCGAGGCATCACGCCGATCGGGTGTCCTTTGTGCACATAGGAACTCTATACCTCGAGAACCACCTTATTGTCCAGAAGAGAAAAATATCCCTTGAGTGCCAAGGTTCGTGCCTTCGAAACGCCCAGTCAACAAGGCCTCCCTTGTTGTTCAGAAAGAGAACAACGTTAGAACAGCCATTGTTCTTCAAGCCCGTTCGTCATGAAACGGTTCTCGTTCCCAATACATCACGTCGGGATAATTTAATTCCCCCTTTTTAACGTTCTTCAAGAGAACGCTTGGTTTCAACAATAAACTCCATTGTTCATCTACAATATCCCCGATTTGCTGTCACAAAGATCGCTTGTACTTCCAAACCTCACCTCGCTCTCACTCTTGGAAGACAGTCCTTTCCCTACGCTAAGGACAACCCCCCGAAGAACCCTTCTGCTATAAATCGCCAGTGGACCAAGGATTCCTTTGCATCGTCTTCCTCTGCACAACAACTTTGTAATTACGTAAGCTGAGCATTACCTTTAATCATCTAACTTTTTCTCAACACTAGCCTGTCCTTTAAATGGTTTAGCGAACCATTCCCCCCCTTTAATTTTTATTTGTTTACCTTTTTAAATTTCTCCAAATCTCAATCCTCAGATTAGTCAGATATTCCCACGACCCTTTCCATTCTCCGTTTATGTAAACATTTTTTATTGTGTGTTGTTGATAGTTTAATTAATAGAACTCTATTTAAATAATGATAGCAATATTATTATCCTTGTGCTATGTTCCACTTCTTAAGCATATTTAAGAAAAATAAGCCTCTACAGGCCTTACCCCCCTTTTTGCACTAGCTTCGGTCAATCAAATTACCACACACTCGAAATATTTGAATAATTTCCTCAACTAATGGTTATATATGGTATATCGTCGAGAGCCTATTCTACGACATATTTATATATATTCTATTTAAATTTGGTATCAACTGTGTAAGGTTCAACGCTATATCTTTTTAAACGCTGGTCTCAGTCGAATGAAGCATAGTGTTATTCGTTATAAGAATAGAGTATAGTAGTTCACTTTTGTTTTAAAGATTGCTATCCCCTTTTTGAAATTTAAGAAGCTGGAGTAGCTCAAGGAACTGTTATAATAATTTGTTTGTCATTTTTTTTTGTTTTTCAGTCATTGGTTATCTAGGTCGAGAAAACAATTACGAATTGGTTAGTGCGCATATTTAGGTAGGCTAATTCTCTAGAAGGCATAATTCTTATTGCAAGGAATTTAGGTGGTTGACTATTGTGCCCCCAAGTCTAAATATGACTCGGTTTAAAATCTTTAATGCGCAAGGAGAATCCTCGGGGTTTTCTGGAAAAGAATTGATTAAGTACGTTTAAGAGGAGCAAAGAACAGCAAGAGAAAAGTTAAGAGAAGAAAGGCAAAGAGAAGGAGAAATCAAACGAGAAGAAAGAGAAAGAGAAATTCAACGAGAAGAATTATAGGAACAAAAAAGAAAAACTGAGCTTCACCATCAGCTTAAAATAGCTCGAGTACAGGTTGAAATACAATCAGTCAGTTCACGTTCAGAAGCCTCGCACAATCTCCCACTTAAGCTCCCCAATTTCAGGGATAGAGAGGATTTCGGAGATTTTTTAACACACTTCGAAAAGATCCTCGAGATCAATAACCTGGATTTGGAGGCTGAGGGTGTAGTAAAATTATTTTCCCTTTTAAATTGTAAATTGCGCGAAATTTTCATATTTTTACCATCTGAATGTCAATTGATTACAGCACCTTAAAAGCTGAGGTATTGGCCGCTCATAATATGACTCCCGATTTCTACCGCCAAGAATTTCGAGGAGGTCGTATTAAACCCGGACAGACGTTCCGTCAATTCGGATACATTCTTCAGGGGAATTTTAAATTCTGGTTAGAATCCTCAAAGGTTGATCCTAACTACGAGTCCTTAACAGACTTCGTGTTGCGGAAACAATTTTTGGCGCCCCTTCCGACGGAGATCCGCGCGTTCGTCAAGGATCGTCGGTACCAGACCTTTAAAGAGTGTACCGAAGAAGCTGATTTCTATGCCGCAAGCCATAATTTATACCCCAAGGAGAATCAAACTTGTCACCAATCCCCCTACCTAGGAAAGAAGGAAGGATTCGCGCCCCTCCCCAGGAAAACCGATGAAGTTTCCGGGCCCCGTAAAAGCCCAAAACTTTTTCCCCTTAAAGCAACAACGGGCCCCTAAACCTCCTGTTAAGATTTCTCCTCCATTACTCTTCCCGAAGCAACAAATCATATTCTTCACCTGCGGTGTAGAAAACCACATGAGCTGGAATTGCCCCCAAAATTCTAGGCTTAAAAGCAGACCAGCCCACCAAGTTCACCAGATTAATGCCACCCCGGCTTCTCCGGTGGTGCAGACCCAAGCAGAAACTTCTACCCCTCCATCAGGCCACCAGGTTAATTTTATTTTTGATAAAAGTTCCCCGGGAACTTTGGAATTTGAGGAGGGCAGCGTGAAGGGCTGCCGTGTATCTACTCTCGTCAGGGACACAGGGTGCACGTGTTTCATCGTGTCCGACGAGCTTCTCCCCCCAGTGGACCCTAACCACGAAAAATTTGCGGTGGTACATGACTACCTTGGGCAGGCAAGCCGATTTCCCGTCGTTAAATGTTACCTGCAGTGTCAGTATTATGATGGCTGGGCTGAAGTCCTTTCAGCACCCATAAAATTTTGTTCCGTACTTATAGGGCAGATCCCTCAAGTAAGTTCGGACCCTCTGTCCCAGGCCGCACTTACTCGAGGCCGAGCTAAGAAGGAAGCCAAGGAGCCCGTCCCCCTCAGAATCCCGATACCGTCCGAATTCTTGGAGATCCTCAACCAGGATTTTAGGTACGAAGATCAGAAATTTAAGCCCGGTGATGAAGTACTCCTGCTCCTCCCCACAGCGAGTAATAAATTACTGAGCCAATGGAAAGGTCCGTACTCGGTCCGCGAGATACGAGGACCGGTAGATTACCTCATTGGTACCCCAGTAGGCGATAAGCTCTACCACGTCAACTTGTTGAAAAAGTACCACCAACGCGCCCATGGAGATACGTTCGTAGCACTGGACGAAACATCGGCGCTTGAAGAGAATTATCTCCCGGAGTCCCTTAATGTCATACAGACAGTGTGCATCCAACCTGATACCGATTACCCTCTTCCTTCCCTGCCAGGCAAGTCTTTTGAACCCTCTGACCTGGATATCGACGCGCAGCTGACACCACATCAAAAGAGTCAGCTACAGAATTATTATGTCAGTTCGACGACGTTATTTCAGAGAAGCCTGGATGCGCTTCTAGTTTCGAGCATGATATCAAATTAATGACCTTAGAACCTGTCCGTTCAAAACCCTATCCCATGCCGATTCATTTACGCCAAGCTTTTAACGCTGAAGTCGATAATTTGATTAGTTTAGATATAATAGAACCTTCCACCTCTAGTTATTGTTCCCCAATCGTCATGGTCAAGAAACCTGATGTCTTTTATCGGATGTGAATCGACTTCCGGAAGTGAAATTCAGCAACTGTGTTCGACGCCGAGCCCATCCCGTTGGTAGATCAAAACCTCCACCGTTTTGCAGACGCCAAGTTCATCTCAGAACTTGATTTGTGCAAGGCGTATTACCAAATTCCCCTCCGGCCTGATTTGAAAGCATATACCACCTTTGCAACTGAGAAAGGCTTAATTCAATTTAAGTGACTTCCTTTTGGCCTCGTGACCACTTGTAGTAACTATAACCGTCTCATAAGAAGGTTGTTAGATGGACTTCCGAATGTCTCCTTTTCCTTCGATAACGTCTACGTCGCTATTCGTGAATGGAGTCATCATTTAACCACCCTATTAGCTCTTTTCGAGCGAATTCGCGAAAATGGTCTCACCATTGTCCCCAGCAAATGCCATTTTGCCCACGAAACCATAAAATACTTGGGTTTTAAAATAGGACAAAGCCAGTTAGGTGCACAGGAGGACAAGATTAAGGCAATCACCGACATGCCCCTCTTGAATACTAAGAAGCAATTAAGATCATTCCTAGGATCAGCTTCTTACTATCGGCGATTTTCCCCGAATTTCGCTGGAATTTCGGCGCCCCTCAGCACCCTTTTAAAAATAAATTCCGCCGATCGACTATGTTGGAATGATGTCTCTTTTTCTCATTTTATTCAGCTCAAGAGTAAGCTCATTTCTGCCCCATTTTAAAGTTGGAAAAATCCTTTAAGATTAAGACCAACGCGAGCAACGAGGGCATTGGAGGTGTACTACTTCAATATAAGGATGACGGAACGAGTCATCCAGTTGCATATGCTAGTTTCCAGTTATTACCCCGGGAAAAGAGATATGCCACTATAGAGAAGGAAGCTCTAGCGATTATTTGGCTTATTAACAAGTTTAAAATGTATTTGATAGGAAAGAAATTTCAGATAGGAACTGATAACCGCCCTTTGGCCTATATTCGGAATGTACGACAATCCAACGGCCGAATTATGTGCTGGAGTCTCGTTATGCAAGAGTACCAATTTAAGATCAATTACATAAAAGGTTCCCATAATCAGGTCGCTGACGCACTCAGTAGGAATGCGTTACCAAATAGTGTAGAGTAATTTGTAATTCATAGGATTAGGATCTCCAAGTATGTATATACCGTCTTGTACGACTTAAATTAGATTCTCCTGTAATATAATTAGTTAATGTATATGTCTGAAAATTGTAGCTCAATGTCTATTTTTTTTCGTATGTGTATATATTTGTACCCATTAAATGAAGTATACATTCTTTTGTACCATATGTACTAATTTTATATTATTTTATTGTTCCATGTCTCTTTTATGGTTAGGTTTGTACTAAAGGTTAGTTTTCCCTATAATCAAGTGATCAACATAATCATATGTATTGAGGTATTACTAGCTAGGTGCATGAAGGTACGATCGGTGCAAGAAAGCGAGTTCTCCACAATGGAGCTCTATGGTTGTCCCTTCTCTCTTTTCTTTCGAAGTGACAACTTCCCCTGGAATGGAGGGGTGTGATAGAACAGTCTGAGGCCGCTTAAATTTAGCCGCTATCACATGTTTAGAAACACATGCTACACCCGTGTATCTGCGAGAGGAAGCAGAGCGCGTTATTGCCCAACCTAGCCAATATTTAATAAAGGAGGTTCATATCCCCGTATCGCCTCCATACGTCAATCTCGCCAGATTGATTTAGGCTTATGGGCAGATAAGGTATTTTGCCAGGCGCGACCGGGGCATTTCCCCAGAAGTCCCCCACTCAATTATCCCCAACGCTATGGTGACGGCTCCAGGTACTTATACATAGCTTTCCTCGATTGAAGCTGATCAGATCCCGATTATCTTCGCGAGGCATCACGCCGATCTGTTCTTCCTTGTGCACATAAGAACACTCTACCTTGAGAACCACCTTATTGTCCAGAAGAGGACAATATCCCTTGAGTGCCATGGTTTGGGCCTTCGAGATGCCAAGTCAAAAAGGCCCCCCCTGTTGTTCGGAAAGAGAACAAGGTTAGAACAGCCATTGTTTTTCAAGCCCATTCGTCAATAAACGGTTCTCGTTCCCAATACATCACGTCGGGATAATTTAATTCCCTCCTTTTTAACGTTTTTCAAGAGAACGCTTGGTTTCACAATAACCTCCATTATTCATCTAGAACATCCACTTTGCTCTTACTCTTCAAAGACAGTCCTTTCCCTTCGCTAAGGACAACCCCCCGAAGAACCCTCCTGCTGGAAATCGCCAGTGGACCGAAGATTCCTTTGCATCGTCTACCTCTGCACAACAACTATGTAATTACGTAAGCTGAGCATTACCTTTAATCAGCTAATCTTTGTCAACGCTAGCCTGTGCTTTAGATAGTTTAGCGAACCATTCCCTTCCTTTAATTTTTATTTGTTTACCTTTTTAAATCTCTCTAAATCTTAATCCTCGGATTATTCAGATATTCCCACGACCCTTATCATTCTCCGTTTATGTAAACATTTTTTTGTGTGTTGTTGATAGTGTAATTTATAGAACTCTATTTTATTAATGATAGCCATATTATTATCCTTGTGCTATGTTCCACTTCTTAAGCATATTCAGAGATAAATAAGCCTCTACAGGCCCCCCCCTTCTTTTTTGCACAAACCTCGGTCAATCAAATTACCACGCCCTCGAAATATTAGAGTAATTCCCTCAACAAATAGTTATATATGGTATATCGTCAAGAGCCTATTCTACGACAGCACCCCTTCCCTATTTACTACCTCTCAACTCCCTCATCTGAAACACTTTTTCCTCCAACGAGTTCGACCAATATTTCCAAACTATTATTTACAAATATTATTTTTCGCAATGTATGTCCGAATAATACACAAGATTACAGAGCGTACTCTACATTTTCGTATTTGTCTCTATGTTGGATTTACTAAGAGACCAGAATTAACTCAAAGAATTCTTCCTTCCTATCACACTTTAAGAATCGTTATTCTAATCAAAATGCTCTTTTGAACATTTTCACCTTAAGGTACCATTGAGGTCAATCGCATCAACAAATATTGAAATGATTCCATAGCAAACTTAAAAATCCGAGCCTACACGTAGAGTGAAGATGTGCTTTCGGTCTCCCTTATCGATCATTGTTACATCTAAAAACATTGTTTTTTGCTTATTTATCGAATAAAAGTGAATACCAGTGATTTTAACTGCATTGAATATTAAAAATTATAATTATATGTATGTAAGTTAATTTATTTTAACATATAAAGTGATATTACCGCAATACGTCAAAAATTCCCATGTTCTAACTAAGTCTATTTTGAAAGCCCTTAAGTCTGAACTCAACTGAGCGATGAGAAGTGCGCTGCTACATCCATCTTGTTTGAATAATCTCTTCACTCTTTGAATTAATAAATTAAAAAAATCACTTATCAATCAAAACCTAACAACCTTCAAAGTAATAATTTTAACAATTAAACATTACTCTTCCTCCCAGTAATTAAACAAATTTCCATAGCACATAAGCAGTGTTTTCACATTTCTCCATTCATCCTTAGAAAGAATGGCTCCTCCTACTCTTAGAAAGGCAGACAAAGAAAAAAATACTCCAATTACAAGAGAAAAAAACAAATTAAACGAACCAGTTAATTTTAATGAACTGCAGACCGATATTGCCTTATCTACATTATCAGGTGATGCCAAAAACATTATGAACGTTCTTTTTAAGTTTTTTGAATCATCTTTTGCCAAATAAGAACAAAAATTCATCTCCCTCGAAAAATCTAACGAAGAAATGAGATCAAAAATTGAAAAATTGGAAGTAAAGGTTGATTCTTCCGACGCTTATGAAAGACGAGATACGATTATATTCTCCGGCAATATATGTTGCAATTTATACTTAATTGCAATTTGTAACCTTAAATTTTTAAAATCCAATTGAACTGCCTTTATCTTTGAACAACTTGATCACTTCAATAATATCGATCCAGACATAACCCATTTTGATGAATTATATCCAAATTTTAAAGAAAATATAAATATAAATATGAAATATAAATATTAATATTCGATCATTGTACGCAAACATTGATGAATTTTTAATATTTTTGTCAACACTTAATTATAAATTTTCCGTTTTGGCATTCACCGAGAGCTGGCTAAAAAATAATAATAAACACCTTATCAGTGTCCCAAACTATAGCTCTTTTCATTCACTACGCGACGTAAACAAGATAGGGGAAGGTATAAGCGTGTATATATCTGACAGACTCAATACTAAAAAAGTTGACGAAATTAGTATTTCCTATAACTATATTCAAACTTTATTTAGCGAACTAAAATCAAATGGAAAAAACAATAATCATTGAAACCGTATATAGACCTCCTTCTGGTGACCCTGAGATGTTTATAGATAAGATGGATGAATTAATCAGTTACTTCAATGATACAAACTATGACGACATAATAATTATAGGAAATTTTAATTCAAGGTATTAAACTTTGAAAACCACGCATCAACTCAGTCCTTCCTCAATACTTTTTATTCCCATTCCTCACTTCCAATTATAACAAAACCAACAAGAATAACTCCAAACTCAGCAACACTAATTGACAATATTTTCAGAGTTCACCCTGAAAATTACTCTTCTCGTATTCTCCTTTGTGACATATCGGACAATCTTCCTATATTCATGGTCCAAAAGTCCCTTTTTAATTCGAATAATGTTTATCAAAACGGTACAATAACCTACGGCATAATTAACGAAAATCAGAATTTATATAAAATTTCCTATATAAATGACATCGCTTCTTCTACAGAAGAGTTCATTTCACGGGTAGACGATGCTTTAATCTTAATTGTCCTCTAAAATGTAAAACCATATCATATAAACACAAAAAAAAACTTTGGATAACAAACGCAATTATAAAAATATCAAAAAAAGTCATAAATACTTTTCTCTTTATAAGCTTAGTCAAATTTCAGAACATACATATAAAAGTTTTCGGAATCAAGTTACTAACCAAATTAAAATAGGTAAAAACAATTATTACTATGAACGATTTAGTCAAACGAAAAGAATATAAAACAAACTTGGAAATTAATCAATTCTCTGATAAAACCTGAAAATATTGAAGGAACAAACTAAATTAAACAAATTATCGTTGACGGCAAACCAGTAAAAAATCTCAGACTCCTGCAAAATTGTCTATAAATCTTTTCTTTCGTATTTTAATGAGATTAATGTACCAAATTCCTTGTTCTTTTCTCCTGTAAGCGTAGCCGATATAAAAAAAATCATTAGTTCAATAAAAAATAAAAAATCAGGTATTAATTCAATCTCCACTAAAATTTTAAAATACATCTCTGATATAGTTGCTTCAAATTTAGCAGCAATAATTAATAAATCATTAACGCAGGGTATATTCCCAAGTGTATTAAAAGTTGCTCGAGGAACACCGTTACTTAAGGCCGAAGACCTCACAAACGTCAGCAATTACCGCCCTATTTCATGTCTTTCAATATTCAGTGAAATATTTGAAAAAATAGCATTCAATAAACTCTATAAATTTCTGGAATCTAATTCACTGTTGTATAAACACCAATATGGTTTTAGACGTCAAAAACGACGATTCACGCGATAATTATCCACCTTCAATATTTATATGCTTACATTGAAAAGGGCCAAACTGTATTCTCAATTTTTCTCGATTTTAAAAAAAGCTTTCTATTGTGTCAACCATAATATTCTACTATCATCATTTGCTATGTACGGAATTAGAGGCAACTGTCAAAATTGGTTTAAATCATATTTAACTGAAATAAAGCAATTTGTCTTCGTCAATGGTCAAGACTCATCTTACTTTAATTAAAATTGAGGTTCTGAGTAAGGAGTAACTTTTTGTAGACTTTAATTTTCAGTGCTGATTGAACAAGTTCTTTATGAGAAATATATTGATTAAAGACTAAGCAATAAGATGAAAAATATAAGTAAAAATAAATCATTAAATGTTTTATAAATAAAATCACAACTAGTGAGAATAACCTTGGAATAATATTTTCATTCTGAATTTTAATAGTGATAATAGTGGGGACCTAATATTATCAATGTAGTTTTTCTATTTGTTTTTATCAACAAACATCCCCAAAAGAAATGGTGTTATTCATACTTTCTGAAGATAAATTTCTTTTTATTGTGTTCACTAACTTTGATAATTAAAATAATTTTTCATCACGCTTTTTCCCCAAAGATAAGAAACAATTATCAAAATAACGTTTAAAATACAAAGTACTAAATTCCAGGGTGTCAACATCAAACTACCTCAAAGGAAGTAAGAGAGAGTATTGCCAAAAACTCATCAAGAACCATGCTTTTTTAAATACTTTACATTAGAAAAAGCATAGTATCTTAAAGAACCATAGAAAATCAAAAATAGCCATTTTACTATATTATAGAAAAATAACTCAATAAAAGACAACACTAAGCCATTTAGAATCTTTATAGCATAGTTTCTATAAAAAACACCAAAGATATTTACTTACAAAATCAACATAACACCCAACACAAACTCAACATAATAGAAGTTCAGCCGAAATAAAACCTAAAACAGAACCATACTCTCGGCCATATATAAAAAAGAAAGCATACTAAACAGTCCAGTGATTTATCTTTATAAAAAACTAATCACACTGATGCAACTCATCCACAGCAAGTGACTAAATGTCTTTAGACGAAAAGTTACGAGATGAAAATACGCGAAAAACACACACAAGGAATGAAAGTAAAACATAGGACAGACGATAACCTGTTATAAGAAGAATTAAGACGATCTTTAGAACATAGTTTTGAAAAATGGAAACTAGAACCTTAAATTCAGAATCTCTATTAAATGCCCTGCTCCTTAATAGGATTTGGAATTGTTATTGTAATTATTTCCTTTGGTTTACATTCATCGGATTCTGATATGAAGCCCCCATCATTAATTTCCGGAAGTTTGATTTAGCGTTCCGTGAGACGCCCACAAGTTCAAAGGTCGAACTTACCTCCCTGGTCCTACTCGCGGCACTTCAAGGTTAAAGGGATTTATCGCCAGCTTCGTCACGCTCCTCCCCTTTGCTCTAGTCAGGTTCCCTCGTTATTTATTTTCTTTTTCTGGTGTGCATAATTAATTGGAACCTAAGGTAAGTTTGTTTTGGCACATTAATTTGTGATTACAAGTAGGTTAGATTTGTTATATGGTTAATTTGAAAAAAGAGAATGGACCTTATAATAACCTAATTCGTAATTAAGGAGTAAGCAAAAGCCATTGTGATACCTTCGGAATTTTAAGAGTCAAAATGGACGACTAATGTGAGGGAGTCTGTTGCTTATGGAGACTCAATTACGTATTGTGTATATTAAAGGTACTAAAAATTGTTTAGCGAATAGTTTAAGCAGGAATCTTCTAGAAGGCCTTATTGCCATAAATTAGAGATATCATTAGCGTATATCCTTGTAAATATGTTTGCTGATTTGTTTTATATATAGGTTATTTGTTTGAAGGGTTGTATAATTATTTTCTGTTTGTAGTGTGTCGTGAGTAATGGTTCATTTTTTTCTTTTATTTAGATACTCAATGTGTTTTTTGGCTTAATTTTAATTTTTATATGTTTTTTATTGTACCTGTGCGTATAGTCCGAAATAATTATTATTATTTACTAACCTCGCTCATGTTCGAAGTTTGTTTTTATCTCGTTTTACTAATTCAATTTTTATAGGATCTCCCACTTGAAGAAAAATTACTTTGAGATATTTTTTTTCGCCCCCGACTTGTGGAAAAAAATGTCCTTCTGAAAAGGAAGGAGAGTATAAGAATAATGAGGGAGAGAAAAGAATTCACCCACACCAATGACTTCCCTAGCCCCTTGACGCTTTAAATTTGTCTACCCTATATACTGCGAAAGTTAGAACAATGGAAATACCAAAAAGGGGAATCGAGACTTCTCGCTATGGATCCTTAGCGTGACTCGAGGCAATTAATGAAGTCTGTTGGCGATGAATCTCTCTCCCCGTCTATATAATTTCAGAATATTTATTCGAGACTTCGGGGTTCACATGCAGATTGTGACTGAAGTCGCCGTCCAGTACGTTAGCCAAGAGGGAATCGACTATATTCTCTTTCAGAGAAAAATTAAGTGATTTTTGAAGAGCCAAGGGAAAGCTAGTTGTTACTCAGTGCTGTTCGCGGGGATAATGTTAGGCGCGCTTCAACTCTTCTCATCACGTCTTTGGATTGTAAGGATCCGAAAAGCCATCCCCGAAGCATCCTCCAATTAACTCTTAAGGGTAAGAGGCCCCCCATCTTCAATTTCCTGAAGTTGGATTGAGCGTCCCTTGAGACGGCTACAAGTTCAAGATAGAAATCACTACCTTGGACCTACTCGCTGCATATCAAGGTAGGCCAGTAGGCCAGTTTTCGTATAACCGCGTACACCTGGTCATACCACGACACTCAGTTTTAGAAAACTCCTTACGCGCTTCTAACTAGAAATCAAGTGGCGCCAAATAAATTAACCTTTTTTTTCACATATGGCAGCTCACCAGATAGCGGCAGCATAAATACTTCTCATTATAAGTCACAAAAAATCTAAAACCATTAGGCAATTTTAGTGGCTATTAAAAATTTTGGCATGCTTCTAATAACCATTTAGTGCGTAAGATCAGATGTAAATAATTCATAGTCAAATTAATTTCAAAATTATACAAACATTTTTAAAAAGATATACCAACAAGTGAAGGCGGTGCCCTTTTTCATATTAGAGATAAATTAAACGCAATTATTAGTTTAACCTGACGTTGTAGTGGAAATACGAATATGGTAGTAGTCCCTATAGCTGTCAAAAAGTATGTGGCGACCTTAAATTTCCAAAGTAAGGTTAAATGATAAAAGAGCTGATAACAAAGTGAAGCGTTTGATTGTATTTTTAAGCGAAACTAAAATTAATCAAATGGTAAACGATACAATGGGTGAACAAAGCCTTCTTGGTTTGATTATGATAAATGAAGAAAATTTCGTTGGTGTCTCTGTTGACACTAACATATAGGCACAAAATATCATAATGATATTTGTTGTCACATAATGGTTTCTTTTTAAATTAAACTTTAGAAAGTGAAATCTTGATTCATTGGGTAGTAAAGTGAATTAATTCGACTGGATGGAAGTCTTCATTACTAACGGTATCGCTGTGATGTAGGAAACCATTTTAAAATTAATCTTATGTATGATAACGAATGCATTGCATACATAAAAGGAAGCATTTATAATTGAAATACATACTTGCCTTGATCAATACTACTTTAAAGCATCTCGTAATAGAAAGAAGCTGCTACTACCTCATTTTTCCGAGAGTTGCATAATTGTAAACAAACAAAATTATTTATTATTGGCTTCGAGTAAAAGGCGATAAAAAGGCGATAACAAAAGAACTAACCAAGTTATTTTTTCTTTACTGTCATTTAATTTTTAAAACATAGATTTTAGTAAATATTTTAAGGCACGAAAATAAAAAAATATTTTAACATGTTAGGAATATGATTTTGCATTTTCCCAAGGAACAGATGATCTCTGCTACCTCGCACTGCTTGGGAGACTAAGGGAGGAATCCTTTGATTATACAGCATACGCTGTAGGCCCTTTCAACGTTACCACAATTAAGTGGTGACGCGTTTCTTTGATACTGCCCTGAGGGACCAAAATAGATGGTGAAAATGATAACAGTGAAATTCGAAAGTCTTATCCACGAGCTAACATAGTTGTGAAACATTTAATTAACATTAGATTCGTAACAACTATGGCCAAATACGATAGTGGTAATTAAATAGCTCGATAGGGTTAACATATTCCACATGCAATTTATATTAGTAATTCTTCTTCTCACAATATTCCAGTGCTTCTGTTTCGTCAACCTTACTTCCTACAACTCATTTTACAGTGCCTCTTCTATCCATCATGACTATAAACATAGAACAAGACCATTCTCACTATCATCAAAAATATTATTTCATCCAGAAAATCATCTCACCCAAAATCCGACTCAACACCAGGTTAAGCGTCCTAACCAAGATTATTTCCCGGTCAGCAACTAAAGTTCAACCACATTGTGTTTTAACACTTCCCACTTCATCATTTTTACGTGCTGTTTTCGTGAAGTCATCAAGTAAAACAGATTAATACCGTATTGGAAAGCCAGATGATTATTCTTCAAAATAAATTCATATTTTTAGCCACCTTACAGAAATAGGAAATTACGCCATGTTTATTACTTTCTCACCGTCTAAGGTATCAATTATTATTTTTATTAAATTAATATTGAGGTCTAACATGATTTTTCAAGTTGGCCTATAAGATTGATA
Organism: Ceratothoa steindachneri; assembly: GCA_963969495.1. Classification (NCBI taxonomy): domain Eukaryota; kingdom Metazoa; phylum Arthropoda; class Malacostraca; order Isopoda; family Cymothoidae; genus Ceratothoa; species Ceratothoa steindachneri. Next base: position 193,427,364 of record OZ018323.1, on the reverse strand, counting down.
TATATTTCTAACAGTAAAGTGAATATACTGTAATTTACAAGTTTATTATTTAGATTTTGTATAAGTGGTTAGGCGCTTCTATTATTCTTGAAATTTTGTGCAGGTGAAATGATTGTGTTCATGAAAGCTGACGGGATGTTATACACTTAATTAACTGAATTTTCCTATTACTAATAGTACTCTGCCATAGAAATCCTCAAAAGTTAAGGATTCTTTATTATTTTAATAAAGATAATGAATAATTGTAATCATAAAATATTATTTTAGTAGTAGTAGAAATCTATATGCACAGATATATGAAACTTATTTAACAAAATCTCTTAGTGCATCAATAAATGCTTTGCATAACTCCTCTAAATAGTATGCATATAATCTTGAATGCTACATGACGAAATTTTAACTGTTTCAAATGGCATTAAAAGTCTGTTTGTAGTGGTAGTTCCTCAAGGTAATTCATGTTGCTCTTCTTCATTCTGTGACAAACTACCAAAAATGATTAATAAAATCCTCCATATCATCAGTAACAAGTTCTTGAATATATGTTTGAGCATTGGGTTGTAACTTAAAATAATAACTTTTGTATCTTTTAACAGTAGAATTGTGATTTAGCATGCTACTGAAGAACATTTGGTCTGACCAGAGAGTTCATAAACATGAAAATAATAACGATGAAATTAAATACCATTGAAAATTTCAAACACTTCTCATAAATTAATATCTTTTATATGCAATATTCAATGGATATAAAGGATATCAATTTTTAAAGATCCTTTATCATAATTCAATGATCCCCATCAAAGAATGATTTGAACCAAGAACAATTGCAGTGAAGCTCACACTTGACGCTAATGTGTTTTAAACAAATAAACAACAGAACCATTTCGAGGGCTCAATTTTGTTAACACTAGTTCATGTCTTTAAAGGAGGAAAACTTTTGATTCCGACACAGAAGACAGTAATTCAACGGCATAAATGAATTAAGATTTATCGTCTAAAGCTTCTTACGAAGTTAAATGGAATTATGCAGATAAAGATCTAGATTCCATTTGTAATCCATTCAGTGGATTGCTCAATTTATCTAAAATTCAGAAAATTTTAAATTGAATTCTATTTATCTGTATATAAGACGACGCAAAAGAAAATGTATTAATATTCTCCTCTTATTTACATTTCGATTAACAAATCGAAATTGAGTATTCGATTGTACATTTGTATCTCCTAGGACTTTTGCAGATTATAAGTATAATTTGTCTTCGTGTATATAAGCAAAAAAATGTGTATTTCAAATCGATCTAAAATGAAACAATTTATTTAAAATATCTTTTTACATTATTTTTGTCCAAATGAAAATTATGAAATACGATTTAAAAATCAAACGCGAGTTGAGAAGAATAACAAACGTTAAGAAATGAAATCTAGTTTAACTTGCTTTTACATGTATTTGAAGGCTCAAAGAAATGAAAACTGTTAGCAAAACCCGGAAAAACGCTAAGGAAAATATTACCTGAAACATTGAAAGCTTAAGAAAGACAATAGGAGATATAGAAACGGCGAAAATAGGTAAAACTATTTTATAACCGGTTAATGAAAAAGAATAAGGAGTTGGATTCGAACCAGTGTCATAAATCGCTCATCGCTATTATGACCACGTATGTAAGTGATGAATATATTTATATAAAATCTAAATGAAATTTTAACTAAATCAGTTGAAAACATACTTTAATATTTGTCTACACGGTATGTATGTGCAACTAAAATGCTTCCAAGTCAATCTTTGCTACATCTTAGTCACTGAGACGGAGAATAAATAAACTTTAAAATTTTGAATCTCAAGTTTCCACCTAATTAAAGTTATGTTAGGTTAGTTAATGTTATATTCTCTAATGATACCTATATTTTTCTAACATTTATTTTAAGAGAACCTTTAAATATTTTAATTTTTTCGATTACTTTCGCAGTTAACCTCATATATACATTGAAAATCTTATTAAATCGGCCGGTTTTTCCGTATGTTTGTGCTATACGAATTCACTTAAATAAATTTATCTGTGGACTATCGATTACACTGCAAAACTATTATAAATTTTAATTCTTTTTAATTTATAATTTCAACTAATTTAATTTAACCTAAAAGAATCGAAGACATACTTTCAAATTTATTAGGCTGTTGAACAAGGCGAATGTGAAGTCGATTTTCACTTAGTGCCTTTAGCCAAATTTATCATGTGTTTTAATTTCTGTTCTTTCACATGACTTGAAGTCCAAGTAACAAAGAAGATAACTAAGATAAATTTGCATTAAATTTAATTTTGCGTTTAACGCACTATAACTTTTAAGGTCAGGAAAACCACTCCATGTATTAAGAATGCAAAATCTTTATATGTGCAGTGGACACCACATATACTGTGAAAATTATTAAAAAATCTTTGCCAGTACCCTGCCAATAAATTGGAGAGAACTCCAGATTATAGCAGCAATTGTAGATTTTGGAGGATGCCTCAAATGGACATTTATTTGCGGAAGAAACGGCGAATAATTTTATATCCAAACACTCCATCAGCTGTTCGCCCGGTAGACCATAGATAAGTATTATCAGTTCTCAATTAATCATCCTCAATTAAATGAAATGAGGAAGGAGATGAAAGTTCTTGTCCAATTCCTTGAATTTCACAAGACATTGATGGAACTGGACTCAACTTCTAAGAACCACACCTCATCAATTAATAAATTTGTAAGGCAAGGGCTTGTGTTGGTTTTGGAGTGACTCAACTGTCAAGCAGTGCTATAGCAATGTAACTTCATGACACTTTAATAATCTTTCACATATTCTGTGACTGTCAAAGTTTTCAAAGTTTTCATCTCATGGATAATGTCTTTATTATCCGCATCAATATCATTGGTCTAGGTTTAACTCTTAATATCGTTTATGATCAATAGGACTAAAATTTGTGTATATAGTCATCCATAACAAGCCTTAAAGCCATTCTACATACTGCATAATTGGATTGATTCCCTTCGAATTCCATTTGTTTATGTTATCAATGTTAAGAATATATTCGAATAGATGTAGCAGTCTATGAAACGCCTATTTTATCTCAAACCAATATCATTAGGAGATCCGAAGCAAATTGATGTTTGTTGCCCTTTTGTCTAGGTTGGATAAACAAACTAGTTATGTTATTTCTAGGAATGGGAAGATAGTGATGTATAGGGTTCATATTTTTTCACAAAACACTGGTCAGTAGTTATTGTAGCCTGGTTAGATAGAAACCAGGCTATGGATACGGTTCACACACATTAAATTAGGCCTTCAAAGACAATTGGTAAGTATTTCGACGCAAAGAAAGCCTCTCTCTGGGAGAAATTTTAGATGCCCAAATGGCATTTTCCTTCTTTTATTTTAGGATATTTTAATTTATTACAGCAACCCCTCGATTAAGTTAAGCCAAGATATAAGATCGTATTTTATTCGCACTCAGATTCGTGAAATTCGAGAAAATACATTTTGAAAAGTACTGCTTAGTCAGGAAGAGAAAGAGTGCGAAGTATTCAAGTTGGGGCAATAGGATAAGTTATATACATAATTTCAGAATTAATAACCAGTAACCACACTAAATACAATTAAGGCTAGATCGAGAGAGAAGGGTGGATTACTCCATTGTACTCTGGTGCAGTAATCAAAAATAATTAAAATAATTGTATATCATGTACTCGTATTTCTGCAGTATTCCAAATATAAACAAAATTAATTATTTCAATATATGTATTGTAAATTCAATTTCAACGGAGTGATGAGAGATCCACTAGGCATTATGTAACTCAAATTAGAATTCCCCTATATTAAACATTTCCACTAGAATTACTCCAAACTCTCTTAAATTGCTTAGCAATAATAGAACTGCCTTGCTAACAATATTTCTCAACGATTTTTGCTCTCCCTCATCATGGTTTCCTTCTCGTTCCGTAAGATTTATTCATTAAATTTTCCATCATCTTTTTTAAATTCATATCAACCGTGAGACTAAGCGTCTTATGTAAATATTTCCATTTATTACAGACCCTAATTTGCATTTATCTTTGTAAAAAATAAGAAAATGTGAATTCCCAACATCCATTGTGATTGTAAAAATCCTAAATTAATTGTAATTACTCATTCTTTATGCATCACTATCGCGCTTACCGGTGACATTTATCCTACAATATCCCATTCAATCGGTCATCATTTAACTGAATTATCTCTTCATTTTAATATCAACTTTTTGTAACCTGATCAATACGGATTATTAATTTGTTAATTCCCTACCTACCTTATATTTTCGTTATCGTTGATTTTCTCCATTCCTTCGAGGTCACCGACGCGTTAACTTTCCACTTACGTCATTCATTAGGCTTACATTCATCAGTTAATTATTTCTCTCAAAATTTATGTGTATTGGCTTCTGTGTTTGTTCTCTAGTACTAAAGTCAGACTGATTACTAAGGGCTGTATACTAAAGCTCAAAAATTTTTAGAAAATTAAAAATAACTAATCCAAACAACTCTAAGCTTTGGAGCACCTGGGTCATTATGAACATGCAGGAAAGTTCTAAGAACGGGATTACATACTTTGGTTTTAAATGTAGGAAAACGCCCATAGAAAGAATAAATGAGTACTGGTAAACTAAAAGTTGTAATTAAGTTAAACTCAAAGGTGTTATATAATTAAATAACCTATCTCATCATTTCTCAACCTTAAACTAGGAATACCATTATAATGCGCCAGGAGCAAATTTCTTCAAAGAGAAAGGATACTCGAAAATGTAATCTCAAACTCTATAATATTGTTTCCGAGGAGAAATAATAACCCCTTTCAGTCACTTGTCCAATAGAATAGATAAATTTTCAGCTTTCATTACAATTGGAATATAAAATATATTTAAGTAAAGTCACATTCGCCAATTGATTGGACATCTCTTGAACGCATTTTTACACAAAAACACCTGATTCAGATTCAGTGTTTGGCTAGAAGTCACACAGGATAGCAGCGTTTTCTCGTATATTCCACCGGTGTAATTATAATGGAATTTTTTTTAACTTATATAAGAAAATTTTTTATTTATTCTTGACAAATATTTAATTTACTGTATATTATAGCATTTACAATGTTTATCGTAAAATAAAAATAAATTGTAATTTAGCAAATCGAACTTTGTGTTGGTAGGCCATTAAATGTGACAACGTGACTTAATGCAATTTTTTTAGTTTTCCCTATTCTCTCCAATATATAGGACAATGTGACTCAGCTGTAATTTTTCGCCATTCTTTGACTATCAGATCAAAATAGGATTATTAACATAAAGAAAATTATTATTTGCTAATCTATCTTTATTATGTTAGGTTATGTACTTTCTTGGAATCTTGTAAATAGTGACTCCGTCATTGAACAATTTTTTAATTACCTATCATTTTTTTATTTATTCTAAAATTCATTTTCTATTTATGCTTCTATTAATATTATATATAATATTTTTATTTTTTTATGTATATCTTTCAGCCTCCAAAAACATGGATTATGAAGATTTAATGAATGTTTTAACTAAATTTGATGACCATGAGCTCTCAGATGATGAAAATCTTCAATATATTCCACATGAAGTCCCCCTAAATGAGTCAAGAGATCAGAATTATAATATTAGCGATCAAGAAGAGGAAAGCAATGACAATGAGCAGAAAGTATTGTTCTGCAAAATCAGGTACTAGGATTTCAGCAATTGCTGATGCAATGCACGTTAATAGATTTTTCAAATCGCGTTTCCACCTACAACTAGTTTATATTGAAAAGAAACCTGATAATATTGTTAAGTTTTCAAAAATTAGAGCCTTACTTGATTGAATCTAAAAAAGATGCAGAAGAGTCACTAAAAAAGAGATTTATTGTATGAATGAAATGAGAATTCCTTTTACAGGATAATTAGATATAAAGTGATATATATATATAAAGGGCAAACTAAATCCATAGTGCATAAAAATGTCTATTATGCACACCCAATGCCATTGTTAGTGAGATTTTAATCTATCAAGGTAAATCTACCCCTATTGATGATGATTTTAAAATTTTTGGTTTGGGAGCAAGTATTGTAGTCCAAATTTGCAAACTTCTTCCTCCTGGTTGTAATTTCAAAATAATATTTTGCAATTATTTTACATCTTTGTTTAGGATGCGCCATTTTAAAACAATTTAATTTTTCTGTATTGGCACAATCAAAATTAACAAAACTGAGCAATGTCCACTGGTCACAGAAAGCGAACTCAAAATGAAAACCAGAAGTGCTAAAGATATAGAGTTAATAGCAATAGAGATGTCTTTGTACTTCGGTCGTTTGACAATAAACCAGTTATACTAGCATGTTCTTTTTCTCGACTTGGGGAAGAATAAACCAAGGTTAAACGATGGAACAAAATTTCCAGAAGTTATATTGATGTTGCAATGCTTAAAGTGATTGATACGTATAATTAAAAAATGGGTAGGATTGATTTGATGGGGTAACTTGTTTCTTTATACACGATTTTATTCAATGAGCAAATGAACTCTTAGAGCCATTTTAAATATAGTTGATATTTCTACAACGAGATGAGATATACCTAGGAAGAATATACTAGACCTGTGAGCCTTTAGGGAGTAAATAATAGACGGTCTATTATGAGTGCACAAATCTCTGGGAACAATGAGTGCAGATTACCGCTCTCCAGCACGAATACCATCTTTTGCTCCACAAGCTGGCCCCTCAGTGACAAAAAGGCATGACATGATTTCCTATTGGCCAATTCTTCTAATCAGAAAATGCTTCAAGATATGCTAGAGAGGGTTGTAAACAGAAATCTATGATAGGTTGTTGTCAAAGATAGAGGAAAAAAGAGACGGATACGATGGAAAGAACCCGCGATCGACTTTTTTTTTAGGTAAATTCCGTTTGATAACACACCCTATAGCGAGGCTACTTGTAACAAAAAGAGGTTCCGTGAGATGGCGTAAAGGTCTAAATTAACTCCCGGGGCCTCTAAATAGATAAAGCAAAGACCACTTCCGGCGCCTCTATATAGATAAAGCAAAAGCCTCTTCAGGTGCCTCGGTAACATCCACTTCCGCTGAATCCGTATAAATAATTAAGCGTTGGCCTAGGTAAGATCCGTACTTTACCAAAGAGGAGGCGAAATAGAAGAATTCTTTCTCTCGGCCTCCCTTACCACAAGATTCCGAAAACAAGAAAATTAAATAAGATGAAATAAGAGCTAGGAACAAAGAGACACCCACACTGTTGTATTCGACTCAGCCTCTCCATGGCTAAATACTACCTAGATCCATACTTTCGAGGCTAGCAGTGGTTGTTAGAAGGCAGGTTGTTTCTTCCTTCATAACTTTAGCCAGGCTGAGTACTAATCGGCCAAGTGCAAAACCAACTATGATGTGAAAATCCATCGAGCTCGACGCTCGTAACCCCCCGACCCAAGTCTTTCTCTTAAATACAAAATCCTTGGGAGACAGATCCACCCGGAACGGTAGTTTCCCTTTTGTCGGTCGTGTACGTTTGTGTGTACGTGCTAACGGCTCCCACTTGGAGCTAACCTCTCTAAAACATTTTGCCATTTAGATTTTTCTTGTGTATTTCTATGATGTATCCATTATTTTATTTTGTTTGTACAGTAGTAAAGATTTTTTGTTTCATGCAGTTTGATATCCAGAACCTCCTAGTTAGTTGATTTAATTCAGCCAAGGAAAAATAGTGCCTCTTAATCACAAAGTGTCTTGCAAGCTTGCGACGTTCCCTTCCTGAACTACGACAGCTGTGATAAATGCGATTATATTTGAAGAGGGATACAAAGTGTTTTATTTTATACTATAGGTAGATACAAAAGAGCTATCTAATAGGGGCAAGTGGTACCCAACCATCTTGTTGAAAAGACTCTAGCTCGAAGCTCGTACCCCCCCACCCCCACCTCAAAACATTTCTAATACATGGTACATGCATTTTGGTCAATATCTTCAACTATTACATTAAATATCAACTCAATATAGGTTTTTACCTGCATTTTTTATACAAATTCAAAATAAAATAAAAATAACTTTCCTTTTTATTATCCGTAACTGAAGGGTTTAATGAAGAAATATGCTTTCTCTCACATCTACAGTCAGTTACTACATTATTTTGCGTAATTTACTATCTAAACTCCAAGGCAACTCCATGGCAAAGTTGCAAATTTAGGCTTCTATCAGAAGTCTTCCAGTTCTGTACACTATTCTTCAGCAACCCCTTTCCCCAAGGTAATTGGTTTGTGTGATCTCCTTTATATGCATTTCACTGTTTGCAGAAGCAATTACAAGTAAAAGTTTGCTGAATCTCTTGTGATGGCTGAAAATAAGTAACTATGTGGTCACCTCAAATGTGCAAATAAAAAGAGTTCAAAATAATTCGTTACCCTATAAATACTAAGCAAGACTTATTTTTACAGCATGCATTGGATTCGCTTTCACTGTTAGTCTTTCTTGCAAAATAAACATAGGACGAGTTGGAGATGAAGTTCGCTAATTAATTTGTTCTACCCTATCATGTACCCTAATTTTGAAATGAGTAGTTTACCAGTTTAGAAACAAAAAAACAAAGCTTCGTAGAGTTGTTTAATTTGTTCCAAATTTGCAACAATCTTTTTAAACAGTAATATTTAGGCCATATTCAAAATTTAAATGCTTAAAACTTTTAAGCTACAAAATTGTTTTTTTGACATATAAAAATGTCCGAAGGAATATGTTTGCGAGATGTGGATCTTTCCGCATCTCTAACCTAAAATATTTTATAAATATTTGCAGGTTCTCTCCTTTTCAAACCAAAAGGGTTTATCATACAACGTGTACCCACTCGTGAGTGTGACCTTTAACCCAAGAGAATGAGGTTAGGACGTTCTCCCACACGATACATATTCACCTATGCAGGAGAATATAAATGAACTAAATTCATTCATGAAGACGTTTATATTAAAGCAATATAAAATAGCATTAGATTATATAAGTACTAGTATATATATATATATATATATATATATATATATATATATATATATATATATATATATATATATATATATATATATATATATATATAGAGAGAGAGAGAGAGAGAGAGAGAGAGAGAGAGAGAGAGAGAGAGATCTTTCCGCATCTCTAACCTAAAATATTTTATAAATATTTGCAAGTTCTCTTCTTTTCAAACCAAAAGGGTTTATCATACAACGTGTACCCACTCGAAAGTGTGACCTTTAACCAAAGAGAATGAGGTAAGGACGTTCTCCCACACCATACATATTCACCTATGCAGGAGGTGGAGGAGAATATAAATGAACTAAATTCATTCATGAAGACGTTTATATTAAAGCAATATAAAACAGCATTAGATTATATAAGTACGAGTATATATATATATATATATATATATATATATATATATATATATATATATATATATATATATATATATATATATATATATATATATAGATCTTTCCGCATCTCTAACCTAAAATATTTTATAAATATTTGCAATTTCTCTTCTTTTCAAACCAAAAGGGTTTATCATACAACGTGTACCCACTCGTGAGTGTGACCTTTAACCCAAGAGAATGAGGTTAGGACGTTCTCCCACACCATACATATTCACCTATGCAGGAGGTGGAGGAGAATATAAATGAACTAAATTCATTCATGAAGACGTTTATATTAAAGCAATATAAAATAGCATTAGATTATATAAGTAGGAGTATATATATATATATATATATTAATATATATATATATATATATATATATATATATATATATATATATATATATATATATATATATATATATATAGAGAGAGAGAGAGAGAGAGAGAGAGAGAGAGAGATCTTTCCGCATCTCTAACCTAAAATATTTTATAAATATTTGCAAGTTCTCTTCTTTTCAAACCAAAAGGGTTTATCATACAACGTGTACCCACTCGTAAGTGTGACCTTTAACCCAAGAGAATGAGGTAAGGACGTTCTCCCACACCATACATATTCACCTATGCAGGAGGTGGAGGAGAATATAAATGAACTAAATTCATTCATGAAGACGTTTATATTAAAGCAATATAAAACAGCATTAGATTATATAAGTACGAGTATATATATATATATATATATATATATATATATATATATATATATATATATATATATATATATATATATAGATCTTTCTGCATCTCTAACCTAAAATATTTTATAAATATTTGCAAGTTCTCTTCTTTTCAAACCAAAAGGGTTTATCATACAACGTGTACCCACTCGTAAGTGTGACCTTTAACCCAAGAGAATGAGGTTAGGACGTTCTCCCACACCATACATATTCACCTATGCAGGAGGTGGAGGAGAATATAAATGAACTAAATTCATTCATGAAGACGTTTATATTAAAGCAATATAAAATAGCATTAGATTATATATGTACGAGTATATATATATATATATATATATATATATATATATATATATATATATATATATATATATATATATATATATAGATCTTTCCGCATCTCTAACCTAAAATATTTTATAAATATTTGCAAGTTCTCTTCTTTTCAAACCAAAAGGATTTATCATACAACGTGTACCCACTCGTAAGTGTGACCTTTAACCCAAGAGAATGAGGTAAGGACGTTCTCCCACACCATACATATTCACCTATGCAGGAGGTGGAGGAGAATATAAATGAACTAAATTCATTCATGAAGACGTTTATATTAAAGCAATATAAAATAGCATTAGATTATATAAGTACGAGTATATATATATATATATATATATATATATATATATATATATATATATATTTATATATGAGAGAAAAATATTTGTAAGATATAAGGAATTTATATGATCAGTTGTGTTAAATAATTATTATTCGTTTTATTAATAATATTTCAAAACTGGTAAACTACTCATTTACTGATGAAAAATAGGCCAAAATCCTCCATTTTCCATGCATTACACATTCAGTTTGTGTAAATACTTGTCAACAAATTTCTCTTTTAATTTAAAATAATGGACATTAAAATATAGATTTCTTATCCATAATTCGTTGTACCATATCTAGGGAGATGGCGTAGGCACACAAAGTTCCTAAGTAATTAAACCATGCCATCCATGACCTGAAATTTATCTGATTATTATGGAAGTTATCATTAATGAAAAAGAAGTATCAGTTTTCTTATATTAAGTTAATAATAAATGCTCGATGAACATCAACAGTCGTATAGACGTATCCATCTCATTTAACTATTGTGATCTGAAAGATATGCGAGCGCATAATTTTGACCAAATTAATGGAGATAGGAAGAATGCATATTACATTATCACTTGGCGGAAGGGAAAACCCTATAAGACAGGCATCGGTCAAAAAATTGTAATTCTAGGGGAAACTGGATTTCTGGTAGGAATACAACTCTCACTGGCAGGCTCACACGTGAGTTAGAGTAAGAGAAACGAGATGAAATAGTGATAATGATGCAAGATGCAAGAATACGATTTACTCTTTTTAAATTGCTATGTAAAACAAATAAGTTGTGAACTTCATCATGATATTGAAGGATTTATCCAACATTTATATTTTACTATATCATTAGGCTGGTAAGTATATTTTTTCTACCCGAACCATGTAAATCCAGGTAACTAAGTAGGTGCATAATGACTGTGCTAAGGATTATATACCTGATTTTTTTTACTTTGTATCCTAATGCATATCTTACACATTTCAATAGAAATACAGACACTGAAAGTCACTGTATAGAAATTTATGTAAACAAAGATTGTGCCATATTTGAACATTCTAAGAGTATATTGTAATTTATAATGAAGATTCGGTAAAACGATTTAGCGCTATAAGTAATATTAACAAATATAGGGTACAAACTGCAAACAGTTAAACACTACATGTTTAGCGCATATAATTTATTCTATTTAATTTTTAATCTATATAGTTTTCCATTTATAATTATATATCTAAAAATCATTTTTCATTAATTAAATATTCCTTCAACATATCGTAAACAAAATTTGGGGATCAGATGCAGAAACGGATGTGAGGTATTAGAGTTGAAAAACTAGAAGACAAAATACAGAGGCTCTAATCTACATAATCCAATAATAATTTAAATGTTTAATTCTCAAATATCTTATCTGGAGTAAATAACCACCAGACAGGTTCCCGATAGTCAACCGGTTTAACACATGAAACTGATCATATTTGGGGGAATCTTTTTATTACTACTAACAACGATAATAGCCTAACAATCTAAGATGAGAAAGGTAAAAATTAGCAAAGTGTAAATCAAAGAGCGAATTCTCAGAAGAAAAATAGTGAAATGACTATCACAAAGGATCGTTAAAGGAAAAGCGCAAAAGGCCTCGTCTTCGTTCTAAAACTTGTTATCCTCTCGGGGAAAAGCCTAAGGGTCGAAAGGAATACAAATCACGCTCTGGCGCTTGCAAGCTTATTAGCCTTAGATGCACAACCTATTTTATGAATTTATGGCGGGTAACGCTCGCTACGCTAGCATTCTTGGTTAGGAGAAAAACATGACTGAAGGCAAAGGCCATAAGGCACGCGTCGGTCAAAAAATTCTAAATCTAGGGGAAAGTGCATTTCTGGTAGGAATACAACTCTCGCTGGCACGCTCACACGTGAATTATAGTAGAATAAACGAGATAAAGTAGTGGCAATGAGAAAAGAGACAACCGTTCTCACCCATCGGTTACTTTCTCCTTGTGCTCTAACGCAACCACTCTCCATTTATGCTTGAATAACATTTAAGAAATTTCGTTATTTGTCGAGATAAGCCCCCAAAATTTAATTCCACATGTAGGACTACCAATCTTTGCACATAAGAGTTATCATTTATAAATTTTAATAAAGTCTAAATTATTTACGTAATAATAAAGGGAGGGTAAATCAACAAATCTCCTAAGAATACATACCTTGCATTGATATGTTTTTAAGAGATTGAAATATCGCATTGTCATTTGCAGAATTTTTATGGAACCATAAATAAAAAAAGTACGTTAAGCATTATCCTATGTGTATGAATTTTACGAGATATTGCATCGCATTTCATATTGCTAGAACGTCAACTTTGACAAGACTTGGTTAATTATTCCTCAAAACCTTTTCATTAAGCACAGCTTCTTTGTAAAACTTTAAACCCACGAACCGGAAATTCGGAGAGAAATTTCATTTGATTTAATTTAGTCCAGCTCTTGCAAATTGTTATTATACCTTTATATAGATTCTACGAGTTTATTTCCCATATTATGAGATATGGTGTAGTATGCATTTAGCAAAGGAACTCTGCTCTATCACATATTATATATTCTAGTAACTTATTAATATGTTATATTTATTGTACAATAAATGGAGCATTGTTTGTGTTTCTTTCACTGGTTGAAGAACTTTGTGTCCTAAAAAGTAGCAAATGACCAACAGCGGCTTATATATTGAGCCTACATAAATTAGTTATTGTCTTCTATACTCCCAAATTTGTGAAATATTAGCTACTGCTAAAAGAAGAAAGTAGTGATGAACTATCCAGAAGCTAGCGTTCCAAAAGAAATTTAGTATATTTGTTCCTACTAAGCTCGTGGTCTTATGATTTCTTTTATAGTTATATGGAACGCAGGCCTGGGAGATATTTTTTTAATAATTTCTAATTATGATCATCCTTAGAAATGAAAACTGGCACACAAACGATGGACCGTGATCTGTAGATTATTTGTGAGGGCTTTTACCTTCAGTAGGTTAAAAATATTAATGACGATGATGCCTATAAATTTATATAAAAATTATATTATTGAAGGACGATCAATTTGCGTCTCTCGATCCCTAGTAAACAAAATTATTCATGATTAAACTCGGCCAGATATCTAATGAATTTTCTAAGTAAACAGATGTTTGTGATAAAGGAAATTCTATTACATAATTTTATTCCTTAATATTGCCCCATAGAAAAGAAGTGGATTGAGAAAACATCAACAATATCCTACACCATGTTTTCTACTCTTATGTAATTTAAACTCAGGTTTTGATAGTTTACTCATAGATTTTTGCTGCAAAAATAAGATAGAACACGACACTACCCTGATATCAGATAATTGACTTCACTTGATCTCGATTATTATTCCCTACCTTCAATAATTTCCAACAACTATATGTAAGTACCGAATGCAACGAGCGTAGGAACATAAAAATAAGAAGGAAAATGTAAGGTCGGACAAGTGTAAAGAAAGTTCATTATCCTCTATTTCTCTCTCATATTTCAGTTGATCTGTTCTTTTGACAAAACCTTCTAGAAATATGCAGCGTTAGATATGTTCAACTATTTATACTCTGCAGTGACCTGACAAGCAACAAAATTCATCAAATTAAGGAGAAGTACACATTGTCGCCTCGCGAGTTCAATTTGTCGTCCGTGACTAGTTTATGACCAACTGCGCGAAGACCAAGTTACAAGTAGAATATTCCTTTTCTTATCTCATCATTGCTCTTCCTTTTTTATTCGATCAAAGAACGAAGATTTTGCTTAAGTTTTTCTAGTCCTGGTAAGAAACAATAGTTTATCTTTATTCCTGGAGTACTTTTATCGATGAAAATAATTAAATTGATACTTTTCTTCATTTTCTCTGGAAATTAAAACGGTTTTGAAAGAGGTCATTTTTTGTTTTTTCTTTCATTTTGAAGACTAGTTTTCGAGCAGCTTGGTACGTAATTCAGCTGTACTAACGCTGATAAAGTTTAACTTAAGAGAATTTTTTAATATAATAAGGAGAAAGAAAAAGGAGTGAAAAAGAACGACAAATACTCAAAAAATAAGGCCCAAGAGAGAGTATGAGAGAAAAAATAATCTGAAATGTATACAAAGAGCGGCTGTGGCATCCTACGGGTCAGGCGATTTTTATCTAGAGATGATGATCAATCGAAGGATTTGGTCCAACCGGAAGTTCCAATTGGACAGATTAAAATTTGAGAGGGAATCTTTTAAAGACAGCATAGCTACCTGGTGCTTGAGTGAAACATACAAGGTATCATAATTTTCCTTAATTTCCTAATTAACGCCGTTATTAATGGAATTCGATGATTTTAATAAAACATTAGACTCATTTTATGTGCATAGAGAATATTAATATCTTTAATCCCTCATTGATAGGCTACGTGACAAAATATCATATGTATATTTTTTGGCAATTTATATCGAATTTTATGGACACCTACTATATTAAAAGACGGGACTTAATAAGGGTTTCTTCTTTTTTAAATATTGTGTTAAGCTTAGATCTACTTTGAAGTCTTTAATTTTTCAAATGAATATTAACACGGTTAGGAAAGGTGTTGAAAGGAAGAACAATGGATTAATTTCTTAAATTTCTGTCATTTAAGTTACGATAAAAGGTTTTATGTATTGCAATTCCGCAATGTTATGAATAATATAAATTTTCCTATCGAGGTATTTGACGCAGATATTTGATATGCACGGAGCAGCATAGCGAGAGAGCTATTTTTTTGTCACAATGACATAAGTAAAAATGTATGTAAGCATGTAAATTGTATGTAAATTGGAGATCATTTGAGCATGATGCTCTGAAGCTAGTCCTCTACTCTTGATCAAAAATGACAATGTCATCTTGAAAACAATTTTCATTATGCATTTAACTATCGACTGGCAAAATAGTGCAACAATATGAGTACTTTATTTTAAATGCTCTGTCACTCATTAGACTGCAAGGATTAGTACTCTCTTATTCTTCAGCCTTCCTACATTAAATAGTGTTAACCTATGTGTCAGTTAAGTCAGTTTTACTTTCCTTTTCAAAGAATAAGCAATGGTCAGTAATATAATCTAATCTGGATATTGATCTTATAGTCACTGTTTTTTATTGCTACTCATTTCGTAACATTATGTTAATAACTCAACTCTTATTCTAAGTATCTACTATATAAAGTGTTTTTGTAAAAATCGTAGGTATTAATATACTAGTATCTTACAAATTCCCACCGCAATTCATACTTTTGGTATAGTCCAACTCAAATGCTGCCTACTTTTAGCACTATTATATAAGATAAAAAAGAAACATTATTCATGATTTAAAATATTTACCTAACGCAAATATTGCTCATGCCTTGGACGCACCTGTTGAACTCTTACTTTTTGGGTTTTAATATTTTGCTGAGCCTTCAACAAACGTCTTACTTTCCTAACTAAATTCCGCCAAAGAAGACCCAAAATGACATCTGAATCTGCTTTGAATAGTCTGTAAATGAAAGGCTTCAAGCCTGCCGGGAAAAGGCTTTAATAAGACGTTAAACATCGAAAAAGTTTTAGTTAGGTTTGAATTATAGAAATTTATGCAAACCATAAAATATTAAGTGATAATAAGAAAGGATAAACAGCATATAACAGCAAGTGTAAGGGATACCTATCAAATCAAAATTAACATTAAGTTAGCAAACAGGTCATAAAATCCATTTTTAGAGCTAAAGTTAAAATCTTCGATTAGAATATACATTAGCAAATAAATTCAAAGGAATACACATATACCGTTCCCTCCTTAAACTAAATCAAATTATGCTAAATTGATTTCACTACTTATCATTTGATTAATAAAATCCAGATAAAATAATATTTTTGATCTTGATATGGTCATGTTTGTTCTTGATATTATAAACTCATCAGAAACTAAATTTCTATTCATTCAATTTATTTTATAAAATTTATTTCACATGTTATTGGGAAAGGATGAAATATCTTTAATAATTTCAAGGTCCTGCGCATATGCCCACATCCTAGATTTAATGTATACGACTCAGAAGAGCAAGTAAACGATTTATCTCAAATACTTCCCAAACTTTTGAAGCCTGAAAGTAAACAGACATGTTATCTCAGAGGCTTTTTTCCTTACAACTGTTATATTTAGATGCGAAAGGGAATAGTAAATAGAAAGTTCGTACAGATCAGAAAGTTGGCAGCTAAGAAATAGGAACTTAAGATATAAACACATCTTCAAATATAAAATTGCTAAGCGTAAAATTTCAGAAATTTATATGACAATACCTTCCCAAACTAGAGAACATAATAGCAAAATCTACAATCTCCTAAAAAATATAGTTTTATTTCCATGAATAGTGCTTAGAATATTCTTTAGATTAGCCTTTAATGGTGTCCAAGTTTCTTTTTATATAAAGTTTAGATAATAATATTGTGCATTAGAAAACAAGACGCATCCAAAATTTGAGATTGAGATCGCTAAGTATGAATTGAGATAATAATGAAACAATCTATAGGTGTAAAATAGTCTTTCCTTGAAAAAGAAGGGCCATATCTCAAGGCGCATTCTGAATAGAATACTAGATTTCATGACATTATACAGAAGCTCTCATAGATACTTCTATAGGGATATTACAGAAAAATTCTCGATAACATGTGGCACTGTATTTGCCAATATTACAATGACATCTATGAAGGGAAGAGCGCAGATTTAGTAGTTTGTTAATACAAACAAAGGAGAGTGGGATAGCCGTTATAATAAAAAGCTAACAATCTCTGTCCTACTGTTTATGTCTATTTTCGGCAAATAGACAGATTTCACTTTTTCCGACGTAAACCAGAGGTTCGAAGGGTCACCTATTTGAAAAGTGATACCCTGGGAGAGATGCTAAAAAGTGGGCGCTCATCCCAACTCCCCTCCCACCAGGTGATAATCGGCGTATATATAATTCGATCTGAAGAAAAGATGAAGAGAATTGAGGTAGCGATCGAGAGAAGAAGAGCATTGCCTGAGTAAAACAGGGAATCAAGAAGAAGTGCAACTGAGCCGGATTATTCTTACCCAGGCTGTTCCTTTGGGTCACATTGAAGACTAGACCATCGGTATAGAGACTCATTCTCATACCAATCTCGTTTAGAGAAACCGCCTATCTCAGTTTATCGAATAAATCAGAGATATCCCTCACCATTGAGGAATACCAATGTGAAGTCCTACGCGAGAAAAGATTCACCACTTGGTCAAGTCTCATCATCGAGGGGCCCGCAAATGTAAGCCAAAGCATAGAATAATCGTATATCCACAATCCCCTTACTTATATCGTCAAGTCAAGAAGCTTCGCCACACGCGTCTCACTTAACTCAACATTAGCTCAGAGAGACTGTCAGCTGTTTTTCCGAGTCACCCTCACGACCGCGACAACTCACACCTCGAATCATCGTTTTAACGGGGTTCTCGTTCAAGGTCATCCTACGCCCGACTCACACTTAGTTAAAGGTAAAATAAATTCATATTATTTATGTTCTTTATTTACCATTCCGTACTAAAGTGAATTTTTGTGTCAACCATCGCGTAGTACTCCTTGGTAGTTTGATTTTTATTTAGATTCTCTTATTATAGCCTTATTATATTTAAAGTTTTAATATTTCATTTATTATGTAATTAAAAGTATATTTTTGCCCTAGTTGTTTAATTAAATCCTCGAAACGCTGCATATGGCAACCCCGTAAGGGGAACGACGATTTGCCATTCTGGCCGCCGTGCTGACGGGACTCAGCACCCCGTCCGGCCCCAGCCTAGCCTCTCTTCCTTTCTTCAAAACACTTGTTTCCTCTCTTTTCACACAACCTCTCCCACAACTTTCTCTGGTCAGCCTCTAATTTCACAGGGTAGATGCTGACCTTCCTTTCAGCCAACCGCCCCGCATCGGGGCTGAGGGGATGGGGGACAATGTTCCCTAACCCCTGAGCTCCGGTCTGGGGTGGCTGGTTTTTAACTACCTGCTTCATCCCCACCTATACCTTCCTCACATCCCTTTTCCTCTCGTCTTCAAAATCTATCATTTATACGCCGTGTCCAAGGTGGAGCCGCCATGCCGATGGACTGCCAGGCCACCAGGCGGGTGGGGTGGTGCCAAATGGCGGCGCCTGGCTCTGCTGGGCCTGTAAACACCTCTCGCAGTGCGGGCTACTGCGAGAGGTGTGCGCTATTGCATCCCGTATTAAAAGAAGGGTCACCATGCCCAATGATGAAAATCACACCAAAAAACCCAACCCCAACTTCCCCAAGAACAACGGAGCCGCCCTCGGGCAGCTCCAGCAAAAAAATGGAGGTCCCCCCCCTGTGCCTGCACAGGGGACCCTCCATATTTCTCTAACCGGAGAGGAGGCTTACTCCTCTCCTTCGCCTACGGGTGCAGGGGACTCCCCCTCACCCCCTTCTCTGGAGGTGCTTTCGGGCACCTCCCTTTTCCCAGCGGCAGTCCCCTCTTTTCTTTCCAAGGGGACTGCCAAGAAAGTCAGCAGGCAGCCCTTAGCCAGCCGCTCCCCATCAAAGCGGCTCGGTAGGGCAAACCCCCTTAGGGGGGAGAGGCAAGCCAGGCCCCTTCGGTCGCTTCCCTCAAAAGACCTGCTGGCAAAAATATTAAACCTTGCCGGGGTCAAGGCCTGTGCCTCCCCAAACAAGACTGGCGACACTGCCAAGGGGACCTGCAATGTCCTGGGAGGGGATGGCCAACTGGAAGCCCCTCCCGTGATAGACATGGTCCTTGAGGAGACCCAGCCTCAGACGGTAGGGCCTTCCATGGGGGGGAATTCGGGCTCGGCGCCAAGCACCGAACCCGAGTCCGCCCCTATGCAAGGTCCTCCTCAAATGGCTGAGGGCTCCGAGGCAGTAGAAGGAGGGGAGGGATCTCCTCCGACAGGTGCCCCTACGACAACCAGGACCTTCTCCATTTGGGAGAGGGACCTGGCTGAGGCCGGTCCATCTGGCCTAGGGGCTTCTGCCGGCGGAGGTGAAAAGCGGATTCATTCCCCGCCCTCCTCTCCAAAAAAGAAAAAGACTAAAAAGACTAAAAGGACGAAAAAGACTCGGGGCTCCTCTCCATCCGCGGGGGCTGCGGGGACGGATGGGTCTGCTGCCACTTTGGTAGGCGACCAAGCCAAGATCGGCACATCCGGCCCCTCTACCCCCTCGTGTGCGGAGCCCCTGACTAAGACCAAGAGTGCACAGGGCGGAGCCTCGATGACATCGGGGCCCCTCATTCAGAGGTTACCTGGCGTTTTCGAGCCCACTGGCTTCAAGCGCTTCCTCGTTATTCGCTCCACTGATGGCACCATGTTGTCCAAGGGCAACATGATCCATCAGAGGAGAGGATTAGCTAGTGCAATTGGTAGAGAGCCGAAGGTGACCCGTTTCTCGGACGGCAGCCTTCTGGCGAATGCGGCGAATCCCGCCGAGGCGGCCAAGATAAGTGCTCTTCGGACACTTCATGGCACCCCGGTGAGTGTGACGCCGCACTCTACCATGAACTTTGTGAAAGGAGTAGTTTATGCGAGGGAACTCGTTGACTACTCCATTGAGGACATCACCCTAGAGCTGGCCGACCATGGGGCGGTCAAGGTTGAACGTGTGATGAGAAAACAGGGAGGGGCTTCGAGACCCACCCCTACACTCTTCGTCACGTTCGACTGTGACAAGCTCCCTGAGTCGGTGCGTGCCGGTTGGTACCGCTACCGCGTGAAGGCATTCGTGCCACTGCCGCGGCGGTGCTATTACTGTCACCGCTTCGGCCATACGAATCGCTCATGTAGACGTGCAAAGTCGGGGTCACCCGAAGTCTGTGTAAATTGCTCCAAGGTCGCACACGATAAGTCCAAATCGTGTGTGGCCAAGTGTGTCAATTGCGGAGAGCCGCACCCTGCTTCTTCGAAGCAATGTGGTGCATATCTCCTGGAGAAAGAAATCCTGGCCGTTCAGGCCCAGGATAGACTCTCATTCCGCGAGGCTAAGGACTTGGTCCTGGCGCGCCCAGCTCTGCCTGGGACGTCATATGCCTCAGTAGTTCGAAAGGCACCCTCTGCTCCTGGCCCATCCAGGCCAACGAGCATGGTTGTTTCCGCGCCCATTCGGAGCCCTTCTGCGGGCTCTACCCAACCCGGGCGCTTCCCTGGTAAAGCTGGCGGCAAAAAGGGTTCATACCCAGCCCCGGCTAAAACCAAGGCTCCCCCCTCTTCCCCCAGCGTGACCGTTTCCCGCAAGGCGAAACGGCCACGCGCCTCCACCGAGTCGTTAGACTCACAGGAGGCAACACCCCTGAAGATGGTCGCTAGGCCATCTTCCGGGGTTCCTAAAGCTGTCCCCCGAAAGGAGGACAGCAACAAAGGAGCTTCGGCTCCTTCGCCCACGCCCCGAGGTGGAGCGAGTGGCTCGGAGACGGTGGTTCCTCGAAAAGAGGCCCCCCCGCCTCCGAAGCCGCAGCGCCCGCCTAAGGTTTCGAGGCAGAGGGAGGAAAAGACTCGCATGGCGAGCCCAACCTCCCCCAATAAGTCCTCGAAGGCGACAGCGCCTTCAGCGCTTTGTCCGGCCAACAGCGCCCGGGGTTCTGCCCCCGGGAAGCGTACGGCCATTCCCGTGAGGGTCTTCAATTCGAGGAGGGCCCCCGCGTCTCCTCCGAGCTAGGCCTGGAGGGCATATTCCTTCAATGGAATTGCCGTGGACTCCGGGCCAACTGGGAGGAGCTGCGGAGGCTCGCCTCCTCCCGTTCCCCGTTAGCTATTTTTTTGCAGGAGACCATGCTAGGCGCGTGCCCCCTGCCTGCCCTCCCGAGGTATAAGGGTCTTGCGACCCCACCACCGCGGGATGGCCGGGCTGGGGGATGCGCGGTTTACACCCGGCATGATGTCTCCGTTCTTCCTTTCTCTTTAGATACCTCCTTTCAGGCAGTGGCTGTGCAGCTGCACCTGGATAGGAGGTATACTATCATTTCTGCGTACATTCCACCGTCAGCTGACTTCGACGCGGGGGACTTCCGCCGCGTCGTGGCACGGTTGCCGAGGCCCTATGTCTTGCTTGGAGATCTGAATGGCAGGCATCCTCTCTGGGGAGATTACTCCATAAATCCCAGGGGACAAGTCCTTGCCGATCTGATCGAAGAGCTTGAGATGGGTGTCCTAAACGTGGATGAGTTTACGCATCACTGTCCGAGAACCGCTTCATTTTCTTGCCTTGACCTATCTTTGTGCTCTTCGAAAGCACAGCCTGATTTTGATTGGGGGGTGGTCGATGACCTCCATGGTAGTGATCACTTTCCCATTCAAATATCATTTTCAGGGCAACTGCCGCCTGAGAGACCACCTCGGTGGTGCTTGGCGCGGGCGCGGTGGCCTGCATTTCAGGAAATGACTGAATTCTCTATCTCAGTCGAGGAGTTTAGGTCGGTAGATGAGGCGGTTGAGTTCTTCTCCGGCAACCTCATCGCCGTGGGCCTGACTACTATTCCTAGGACGTCTGGCCGTTTTGCACGCCGACCACTCCCATGGTGGTCGGCCGAGTGTGAGACGGCCCTCAAACAGAAGCGTTATGCCTACATGCGCTATAAGCGCCGCCCGAACGATTTCACTGTCGCTGAATTTCGTCGGGCTAGGGCTAGGTTCCGGTATATTTCGAAGCACGCCCGCCGCTCTTCTT
This sequence comes from Ceratothoa steindachneri, assembly GCA_963969495.1. NCBI lineage: Eukaryota > Metazoa > Arthropoda > Malacostraca > Isopoda > Cymothoidae > Ceratothoa > Ceratothoa steindachneri. The sequence goes on along the minus strand of OZ018323.1, from coordinate 193,404,813 downwards.
GGCGGGCATACGTGTCTTCACTTAACGAGAAGACCCCTTTAGCTGAGGTGTGGAAACGAGTCAAAAGGATTCGGGGCAAGTTCTTGCAGGACCCACCTCCCGTTCTCCAGCAGAATGGGACCGCAATCTCGGACCCCGCGTACGTGGCGGAATCCTTAGCGACCGCTTTTTCCGCATTCTCTAGCCATGATGCTGCTCCGCCAGCATTCAATGCACGTCGTGATGTCGCGGAAGGCCGCCGGCTGGACTTTACCTCCAGAGGCGGAGAACCCTTCAACGACAAGTTTACTGTGAGTGAGTGTCGTTCCGCTCTCGCTTCGTGCGCGGACACCGCCCATGGTCCGGACGATGTCCCGTACGCCATGCTTCGACACCTGGGTGAGCAAGGCATGGCCTTTCTGTTAGATTTGTTCAACAGGATCTGGGTGGAAGGTCTTCTCCCAGACTCCTGGCGAATCGCTACTGTGCTCGCCTTTCGCAAGCCGGGGAGAGATCACTCTACTCCGACCGGTTTCCGCCCAATCTCTCTAACCTCTTGCGTGTGCAAGTTGATGGAGAAATTGGTAAATGTTAGATTAGCCTATTTCCTGGACAGCGAAGGCCATCTGTCTTCTGCGCAGTGCGGCTTCCGTAAGTTCCACTCCACGTCGGATGCTCTGCTCCGACTGGAAAACGCCGTCTGCGAGGCTTTCCTTCGTAGACAACACTACGCCACGGTGTTTTTCGATCTGGAGAAGGCCTATGATACCGCATGGCGATACGGTATCATGGAGACTCTCCACACGATGGGGGCGAGGGGACGCCTCCCAATGTTTATATCTGAATTTTTGCGAGATCGTCGATTCCGCGCACGGGTGGGGGGAGCCCTCTCCGGCCTAAAGGAGCAGGAAGAGGGTGTCCCGCAGGGAAGTGCCCTCAGTGTCACACTCTTTGCCCTGAGCATCAACGGCATCACCTCGGTGCTGCCGGAAGATGTTCTCGCTACGCTCTACGTGGACGACCTTTCGATCTCTTTTGGCGCGGCCCAGATGCCAACTCTGGAGCGTCGACTCCAACAGGCATTGAAGCGCGTCTCTCGCTATGCCGAAGCGCACAGGTTTCGGTTTTCTTTGGCCAAGACTAAGGTGGTGCACTTCTGCCGCCATCCACGGCTTCACCCCGACCCAGATTTGTTTCTTAATGGGGTGCGCCTGGATGTGGTTGAGTCGCACCGTTTCCTTGGTCTTGTATTCGACCGACGCCTCACATGGGAGGATCATATTCGCAGCCTTAGGGTCTCTTGTACCCGCGCCATGGACATTCTCCGTTCCGTGACGTTCAGCGCTTGGGGCGCTGATAGGGCTACCGCCTTACTTTTTTATCGATCCTTTGTTCGCTCGAAGCTCGACTACGGATGCGAGTTTTATGCATCCTCAGCCGAGCGTTTATTACGGAAGGTGGATTCGATCCACCACACCGGCCTTCGCCTTGCGACCGGTGCCTTCCGCACTTCCCCCATTGAGAGCCTGTTGGTCGATGCTGGGGAGATGCCACTCGCTCTGCGCCGCGTGCAGTGCATCACTCGCCTGTACGCGCGAGCCCGGCGCCTCCCTCAGTCGCCAACAGCTCTCACTGCATCCGCAGCTGATCTCGATGGTGCCTATGCCGCCGAGAGACGCCAGTCATACCCTAAGCCCTTTGGGTTTAGGGCCAGGAAACTCCTTCGAGAGGTAGATATAGCTCTCGGGCCGGTGGCGCCCCTGGTTCTGCCCAGGACGCCACCCTGGAGGGTACCACATTTGGCTATTTGTCGCCACGCCTCTGCTCCCAAAGCTTGTACTGCGCCGGGAGTATTGCGTTCGACCTTTTTGGAGCACACATCGCGTCACGCTGGTACCGTGCCAGTGTATACGGATGGCTCCAAGTCCCAAGAGGGGGTCGGCTTCCACGCCGTTTCCCCTCTGTTTGAAGTCAGCGGGGCTCTACCAGGCGCTGCCTCTGTCTTCACGGCCGAGCTGGTGGCAATACACCACTCGGTACGGGAGATTACGCGACGTGCCCGGTTCGAAGACCGGATTGTGATCTATAGCGACTCACAAAGCGCCCTGATTGCTCTCGGGGCATTGGAATCTCCGCATCCCCTGGTTCGCGAAATCCGTGACGCCACGGTTTTGGCGAGCCGGGCAGATGTCGAGATTATCTTCTTCTGGGTTCCTGGACATGTAGGAATTGCAGGGAATGAGCGCGCCGATGAGGGCGCCAAAGAGTCCGCGAGGACTCTGCGCCCGGACCAGCGTTTCGCTCTTCCTCACACAGACTACATGGCAGGAATACGGGCAGCTCTTCGGACTGCTTGGCAAAGAAGATGGGAGACGGTCGAAGGGAACTTTAAGTTGCGTGCCATTGCGCCGCGACTGTTCCCATGGACCTATCCCCCAATGCTGCGGCGGCTTCAGGTTGCTTTCTGTCGTCTCCGAATCGGACACACTCGTGTGACGCATCGCTATCTGGTGGAGCGCTCGCCTGCGCCCTATTGCAACGACTGCGTCGTCCCCCAGACTGTTCGGCCATTCTTGTCGAATGTCCCAGTCTGGGTGATCTTCGCGCACGACACCTGTCCCGGTACCGGGATGGGCGGGGTCGCTACCGCCTGTCCCTTGTACTCGGGACGAGTGCGTGCACTTTGACTGGTGGACTTGCTGACTTTTTGGGGTAGGCCGGCCTTCTCCCTATTATTTAAGCAAGGTTTGTGTTTTGTTTTGTTTTGTTTTTTGTTTGTTTTTTTTCCTTTGGTTGCACGCTCCTGCGCCGGGGGGACCTCTCCCCGACGCACCAGCTTGCTTCCTTTCCCCATTTTGGGGTGTTTTTTTTTTTTTTTTTTTAATTTTATTTTAAAGTAGCCTAGAACTAGGCCAGTTTTAATACGGCGACTAATGCCCAAGTAGGCAGTCGCCAGATGAGCTCTTAAAAAAAAAAAAAAAAAAAAATGCATATGGCAATAGATATTTAATATTACGCATCCCCTCTGGTTAAACAACACCAAAGTGAAAAAAAGTAAAGGACTGTTAGAGAAAAAAAAGAAACGGAGTTATTCATCTACTGAAAACACATAAATACATACACGGCCGTATACCAATCGACTTATTAAAATTGGTCTCAGGTTTTTGGGGTATTTAGAAGAACTCAATAATAGTTGATGTGTTATGTCGTAGAATTACCCCCCCCCCTTTTGTTCTATTCTAAGAGTGCTAAGAGTGTCGAATATATTCATATTTTATAAGAATATCTTAAAGAACAGAGACGTTACGAAACACGTAAGGATATATATAAGAGAAACGAACATTAATCCCAAAATAAACTTATATTTTAACTTTATCATTTGAATACATAAAATTTATACATTAACTACAGCAATACTCTGAATATTATCCTAACAAGAATTAATTAAATTAGTTTACCCACAAAAATTAGTTAACGTTTTCTCTACACACAACAATAATATAAGAATTAGGCTTACGGACTCATCTGGAGTTTAGAGGCCTCAGAAATGTAATTGACTCACGACGCGTGCCGCCGGCCAGATGTAGATGAGCGAGATCACATGGTTGTTTTCGCGAGGGTGGCAGCCGGGGGGTCCACACGTTCTTCCGGGGGGGGTTCTTCAAGGATGAGAACCAATACGGTGCTTTATGCAACACCTAGGCAGTCGGGGTCTCTCTGGCGAGAGTGAGTCGAACTTGGTTCTTAAATAAAGCTAACTTGGAGTGCGGTGTGACCACCGAGTAACGAGCTCGAGAAGGAGCTTTTCTCCTTCGTTACTTATTTCCTTATGGATGGGGACTGAACTCGGAAAGGGGCTTCTTCCAGGGCGAGGATAACGAAGGGGGGTTTCTCTGGGGAAAATAAATTACTTAACGTTCGGGTTGGTAACCCGGAACTAGCTCGAGGATAAGCTTTTTCTTAATTCCAGTCTTCCTCAAGGGCGAGTATAACGGAGGGGGATTTCTCTAACAAGAACAAGTTGAACTTGGTTCCACACCAAGTTAACTAAGAGTTCGCTGTGGCCACCGAGTAACGGGCTCGAGGAGGGAGCCTTTTTCTTCTTCTTTTCTTAATTCCTCAAGGACTAGGAATACCCCTGTTGTTTAAGGTGCACCAGGATATGAGGAGTCTCTCTGGCGAGAGTAAGTTGAACTTACCAAAGTTAATTTATCGTTTGGTTTGATAACCAGGGATTTAGCTCGAGGATGAGCTTCTTCTTAGCCCCTTAAGGTAGGTAGCCCTGCCTCTCTTGCAGGGTACTTCTTGGTCTGGCGAGCCAAGTACTCTACCTCCCTAGTCACGGTAGTTCGGTTTGATCCAAAGAATTCTTCACCTAGAGACTGACGTATACTACCTTGATTTTCCTCAGAGTTCCTCATTTATACCTCCTCGTCATCCCACTGGGGGAGTGGTAGGGGCGGGGGAGCGGCTTGAGGACGGCCCCAGGAGAGTTCAATTGGCCAACGGTTTTTCACACAAGGTCAAACATCGGCTCCTCGTTAGCCTTCGAGATTGGGAGAAACACGTCTCTAATATCTTATTCGACATGAAACTGGATCTCACTCTCCTGGGGGAGATCTTACATTTTGACCTTTAGGGTCTTTCATGGCACCGAGTTGTGCCACACTGCGGTTAAGCACTGAACCCGCCGATGCCTTCAACGGATGTCTTTGCGGTAACCGCCTTGTGACTGCACCAAGATTAAACGGGGGGGGGGGGAGTGACTATTCCCCTACATTTTACATCCCCTTGATTAGTAACAAATTTGTGCCTAAGTGTTCGAGGAAAATTAAACCTAATAAGAGGTTTCAAGTCGGTAGATAAATTTTTGTTAATTGTCTGTGGTAGCCCGTTAAGCGTGTTAAATAGTTTTTTTTGTGTGGTAGTCCAATCAACAGAAAGTGTGGGTGGTAAAGATAGGTTAGGCATAGCGCTACTTGTTTCGTGGTTCGCTGAGTACCATTAGCGTACATCGGTGAGTTTTTGACTATCATAGGTAAAGGTCGTCTTTCGAAACGTTCCATCCACAAGGCCAAATTTTTGGTCTAGCAGGCATAAACTAACTGCCTATATCCAAGAAAAATAAGATAGACAAGAGCAGGGAGAAGAAAGAGAAACAAAAGAAAAAAAAATACAGATGGAAATAGGAGCAGAAGAAACAAGCATACAGATGAAACGACAATCAGAATAAATAAGAATACAGATCAAAGAGAAGCAAAATATAAAAGAATACCGATGGAAAGAAAATCAAAAGAAAGAAGAATACAGATGAAAAGACCGGCAGATAAAAGAATAATATAGATGAAAAAAGAAGCAGATAAAGAAGAATACAGATAGAAATAAAAGCCCTAAAAGAAGAATACAGATAGAAAGAAAAGCAAAAGAAATAACAATACAGCTGAAAAGAGCAGCAGAAGAAAAAATACGGATGGAAAAAAGCAAATAAAAGAAGAATACGGATGAAAAGAGCAGCATAATAAAGAATAATGCAGCTGAAAAGAGAAGCAAAAGAAAGAAGAATACAGATGAAAAAAAACAAAAAGAAAGATTAATAAAAAATGGAAAGAGAAGCAGAAGAAAAAGAAAACAGATAGAAAGTGAAGCAGAGTAAAGAGAAATACAAATGGAAAGAGTACAGGCACCAGCGGAAAGAGAAGCAGAAGAAAAAAGAATACAGAGAAAAAGAAGCAGAGAAAAGAACAACACATATGGAAAGAGAAGCAAACGAAAGAAGAATACAGATGGAAAGAGAACAGGCGCAAGCGGAAAGAGAAGAGATATTTAATACACGCACATTAAATGGCGTTGAGCAAGGATCAGGTGGAAGTAAAAGCCCTTGTATCTCGGCCTCGATCTACGAAAGTACCTACGACGAAACCCGAGGAAAATATTATGACGATGGATGAAGAAGGAACCATGGAAGCATTATAGCCATGTGAACCTCTTCAGGGGTAACCCCGGTGTACGTAGAGTTGGATAACGAGTATTTCCTACCCTCAGTAGACTTTTCCAAGGGTGACCTCATTTACTCAGTTAGATTTCAACCCTCACCTTGGCCCACTCATAGATTCACAATTGTCCCCTTGAGTGAGGAAAAAATAGAGTTCAGTCCCTATACTTCTACCCAATCTCCAACAGAAGTTTGGAATCCAAACCGATGCCTGCGGTAAAGGAATTGGTTGTGTCCTTGTACAAAATAAAGACGATGCTAACCCTTTTACCATAGCTTATGCGAATATAAAACAGGCAGCGCTAGCAGTAATTGGAAGATACAGAAATTAAATTTTAATGTAAAAGGTAGTGAGTTTAACGTGGAATTCAAGCACCGGGCTCTGGCATATTTGCGTAACAGCAAATCCAGAACCGCAGACTCATGCGTTGGAGTCTATTGTTCATCGAGTACCAATTTAACATAAACTATATAAAAGGCTCCGATAACTGGAGTCGAAAATCCACAGAGGGCTAATTAAACTCCATTTTGTCTCTAGACCATTTTTTGGTGTAGATATTAATGTGTTAAGGTTTATTTATGTACGGAATTAACTGCCTAGATACGGAGTAATAGTCTGTTTAGTTTTCTTATTCTTTGTTGTAATCGATTATTTTCTTTTTGTTAAATTGAGTTGTGTGATCCGAAATGCTTGGCCTTACGAGGCAAGGTTAAAGTCGGCCGTTCATCGGCCTATGTACGTGCGCGCGTGTGAGTGCAATGTCAATAAGACTTAGTTTAGTAGGATGGTTGACCACGGTATTTTCACGGTAACAGTTGCACATGTAATTTACATTCCAAGACATGTTTTTTTCTTGTCGATTATTTTTTTTGGCAATTAAGTTCTGCTCCCTCCATTACCTTTTTTAGAGGGAGGAAATGTGTGGAATCCAATAACGCAAGAACAAAGAAACGCTAGTTTAGTTACACAGCGTCAACAGTAACGTTCCATATGGTCCGATACTTTACCTCTTTCTTTCCCTTTGCCCCGCTGTCCCAACAATCCTCGAGATCGCTCGCATAAAAAGGACTACCATCAGCAGATTTTCTAGTCCGTTAATATAAACAAAGGAGAGTGGGATAGACTTTAAAATAAAAATATATGACCTGTCGCACTGTCCCCCTCCTATTGTTTATGTCCATTTTCGCCAAATAGACGAGATTTCACTTTCTCCAACGTAAACTAGAAGTTCGAAGGGTCACCTATTTGAAAAGTGATGCCCTTGCAGAGAGGCTTAAAGGTGGGCCCTCATCCCCCCTCCCCTCCCACCAGGTGATAATCGGCGTATATATAGTTCGATCTGGAGAAATGATGAGGAGAACCGAGGTAGCAATCGAGAGAAGAAGAGCAGTCCCTGAGTAAATCATGGAATCAAAAAGAAGTGGCACCAAGCGGGATTTTTGTTCCACAGGCTGTTCCTTTTGGTCACATCGAAGAGAATAATTCTCATACCAATCTAGTTCAGAGAAACCGCCTATCTCAGTTCATCGAATAAAAACACAGATATCCCTCTTCATTGAGGAATACCAATGTGAAGTCCTACGCGAGATAAGATTCACCACTTGGTCAAGTCTCATCATCGAGGAGCCTGCAAATGTAAGCTAAGGCGTGAAATAATCATACATTCCCGATCCCTTTGCTTATATCGTCAAGTCAACAAGCATCGCCACACGTGCCTCACGGAACTCGAGATTAACTCAGAGAGACTGTCAGCTGTTTTTCCGAGTCAGCCTCACGTCCCCGATAACTCACGCCTCGAAACATCGTATGAACAAGCTTCTCGTTCGATGTTATCTCACGCCAGACTGGCACTTAGTTAAAGGTAAAAGGAATCAGTATTATTTATGTGCTTTAGTTACTATTCGGTATTAAAGTGAATTTTTGTGTCAACCATCGCGTATTACTCATTGGTAGTATTAATTTTTATTTAGATCCCCCTAATATAGCCTTTGTATATTTAAAGTTTTAATATTTTATTTTTTTATTTAATTAAAAGTATATTTTGGTTCTAGTCGTTTAATTAAAGTCTTGAAACGCTGCAAATGGCAATAGATATATAATATTACGAATGGTCCCTGGTTAAACAAAACAAAAGTAAAAGAAATTATGGCACTACTAAAGAAAAATGGAACGGAGTTATTCATGTAGGCAACAAACGTACATACATACTGAGCCGTAGACCAAGACAATAGAATATATGTGGTCGGGAGTAATTTTTTCATTTCTTCTTTCAATCATTGTCAAATAACTTCAACATTCATAGGTTTCGGAGACTTAACAATCTCAATGAGTATCTTCCATGAGATTCCTGTCTGGTTTAAATAAGCTTTCAAACAACGGCTTTTAATGACTTCGATATTTAAAGTATACAAAAATTGGTAAATCCTCTTTTTGTGGCTCTTTGCATTTTATTTTATTAAAACTAGCTCACTTATCCCCGTTGTTCGATGATTTGTGATCACATGATCCTAAAGGAAGTTTTTCTATATCGCATCGTTTACTTGCCGCGAAATTTGATACCAAGACAGAATCATGGAATTGAAAGTAAACCCCACACTCTCACGCCTACACTTCTAAATGGAAGTCTTGTATTTCTGCATGTTAGATTAAATCTTCCACATGAATACCCTAATATATTCTACTACCCATCCGATCAAATAACTTAAAGTGCTATATTGTGAGAAAGAGTGCTTTCTACCTCGCAGAAGGACAACTTCCCTCTATTCATCATACCAAATGACATGCTCAGTAGCGAAGCATAAACTTGCTGCTTTATTCCTTCACTTATGAGTAGTTCCTTAGTAGAGGAGCGTAATAAATCATAACTCTTATTTAAAGTAATTTGAACTGGTGGGTTAGATTCAAGTTAGGTTTTCGGGAACCCTAGGTGAAATTCGGATTGCTCTCTCTCTCTCTCTCTCTCAAATCTGTCCTTCATACTCATTCTCTGTATCGTTTAAATTTCCCTGTGAGTCATTCTCCGAGTTGTCTTTGAATCACAGGACTTTATGTTCTCATGGAGGGTTAATATACCTGAATTCACAGCTTTAACCCAAATGCAATGCCTCTAAAGACAGACGGTTTCTTTCCTTCCCTCTTTCACTGGATACTTGATATCTACAGGATAAATGTACCAAAACTTGTCTCGCTTTAACTCATAAACGAATATAATCGTCAGTATTAGTCTACAATAGACATGGGACCGTTTTTTTCATACATGCTTTAGAGTAAGATCAATAAGCTGAAATGGCGGGCCTCCGGGATTCGACCCCGCAAATTCAGGCGGGAAAACTGGAAGTAATAAGTTATCGTTTTAAATAATAAAAACTCCTCGCCAGTTGAGGCAAAATAAGAATTAGATAAGTTAAGTAATCGGATGGAGTTTCGGTTTCCGGTCTAGGGCCCCTATAAATTGTACGTCACTAATGCGATGACATGTTTTTAAATTTTTTTTTAAAAATTGGTAACGAAAACGACCATTGTTCAGAATTTCCCGAAATAGGATAAATCGACAATAAATTTTTTCCCCTTATTTTGTGGAGAGAAACTTGGCAACGCAAGATATTCCATCGTTGTCTTCCCCTCAGAGTTAGTTAAAGAAAAGAAAGAGTAAATATGGCAGTGAAATAAGAAAACTTGGGAAAGTAAATGAAATTGAAGGGGAATTTTGGATAATTACAGGATATCCGAAGACAACCCGTTTTATCTATGTTCTATCTTTGCTATCTATGTTCTCTCTTTTTTATTTATGTACTATGAGACTTTACTTATAAAGCTAAATTTCAATATTATTTCTTTAATAAAGCAAAAATGAATGAGGGTATGTATCTCCATCAAATTCATTTTATGAGGAGGTTTTCACAAAATTTTTAAGGTTAATGTGAGTTAACTACGACTGAGTGCAACATAACTCAAATGTATTTCGGTCGCCGGGCCTGAGAGGGCTCAAGTCACCCTTGGTCCTAAGCAAAGTCCTCATTTCCATGTTAGACGAGGATTGAATACTCTCTTCAGAGCAGTATGTCAGACCAATCAGGAAAGAAGCCCATGGGTTGAGGGAAGGTGTCTAACTAGGATGTACAGAAAGATCTTCATGTGTGTGATCATCTCACCCAATCATGCCATCAATCCTTTGGACATCAGTTTTCCTCTCCTCAATATCATCTTAGCAGAAATGGCTAGATTTGCATATCGCTCAATGAATAACGTGATGAGTACTTAATGTTTAGCAAAACAGCATCCACTAGAGACTTCTTTTTCAGCTTAATCAGCCATAGCTGAAACAAGATGTGGCGCGTGCCTTCCACCCAAGAATGCTTTAATTTGATGTTAGACTAACAGGGGTAGTACAATCCAACATTGTATTCCAATATTAGTCTTAAGTTGTTGAGATTTTTACTTTTAAGGCCATGCTATTAAACCCATATACGACAAAGCCTGTTTTTTGTTGTCGACGATCTAGAATCTCTCAATCGACCAACTCCAGGAAAAGCCAAATATGTGGGAATTTCTCCTGTTTTTATGGCTTGTGTGATGCTATACCTGTACGCTTGGTCAATAGAGAGGTCCTTCACGACATTTTGATAGATTGAAGTTATAGGCTCTCTAATTGAGAGTTTAGTGAAAATTACCTTCTCCTTGTTATTAGACAAAGTCTTCCTGTTCAGAGGTGTGATCAAGTGTGACAGGGCTAACTCGTTAGGGTTGAGTGCACAAACGAACCAGATCAGTTTACAGCAAAGCTTGACTTCTATTTAAGGCATGGAACCACCATCCTAACCAGTGATAACTATTATAGAGTAACCTTTAAGGACCTGCTGGCTTTTATTAATGCGAGTAATTTACTCTATGACCTTTCCTCAGGAATGAGGTTTTAGAGATATCCTCCACCTGGCTCATTGCACACAGAAACATGCTCTTCTTTGATGATAATGTGGAACTGACGATATACATTGTAGAATTTCACCATAACCTGAGTTGTAACTTGAGAGCTGTCATAGAAGATTCAGTCACATTCACTCTTCTTACAATTTTCATGAAAATCCTGCTCGACTGACCTCATAACTATTTTTTGTGCTCTTTGACATTATTGTGATCACCTATAATATTTTTTATATTTAGTGTTTAAGCCAAAATGCATAAAGGCTGCAGTGGTAATTGCAGGTGTTACAAAATGTTCAACTACATGTCTGATCTTATGCAGAAAAACATTAAGTATTTCTAATGCGTTATACTGTGGCTTTTGGATGAAAGTTGAAAATGTGTTGCAATTTTTAATGTCTCCTTATAACTTCCATTGTTTTCATCATAAGCATCAGCTTTTTGTGATTAATTTTAATGAGTGTGGAAAACTATTTAACTTTAGGGCATTGGATCATTGACCTACTTATATTCAGAATCTCTTTTTCTTTCACCTTCTTCCTGCTTTGACCTTTTGACTTGCCTTTTTGATCAGGTTTATGTCAAAATGATGAGAGATGTTGAGCAAATTAGCTTTTCTGTGTATCGTGAACCGACCCATTACATCTCTCGGTTCCATTTCATTTCACATCATGATGTTAACATTAAAAAAGCCATTGCAGCAGATATGTTCTTAAATCCTTTAGAATCTGTGATTCTAACTTTTTACAAGACGAACTTACACATACAACCTGCACACTCATCGAATTAAATTATTCCATCAACTTCAACACTAAGAGCTTATCTAAGGCTAAATTTACCACCCCCAAAATAAAATGAATTGTCTATCCCAATCGCAAATTTTCACACCTCCTCAATGGAGTACACTGTTATTCCCCAACGTCAATCTACGTTTAAATAATATTTTTCTATCTTCAAATCTTTCCATTTGACTAAGATCAAGGATCAACCAAATAAGACAGACGTATATTGAATTTCTTTTTTATCCACCAACTCTTCCTCGTTCTATATAGAAGAGACTAGTAGAACATTAGAGCTAAATTTTAATGTGACTTACCTCTCCCTCTCCTACTTCCTCTTTGGTGATTTCTTGTCTTAGATGCACTCCTTTATCTTCTACTAGCTTATATATACCCTGTCGTAGAATGACTCCCGACGATATACCATATATCACTATTCGTTGAGGGAACTTCCTTAATTATCTTTAGAGTGCGTTAATGTCTGGCGGCCGATATTATGTATCTTCGAAATGCTTAAGAAGTGGAACTGAGCTCAAGGATAATAATATTGCTATCATTAATAAAATAGAGTTTTATTAATAATAACTATAAACAATACACAAAAACGGAAAATATTGACAAAACAGAATGGAAAGGGTCGTGGAGACTCGGGCTAATCCAAGGATTTAAGGGATTAAAAAAGGTAAAACAAATATAGAGTTAAAGAGATGGGATGGTTCGATAAACAATTTAAAGCACAGGATAGAATTGACAAAGGGGATCAATACTCAAAGGTGAAGTTTGGCTTACGTAACTTTGGCACTAGAGGTGCAGTGGAAGGTGGCGCAAAGGAGTTTCGGTCTGCTGGCGAGCTCCAGCCGAAGGGGGGGGGGAATAAAAGGATCCTGACGAGGCGTCTTGGGAAAGAGAACCGTTTCTCGACGAACGGCTTGAAGAACAATGGCTGTTCTAGGTTGTTCTCTTCTGAACAACAGGGGGGGGGATAAGAACCGTTTCTTGGCGAAGGGCTCAAAACGAACAATGGCTGTTCTAATGCTGTTCTCCCTTGAACAACAGGGGGGGAAGAGAACCGTTTCTTGGCGAAGGGCTTAAAACGAACAATGGCTGTTCTAATGCTGTTCTCCTTGAACAACAGGGGGGGGGATGAGAACCATTTCTTGGCGAAGGGCTCAAAACGAACAATGGCTGTTCTAATGCTGTTCTCCTTGAACAACAGGGGGGGGGGATGAGAACCGTTTCTTGGCGAAGGGCTCAAAACGAACAATGGCTGTTCTAATGCTGTTCTCCTTGAACAACAGGGGGGGGAAGCCTTGGGGACTTGGCGTCGGAAAGGCTCGAACCTTTGGCACTCAAGGAATATTGTCCTCCTTCTGGACAAGTGATGGTGAATCTCGAGGTCGAGGTCCCTTGGCGCACAAAGGGAGAGAGGGTCGTGGTGATGTTTCGCGACGAAAATCTGGATCTCCAATCTGATCTTAGTGGTAAAGTTTCCATATAAATAGCCAGGACATCTCCTTGGCGTGGGGGAAAATGGAGTGGAAGCCTGGAGGGAACGCACAGCCGGGCCGGGGAACAATGCCTTATCTGTTCATAAGCCTAACTCGATCTGGCGAGGTCGGCGTATGGTGGCGAACGGGGGGACGATAACCTCCTTGTTTAAACATTGGCATCCGGTAGCTGAGATAAGACTCCAAGCCTCGAATCGAAGATGCACGTGGGCAGCATCGTGGTTTTAAATAATACGGGGTAGGAGTTGAAATTAAACGCAGCTTCAACACGTTCTATCACATACCCTTATTATACTATTTTCTCTTCTAGTTATCCTTGAGAATGAACTAAATAAAGTTTGAAATTACTTAGGAGGCCCTTTTAATTTTTCCTGCTGGATATTTCATATATATATATATATATATATATATATATATATATATACAGATAGAATAACCACCGCATGGCGGATTATCAGAGGTTCCTCCTAATAGACGGCCATCTAATTAAGCCGCTGATAATTTTGTGTCTTCCGCATTCGCTGGGGTTAAACCCTTGTTTCGAATTTAAAAATCCGACGCCGGATCATCTAGGTTAGTGAGAGGTCCCCACTTTGTTTAAGGATTCACGAGGTACCCTTCTTATATTAGAGGCCAATTATCCCCATATTTTACAATTATTTTCCTAAAATAAATGTAATTGGTGCGAGTAAATGTGAATTGAGTAGAGATGTGGGAGAGGCTCTAGGTAAAAAGAATATTAGTTAGAGTTTTATAGGGTTGCCCGGTGGACTGTCTAATTTTTGTATTTGGCATATATTTAATTGTCTTATCATCGTGTTCGGTTTTAGGATTGAGTTATCTGCACCATTCAGCCTACTTGCCCCCTTATTATGTCAGCTTTGAGACCTTCTATGACAGAATTATAAAAAGTTATATTTTATATTCACTTCTTTCCCTTTTGTTCCGTCATATAAAATGAATCGGCCAAAGTAAAAGTGTGCGAATGCACTTCACACTGCTCTTCTCATGGATTTTGCACGAGGATATAGAGTATTATAATACGGTTGATGTTCCTGCTACACGTAAAACTTAGACGTTTTCCCCTGTCTTAAATCTTCCACGCATATCTGTATATGTAGTACAGAAATGGGTGAAAGAGGAAGTTAAACAATTTTAACATCCAACATTATCACGGAATTTTAGAGAATATTGGTAGAAATTTTAATTATTCTGGTGGTTTCAAATCCCCTGCAAGTGTCGTCCAATCAGAATTGAGAAGCGTATGAGAAAAGTGAACAAAGTTATGTTTGCTGTTGAGTGCAATAAATCTTATATACACAGATAGATCTGTATAATTCATCTTTTGCTAAAATAATGTTTATAGCTGAGGGCTCTATCGGTGGTTTAGGAGGATCGTTTTACTTTAAAAAGATGTAAAATTCAAAGGACTTTATGAGTGAAATGAAGAAACCAAATTAAAATTATATGGCTAGGGTTTCGACGCCTACAAATGACAAATTTCCAAATTTTATGTGACGTTGAGCAATACAGGTGAATATTTTATATCTCATTAAAGAGCTTTTAGTGTTGGGAAGTGAAATGAAGTACTCAACAGTGTATCTCGACTTTTCTCATTTCCCTCGAATTATTTCAGGCCCTCAGGGGATCTATGCCTTTGTTCAAGTTGAGCCATGACTTTCAGAATTCTTGGCTTTTTCATACTAAAAACTTGGTTTTGATTCTTTCTCTGCTTTCATTTATGGTTTTGATAGAAGCAATCTGCATTTATTCAGATATTCTTGTCATATGTACCCTAATTTTCATGCAAGAAAATAAAAGAGGCGTCTTTGCTTTCGTGCTATCTCTCTCTGTCATTATATATTTATATATATTTCTTTTTTCCGTCTCTCGTATTTATATCTCTATCTCTCTCCTGATCTCTTTCTTTTTGCAAACTGTACGGCACACTTGGAGTTCTACTCGAGAAGGCGGTTTTATCACTTAGGAAGAAAACCTTTTTTATTTTTCTTATTCATTCTTTTTATGATTTCTTTCACATTTGCTTATTCACAATGATTTTAGTTTTGTTTTGCATTATCTCTATATATATGTATATATATTATATCTTTCCCTTTCTTTTCTCTTCGGATTTCTCGATATTTTTTTTAGTTTCTCTGCTTCATTCGTTATCAAATTTGGTTTATTCTACTTCAGTTGTATATTTTATAATCCTGTTTGAGTTACCAATATAGGTTGATTTATTCGTTTTTTTTCATATCTTTGAACTATATTTCGAGTAATGTTTCTTATTGTGTTTCTTCTGTATCCGTCAAATCATTGTCTATATCTGATTGGACGGATTTCATTGTCAGGTAAGGTGATTTTGTTTAGCCTATCCTGTGGTAGCGTTTCTCTCAGTTTCTCCCACAGGTTTCTTATATTTCCATGTAGAACTTTGTTGACGGGCTCTAATATGGTTCTCCGGTGTAGTTTCTCTGACGTGGGTTGATCATGTCCTCTTATTTGTTATGAATCTGGTGGCTTAGTCTGGTATCCTTTGAAAACTTTTTATTTATAATTTGCTTAATACGCGTGTAGTGATTATCAGATAAAGCAGCTTTGGGAGAACGAGGGCAATGTATAATTTTCTCTTGTTTTGGAGGTTTTGGAATCTGTCCAGTGCTGTTAGAAACTTTTTGGTTTCAGCGCCTTCTGTGTTAAAGGGGTAGTATAACCAGTGCCGCTCCTTCTAAATGTGGATATCGAAGCTGCTTCCTCCGTGCACAAAGGCCGTTTCTATGGCCCTCTGAGGTCCTGAGTTCTTTCCCGGAGGTTACAGATTTGTCTCCCATCCGCGGTGATTATGATGGAAGGTTCGACGGAGGGTAATTCCTCAATTATGCTGGCCCCACAGCCTTGAAATCTACCATATGATATACATGAAGGGCATAATTATAACTAGGTTCTGATTGGCCGTAAGTTACAATAGGCTGCAATAATAATTATTATAGCAACCTGAGTAAATTATTTCTTATTTTAAGTTCCCGTAGATGAAAGATGAAATAGATGAAGTGTTGAAAAGAAGAATGAGTAGGCGTAAGGACTTTCGACGTATATAATTTTTGTTTTCTTCCTCTCTTTCCCCAAAATAGCAGCGTCTAATGGGAAAAAAGTCCGTGAGAATTTTTCCAGGTGCGAGAGCTCAAATTTGCTTATCTACTCGTATATCCAGCCAAAACCGATCATTCTTTTTACCTATTTAGTAGTTTTTCTGGATTTTATTTAAGAGGAAGTAGCCGAATGCTATCTTAGTGAATCAGACTACACTCTGGTGATTTTCAATGGGAAAACGACCTTTCAAGCATTATTAACCACTCTATAAAGCTTGATCAGACACTTAACCTAAATAAGTAAAGTTAGCCAAAGTTTTAAATCAATTATTAAAAGAAATAGAGTAGAATATATCCTCATAAGTAAGATATACTCTAAGTAAATTCCCTATATCTTTTTCGTCTAACGAAAAAGACCAAAATTAAACTTCAGCGAACGACCGAAATACTAGTATATATATCTCTGGGCGCCCCCTTCTCATTGTTTCCCATGCCCTTTAAGACATCATTTACACAGACAACAATGGAAATTATAAAGAAAAAAATAGAAATGAAAGAGTCTTAGTAAGTGAATGTATAAGGTGAAATTTAGAAAAGAGAATAGAGGGAGAAGAAAACTTCCTGATGAAATGAGATGTCTATATTCGCATGCGATAACGTTTATGATTTATTATATATTTATTTACTTTTTGATTAAAAGCTGAGGAAAATATAAGCATGTGCGCACCGAGAAACATTTAAGCTATTTCTACAACGGTAGCCAATCTACGAGGGACGGTCAATAAGTTTTGCAAATCGGTAGGCAAAACAGAGGAAGGGGGATGGCTGTTTGTGGGGGTGTTAGAACAAGTTATGACAAATCAGGTCCTGCATACGCACGCTCCTGCCTTGTCTATTTAAGAAAAAGTAGCTGATCGCAGATCTTCAGTCACAAATTTTACAATAATTGAGAAGGTTGAGCACTGCGCAGTGATCAATTTTTCGACCAAGGAAGGCAAGAATGCAAAAGACATCCATGAACGCATGGTTGCAGTGTACACCGACACTTTCCCCTTCCTATGCAACCATTGCTCGCTGAAATAGGGAGTCACGCCATGGTCGTGAGTCCCTTGGAGATGACCCCCGTCCTGGACGCCCGCCAAACGTGACCAACAAGGGCAATGTGGCCCGTGTGGAGAGGATCATCCTCGAAAATCGATGCCTCAAGGTCGAAGAAATCGAGCGAGAACTTGGAATATCACATGGAAGTGTTATCATCATCATCCACGACATCATAAGGGTCTCTGCGTGTTGGGTCCCTAGAACCCTCACAAAAACTCACGCCCCATTATCGACTTCAACGTCGTCAAAGTCCACAAGGCCAGAGTTGCACAAGCTGCCCTGCGCGAGTGCGGATTCCAGGAGCTCAACCATCCCCCCTACAGTCCAGATCTTTCCCCTACGACTACTTTATATTCTGCAAGCTCAAGGCTGCACTGCATGGACGCCGGTGTAGGGACGATGAAGATGTCTAGCTCGCCATCCAGGAGTGGATTGAAACAGCAGTTGGGAAATTTCTGGTTGTTGGAAATTCAAAGCCTCACGGACAAGTGGCCTAAGTGCATTGAAGTCGGGGGTAGTTATATTGAAAAATAATAAAACACTTTTCCGCATATCTCGTTTCCTTATATCCGAATTGTAAAACTTATTGACCGCCACTCGTACCCTAATGCAACTTTCTTATATGTGATCGGTCATGATAGAGGTCATTCAAATGTATATGGACAAATTGAGGTGGAAGATGGTGAAACAATCTCGTCCAAAAGTTTGCATAAGTGCTGTTTAGTCTCTCTCCTTCTTATTGCTTCTTTCTTGTAGTTCTATATTCTTGTTGAATAATATCTTTTTATGGGGAAGTACATTACCATATTATGTTAGGTTCTTTAAAATTTTTTAGAATTTTGTGTTCGCTAATCAGAGCCCCCAACAGCCCGTCGTGACCAACCCTCTGTTTTTTTGATGACATTCCTTGATTTGATTGGCCATCAACCATTATTTCGCCTTCGATTTAGTTGGAACTACTTCGTGGCGGAAAAAGTAATAGCATTCGATTATACCCAGGGATCGATTCCCTAGAAAGTTATGCCTTGGTACCTGAGTACACTTTAAGAGTTAGGGTGATTGATCTGGCAGCTTTTGGCAGATTGCAGGATAACTAATCGAGGCACCTATATTTAGCCTATCACAATTTTCAGTTCTTCAGATATTATTTGTAGAACTTTGACCCTATTAGTCTCTAAATTTCGTTGGCCACAATTAAAGATACCTATTCAGCCTGATTTAATCACCTCTGAGAACTTGGGCTTTCCTAATATAGTGAGGATTTCCATGTACTGTTCAATCAGTGGTCAGGACTAACCTATATTGAAACTTATATCTGCTGGGAGAGAATAAAAGTGGTTACATTTAGAAAGAGAGAGAAGGAGAGAGCTTCTAAGTCCAGGTTGGTTGCATATTGTTATCTACAGCATAAACATTTAGGTAACAACGATTAAGACATTCGGAAACGAATAGCATTTCTATCCAACCCACCTGTAAAATGTTTGCTTATTCCTGCTATATATCAACATTGTAGCATTTTTTTACTTAGCTAATTCGAAAACTTTTAGGATTTCCCTTACGTTTTTATATAGAGCAAGCTTATATAGAGCTTAACCTTTTGGTCTTTGCTTATTTAGGAACTAATTGGTTAAACATTTTTCTGATGAACAACGTCTCATGTGTTTTTTTCTAATCTTGATACCTCTTTTGGTCCTCGATCCTATATTAAATGACGACAACCTCTTCTAATTCATACACTGGCACTTTTTTATTGGTATAAAATCGCCCCTACTAAAGAATCTGTAGGACATTCTGCACAAAAGCTAATCACTTTTTCTATCTAATTTTGAAAAACAACAATTGTTCATTGTTACATAAAATCTGGCTATGTTAACTCAAAGATGCTTACCGCCTTATCTTTATGACAGCAAACGTCATTGAAATGAGAAATTCAGTTACTATTCCTCTCATAAGAATTTTTCCCTGGCACAAGTTGACATGTATAGGTTGTCAACCTATCTGTTTTGACATGAACTTCGTATAATAGTGCAACTAATTAGTCGAATAATCAACCTAAAATCGAGTGGTAATAATTCCTCAGCATCAGAAAATAAGTTAAACTCTATCATGTCAAGTCACCATAGCAGGTCAGTATAACCTGAACTAAAAATGTTGAAATTTGTAATCAAAATATAATAATTTAATAAAATATATTGAAAAAACTTCCATAAAACTCAGGAATAGAAAATTTTAATATATTGCATTGAGAATTTAGGAAAATATGAGTATCGCAGAAATGACAATATATAGCTACTGAAGACGAAGATGTACGAGTGAATCTTTATATGTAATCATATCTATTATAGCAATTCTTTCAATTTTCTTACAACAGAGTATTTCACATACATCATAGTGTTTTGATAAGATGATTAGAGTTAAATCGATAATAACCTGATTGTGAAAAAATAATGTCTATTTACAAATAGTGTATTTATGTCCTCGTTATACGGAAGCGTCTGCGCTTGTGGTGAATATTTCTTGTCATTGTTGCATAATATTCGCACTAATCTTCTAGCTCTCACCGCGAGAAATTTATCACAATAAAGTTTGTTTTTATTCCGCACTGTGAAGACTGTTGCAACTTCATACACACTTAGGTATACACCCATTCTAATATATATATATATGTGCCTCCGTTCCCTATTCTTTTCTTCTCACAGAATTTTCTATCATTGAATTTAAATTTAATTTTGGGCATAGAATTTAATATAATAATTAGATTTTTATCGAACAGTTTAATTTATCCTTTTAAAATAGGAATGGCCAATGCATAGATCCAAATTCTAGATTCCAAATGTAGTTAAATAAAGAAGACATTATCTTAAAAATAAAATTAAATAAAATAATCTCAGAGAAAATAGGAAGGGGTAAATAAATCGTAATAACGCTAAATATATAGACACTATTTGGTACGAGGGTAGGTCAATACGTTTTGCGAATCAGTAGAGCAAAACAGAGGAAGGGGGATGGCTGTAGGTGGGGGTGTTAGGACAAGTTATGACAAGTCAAGACCTACAGCCGCACGCTCCTGCCTCGTCTATTTAAGAAGCAGTAGCTGATCGCAGATCGTCAATCACAAAATTTTCAACAATGGAGAAGGTTGAGCACTGCGCAGTGATCAAACTTTCGACCAAGAAGAGCAAGAATGCATAATAGATCCATGAACGCATGGTTGCATTGTACACCGACACTGCCCCTTCCTATACAACCAAATTTCGAGATTAGTGGTGAAGTGAAATGAAGGGGTAAAGATAAATCCTCGATTAAGAACTAAACCAATCGAGAAAACAGTTTATTTTATTCATATAAATCTAATTCGGACAAAGATAAATTTAGCATTCTCAAAGTTTTATATTAATTATAGGAAAGGTGTTTTGCATGGATGACTTTTAAATCGAGGAGAATTCGGCCAACTTGATGCGATTCAAACTAAGCTTGCTACCATTTATTTGAATGGCTAATATAACAGTAATCTCTACCAATAATGTTGTTTGAAGTTAAGTGAAAAGTATTTCTCCCTTTGTGAGTCGTTGTAATTTGATAATAACTTGTAGGGGTATTTTAAAAACAAATAAAAACCACGACATATAGTCAAGCTACAAACACTTGTTTACTCCACTATGGCTTCAACCCTCTGTAAATTGCGAAAGTGCCGAAGGCTTAAGATCTTTAAGAGAGACGAAACCTTTACAAATGCTCATATCCACCACTTGCCTTGGTGCTGGCGATTCTTTAATCTTACGACTGAATTCAATTCAGTCCTAGAAGGTGTGAATCCGGAAACCGAGTAAATGAACGTAAACGACTATTCAGGTTTACTTTGTTTAAGATTTCCTGATTTGTATCCATGCAGGGTGTGGAAGTATAGTTTCAGACAGAAATAGCTGGAGGTTTGGATGTAACTTTTCTAATTCATAACCCATTGTTTTCTTTAAAAATTCATTAAAAGAGAAACCTTCGATAAGTAATCAAAACACCTCTTTCCTAGTCAACAAATGCTATATATATGAGTTTATATTCATTAGTTTACTTTATAGTTGATTTAATAATCGGATTCAATATGTATTTAGCGTTATTCGGGATCAGGTTAATTACGGTGGTATTTTAGTCTCATCGTTCGTCTATTTTTATTATATTTTTGACCATTTTAAATGTTGATATTTGGAGGCAGATATTTGTAGTTCTTATTATCTTTCTTTACTTATTTTTCTTTAAATAATCAGTAATATTTTTTTTATAGGAGTGCATTCTTTAAAATTTGTGGGAGAAAGATATCTAGTGTTAGGTTTCCATTATACTTACAGATTTGTTTGACCTTCAGATACTTCTATACCACTTTTAACTATTCTATTTTATTGTTATTTTCTCTATTTTAGTTAGTTCCTTTCTCGAAGAAGAGTTGCAAGAAGCTGAATAAGATGATTGCCAAATCTAATAGGCAAGCAAGGGCTTCATTTGTATATAATTAAATTCCTACAACTATCTGCTAATCAAAATTTTATTTTAGGAAGATATTTTGCACCAATTTTTCCTATCATTATAAAAGAAATCCCGACATGCACGTTAAGATCAAATAACAAAGACTGCTGAACTTGAAGAAACCAGGGTGCGGATTTCTTAGATGAGGGGGTGGAGAGATGCCCGGGTCTTATTGCATTTTCGATACCACAATGGGGATATCCATTTTGTGTAAGGGGTAGGCGGATATGATTATGCACCCACCCGCAGGAAACACCTTTGCCCATCAACAGAGTTTTAGACTAGAGAAGAGAGTAGGCCTGAAGCCTGGAATGGATAGTTAGCTGTGTCGCGATTGACCCTGTTTGTGTTGATTTGTATGGAGATAATTCAACGGCAGTGAGTATCAGCCCGTCTATCCAATTGGCGGGCACCTCGACAGGATGCTGAGAATTTGAGTTCACGCAGGCTAGGATCGACTTAACTTCAGAAATCCAATGCCGAATTCACTAGGCAAGCGAGAGCTCCAGTTTTATATAGTTAACTAAGCCTAACCTAACATTTAAGATAGAGATAACCTAACATAACCAAACATTTTGGATAAAGTTAACTTAAACTAACCTAAACTTTTGGATATGTTATCCTAACCTAACCCTACCTTGGCAATAGTATAAACCTAAATTTACCTAACATAAACTTTTAAATATATTCAACTTAACCTACAATTACCCCATATTTTAGATAAAGCTAACTTAACCTAACCTTGTGGATATACAGTTCTACATCCACTCAAAACTGCCTCTTATTTGTTTAAAATTTTACATCTCAAATTAACATAATTTTGAATTCATTTCTTGCCGATCTTGAGTAATAAATGTGATACGGAGCCCCTAAATGAAATATCGTCTATATAACAAATAATCGATCAAATGTCATATTCAGCCATGAAAATGGTGGAGATAATTATATACATTATCTTCTTTAATATTCATCATCTCTCTTCGAAAAGGTTGCAAATTTTAAATATTTACTTTTCAAATAGTACATGAATATATAGCTTAAAGGTACAGAGCAGTTGGATGAAAATTGTGTAAACGCATCGCAAGAAAATCGTATAACGAATTAATACACGTTTTAAAATGATGTTTGATCTTTACAATATTTGACCTTGTGTAAGGAATTTTACTCTTTTTCAAATACGGAGTTTATACAATATTTATTACCGTCAATTATTTATCCAATAAAGAAAATAAAGTCTAAAGAAATTTAATAGTTCAGATGTACATAATATGGCAATTATTCATTTATATGAAAAAAGTGGGTCTCATTTTTATCCCTCAAAAACACTGTACAACAACTTTCAGTGTGAAGAAAAAACATAGATCTCATGTGCAATTAATAATGGAGTTGAGTATGCTGAATTTGAGTTTAATAAGAAAAGTTCCCATGCCTAACAATTTCTTATAAATTGGCTATTTAATAATTATGTATTTCGCTACCAAAGTCAGACTAAATGTGTCCATTGTAATTACTTCATGAATATATAATTAATCAACATGATTGTTAGCATTATATAATGTATTAACCTACATTTTAGTATTTCGTCTTCGTTTGTAAGACGTCCCGTGTGTTTCATGCTTCAGGTTCCCTCAGAATTCAGCCAAAATTGCAGGGTTCCATTTTCCCTTATACCTGTTTTTCATTGGGACTATATTTTGAAGGAACTTCTTTCTCTGTTCATCACACACATTTCATGCAGGACCTGCGAAGAAGGAGAGATGAGAATGAAGAAATTGTATCTTCAGTGACATATAGATCCGAGATTTTGGTATCACTTGATTAGGTTCTCCACTATACGCTCTGGCTTGGCCCATATTTGCTTTCCCAGAACTTCTTTGCATAATCTTCGAATGCATGATAGGCCGCTAGATCAGTTTCATCCATTTTCGGCTCAAAGTCCTTATCAGCTATAAGTTGACGAATCTGAGGGCCTAAGAATAAGCTTTCTTTAATCTTGGCCTCACTTATTTTAGGGAAGATCGCTTTGAGATACTGGAAACATGGCTTGATATGTTGCAAGGCAAGGCCTAGTTTAATATGCAATGATGGCTAAAGGATTCTCTCCTTTTAATTAGAGGCTCATGAATTACATCATGAAATATAGGCATCATAGTTTCCCGAGGTGGACATTCTGTGCGACTTGAAGTGAAATAAAATAAAATCAGACTAAAAATGAATATTAGCGGTCGAGATCACTTTAAAAAATAGTAGAAGTACACCATAGCATATATTTTGATCTTTTTTATTGACACATCTCTTGAAAATATATTAAAAACCAGGAAAGCAAACACATTTAATAACCAACGTTAATATCTGTTTAGCAGAAGTAGCAATCCGTTGAATTGTTCTTTGGCTTCCTTTAGACCATTACTAAGGCAAACATGAGACCAGTCCCTTTGTTTTTCACCCAGTCAGAATATGAAATTTGTACACCTGACACAACATAAGTGAGTTTCCCCACATTTGTCCTGGTCGCCAACTTTACACCCAAAGTACAGCTCATCAACTTCCTACACGTTTAGTCAACTTCCTCTTGTATTGTCTTAATGTAACTGACCCACATATATAACACGGGTTATGGTTGGGAACGGATGGGTTCCAGGGTGGTTAATTGGATATTTTCCTCAAAATGGGTAGCAAAACCAGGAAAATTTGCGATGATGTCATCATAATGACTAAGGAGTGCTTGTATTTGATCGTTATCAAGAGATGATAGCTGATCACATATCTTAATTTTCGCAGGCGGGCAATTATTAAAGTCGGGCATGACATGCAACGGGGATTCCTTGTCTTGATCCACGCAGGCGACTTAAATTAGGCACAAGGGGTCCAGGAGGAAATCAGATTCCATGGGGGATTCTTCGTTAATTGCAACTCTCTGGTTGATCCTCGCGCTCCGATGGTATCGCTTGAGCATGTTAACGTGAAAAAGCTTGCTTCCTGAGGGTGTCCTTTATAATACTGTGCCTCCTGGGTTAAATTTCCTTCTTTGGACTTGCAATCAATGTATGTCATATACTTGTCAAAAATGATATCGGCGTTCTGAGACGCAATATCTGTGCCCTTTTCCAGCCTTCTTCTTTAATCCAGTAGATAGAAGTAAGAATTCCGGATGTTTTCAAACAATTTCTGATTGGAATAATGTTGATTTAGTATACTTCGGGGGCCTCTGACGTTCCTACCATATAAAAGTTCAGAGAAGGCGAATCCTAATGTACGATGGAGGATTTTGCGTTAAACAAAGAGGACCACACGAATGTAGCAGTGCCATTCAGTGGTCTGATCTGCACACAACTTGCTTAGAATGGCAATAAGGCCTCCATTTATAGTTTCAAACATTCCAATCCCACTCGGGTGTAAAGGTGTGGTAAACAGGGTTTTGATTATCAATTATCTACCGAGGTACTCCATTAATTCGGGGGTGAATTGATAACTACGATCTGAGAGGATTTTTGGGTAGGCACATAAGAGAAAGGATCAAAATAAGGGCTTCGTTGATTTTATTGAGCGGCACAGACTCGAAAAGTCGGGTGGAAAAATCGACCAGCATTAAAACGGAACTATGGCCTTCGCTCGACGGTGGTGAGGATTGTTCAGATCGGTTCGATAGCTACTCGGGAAAAGAGTTGATTTTCGAATTGGAGGGCCCCAGGGTGTCCTTTGTCGGACAAAAAGTTTACCTGGTCACCAGCAGTATTCGGCGGGTTTGAAGAAGAATAGCACTGAATTGCTGCACCTTGTGAGAAGGAGGAGTGCTACTCAACTACGAGGTTTGAGGGCAATTAGTTCTTACGTAACCTTGAACGCCAAAGGAGCAGCACACGATGGTCCTTCTGGAGAACGACCAAACAGTGGAGTTGAGAACAAATGGCTCTCAACTTTACTAATATGCAAATTAATATGTTTTTTACAAAGGAAAACAGGTGTTTTAAAGCATGCTATTCAACATATTATACATACACGAGTCTCAGGATCTTACAAGGAAGGATAAGGAGTTTGCGGGGACGGTTGGCATACACACGAACGAACAATACTGACCGAAGTGTCGCTGGAATGACCAAAGGCGTACACGAAGCAGACGATGGAAGCTTACACTAGGAGAGAGGGGGGGTAGAGGAGGCAAAGCGAGCACTTGCACATAAGAGTTGCACGTTGCTGTTACCTCGAAGATTTGGTCCCACAGAGTAATCTTTGACTTGGCAAAAAGTTCAAATAATAGTCGCTTGATAAGGACTACTAAAGGGATGAACTTAGATCATGCCTTTGAGTTTAGAACGCCAAATCAAGACTAGGCGCGTTGTGTTCGAAAGCCGATTAACAACGAGTACCGGAAGACTCAAGCGAATTACACGAGAATAAACGGAGCTTGAGGGGTTTCGCGAGGAATTGTGCCGAGTCCAACGGGACGCGAATATCAGTACCTGCTGATTGCAGGTATTGAAGGGGGTGGGCAGGCGGCGGATACTGACGGGGTGGGCAGGCGGCAGATACTAACTTCCAACGGGGCGCCGGAGGAATTATAGTGGGGTCGAATTGTTTTTTTTCCACCTTTGCCGAAAGGGAGGGTTCCAGGGTCCGACGCATCAGCAGGTGAGGTTAGTCTCGCCCTATTAGCTCGATCGCAGGGAAAGTTCCTAAGCCGGCGAGGCGAAACTTATTCCGACGGCTAATGGGACCTTCAAGTTCTCACAGCTATCCGTGAAGACAGGCTTTCAGGCAACCACGGCGTCTCTTGAATTCGCGCCTTCATTAGCGCATACAAAATGGTCGACTAGGTGTCTCCTCTCTCTCTCTTTCTATTTGAAAGGCGTGGCTTAGCGAATCTTTCTCTATCTCTCTCTCCCTCCCCCTTTACTCTCTGACACCGCTTAATGAGTCAACAAATCTATTTGGTAATTAATTTTGGTAGAAAATTTTACAAGTTTGCAATAAGCTTAGACAATCTTGTCATCTGGTATTACCGTACATGTTTTCAAAGAAAGATTAGGCAAGATTTATAATACAATCAGCTTTCAAAATTTACCGATAGAAAAGAATAATATTATAAACCTAGAATATAATACACTGTAGTATTTCCTAAGAAAAATATAGGAACACCGAATAAGAAACCAGAGATTACCATCAGATCTATCTATTCGAGGAGATTTAATGATAGAAGGCAATGGATATAAGCCGAAGATGATGAAAAGCTAAAATTAATTAATTTAAAATCTCATTTTTAAGACTATTTTATTATGGATTCTTTATCGAGTCGGTTTTTTTAAAATATTGACTGTAGTATTTTCACTGGCATTTTGAGGCTAGTTATTTCCAATTTGTTCTTTCTTATAATAAAATTAATTCTATACTAAGCAGTACTAAGATTAATTTGTATAATAGCTTTCATCCACTATTTCTAGTTAGCACTCGGTTATCTAATTCAAATATTGAGCTATTGTTATTTTAGTAAACGCATTTAGTATTTTAAATACTTCAGTAATTTTGTCACAGAGATTCTGATTTTCGAGCGCCAAGTTTTTGAGCTACCTCAGTATGTGCTCATATGATCTATTTTTAAGGTCTGAATTACATTCCTCCTACATGAATGGACGCGTTTCAATGTTGCAAACTTCCTTTACATATGTACATATTTGGCGACCATAATTGTGCCACATAGTCCAAATGAGGCAAGAACACCTGTTTTCCTATCACAGAGTCTTTCCTATCTTTTGGCAAATTTCTTTACGATACCTAAAAGCTATAACTACGTAAGCTAGAGTTTATGCAAATTTTACTGAATATAACGAAACTTATCAGTAGATAAGCAATTTAATAGAAATAAATAGGAGTTCAAAATATTTAGACCCTTATTACTTTTATATGATCTAGCTTCAATTCCATCTGTTCAGTAGGTCATTCTCTAGTCAGCTCTCGGCCAGGTAACATGCCTAAAAATCTATTACCACTCTCTCTGGCCTCGAGCTGAACGAAAAGCCAACCTATAACATGACATGTTTAGGTAGATCTGGTAAATCACCGATATGACTAGGATGATCTCAAAAATCAAAGACCAACCTATTACCCAAATTCTAAAGAAGGACCATTTCAAGACCTCAAAATAGAAAGCCGAACTATTACTCAAAGTCTGAAGAACAACCCGTCCAACAAGACTGCGAAGTTTTTTCAAAAGATTAGTTAGATTGGGGGACCAAACTGGTTATTTTACACTTACTGGAGGAAGACAAACTTTAATTCCACACATCCAAATTAAAACTATTGAACATTCCGTAGAAAAAGAAAGCTTACATTTGCAAATGGACAGGTTAAATGAAGGGATGAAATCTAAGTTCAATTTAATCGGATACATTGGAAAAACGATTTTTCTTTGCAAATCAGGCCAAAAAGTGTCGGAAAATTCCATCAATAAAGAGTGTGGACCTTTTGGTAGAAGGCATTCGGCCAAATGTGCGCTTACCGGATATTGTTAATGCCGAAGTGTACAATAAATTGCTACAGCCTGAAATTTTCACCAAGGATAATGCAGCCTACTACACGGACTGGTCGGTGAAGACCTTCCTGGACGACTTCCTCACCAGGTTTCTGAACTAGTCTGTACAGAGTGCCGACCTAATTCCCATTGAAAATGTTTCGAAGACACAGGGAAAGAGGTATAAAGAGACGTATAATAAAACAGCTCAAGAACACTGGAAAATATTTTAAGATAAATGGAAAAAGATTACCCTGCCCAAATGTCAAGTGTTGGTTCATATGTCAAACCACAAACCAACAACAGAAAACAAAGCCTCCACATTAAATACTTATTAAATATAACTTGCACAAATGTTTTTAATGATAAACTAATCATTTAAATGAAATAGGAAATAGTTTTCGTATTTATTGAAATCATTTACGAAACCAATTTTTCTAGTAAATCTTTCGTTTTAATAATTCATTTTTGTCTAACCTCTATCTGTATCTATTTTATATACGAGGAGCAGGCAATAGGTTTTGCGAACCGGTAGGGCAAAACAGAGAAAGGAGGATGGCTGTTTGTAGGGGTGTTAGGACAAGTTATGACAAGTCAGGACCTCCAGCCGCACGCTTCTGCTTCGTCTATTTATGAAGCAGTAGCTGATCGCAGATCATCAGTCCCAAACTTTTCAACAATGGAGAAGGCTGAGCATCTCGCCATGATCAGATTTCTGACCAAGAAAGGCAAGAAGGCAAAAGAGATACATGGACGCATGGTTGCAGTGTGCACCGACACCGCCCCTTCCTATGCATCTATTGCTTGCTGAAATAGGGAGTTCCGCCATGGTCGTGAGTCCCTTGAAGATGACTTCCGCCCAGGACGCCCGTCAGACGTGACCAACGAGGACAATATGGCCCGTGTGGAGATGATGATCCTCAAAACTCGACGGGTGAAGGTCGAAGAAATCGAGCGAGAACTTGGAATTCACATGGAAATGTTATTAACATCATCCACAACAATTTGGACATAACCAAGGTCTCTTATCGTTGGGTCCTTACAAAACTTACGCTCCATGATCGACTTCAACGTCGTCAAAGTCCACAAGGCCAGAGTTGCACAAGCTGCCCTGCGTGATTGCGGATTTAAGAAACTCAACTATTCTCCCTACAGTCCGGATCTGGCCCTTAGCGACTACTTTTTATTCCACCAGTTCAAGGCTACACTGCGTGGACGCCGGTTTGGGAATGATGAAGATGTCCAGCTTGCCGTCCAGGAGTCGATTGAACAGCAGTTGGAAGATTTCTGGCTGTCGTGAATTAGAAACCTCAGATACAAGTGGCGCAAGTGCATTGAAGTCGAGGGTAGTTATATTGAAAAATAATAAAACATTTTTCCTCATATCTCGTTTCCTTATATCTGAATTGCAAAACTTATTGACCACCCCTCGTATGTAGGTTATCCTAAACGAATTTTGGTAATCTTTTACTTAGTTTGTCCTATTTTATAAAAGATATGATAGAAACACAGGCACTCTAAGCTTTTTGTACAGTACTCTATTAAAAATAATATAATTTTATTTTATATAAAAATTTTAGTTATATCGCCTAGAACCATATTTACAATTTGTTATAACGAAAGTTCCGTTGCTTTGAAAATTTCGCATCACCAGAGATTGAGAAACTAAGTTTTTTTTCATTCTTTAATGCGTTTGAAATTTGACGACCCATACGCTTTGTAAAGCAATGAGTCGCCACCTTTATACTGCATTGATCATTCCTGGGATCGGCTATTTATCCTAGTCAAACAAGTGATTTTATCCACTGGTGTAATTATAACCGCCCTTAAGAACAGAATCAATTGGATAATTAAAACTTCTCTATTGCCATTGCAGTGCAAGTGATCGTTTTTATCAACCTATTATAAAATATAAAGTGCCCATCGAGTTACAGTAAACGATCTCATATACTGCGACGGCAAAGTTAAATGTTCAAGATTTCGAAAGATAAACTTCTTTAGCTCTGCTAAATTGCTCTATTCCTATAGTCACTTTCTCAGTACTTCCTCCAAAATTGATATATTTTCTAGTTTCTCTGTCAGATATGGTAGTTAGGAGAGCGTTCAAATTTTATGTCCACTATAATCATAATTTACATAATGATTTATATTAGAATGGTTTGGGCTTCTAGAAAACACATTGGTGTGAAGCGCAAAACCTTTTAACATAATTTATTTGCTTGTAGCTTTCATTTGGTGCCATTCTATTTCTTTCTGCCATCATGCATAAGTCAAAGATTTACAGTTACGACACTTTTGGCAAAATATTTCTCCATATGTTCTTTCGAAATTATTTTAATCCCATCATCATTTCTCTAAAATTAACAACTATGGTCCCATTTTTATAATGATCTAAATTTTTTATTATTCCATTATGTTTGGAACAAAAAGTCGATCAAATAAAAAGTTGCGAAATTTAAATAGATTTAACTAATAACGGTGGAAAAAAGCAAGAAGAAAATATAATTTTATTAGAAAATAGTTTGAGGGAAAAAGCGAGTAAAAAATAATTATATTGTCGAAACTCTTCTCTCAAAATTAGCCGGTCAGGAAAGAGACTCCTTGGAGATTTAAAGGGGATTTGAAGGAGACACAGGTAATAATGTTCTTAATAATTCAATTTTAGGACTAAAAATTTATGTGTTGGAGAAAGAAGGCGTTTTTTCGTGATCACTAGAGATTACGTGTGGGCGAATAATAAAAGTTTGGAAGTAAAAGTGGATAAAAAAAAGCAAATATTTTTAAAAATTTGAGTGGAAATGACTGAAAGAAAATTGCACCCATATCATCGATCCTCCTCGTCAAATTCTTAGCCCAAATTTCAAATTAGAGGAAAATGCTTCTACCTCCAAATAACACACTAGAGTGTCATTTTCTATATTTATCCCCTACGGTTGTGATCGATCTAGGAAAATTCTTTTCTTAAAATCTTTCTCATGACACTATTAAGCATAGTTTAAGTACTTCTAAATAATAAATATGTAAACACTGTCGTTAAATTTGGCCTCAACACTTTCAGAAATTATTTTAGTGAGTAGGAATTGAATATATTTTTTTCTTCTTACCAAAATGGGTGCAAATTTGGTGAGGAGCAATACTTTCTCCCCCAAAACTGATGATTCTCTTAAAAGGCATAATGATATTTTCAAAAACCACGAAAGACTTGTTAGTGCTTTAGCATTAAGTCCTAGTTAAATATTAAGAGTAATTTAAACACAATATTATAGACATTACTTAGAGATATAAAAAATATTACAAAATAAGTTTGAGAATTATAATTTTGGTTTTGTTTGCAGCTATATAACTTACAGTTCAGTTCTGATATCCATAGTATCAGTAGCTCAACTTTTAGTAGGGTCCCTACACAATTTAAAATTCCTTGTTTTAACTATATTTTACCTCAGCAAATATTATAAAATTAAAACTTTAGAGGAAATTATTATTATAAAGCGCTTAAAGGTGCCACCTGGAGATAATTGAAATTGAACATAATGGCTCCCTTGCGTAGCTGGCCCATATATTTGACACAACTTCATTTTATAGCAACCTTACTACTGCGAAATTTATTGACTTTTATTATGAGTATGATTAAAGTTATTTCTTATTCTTATATTTTTTAAGAAAGTTTCTTTACTCGTGAATATTAAGATAATTATATACTAAGTTTTATAAAGCTAAATACTGCAGTCAAACTATAGCATCAGCCTCAATTTCATTTGAATTGTCTAAATCCAGCAATACCGTGCTACATTCATCTTTCCAAAAGTAAAGATATATTTATTTTATATTTGCCAGATGAGCCTTTTGGTCCAAAAGGGGCTATAGATCCTTAAAATAAAATTTGCTCCACCATTATCTTTTTCACCTCGTCACCTGACAGCTAAATATCTCTTTTGTTTTTAATTCTATTCAAATTGTATTTCTTTTTCATAATATTAAAAAATATAGCTGTTGATTATTCTCTCCTGCATTCAGTTTGACCAAGGAAATACTAAGGAAAGACCAAAATATTTAGCAATTTATTGATATAGCATTAATATAATGTATAAAAGAGGAAGGACAGTAGCGGTAGGCGTTAAGGTGTTGCTGGTAATGGGCCAGATTTGTCAGAAAAAGATCGCAGCAAATTCATTCATATTCAGAAAATTTGTCCTAATTAACGATTTAAATGATTTTTATCCCTTTATTTTGTTATATGAGTAACATAACTGTGAATCTTAAGGGAATTAAGAAAACCTTATTCTAATAGAAACACCTCGTTGTAGTTCATCGAAGGTTTCATTATTTCGTTTACTTAGTTTCTCACCGTAAATTTATATACTATATAGGTACATTCTTCTTACCTTTCTATTTGTGATTTAATTAATTATATCGATATTTTGCAGTGATTTTACTTTTATTTTATGATTTTCCACTGCAATCCTTCCTTTACCTTCGCTTCTCGGTTTTATTTTCTTTTTAATATACTCCTTTTACCCATCTTCCCCTATTTAAATCTCCTTTTTTTGTACACTTCTTTTTAAGTGAGAAGCATTCCTCTTTAAATGGTAGATTCTTTGATTTTCGGAGGGGCGGGTTTTCTATGAAAGATATATACAAAAATTTATATGCTTAGAGCAAGACTACCTGAATAGTTGCGAGAGTGTTAACCAATCATAATTTGCTTTATCTCTAAAAGATAAATGTTACCAGTTCCCTTGACCATTGCGGTTTAACTGCAAATCTATCTTACTGCTGTAAGGGGGCTGAAAAAAGGACTGCCATCTAACAGAACATCTATTGACTTAAACCATCATTCGTGCTTATAAATAGTTTAGCACAAAGGGGGTAAAAAATCGGCTGATGTAGATAAAGGTTTGTCTTTAGAAATCTTGAAATCCAATTCAAGATTTTATCAATGTGCATATATTGTATTGTAATATTTTAATATTTGAAAATACTTGTTAAACTTAAGAATACACAGGGAATTCCGTTCAGCAATGAGGTTGCTTAATTCAGACTTGAGAGAGTTTAGTTTGTTCACAGGGTTGCCAATGAAGAGGTTGGGTATGTAAACACACTCAGAATTAATATTATTAATCAAAGGTTTGAGGTTACAATGATTCATTTTGCTTCAAGTCAGTGGCTTGTAGCTCACGTGGATGGAGAACTCCTTGGAGTTTGATGTCAAAGAATTTACTTGGCGTGGAGCGCGGGTGGCAGCGAGAGCACTCTGTGTGTGACAATCCTGTGCATTTTCTATGAGTGGAGAGTAGGTAGGCCAGAAAGTTGTGAAGTTTCTAGGTGCCGTCATCATGAGGATTTTAGCAGCACTTGGCTGCGCAAACACCTTTTACAATCTTTGACGGTCCATTTATTATGAAATGCTGGGAGTTTTCGACACGTAAGTACTTGATGCTGAATACGTAGAATTTAATTTGTTTAATCATTTTTCATATATTGTTAAATATCTTTTTAATTGGTTTATTCTTTCCAAGTGGATCAACATTTTAGAATATTATTTTTATGTTTATGTAGAAGAATTTTCGAATGAGCAAATGGTGAAGTTGCGCCATTTTTATTATTTTCAACTGAAACTAATAGATAAAAAAAAAATCTTTCTTCCTTATGACCTAATTATAATATTTTATGATTAACCAGATAATTTAATGATGCTTTTAAATCAAAGAGGATTTAATTTAAGCTTTTAAAAAAACTAAAAATTTACAAAATTCCAGTAGTTACTCGTTTAGTCTAAATATTTCTAAATAGTCTAAATATTCCAATATATATTACTAATAGCCTTTGCTAAATTTGAAAAGAACCATTGAGTTTTAACTTTTTCGTCAAAAATATATTTTGCGTTCATAATTATAGCTTATCTAATCTTCTATGAATCCTCTTATAAGAGGGGCGATCAATAAGTTCTGCGAAACGGTAGGGCAAAACAGAAGAGGGGGATGGTTGTTTGTGGGGGTGTTAGGACAAGTTATGACAAGTCAGGACCTGCAGCTGCACGCTCCTGTCTCGTCTATTTAAGAAGCAGTAGCTGATCGCAGATTGTCAGTCACAAATTTTTCAACAATGGAGAAGATTGAGCACCGCGCAGTGATTAAATTTTTAACCAAGGAAGACAAGAATGCAAAAGAGATACATGAAAGCATAGTTGCAGTGTACACCGACACTGCCCCTTCCTATGCAACCATTGCTCTCTGAAATAGTGAGTTCGCCATGGTCGTGAGTCCCTTGAAGATGACCCCCGTCCAGAACGCCCGTCAGACGTGAGCAACGAGGATAATGTGGCGGGTGTGGAGAGGATGATTCTCGAAAATCGACGGGTGAAGGTCAAATAAATGGAGCGATAACTTGGAATATCCCTCTCAAGTGTTAGCAACATCATCATGACAATTTGGCTATGACCAAGGTCTCTGCTTGTTGGGTCCCTGGAAACCTCACAAAACTTCACGCCCCATGATCGACTTCAACGTCGTCAAAGTCCACAAGGCTAGAGTTGCACATGCTGCCCTGCGGGAGTGCGGATTTGAGGAGATCAACCATCCCCCCTACAATCCCAATCTGGCCCCTAGCGACTACTTTTTATTCAGCCAGCTCAAGATTGCTCTGCGTGGATGCCGGTTTTGGGATGATGAAGATTTCCAGCTCACCCTCCAGGAGTGGATTGAACAGCAGTCGGGAGATTTCTGGTTGTCGGGAATTCGAAGGCTCAGGGACAAGTGGAGCAAGTGCATTGAAGTTGAGGGTAGTCATCTTGATAAATAATAAAACAATTTTCCTCATATCTCGTTTCCTTATATACGAATTGCAAAACTTATTGATCACTCTCGTATCTTATTTCATCTACGATGTGTGAATATTTATTGATTTCTCTTGTATTCCTCATGTGTTCAAATACATTTTTAATGACGGTACAAACAAGGGCATTGAGTTATTTACATTAAAATAACTTTTCCCACGATAAATATTTTAAAGGATTACACTGAATTATTCTGAATAAAAATTAATATATGTAATGATGGAAGTGAGACATATAATTCTTAAATCTATTCCATGCTTTTTACATTATTTCTAGGATAAATTAAATTTAAAACATTTCTTGGTGGTATCTAAAAGATTTGAGCTAAAACTTACAGGATTTATGGGTTTAAAAATATTAGAAAAGACAATTAGTTACAGCGATTATGCCAGTCATTAAAACCTTCCAAGCTCAAACTTCTGAAGATCAGCACCGTATTTTTAGTGTTACACAAGTACTTATAGTCCTTTTAGGCATTCCTGTGGAAGATATTGATTCACTTTAGCGTGGAAAGTATATATTTCTAAGATATTATACCATAAAGGGTTTAAATTTGACATTGAAATACGGCCAGGCTTGTTTTTTTTTAATGTGAAAATAAACCATTATTTTCCCCCATTGGCAACCCTTAGTTTGGCATTATTTCGAACATTGGCAATCCTGGAGGCAAGCAGTTAAATGAGTGCGATTTATGCGATCTCGGTTTTGTTTTTCTTCAATGCTCTATTTGCGACAGAAGTGGAAAAGAAACGAAGCTCGAGTATAAGAGTAAACGTTGGAGATGGTTTAGCTTATGTCGTGAGGTGATTATTTATTTGTTAATTTAAGAGGACGATATTGCCATCAACATTTAGTAATCACCTTTTGCATTCAAATCTGTTGTTTAACCTTTTGAATTGGGAATATTATGAGGGGATTTCAAATTTGGGGGAGCTATGGGTGGCGAAGCCTCCCCTTTCGAAAATAACTAAAAAATGTTAATTATTGGCCGAAATAGCCTAGAGTAGGCGGCGCATAGTATTTATTATTTTGATAAGCGTTCAGACCCAATCGCATTAATTGTAGCCCAGAAATAGTGACTCATAAACAGAAATATTGCCCAAACGCATATACGAATAATCTATAAATATTAAGTTCGTAAAAACAGTAATAATGGTGGTTGTCTGCATATTAGTCATCATTTAAGGATTAGTTTTTACCCGGAAAGTAGTTATTTTGAAGATAGTATCGCTGCAAATAGAGTTTAACTCAGAGTGCTAGTGTCTTAAAAATAAGTCCTTTCCGCGCCTTACCGAATATGTAAGGCTAATTAGAATACCTAAAAAATCCAGTAGTATTGTTTTAATTACCAAAAACACGGCGTAGATCTTTAAACTTTCACCTCTTTTGAATATACACGTATATATCTTTGTTAATGAGAAATTCCGGAATTAAAAGTGTCATTTCCGAGGTATTCATAACAAAAATAAATTATAAATGTCTTTCGATCCCAAAACTTGGCATTTATAAGTAAGACACTGAATTTATAAATTTGCCCATAATAAATATACTGTTGCCTATTAATAATTTTGGAAAAGAATTGAGAAAATAGAAAATAATTTAGGCTTTAATTTTATTCAAGTCAAGATAGAAAAATTATAAAACCTATCAATCTAAATAAAATATAGAATATAATTTTTTAAGAAAATCTTCCAAAACTTCACCTATTGAATGAAAATTTCTAGAATTTAGTAGAATTCTATGAAATGTCAAGAATGTCACAAAACTTGGCAGCGCACACTTCTTGAAGCTTCTAAAACATTATGAAATATTACTTCAGAAAATATTTATAAAGGAATTCAAATATATCCTATCATTTCAACTATAGCTACCTTTGTGAACGTATCAAAGTAGAAGAGGCATCAAGAGGCTGCATGCATTCTTATATATAAGTATACAGTTTATCAAAACAAAAGAAAAATGTTTGGTGTCTATGAGAAGATGTGAAGCTTACATATTATACTTTGCCATGTGAGTTGGGAACAATAGCAAATCTGAGGGCAAATTCCTGCACATCTTTCACTTATTATGGTCTTTTAAAAAACATTTGAAAGCGTTCTGAAGTACAATAACGATTATTGGAGAGGAGAAACTCTGGGAGCCGTGTACTATGTCATTTGAAACAAAGATTGAGTTCTTCGTCACAAATGATGTCATGTAGGTTTGGTGTAAAAGTGATAAGACTAGTCTAATAACATCACTTTTCAAACTGTAATATATAAATATGGATCTATTATATTCTGGGGATTTTCTGTGCAATAGGCGTTAGTAATCTTAATTGAATAAACAGAATGATGAGAAAATATATTAAAGAAAGAAAATAGAAGCTTTTCTTGAGATTTCTGCTATGAAGATTGATTTTTAATGAAGATAAGCCTTTCTACACTGCAACAACCAGGAAAACACATCAGGTATCGTTTCTTCCTTTTTGGAACAAAGCAAAAAAGGTGTATTGGAATGGCAATCACAGTCGCAAGACTTCACCGTATAATAAATATTTGGCCTAAAATGAAGGTCTGCAAGTTACCTACATAATTATAGATGACTTGGAAAATGTAGCAGAGACGAGTGAAACGAAATTCCATTAAATATTTTGTAACAATTCAGAACGGTAATAATTATTAACGGAGTGGCATAGAAAACCGTGGCATAATCGCAAAATTTAAAATTTTGAAGATAAAACACCGGGCTATCAATGACCACCAAATTAATATAAATACTAAAATTCTGTTATATTCATTCCAGAAATGTTAATAGAAAAATGGCAGAATCAATTTTAATAAATATACAAGAGGGCTTGATCGAAAGTTTCAAGAGCCAATGCAACCATCGGAGTCCCTGAGTATCTATGTATTTTATTTCTTTCTCTGCCTCATGAATTTAAGTCAATGGTCGCTCAAAAAACTTCACTTGTTAAAAGTCTATCTTTTCTCTGCAATCTCTTAACTTATATATATAATGAAAGTTATTGGTTTTTATTCTAAATATGCCAAAGTCGAATAATTGTAATCTTAAATTTTTAGAAATTTTTATGTCTCTCCTTCAGTTTCTTTAAGAGCCTATCCCATCTCTATGTTTGAGTCTTCTCCAAGCACCTTGATATCAACTAATAATCTTCAATTCATGCTTTTGTATTCCAAATATTTTTCCCTGGATTTGAAAAAACTTTAATCGTATTAACGCCTTGAAATTTCAAGTTTACTATTGAAAATATATAATTAATTTGTGGGTACTTAAAGGAATTGATAGTTAATATGTAATTAATGGATCGGAATTTAACAAAAATTGATATAGAATCATATTTGTCCGAAGAAATTATGTACTTAATGATTATATTCTTTTAACAGATGAATTATTGTTTTTTACCAATGTTTCAAGTATTACTTAATGCATATACCACAAAAATAAAAAGAAGTGACTTGCAAATCGAAAAATACACAATGTACTAAATTTCAATAGCAGTCATTTAAACTTGTAGAGGACGCAATTCCTTATATTCTTAAACGTTGTTAAATTTTAACGTCATAAATCATTTTCTTTTCGGTTCATTATTGTGACTTCAACACATATTTTTCAAGTATGTATATATATCTAAGTGCACAAAACATCAAACCCAATTTTGACCTCTTTGGTATCATGGTAAGTATATCTCGATCGTTGTTTCACATATAATATTTAATTTAATCCCTCAGAATTGATGAAAAATGGGCGCGTTTCCAGTTTGATTTTATGTAAAAACTCCTCGCTTGTACAGAATTAATTCCTGAACAC
The DNA here is from genome assembly GCA_963969495.1 of Ceratothoa steindachneri. Taxonomy (NCBI): domain Eukaryota; kingdom Metazoa; phylum Arthropoda; class Malacostraca; order Isopoda; family Cymothoidae; genus Ceratothoa; species Ceratothoa steindachneri. Next base: position 193,365,776 of record OZ018323.1, on the reverse strand, counting down.
AAGTCAAGCGCTAAATTACTGGAAACAGTAATTTACCGGATATTTTTCATTATTAAATACTCCAACTACAATCCTTTGCATAATATGACTAAATTAGCAAGCTTACCCTATCTGCACGTACATTAGTTGAATAGGTTTTATGAAATATAATGAACACGTTTTCGAATCTTTTTTAACGAATTATCGCTTTTATGTATGTGACACAATTTGACCATTATTTCTTTTTCGGGATGAGATTTTGAAACAAGTGAGCCTCAAAATCATGTTTTTTATTAGCTGATTAAAAATGTAAGACAGAGCTTTCATTTACCAACACGAAATTATTTGATAGGGAGTGCACCTAGGTGTTGTATAATTTTTCAAAGGATGCAAAGCAGATAACAATTCAATATTGCCACAAAGTAGTGTGTATTTTTGTATGAACTATCAACATTTTAATAGTTTCGGCCACAACTGATGGATACGTTCATGTGGTTACATTCTATTTTCCTTACCTATTTACTGATCTTTTCTGCCAAATCTTCTCCTATATTGATTAAAGGAAACAAAATTTGAGTAAGTATATTGAAGCTGGATATAGGATATTTATGAAAATATTTAACATAATTCTTCATTTAAATACTAAATTTTAAACGCATTGAATATATTTGTGAATGTTTAGCATTATCGTGGTATGAAATTACATAATATCAATACCATATTATATCTTTCAGGAAGGGACCAATAACTTGAAAGCGAACCGACAAAAGGGACGGAAAACCAGGAGTTTAGACGAGCTGAGTGGCGAAAGAGGCAACGAGGTCAGGTAAATTATGGACAATGGCAAAGCTCAAGGTCGTTTAAAGAGGCATTTACAAAAATATAATTTTATTTACACGAAAATAATGAGAGAATTGATGGATAAAATTACCTCAGAGAATTAACGGGCAGATCCTTTCCTGGCGGAATCAAGAGCGGTAGAATTCGCTATTCATATGAACAGCGGCTAAAAATTTGGAATTTAACGTAGAATAGTCCAAAGTTGCTTCTAGGTAGGGATATGAAGATATTCCTTAAATTCGCATTTAAGAGAGGAAATAACCGAGCGACGCCATTATTTTCGAGGTCCCATCTATTGATCTGAAAGAGTCTCTCAAAATGGGCCAAAAATGACTCAAAGTCCTCTCCATCATTGAAAGCGGGAAGGTGAACTGAAGGAGTTTAGGGAATTTCAGCCCGGGAACCGATGGACTCAGAATCCATTTGATTTTGGCTCATTTCCAGCTCATGCTGCTTAATTTGTTCACGTTCTTCCATCTCCATCTTTAGTTTGTTCTTCTCCATTTTGTTCTTCTCCAACTCGATTTTGTTCTTCTCCATCTCCGTTTTCAGTTTGTTCACCTCTATCTTCAGATGGTTCTCCTCCATCTCCATTTTTAGTTTGTTCTTCTCCATCTCCAATTCCCTTTGTGTGCCCGTTCGTTCCTCTCTTCTTCCTGTACGTAATTCAGCAGGTCTTTGCCTGAAAGACCTAACATTTGACCCTGACTATTGAATTTTTCGAAGTATGAAATATTGATACGCGAACGAGCTAGGACACTACCCACGCGAAACGAATACTTGTTAATTCGTGAAGGCCTTGATCACAAAAAAAATAAAGAAACAGCTACCTACCTCTGCTGTTTCTAAGCGGGAAAAAAATTTAAATTGTTCTACGTGAATTAGGACACCAAAGACCTTAACTCAATTGGATTAATAACCAGGAGAGTCTACAAAATTCGAACACAATAAAAAACAATTAATTACCAGGGGTCCAACACAAAATCTAAATAGATTACATTCCACTGCTCTTCAAATAACTTGAACTTGCCTTTTGCCAGTACAATGCAAAAATTAAATTAAAAGGGATGTACGTGATTAACAAGTGAACTTCTAATGTCGAAATTAAAATGACAGGGGTTCGTAAAAACCCCAACACACTTGACACCAGATTTATATAATACGTATTTTAATATATATATATATATATATATATATATATATATATATGTCGTGGTATGAAATTACATTATATCAATACCATATTATATCTTTCATGGAGGGACCAATAACTTCAAAGCAAACCGACAAAAGGGACCGAAAACCAGGGGTTCAGTCAGGCTGAGTAGCGAGAGAGTGCCACGAGGTCAGGTAAATATATGAACAGTAGCAAAGCTCAAGGTTATATAAAGAGGCATTACAAAAATATAATTTTATTTACACAAAAATAATGAGAGAATTGATGGATAAAATTACCTCAGAGAATTAACGGGCAAAATCACATCAGTAAATGAAAGGGGAATTTGTAGTTATAAATCAGGCTATGAAGTTAGAACTTAAGGTATTTACAAAGTAGAATATTCAAATTAAGGGGGGGGGATTAACTCAATTGGTTTACTAAAAGCTAGAGAGGGGTGGGATTACGGATGTCTTCTGCACTTGAGGTGAGGACGCTCGGACTTCAAAGCAGGAGTTTGGAGTGATAACGGTTCCCCAAAAGCATGAAGGGGAGGTAACTTCCGGTCCAGGGAAGAGTATTTCGGCTACCCGAAATGAGGAGGGCTTCGACAGGATTTGATGAAAGAAGTCGGGAAAATCTCTCGGGGCGATCGTTCAGTGGAACTACCTCCTGGCTGGGGCTAATTCCAAATACACAAAATAGTCCAGCTGTCACTTTGCTTTGTTGCTAGCAGTTGACTTGGAACCATGGGGCAATCTCTGGGTTCTGGGCGAGACTCCTCAACTCTGTGTCTTCTCATGGGAGTCGAACACTATTTATGTCCGAGGCTCTCCCCTAGGGGGGTTAGCGGAAAACAGCTATACTCTCTAATGGCCTTGAATCTTCTTGCAGAGGCCATTCTAGTCCGCGTAAAGGTGAATCGTTGGGGATGCGGTTCGACGCTACCGCTTTTGGAAGGGCGGGGGGTGGGGTAGGCTTACCCATTTAGGCCTAACCGGGCCTTCTGCAGCGCGTGAAAGTTCCGTATCCTCGAGATATTCCACGCGGGGTTCACTCACAAGCATATTAGTGGAAAGATTACAGTAAAATAGATTTTACTAAAAACATGAACACATTTCTATTATTGAACATAATTTTGAAAGGAGCTGGCTCACCTGAGGTCTGAGCGTTCATCAAAATATATGAAAGGAAAATTTTTGCTCTGCCACACATAAAGATTAAGGAATATAAATATTTCCTTGGCATTTCTTGTTATTTGCTCTTACTTCTATTTTTCTGAATCAGTTTTTTTTGTTTTTGTCTATCCTAGTCAGAATATGTCACGTAAGAGGCTAATAGATGAGTTATCCTTGATAGAATATATTCTCACCACACAAGTAAAATCTAAAGGATGTGTCTCAGATAGAGAAGATGAACCAAACACTTCCACCAAACACATGTGATAATAAATTTGTCTGGATCAAAGAGTTTCGTCGCAGATACTCTCTAATGAGCTTCACTACATTTATTGTTATTAAACTAATGAATGAATGATCATAACAAACCATTATATTTAGAACTATATAATGATGCCATCCTAGATCCTAGTATATATATATATATATATATATATATATATATATATATATGTAGCGAGGGATTATATCCTTTTATTCTTTCGTCTCCACTTAAAAAATAGTGTCATGAATACTAAATATAAATAATTTCTTGATTGTGGAAAATATAAAGTGCTATAAAATGTAAAATGCTAAGAATGCTGCTGAATAGATTAAAGTGAAACTTATTGCGACTTAAAACAAAATAATAATAATTCCTATGATAAGGTATCTCTTAGGAGGCTCAAAATCTTTTCTTTTTTCTTAAAATCTTTGGTCATATCTGCAAGTGAATAATCTAGAAATTTAATAAGTAAAATTAGGGAAAAATATTAAAAGTAAATTATTGTTATTTCAAATATTATATGTACCGTGCAGGCAAATTATATTTTACAAATGAACAAATATTATGTGTGATCTAATATTAAGTAGAACCCTTTCTATTTTAATGCAACATACATCGTTCCCTATATTATCCTCTTTCCATCATCCTACATTAATTTTACCTGATAACAACCAGTTTGTGGCGTGGATATGATGGCATTATAGCTAATTAGCACAGAATATAAGTTTTAAAAGCCATTGTCTGGATGATGGGATAAAATGCTCGGGTAAACGAGATCCCCTGTCATATACTTATATAACTTTTGGGTAATCTCAATATATATACAATTAAAATCCTAAAAATGAGCATGTAGAAAGTTTGGACACATTAATGAAATTGCTGCAAACACCTTAACGCTGCAATGATGGAATAATGAAAGATTTCTTGAGAAAAAGTGTTCATTTTTATATTCATTTCACTAAACGAGATAGTGTTTAGCATTTTTTGATAGACCATAGATGTGATGAGGATTTAAATTTATTAGAAGCTATAATCTCTGAGTATTAAGTTATCGTCATCTAACTCTTACTGAAAAGCTAAAATCAACATTTGGTAATTTTAAAGCAGAGGCACTAATAATAAATAAAAGATCCCACAGACTCTGTCAATTTAATCATTCCTAAATAAAATTCTATTTAAATTCATGAGGTAATTCCCTAAAATATTCATCTGTTTTGTAATTAATTATAAAAAATATAATTTTTAAAAGACCAAATAGTTTCATCAATATTCGCCCCCCAATTTCTACTTCGCTTGCGATTATTTGATTTTGCAATGGGATATAATCCTCAAAAATGACGGAAAGAATCAAAATGGATTCTGAAGAACAAATCAAGGTTCTAAAAAAATCAATTTTAACAAATCATCGAAGCCATTTTGTCTAATTTATGAAAAGTCTGGCTGCATATTTTAACGAGAAATCAAGGGTTTTGCATTCTTAAGGATCTCTTTGTATAAATCATTAACGGCTACTCTCTTATATATAAGACGCTTGCGGCTTTGACAAGATTGAGGCGTTTAGCAGATGTTTTCATATCAAATGATTTAATGAGATTTTAACTAAAGGAAGTTATATGTCTATAGATAAACGTTTATGATTTGTTTACCTAATTTAGATTTGCGAAATTTAAATCTCAAGTCATATATTCTTTATAAGCTACTTATGATTTTGAATTCAGCCTTTCCATTTTGTGCCAAATTTCAACAGCTTTCATATAATTCCATTTCTTATCTAAGTAAGCGCCCCGTCCGGCCCCAGCTTAGCCTCTTCTCCTTTCAAACAGCCTGTATTTCTCCCCTACTTCCTCACTTCCCCTACAACTTCTTCCACAACTTTCTCTGGTCGACATCTATTTTCACAGGGTAGATGCTGACCATCTACTCAGCCAATTATTCCGGATCGGGGCTGAACAGGCAGGGGACAATGTTCCCTAACCCTTGAGCTCTAGTTTGGGATGGTGGGTTTTTAACAATCTGCTTCATCCCCACCCATACCTTCCTCACATCCCTTTTCCTTCTTTCTACACTATCTATTTTTTTACTCACCTTCTAAGGTGAAGCCGCCATGCCAAAGGGCTGCCAGGTCACCAGGTGGGAGGGGTGGCCTAGAATGGCGGCACCTGGCTCTACCAGCCACGTTCACACCCTTTGCAGGGTGGGCTACTGCCAGGGGTGACGATCGTCAGCATCCCGTAAAAAAATAGGGTCACCATCCCTAATGATGTAAAACCCCAAAAGAAAACTCTTCCCCTTTCCCCTCACGATAAACGGAGTTGCCTTCTGGCAGCTCTACCCAAAAAATGGAGGTCCCCCCTTTGCTCACGCAGGGGACCCTCCAAATCTCTAAGCGAAAAGGAGGCTTACTTTTCTCCTTTGCCCAAGGTTTTAGGGGACTCACCCTCACCCCTTGTCTGGAGGTGCCTTCGAGTAACTCCCTTATTTCAGCGGTAGTCTTCTTTTTACTTTCCAAGGGGACTGGCATGTGTTTCAAATGCGCAGATCCGCACCCCGCTTCTTCGAATCAATGTGGTGCGTATCTCCTTGAGAAGGAAATCTTGGCCGTTCAGGCACAGGATCGTTTCTCATTTCGCGAGGCTAAATAATTGGTTCTGGCGCGCCCGGCCCTACCTGGGACGTCCTATGCCTCAATGTTAAAAAAGACGCCCTCTGCTCGTGGCCCCTCCAGCCCTACTTGTAAGGTCGTCTCCGAACGTAATCGGAACTCTTGCTTCGTGCGCGGACACCGCCCATGGTTCGGGCGATGTCCCATACGCCATGATTCGACATCTGGGTGAGCGAAGCATGCCCTTTCCGTTAGGTTTGTTCAACAGGATCTGAGTGGACGGTCTCCTCCTGAATTCCTGGCGAATCGCTACTGTGCTCGCCTTTCGTAAACTGGGAACAGATCACTCTACTCCGGCCGGTTTCCGCCCAATCTCTCTAACCTCTTGCGTGTGCAAGGTGATGTAGAAATTGATAAGTGTTAGATTAGTCTTTTTCTTGGAAATCGGAGACTATCTGTCTTCTTCACAGTGCGAATTCCACAAGTTCCACTCCAGGTGAAATGCTCTGCTCTGACATAAAAATATCGTCTGCAACGCCTTTCTTTGTAGACAGCTCTACGCCATGGTGTCTTTCGATCTAGAGAAGGCCTATGATACCACATGGCGATACGATATCATGAAGAGAATCCACACGCTGTAGGAGAGGGGACGCCTCCCAATCTTTATATCTTAATTTTTGCGAGATCGTCGATTCCGCGTACGGATCGGGGAAGCCTTCTCCGGCCGAATGGAGCAGCAAGAAGGTGTCCCGCAGAAAAGTTTCCTCAGTGTCACACTCTTTGCCGTGAGCATCAACGGAATGACCTCGTTGCTGCTGGAAGATGTTCTCGCTACGCTTTACGTGGATTAAGTGTTGATCTCTTTTGGAGTGGAGCAGATGCCAACTCTGGAGCGTCGACTACAACATGCATTGAACCACACGTCTCTTGCTATGCCGAAGCGTACAGGTTTCAGTTTTCTTTGGCCAAGACTACTAAGGTGGTGAACTTCTGGTGCCATCCACGGCTCCACCCTGACCTGGACTTGTTTTTAATGGGGTACGCCCGAAAGTATTTGAATAGCACCCTTTTCTTGGCCTTGTATTTGACCTCACCTGAGCGGCTCATATTAGTAGCCTGAGGGTCTCTTTTACCCGCGCTATGGATATTCTCCGTTCCGTGACGGTCAGCGCTTTGGGCGCTGATAGGGATACTGCTTTATATTATAGCGATTCTTTGTTCGTTTGAAGCTCGAATCTGGATGCGAATTTTATGCATCTGCAACCGAGCGTATATGCTGGAAGGTGGACTCGATTCACGTTACCGGCCTTTCCCTTGTGACCGGTGCCTTCCGCACCTCCTCCCGTTGAGAGCCTACTTGTTGATACTGGGGAGATGCCACTCGCTCTACGCCGTGCACAGTACATTATTGGCCAGTTCAAGTGAGCTCGGCGCCTCTCTCAGTCGCCAACCGCATTTACTGCATCCGCAGCTGATTTTGACAGTGCCTCTACCACCGAGAGATGCCAGTTCTACCCTAAGCCCTTTGGGTTTAGGGCTAGAAAACTCCTTTTAGAGCTATGTATAGCTTTCAGGCCAATGGTGCCCCTGGTTCTGCCTAGGACGCCACCTTTAGCTATTTGTCGCCACGCCTCTGTATCCAATGCTTCTATATCCCCGGGAGTATTGCGTTTGACCTTTATAGAGCACACTTCGTGTGACGCTAGAACCGTGCCATTGTATAAGGACTGCTTACACGCAGTATCCCCTCTGTTTGAAGTCAGCGGGGCACTGCCAGGCGCTGCGTCTTTCTTCACTGCCGAGCTGGTGGCAATACACCACTCGATACGGGAGATTACCCGACCTGCCTGGTTCGGATACCGGATTGGGATTTATAACGACTCACAAATCGCCCTGAGCGCTATCGGGGCATTGGAATATCCTCATCTCCTGGTTCGTGATATCCCTGACTCTACGGTTTTTGCGAGCCGGGCGGATGTCGATATTATCTCCTGCTGGGTTCCTGGACATGTAGGAAGTGCTGGGAATGAGCGCGCCGATGAGAGCGCCAAAGAGTCCGTGGGGACTGGGTGACTGAACCAGCGTTTTGCTCTTTCTCACACCGACTACAAGACAGGAGTACGGGCAGCTCTTCGGACTGCTTGTGAAAGAACATCGGAACGGTCGAAAGTAACGTAAAGTTGCCTGCTTTGTGGTCCGACTGTTCTGATGGACCTACCCCCGATGCCGCAAGGACTTCAAGTTGCTTTCTGTCGTTTGTGAATTTGACACACTCGCAGGACCACCGCCATTTAATGGAGCGTTTGCCAGCGCTCTACTGTAAAGATACGTTGTCCCTAAGACTCTTCGGCACATTCTTGTTGAATGTCTCACTCTGGGGAATCTTTGCTCACGTTACCTGTCCCGGTACCGGGATGGGTAGGGTCGCTACCGCCTGTCTTTTGTACTCTTGCTGAGTTCGTGCGCATTGCCCGGTGGACTTATAGAATTTTTGGGGGGAGACAGGCCTTTTTTCCTTTATTTAACTAGTTGGTAGGGAGTTTTTGCTATTTTAATAGGTCGCACGTTCCTGCGCCCGGGGAAGGCGCACCTCCCCCGACGCCATAGCTTACTTCCTGCTTATTGCCTTTTTTCTTTTTTTTCTTTTTATTTATGTTTTTTTATTTTGTTTTTTTTTTGCATCCTCTTTTAAAGATTCCTAATATTAGGCAGTGTTGAATACCGCGACTGATGCTTAAGTAGGGGGTCGCTAGATGAGCTCTTAAAAAAAATCTTATCTAAGTATTTTATTGACATATTATGTTAAAATTATGCTTGATCCAACTGTTCTGGCAAAGACTCTTTTTTTTTGTCTAAACAGCGATTATATTCATCATAATGCATACTAGTACATATAAAGCCCCAAAAAATCAAATATGTAACATAAAAATATGTCTTACTACCAGTCTAATCTGAACACTATCCATTACATACAATTATAAATATGGAACGATGCAATTTAGAAACCCGATGATATAAAAATACTCAAAATTTCCTATTATGCGAATAATTTGCGCTTGTAGCTCCTGCGTTTGAAGACATGTCAGGATCAACTAGTATGATAATGCAGCAGTACTACGTCTTCTTATATATCTGTTCCAATGACCTTGAGAACGCTCTTAAGTCGTCACGAATACAAGATATATGCTCTCTCTCTCTCTTATCACTTACAGCTCTAGGGCTCTCGCGTAAATCATCAAAATGACTATTGAGAAAAGGAAGATTGAGACACGTCTCGCATCAAATATCACGAATAGCAATAAGGATTCTAGCAACAATATCATCATATTTATTGGGCTTTTATGAGGAACAAAGTTTTGTATATCCACCATCAATGGTAGCCATGCTGTCATTTCTTTGTCATTCATCCTTTCGACAAATTACACATCATATGCAAGGGCGCAAATTAAGAGTCACCATAAAAGTCCGCTTTGATTTTCTCAAAACTCCGAGCAGAAAAGGCACAAACTATTAGCTAAAATCATTGTGGGGGAATTCCACGTGGAATTTCTTGACCAGCACGGAAGTGATGTTTATGCGCTGGAGAAGGTTCTAGAATTTGGTTAGGCTTTAATTGGTAAGCCTTACTCCCCCCCCCATCCACAAGCGGTAGCCTCGAACCACGTCCACCTCAGGCCACCGTTTCGCGAGTTATAATCGCCCCGACGTGAAGATTTGAGGCCATTTGAGAGTAGCGCTGTTTCCCCCACCCCTGCGGGGGGAGCCTCGGATTATAGGGCTTGTCTTCCATGTGGGAGACACAGAGATGACGAGTCCCGCCAGTACCAAGAAGCATTTCCCTAGTTGCGAGTCAGGTGCTAACAAAAAGGGCAAAGTGACGGCTGAACTTTTCGTGCGTTGGAATTAGCCCAGCCAATGAGGTAATTCTATTTGACGATCGCCACCGAGCAATTTTTCCGACTCCAGTCATCAACACCTGTCGAAGCCCTTCTCGTTCCCTCTCGTTTTCGGGTGGCCGAAATGCACTTCCATAGACCGGAAGTTACCCCCCTCCCCCTTTGAAGAACCGTCATCACGTCAACTTCCCGCTCAGAAGCTCTTAGCGCCCGCACCCTAACGTTTATTGCCTGCAGAAGACATCCGTGAAGCCTTATCTTGACGCCTCACCCAGAACTCTCTTTAAGCCAACCACCCCTCTCTTCCTTTAGCAACCTATTTGAGTCAATCCTCCCCATATAAATAGTCTCCTTTTTTAACGTATAATTTTGTACATGCCTCTTTAAATAACCTTGAGCTTTGCGATTGCCCAAATTTTACCTGACCTCGTTGCACTCTTTCTCTCTGTTCTGCTCGTCGAAACTTGTGGCCTTCCATCCCTTGGCGGTTCGCTTTAAGTTATTGGTCCCTCCACTATATATATATAATATGGTATTGATATAATGTCATGTCATACCACGACAATCATTTCATGTCAGTACTCGATGCCTTTACAATCTGCTTCATCAAGTCAAGCATAAGATATAATGTGGCGATCATCATTTTTTCTGAATAGGCGATCGGGTTATTCACAAAGTTTGTGTATGCCTGCTTCCAGAGTTTAATAGAAATGTTTGTCTTGAGATCGACTGTACCATATGCAGCGCTACAATGGGATTTAGTCAAATATTTCTGTTGACCAAAGATAAGTGGCCATTTTCAGCTCCGCACAATTGATCTTATTTGTGGTTTTGATATTTAAGTAGGGCAATGACCATTTTTATTTGGTCACATTTTTTTCGCAAATGCTCCTAGTTATCAACTGGACTTGAGCAAAAATATTGCCACTATACAACAGAACATAATTGAGACTGCATTCAAAACTATCCCAAAACAATCTCTTTTCTGAATGATTATACAAGTTAAACCTTGACAGTGCTAAAACACCTGAATAATCGAGCACTAAGCAAATTGTTAATCTTCTGCAAAAGAATCACAAAGATCTGGCTGGTCCCCTATTCTGAATTATGAGAAAATTTCATTGTCACAGGGAGGTATTTTTCATGGTCTGCAATAACTACCCTGCTTTCTCGGAAAGTGCTAGGATATTCAGTTCACTCTGAGTAAAACACTGAAGGGCTGATGACTGTTTCGGTTTACATGACAAGTCTTCTAAATCTGAGACAACGTCTTGAAACTCTTGATCAGATTTACTGCTTCCATCTTCAAAGCAGGTATAGCCATCAAAAACTGATACTGGAATTTCTCTGAATGCAGATATAGTTTTCTGATTTCTTGTGTAAAAACTTTAGTGTTGACCATACAAAAATAACGGGATATTATGTGATATAAGGGCAAACGCCAAACAATGAGGACGCCGATTAAGAGACTTTAAATTTTCTGGCTGTCCACTCACGAAGACTTTTCTAGCAATTATGAGACAAGGTCATTGAAGCATCACTTCTTGTCTTAATAAACAATAAGATCGTTGAAACAGGCCTTAAAACATATTCAAAACCTTGTTATATTATGCTTTGAAGAACAATTGTGTAGCAGACACAGATGTAAAAGAATTCTATAAGATCATTTATGCATTTTTATATCTACTAAATGAAGCCATTATTAGATCATAATCGTAATAGGAATAGAGTTATTTGCATACGTTTAATATTGTATGAAAACTCTAGTATCCAAATAAGAACAGATTTTATATATGAAATTAGAATCAATTGAAAAATCCTATGAAACAAAAAAAGGAAAAAAAGTTAGAGGTGTTGTCTTTAGTTCCCTAGAGATCCCGTTTGCTATATCGTCTTTACTCTATAGCTGCATATTTCATTGTTTCAATAATACTGGAGATGGGAATTTGTTTGTAATTTATACTCTAGAGATGGAGATTAATTTGTCATCTTACTCTACTAGTTAGAAAGTTGTCATTATTACTAGAATGATCGATATTTCTTTCTCCCTGTCACTATATAGGAAAAAGTATCTTTCTCTTTATTAATCAAAGAGTTTTCTGCATCTTTATACTAATTACTTACGATATGAAGGTTTAAATCTCCTTATTACCCTAGAGATGGATATTTATTTATCCTCAGTAAACCTAGTATTTCGTTTATAATATTTCCATTAGTAGAAAGATTGCTTTTTTCTGCCTTTTCGCTCTAGAGTAGATTTAATTTTTCTCACAACTGTGCAATATAGGCTTTTTCCTTTTTATTTCAATAATAGTTGTTTCCTCTTTCGCTTTTAAATAATATTATGAACGATTCAACTTTACGCCTCATTTTTAAACTATATCAATAAAGTTAAATGTGCACGGGATTGGTAACAGCGTACCCCCCAAAAATCAAAGTCTGGCTCAAAACCTGTAAGAAGAGAGTTGTTTTCAATGAATCTGTTTTTACAACATTTCCCTTTTTAATATAGATAAACGATCATAAAAAATAATTTATTGTGAAAATTTCAAAATTTGCTGAAGAAAAGAAACTTGATACTGTAGCAAAATATCAGGCTTACTGTGATAACTTGCAAAATGACTCGGAAATACTAATAAAATCCGAAAATATGGTATATGCAATTTAAATTGAATAAGTGCAAGATCATAAAATACCTCGTGATAATATCCGCAAAGATTACAACATTGATAATTAAATTTCTAATATATAGATAAAACACTGAACAATTCCTTGTAGCGTTCCATAAGGAGAATAAGTTTCAATGATACATAACAAGACATTTTCAGTTTAAATCGATAGATTCTTTTCTTGCGTTATAAAAAACTTGTAATTCATTATTTAAAGTATGCTTGGAAATTCTGGGCTTCTTACATACAACATAACATTGCCCTATTGGAACCCTTCCAATGTAGAACGACGATATTATATTCTCAACTTAGCAGTAGATTATTTGAAGAAAGACTGAAGCATCTAAATATATTTCTCCAGTAAAATTCGAATCTGGACGTCTACCTTATTCACTTCTTTAAATACTTAACATTTTTTTTAAATTATAAATTATAAAACATTATTAAGCTATGTAGTCAACCGATGTGAAGTATAATTAGGATTTTAAGCTGAAAAACCTAAAGATTCAATATAGTTCTAAAACAAAAAATTTTCCCTATAAAATGACATTCACTTCTAATGGGTTGTTTATAATGTCCTTGAAATAATTAAATTTAATATATTTTATTATATAATCGATAAATAAAACTTTAAATCTGTTCTTTAGCAATTATCGTTTCAAAACTACGTTATCAAAAACTCAAAGTCTATCTCTCTGTTTTAAACTTTGACGTATAATACGCAGCAACCGTCAACAACCAGAAGGTTGAAAAATCTTTCAGTGCCATAATTAGTTAGAGTCCTACCCGGAAGTATGATTTAGGGGGATTCTTCAAAGGATTACTAAAACCCAAAACCTACGTGCTTAAAAAGTACAGAATTAAATACTGAACCTATACAATAGATATGATTCCATCCACACACCCTAAAAATCAATAGCATACATGGACCTAAAATGTCCGTTCAATAAGAGACCAGTTTCGGAAAAGATGAACAATATTAGAACGTATATACGACAAAAGTAACCACCTCCCGCTCCTTCGTTGCCACAGAAAGGGCAGCCATGAGAAAACAAAAACAACCCTGCGCTTGTGAAGCCTGCTTTTATGGACCGAACAGAGGTATGTTTCTTCAGGTTGACGGAGTTACTTTGTTTTCCGCTCTGGTAGTTTAGTTGACTAAATTTTAAATGAGAGGCGTTGAAGAAAAGCCTTTCTCACGATTATCCAAGCCACATATCTACTAAAGATAATTTTTGTTACCCCCCAAAAAATATATATGCTGAAGAAAGAATTTAATGTATTGCTTAGTAAAATTCACTATTGTTCATAGCCTAAGATAACCAATAAGCATTTTAGACACCTTAACTTCAAACCTAATTGGCACGATAACCACCTTAGTATATGTAAAAGCCGCCCATCGCTGCCTTTGAAGGAATGCATAAGCTCAAGGCTTTAGACGCTATAAGAAGAGTCTAATTACATCATACATTAACCCTGCCTACACCCGCTGATATAGATGAAAGGAAACACATAATAACCTTAAGAGAGCCACATAGTTACTTATTAATGACGGAATTAGGTACGAAGAAATACAAACAACCAGGAGGATTACAATTGATCGATGCTACGCTTAACAGCCTCCGAACAGCACAAATATACAAAAAGAAAGCACCATAAAAATTTTCTAATGGAACATTATGTGTGCAGAATACTGAACTAATAAGAAAATAATTAACTGTAGATTACTTTGAAAAAGCCCTTGGTAAAATGTCATTAAATGTATCTAGTATCTATTATCAAAGTAAACGTACCTCGAAAGAGCCAGACAGGTACTTTATAAGAACAGATTTAATAACTAATAAAAACAAACAGCCATTAGGAATAGATTGTACCGATGATACTTTTTTAGCCTCTGAACAATCGAAATATATTCAAAGAAAACACCAACAAACTCTTCTACAAAAAATTATGAGTTCAAAATACTCAAGTGAAGTGAAAATAAAGCCAATAAACGCTAAGTAAACGTTATTTTTTGTATATATTACGAAATTAAACAGAACTACAACTACGAGGGAAGAAAAATAAGTTTTGCAATTAAGATATAATGAAACGAGATATGAGGAAAAGTGTTTTATTATTTTTCAATATAACTACCCTCGACTTCAATACACTTGCGCCACTTGTCTCTGAGGCTTCGAATACCCGACAACAAGAAATCTCCCGAGTGCTGTTTAATCCACTCCTGGACGGCGAGCTGGACATCTTTATCGTCTCCAAACCGGAGTGCACGCAGGGCAGCCTTGAGCTAGCGAAATAAAAGTAGACGCTAGGGGATCCCAGTGATGGACGCACGTTTCATCACCTGTCATTATGCGTGACTCGAATCTCGCCGATTCTTGGTTGTACAGAAGCAGCAGCTTCTCCGATCTTTGACGACGTTAAAGGCTACCATGGGGCGTGGAGTTTCTAGAGACCCAACTGGAAGAGACCACTGGTCATGGCCAAATTGTCGTGGATGATGTTGATGTCATTTCCATGTGATATTCCAAGTTCTCGCTCGATTTCTTAGACCTTCACCCATGGATTTCGAGGATCATCCTCTCCACACGTTCCACATTGTCCTTGTTGGTCACGTCTAACGGGCGTCCTGGACAGGGTTCATCTTCAAGGTACTCACGACCATAGCAGAACTCCTTATTACAGCGAGAAATGGTTGCATAGGAAGAGGCGGTGTCGGTGTACACTAAAACCATGCGTTCATGGATCTCTTATGCATTCTTGCTTTCCTTGGTCAAAAGTTTGATCACTGCGTTGGGCTCAACCTTCTCTATTGTTAAAAAATTTGTGAATGACGATCTGCGATAAGCCACTGATTCTTAAGAAGACGAGGAAGGAGCGTGCGGCTGCAGGTCCTGACTTGTCCTAACTTGTCTCTACATCCCTACAAACAGCCATCCCCTTTCCTCTGTTTTGCCCTACAAATTCGTGAAAACTTATTGATCGTCCCTCGTTTATTAAGGAGAATAACTAAGGCCTTCCCCTTTAGCCAAACAAAGGAATTCCTTATTATGATTAAACAAGTAAATTTGGAGACTCTTAACTCATACCTAACTCATATACGAGAGCGGTCAATAAGTTTTGCGAATCGGTAGGGCAAAACAGAGGAAGGGGGATGGCTGTTTATGGAGTTGTTAGGACAAGTTATGACAAGTCAGGATCTGCAGCCGCACGCTCCTGGGTCATCTATTTAAGAAGTATTAGCTGATCGTAGATCGTCAGTCACCATTATTTCAACAATGTAGAAGGTCGAGCACCGCGCAGTAATCAAATTTTTGACCAAGGAAGGCAAGAATGCAAAAGAAATCCATAAACGCATGGTTGCAGTGTACACCGATACCGTCCCTTCCTATGCAACCATTTGACGCTGGAATAGGGAGTTCCACCATGGTCGTGAGTGCCTTAAAGATGACCCCCGTCCAGGATGCCTGTGAGACGTGACCAACGAGGACAATGTGGCCCATATGGAGAGGATGATCCTCAAAAATCGACTGGTAAAGGTTGAAGAAATCGAGCGACAACTCGGAATATCACATGGAAGTGTTATCAACATCATCCACGACAATTTGGCCATGACCAAGGTCTCTGCTCGTTGGGTCCCTAGAAACTTCACGAAACCTCACGCCCGATGATCGACTTTAACGCCGTCAAAGTTCGGAGGAGCTGCTGATCCTGTGCAACCAAGACCCGGTGGGATTCATGTCACGCATATTTATCGCGAGATCAAGCTCGAAAGCATGGCCTGGAAGAACAGGGGCTCTCCGAACCCCATCCAGTTCAGGACCCAACCCGTAGCCGGGAATATCATGGCCACTATCTTCTAGGATTCTGAGGAAGTGTTGATGGCGGACTATGTGCCTCGTGGAAGAACCATCACGGGACAATATTATGCCGAGGAACTGGCTGGGTTGAAGATGTGCATCCGTCAGAAGCTGTGCGGCAAGTTGACACGCGGTGTCTTGCTCCTCCACGACAATGCCTCTGTCCACAAGGCTAGAGTTGCATAAGCTGCCCTGCGCGAGTGAGGATTCGAAGAGCTTAACTATCCCACAAACAGTCTAGATCTGGCCCGTATTGACTCCTTTTTATTACGCCAGTTTAAGGTTCCGCTGCGTAGACGCTGGTTTTGGGACGATTAAGATGCCCAGCTCGCCGCTTAGGAGTGGATTGAACAGCAGTCGTGGGATTTCTCGTTGTCAGGAATTCCAAGTCTAAGAGACTAGTCGCGCAAGTGCATTGAAGTCGAGGGTATTTATATTCGAAAAAATTAAAACACTTTTCCTCATATCTCGTTTCCTTATATCCGAATTGCAAAACTTATTGACCGCTTCTCGTATCTTCAAGGGTTGTGTATTGAGAAAATCATCGGTAGCAATGTGTCGATAGTTACATCAACTCTCAAAAGATTTTTTTTGCCTTAAACACAAAGGACCTACATCATGATTGGTATGTCTCCTAGGTATAGCCTTCTCTGAGATTAAGCATGTGCAAAGTCAGTTGTTGGCAACTGTGAACGGTCATAATCCCACACGTATGAAAGATTCGTACATTATCCACGACTTTAATGAATCCATCTCCTTGAATCAAAAAAGATGTTCTCGCTAATGATCTTGCTTATGCATTGTTTGGCAAAGTACGATAGTAAGTTGAATCGAATTTCCTTTGCACAAAAGAAGTTTGTATAAAGAGAGTAATGAATTTCTCACATGTATTCAAGATTTGAGAAAAAAGAACCTGAACAAGACGGGAAGATGAGCATAATAATCTAATTAGTATGCAACTCTGAGGCGATTCGTTGGTCAAAAAAAAGCAAAGTATCAGTGTAAGTCTTACATATCTAGGCAAATCTCATTTAAGATTAGATTTGTGACGGTGAAGGATGACCACCTTTGTCTTGGCCTAAGTTTAAACTCGTGATTTTCGTCACAAAGTGAAAAATAGATCAGGGCCTATTGATTCTTTTCCAAAATTCTGCACAGTAACCATCATCGAGGCATCTCGGAAATTAGCTTCCAACCTGATGCTGTTAAACAAGAAAAATATAGGGCTAAAACTAGGACACCATGCTGTCGCATTATGGCTACGGAAAATCGCCTAAACAGTGTTAGAATCTTCGAAGAAGGATATAGTGTAATGCAACTCGTTTACGAAAAAAGTTATTAAATTGTTCTCTTCCTCTCTAACTGAAACAATAAGTAAGCTTCAGCGAATAGCAAACCTCTCTAGGAACTCTGCGATAACAAAAAACCGACAACAGAATGTTAAAAAATAGAGTTAGGGATTCTGTCACTCAAAAGGTATGATATTTTAATCCGGCCCCCATAGGTATTATGAAATTTGAACCAAACGCTCTATGAATATAATCCTAACCTGCGGCGAAAATTGCAGCTGAGAAGAGCATCAAGAGACCTAAGCTCCTCGATTTTCATTTTGATGTGGTTCATTTCCTCAAATGCCGGATGCTCAGCTACAGATATTTGATTTGGAAATTGATCGCTCGTATGTCGGCTGTCATTCGCTTTGAATCCAAAGTCCAAAGTAAAAGTGCAGCCGCACTATTACTCACCATAAAGTCCACCAGCAGGGAGTGTCTATTGTACACTTCTAGAGAAAAGAAAAAAATACCAAGGCAACCTATTTTGACTTGAGTGAAGTTTACTGTCTATAAATCAATTAACAGTGCAAGGTGTATAAATAAAATTCAATATTATCTTCTATTTAGGTGCAGCTGCATTGCTAACGGGTAATAGGAGCTCTTAATAACCAATAATAAAACAGATACAAAACATTGAGTGTAAAATACTCACCAGCCAAGCAGATTTTTATGGGTCCGATAACTCTTATAATATCAAAAAATAGCTCATGTGCTTCCGAAAAATATGAGCTTTAAAGCTTTTCTAAGCCTTCTAAGACTACATTTCAATTTCACTAAAGTCTTTAGCTTTCAAGACCTATTTTGATGAAGCGACTTTATCTTCCCTTGAAAAAGAAATCTTTACTAAAATGGCCGTAAGAAATTCGGAGTCTTTTGCGAGGTATATTCTTCGTTGATCACGTAGTTGCCACTAACCCTTGAGGATTTAAAATCGATGAAGAGGACGTTCTGTGATCCTTTCCATTTTCGTTGTCCGGATTCTTTGGCACGCAGAGTTTAGGATTTGATGCCTTTTTGTTTCTTGTATTTAGGACCACCAGATGTGGTCTTGATTGATATATGTAGGTAGAAGCAAGGGATGCCAAGCTTCCTTATTTTAAATCTCTTTATGGTGGTAAACTTATTTTTCTTAGAGTATGATTTCATTAATCATACTCTGTTTGACTTCCTACAAATCTGCGAGTTTTGGAAAAAAATGAAAACCTAGAATTCCTTAAAGGAATACTGTGGTTGAATAGGATTCGGTTTGAGCTAAAGCCTCAATCAATTTGTACCGATAGCATTACTAGGGTGAGGCTAGTGTGTCATTGAATTCAGGGAAGTGTTTCAAGTTAAAGTAGTAACACGCTACCTCATAGTCATGGAATGGTCATAAACGAAGGGACCTTTCTGAACTGAGAGGAATAAAATTTATCGGTTCATGACTATCATGATAGGATCTTCTGCATAGCATTAACCTAAAAAATAAACACTATATTGTAAGGCTAAGCTCTATCTGTCCAACAATATCTATAAACAACATTGCTTCGAAGAATCAAGTTATGTTCATCTACAATTCAATCGATTGGTTGTAAAACATATACATTACAACATGCAAACAGCCTTAGGTGTAGTTTAAAAAAAATTGGGGTTATCACTTTTGTAGGCCGATATTTTTTTCAATAGAGCCCGAAATTATACCAGTGTTTAGGACACAACGGTCGGGATATGAATCTCCTAAAATAGTAGTGGAACTATCTACAATTCGTTGACACAGGGAGAATGTACTGATATAATGTAAAGAAAACTGTTGTGGTGTGCCTCGTTTTCCATCACATATCTTCATTACACTCACTACTCCTACTACCTGCATTCAGGCCAACAGGACTTCAGTAATATCCCCTAAAGAGTATTCAGGCAGTTAGTTGACTTACATAAAGTAGTCTTTGACAAAACTCAGGATAGAGTGGAAAGAAGAAATCCAAAACTGTAGACTTTCAGTTTTCTACTAAGAAAGATAGCTATATATTGACTGTGATCGATCATGAATCCTCCGGATAAACTTGTTACATCAGTGTAACGGATTAGTCGAGACAGTTAAAGCAGTCGGGCTTGAAAACACCAGGTGACTCATGATGAGTGTCTAAACATTCTCAAACCTCAATCAATCTCCTGGTATGTCCTTTTATGATGTAAAGACCTTTCCTACTTTCACCCCCTAGTCCGAATAGACCTGTAAGCCAAAGGATGTGGCTCCTTTTGGCTTAGAGTTTTCCTGCAGGGAAAATATGAAAGCGTGATCGAAACCCTAGTTCCGCTGACCCCAAGGAAAGAAAATATATTTCATTTCTCATATTTTCAGGATAGAGGGCAACCGGCAATAACAGTCACCAATATTCATTGTGGGGTGGGTTGGCATCGAATTTGTTTTCGCTGACTTGATATACTCCCAGATGATGGATCATGCTCTGGGTACAGAGCCGCCTAATTTCAATTTTCGGTCTACGCTCAACTTGAAGTGGGGGTGAGGGAGGCTCCTTGTGGCCCACCTGAGGGCGAAATAAGTTAGAACTCGGCCGCCTGAATCTATGTCATAGATCTAATTAACCATCTCATTTGCATCAAACAGGAAACAAACGAGGGACCGGCGTATTACCTAGCAAAAACCCATTTATCCAAAGATTAAAAATTAGACGAGAAATCAGCCACAGTTGGCTCTACTCTTCGACAAAATAGTTCTGGATGTGCCCTGTCTAATGCAAAGTTAAACTACTTTGTCTCAAATAGGGAAACTGCTCAAGGCCAACTCAAAAGGTGGTAAATGAGAAACCCTATACCTATTAAGGGTAATGGGGTAGAAGACCCTATACCAAAGAAAGGAGTGTTGTGCGACTCTTCGTTAACACCATCATGAAGGGTGGTGAGCTTAACACTATTTTAACTGTAATTCAATTTTTTTTTAATCTCTGCACGCAACAAAAATTTCAAAGCTTGTGTCTAATAATTTTGGAATTGGGGAGGGGGGAGTAAAGGTCCAACTGCGCCTGACATGCCATCGAAAAGTTTTGGACTTTTGATTGCAAACGGTGCTTGATGCATTGAGAATGAAATTCGCATCTCGACCAGTCAGATCTGAAATTATCGACTATACGATCTTCATTAGAGACGGTCTTTTAACGGTTACCCAAAGACCTGCTCAGGGAGAAACACCTTAGTAAGTTTTACTTCTTTTAGAAATGACGGCTAAGATATGAACTTTTGTCACATGGCAGAACAATAGGCGGGATGCTCGACCTATTATGTGGCTTTGCCGCTATAACTTTATTATGGACTGCTCTTCATTGGCTTTCACTCTTATTTCCGCGAGAATGAGAGCAAGTTGGGGGTCATCCCTTTAGCCACAGGGAAGGGGTTTTGGGGGGGCAAATTTATCCTACCATTAATCTCGCCGTAACCCAGGGGCCCCTTTAATTCTGCTTTCTTGCAGCCTGCGGATATTAAATGTTATTTTTCATAAAGATTCCAAAGTTTCTCTTCTCTGGCATGTGGGAGTTGGTTTGATACTTATCATGATTATTTAGATATCCAAAAGGAAAGTTCGGCTGTGGAATAGCTACCATACAGTGTTTTTTTATTTAGTTCATAACATTTCTTCATATATAGAGCAGTTGGGAAGTAAATTGTAGTCAGAGTGTTAAATTTACTGTAAACAGAAATTGCGATTAAGATTCATTGTCCGAGAAAACAAAGAAACTCTATTAGAAAATTTTGTAGCCAAAAGAGCTGCCAAACTTCGAGAATATGAGTAAGAGATTAAAATATACCTAAGCACCCAGTAATACAGTTCGAATTTTAAGACATATAGCAATATCATAACTGTACATTTATTAGAAAAGCATGAGAAAGGCAAGCAAATAACTGGTTCCCACACGACTATACGACACACACACATACATACACAAAATAAACGAAGGAGGACATCATGGGCAGTTCACGGGAGGGTAGTTAAATTATTCAGCCGGTTTGACTCAAGTAAAGAAAGGCACCTGCCTTGTCCGTTTAGTATTACTGGCATAATGGGTCTGTTCCTCGCTCCTAAGTCTTGTCACTTTGCCTCAACGACCCTGACATTAGTAAAATATTCATACTACCGCACATACCAAGATTTATTTCGCTTACGCCTAAAGAGTTAGACTCTATTTCAAGAATAAATACTTATTTATCATCGCTTTCCCCTTGAGTCCTGCCCCTTAACCCCGAGGTAAGCAAGGCATTTTCTGGAACCCAGCCTAGAAGCAGAATCTACCTAAACATTCGTACTCAGAGCAAACTTGACGGGAATATCTGAATATATTCACCTGTCTCGCCAACCTAAATCCAACCAAGCCTTTAAAGTTCTTTAAATACTGTTAGGTACCCCATAAGAGCACTGACGGCCCCGTTTGTTCTTTCAATATTCCCGTTAACCATTAAAATCCATTAACCTCCCATCCCACACACACCCTCAATAGACACATACAGAATTGAAAATGCTGAAATAAGCTAAACTATCCCTCATCGGCGATATTTTAAATCTTCAAATAGAAAATTAAACCTAGATCAGAAAGAAAATTGCCTTTTCCTTTAATCCACAAGAAACAATAAAGATCAGCCGTGTACTTGGTATTCATAGGCATACAAGAACCGCCTTCTTTATCCAGAGAATTTTCTATTTTCACATACGTAATGCAAGATATGACTCCTTAAAAACGCCCTCGCGGGAATAATTGGTGTAGGAGAGAGAGAAATTGGCCACTAATATGACTGATACTTATGTGAAAAAGCAGCGGAGGTCAAGAGTAAAATTGATCTTAAGAATAAAGTTATAAGGATGAAAGAGACATCGAAAATCTTTGTTGATAAACAAACGTGACTTGAATTGTTTCCTTATAAAATGATTTTGTATTGAAAGGCGTGTTTGTAGGTCAATGCAATCGTAATAAAAAAAATAAATATATAGTTGGAAACGCGGGCACGGAAATAGAACAGAAGTTATTTAAAATAAGCAGCATGGGGATAAAATAAGTTACTTTACCACAAGTTATTTTCAATGAGTTCCCTAACTAAGTGTCATTCACGCTCCAACTCTTGCACAACCCAGTGAATCTTTTGGTTCGATGATATTTCGGCCTTTCGATGCGCAGCTTGCATCAGGAGTGCGATATAGAATAAGAAAAAATGATCAGAGAGTTAAATTGAGCGCAATTATTTAGGTAAATTTATTTCAATATGTTACATAGGATTATTTTATGAGGAAAGATTCAAATCTAAACGTCTTCGCCATATTTACAATTTGGGACTGACACATTTCTTCGTCAATTACAATGCATAGATGCAGATAGTTATATTATTATCCTAATAGGTCAATGAAATTGAAAGAAAGTGAGCTTGTAATAAAAGGAAAAATAACAAATGAATTTGTTAACTGGAATAACGAAAGTGTTAAAACCTCATTAACTAGAGGAGTAACAAGTGGATTAAATATTCAGGGAACAATTTTACTCACTTTTTCTGGTGACTTAGATTTAGCTGCCAATTTTAATTCGCGTTTAAAGGCTGATATCAAATATATAATCCATTTTTACCTACATGCTTTATTTAATCGATAATTTCTATTTTCTCGTTTCCCCGAAAACTCCCCTACGGACGGAAAGAGAGGGTCCTTGTAGAAAGCAAATACTTCATAGTACATAGTAGTAAGATAGGAATAAGTGTTATTGTGCAAAATATTGACATCATTGTTTCTTTTTTCATGTCTCATGTTAGAGTGACGGATTCGTCAAGAGGAAATTGTGTTAATGATTCACAAAACATCTGCTACATATTTGGCTGTTACATTGTGGGGGAGCGGTGTGTGTGTGTGTCTGTAGGGCCATTCTCCCACCCCCCCATTACATATGTCTTTCCCTACCCCTGTGCGAGTGTGTGAGTATAATTTGCCTTCCGAGTTTTTATTATGAATACAAATAATTACTGATTATATTCTCTTTTCAGAGATATAATTTTCTAAAAGAAAATACCTATATAAATAATTGCTTGTCCAGCGCATTGGGATATTACCCTAGTATCGCATTCGGTGACTTCAAAGAGTGAGGCTTCAGCGGACTGTGATAGAAATCCTCGAGGTGAGTGCTCCACCCAGCCCAGCCCTGAAACAGAGGGCATTACCTGCACTGCCTACTGCATTGGCTGACGAGCCTGTGCCCCTTCTCATTGGACAAATAATACTACACCACCACCACCCCAGCGCCAAGTGATAGTCCCGTGCCCCTTCTCGTTCGCGTGTTGTTTTTGTTTTGTTGTGTGGACCTTGGTGTGCAGCCTGTCATATTTTATTTTGTTTTCGGTTTGAGAAGTTTAATTTGTAAAGAGTATTTATTTTGAACGTGCACCGGTGTTTATTTATTTTGTTTGTAAATATAAACTGTGATTATAACTGTATTTTTTTTTGTAAAGTAAAGGCCTGTGTATCAAATCCTATTAATTTTTCCTCGGGGGTTCTCGGGGTTCTCAAGGTCCATGAATCCTAGGATAAGGTTGGAACGCGGGTTTAGTGTTGCTTTCGGCCTGCTACAACATTCTAGGTCGTCAAAGGCGCAATATATCAAACTTTGTGATTCGAACTTATAAGGCATAATTTGATGTTTCATTAGGCGATCAAGATAAGAAGTAAGCCCACGTGCAGTTTGCCATAGTTGCGTGGAACATCTTCAAGAGTAAAGGAAAGGAAAGAGAAACGGTCTTCCCTGTTTGAATCCCTATAGTGTGGCGAGAAGCAAAGGATCATGTATCGGACTGTTATTTCTATCTGGTGAATACTAAACGGATTGGCAAGATAAATCGGCACAAGATCGACAACCCCAACATTCCCTCGGCGATCCGGACAGTACCTCATTTCGAGTCTACTAGTTCCAATTTTCCAAGGAGGAAAATGATATACCTGATATGGACGTCCATGGAATGGATTTAGAGTCTGCAGATTCATCATCAGATGCTGAACAGTTAGTAGCTCCTCCCTCTTTCAATCAAGAGGATTTGAATGACTGGATACGTAATTTGGCGCTCTCTAAAAAAGCTTCCAAACTTTTAGCCTCCTGGTTGAGTAAGTATTTCTCTGAGGACAAACAATTTGTATACTACCATGATGTTTCTGGTTTAGCTACCAAGTTGGGAATTGGCA
Organism: Ceratothoa steindachneri; assembly: GCA_963969495.1. Taxonomy (NCBI): domain Eukaryota; kingdom Metazoa; phylum Arthropoda; class Malacostraca; order Isopoda; family Cymothoidae; genus Ceratothoa; species Ceratothoa steindachneri. The sequence goes on along the minus strand of OZ018323.1, from coordinate 193,340,799 downwards.
CCTATCGCTCTGCTGAGTGGAGACTGTTTTTGGATAGCTCCAAGCGTAGCGTCAAGTGTGTCCTTTTACTTAATGACAAATACTTTGGTGCAGATCCTCTCGGTCACTCTGTACATCTGCGAAAAACTAACGATGATATAAGAATGGTCAGGGATTTACTTAAGTACCATGAACACATTTGGGGTTGATGAAGCAGTATGTCAAGGCCTTGATCACTGACAACAATTGTTTTGAGTACATAATATCAGCGTTTTCTGCTTCGTCATACGAAATAATCAAAGCAGCAGTATTTGATGGGCCCCAAATCCGAAGACTTTTGAGTGATTTTAGATTCGTGAACACCATGAATGAAAAAGAGAAGGCCGCCTGGCTATCATTTTCTGCCGTATTTCGTAACTTCTTGGGAAATAAAAAAACACATAACTACGAGGATCTGGTTACCAATATGATTTTAGCATATCGTGATCTGGGATGCAAAATGAGTGTGAAGATGCATTTCCTAAATAGTCACCAGGATCGATTCCCAGAGAATCTGGGCGCCGTGAGCGACGAACAATGGGAACGCTTCTATCAGGATTTGATGACGATGGAAGAAAGCTACTAAGGTCTCTGAAATAGAAACATGATGGCGGAAAACTGCTGGACAATTAGAAGAGAAGACTTACAAGAGAAAGAGTTACAATCGCAAATTTTTGTCCGATTGAAGTCAAGAAGAGGTCCTCCATCCTGATGTAAGGTCATTTATAAATTAGCATCTATTTGATTACAGTATTTGTAATCCTAATGTGTAATTCAAATTTCTTCTCATATGCGATAAAATTTTTGTGCAACAAAACCTGCTTTACTATAAATAACGCAAAAGGATGATTCCATATTACTTCACAGCATGATGATAGGCGGGATAAAATGAAGTTATTGAATAATATTTTTTATTGATATTATGAAAAATCTGTATCATTTAAGGAGAATCTGATTTTAGATTTGAATTCAGTATGCTCAAATTAGGTAGGAAAATGTACTTTTGTGAATTCACCAAATACATTGTTGCCCAGTGTCATAGATTATCCACTAGACTAATAAGTTCTGTAATTCAATGACTTCGGGCGTTTTGTGATAAGATGATAAATAGTTATTGCATTGATGGTTTCCCATAGTACAAATCACTTACAAGTGCCTTTCAATAGCTAAATAAGGATTCTGCCACTAGATGCTGCTACCCAGGGTCAAAACCATTAGCAGATTTTACTCGTCAGGGTGAATAACTATATGTCCAATGGTCATATGGGTCATTTCATGGCTGTAAATAAGTACAATTGAACTTTACTTGTTTTGAAAAGAAAGCGACGCATTGACCTGGCGCTTCTCCGCAGGTAAAACAATGGCGATAAAATATTCTTTTACCAAAAGGTTATCTACAGTCAGCTAAACTCGAACTCAATCACCTGGATTTGGAGCGCCCATACTTCTAATGATCTAGATCAGAGATATCAGAGCTTCTTTAGCTCAAATGCCAGAAAGATAAACTAAAGGATGTTCGAAGGCCACAAAGGAATCATTTGTGATATATCTTTGATTAAATAACACGGCTTCCATCAAGAGTCAATGTAAGATCCATTCTTTATATATTCATAAATCGGTTGCTAATCTATTAAGCTTTTACGGAATGTGGTATAAAATAGAGAGAGTCATCGATGAAATCAAAAAGTAAAGGTATATTGCAGATGCCATATTAATATTTTTTTTTAAACTTGAATATATTCGATTCGAATGACGCTAAGTAACAGTGGCCATCTTTCAATAGTCTCTGCATATCATGTTCGAGGGGATCAGCGAAGGAAATACACCTCGTTTATCCAGTTCCACGCTTCAAAGAATTACCTCCATACCAACTTCAAAGAATTGCCTCAAACTTAACTTCTTTCCTACGAGGCCATTTCTTTACTTCTCTCTTCATCCTTCTCTAGTTCTCTCCAGATGAAATCATGGATGATTTAGGAGAAGTGTTTCATTCATATACTTAATTGATTTTCAGTTTAAGCAACCCTCAAAATTGCTACTCTTGTTAGAATAGTGATTTTGGAGGTTCCGGAGCCTGTGTTAATTAACATTTGAAATGGACTTAAATTTATCCATTCCTTTAATTCAGGAATAGTCGGAACTAAAAGTTAGAAACTTTGAATAAGTTATTAGTAACAATTTTTAGTTAAACTTGAATTAAGGAAGATGCACCTGCATACACAGACGGCCCCAAGGGAGCAGCGAGAAATTCTCACGGAGGTGCATCTATCACTCGAGTATCGACTTCGTTCTCGTATGGAGTACTCCCTCGTTCATTTCTCAGCTAGGTTAAAGAAGAAGGAATTTTGCAAGTGGAACAATGCAGTGCCCCGCTTACTTGTCGTATCCAAAGCTTGCAATCAATTAGGCTTTATGTGAGCCTCCTCGTCATTTGCACTCCGTAAATCACCGTAAATCCTCTCTCGGACACTCGTCCCCTTCGAGTCATCTGTATCCCTCCATCCCCGCTAGGTACCCCAGGTCTCATCTTATTTATTGTCATTTATTTAGTTTTGCTAATAATATTTTTTTTGTATATACTATAGTTATTTTTTTACAATCAGTTTCTCTAAAACCCAGAACCTCTAAGAATTGAATTTAGGCCAACCGTTATTTAACCCTCACACTGGGATCTGTATCCCAATTTCGGCCGTGCTTCCTTCGTACGTCAATGCAGTCAATCCTTGGCTAGGATCGACGTTCGACTCTAAGACATTATATTGTAGTATTCAGTGTTTAATATCAGCCTACGACATATATATTATATTATGGTGTCAGGTGTGAGGGGCCTCCACGAAATCTATATTATATTCTTGTAGCAGGTTTATATGGTCACCCGCAGTATATCATCTCATTTATTTTAGACCTTTGACAGATTCTGAAGTGTGTTATTCTTGTATTTTAAAAGTTATGGTTTTATAAACTGTAGATAAGACCTTACACATTCCCCATTTTCCCTCTTCTGTGCGTATTTTGTATTAAGTTTTGTGACTGTGTGAAACTTTAACCCTTTTTAGGCCTTATAAAATGTCTGCCGTATTGTAAAGGAGTTAATCTTATTTCTTTTCTTTATTGTATTTGTCGTTTCCTCATTGCGTATTGGTCAACATAGGCTTTTACTAAATTCCGGAGTGAATATTTCGTGTATAATTAAGAATTCACGCTGTGCGAAATAATTATCGCTATAGTTTTCTTTTAGTTAAGAATTGTAGGTCAGCTAAAGCCTACCAGCAATACCACTGTGTCTAAAGAAATCCCCCTCCCTTATTTGTGCTGCTTTACATGAAAGTTGGTCGAGCGCGATAAAATGTCCCCATTATTTAACACAGTTGTTGCAAGGAGAGTCGCAAGGTGATCTCCAACCAAGTTAATGAGCGCTTAATTTAGTGTGAGTGATAAGAAAACGGTAACCGTCCGAGGCGGGTAACGTGTGTCCCGAGTTCACACGTTGGTCAAATTTTAACCACTGCTCATGAGATTCAATTTTAAGGCCATTTTAGCCACACGAAGACCACCCAGAAGATCTTCAAATATTTTTATTGGCCAGGCGTCCATGAAGAAAACTTTCACTACTGCAGGTCTTGCGATATCTGCCAAAAGACTGCCTTTAAAGAACGTGTTAAACCCCCAAAGTTGAAGAGAGGACCTCTAATCACAGTGCTGTTTTCCCGTGTGGCCTTTGATCTCATTGGTCCGATACACCCCTCCGTTGAGTGAAGGTCACAGTCACGTGCCAACTTTAGTGTATTTTACCACCCAGTTCTTAAAAGCCGTGCCGCTGAGGAATATAGACAGCATCTCCTGTGTGGAAGCATATCTCCATCTTCTTACGATCTGGATTACCACCAAATTATGTCTGATCGTGGCCGGCAATTCACGTCGTAACTGATGGAGTACGTTGGTAAGCTCTTGATGATAAACCCCCTTTTTACCACCTTCTTCATCCAGCTGCTAACGGGATTTGTGAGAGGATCAAAGGCTCCCTCAAATTCATCCACAAAAAACTGTGCGCCGAGAATGGCTCCGTTTCTTGCCGATGGCCCTTTTCACATAACGCAAAATTTCCCATTGCACCTTAAGTTTTTCCCCATATGAACTTCTGTATTGACCTAATGTTAGAAGGACCCACAGTATTATAAAGGAGGTCCCTAATTCAAAATTAGACCAGGAAATTCAATCCTCCTACGCTTTACCTCTTAGACCTGTGTCAGAGGTTAGAAAAGTGGGAAGAGATTGTGCATCAGAACGCTGAGACAAATCTGGGGAAGTATAAAAACTACTTCAACTGTAAGTCTCAAGAACAAAAATTTAAGCCCAGTGACGAAGGCCTTTTACTACTCCCCATGAAGAACAACGAGCTTTTGAGCCAATGGAAGGGTCCTTTCGCAGTGACAGAGACACGCGTTCCCGTCGACTACTTGGTCCAAACCAAGTCTGGCACTAATCTATTCCAAGTGAACATGCTTAAAATGTACCATCGACGGACTTGTGCGAGTCAAATTGTTGCCCTGGACAAAGAATCCACCTTGGAGTCCATCTACCCGCTTGACCCCCTGTTCATGGTACAAGTCGCCTGCGTGTAATAAGACGCGCAATATCCTCTTTACGTCTTGCCAGATACCCCTGATTCCCCATGACCGAGTTGAGTATAAACCCTCATCTTCTGATCCCCAACAAGACCCAGTTAAAAACGCTACTCACCCAATTCACCGATGTAATCTTGGATATCCCTGTTTGTGCTACTCAGTTCGAGCACAATATTCGGCTTGCCATCCAGGTAACTGTCCGTTCAAAGCCGTACCACCTTCCCATTCACTCAAGAACAGCGTTAAATGAGGAGGGAGAAAGGCTATTAAAGATGGCAATTCCGATACCCCTCATCTATCAGACTTTGCAAATATTCGAGACTGACCATAAACCTCTCCCTTATCTACGGAACGTTAAGAACAATAATGGTCACCTCATAAGGTCGAGCCACTCTCCCAAAGAAATCCAATTTAAAATTATATAAATTTAGGATTCCAAAAATTGCGTGGCGGACAGCATAAGCAGAAATCTCCCTGGATTTGTCTGCGAGGTAATTTCCCATTAATTAATTGCGACGTTAAATGGATTACTTTTGTATATATTTGTGAATAATTCTTGTAGTGTTCTGTAATGCCTTATAAGAATATGTGACATTATTTTTTTTAATATTGTGTATATATTCTTTATGAGTTACCCTGTTCTTTTGTAATATTTGCATTTTGGGACCTCTTTTTTTTAATATCCTGGTATGTAGTGCCCTGGTTATCGAGAATATATTGACCACGGCTAATGATAACTATCCCTGTCTATCTTATTGTATTATTACTATTATATTTTTTTCTTGATGTTGTTCGGTAATAGGAATACCGAGCATTTCTCCAGTCCCCTTTATTTGACTTATTTTTGTGCGGAGTAGCCGGTACCATCCATTGGGTATTTGTGTATCTATTGAAAATTTAGCCCTGTAATTTCCTTATATTTGTGTGAAGTCACTACCTTCGGAAGCTCCATCTTGGGAGGAAAGGAAAGGTCAGAAAGAGAAGGGTACTTTCTCCCCGTAGAACCCAACCTCTACTCGTTTGCGCCCGAGAAAGAAGCACTTGCACACTACACGGCCCCAAGGAAGCAGTGATAATTCTCGTGGTCGGATGACTCGGGTTGGGTTCTCTTCTTTCCCTGTCACAGCGCCTGATCGGCGCAAGACATACGGCGTCGGGAACCTTCGCACGACTCTGTGATGCTCGCCCAGAATATTTTCCCTCCCCCCTGGCACGCCAAGTCTAATAAGATTTCAGTTTCCCATTATGGGGTCCTTCGGAGACCCGCTTCTGCCAAGCTAGTACAAATACTTCGGAAAAAGCGTTGAGAAATTAGTACCATGCAGGCCCGTCTTGGTTGAAAGCCACGTACAGTCTTGTACGCCCTGCCTAGTCTCCCAACGGCTTCCTGATACGAACGCCACGTGTCACCTGTATCCGACAACGCTCCTACCTAAGGCCAGCGTTCCCGCCCGACAGACGATAGACACGGAGGTGCATCTATCACTCTAGTATCGATTTCGTTCTCGTCTGGAGTTCTCCCTCGTTTATTTCTTAACGAGGTTAAAGAGCAAGGAATTTTGCAAATAAACCAATACAGCTCCCCGTTTACTCGTCTTATCCAAAGACTCCAGTCAATTCGGCTTTACATTTCTATGCAAGAAATTACCGTACATCCTCTCTCGGTCTTTCCTTCCCATCGATTTATTTGTACTCCCGTCTCCCTTTCCGTTTAGTACCCCTAAGTCTCATCTTATTTATTGTCAATTATTTACTTTTGCTAATAATATTTCCTTTGTATATAGTATAGTTATTATTTTACAATGAGTTTCTCTAAAACCCAGAACCTCTAATAATTGATTAATTAGGCCAAACTTTATTTAACCCTCGCACTTGGCATCTGTATCCCAATTTCTACCTGCTTCCTTCGTACGTCAACGAGAGTTAATCATCGGCTAGCATCGACGTTTGACTCTACGACAATCTGATTATGCCGTCGTTATTATTTGCGAAGCTTTCATACGCATAATGAACAATTTTACTTAGATGTGAGGCCGTTTCGCAAGAATAGCAATTTTCAAAAGTAATTTGTTTGCTCTATGAATTAACTTATTCTTACTCTCTATTCTTCCATTTATTTTTCTACAATCATCCATCCCATCCCAGGGTAGGCGATATTAAGAGTAAAGGAAAGCATGTAAGGCTTAAAACCTAATCGAGCATAACCCTTTAACTCCGTGTGCATGGCTATGTCATTCTCGAAAAAGAAGTCAAAGGGATGTGAGAATGACCACATCATTCCTAAACTATATTGACATCCATATTACTTTAGCCTTGTGTTGCGAATCTTATTTCGTTCCAATAAACACTAACATCCTTATCTAGCCAATTGCGTCAACCTTCGCACTTTATACCATAGAAGTTAGTTCATATTGCCTTTTCTCTCTTTAAGTAAACTCCATTAAAAAAATCTATGTGAATTTACATATTACGAAATAGCGACCATGAACTTTATGATTCATTGTCTGAAAGTGATGAAAGTCTATAAGAACTGACAACTACAAATAATGTTGCTATACGGGATTTTACTCAGGAAGAAAGTGATTCAGATTATGAACAAGACTCCCCAGGTGCGAAGAGCGGGAATAATTAAACTTTTTTAATAGAAGCTCTTGGGAGATAACCTGGGAAATACGCGTGCACCAAATGAATTATCAGTTAAAAATTAATCTTTCTAGCAAATATTGCTCATTTGAAAGATTTTTTTTACGTCAAACGTTCCTGGTGATGAGTGAACGACGCAGCGAAAATGTTGACCCAATAGATTTCGATACTTTTTCGTCTCCGTTTAGGATTTCCTGTCGCCTAAATACCGTGATATACTATCATTTGCTTGTCGTCAATTTATCTGTTCACAGCCGTTATAAATGCTGTGACATAAACCGATCACTAACAATCATTCCATAGCAGCGTCCTTCATTAATTATCTGTTGCCTGTCCTCATAAAACTTAATTTTATCTTGTATCTTCAACAATGTCAGTTATAAATTGAGCCTTCGAAAACTTAGTAATTCGTTTTCACTTATATATATTCATTTAGGTTCAAAAGATAATTCAAACACCACGGTAGTTTCATTACCTAATGTAGATCAATCACACTTTATCGGCCATTGCAAAACTTCTGTTCCACTCGTACCGACGCTCTCACAAAAGAACACAATGATCATTTTGATGCTCGTAGGCACTTTTTTATTATATTAAGATATAAAAAATTGTTTAAATTGTAATATTAATCAATGTGGACGCCCTGGATTTAAGCTCTTCAATTGAGAAATGAAAGCCGAGTACACGTTTCGGACGAAGTCTTTCTTCATATTGGCCCATTGGCGTTTGGCGAAGAACTTCTGTTTATCGACAGGGCAGTAGGAAACCTTTCAGACATTGCCCTGGACATAAGGACACACGATTGAGGCGGGCAAAGGTTCATATTCGAGTCCAAACAGTCTTGCACGGTCTTGGCCGAGTGGCCTAGGACATCGTCATGCTAAAAGACTTGGTCTTCTGTTTTTCTTATCTTTCTAACCAATGGAAAGAGTTTCCTGGCAAAGAATTTTCTGCAATCAGCTGTAGTAAGCCTGCAACCGGCAGTGAACGACACCCTCGGCATCTTGTGGCCTAGCCGCAACTTACCACGCGGTTATTTTGCTGGTTAATGCTCTGATGGTCCGTGAATTTATTTTATTATAAAAATGAGAATTCGATTGCAATCACGCTTCAAGTCGTTGAGAAAGCGAGGCCAGCGCTCCCGACTTTTTCTTCAAAAAACATCGGTTATCAGAGGCCTTTCCATTCAGTCATAGCTCTTACAGTCATCCTCCTTGACTTGCCTGGAAATCGTGGCCCTTGAAATGATCTTCTACGCGATCAGAGTCATTTGAGCTTCGGAACAATTTTGAAGGTCTTTCTCACAGCTAAACCGTTGATAACTTGAGGTCTGCTTGAACTAAGGCGATCTTTGAGGTCTTTTCTGTTCCTTAGCCTCTCCCTGACTCTGTGCACGGACATGAAGCTGACATCAAGCCGTTTCGTGATGTCGGACTTGTTGTGACAGCGCGCAAAATAGGAAAGATCTCGAGTCATTCATGGGGGAAGGCGAAGAGATCTATTATGAGTCATTCATGGGGGAAGAGAGAAATGGATCGATTATGAGTCATTAATAGGGAAAGGAACGAAGATATCGATTAATAGTCATTCATTAGTGAAGGGACAAAGAGATCGATTAAGACTCATTCATTTAGGAAGAGACAAAGAGATCGATTAAGAGTCATTCATGGGGGAAGGGACGAAGAGATCAATTATGAATCATTCAGGGGGGAAGCAAAGGAACGAAGAGATCGATTATGAGTCATTCATGGGGAAAGGGAGGAAGAGATCAATTATGAGTGATTTATAGGAGAAGGGACTTAGAGATCTATTAGGATCCATTTTTGGGGAACGAACGAAGAGATCGTTTATGAGTCATTCATGGAGAAGAGACAAAAAGATTTATTAAGTGTCATCCAGGGGGAAAAGGGACGAAGAGATTAATTATAGGTCATTCATGTGAGAAGCGACTTAGTAGAGATTGATTATGAGTTATTCATGAGGGAAGGCACTTATAGATTGATTATGAGTCATTTTTGGGGAAAGAAACGAAGGAGAGATCCATTAGGAGTCATTCATTGGGGAAAGAACGTAGAGATCGCTTATGAGTCATTCATTAAGGAGGGTACGGAGAGATCAATTATGAGTCATTCATGGGGAAAGGGACGAAGGAATCGATTATGATTCACTCATGGAGAAGGGCCGAAGAGATCGATTATGAGTCATACATAGCAGAAGGGAGGAATAGATCGATTATGAATCATTCTTGAGGGAAGGGACCAAGAAATCAATTATGAGTCATTCATGGGGGAGAGGAACGAATAGAACGATTGTTACTCATTCATGGGGGATAAGGACGAAGACATCAATTATGGGTCATTCATGGGAGAAGGGACGCAGAGATCGATTATGAGTCAGTCATGGGGGATAGGGATGAATAGATTTTTATAAGTCATAAATGGGGGATACGGACAAAGCGATCGATTATGAGTCATTCAGGGGCGAAGGACCTAAGAGATCAATTATGATTGATTCATTGGGAAAGAAAGAAGATATCGATTATGAGTCCTTCATGGGGGAAGGGACAAGGAGTTCGATTATAAGTTATTTATGTGGGATAGGGAAAGAGAGATCGATTATGAGTCATTCATGGGGGATTGGGACGAGGAGATAGATTAGGAATCATTCATGGGGAAGGAACAGGAGCAGGAGTATGAATCATTCATGAGAAATAGGGACGAGGGAATTGATTATGATTCATTCATGCGGGAAGACACGAAGAAATCGATATGAGTCAGTCATGAGGGAAGGGTAGAAGAGATCGTTTATGAGTCATTCTTGGGGGATGGCGAGGAAGAGAGCAATTATGAGTCATTCATATGGAAAGGGACGAAGAGAGCAATTATGATTTATTCATGGGGAAGGGACTTAGAGATTGATTATGGGTTATTCATGGGGGAAGGGACGAAGAGATCGACTATTATTCTTTCGTGGGGATGGAGACGAATAGATAGATTATGATTCATTCATGGGGCAAGGGACTTAGATAATGATTATGAGTCAATCATTGACGAAGCGACGAAGAGATTGATTATGAGTCATTGATGCGGGAACGGACGAAAAGGGCGATTATGAGTCATTCAGGGGCGAAGGAATGAAGAGATCGATTATGAATCATTCATGGGGAAAGGGCCAAAGAGAGGGATTATGAGTAATTCATGAGGGAAAAGACTTAGGGATTGATTATGAGTCACTCTTGGAGGACGGGATTAGAGATTGATTATGAGTCATTCATGGGGAGAGGGGGAGAAGAGATTGATTATGCGTCATCCATGGGGGAAGGGACGAAGACATCGATTATGAGTCATTCATGGTGGAAGGAACGAAGTGATCGACTATGTGTAATTCATGGGGGAAGGGATGAAGAGATCAAATATGAGTCATTCATTGGGGAAAGGGACGAAGAGATCAATTATGAGTCATTCACGGAGGAAGAAACTTAGAGGTTGATTATGAGTCATTCTTGGGGGAAGGAATTAGAGATTGATTATGAGTACTCATTCATGGGAGAAGGGATGAAGAGATTGATTATGAGTCATTCCTGGTTATATGAACTAAGAGATCGATTATGAGTCATTCATTTGGGAATGGATGCGAAAAGATCGATTATGAGTCATTCATGCGGGATAGGGACGAAGAGATCGATTATGAGTCATTCATGGTGGAGGGAACTGAGAGATCGATTATGAGTCATTCATTTGGGAATGGATGCGAAAAGATCGTTATGAGTTATTCATGCGGGATAGGGACGAAGAGATCGATTATGAGTCATTCATGGGGGAGAGGGACGAATAGAACGATTGTGACTCATTCATTGGGGATAAAGACGAAGACATTAATTATGGGTTATTCATGGGAAAAGAGACGCAGAGATCGATTATGAGTCAGTCATGGGGGATGGGGACGAATAGATTGTTATAAGTCATAAATGCGGGATACGGACAAAGCGATCGATTATGAGTCATTCAGGGGCGAAGGAACGAAGAGATCAATTATGATTGATTCATCGGGGAAGAACGCAGATATCGATTATGAGTCCTTCATGGGGGAAGGGACGAAGAGATCGAGTATGAGTCATTCATGGGGGATAGGCACAAATAGTTTGATTATGAATCATTCATGGGAGATAGGGACAAAGAGATGAATTATGAAATTGTTAAAAAGAGAACCCCAAAATGTTATATCAAATAAATGTTAATCAAATAATATGAAAAAACATTGTTGCAAAGATTTTTATTTTCTAAAGTTCGAGAACTGCAAGTTTCAATGATATTATTTGGCAGAGTCTTGGTTTTTATTGAACAGATCTAAATATTTTAAGTGGTTTCCTTTCCAATTTCTCTTAAACGTAAACACATCAAACATGATGTAAATAAAATAACCAACTTACTCTGATTTATTTAATTGTTTATTTCATTAAAACTTTAGAAGGAAAGTATGAGTATTATTGGTCTCATAGAAAAGTGGTAAGCTTTTAGAAAACAAACAAATAGTCGAGTGCAAAGGGTTTCAAATTCTAAGAGAATTGTGTGGTAAATCCTTAAAATGCCGTGTTCATTTCTTTGGCATCGTACAGGTCAGATAGAGCAGGACTAGTTGCCTTGTTTTATGCTGACTATGCTATCGAGTATATCTACCAAACGTGGCTTTTAGTGAGGTCCATTTACTTCAGAAAATTACTGGAAAGAATAATGAACAAAGAAAACTATGCTATTACATATCAAATGACTCACGATCTTTCTGCTTCCTGCTAATTCTTTTATTGTGTCTTTCTCTCCAGAAGGATTGTTAGTATGGAACAGTGACTTGATAAATTAGAGGAAAGAGTAAAGAATCACGATCTCTATGCGTTTTAGTAGCGCGTATATGTTGATATTGCTGGTGACTGCGTTACGTGTCCTTCTTTAAAGAAATGGATTTAGTGAGGTACATTGACGTCACAAAATAAATGGAAAGAATAATGAACCCCAAACTTTATAGTTTAGAATAGCGATGGTCTCTTGTTTTTTTCTTCTGACTTCGTTATCCTTTCTGCTTCTCGAGTGGAAGTGTTAATGTGGTCAATTGACTGCCAAAAAAGATTAGAAAGAAAAGAGAACCAGGAAATGCATGCTTTAGAGTAGCGTGGTTCTATCGTTCTTTCTGCGAACCTCATTCTCGTGATTGTCAATCAAGAGGGGTTATAATTGAGGTGCACGACTTGGATAATTAAATAATGATTATTTCACAACCAACTATATACTTTCGAGTAGATTGGGTCTCTCGTTTTTTTCCTGCTGACTTGGTTATCGCATCTGTCTCTCTATGAGTTTTAGATGATGTGATTGTTTTACTGATAACTTCATTATCGTGTCTGTCTCTCAAGCAGGGCTACTATTAAGGTCCATTTACTTCACAAAATTTCCCATGAGAAATCAAAATGAACCACGAAGTTGAAAATTATAAGGAATAAAAAAGGCAACCTATGTTTTTTTCTGAAAAGGTTGAGCGAATGCAAACAAAAGCATTTCCACTAAAAAAACAACGTTGCTTGAGCCAACGTCTGTAAATAAATGGCAAATTTATGGTATGTTAACTAGCCCAAAACAGAACGTGGGCAAATTATTCATATCGCTAGGGCATACTTGCAACTCGCAATATATTATTTATATCCTCCAAAACGCTTGTAACCCCCCATTGTTTTTTTAAACGAAGGGGTGATGTTAAGAGAAGTGAAAATACATTAAAGGTATTTAGAAATGGAGCTTAGTTGTGTTGTTATCGGAAAGCACGGAACTATCCTGAATCTGTTTCCCTTCATTAACGAAGACAGCCTTCTTAGGTCGCAGTGAGAGATGGGCAGGCAACATAAAATAGATAATCATAGTAAAATTTTCTACGAAAGATAAGGCAAAACATAATACAAACTCAACAGCGATGATTCTTTTTAACAAATTTGAACCTATTGTGCTAAAGACACGATAGTTTAAATGAGTTTTGAAAATTGGAATTGAGCTCAGTTTTCCGTTGTTCAAATGACCGTAGAATAAAGGAAACCAATCCAATTCACTCAATTTTTTTAAATTCTTTGCATGCAAATTTATTCGAATCCCTTTGCTGGTTCAATTGATTTTAATCACTTTGGAATCGAACCCATTTCGCTAAAAGGAGGCAAATTCTTTACCAAAATAAAACAACAAATTTTATGCAAATTTTAATAAAAAGTTCGTTTGAATGTATTTCAGGGAAAATTCAACTAGGTACACAAATTCATACAATTATATAGTATGCATATATCCTCATATTTTAATACATAGAGAAAGACCGTGTCGCTTTGAAAAAAAAGATATATTTTTTATAGGTAAATTTCTCACTTTAGTGTTTATCTAATAATCATAATTAAAAAATATAATATGCAAATGATACTGAACTAAACAGCATCTTTCCCTATTGAACGTCAAACAAGATCTTGGCTACTTTATTTATGCTATTAATTATAAAATGGCTCGTTAAGCAGAAGAGTGATGGCCTAATGAGGTACACTAATCATCATTGTCGCTTACAAGAGAGAAGGGAAGATATATTGATAAAATTACTAAAATTATATTTATTTGTTTTAAAGGTGGCATGGACATTCATATGATTTAATATTTTGTAATATAAATTCATTCTCCTGCATTGATAATTAAGGTAGCTTATACCTGTACCTTTTGTATCAACTTTTGTTACACCTGACAACTAAACGGAGACTCATGCTTGATTTTTGTTATAATTTCACTCGTATTACAACAGTGTACCATGTTCTGAAAAGGGTTTTGTCAGTTAATAAAGTTGCATACTGTGGAGAAATCCCCTTAAAATAATATTACTTCCCACATCCTAAGACAGTATTTAGGGTGAAAAAGCAAGCCGTTACTCCCCCCCCCCGTCCCTCTGCCCTCACCCTTTTTTTGACTCGCCGCCAGGCCTCTGTAAAATTCACACCGAGGCTACATCTCAGCCGTATTAATCTCCCCTCCCCCACCCTCGGTTCATGAGATTACTTTGTAGATTTGCTGTGAATCGCGTTTATGGCTCCCGCCGCTGTCACCCGTCTTGCCAGCTGATCCCTGCCTTTGAAACCTCACCGGAAGGAGACGCTCGGGTTGTCACGCCCGATAACGAAGGTTAAGAAGGTCTCAATATCTCTCCCTTTTTTTGAAGAACTCGGGGTATATATGCACCCTCTCCAGGCCGACAGACAGATTTGGTTTGACGCGACTTCCCCGAAAAGAATGCAATTCAATAAGCTCTCTCCCAAGAAATGTGAGTGACGGTCGCAATTTACGGAAGAGCTTGATATCACACCCGTGTCTTCAGCTCAGGGAGAAGAGTCTCGTGAGGCAACATCAGCCCTTCTCATCAGCTTTCGAATCAAGGATTCGAAAAACCTTCCTCAGAAGTTCTTCTCGTGACCTCTTCGGACAAGAGACCCGTTAGCTCACTTAAGCCAAATATGGAGAAGTCATCTCTCCTCACCCTTCGAAGTTCGTTTGGTGATACCTGAGGACAGGAGGCTTGCATCTCTCAAACACTAGTCCGATAAAAGTAGCCCTAACCCGCTGTGGCTTTGTGGCTAGCACCTGTGAGTAATCAAGGTCACCAAGACCTCCCGCTAGTTGCCCCACCTTACTATTGAGTTTCAAAGAAAGTAAATTATTCATAAATCTTAATCTCCCTTTATAACAATTCTCTAACACACTTATTTAAGTTTTATTCAGAGCTTAAGTCCGTCTCAATTATGTACCATTTATATATAAATATTTATTGTTGTCCCCTTTTTATTTCGTGTGTATTAAAATCTCTTTTGACATTGTGTTTGGTATATTCCTTGGTCCCGCAACCTCCGCAATCCTTTCAAATCGCACTTTTAGAAACAATAACAGTTGTCGCCTTGCTTGGCCTACCTTAGAGACTGTGTGCGCATATTTAAGTACACTTAGTCATATCTCGGCACATACGGAGGGGGAAATTGCAACGAAGGCATTTTTGCATTTGAACCAGAATATACCTTTGCTATTGTGAGATGAGGGTGATCCAAATTTAAATGGTTTTAATCTACAAACTAAAATATAAAGTTTAGCACATATCTCTCTTTACCATTTTCAAATTTAATAATACTATTTTTAATTTTTAATTCGATATTATTGCAATATAACTTGCTCAATGTGTGAGTGTTTTTAAATATGAATATGTTTATGATGACAAGTAATTGCTTAGCACAATCTCACATTTTTGGATTTATATGTACGCCTGAAGCGCTTGACCTTCAAACAGTATTATGTAGTTAAGCTACAGGATAATCGAAAGAGTATTAACATACTTTCAATCCTTTATGAGTCTCAACTATAAAAGCCGGCCGCTGAGAAATAGAGTGAAGATGGAAGCCAAATTTAAAAGAACAAATTGCCCAAAAAAGTGATCTTTAATCGTAAAGATTACTATGAGCTTGATTTTAAAATTTAAAATAGCCCGTGAATAAAAATAGGCAAGGAATAAATGATATTGTTATAAATTTAACAAATTTGTTAAGAGAATGGTGGACAAAGGTTACCGCAAGTGAGGATATCGCGCCAAGAGCAAAATAAAGTTTAAAATAGAACCCACTTCAGAGGTATAAAAGATAAGTAAACGGCTATCAAACGTCAAAAATGGGCTAGATGAAGAGGCACAAATAAACGGCGGATTTAGGTATAGAATAAATACGAAGTGAGTCGCAAATATCCTAGAGGAAGAGAGTCTCTAAGTTAATGTGTAACTATCTCCCGATTCAGTAATTCTGGCAATAGATACTGAATAGTCTGTAAAGGTTAAGCCACAAATGAAATGTGATCGAATAGAAGAATTATATGACGTTAAAGAGTCGATGACTGTCAATAAATGATGCCCTAAACTTATTCCTTTACTTTTCAATTGCCCCTGTCCAGGTCAACAAACAAACTCTCCTCAAGTTTAAGCTTGCTGTTGCACAGAGTAGCAAATCTTAGGCTTGATTCAACACCACTTTGTTCCGGATGAGTCTCATTTTTCCTCCATTTTTCCTGTATTACTTCATATATTACGGATGAAATTTCATGGCACCATTTAGCTCCTCCTGAAAAGCCTCGAAATAATAGTTTTCCTTTGTCACCCATCATAGGTGACAAATTGATCGCTGGAATTCTCCCACCCCGCGAATATATTCACCGTTTTCCTAATTAATTGCTACTTATTTACCAAATCCTACTTCGCCCACCTGGAATGAATACACCCATTGGCTTCCTGAAGGAGCCATACTTGAGACTATTGTATGAAGTTCCAGAAGCCTCTATAATACTACCTTTTCAAAAATCTGTAACTCTCCTCCTTTTCTTGCTACTCATTGTTTCTTGGCCATCATATCTTTCGGCTACTTAATTTCTCTTCGCCTAAACTTCCCTACATAAATCAAGTAAAGGTTTTTATACTTTTTATACTTTTCTTAAAACAACGATTTCGAGGAAGGAAATAACGATGTGGTCTTAAAAACAAATCGGACACAACTTGACATTCTGACGCTTGGAACAGGATTTCCTTGCGCTTTATATGGTATTTAACAATCGAGACCCTGGAAACTAACTTTATTAGCCATAAAATATCAGAAGTGAGCAAAGAAAAGTACTAATTTTCCTTGTTTTAGTGCTTAGGGTGGTTTTCTGAGAAACATATTCATTCAAGACCTTTGCTATGCGCAATTCGGCAGAACCGTTATTCCGCACACATTTTCTACTTGGAATTGTCTTGGTTAAAGGAGTTTGACAGTAAGTTGCTCTAGGGAGGAGAATTACAGAAATTAGTATTATTTTAAATACCCGCTTGTTTAACCTCACGTTATTGATAAATCTACTTTGTTTTTTCAGCTTTAGCCTAAAGCCTTTCTTTTAAAGAGTACGCAAAAATAGACAGAACTTAAATTGAATCATTTCTCGCGAGGTCCAAAGTAACTCAATTGGAAATCACTCGCCCCCAAAAAGAAAACTTTGTTTTCTCAAATCCGCTGACTGTGTAAAATGGCTTATAATTCCCCTACAACGTCAAAACTTAAAAAAATAGGTAAATCAATACGGTTGACAGGAAAAGAAATGCTAATTTTGTCCAAACTAACATAAATTATACAAAAGAGGAAAGAAAGAACAATAAGAGAAAGAGAAAGGTAAGAGAAAGAACGAAGACTAAAGGAAAATGCAAAGAAAATGGTCCATGTACTCAAATTGGCCCCCCTTAAAGCTAAGACAATAGGTCAGAACATCGATAGATTCATTACCCGATGATTTTAAACTACTATATTTTAAAGACAACGATATCTTTGGTGTTTACTTTAATAACTTTTAAAAAGTGGCAAAGTTCCAAGGCCGGTATTTAGAGAACGGAGGCGCAGCTCGATTCTATTCATTGTTACGTGGAAGAGTCTAAGATATATACACAACCTTCTCACCAGAGGTCATTTTAGACTTATAGTCATCACAAGGTAGAAGTGATTGTTGCCTTATAACATGAATCCAGAATTTTAATAGAGAGAGTTCGGTAAGGCCGGTTAGGACTGAACAGACTTTCTAGCAGTTTGGCTATTTATTCTGTAGTACAATGAATATATGCTTAGACGGATGCAAGTACCTAAAAAAATATGAAGGTGTCTGTGATTTTTTTTGTCTTGACCATTTTTTAACCACTTTTCCCATAGATCTTTAGGGTTTTGTCTTGCGAAGACCGTCGGGACATGATTTCAAAACGGACTTGGAAGCTGCAGATCTCTACAATACTTCTTACAAGACGTATCCAAAGAGTAAGGGAGGGCCACCACAAAAGCTGGGAAAGAAACCAAACAAAAAATCAAGGAAAATAAAAGCACCTAACCACTGTCTTCTGATAAGGCGTTTTCGGAACGGGTTCATTCATTCCGAAAGCCATTTTTGAAACAGGTTCCGTGATCCTCTGAAATGTGAATTACTTGAACAAGCTGGAAACAGATGGCCCGAAATACCTGCAGGCAAACATCAATTGCCATATCACTCCAAGGTATTGAGGGTTTTGACATAACCTATGCGATCAACCCGTATGTCGAAAGGTAAGTCTAATTGTCTAACCAATGACAACACAGTTATGATATCATCGCCCCATTTAAAGGTTAATTTTGCCCATAACTTGCATCCTCGCGTACAAACTGGCCCCCAATTTGAACAGGTACAGTTAAATTCTGTTCAATATGTACTCAAGATGGGGATACGGCATGCATCCGTAAGATGGTAACAGAAAAAACTGCTTTCTGAGTTAAAACCATCTCACAATTACTGGGTCACTGTTTATGGCTATTTAGGTCAAGGGAATAAATTTCCAGTCGTCCGCTGGGTCGAAGAGGTGAATGCCCCCATTAAATTTGCTTCATTACTTGTAGGACAATCTCTTCTTGTTATTTAAAAGCAAGTTATTTCAAAGGCAGTACAGAATCGAAGCTAACTTAGGAAACCAGTTTGTGTCCTCCTTCCTACCCACAATTTTAAAATGAACGTGACCCCTAAAGATTTTTCAAAGCCCAAACAAGATGCAAGACACTCAAATCCCTTTGGCAGAAAGCTGTTATGGTAAATGAGGAAACTTCTCGGAGCGATCCTAAGTATAAGTTTGAAGGAGAGATACACTACTCTCTCGCGTATGTTAAAATTGCCCAGACTTTGAGGCGGACCATAGGCAGCTTGTTGTCCATTAAGTTATAGCGATAGCATTTTGCGCATAGCATACGGTTCACACATCACTGGTCATTTTTCTCATGACATGACTTCGTCTAGGGTCTTCCCTTATTGGTTAAAGCCTGGTATTTTTGCTGATATAGTAAAATTATAGAAAAGCTGTGACGTCTGTTAAACGTATTTTGCCAAACGCAAACCTAAGCCCCTCCGGTTGCAACGACCCAAATTAATTTCACAACCTTTACAATAACTGTATATGGACCTTGGGGGGATATTAATCGCCCCTTCAGGAAAGCTCACAAATTTATTCTTGTGGACGTTGACTTGGCAATTCGCCTCCCGAAGTAGTTCCCTTGAAATCTATCTATTCAATCTCCATAGCCGAGGCTCTCATTAACATCTTTTCAGGTGTCGGTATACAGAGACAATGATCTCTGAATGTGGTAAGCAATTTACGTCTGATATTATGGGTGAGGTTTGCGATATATTTTCCTTTAAACCGGCCGATTTCTTGAGCCACTGCCTATCGAAAGTGAAGGAAAATAGGTAAACCAGACAGAATAACGTATATAATAGTGGTTCCCTTGGATTGCCTGGGGCCCTAACTTTTATCTTGAATGAGGAGTATCAACATTATACGCCCTAAACTTCTTCCTCTAATTTTAAATTGCCACTCGTCAGGTGAAACTAACCAGCTCTTCACGAGGCTGAGCTCACCATTGCACAGATTAGGGAATCAGAGTTTCAGTTACTGCCCCCTTGTATATAGTGAATCTCCTTTTCCATCTTCCTTCCGTATGTTACTTCATATATCTCTTGTGAAATATCATGGAGCCATTTATCTCCGGCCTGGGAAGATGGTAAATAAAACGGATTTCCTTTGTCTTGCTCTCAGGTCAGAATTTGATCGCCGAATTTTCTTATCCTGCGACTACTTTCACCGTTTTCCTAATTAAGTGCTGATTAATTATTTACCAAATCCTAATTTGGCAAGCAAGAACCTACTTGGCCTTTGTGTGGCTTACTAAGGAAGCCTGACAGTTAGCTATTGTTTCAAGTTCCAGACGCCCCCCACATACTACTACTTTAGAAGAACGTCCACTTTCGCTCCTTTTCTTGCTGCAAATCCGTCCTATTTTTTTGGCCTATCTTATCTTTTGACTAACTATGTTTCCTTCCCCAAAAATTACCACATAGAAATCAAGTAAAAAGCTTTAGCATACTCTATCCTTTTCTTAAAACCCTGATCTCGAGCAAGGAAATAACGAAATGGTCCAAACACAAATCGGACATCTTTTAACAAAGACACAGATAAAATTTTATTTTTGAAAAAAAAATAAAAAGGATTGGAGTAAAAGTGTCCAAGATAACAGATAATTGAAAAAAACAGTTGTTACTCTGTGATCTAATAGTAAATCCTTAGTTTAAAGGGCTTCAGTTTATAAGTCTTTCTACCCAGGCATTCAAGTAAGAGGTTCTGCTCACTAGTAAAAAGTGCATGTTTAAGTTGTAAAGTTACTTTACTTAACATTACTATATAGCAGAAGAAGGATTGAGTAACATTTATAATAACAAAAATAAGTCTTTCTCCAAATGAGATAAAGCATGCGCTAACATTATCCAGGACGTGCGTATGCGTTTTGTCGAGCAAATACCTGTTTGTTCATACTGTCTGCGAGTTAATGAATGTCAAGATATTTTTAATTATTATCGCAATGTAAGAAAAAATAGTAGTTTAACGGAGTGTACATATGAAACCCATATTGAATACGATTCGTAAGATACAGAGATACTGTATTTAATACCCCGAAGAAGAACTCAATGGCACTAAACTTGACTGAGCTTTTGATTATTTCTAGGTACGATTATAATGGCAAATATTTAGCAAAATCGGTTAGCGTAACATGGTGTGAATTAGCATTAAATAAATGACTTGCTAACAACTTTTAAATTCAATTTAGTCATTAGCCCAACAATATTGTCTTGTACAGGTAAAAAATCACTTTGAATAGAGAAAGCAGGCACTCTTCACTCTACATATTACATGATAACCGTAAATTTTCATTCAGAAGTAGCTGTCGGAAAATAAAACCTTCTGACATGCATTGATTTTCATAATTTCGAATTTCTAGCGTCAATTATTGTCCTATTAACTAGTTGTATTCTAACTATGCTCATTTTACAATAAAGTTGCTAACTTAATTATTTATATTTTAAAAAGTTGAGAGACGATGTTTTCGAAGCTTCTTCTGTCTACCATTATTTATCAGGAATCCTATGCTCTTTGCCACAGTATATCATGATATCGTTGATAACCATTTTGGTTTATCTAACTCGTTCACACGTGAAAGTTTGCATAAAGTTTAAGGGATTTCAATGCTTCAATGTGTATAGATCTATGGCTAATTTTTACCTGGTTATTTGATGTCCATTTTGTCCATTGTGTTAATATTTTTCATCTGGCAATTATTTGACAGGTCACTATTTGTGCAAATATTGTTCATCTTGAAATTCATTGCTCACTTGGTATATTATATCAGAATAATTGGAAATTAGGGATGAGTAAATGTATAAACTTTAATACATTAAAATTTATTATTTCCTGGTTTGGCGATCATATTAGCGTCCATAAAGGTAGCAGTGGTGATTGCAGCTGTGGATCGCAGCCTGAAACCATAGTTAACGCTATTCATAGCAATATTGGATATTACTAATGTGTTTTACTGTGATATTGTCATTAAAGTTGAAGATGTGGTTGATATTTTTAATGTCACTTCATAACTTCTCTCCTTTCCATACACAGCATCAGCTATTAGTTCTTCATCTTTATCAACAGAGAAAATTATTTCAGCCTATTGCATTGGACTATTGGCTTTCTTATATTTATCAACCTTTCTTCTTTAACCTTCTAGCGGTTCGGCATTTTGACTTCTCTGTTTTTCTCAGGCTGATCTGGCAATCTAATCTTATTTAGTAATATAGAAGCAAACATTTGTCTCTAAACTCTAATGAAAGTAAGTTCATTCACAGTGATCTACGTCTCCCTATTTCATGTATAATTTATATGAGTTTGTTTTTGCAACAAGGCAGATAAATTCACAGCAAAAACAATTTTTCACTTGCGACTAAGGATGTCATAAAGCTTGTCAAATTTTTCAATAAAACACTCTTTGATATGTAGCTGACCGCTGCCAAGAGATATCCTTTCGTCCTGCTTCCAGTTCTCCTGGATCTTGTTTAAGATCGTGACTCATGAATTTACAACGGGAGGTCCAAAAGAAGAACTATTCACTCGTTCGCACTTTTCAGTACTTCAGGGTAATTGTCCTTCACAAGTCTGGCTGCTGAGTAGTTTCTCACATCCTTAGTACTTTATTCTCCGAGAAAAATTCCATATTTCAGGACGCTACGCAGAGTTTAGAGTTGAGAAGGCAACAACTCTCTACTAATTCCCAATTCAGTTGTTCATATGTGTAAATGTTTACAGTCATGCTTCAAATTTAAAAGCGATTGTAGGTCAATTCCCACTGGTTAGTATGCTGCCACTGACAGCCAAGTAATACAAGCACATCAATGAATAGGTTCCATCCAGCGAAATAAATAAAAGCGGTGCTTTGGTTATAATTATTAATATAATTACTGTCATTTATCCCCTCCAAACCATCCAAAATGTTTCAAGTAGCTTCTTAAAAATCAAAACTAAATTATAATTAAATAATAAAAATATCTTTAGTATTCATGTCGTTCTAGAACTTTTAAACACCATTCATTATGGGATTTAAGAGTTGAAAAAATTGAAATACCATAATAGAACAGGAGCCTAGTAACATTTAGGTCCTCCTTTAGCATGGCAAATTTCAAATCGACGTGGAATTGATCCCAAATGTGCACTAATGACCATTGGAGAGTTTTTGACTAATCCTATCTCGATAGCAAGCCAAAGTTTCCTGCTGATATTTATAGGCAGCAGATATTGGGTACAAAAAGACCTAGTAATCTCGTTCCATAAATGATCAATTGGGTATATATTCAGTAAAAGCCAGAGCATTTGTCGGAACTCCCAGAATGCCCCTCAAATAATCTTGAGAAACTTGAGTCTGATAGGTTGGTGCTTTTTCTGCTGGAATATCTTATCTTTTTCGTAGTAAATTCATTTAATGAATGGATGAATATAGTCAACCAGCAATGCAACTTAGCCGTTCCCGATCACTGACTTGTTCAAACAAACATGCGGACCCAACTCACGCAAGGTAAGCACCTCCCAATATGTGTACATGCATGGACTCACTTTCAGCAGCAACATGTCAAGTTGGCAACTTATTTTGTTGCATCTTTGGGTATCAGCGGAAGCAGAATACTATCATCTCTACGAATCACAAGGAAACTGGCAAATCGGACTACATGATATTTTGCGAGTCCTATGAGGTCCAGTTGTAGCCTTGTGTCAAGTGTCTTAGTCGTGACATTGGTACACTGTTAGCTCTTCTGCTAACATATCACATGATAAGTAAGGAAATTTGTACTCTCAGGGTGAATACGCGTCTAGTACCTCCTGCATTCAATATTAGTGTAATTTATACAGTGATGCTTGCCTGTTACCACGAAATATTTTAAGAAGATTTCGCTGATCTGATATATAAGCACCTGTGGATGGCCTTGATAGGCAAGTATGTCTTCCAGGAGTTATTCTTAGCATATACGTGACGCCCTAATTCGATGTTTAGTTTAAGAGATGGAATGTCCCATCTGTCTGCACCATACCATCGAGCTCCATTATAAATATGATTATAATTCAGGCTGCACGACATGAACAACCTACTCAGTATTCATCCAAAACTACTAGATTGAAGATAACAACTATTTCAGTTCAGTGAATTCACATGAAATTCACAAGATATTCCACACTTCAGTATATATTTGAAGATTATACGGTTATCATGTATAACTGTTTACAAACATTTGAACCTATCCATTCTTAATCCTATTTTCATAAACCTACATTCCCACCCTCCCTCAAAATTTCTGGAGTAGATACCTCGTTGATTTTTATACATAATTTTAAATAATTAACAATTGTGTTGACTGTATTTGATTCATTCTCTTCTTGGTCCATCTGGCCGTCTTTCTCTGAATGTATTTCATTTGTCTAACTTTAATTGTGTTAAATCACGTGGATTTGATATTTTCTAAGGTTGCCATGTCTTTGCTTGTTGTTCTTTTGTCTAGCTATCTCAATCTGTTGGCAAAATACGTTTGATTATAAATTAAACTATTATTTTTATTTTACCTTTAATGATTATACTAATTATTCAAATCGTAGATTGTGTGATAGATTCATAATTTCAATTAAGTTTTATAGTCTTACCTACACGTCAATATCGATTTGTTGTATGGTTGGCCAGACATAATAATTCAAAACACGCTATTATTTTTATCCCTTTTGCATGTTTTAACATTCAGCTTCAATTTTCCTCTAGCGTAATAATTATTACAGCCTCTGCATTAATTTTAGAAAGTGCTGGCCAAATTGGGCACGCTATCTCTACGCTATTTAGTTCATATTTATATCACAGAACACCCCCTTTGTTACATATAAGTTTTTAAATAACGTAATGAATAATTTTCTAAATATTAACCAGATAACGGAGTTTATTTATTCCGTGTATCTCATGACAAATATGCATTTTTATTTTAATTCGTCATTCATAAATCTTAGTTTTTGACTAATAAATCCAAAGTTCGATAAGTTCAAGAGGTAAAGAAATGTCTGCTATTGGGTTACCTGTTTAAAAATAGGACATATCTTTTCTCATGAACTCTAATTTATAATTGTTATTTTTACTCCCTCTAAATATTTATTATCAATATAAAATAAACAGATATTTCAAGGAGAAAAGACTTTATCAAAAGTCTCATATTGCTGCGATCTTAGTGGAATAATTATTTGTCTCAGGAATTAATCAAGAATAAATAAACGTACACACTATTTAAGTAGCTCAACACGAGGAATGAACCAGTCCTCTTTAACCTACTCAATATCTTGTTCAAAGAAAGTCCTCAATCGCAGGGAATTTTTCGATAGTCGTATGTGGTAAAAAGCTAGAATTGAATTCAAAATCTTTAACTTAACCTTTGTTTTACTACAATGGCGAAGGCCTAGCTTTAAGGT
The DNA here is from genome assembly GCA_963969495.1 of Ceratothoa steindachneri. Lineage (NCBI taxonomy): Eukaryota > Metazoa > Arthropoda > Malacostraca > Isopoda > Cymothoidae > Ceratothoa > Ceratothoa steindachneri. The sequence goes on along the minus strand of OZ018323.1, from coordinate 193,315,585 downwards.
GGTTTACACTTTTCGTGCAATATATCAAATTTAACTACCTAATTTTTTCTTTTATTTTAAACAAGTTTATTTATTTCTATTAATATATTATGGAACTCTTTATCTAAATAATTAGTTGCCAATTAGAACCGCCAAATGATGTAACTTTTGGCTATCGAATAAATCGGATAGATTAGCTGCCGGCCTCCTAACCGTGGCTGCAGATAAGCTTGAGATCCAGATTGAGAGAGAATTTGTTTGACTTACTTCTAATGACTTTATAACCTGACATCATTGGGTAAAAAGTCAAATTCAACGAAATATCTATATGATTATTGTAACACTATACTCAGTTTTCATTCTTTTCAGACTTTGTTATATGTAAAAATTATAAATAATTCAAATAAAAAAAAATTGTAAACTTGACGCTCATTTTGCTCCGCACTTGTACATTTTCGCTATGGATTACCGGGAAGTGTTTATAATTTGATTAAATACTCGTAGGTTAAACACAAATCATACAACAGAAATTATGAACCATATCTGAAGTAAACATTCAAATAAATTTAGAGACAAATAAAAGAATATAATTAAATAAAAATCCATAGCTAAATAGTAACAAATTTAAGGAACAAAAACAACAAATAATGAGCAACCAATTTTAATTTAAAAAATAACATAATGCATATTCCTGGATACAAAAATTCCAAAATATTAAATACCCAAAAGAGCAAAATATCGAGGGAACGAAAGACATTCAAACAAACCATTTTAACCTAGAATTTTCAAAAAATTAGTATTATGATTTGTTTGTTAGTTGAATAATTTCAATGGTAGCTAGACCCTTACTATGCTTTTCAAAACCTTTGAATAAGGAGTTCCGATTCTGTATGTAGCTTAATCAACTCATCGCAATCTCTTTTATTAAATTAGTCTACCGATAAAATATATTTAATTTAAAAGTCTGACTGACACAAGTAAATTAAGGAAAATTTTGGCTCGGAATATAATTAATTTTGAAAAGATCATTGACTGAGCCAAAGGACTTTTTCGGGATAGTTAAGAGGAATCAGAGAAATGTAAATAACAGTAGAGGAGAGAACAAATTGAAAGGAATGACAAGGGGAAGGACAAAGTGAAATTTATTAAGTATCAGTTATATGCATACTTGCTTTTTGCTAAGGGTATATGTGAAAGTAATCTAAAACAATTGTATTGTTTAAAATCTTGAACAAGGCACTTCAAACGACATTTAATAGTAATTATTATATCTAGGATTAATTTTGTGTCTTTAAAAATTAGGTGCTATGAAATGTCTATCGTTAACATCCTAAAAGTCGTTATTCCTAGTGGATGCTAAGTTATCTAACTACAAAAGCAACTCTCTCTTGCTAAAGGGTGAAATTATTGTCTATTTTAAAGACAATAATCAAAGATTATCTCAGTAAAGTCTATTTTTACATGAAAAGTAATTTAATATCATATCCTTCAGTCAAGATTCATATGTATATTATATTTCTAAGCTCGTATATTTAGTGTCCCTAATCCATGTCAATACCTTTTAATATTTACCTATTTTCTGGTACAGGAGAGGAGAGACATTGAAGCTCATAATATAAATGAGATTTATATATTTCTTTATATAACGGACGATAATATCAATTGATTTATATAAATGAAAATTTACGGGCTCTGCTCCCAGGGGTCAGTTCGTTATTTTGGATGGTAAAAATATTTGTTTGGAAAATTTTAGTTAGCTCAAAATCAAGACCCTAATATCCTTTCCCATTATTAAAGCCTTTTGATTACTAAGCTTAACTATCGTTGTCTAAGAGAAAAGGATGGAAAATTGTAACAGCCTAATCTCTAAACACGTGAGAGGGTTCCGTATCGAGCAGGCATAATAATGCATAGTGAAGGAAGTGGAGATAGAATGAACGGTGTTCATGGAACCGTACTACTCCAAGGGAATGCACAACACAAAATACCTCAGAGGAAGCATCAAAATGCCGAGTGTACCACCTTATCCATTATCATGAGCTATCTCGTCATCTATACCTTTTCTTGACCATAAAAGTGCATGGAAACCCTTTATTTCTCGAATTAAATTCATCCATACATTTCAGCATAACAAAAACAGATAAAAGAGAAGAAATTTTTATATTTCGTAGAACATAATCAAATTATAAACGTTTAAATCACTACCCTCTATTAATAAACGTATCCGCATCAAATTAAATCTTGGCCGAAGGCAAAAAAGCTGTTTTAGATAAGACGGGGAATGAGACATCCAGACAAAAGCTCGTTTCACAGTTAATTGCAAAAATTAGTTTTAAGACCAAGAATTAATGCTACATTTTAACAGAATCTGAAGGAAATGCTACATTCAAAAAGACTTAATTAATGTCATTGCGGTAAATTTCGTTTCCTACAGCGATAAAAGAAGCTTTTCCCCAATTTCCAGGCTCACTTCCTCGCTACTGGTGAGAAGGAAGCGGCCTCTATTCAGATAGATAATTTTATGAATGAGAAATAGGTTTAATTTCGCGCTTTGTGGACCCAAATATGGGAAATGTTCCTTTTTATGATTAGCGGCCGAAATTCCGGGAAGAGGAGTCTGCCCTTTTTCGTAAAGTAACTTCAAGCAATAGTAGTAAAAAAGATCTTACAAGATTATAAAACCTACTTGAACAAGTATTAGATGAGGATATGTTCTATTGTTTATTCATCCTATTTTGATACCAAAGGTATCAAAATTTTAAGTGACATGGTTTAGAACAAGGACATATTTATGTTTCACCGAGGTACACAACTGCCAAAAGACAAACTGAACCCTGTAACACAAACATACACGCACATATATATATATATATATATATATATATGTATATATATATATATATATATATATAAAGGTGAAACAAGTATTCTTGTTTTCGTCGGGTATAAAAAAGAGGAAACTCAGTTAACATATATTTAACAGAAGAAATATAAATTAAAAGTATTTTCTTTGCATATAAAACAATTGCAAAGAAACAAAAAATTTAGCAGGTGAACAAAGTTTTCAACTAATAATAGTTTCAGTCAGGCTAAATTTAGTGGCATAACATTTGTTTGCAGTAACAGCACAACTACTAACTTAATAGTTTTATATTTTCTCTTCCCAATCATTTTTTAATATTTTGTTCTTCTATTCTACACAAATTTTCCTTAAAGAGGCAAAGTTTTTGGGCCTTTTTTCAGATTACAACATTAAGGAATCGCTACAATTACTCAATATCATTGAGGTCTGGTGGTCAACTTGGCCATAGGAGGAAGTTTATTTTATCTTCTTTAATCCATTCTCGTTATACTTTTATTTTAGTTCAATATTTACCTTTCTCTGCTGTTTTCTATTAAAAATATATTCTGTTATCTCTAATCCTCACAAAATTCTGCGACATTTGTTAATTTTTGTTTAATTTCATCTTTCTTAACACAATATGTCAATGGATATTTCTTGATAGACTTGCTAGAACTATTCTCACCATTAATTCTTCTATCTCCAGCTATCTAACTTTCTACATTTCTATCGGTACCTTTTGTAGAAGCATAATCTTTTTCCCCTGCCTTGCAACGCTTATCACGTTACAGGAAGCCAAGTGGGTAGACAGACCCCATATGTTTAAGAGTCACATAAAAAGGCAAGCTCAGATGCACCCCCCTCCTCGTATCATACCATCCAAGCGAGTGTGGAAAACCTCCCCCACGCGGTCGGAAATTCCAGCAGTTTCGCCAACGAGGATTAAGAGTGGGGGTAAAAGAAGTGTTTTTCGCCGATACTTGGCGCCTCGAACTGCTCTCTGGGAATTGCTTAAAGTAAGGATTATTACCCTTCTCCCGCTTGAGGAGACTCCGCATATTTAAGCCTTTTTCCCGCTTGGGAAAAGCTGGAAGACAAGGCTCGCTCGCAGAAGACTTCACCCCTCCTAAGTCGGTCTATATCCAGTTGAAGCCTGACACTCTCTCCCCGGTAAGGCTGCTACGGTCAAACAGAAGCGTCAACCCCAACCGTCTTTTAAAGCAGCTGCGCCGGATTACTTCTTCGATTCATTGAAGCACCCAGCCCTGTCGAAGTTACTCTGAGTTAGCCCTAAATCTGCAACGAATGACCAAGGATTACAGCTCACCCCTCGAGCACTAGCTAAAATGATAACTTACGCCTTCACAGCCTCAGAAGTAAGCTGCCGACCATACCCTTTCTTCCCACGTTTTCCTGACGAGAATTCCTCCTTTAAAGATGCCGAAAAGATCGTCTCGCTGAGCCCCTACTTTTCCCTCAAGTCTCCTGCGAAGCTGCCATTGCCCTCCGACACGTAAGCCCCCTTTACTCTTTTATCTGGTGAACCCATTTGGATCTAAGCAGGTAGCTATAATCTAATTAATTAATTTTAGATTTCCCTACCGGTAACGCTAAATCATTAGCTAATCATTAATTCCCTTTATATAATTTTGATTAATTTTAATTTGTAAATAAAATTTAACTTTTCTTATGTTTATCTTTAATTCACCTGAACGTCACTCTCGACTTAATATTCAAATCTCGCCAACATTGAACTCGACGTGATTAGTTAGGTGAATTGACCCCACGTCTCAACCTGACCTTCATAATCTGCGCATAAACGTAGCGTTCAATGTTTGGATGGTTCGCTTTAATAGCCTGAGTTTTCTCCCTTAATATTAATAATAGATATTGTACCGAAATATCGGCTATACCACAACATATACTATATATACTCATATATATATATATATATATATATATATATATATATATATATTGTCGATGTATGCCTGTGTAGACTAGCTCGGCGCATAGAATCGTACATAAGCAGGGACAGACTGATGACCAAAGGCCGCTTGAGATATGTTCTAGGCGATTAATAGTTATTGCGATTTGCGGTTGACCGGGTATTGACTAATGGATTGCCAAGTTGCCGTTCAAAGGATATATAAAGAACAAGAGCCAAAATATAATTTTAATATATATATATATAAATATAATAAAAGGGGCAATTTATATATATACAAAAGGGGTGAACAAATTACTTAATAAGGGTAGTTAAATGAATTATGTGGAGAATAACGAGGTAATCTGGGGATGACAATACAAGATCGCTTTACCTTCAAACAAGCGCGAGCGAATTGGAAAGGGGAGTGAAAGAAAATGGCGCAGGTCTTCAAGAAGATATTTACGAAGTCCTGACGAGGAGGACTCGAAGAAACGGTTTGATTACTTCGTGATAAAGAATGAGATTTTCTCTGCTCCAGAGAGACGTAATCTCAACTCAATTAGATTCAGCGGTTCGGTAGGGAACCTCAGTCTCGAAAAAATGGGAATCTTGAAGTAGTGGTAAAGATAAGAGGGCCGCAGAACTCTCCCAGGAGAAGGTTGCTCGATAGCTTTTGACATGGACGATCTGCCCCATGTGTCGTTTTAATTTAACAATCCGGCTTTATGAGTATGGACTCAGACTTAGCCCCAGTAAGTGCCACTTCTCTTACGATACAATCAAGTACCTCGGCTTCCATATCAGGAAGAACCGAATAGGCCCACAAGAAGAAAAGGTTCAGGTCATATTATAAATTCCCATCTCCAACAGTAAGAAGCGGCTCCGGTCATTTATGGGATCGGCCTCGTTCTATCAGAGCTTTATCCCCAATTTTTCATCAATTTCTGCCCCCCTGTGTGCAATGTTGCAAAAAAGGGCCCCGGATCCCCTAGTCTGGAACCTCAAGCCAACTTCCAGCTTCCAGCAACTAAAGAACAAACTTGCGTTCGCCCCCATCTTGAGGCTTGAAAACTCCACTAAGCCCTTCGGCATCTGGACAGATGCCGGCTACTAAGGCCTCGGATGCATAGTCCTCCAGTACGCGGATAGCGGAGAAAGCCACCCTGTGGCATACGCGAGTCGAAAGCTATTACGGCGTGAAAAAAAACTACTCGATAATAGAACGAGAGGTTTTAGCGATCATATGGCAAAGTACAAACTTTAAAATGTATTTAATTGCTACGAGGTCTTACAAGGAGAATACAGGAAGGAGCTCTAAGTAACATCGACTCAACAATGTCGCTCTCTGCGACCTGTATAATTGGTGCTCCAAAAAACGTCCATCACATTGGCCCTTTAACTTATTGCGCGACACAGGAGGCAACGGTTTCGGAAAAGCTCCTTCACCAACCGAGTACACTAAGAAGTACGTTCCTCCATTTACAAGACAATAAAATACTGCATACTGTGAATTTTAGCTTCCCATTTACAAAAGAGAAAGAATACTACAAACCCGGAAGTCTATCTTCCCCTTTCCAAGAGACAAAAATACCTACAGGGAAGTCCATCTTGCCATTTACAAAAGAGAATAATACATAACGGGAAGACTATCTTCCCATTCAGATAAGAGAATAATAGATAACGGGAAGTCTATCTTCCCATTTATAAGGTTAAATGTATGAACCGTTTAAACTTTCACTCGAAGTTTTACTTGGTTTGGCCCCCACAGACTTAATTGATGCGATTTATAGAAATCATTTGAAAACATCTGATATAGAGGCAATATAAAATAATCAACCTTCATGTAAAGAAAAGAAATAATCGTACTTAAAGAGTATAAGATACTATAATTTTTATTAGAAACCGATCTCACGCTTGTGTAGGGTTCTCAGATCTACGCTGCATTCAAGCAAAGTCTTTGAGAACTAAGACATTAAAACATGAAGTTTGCTGATGACATGAATCAATCCTTGCCCTAACTGAAGGAAAGAAGGTCAGCAAGCTGAAAGATAATGAGAGTTGTCATCATAAACGAATTTGAAAGAAATTGGAAAATAAATTCAAACCTCCAATATTTCAATGTGATACCTATATCAAGATATAAAGTTGCCGACATCTTATTGGAAGATCAAAAGTACAGACTATATATTGAGATAATGAAAAAGTCTTTCGTTTGAAAATAGCATCAATTGTTTACATAGACACGTAACAAAAATAATAAAAAGAAAATTGTCAACGTTATAGTTATTATAAACACTCTCCAAAAAACAGCTAAAAATGAAAGAAAACTTTACATGGGATCAGTAAGGAAGGAACTAATCTATCCTGAAATTAAAATACATAAGCTGTTTTAAATAAAAAGGAAAAAACTTCAGAGGGTACAGAACAAGGAATGGCTATTATTTACAAAGAGGAAAATAAAACAAATGCGAAATATGAGATACTTTCTCGGAGATGCCAAAATTCAAACAATAAACAAGATCCTCAGGAAAGAATGAAAATGGATATGGGTTAAATTAAACATCTTTCGACAAAAATTCGCAGGTCAGAACCACGTATATCGTATTTGGAAATGTCACAAATCCACAATTACAAAGTCAACTTCTTAGGAGAGAATAAAATCTCATATATTAGTGAATAACTCAGGAAAAAGGAAATATAAACCCAAGGAAAATAACAAAAAATAAAATAAATGGTACATCGATTTGAAATGAGACCAATATCTGCAATAGAAAAGTTTTAATATCTAGCACGAATTTTGATTAGGATACCAGATGATGACAAACAAAAAAAAGAGAAAAGAGCAAGAAAAAAGAAACAATTTTAATACTGGAATTTACCTCAATTGAAAGAAACGAATATGAACTATTATAATGAAAACACAAGGAAACGTAAAATGAAAATCTAATTCACAACAACCAAGGAAAATCAAAAGGAAATAAATACCAACCAAACTCAACACTGGGAAAGGAAGCTCGTTAATATATATGAAGGAAAACGGATATAAACGAGAAAAAAACTTAGAAGGGAACAAATGGCTGAAGAGAAAAAGATGTATAGTGGTTCGGATTACTTGTTATTCAAGAGGTCACCCAAGCTCTTATAAATGGGACATGCTTTGCTTATTTTAGGTAGTCCATCGAGGTCGATGATGACGGATACCCTCATATTGAGGGCATTAAACTATCATTAGGTTTAAACGGGTAGGAATGTGTGCAGTCTTCTGGCCCGTATCTTGATCGAAGGGAGAAGGATCCTGGTGGCAGGAGAGGCTCCAGGCGACCAGGCCTTATCTTCGTCTGCAGCGAGCTGCCGAGACCCCAGTCTGTCGGAGCTCATCTATAGGCACTCCCAATCCTGGTTTGTGATCAAGGTATCCTTCTTTTAGCCTTTGTCAACAACGCAGAAACCAGAAGGCAGTGGGAGGGGGGTGCAATGGGCGTGTAACGTTGATAACACGGCTGATCCACTTCTCATACCATATACTGGTGTTTTTAAAAATTATATTTTACTATTTACTTTTTCAAACCTCGCTCCGTGCTCTCTAACTGACACCCACCCTTCAAACGCATCGATCTATATGCCAGAAGACATATGAGAGACTGAATCCAGGAGAGAGCCAGCCGGGGACATCTGCGTCATCTGTTATATCTATAACCGAACGAAAGAGAAGGACGGGAATAAGGGAGACTGAGAAGTTGTAATTTACGCCATAAAGATATTTCTTATTGTAATTTCCTGCTTTTCTTATTCATATTTATTTTCTGTTCTTACTTCTTTCTAATTAGATATCTTTTCCTTCAGTTTATCTGCTCTAATGAATTGTTGCGAAAATATATTTTAAATCGCCTGAACACTTACCTTCTTTCTCATTTGATCAAGGCGTGACAGAGGATGTGCAGTATTTATATTTATATAATAAGATATAGTTCATCAGATGTGATCTTCATCTTCAAGTGGTTACCAAATCACTACTTAATTCAATGCTCTTGCAATTTTTTTCATTCCCGCTTTTTATAAATCCCCGAATCGCATATCTGTTTTCTACTCAGTCGCTTCCTTCATCAATAAGTTCAGCACGCTTGAAAATTTCAGTCCTGCAGCAACTCTCGTGATTGGTATAATTCATTTCTCCGCGTGTGCTGAGCAAAATAACCTGAGAACTAATGAGGCATAAGCGCATGATTTATTAATACTTATTTTAGTTTGGTGTCTTTTCAAAGGAAATGTAATTTGTTCACGTTCATTATTCAGAATATAAATTAGTATTTGCTCTACTGAAGGTCTATAATGAAAAGGTCGCAAAGGCGACATTTATTTAATTTGGTTACTTTTCAATGAAGTATATGTGATATATTTACGTTTTTTACTTGGCGTTTCTTTTGATTAAATTATTTCCTGTGCAGATACAAACTGGTTTAGTTTGAAAAAGAGACGGATAGGTTACAGAAATTGCGCTCCGAAGTTGACGCTGCAAGTACTACTGAAGATATCAGTGACAGGTAGTTAGATTTCTGATCGCTATGACCCTGACACTAATATTTTCCCTAAGCGCTTTAACGGAAACAAAACAAACAGGGAGAATTGCTAGTAAAACACGCCTCAAAACGTGACGGGAAATAAAGTACCTGGTGCATTAGTTCATACTCGTCCTCATAATCTAGGTCGCAGGTGACAAAGCCTACACTGTTTGGCCCGAAATGTGGTTTCCTAATGATTTCTGGTACTTCTTCATCACTCTTTAATTATTAGATTTATTGGTTTAGAAGATGAACGAGTTTCTTATTGAAAAGAGAGTGAATTATGCTCAGACGAGCACCTCCAGGAATACTAATATTCCGGAAAGAAAAGCTTTTCTTAAGAGATGGAACCTTAAATATTTTTAAATGATGAAATATTCAATTTGAAAATGTCATTGCACTTCTTCCGCTTATTCTATGCGGCATAATATTCGATAAGAGTGATGGGCCAAAATTTTAAGCAGCGGGCTATATTAAAGCTTATGTACATATGTAAATCTATGCACCCCCTCTACTTAAAGAGTTAGATGCGAATTTCAAATAGATATAACTTAAAATCACCTTTAGTATCTGTTTGCATATACTACATAGTCATATATATAGCTACAGATAAATTTGCTAGGGGTAATTTTTTTCAGACTTATATCAGAAAGGATGCCTACAGCTTAACGTGGAATCCGGACCAGGATTTACAATTCTACATCATGGGATCATTAACTAGTGCTCTGAATAAACTAATACGTTCCCTTAGACCATGAAACATTTATTGGAGGGATGTTCGGTCGTCTTTACTAATTTTGATTCCATTTTTCATTATTATAATTATTAATTTTATATTTACTCTATATGAAATATGGTTATAAATTCCTTTTTCTTCTATTTAACAATAAACATTTGTACAATATAAAACCTACATGTGTAACCATTTAGTAAAATTATCCCGTTCAACAGTTTTAGTAAACAATTTTTCATGTTATCTTTATTTCTTCCTTTATATTCAGTGGCATCCAAACCCCCCAAAATATTCTGGAAACATTTGTTTAATTTCCAGGTAATTTTTATAATTGTCTTTGAAATTTTCCAATGTTAATGTCAAAACTTATTTAATGGAACACCGAATAAAAAAGTTAGGAATACTGTAATGTAAACATATTTAAAAGAAATTCTACAGCAAACCTTAGAGAACGATAAATTATAACTTTCGCTTTATACGTAAAATATCATAATTCCTGCAAAACAAAACTGTAGCACGTTGGTATTATCTGATACTGATGCCATTCCATGAGTTAAGATCGACAAATCTTTAAGAAATAGGTTTTCCAGTGAAGGTGTTTTGCAATGGATGTGATAGCTCCATGAAAATACTGGTTAATGCATCTGGACGATTAAAAGGAGTCGCCTTTAAAAGCTCACTCCTTGGGAAGATTACACGATGCAACAATTGTTTATTGGTGGACTGATTTGAGATAGGACCTGATATTTTGTGTCAACTTGCCGATAACATGAGTGTCTTGCCAGGTTGTTTCACGTTGTTTGAAGAGAGGGCGGACTCAAAGTAGAACAAGTCTTCTAAGAAATCGCTCCTAGTAAAAAGGACTATAACAGCAAGATTGGACTTCGCTACTGAGCATTTCCTGGGCAGTGCTGACAATATGAATGGTTAATTTTCAGTGATGAAAGAAAACTTTATTTCCTAGGAATTGATACAGCCATCTTGGAATGTGCGTATAGATGAAAAACTGAATACCAAATATACGAAAAATAAAAACTTATTGAAGTCAATCGGTAAAGAGATTGTGGCCCCACAAAATGACGATGGTCAAAAATCTTTTCAAAGAATGGAAGAAAAGTTCGTCTGAGCATTACAACCAATTGGTAAAGTTCTGCCTCTTGCATACTACTTAATATTTTGTTCCATGTCCTCTGAAGTATGTTTCTCTCTTATTATTTGTTTTTGGAGGCAAAATTTTATCAAAAATACCTTACTTTCCACATAATTACATTCATTTATTTTTCAAAAGATTAAAACTATTAAACGAACTGAGATATTGCAATCAATTACGAGAAGCTTATTATGCATAATGGGTATTCTACGATGTGTTCAGAGTTACAAATAAAACTTTGTATGTAAAATGTCACTACACCCGAGTTCTGGACATGTAAACATGGCTTTTTTTGTAAATCTCGAGGAACGCAAGATGGCAGCGCAATTCAGGTTAATCTTTTTCCTAATTCACGAGGAGCAGGCATATGTATATATATATTATATATATATATATATATATATATATAAAATATATATATATATATTATATGTATAAATCAAAGCATTCCCATCTTTGATATCTCTTTGACATAAAGAAATTGGGGACTTTTATTTACCCCTTAACCACAGAAAAAAATTGGGAGACTCTCACGTTATGATGGTTATTTGAGACCCCAATGAAAGAAAGGGAAAGAAAGTAACGGTTGCAAATTAGTCATAAAATTCGCCACCAACTCATCAACTTTGTTTTCATAAGTAACTTACATTAGTAACTCCTTCCAAAAGAGGAAAAGCAGAAGATAGATACATATTGGACGAGACAGAACAAATTAAGACTATACTATCTCAGGCCTAGAACTATGCTGACCTATTAACATAAATGAATAGATCGAGGAAAAGGTCACCTCCCTAGACAATATGTCTATATATACATATATGTATCTATTGGTTGGGTGGAAAGAGATAAAAGCCACGAGAATATGTATATATAAATATATATATATATATATCATCTAATATACGTACGCGTCCTTCGCTACGTACAAGTACTTTCGCTTCGTAAGAGTAATCGGTTGATTACGAGGTATATGAGTACGATTTACTACAGGGGCTGATAGCGTTTAATGAGCTTACCAAGTTGCAGTTCAAGGGTATATTTAAAGATTGCAAAACCAAAATATAATTTTAATAGGTCACTAGTTAACATATATATACATACGGGAAATATAGGTAATGTAATAAGGACAATTCTGACAAAATATAGATTAATTGGCAATTGAGTAACGTTAATTATTCGTTAATTAGCTTTTAAATGGGATACTATAAATCAGTTATACATAGGGAATATTTATATGTCGGAAAGGTCGATCGATTAACGGGAGACACAAGCAAAGGTCGTTTTATATTAATGGGGTCACCTTGAGGAATGGAAATCCTTTTGCGACTCGGCGCGGGGAAATTGAGACGGACAATGGTCGTGACTCTCGGCCGAATATCTTGATGGTGACGGGGATGAAGGGGGAGGGGGAGACGGGTTCAGGATCCTTCTTGGAGACGGACGATGGCACCTGGGCTACAAAGAAGTGTAACCCATAAAAATCAAGACTCTGACGCGGCTTGGCGCTAGGTCCCAGACGGGAAACTGGCGATCCTTGAGGGTGGGTTCCAGATGAGACGAAAGGAATCCCGGCCAATTCTTCGGGAACGAAACGATTCGATGCATGCTCTGAACAGATTAAGTCTTCACAAAAGTGATGGATCTGGCTGGTCAGATCCAACCTTGATGGCATATGCGAATACCAGGGACTTGGAAAAACAGACATACGATCTGACCTGAAAGCGAAGGATTCTCAAACTCAATCTGGCGATATTCGAAAACCCAGGGTATTTATATGTCGGCCATTTTGGGGGGTTCTCTTTGGTAGACTCAGACGACTGGCTGAACAGTTCCAGCGGACAGTTGGATCAGCGTTTGTCGTCTGACATAAGTCTTGATGGCCTTTACGATGTGAAAGGTAAACTTTCGGCTAGCAGCTCCCGACTACGAAGATTAGCGCGTCCTTGGCGAGGTAAAGCTTTTAAAACGCCAAACTTAATTAACTGCACCTCTATAACAGCTGACGGATATTCATATTCTGTCTTCCTTTTTTTCTCTTCGGGTTCAGAGATTATTACATGTGAAGTTATATTTAGGAGACAGAGAGAGGGTAGGAATTTATGAACAAATGAAGGGGTATTCTTCTTGGCGTCCCTTTCCCTTACAAAATAAGCTAATTTGGACAGAAAATAACAGTATAAAACTTGTTAAACATAGTGCTAAAATAAAAAGGCGACTTTCTTCCTCGTTTGCTACTCATTAGGGAGAGTTACGTTGTTACCTCAAAATATTTTGCATTGTAATTTGTGGATTTTCGATTCGTTTTTTTCTAAACCATTAAAATAGGAAAAGTTTATAGAGCAAAATAGTAACTCTATAATTGAATAAATTTCCGATTGAACACATATAATGGAAAAATATTATTTGTTATTTAAACGCAATATCGAAATTAAGAAACGTAATTTCTTTTGCAAGTTGAAAATCTTAAAGGATTTGACCGGCTAATTTAATCTCTTGTGGGGTGAGAATAGAGCCCAAAGGAACACCACTATTGATCGAGGCCCATGATCAACCAATTCCATTAGACTAACTCTTTCTCAAGGCTTACCAGGCACTACATTTCCTTTTAATATGCTTGTCCTTATATCAGGCGCTATTAGGTTTATTATGTCTTTATTATGGAACAGTATCAAAACAATTTTAAATCAATATCACCTACATTTACACCTTTATCTTTGGCAGCCATGATCATTTCTTGAAAAAATTAGCAAATTAGTCGGTAAACTTTGTCATTTACCCGCACATATTCCATCTTTCCTTCTCTAAAAATAGTGTTCAATAGTTTATCAAGGACCGGTAGTAAGAGAGAAGGGACGAAAATTCCCGAACTCAGTCTTTCGCTCTTTTTTGAAATTTGGTTATATATTTGCCTATTTTAACCTATCAGAACTATTGTTTCACTAAAAATTGTATAAAAAAAGAGGTTGTAGCAATTCTCTTCCTAGTTCAATAAGGTGAATTGGAGATATTTTATCGGGATTCGGGGCTTTGAAGTTTTCATTTTCGTTATATTTAAATTAATTTTATTTTAGGTTTTGTCATATTTAAGGAGTAGTGTCTTCGATATAATTTATTACCTATAGTATTTCAGGTAATTAATTACAAGGAGTTACAAGGAAAGAGAGTACCCTAGGAGACCTTACCGTCCATTCAAAGAGGGTACCTTTGGACTAGCAATCGAACGGGAACATGGCTGCTCAATTGTTTTGCGTCCCTAAACGGCCACTTTTCGGAACTTTGTCTAGTCTTGACTTAAACTGGTTAACAGATTCACTGTTGACAACTTCTACTGGAAGTGCGTTCCACTTACCGCAGATACTGTACGTGAAAAAGTTTCCACACAGATTGCGGTTGTAACGCTTCACTTCAAGTTTGAAGCCGTGATTGCGCGTTCTGTTCTCACTCAGTGTGAAAATATCCCGGTAGTCAACATTGTCGAACCCTTGAAGTATTTTGAAAACTTCGATGAGCTGACCACGCAGTCTACGGGTTTCCAGCGAGAACAGATTTAATTCCCTTAGTCTATCCTCATAACTTTTATGTCGGATAGAGGGAATCAGTTCGGTTGCTCTAGCTTGTACGTGTTCCCACCTTGATATGTCCTTTCAAAACGAAGGACTCCAAAATTGTACGGCATACTCCAGGTGCGGCCGAACGAGGCAGTTGTACAGACAAAGTACTATCTCCTTGTTACGGTATCCAAACTGGCGCTTTATGTAGCCTAACATCCTTTGGGCTTTCTTCTCTGCCTCGATGCACTGTTTCGAGAACTTGAGGTCGCTAGTGATAGTAACACCCAAGTCCTTCTCATTGTTACTCGATTCAAGAGAAGTGCCCTTAAGGATATAATGAGATTGGGGATTTCTGTGGCCGATATGCATTACTTTGCATTTGTTCACGTTAAAAGGCATTTGCCACGTGTCCGACCACTCCCCAATCTTCCCAAGATCTTCCTGCAGGCAGGCAGTATTTCCATCCTTTGCAACGTTCATACCAAGCTTGGTATCATCGGAAAATTTGGAAATCTTGGCAACCATGTCACCGTCCATGTCGTTGACGTACATGATGAATAGTAGTGGTCCCAGGACAGAACCTTGAGGCACCCCGCTAGTAACGGGCATCCACTTAGAAGCCTGTCCATTCACCACTAACAGTTGCCGTCTGCTACTTAGTCAGTTCTCAATCCAGCCAGCTACTTTTAATTGTATATTAAAGGCAAAAAAAATCGCCAAATGTTCATTAAATATCTTCAACAGCAGGTGCGGATCGTGACGACAGAGGCCCTTGGTATCAAGAAAAGATCAGATGGTGTCTATAATTCGACATTATGTTTGGAAATCTACAATAATTCTTTTGAGTATTTACTGTTCTATGTTCTTAATTTTACTTTTATCAAGGAAAAGATAATAAAAGTAATTGTTCAGATTATCTACACTATTTATAGTTTTCGAAATTTTATGCAATCGGTTACCTTCCTTTGTGCATATGTTAATTTTACAAATTATTCTCGGTAAGTTATTTAACCTGTTAAGAGCTCTAGCATTATAACAATTCCTGGAGAACTGTGCAGCCTGCTCGTCTCGCACCCTATTTTCGTCACTGCCCCGTGACTGAGACTCCCTGCCGTGCTGCAAAACAGTCTCTCGTGCTTGAGATCACATCTCTATGGAGCAGAGAAAATGTCCCCCTTTAGCAATAAGTAATCCCAACTCCTATCTAAGAGTCCTCTTCGTCAACACTATTAGAAGTGTCTCTTGTAAAACCCGTGCCGTTGGTCTTCATCCCTCCGAATAACTCTAAGCTTCTAGGTGAAGCGATTTTGCTTTGTAATCCCATGATTACACCCCACGTCTTTAGTCACCTGCATCCTGTAGCATCCCCTTTTAGTCGACTCCCCGCTCCATCTTAAATAGGATCCACTATTCGAATTTACGGTAACTTAGCTTTACCCGCTTAACTCTGTCCCATGAAGCCTTCTAGAACATAAGAACTATTTGTTAAATTTAATACTACTTATAAGGGATTTTGTTAATATGGTTGTCTTTTGAGGAGAGGGGCCTTCGTAAAGCACTAGTTTCTTTGCAAACGAAACGCTATAAAAAAAGAGATGAGGATTCAACGCACACTCAATGGATGATGAGCGAATCGCAGGTAGAAGTCCATTCCTCAATCTGTTGCTGAATAAAGAGAAAGCAAGACGACGAATTACAATCCGTCATGGACCAGAACCCAAGTGATGAGATTTTGGAGGCTAAGATAATGTCAGTATGTAGGACTGGTAGGATGAAGCAGCAGTATTAGGAAGTTATATTTATGCAGAAAGACTTTAAAGGTAATTCTGTATTGAAAGAGGAGCCAGTACAGATAATCTGGAAATTATATAAGGGAAACGTCCCGGAGTGAAGGAACAAACTCCAATTTTATAAACTGATGCTAAGGTCATGAGTGGAATCATGTGACCCAACATGAAGGGAATTGCAGTAGTAAATGAAAGATATGACAAAAGCATAAATGGCAATTTTAAAGCTTTTGTGGCAAATTTGTAAATGATGACGAGGAGATACCCAAAAAAACCAATAGAAGTTTTGGAAATGTTTTATCAGGAAATATGAGAGATATATGGATAACAATGCTGGTGCTCAGATTTTTAACTTTATCAGCAAAATGGAAATGGGAGGAACAAAAGTTTACTTGGGGAGAAATAGTTTTTCAAAGTGACACTTCACTACAAGTGCCCGCAATCTTACCTCAGTATTGTCTGGGTTGAGTTTCACTGCTCAAGTTAAACACGCCTATTAGCTTTAAGAGTTTCAGGAAACAAGGCTAAGAAGAAGGAGCGATACATTTCAGTATCATCATAATAGAAGGAAAATCATATAGCTACAAACCTTAAAATAATACTAAAAGGGAGAAGAAAGAAGTAAAGAGAAGTTTGCTATGAACACACCTTTGCGTTACAGTCAAATATACGTCTGCATGCTAAGGAATTTTATTACAATGTGAAGAGATTAATTTTGAGATTAAAGTTATAAGCAGACCAAGTTGAGACTAATTTAGATATATCCAAGAATTGACGAAGGGGGTGAGGAAGGAGTGTGTTTTTCTTCTTACCAAATGCAGCAAAGCTTTCTAGTAATACCAGAATAGAAGGCAGACTGACATACGTCGTATGGAGTAGGCGGCCCTTTACTTATTAGAGTGCTGATTCAGTGCGTCTTCATGCTTTGAAACCTGCCTAGAGTTCTTAATGCTGTTTGAGGGAGCTAGTTAATCTAAAATCCGTACAGACACCAGGAATTTAGAGGACTTGAGAGCATGAGGACTTAAGAGGTGAGAGCCTAGCTCGTGATGGCGTTTGGTTTTGGTTAAGTTTCTTTAGCAGAGAGCGAAAAACATCGTGTTTAAAAGTTTCTAAGTAGCATAAAAACTGCAAAAGAAATATGTTTAATTTCCTCAAAGATTTTACTGGTATGGAGCTCAGAGAGTATACATGTGTTGCAGGAGAATAAGCAAAAAAAACTGGAGCAGAAGGCGTCTCTAACATAATAAGCTGTGTTTTTTGGCCTAAAATACCTTATTGGAGAACAAAGAAGAGTGGAATCTGCCAAATGAGGCAGTATGAATAGGAGCATGAGTGTCTAGGCAGGAGGCAAGTGACTGCGAACCGGAGAGGCAAGATAAGTTAAGGTTACAATAAGGGGAAACTGTGAGACTAACTGTGAGAAATAAGATATCAGCCAAGGGTCAACGGAGGAGTATTTACAGGGATGTGACCGTAAGACAACAATATCGAAGGAGTTAGCTTAAAAAGGAAAAGTTAAGTCGAATTGAATAATAAAGTGAGCAGAGATAGCATTTGAGGAGTTCATGAGTCTTGGTGACATGGGTATTGGGAGAAAAAGAGATCAATAATATTCTCGATTGTTTGGGTGGGAGAAGTGACGAATTAGGTGAGAGAAAAAAGTTATAAGACTTTAAGGAATCATTGATATAAGTTAGTGTTTTTTCGGATACTTAAGTATCCGAGTACCACCACGATGGGCGAAGAAGTTTAAGAAGTTTAATTGAGAAAATCACCTACTTCGTCAAAGTAAAGAAAGTTTATGGACAACCTGTATATATATATATATATTATATATATATATATATATATATATATATATATATATATATATATATATATATATATATATATTTATGTATATATATATATATATATATATATATATATATATATATATATATATATATATATATATATATATATATATATATATAAAACAGGTTGGCCATAAACTTTCTTTTCAATTTAAAAAAAAAATTACAGAGACACTTGATAAGAGATGTTAATCATACTTGTTCTATTGTACTCAGTGGTTTTGAAAGTGTATTAAATGAGAAAAAAAAAATTGATATCCACTGAGTACATTAGAACAGGTCTGATTTTAATATCTTCTTAATTGCATTTGTAATAATATTTTAAAATTGTAAAGGATCTTTCGTATCCCATGATATCATTTTAGTAAAAATGCTTAGATTATTTTTTTTCTATATAAATTCCTGGTGTCTGTACGGATTCTAGATTAACTAGCTCCCTCAAACGTCATTGAGAACTATAGGAAGGTTTCACAGCATGAAGACGCACTGAATCAGCACTCTAATATGTAAAGGGCCGCCTACTTCATACGACGTATGTCAGTCTGGCTTCTATTCTGGTATTAGTAGAAAGCTTTGCTGCTATAGGTAAGGAGGAAAACACACTCCTTCCTCACCCCCTTCGTTAATTCTTGGATATATCTAAATTGGTCTCAACTGGGTCTGCTTATACCTTTAATCTCAAAATTAATCTCTTTACATTAGTAATGAAATTCCTTAGAATGCAGACGTATATTTGACTGTAACGCAAAGGTGTGTTCATAGCAAACTTCTCTTTACTTCTTTCTTCTCCCTTTTAGTATTATTATAAGGTTTGTAGCTATATGATTTTCCTTTTTTTATGATGATACTCAAATGTATCGCTCCTTTTTTTTAGCATTGTTTCCTGAAACTCTTATATTTTTTTTCTTTCTCTTTCTCTCTCACTCTCTCTCTCTCTCTCTCTCTCTATATATATATATATATATATATATATATATATATATATATATATATAAACAGGATGAGCAGAACAGAGACTTACATAGATGCCTCGTAACATTTATTTCAAATGTTTCAGGATTCTGACTAATCCCATCAACAGTGATAAAGAAGGCATACAAAATACAGACTTAAATATTTACATAAAAAGTTAACACATAGAATAAATTGTAAAACATAAATATTAAATCTGAGACGAATTGATTACATTGGAAATACGGAGAAAAACAAACAAAAAAACAACGAGGGAATTTCTAAAAAATAGGAAGGAAAATAATTGACAGTAGAATTTATTCTTGCAAACTCCCCCCCCCCCATAAAAAACAATGTTAAATTTAACAAATTAGCAAGTTTTTTAATGAGTCACTAGTTTTAATGGGACAGATAATTAGTTTTTATTTAGGCTGGGTCGAATTTTGTAATATAAATTAAATCTTGCAGGTAAAGGTGCGAGATATTTCGAATTGTGGATGGATCAGGTTTTGAAAGGTTCTTTCCAGTTCTTTCAGATCTACCCCTATGCTACATGTAGCATGAGTAAAGCGTATCCGTTGTTGCCCCGACATATGATACAGTGCTACATTACGTACAAAGTGAAACGTATATAATTTTAGATTGCAAATTGGTAGGTGGTTGAACTTAACCTTAAATAATGATCCCGGTCTGAAATCGTTAATGAGAACAATAGATGGTAATAATTGAGGATTTTTTTTCTCCGTATTTCCAATGTGATCAATTCGTCTCAAATTTGATATGCATGTTTCACAATTTATTGTATCTGTTATCTTTTTATGTATATATTTGAGGTTTTGTTTTGTATTCTTTTTTTAGCACTGATAATGGGATTAGTTATAATCCTGAAACGATCCAAATAAATGTTACGAGGCATTTACGGTTCTCTGGTCATTCTGTAAATACTTTGTCTGCTGTTTGCGTCCATCCATTCGTTTGTCAGTTATATATATATATATATATATATATATATATATATATATATATATATATATATATATATATATATATATATATATATATATACTGTGAGTTCTCGGTTGGCTTGATTAAGTGTAATATTTATTTGCCAAACATTTACTTTTACATGTAATATAAGCATGAATGTGCTACATGATTGATAGTTTGCAGTCCAGAACAACTGGGCGATAGTTTTCTGTTCTACAAAGAAGGGATGCGTTCACCTTGCATTGTAGATTTAACATTACCGTCCTGCAGGAACAGTTTTATTTGGGCAGTTGTCTTTGGAGATTCGAACAGAAAGGTTTACTTGTGTAAAGTATGTTGCTTTGGGTATGGTTTCATTTACTCTACATAAAGGGCTGAACAAGATAACCAGAGGTCTAAGGTTCGAGTCCGTGTTACGGTGAGTGTTCTCTTTACCTTGCCGCTTCTTTGTGTGCCATCCTCTCTAAGAACTCCTCTCCTCTATTTTTGTATAATATTTATTACCTATTTCCTTTATGGAGGCAGCATAAGCATAAAGTTGGTAGATGTTAGCGAGTTTACACCACAACCATAAATTGCCGATAGTTGTCTGTCGCACAAACAAGGGATGCTTTCAGCATTCGTCTTCGTTCTTGATGCCTTTTATAAGTCGGAGTCAGAGCGCGGTTCACTTTTCTTTTAGCAGAAAAGGTGCAATACCCACGTCGAATTAGTTTGCTGTTCTTCAGGTTCGGACCCTTATCTTTGATGAGAAAACCCTCCAGAATTTTGATGCAGCGTAAAACCGAGTGTTTGCTGTAGATGGTAGTGTTTTTGTGGAGGAATGATTATAACGCGGGCAAGCAGACGCTAGTTTCTAAACAGCGATAACCATTACGCTGCGCATGGGGTAAGACTCTTCCCCTTTCTCCGCTGCCTCCAAACCATTCTTAGTCGCACGCAAAGACGGATTTTGGTCAGCAGATTTCTTAATTTACGAGACTGGTGGGGTAAACTTTCATCCCGGAGTCAAGTAACCAAGACTTGGTCACTTCGTCCCTTAATATAAACATAGCAGGGTATGAGAGCCTTTATAATGAAAATCTTGCTGCATAAGGTTTAGTCATCAGAAAATCTATGAACAGGCTCACTAACGCCTCCGATTGTTTATGTCTATTTATTGCCAAATAGAGGGAATCTCAGTTTCCCCGTGCATAAACATAAAGGGGCGAAGTGTCACAGCTTGAAAAATATTTGCCCTAGGAGAGGGGCTAACGGTTTTCTATTGAGGGTTCGTCCCTTCCTAAACTCCCTCGTCTTTCCTCCTCCCAGTAGATAATCGACGTATATATTTCTATTTTGAGAAATTTAGAGTAGAATTCGCGTAGCCGTCGAGAGAAGAAGACAAGTCCCTGAGTCAAACAGGGAATAGAAAAGATAGTTGGAACCAAGCGGGATTTACCCTCCCAAAGCTGTTCCTTCGGTCGCTTAAAAAAGCAAGCCAGTGGAATTGAGAACTACTCTCCTACCATTTTTTTTCCAGAGAAAATCATGTATCTCAGTTCGCTTAAAAAGCAGAGGTACCCCTCATCACTGAGGAAGACCAAAGTAAATTCCCATTCGAGAAAAGATTGCATCTTGGTTAGGTCTCATCGTCTAGAATCCAGAATAAGTACCACAGGGATTGGGATAACTTACATTCATCCAAAATCCCATCACTTACATCGTCACTCGCCTCAACCACCCCGTGATAAGTATCAGCTTTTTTTCCGATCCACCTTGCCTCAGCGAGGACGTCCGCAGTCTAACTCGCCCAGGCCCACTCATTGAGGCGGCTTATTTTCACAGTCACCCAACTGTCGGCACACTCCGATTTAAAGGTAAAACGAATACAAATAAAATTTCAATTTTGTTATTTCCAATTCCGTGTGGAAATGTATTCGTAACAAACCCATTTCAATCTGATAGTCGTAACAAACTATTTCAATGCAAATGACTTAAGAATTCGCATTAATTGAGTTTAAATTTCGTATATTAGAAGGGATTTTTGCGTCAACCATCTCGGATACCTTATTTGTACTGTTAATTTTTATTAGACCCTCTTACTATAGAATTAGTTTTTAAAGATTTGAGATTTCGTTACTTTATGTGATTAAATGTATATTTTGTCGGAGTTGTTTAATTAGATCATTGAACGCAGTATTGGCAATAGATATTCATAATACAAAGCCTCCCTGGTGAAAGGATTAATTTAGAGCACTATTAGAGAAAAGTGGAACAGATTAACTAATGTACGAATCAAACGTACATCCCTACTTGGCAGTAAACCACGACAGTTTTCAACAAGGATCGTTCTTGTAATTTGTTCATTGTGTTGTTCATTGAAGTGCGTTTTGATTCCTCCTAATCGCAAGGGGATTGTTAGGCGTCGGCTAAGAGTAGTAGTGGTCATACCTATATATTTATTGTTTGAATGAGGATTGCAGTAGTCACGGGGGCATTGAAATTTGTATACATTATTTGTAGCCTTTTAGATGGATTCTTTTTCACGGAGGTTGTTTTTCATTATAAGTTTGCTGAACTTTTGGTTTTTGTAATATATTCGTACAGATAACTTTTTTTCAATTTCTTAGATAGTGTTACTTTTTACGATGTTTCCTCTTTATAAGAGGATGCCTCTCGAAGGACCAGTGTGAGAGGAAGACCTTCAAAATACCCCTTTGTCAGCCTTTTCAAGCCTCAGACCTCATGCTTCTTGTAGTGGGAATTCTAGAAATGACGAGAAGGAAGCTGTTTCGCGCTAAACCACCGACCCAATTGTATTTACTTAAGCGCCACGCACATCGCTTCCCTTTGCCGTAATAATGCCGAGTCCTCGCCTCCATGCCGCACGGACATTTCCCTCCCCCGAGAAATGCACTCGTACAAGCTCAACCTCACATAATGAGCAAACTTTGTCGTTCAATCCACCCCCATATCTCGAAATAAGTTTGCACAAACTGGTGTCGTAAATTTTCCTGGGATGGCTGTGCCCTGGAGCTATATAACGGACAAGCCATAAAGCTATATAACCCTGTGTTAGCCATTCCTTGAGAAGATTAAGAGCGTGCCAGGGCCTCTGTTTAGACCGTGTGTCTGTTTGCTTTGAAGTCTCGCAACCACTGTTCGATGTGTACCTCGCCGTTACGATCTCACTAGAAGATCGCCCTTCGTTAAGCTTTGGCCCCAGTTTACACGAAAGCTTATCGAGTCATCTTCTGCTTGGAAAAATGTGCGTCACCCATCGTCTTGCATACCTATTCAAGACCCCGTGCCCCGTGTCTGAGACTCCCCGCCGTGCCGCAGAACAGTTTCTCGTGCTTGAGATCATAGCCTCTGGAGCAAAGAAAATTTCGTCCTACGGCAAAAAGTATTCCCAACCCCCATCTACGAGTCCTCCTCTTCAACACCCTCAGAATTATCTTCTCGAAGACCCGTTTCATTGATGTTTCCTCTCCGAACAACTCTAAGCTTCAAGATAAAGCGATTTTACTTTGTAATCCCATGATTACACTCCCCGTCATTCGTCACTGGATTCCGTAACATCCCCTTTATATTGACTCTCCGCTCAAAGTTAAATACTCTCCATTATTCAGATTAACGCGAACTTAGCTATCCCCGCTTAACTCTGTCACATTTGTAAATTGTCCCGATCTGACTAACTACTCTTATCAAGAATAATTTGTTCCCCTTTGTATATATATTGATCCTGCCTATTATTACTTATATTAAAAATATATTCTGGGGTCTTGATCTTTATATATCCATGAACTGCAACATGGCAAGCCAGTAGTTAAATCCTGGCTAATTTTAAATCTCCTGATTTTAATATAATGATAATGATATATATATATATATATATATATATATATATATATATATATATATATATATATATATACATACATATATATAATTTGAAGGATAAACGAAAGTACACATAAAGGGAAATTCATTTCATTTTCTTATTACAACGTTTCGGGTGAACTTTTCACACATCTTCGGATAGTGGAAATACAATGTGGAAAACAATTTAAGTTAAGAACCAAACAGATAATCAAAATGACAAATTTATGGAACGTATTTAATGTTAATTATGAAGGGGGATAGCGATAAATTTACAGGCAATTGATAATTTCTGGATTATTATGTTGAGAGTTAAAAATTAATGATTGAGGAAACACAGAAAACACATCTGGATAAACCAACCTTAAACAATCCGCCGTTAGAGGATAACTGGAAAGAAAGGGCGAGGGGGGTAAGAAGAAAGAGAAGGTTAGGAGGTTGGTCATATATTTGTTTAGAGTAGAAGTAGTGTGGGAGGAGAGGAATTGGAATTTAAGGAAGGAGAAAGGTATTTAATATACATGGATTCAAGAATCCTTAGTGATATGGGATCAGGGGTGGTTTTCAGGATTTTAAAATCGTCCGTTGTGATTTCGGTTTTACAATTATTAGAGTAAGGCCTAACAGGTGAGAATTCTTTCGTAGAGAGAACCTTTCCTGTCCTGTGGCTAATGTGAACAGAACCTCGCCCTCAGCGAGTGCACTGTACTACCGATGCATCTCCCCAGTTTACAATTGGGACAAGTAAACTCATAGACAACGGAACACTTCACTTTAGGCAGGATTCTGTCCTTACAATTAAAGTATAATCCTATGTGGTGTCTCTTTATGAAAATCAACTCAAAGTCGGTATGGAAGAAGAATTTATTTAATACAGATGTAATTTCTTTGGAAACTTTTTTGTTTAAAAACCCAGATCTGGAAAGATTTTGTAATGGATATCTTTGCAAAGAGTGGGAAATTTAAATTTGGAGTGGAAAATATTGTTTAAAAATTGGGCCGTAATTTTTTCAGTCAGATACACGGAAAAGCTGTTTTGTTTGAAAAAATTAATCAGAAATGCGACTTCTTGGTGAAATCCAGAGTAGGATGAACAAATATTAAAAGCCCGGAATATTAGTGTTTTGATGGCACTTATTTTGAAAGAAAGGTCACAAAAACCGAAAAAGTTTTGGCCTTGACCAGTAAAGGTTGGCTTACGAAAAACTTTTGCTTCAAATCCAGTTGGGACACGGAAAATGTGGATATCCAAAAATGAGATGGAGGAATTGAGCTCCTTTTCACACGTAAAGTTAATATTAGGATGTATATGATTGGCATATTGTAAGAATTTAACGCAGGACTCCTCTTTATTGAACAAAATGTATGTATCATCGACAAAGCGGTGGTAAAGTAAGGGTTCAATGCTTCCAAGTTCCAGACTGAATAGTTGTTCCTCGAATCAGGACATGAAGATATCTGCGAAGACAGGGCCCAAAGGACTGCCCATGCCCACCCCATCTATTTGGTAGTAGGTTTGGTTGTTAAATTAAAGTAATTATGTTTAACGGCTAGTTTCAGCGTTTCTTTCAATAGTGGAGGGGTAAATCCATGAAAATTGGAGTTGTTAAAGGGAAATGCACGTCGGACAATTATGTCAATAGTTTGGTCAAGAGGAACATTAGTAAAGAGAGATGAAACATCGAAACTACTCATAAAAGAGGGATAATGGAGCTGAAAATTTTGTAATTCTTTAATAAAGGTGAAGCTATTTGGAATTTTAAACGTGTTCGAAGAAAGAGGGGTTATTAAAGGAGCCAAAAATTTAGCTAAGATATAAGATTATAAGATGCTAAAATGGGGCGAAGGGGGATACCCTCCTTGTGACATTTGGGAAGTTTGTATAGAGAGCCTAGGTAGGAACCTGAAACGTGCAGTTGGTTGTAAATAAATGAATCCAAAATATTAAGGTTTTTTAACTTGAGCAAAAGGCAGTTTATTCTTTCTTCTAAATTGATGGAGAAAGATTGAGGGGGTTCAGAGATCTATTTGAACTTAGAGTTATCGGAAAAAACAACATTTATTTTTTCTATGTAATCTGATTTGTTAAGAAGAAAGACACCTCTACCCTTATCGGGTTTGGTGATGACTATCTCATTTCTTTTTCCTAAACCTGTGAGTGTATCGATGTCATTTGGGCGCAGAAAAAGCGTAGAGAATTTGAGTTTGCGCGAGAGATGGCGAAATTCCTGCGCAAAATATGACAGTGTTAAGCGAAAATCCTTAAAATCCCTAGCGAATTAAAAGACTTGCCCATCACCGGCAAATTTAAGGATTTTCGCTGAACACTATCATATTTTGCGCAGGAATTTCGCCATCTCTCGCGCAAACTCAAATTGGGTGTACGGGTAGGGGATAAGTCGAGGACAAAAACGACGAGGAGGTGTGTGTTCGGCGAGCGTCCGCGAGTGAATGTGCCCGTCCCTGGTCCTTCCCGCCATATATACGCAGAGCCTAAGGCGTAAAGGACTGGGCATCCCCGAAGTGGAACCTAGGTTCCTCCCAAGCCCGGGACGAGTCGTCCGCCGGATTCCGGTTGGAACGCACATAACGGATGTTTTTGGCCGAGTGTCTCCAGCTCGTAGAGAAGTCGACCACGGTGTTCCCTGACATAAGGGCCATGATGTCTGCAGGGATCTTTCTTCGCTTGGTGTTTATTATTAGCGGCTGGAAATCTGAAAGAATCCGTGCTCTGGAAAACAGGAGGAGGGTAATTAAGAGCACGTTAGTTTCTAAATGAAAAGCAAACTGGGGCACTCGTAGAACACTAGATGGTAGAACCCAAGATTCACCTTCAGCAGTGATTGCCACCCCTGTCAGACAGGCGTCGCATGCCACCGTTGTCCCCGATGATCTTGAAAGGCGCCAGTGACGCCATTGTGTATCTATCAAGTAGGCCAGATATTCCAAGCGTCTATCCCGGTCACCATGCCTCCGGGCAGCACTACAAAGCTGGCCCCAGAGGAGCGGAAGATTGAGGACTGGAATAACAAATTTGAGAAGTCTTCCCAGGCGTTGACAGTATTTATGATCGAGGCCAGGGTGATCCGAGAAGCTCAGTGCCCGGATGGTCTTAGTTGCCATTTTGTTGGTAAGGCGAATCCTCGAATTTTTGAGGTCGATCAAAATGCCTAGGTACTCAAGTTGCCTGCAGGGGGTAATGA
The DNA here is from genome assembly GCA_963969495.1 of Ceratothoa steindachneri. Taxonomy (NCBI): domain Eukaryota; kingdom Metazoa; phylum Arthropoda; class Malacostraca; order Isopoda; family Cymothoidae; genus Ceratothoa; species Ceratothoa steindachneri. The sequence continues at coordinate 193,288,190 of OZ018323.1, read as the reverse complement.
CAGATTTTTAAAAATTTATTCCGAAGGCTGGATTTGAATAAAAGGTTGAGTACGTTCAGAACCTTATCCAGGGGGCCAATTATAAGGGGAGTCATCCAAATACGTGAAGGCCCTGCAACCCTCAGATTTTGCAAAGTGGTTGACCTCGGCCTTCATAATTTGCTGCATGATGTAAGGTGCTACCGTGAATCCCATCGGGAGTCTGCGGAACCTCCATGTACGGTCACCCACCCGTATGCAAAACTGATGCCTGGCTTGTTCATGCAGCGGGACATGGTAAAAACCGCTGGCCAAATCGAGCTTGATGGCGTAATCCGTTGAAAGGGACGCCTTCAGAACTTTGCGTATATTTGGGAGTTAAAAAGAGGGGGCCTCGAACACTGATGTAAACTGCGACATATCATATATGAGCCGCATAGTGTTATTTGGTTTGGCTACCCCTAAAACCCTGTGTGTGCGTGTGACATTAGAAAAAGGCTCGATAACTCCTGCTTTTTCTAATGTCTCAAGGGCCGGTATCATTTCCTCCGAGCTTGGTGCGAAGCTGTGGTATGACCTTGGGAGGAAAATCTTGACTCCTTTGCCCTGTGCAGCCTTAGTCATGTTGTTGACTGCTGGCACTTGGGTTAAATCTCCCGGGGGATCTTGCACTAATTTCCCAAAATATTTCGTAATTTTTGGTTGTAGAGGATCCAGGACTGGAGATGCTTGGTCATTTCTTGTGTCCTAAGTGGTTCGGTACTTGGTCTTGTTTTCTTTATTTCCCTTTTAGCCTTCCGGGGCCTGATCTTCGTCGGGATCACGTATGTCAGGTGGACCACTTACGGTGAAGTCCCTTGGATCCCAGTCCAGGGAGTTGAAAAAAAGCTCAGAGGAAACATCCGATATGGTCGAGCATATCGGAGAGCCAGGACGGTCGTTTCTGTTGAACGTGATTTGTGCGTCAAGTGGAGGGACGCAGGGAGAGAAGTGCAGGCCACCCAATTCTCCGGCCATGTCCTCGGAGTACGACCGGAGTTGATAGCCAGGTGAAGACTCATTTAGTTTGCAGTATTCGTCTAAACCTACGTCAATCACTTCACTGATATAAACCCTTGGCGGTGATATGGGGATACCGAAATCAGTACCCGGGATATGGAGCACTGGGGGTTCACGCTATGATGAATAACACAGAGACAAACTTTCTAATGCACGGTCTAAGTCACCGGGAACACTTTTAGGTAAACTTGCTGTAGTCCTGGTTGCGTCGATCTCCGGGATACTGGGTCCACTATTTCTTAGTTTGCGGAGGAATCTTGCCGCGAGCTGCAGGCCTCCTTGCATGCCTCTGTCCGCGGCGCGTACTTATGGTAGGCAGTGGGGCGAATACCCCGCCGCGTGTTGGGCGAGGGGCCCATCCAGTCCGTGCCGTGAGGGCACGATCGGAGAGCTGGAATCCGGACCTTAGTAAGGCACACTCTCTGGCATCCCGTAGTGCAGGTCCCCAGCCGTAGTGGAGCACAAGGTACTACAATCTGAGTTTCTGATGGAGAGACTGGTGCTCGATGGTGTATACCGCTGATCGCACTCAGGACAAGATCAGAAGTTGCCCTGTTTTTTCTCGATCTCTTCGTTTGAAAGTTGTGGGCCTATTTGAGAGACTAGACCCTCGGTGATGACGGTCCTTTTCACGCCGTCAGGTGGCGAGAGCTCTTGACAGGAAGCCGGTCGAACCAGTAATCCTGCTGCTCGGCCAGGAGGGGACAGGTTCAGCGGTAGGTCACCCGAATGAGGTGGAGGCTGAGCCGCGGCCCCAGATGGCTGTTCCTGCTGGGTCGGCTGGTGCCTCGAGGCCCGTGGAGTGTCCTTTGTCCGTGAAGACTGCCTGCCCGTACCGGCGGGGTAGGCAGTAGGGAGATGTAAGGCCGTAGGGGTCGGACCCTGGAGCGCCGAGGTAGGTCTTTAACTAGTTGCACCTTCGTCGTCCTCTTCTTGGATTGTCGACGAAACTGGTGACAGGCGGAGCTTCGTGGTATATTCGGCTAGAGGTTGGCCTGAGGCCGCTGAGTTCTGAAGCAAGAGGTGCCTCTGCTGGTGTAGTAGAACTGCTGATGTAGGGACTAAGTCAACCTCTTTGATCGTATGAACGTCCCTAGGCACAGGAGATGCCTCTTCCTCACTTTAGCTTAAAACAACTCCGGTGTTGGACAAAATAAAGTCCACACTGTATAAACTTTCTCGCGGATCTATACCCCGGAAGACCGGCAAGGGAACCCAGGGGAAGGTCAAGTATGGAGACGAGATGACGCGAAACAACGACGAGGAGGTGTGTGTTCGTTGTTCCGCGTCATCTCGCCTTTCAGTGTAAGGCGCATACACTTCCACGTGCAGCTATCCGACACGAAGTCGTGTACGATAGGTTTTGTAGCAATGTAAGGAGTGGAAGGCCTCCTCTTTGGTCGAGTGTGTTTACACTTAACTAAGGACGAACATCCATTACTACAACTCAAATGAACCTTATAATTTAATTCAGTTCTCAAATTCACGCAATTGGACGGAGTTCTATTGTGTTAGTATGATATTACATTATATCAATATCATATTATATCTATCAGGGAGGGACCAATAACTTCAAAGCGATCCGAAAAAAAGAGACGAAAAACCACGAGTTCAGATGGGCTAAGTAGCGAGAGAGTGCAACGAGGTCAGGTAAATTATTGGCAATGGCAAAGCTCAAGGTTATTTAAAGAGAAATGTACAAAAATATAATTTATTTACACACAAATAATGAAAGAATTGATGGGTAAAATTACCTCAGAGAACTGACGGGCAAAATCACATCAGTAAATGGAAGGAGGAATTGTAGGTATAAATCAGGCTATGAATCTAGAACTCACGGTATTCCCGGAGGAGACTATTCAAAGGGGGGGAGGATTAACCCAATTGGGTTACTAAAAGGGGGAGAGGGATTGGCTTATGGATGTCTTCTGCACTTAAGGTGAGGCCGCTTGGACTTCCAAGCGGGGGGTTGGGGCGATGACGGTTCTCCAAAAGCAAGAGAGGGGGGGAGGAACTTCCGGTCCAGGGGAGAGTATTTCGGATACCCGAAATGATGAGTGGTTTGACAAGAGTTGATTGATGAAAGAAGTCAGAAAAGGTTTGGCCAGTGCGGATCCTTTCCTGGTGGAATTGGGAGCGGTAGAATTCACTATTTATATGAACAGCGGCTAACAATTCGGACTTTATTTAACGTGGAATAGTTCAAAGTTGCTTCCGGGGAAAGGAATACGAAGATATCTTTTAACTTGGCCTTTAGGAGGGGAAGTAAGCGAGGGACGCCATCATTTTCGAGATCCCATCTATTGGTCTTAAAGATTCTCTCAAAATGGGCCAAAAATGACCCAAAGTTCTCTACATCATTGAAAGAAGAGAAGGTGGACTGAAGGAGTTTGAGGAATTTCAGCCCGGGAACCGATGGACTGAGAATCTATTTGATTTCGGCTCATTTGCAGCTCATGCTGCCTAACTCTTTGACGTTCTTCCATCTCCATCTTCAGTTTGTTCTCCTTCATCTCCATCTCCATCTTCAGTTTGTTCTTCTCCATCTCCAATTCCCTTCGCTCTGCCCGTTCGTTCCTCCCTTCTTCCTGGTATGTAATTTGCCAGGTCTTTACCCGAAAGACCTAAGATTTCACCCTAAATCTTAAATTTTGGGAAGGACAACATTTTTACGCAGTTAACTGAGGGAACACTGATACGCAAACGAGCTAGGACAATACCAACGCGAAACGAATACTTGAATATTCGTGAAGGCCTTGATCACAAAAAAAGATTAAGATACAGCTACCTACCTCTACCGTTTCTAAGCGGGAAAAAAATTAAAATGTTCCTACGCAAATTAGGACATCAAAGACCTTAACTCTTTTGGATTAATAACCAGGAGAGTCTCCAAAATTCGAACACAATAAAAAAAATTAATTACCTGGGGTCCAACACAAAATCTAAATAGATTACATTCCACTTCTCTTCAAATAACTTGAACTTGCCTTCTGCCAGTACAATACAAAAATTAAAATAAAAGGGATGTACGTGAATAACAAGGGAACTTCTGATGTCAAAATTAAAATGACACATGATGGTAAATCTCTAACACACTTGACACCAGATTTATATAATACGTATATTAATATATAAATATATGTCGTGGTATGACATTTCATTAAATCAATACCATATTATATATATCAGGTGAGGACCAATAACTTGAAAGCGAACCGACCAAAGGGACGGAAAACCACGAGTTCAGACGGGCTGAGTAGCGAGTGAGTGCAACAAGGTCAGGTAAATTATGGAAAATGGCAAAGCTCAAGCTTATTTAAAGAGGAATGTACAAAAATATAATTTTATTTACACAAAAATAATGAGAGAATTGATGAATGAAATTACCTCAGAGAATTAACGGGCAAAATCACATCAGTAAATGAACGGGGGAATTGTAGTTATAAATTATGCTATGAAGTTAGAACTCAAGGTATTTTCGGAGGAGACTATTCAAATGGAGGGGGGATTAACTCAATTGGTTTACAAAAAGGGGGAGAGGGGTTGGCTTACGGATGTCTTCTGCACTTGAGGTGTGGCCGCTTGGACTTCAAAGCGGGAGGTTGGAGTGATGACGCTTCTTCAAAAGCAAGGAGGGGAGGTTTACTTCCGATCCAGGTTAGAGTATTTCGGCTACCCGAAATGAGGAGGGCTTCGACAGGAGTTGATAAAAGAAGTCGGGAAAATCACTAGGGGCGATCATTTAGTGGAATTACCTCCTGGCTGGGGCTAATTCCAAATGCACAAAATAGTCCAGCTGTCACTTTGCTTTGTTTCTAGCACATCACTTGGACCCTATGGGCAAATCTTCTGGGTTCTGGGTGAGACTTCTTAACTTTGTTTGTCTTCCTGGGAGTCGAGCGTTATTTATATCCAAGCCTCTCCCCGGAGTTGGGAGTTAGCGCGAAACAGGTCTACTCTCGAAGGGCCTCGAATCTTCTTGCATAGCTATTTTAGCCCGCATAAAGGTTTATCGGGGGGGACTTGATTCGAGGCTACTGCTTGTAGAAGGGGAAGGGGTAGGCTTACCACTTTATTCCTAGCCGGGCCTTCTACTGCGCATGGGAGTTCTTCCTGCTAAGATCTTGCCCGTGGGGATTCCATCACATCCAGTGCGTACAGTTTTCTTTGATATAAAAACCATTTCTTATTCCTTGGCCAAATTTCTTGTCTCTATACTCTCTCCTTTCACCAGAAATAAATTTACCCTCAATAATTCCTTAGAATTACTTGAGCAAATCTCTAGCTTTCCCAACGCTCAGAAATAGACCAAGGCCACTTTGGTCTTACAAATTTCTTTTATAACTTCGTATTATAGGACACTATGAATATTCTCAACTAATCCGTCTCCCATTCCTATTTTCTATTAAATAATAAGCTTTACTTACAAACGGAAGTGGTTGGGAAGTCATTTTCCTTAGAACCTACTTTTGTAAATATTTTTCTCTGCTCCTATGACGCTACTTGACTCAAAATCTTCCAGGGAAGTTCTCTACCGCCTTTTATATACGTTTGGCTGAAGACTGTCTAATCATGCTCTTGCAAGAAGAACATCCCGCAATTTATTAACTACCCACACCCAAACATACTTTTACAATGGAATTAGTAAAGAGTGGCTCCCTGCCATATTTACACATCAATATAAGCCGCTCCACCACTAGCCTTTCCTTTGCCGTATACTACAAGCCTACCTTCAATTGCCTAGTAACCATCTCCCTTTGTTACATACTTCGTTTGTTTAGAATAATTCCGATTTAGTACTCTTCTTGATAAAGCCCTTAATATTTGCTTCTCTTTTCTAATGAAATATTCCCAGGAAAAGGGATTACAGTTCTTTAATAGACAACGGCATAATGAAGCAACTTGCCCTTTAAGTTAAAGTTCATTTTAATTAAACCGACAGACCATAAACTAATCCGCTTTGGATCGGAAACAGATTTATGTCCACAAATCTAAAAAAATAAGCATCGAAATCTGCTTCATAATATAAAAACATTTCCCTGAATTGGATCTAAAGATAAACACAACTAATAAATATATAAGTGGCTCTCTCTGTCGATACAAAGACACCTTTCCAATTTCCTGACTTTGTTCTCTATCATAAAATTCAAGTGTGCGTCGTGCGACGTAAACAAGATCCGGTTAATAAGCTGGGACACATTCTGGCAATCGATTGAATCCACCATACACAAATATGAGTCTATACCCTCTAGAGACTCCTATGTTTCCGCATCCTGTCCATCTTATCTCGGACTACTCACCTTAGCAGACTACACAATAGAGAGAAGAAAAAACTTTGCCTGGCTACGAGATAAATCCATAGCATCCAAATGCAGCAATTATTATATGAACACCAAGACCACCTTCGGTAAGATCTCACTTCAAGGATCGGGTTGCCTTCAGTTCTAAGCTTGCTCACGATTGGAAAGAACCAACTATAAGCGGCTAAGCGCGCATAATGCCGCTATTATTATGACTTTTAGACAAAAGTTTCTTTTTTATAATGGCTTTGCAGAAGCCTCATCTCACCAAGAAGATCATTACTGGCTGGGTCCACCTTGGCATGAAACAAAAGAATGGAATTTCGATGAATCCGGTAAAGTGATATTCTCTGATGAAGCTCCCTTCCGCTTATATAAAGCTTCTGGACAACCTTCGTTAGTATGTAGGACAAAATTAGTTCTTACTAGAGTCTTGTGTCCTACTAATGCTAAAACATCCCTACAGTCTCTATGTTTGGGGTTTCTTCTCATCTAAGGTAAATAGAGCTTTAACAATTTTGCTCAGGAACACTGCCATTAGCTCAAAATGGTACTAAATATGCGTAATCAGCACCTTTTTGAACATTTCAGGAACAATTTGTGAATGATAACTGGTATTTCTCAGCATGATGATGCACATTTTCACAACACAAAAACAATAACAACTTTTAGGGTGAGAATTACATTGAATGTTTTAGACCTTGGCTCGAGAATTCACCGGATTTTAACTCAATAGAGAATTTGTGGGTAATAATTGAATTGTCTGTTGATAAACATAAGTAATCTTACTATAAACAATAATTGCTCTTCTTTATTTTCCTCAAATATAACAATATCAGTTAAGATATAATTAGAAATTTGGTGTCCAGCCTGTTAATATGTGAAAAAATCCTAAAGAAAAAGATTCTTCATTATAAATATTTACTGAACGCATCAATTGATTGTATTAATTAATAGAATGTGTTTGGTTTCGACATTTTTTGTTTATTACAACTTCAAATTATGATACCATCCCTAAAGCAAAGTTAATCGTTTGATTAGTTCTATTAATTTTCTTATATGAAAAAATATACCATCTTCAAAACTTTTGGCTATGACTGTATGAGTGTTGCTATCTTATTCACAACTTTTACTCTCCTGCTCTTTGCATTTACCAAGTACACTGTTTCCAAACTCTGCTGTTTATTATTTTAACTTTGGCTAGTTTCAATTAACGACATAATATATTTGAAGATCCTTCAATTTTATCTTTTCCAACCATACGTACTGGAATGAATTGACTAGCATTGGGTTCAGCTTTCCTTTTGCGGGACTTTTATGATATTTTTTATCTACTTTGATCACGTGTCAGCTCCCCAGTCTTAAATTTATTGTTTATGTGATTAATCTTTAATTTAATTTACACTAACGCTCATTATATTCTAATGGGAGAAAATATGAATATCCTCAACCCATTCATCTTTCTATGACCTTCCTGGAATGTAATGAAAGATCGCCTTTCTACTGTGTTTCTTTTAGACTTTGCATTGAGATGATTATAAGAACCACGGGGAAACCTGATTGTGATCCGGTAATTTATGATTAATTTTGTAGTAATATGTCCCTTTACACCTTCTAGTATATATTGTAATCTTTAATCTTATTGAATTTATCAAATGGATTTAAATTATATGTATTTTTATTGCCAGTTTTCCTCAAAAATTAAAGATGTGTTACAAATTTCTTTGATTTGAGTTTATTGCAAAATATCTTCGGTTGTAGATTTCGCCCATATGATTATAGACTTAAGACATCTATTCTATTCTTATTATTATTTAACGATGTGTGATTAAATGAACATTTTATTGAAGCTGATATATGCTTTCTCCACTTTCTAGCCAAGTTGTCGCTGAGGAAACTTATGATAACACTGGCCTGCGTTTCAATCCTTTCTTTAAAGGTCAAGGTTTATGCAACTGATTTAGGATCCTTTTTGCATGCTGAATTCAAAAATATCATTCATTTTCTTTGATCAGGTCTGGTTTTTAAGATACACTCAATTTTTATTACAGCATATTTTTCCAAAATCGCGCTATCATCAAAGCGTATGGGCTTTGTTTTTGCAACAGCTGGTCATGGGTTACCTTGAATAACTAGTTATTCTTTCTATTTTCAGGTCTAGTTGTGCAGTGCGATGGATCGGAAGTGTAGGAACCATCCTAACAAATTTTCTTTCATCTGGAGAAACGTGGTTCTTCCAGACCATCAAATGAAAATCACAGATTTTGTGAAGAAGGCTTATTACGCTTATTTTGGAGTCAAACTAGGGGAACAGGATATGGCATTTGCTCCCCATATCTGCTGCAAAACATGTGTGAAGAACTTATGGGATTCAAAGAATAGGAAAAGAAAAAGTATGCCATTTGGTGTCCCAATGGTGTGGAGGGAAGGAAAAGATCACGTTACCGACTGCTACTTCTGATGTTCCTTCTGCCATAAAGCCAATATCCCATGGACCAGATGTTCCTGTTCCTGGGCTGAATGTCAGTATGGAATCTAGTTCTGATTCCGAATCTACTGATATGACTGCTACAGGTGAGTGTAGGGCATACGAGCCAGAAGAGGACGACCGATTGGTGCCATTGACCAAAGCCGAACTTAACGACTTAACATGAGACCTGAACCTATCTAAGGAGTCTGCCCAGCTGCTGGGTTCTCGTCTTCAAAAGAAACATCTACTTACCCCAGGAACAACGTTCTATTGGTATCGGGAATGCGTGAGCGAATTCAGAAATATTTTTATGTTCGATGAAGCGTCTTCACTGATCTACTCTAATAATATTGCTGAACTGATGAAATTAATAGGTATAAAGTATGTTGTCATAGAATGGAGACTTTTTATTGATTCTTCTAACAGAAGTCTCAAGGCAGTTCTTCTGAATAACGGAAATTACGTTTCATCAATCCATGTTGGACACTCGGCTGAAATGAAAGAATCCCACAACAGCATGGAATGTCTGTTTTCTACTCTCAATTACCAGAAACATAAATGGTTGATTTGGAGATTTTAAAGTTGTTGGACTTATCCTATGACTTTAAGGTGGGTACACAAAATATCCATGCTTTTTGTTCTTGTGGGATAGTCGGGCTGACGACCAGCATTATGTCAAGCAATAGTGGCTATCAAGACAAGGATTAGAACCCAGGTTACAAAATGTTCTGTCCCACCCTCTCGTTAAACCAAGCAAGGTGTTACTTCCACCCCTACACATCAAACTCAGCCCAATGAAGAACTTTGTAGAAGCACTGGAAAGGGAAGGTGGATAATTTGCCTTCCTTCACCACAAGTTCAAACGAATTAGCATGGAAAAGCTTAAGGCAGGTATATTTGATGGTCCTCAGATAAGAGAACTCATAAAAGACTATAGTTTAGATGATTCATTAAATCCTACTGAACTCTCTGTCTGGCTTTCCCTTAAGTTAGTCAATACCAGAAGATGGTTGATGACTTAATGGAGAATTTCCGCAAACTTGGTGCGCGTCTGTCAGTAAAAATGCATTTTCTTCGGTCCTATCCTGACTATTTAAGGATACTTCAGTGAAAAACAGGGTGAGCGCTTTCCCTAAGACATCCGTGTCATGGAGAAATGCTATCAAGGCCAATGGGATGTGAACTTTCTGGCTGACTACTGATGGTGCCTTAAAACGGATGTGGTGTCTGCTCGGCCCAATCGGAGTTCACTGAAAAGAACATTCATCCATGAGTAGCTTATTTTGCGCATTGTACTATTCATGCTATCTATTAAAAATATCGTGTAAACCTTCTGTGAGTGAATCGGTCCAATATTTGCTAGTATGGGTTACATTAACAACAAATATTTGGAAATATACGAGTGAGTTTTTGGTATCCGCTCATATTCAAAAAGCTAACCTGATTGAATAAAATCAGCATGATTTTCAGATTCAGGGCAAAAAGTTGAACTAAAATCAGGTATTAAAAATATTTGACCTTGAAAACAACGCAGACCAGTGTTATTATTAGGAATATAAATAACGAAAACATATTCAATAAATAACTAAAGCTATTTACAGAATTTTTAAAAAAATAAATAAGTGGTTAGGAAATAAGTAAAACCTTGAACTTGAGGCTATTGGAACATTTGAGGTTTTATGCTAGAGTATATTTTCTTAACTCTTGAATCCCACAAATATTATTTTATAAAATGATAATATAGCTGACTTAATCCTGATCATTAAAGCGTGCAAGCGATGGAGATAAATAAAAGCACCACTGTGGATTACTTCTCATTGTCTGGCTTGAGATCCTTATATATGATTTAGGTTAAGAAGAATAAATATTGTATAAGTGCTCATAGCTAATTGGTAATTGACAAGGAATTTAGGATTCATGGTGAAGCGCATATAACTCTTTTAACGTACTCTTCTCTCCAACTATACAAGAAGAAATGAAAGGCTTTAAGAAAAATAAATGATCAAAGACTTTCAAATAGCATAGGTTTTCAAACTTGCAATATCTGAATTAACATAGTTTAAAAATTAAAAAGAACCATTAGCCTACTCGATTGCTAGTCCAAAGGTACCGTCTTTGAATGGACCGTAAGGTCTCCTAGGGTACTTTCTTTCCTTGTTACTATAACGATACACTACCTTCCTATTTTGGTGGCCTGAGTTAATTGGCCGATTCTGATATTTATTTTCCAGGGAGAGATAATGATCTATTATAAATTCTATATTTCCCTGTTGGGCTCCATTTCAATTACTCGATTTCAACTGCTGCAATATGTATGATACGAAATAGTCTTACTGTTTTCAGGATAACGAGTCCGTTTTATAAAATGTGTGATATATACTCTGATATATTGAAGTATGAGATGAAGTCCCAGGAATATCGCATACAATGTAAAATCCATCAAGCATCATTTGCCATCTGTTTTGTCGTTAGCTATGGAATAAGGACGGAAAAATTGACTTTATCTCCATGTAAATTAGTCAGCTAACTTGAAAGTAAAGATATACGCAAGGGAATTAAATTCCAATTTGTAATCGTTAGCTGGAATTAATGAAAACTAGTTGGAGTTATGATATTCGCAAATTCCTGCCAGTGTCTATAATTTATAACCACGCACTCTCATTACAACAGAACACGGATGGGCAAAATCTGTTGAATGTTAGAATAATATATGGAACCCACCAAAATCTTGAAAATTTCGTTTTGGTCGGAAACTGGTGGGTTTTGCTAAAGTTTTACTAATTTTACACTTTTATTACAATGTAATCGGAATGCATATGAAAAGCATTCGAAGTAATATTGTAATGATCGTATTTTTTCTAATTGAGAGGGTAACTAAACTACCATTTGTCCTAAATGATAGAAAAATCAAAACATTAACGTTAAGATTTTCTAAAGAAAAATTGAAACCTCAAATGAAATTGAGTTTGACCGTTTAGTTAGATATTAATAAAAGCAAGTGTTTTTCTACATTCCTTAGATTAAAAAACTGAATTTTTGTTCTGAAACTGGATCCGGAGGATAAAGGAGAGTTACTAACCACAAATATTCTCCCATCTTGTCTTCTGCTTTTATGTATCTAATTATTTTCACTTCTTATAACTTCACCGCTTCAAAACTCTAAAGTCATTTTCGATGAATACTCACATTGATTTTAGGCTTGCCCTAAATTAACAGTTTCTGCCTTAGTGACTCTCAGCAGAGCATAGGTCCATACATAGTATATATAGAAGACCGTCCAAAACTAGAGAATAAAATACCAAAATTCTAATTTTATAGAATAAAAATGTAAACATTATTCTTCAAAATTTTCGTCTGATAGTATCGAAGTTTTATTTCTTGGTTGAGCCTAGAAAATGGTAATAGGAAACTAAAGTTTATTTATAAAGATTGCCATCAAAACAAGAGGAAAGTAAATTATAATTTTAAGTTTATAAGTAAAATTCGCAAATTAAATGCACATAAGGATGGTTTACAAAATAGAGTACGCTAAATCCTACAGTGTAAGAGTTCTAAAAACTCTGAAGATCAGCTTAAGGTGTTTAGGGTCTGTTTCTTGATCAAGGGGGATAAGACACCAGAATGTAGCTTATTAAGGATGAGATAAAAAGAAATGACTCCTAAAACATCTTTTAAGAAACAAACACACAAACGTTTTCAATGACAACCTTGATTTTTCTTCAAGCCTTTGATGAAACACCGCTAGAAGATCAAACCTGCAAAGTAAGATATTTGAAGAACAAAAGAGTCTTTTTCTGCCTTATTACAAATTTAAATTATGGATGTTACAAAGCAGCCTGTCCTGTATGCGAACATTTCTTTGAAAACGGGAGCAAATTGGACGACTAGGAGGGTCAATTTGCCAAATAATACATTATCTTTTAATCTTTAGCGGCCTTATCTTTTGCATACGTAGACACCCTCACTGGTAGTGTAAAGAGCGATCAGTCTTTTGTATATAAATAATATTTAATTGTAGTTTAAATTTTGGGCCGCACAGCAATGTGGAAGTTAATTCATGGAAGGATGCGTGTATTTTTGCATATAAGGCGTGGAACATTGGTTGCGCAGCGGAAGGATTCACTGAAATTTAGTAAGTTAATTCCATAAACCGGCGTTGCCAGAGTACCATGACTGGAAAGTCAGAGTCCTGATAATATGACATGCATTAACTGTGTCTTTGAGACAACACCCTTACAATTTAATAAAGATGATTGATAAATGCGTGCGGAAAATAGGCCCACAATATAAGGTGTATAATATCTACAATTAAAAGCAGCCGGTTAAATCGGCGACATAGAGTAATAGCAGGAATTATCTAACCTGATGCTTTTGTAATGCCTGAGTTATTATTAGAAGTGTTCTCCTACCAGCTTGTCTCTCAAGGAAGATGGAAAATATCTAAGAGCCGTCCTACAGAAAATGCAATCCTGTTTTTGGTTCATGGACCAAAAACTTTGGGTTTGAACCCTGTACTACGTCTATGGTGAATTCAAAGATGGGCTGGACTTCCGTACGATTGCGTCTAGCAGAGATGAGCAAATTCATTGCGTTGGTTATGTAAATTGCGATGGATTATATTAGATCTTTTTCTGTAGAAGGGTTTCGAAAGGTTGAGGTGGCTGGAATGCGAATCTCGATGAGATGGAAGTTGCTCATTCTGAAGATGTTTGGAAAAGCTCAAAGTGCAGTCAAATTTCGTTCCTGAACGAGTTGACTTTGAACACACGGTAAATGGGATGAAACTCGATTTTAGAGTATCTACATTAAATTAGGTCAATTATAGTTGTAAAGTTGGTGGTGCGTAATAATTTGACAAGACTGCCAGTCAAACATCATTGCAACCTCACCGCATGGATTGCTAATTGTAATCATCTGTTCCGTTTCTCATGGCAAGAACGAAGAATTATGTCAGACTCGGTATGTTTATAGGCGTAAGGAGAACAAAAGAAAATGGATCTCTCTTGTGCCACAGTGTACCGCAATGTTGAGTGAGGTTCATTATCTGGTTGTTAAGTGGTTGGATTAAGATTTAGAATTACTGGTGATTAGGATTATCAAGCGATCACAGAGTTTATCATTGAGTTTTGATCTTGTCTGCTAATTGCCTGTTTGAAAACTGATTACAGAACACCAGGGGTCACCATTGAGGTGCAACTCCAAAGTGCGTTTAACACAGCAAATCTATGCACAGATTTATTGATACAGGAGTTCTTATGATTAGTTGCTGATGAGTTCGAACTAAGTCATATAAATAATTGTGGGTGGGTAGACGGTCAAGGCGAAGTGATGATTAGATTTAAATTTTTGACTTCTAAGATGCAGTAAGGGCAAGGTCTTAGGGTGACTTGAAGTACTAGGCTTGAATCATAAAAACGATAGTTGCCTCTGAATCTACTTGTTTTAAATTGAAAAATATCAGAAATGATCATGTAGTGTTATATCTACTCTAAAGCAGCCACAATTCTAGCATCACCTATAACACTCGCACAATCTTTGCATTGACCCTTTGACACTTTTCGGCGAGTTCGAAGATGCCAATTTGTGGTCACAAAGATTAGTCGCAACAATCTTTTCTATAATCATTCGTCATAATTCCTTTTCTAGATTTCTTTCCTTTTTGTACTCTTGTTTATTTTTATTGTCTACTTACTGTTTTTCTTGCTAATTAAACTTTTGTTCACAGTGGAATTCAATCAACTCCTTTTTTGGGCAAGAATTCTTCAAATAATTAAAGGTTTTTAGTTTTTTGCCTACCCACCCGGTTTTTAGCATAAAAAAGTCGCTCTGTTTAATAACACATTTAGGCACATTTATATCAATCAGGGCATTGTCTGCTTTCATTCGGATCCAGTCATATTCGATAACGTATTCACGCTAGTAATTTCAATATTGCATTTTATGATGAGAATGCTTGTTGAATTTATTCAAAATGAAGAATAAATTTACATGTTTTACTATAAAACATGTAGGCATGTAGATGAGTTGGGAGCGGGGCGACCAGAAAAGATGGCATCTATAAGGCATGCCATTTAGGAAATTAGAATTAACGGGAAAATTAGGAAGCCAAAGTTTCAGAATTGATGGGAAGTAGGAGAAATTGCTCCTTTCCTAAACTTTGAACGTCTAAATTTGTTTTGTTTTTTAAAAAAAAAGATTAATATTACCTTTTTGCGAATGCAGGAATTTTAATTGGAAATTTAATATTCGTGCAAACATACAGTAAAGTGCTACTTGTTTACTTTTTTATTGAAAAATTCTATTATTTAAAAATTTATTACACGTCAAATATTATGAAACTATTTGTATGTGTATATGAAATTATTTCGATTTTTATTGTGTGTTAGGGATATTTCATAGTCGTCCTTTTTTGGATTGCTCATAAAATATTAAATTATTATGCGTGTCCATTTCATATTTATACAATTCAACCCATTGGTTTAGCCAGTCTTTTCAATCTCAATTTGAGTTCGTTCGAGTGTAAGTGACTGCAATACTTCGTAGCAAACTCAGTTTATAGTCTTCTCAAGCTCTTGCACTTGTGATTTCATTATTGAGAGCTAGTGTTTGCCTTTCTTGATACTATAAATTTCTATTTACATTGAAAATGTTTCTAGAAAGCCGAGGTTGCTTTCAGTTGACACATACAGTATGTACAATCCAAACATTTGCAATTTCCTGAAATGTACTTAATTTATAAACATTTGTTTTTTCACCCCCCTGCCCCTAAATTATTTTTCTGTTAATCATCTTCATATGAGCTTTTTATATAATGTAAAGGTTGACCAGACAGTCAAGAGTTTCATGTTTTGTATTCCTTAAATTATTCCATTTTCTTCGTTTGTTCTTTCTTGCTTCTCTGAAATCTACCACTCATCCTTTCATCGAGGATTAATTAGGAAAATATGGCAAACGGTATAATTTTGAAAGAGCATAGAAGAAAAATTGGGCTGGTTAAAGGTCATTCAGGCCTGGAGATTTCTTCAATGCAGTTTAAGTTTATTTAACTCATTATCACTAAGTACAGTTCACTAGCTTTAATTGGAGGTCATATAATTCTAATAAAATCAATTTTAGCCTTATTATATTAGCATTATAGAGAACCTTTGTACATCTTCTAACAATCAGTAACGTCATATTTAGTCGCTTCTTAGACATGTAGCTAAAACAAGGGGCTGGAATTTCTAGCTCTCAGACCTTACAAAAATCTTGGTGATGAAAATATTATTGTAATACATCTAATAATACTTTGTTATCTTATTTAATTGCCACCAATCACATGTTTTTGTTAGAAAAATTGATCCATAATTTAATTAATAATTATTTCTACAATTGTCATTGTAAAATAGGCCTAAAGTTAAAAGAAATACACTCAAAAAACATTTTGTCTAATACTTAGGCTTTAATGAGCAAAAACTTCTTAGAAAAAAAACAAGGCAAAAAAGGCAAAAACGGAAAAAAACTAAAAATTCACTGAAACAAAAACTTAAAAGAAAAATTAGGCTCCTTTGTCGGAGGCAGGTCCGCCCCTCTCTGGTGCTCAGACTGCGCGAACCCGTGGTAACGCCAGCTCTACTACGGGGCAAAGGAAGGTGTATAGCTCACAGAAGGGTCTTGACTGTGTGCGTTGGCAACCGTGAAGGGGCTTTGAGCAGAGGATACCTTTTTTATCCGAGAGAATTAGCAATTCAAGGGTTACAGAGAACGCGAGATGAACGATTACTTGACCTCTTGAAATAAGATTCTGTCCTCAGCTTGAAAAGCCTAGTTTGGACCGCAAGTTCTGTTGTGGCCTCTTTATATATGTAACTCTCTGTAACTCTTAAGAAGAAAAGAACTACATTGGATCAAAGAGGCAGGGTGTACTTCGCCTTATTTCCCACACTATGGTCAGTCGTATTCAGATGAAAAGTTGCGGCCGAGAAACGGGTAACATTTGTAGCGCTACCCACTATCCAAGGGAGAGCCTGACGCTGATGGTACATCACTCCTTTAGACGAAAGCTTTCCACCAATTAAATGAATAACTAGAAATTGTTTGACGCTCGCATGCTCTTTGTCACCGGGTTGCACTTCAATTAGGGGCCCGGCGTATCCGAGACTCGACTCAACTGACTTTATGTCTGAGACTTTGCCTCCCCACCAAAGGTATCCCTAGGTCAGACGTTTCATTCTTGTCTGGTCTCCAACTGAATCTGCAGGGGGCTCGTTCACCCCTGGATGTGGCTAGTTCAATCTAGTTTTGGAAGGTTTCCAAATCTTAAAAACATGAAAGTTACTGTTTTTTCTTCTATTGTTAAATTAAAACTACCGGTTCACTTGGTTAAATACTCAGCGTGGTGAATTTTATTGAAATAGTTTAAATGGATTCTATCATCACATGAAAAATTGCCTGGCCTAAATTGCTCTTATCCTGATCAGGAAGAGAGATACATCATTTCGTTTAAATTATATTTCCTTTTTCTACAAACATTTTAAATACGCTTAGTATTTGTAAAAAATGAATTAACTATTTATATATAATTTTTAGCCAAAGAAAAGGAAAACTGGTATCATAACTTGTAATTAAACTATTTATAATATATTAGGGGAGACATTTAAATGCCTAAGAAAGAAAATTGGATTTTTATAAACGGAGAAATTAGGTTGACAATGTATATTATCCCTTATATGAAAGTGAAAAAGGAGGTGAATTCGAACCTGCTTTGTCAAATGCTCTTTTCCATTACAACCACGACGTAAATCAACTGAGTCACCATCCTTGTTGATATCTAACTTTTTTTCAAGAACATATAAGTGTTAAAATAGTTATTATATTTTCGTCGCTTCTAAAAATCCCATTTTCTTTCTTAAATTTTTAAATGTTTTGCGTAATCTCTTCCAAAGTGTTTAATACCAGGTTAAGATACCAGTTTTACATTACTTGGCCTATTAACACGGGACTCCAAATATGATTTAGACACAGCGCAACCTTGCTCATATTTATTCGTACAGGAGTTCTAATGATAAATTGCTGATGATTACGAACTAACTAGGTGATATAGAGGAAATTGTATAAAGGTAGACGATCGAAGCGAAGTGATGATCTGCACCGGATTTTTGCCTCCTAAGTGGCAGTACATATCAGAGTCGTTAGTTGACTCATAGCTGAGTTGATGTACTATCACTTGCATCAATTAATCGATAGTAACCTCAGAATCCATTCGTGTTTCAATTGAAAAATAACAGAAATAAACATATTAGGTGAATCTCCGTTCTAGTAGAAGTAGAGCTAGAATCACGTATATCAAAATCACTAGTGTTTTATTTCCTCTCAAAATCCCAAGATGTCCCTTGATATTTATAAAGTTTAGTCGTAACAAATCTTATCAGAAATATTTTTCGTAATTTTTTTTCTAGCCATAGTTTTTTTGTACTTTGCATTTATTTTTAGTTTTTAGTTAATCCTTTTCCTGCTAAGTAAACTTTCTCACAGTGAAATTCACTCAATGCATTATTTGTCATTCTTCGTTTAGAATTGTCCAACTAATTTAATGTGTTTATTACTTTACTCCACGCCGTTTTTCAACATTCAATAAAAGCTCTCTTTGTTTAATAATAGATATAAGCACA
This sequence comes from Ceratothoa steindachneri, assembly GCA_963969495.1. Classification (NCBI taxonomy): domain Eukaryota; kingdom Metazoa; phylum Arthropoda; class Malacostraca; order Isopoda; family Cymothoidae; genus Ceratothoa; species Ceratothoa steindachneri. Next base: position 193,269,732 of record OZ018323.1, on the reverse strand, counting down.
TTTATATAAATCTGAAAATTGTTTGCTTGCTTTAAGATCCAGTGATATTCCATAGCGTATTCACTCCGATAGTAATCAATATTTCATTGTATGATGAGACTTGTTTAAATATAGAACACAGAGCAATGGCTTCGATCCTAAGATTAAAGTTTAAAATCCTAAAAAAAGCAGCCATGGTTAAATTTTTATAAATTTTCTGAACTTCGCCAATTATAATAATTATAAAAAGGAACTCTAAACTAAATTTCCCCCCTTCAAAATATCACGTTGCTAAAATATAGACTTATAGATAGAATCTATATAAAAATAAATTTTCTGAATTTCACCATTTTCAATTCTTTGGGTTTTCAAACTTTACAAAATTTCGATACTTATATTTATTTCTGAACTTCATAATTTTGTTTTCACTAACTCTATAATTTAAGAAGGGGATTTTTTTTTAGTATTTCAATAATAATTTCATCTCAGTTTGGTTCACCACTTCCCCCTACAGGAGGAGCTTGTGCTTCGCTACAAAGATTAAAATTTCAAATCTAATGAAAAGCAGCCATGGTTAAATTTTTATAAATTTTCTGACCTTCACCATTTGTAATTCTTTGGGTTTTAAAAAATTCACAAATCTCGATGCTTATATTTATTTCTGAACTTCACCTTTTTGTTGTCATCACTTCACTCACTCTATAATTTAAAAGGGGGATTTTTTTTTAGTTTTTGAGTAATAATTTCATCTTAGTTTGGTTATGAATTATTTTTTTTAGCAAAGTTTTTACTAATAATTTTTTTTATAATATCAAATAACAAAATGGTGAAGTTCAGAAATAAATATAAGTATCGAAATTTTGTGAATTCTTTAAAACCCAAATAATTACAAATTGAGAAGTTCCGAAAATTTATAAAAATTTAACTATGGCTATTTTTTTTAGATTTGAAATTTTAATCTTAGTAGCTAAGCCAATGCTTGTTTGATATTATGAACTAATTATTAGAAATACCATTGCTAAAAAAACATAAGACTTGACCAAACTAAGATGAAATTATTATTCAATTACTCCAAAAAATCCTCTTCTTAAATTATAGAGTTAGTGATGATGATGTAGGCTTATACATAGAACCGGGCAATAGAGATAACATAAAAGATGGCATCGATTATGCCTCCCATTTCACAGATGGGATTCAACGCTGAAATTTCAGAATTGAGGGAAAACAGGCAAAAGCACTCCCTTCGTAATTTCTGATTGTGCAATTTTGCTTTACAATTAAAGAATAGATTAACAAGCCGCTGTTCTCTTCCTTAACAGGAAGAGCTTGGTTACACAGGCACCCCTGCGGGGTGTGGCCTACGGCCTTATTTGCTAATCTTAACCGCCTTTTTTAATCCTCTTTATAGAATGTGTATTTTAACACCCTGAACACCCTTTTCTTCTTCTTCTTATTTATCTTCATCTTCTTCATCTTCATCTTCTTCTTCATCTCCTTCTTCATCTTCATCTTCATCTTCCGCTTCTTTTTCATCTTCATCTTCTTCTTCAACTTCATCTTTATCTTCTTCTTCTTCTTCTTCTTCTTCTTCTTCTTCTTCTTCTTCTTCATCTTCATCTTCTTCTTCATCTTCACCCTCATCTTCATCTTCTTCTTCATCTTCATCTTCATCTTTTTCTTCATCTCCTTATTCATCTTCATCTTCATCTCCCTTTTCATATTTAGCTTCTTCTTCATCTTCATCTTTATCTTCATCTTCTTCTTCATCTTCTTTTTCTTCTTCATCTTCATCTTCATCTTCTTCATCTTCATCTCTTCTGCTTCTTCTTCTTCCTCTTCTTCTTCTTCTTCTTCTTCATCTTCTAAAGGAATTATTAGGAATAACTTAGATAAAAAAATTAAATATACTTAGGTGACAACCGAACTAAAAGAAAAAATATTGGACAAACACCTTCAAAAAATCTCGTTCTTAAAATATAGGGTTATGGATAATACTTTTTTTAGGAATGAAGGTACTTTTACAGGAAATTTAGTATTCGTTTTAATCATACCGACTCTTTTCGTAATATGATTTCTAACTGTGGAGGTATCCCCTTAGAATAATATTATTTACCCGCCTCCTAAGACCGTACTTTGGGAGAAAATCAAGTCGTTGCTCCCCCCCCCCCTTCCGACCTCATCCCCTTTTGACCCACCGCCAGGTTCCCGTGAAATTAACACCGAAGCTTCCTCCCGTTCGTCTCAACCTTCCCCCCCGGAGTCGGAAGACTGCTTTGTAGACTCGCCGCAAACTGCGATAATGGCCCCCGCCGCTGTCGCCTGTCTGTCTGCTGATCCTAGCCGTTGACATATCGTCGTAGGGAGGCGCTCGTTTCATCGCGCCCGATAGCGAAGGTTAAGATGGTCTCAATCTTTCTCTCTGTTTTAAGTAGCTCCGGGTATATATGCACCCGTTCCAGGTTGACAGACAGATTTGGTTAGAGGCGACTTCCCTGAAAGGAGTGCAATTCAAGAGCTCTCTCCAAGGAAGTGTTAGTGATGGTCGCAAGCCACGGAAAAGCTGGACATCAACCCCGTGTCTTCGGTTCAAGGAGAAGAGTCTCGTGAGGCAATGTCAGCTTTTCTCATCCGCCTTTGGATCAAGGATTGGAGAAGCCGTCCTTCTAAGTTCTTCTAGGGACCTCTTATGACAAGAGACCCGTTAGTTCGCTTAAGCCGAGTGTGGAGATGTCATCTCCCTTCCCCCTTCGAAGTTCGTTTGGTGACCCCTGAGGACAGGAGGTTCGCATCTCGCAAACACGAATTCGAGAAAAGTAGCCCCAACCCGCTGTGGGTTTTGTGGCTACCATCCTTGAGTAATCAAGGTCACCAAGACCTTCCCTAAGTTGCTCCAAATAGCTTCGAGTTTCAAAGGAAGTAAATTATTTATTACCTTCAATCTCCCATTATAACCATTCCCTAACCACGGTTATCTAATTAGTATTCGGTGCTTGAGTCCGTCTCATTTATGTACTTTTATATATCCATATTTAATGTTGTGCCTTTTTAGTTCGAGTGTATTAAAGTCTATTTTTTTTATTGTGTTTGTTATATTCCTTGGTCACGAAGCTGCCGCTATCTATTTAAATCGCACTCTTAGAACAATAACAGTGGTCGTTTTGCGTAGCCTTCCTTAGAGCCTGTGTGCGCATATTCACGTACGCTCGGCAATACCTCGACACTAACCTAATGCGCAAACTGATATTAAATTGCTAATTGTTGACTTTTCTATGAAAAAATAGTAAAATCTTTTGACACTTCCAAGAGTGACATTTTAGCTGTATGTTTATATTAAATTCTTTCAATTTTTAATGTTGTTTTAGAGATATTTCCTATGTGTTCCTTTAGGATTACCTATAGAATATAAAAGGAATATGGGGTGTCCAAAATAGTAGAAATCTTCAATGCGACCAGGTAAGCTGACAAATCAACCCGAAAAATCCAGGCCTATAACCCTGCTGGAAACGATGGTCAAACTAATAGAAAAAATGATCGGCAGGAGATTGACCAATACCTCGAAGATAATAATTTGATTCCTGGCCACCAGCATGGGTTTAGGAAAAGTAGAAGTACTGAGATGGCACTGACCATAATAGTCGAATCAAGATTCAAGGCGAAATACGAAATGATTACACGACCTGGTATTAAAGGATGTTCAGAAGGCTTTTGACATTTTCAGGAGAATAGGCCAAAAATACAAGATAAAAAGATTAGGACAGCCATCTATTCTAACCAAATGTATATGTGATGATGTAACAGACCGCACAGCATTCACTACCATAGAAGAACATAGGGGACCCCAATTTGAACTCAATTAGGGTGTTCCCCAAGGGGGATGTCTCAGTCCCACGCTATATACTATATATAAAAGGAATAACCAGATGCAGTCTTCGAAAATACCGAATATTTACAATTCGCCTACGACATCTCAATGATCACTAATAGTTCGTCCAGGTATCCACCAACAATAACCAGAATTACGACAGCAGAATTTGCTAACATAAGCAATTTTGAAAAGAAATGGAAGATAAGGACAAACGCCAATAAGTTTACAATTATCCTAATAGGAGGAATTAAAACTTCAAGAGTAACTGAAAATGATAAAAGGTACAGATGCCAAAAGAAGGCAAGGTCCTTGGACTAAAGATAACCTCTAACGGCTATCAAAATCCAATTTCAGAGAGGATAAAATTAGCAAAAGCTAATTTAGCAAAATTATACCAATTGAGGAACTTAAATCCATAGAATAAAATTAAAATGTACAACACACTAATACTAAGTGCAAATACAAGAAAAAGAGACTGTAAAACATTCGAATGAAAAATTTAAACGGTTCACACATTGAACCTTAGAAATGGGAACACAAAAATTCCGGTATGTATTTCTTTTTAGAAGTTTTCTTGAGAAAGGCGTTATTAGGTCTGACCTAAAAACTTTCCTCTTTTACCGAGAATACACCTTCAGTATCGTAGCTGGACCCGTGCTCTGATTCAGCGCTTAAAAATTCGGAAACTATGAACGATGTAAGTAGGTAGGTGTGGGTAGGGGATAAAGAAAGGGTGTGTGGAGAGATAACGGAAAATGGACAAGCGGTGAAAAGAGGAAAAAGTGTGGTAGGGTGCAAAGAGATGCTAAGTGCCTGGTGATCAGGCCTATCGCTTTCAAATATTTTTTGTTTTGTGGTTCTTTTGTTGTTTCTGAGATAGTTTATAGAAATATGGCGTTCAAGCAAATGTCTTCCAAAAAATTAATGTTCTTGGATATTTTATGCGCATTTGCCTTTGCAGTTTTAAAACACTTTAATCACTTTAGTGTTGTGCTTAGTGTCTTTGTTTTTTTTGTATATCTTGTAGTGAGTATAAATCATGTCATTTGTTTTTTCTTTGATATATTCTCTGGTATTTTAGGGTCTTCATCGGTGAATTCTTGTAGAAATCGGTGAGATTTCATAATTAGGTAATCTTTTTCTTGGACGGTTTTCTTGTTTTGGGGAAAAACATTCCTATTATCCTAGGTAGAACGGCACTTTTGCTCCGCTAGCTAAAAGCACAGCAAAGCTCGGAAATCTGGTACGACCTATGCCTCTCCTCTTCTGGTTAATCATTTTAAAGATATCATCGTCCAATTCTCGATTAACCATTTCCTGCATATTCCTTGTCTGGTTTTCTATGACAATGTTAATGAGAATTAAACCGAATCCCAGTGCAGCTTTTCCTGTTTTCCTCTTTCTCGCCTCTAGGTACCTTTAATTAGGTGCAAACATTTATTCTGCACCACTTGTAGTTTCCTCTTTTGTGTTTTCGAGACACACGAGAGAGCGGAAGCGGGGTATATCGGCATCGATTTTACAAGTGCATTGTAGATCTTTTTCTTCTTGCTTTTACGAGGATTTCTAAACATGTATGGAGTTTTGACTGCCACAGTGGCCTTGGTCATTCTCTCTTGGAAGTGCTTCTTATACCTAGTTGAAGTAAGCTTCATTCCGAGTACATTTCACTCCATGGTGTAGGGATAACTATATTCCCACCCTGACGTAGTAAAGTAGTATCTTGCCTATTGGGACTACTCTAAACATTTCCAGGTTCGTGCGGATCTTCCACCAGGCCTCGTAGGTGTTAAGGTTTTCAATTTTTGCTGCTGTCATACGAGCTTTTCACGGCGCATTCCTCCATGGACAGGTAAGTGGGGCTTACAAGGGCTGGGACATCAGCAGTGTAAATTAAGTGAGAGTGGGGGACAGCCCCTCCCCTCTGCAGGAGGCACGCAGTGAGCAGAAACTTTGGTCTGTCCGTGCACCCTAAATTCATGTACGCGGCTCTCTCCATGACATAAACTTTGGACCAGTCGAAAAAGCTTGTTATGAATTTTCCTTTGCCACACCTTATAAAACGCTTTTAAAACATAAAAAGACAATTTCCTTGTAACTTATTTCCCGCTTTGCTTGGGCTAGCTTTTCCGTGATGATATTCATCAATATCTCCGTACTTCACTTCCTCCTAAACCAGAATTGATGTGGGTTGAAGAGGGAGTTCTCCTCCAGGTGAGACACCAATCTTCGGTTGAGGATCTTCTCAAGAGCTTCCCGCCAAATTCTAGAAGTGGAATTGGCCGGTAGCTCTCCATCAACGTTGGGTCCTTTCACTGTTTAGGCAAGAGAATCATCTTAGCCGTTTTATAAACATTTTGGAAAGTATACCGTGTTCAGACAGGCGTTAAATATCTTTCTCAATCGTTCGATGACATTGGCTGGTGCCTTTTCAAAATTTATCTTGGTAAGCACCGATTTTTGGGGGGCTTTTTGTCGGGATGAGCGTAGCGCGTGGGATAGTTCTTCTTCAGTAATCTCGGCGTCTCCGTCGCGCTGTCTATCCACCTGTTGGTGAGTGTGCGTCTTGTGTATTTATTCGTTAAGCTCGTCTTCGTTTTTCTCTTCAGTTATATTAAACATTTTTTTCCAATAACTTAAGAATAGCTCTTCAATTATTCATTCTTCCATTTCGATGTTTGCATCTTCTTTTTGTAGCTCAATCTTCTTCCCAGTCGATCTCTAATCTTTTTCCAAAAATGTTTAGGAATTGCTTCTTGATCGATGCTATCGATCGCATCATCCCATTGTCTCCATTGTTGTCCGAGGATTATCGAGGAATAGGTCACTCCCCAGACAATACTTCTATATATACATATCTGTATCTATTGGTTTGGAGGAAAGAGATAAAAGCCACGAGAATAGGCATATATACAGTTCCTCGTACATACACATATCTCCTCTAATGTACGTACACGTCCTTCACTAATTACAAGTACGTTCACTTCGTAAAAGTAATCCGTTGATTACCAGGTATGAGACTTTGATTTTAATACAGGGGCCGATAGCGTTTAATGAGTTTACCAAGGATATATTTATAGAGTGAAAACCCCCTAAAAAAATTTAATGAGTCACTAGTTAACATATATATATATATATATATATATATATATATATATATATATATATATATATATATAGGGAAATGTAGGAAATGTAAATAAGGATAATACTAACAGAATATAGAAAATTGGCAATCAGGTAAAGTTAATCACTTGTTAATTAGCTTTTAAATGAAATACTATTTATCTGTTATAGAGAAGGAATATTTATAAGTCGGAAAGCAGGTCGATTAACTGGAGATGCAATCGTTTTACCTTAAAGGAAGTCCTCGAGAAAGGGGCCTCCTTTAGCGAGTCGGCGCGGGGGAATGGAGAAAGAAAATGGTCGTGATTCTTGGCTGAATATCTTGATGGTGACGAGTATGAAGATACGGGGGACCAGGCGACGAGTTCACGATCCTTCTTGAAGACGGACGAAGGCACCTCTGCTCCAGAGAAGTGCAACCTCCAAAAATCGAGACTGTGACGCGACTCGTCATAAAATTTCCCACGGAAAACTGGAAATCCGTGAAGGAGGGATTCTGATTAGACGAAAAAAATCCCGGCCAGTCCTTGGGGATAAAACGATTCGAAGCTTTGCTCTGAACAGAGTAAGCCCTCACAGAGGAGATGGATCTGCCTGATGAGATCCAACCTCGATTGTATAGGTGAATACCAGGGACTTGAGGAAACAAATACACGATCTTAACCGAAGGCGACGAGTGTTCAAACTCAATCTGCCATTTTTATTGTGCTCTTTTGCTGAAAGGCACAGACGTCCAAAGAAAGCTTCCGGCTCCGAAAGGGATTAGCTTTTTTCCCGACTAAAGAAGTTAGCATTTCATCGGCGAGGTGAAAGCTTTTAGTGCTCAGCTTAACTAATCTTCAAATTCGTTTTTCTTTTATTTTTCTCCTTGGATACAAAACTTTTTACTCCAAAGAAGAATAGAAGACATAGGGGGGAAAGGAATTCAAGAAACAAAAGAAGCAAGTATTTTCCTGATTGAGTTCTTCCTTGAGTTCTTTACTTAGTTGTATTGATTGAGCTAATGCATTCTTGATTTTAATCCCATACAATAATTTCAGCTCACAGTATAAATCACTTATGTATTCAGTCCATCTGTAGGGAGAGATAGGCCTATACTCGGATTTAGAAATACAAGCCCTATCTGCGTTGATGAGATACTTATTGAAGTCATTTAGTGCCTCGTCAATCTCCTCGAGAGTTGCCTCGTCCAAGTTGAGCGGATCGTAGTCTTAGAGAAGGTGCACGTACCATGTCCAGTCTGCTCTTCTGTAGTTCTTTTTGACTACAGCTGGAACATGTATAGAGTTCCTGTTGATATCGAGTAGGATCCCAATATGGTCACTAGATGGTACCTAAATTGGTTCCATGTAGTAATTGAACGGCAGCTGACGATTTGCCAAACACATATCTGGTTTTGTAGCACTTCCCGCTCTGAAAAGGGTGGAGAAGTCGTGGCTCGTTCGCTGGGCAAGATTTGTGTCTAGGGATAGGTCTAGGCTTTTTCCTATATCATTGAAGGTCATGTAACCGGGTTATCGACATCTAGCGTTCTTTTGCGTACTCTTTTACTGCTTTTTGTTTGGTCTGGTCTTGGTTTATGATGGTATTGCATGTTGTTTTTTTGTTGTTCTTGGTTTGTGATGATATTTCATGTTTTTTTGTGTGTTTTAATTTTGTTTGATGTAGATTATGATAGTTTTTTTGTAGCGTTCAAGCCTTTGTAGGTGTTTTTTTATATTTATTGTATTTCACCCGTTGTTCTATTTGGTATTTTTAGTGTTCTTCTTATTGTATATTATTTGTGTAGTTTATTGGTTCTCGTTATTTCATATGCGAAGTCTTATGTGCGGATTGGTTCTTCTTGTCTTTCGGTCTGTGCTTTCCTGCTGGTTAGTTTTGCGTTCTTCTGTGTATGTCCTCCAACGGGATGTCAATGTGCCTCTGTCTGATATCGTCCATCATGTGTCGTGGGACTTTCTTCCAGATTTTTCGGGCTCTTTTTTTCTGTTTCAAGTTAATTGGTGTCATCTGAATCATCTAATGTAGGTCCCACTGACTGCTTCTTTTTCTCCTCCTAACGTTGGTGATTAAGAGTAATCCTTTATTTTCTACCCTTTGAAGGAGTCGTAATTTCCTTTTGGAGTTAGCAATCATTATTATTTGAGAAAAAAGAAGTTGTCATTACTCTTCGGTATTTCCAGGCTTGTTCCCGCTGTTTACCAAGGAATAAATAATCCAGCTCAATATTTTCCTTCTCCTAAGGAAGCGTTTGATCACATAACCCAGCCTACCAACAAAGAATGAGGATTCTTATTCAGGCCCTACAAGACCACATGTATTAAAGAGATTTACACCAGTAGATAGAGATGGACCCAGTAAATATATCACTAAATAAAAGTGCCATCAAAATATGGAATAAATTAGAAGTACTCAAAGACGAAGACGACAAAATACAAATGGAGATCCAAATATAACACAATAACATTGGAAGCTTGAGGCGGGGAAAACTGATAAACGGAGTTATTCCCGCACCAATGTACAGATAAAAGAAGATTAGTAAGGGAATGCAAATAAAACAAAGAAGAATACCAACAATTTCACAATAGTCAAATAGGACACAAATAAGTTCTTAGAAGAATAATAGAGTAGTGAGAGCCCCTACATACTTAACCAAATATTAAAAAGAATATGAAAACGAGAAGATAAGCACCCAAGTGATATCTGGTCACCGAGAAACAAATACTAATTATTATTCATTCCCTTTCACCACTTCACCCTACTTATTACTATCCACTCTACTCTCACTATTCTTGTTTATCTTACAATTATTTCAAGACGTAAGACATATACTATTGAAACATTTGACTCCATTAATTTAGGCAATTTAAGGTAGCGCGGCTTTATGTGACTGCAATACTTTGTAGCTTTCTTAGTGAATAATCTCCTGAAGGTCGTGCAACTTGAATTTCCCCAATTTAAGGGAAAGGGATGCCTAGAAGAATACCCTCATAATTTGTTTCATGAATTCCTTCCCTCTCTCTGTCTCCTAAGTATAACTCCACGTGAAGTAATTTTCTGAATCCAAAGAGAAATCCAAAAAGAAAGAACTTGAATATTCGTTATACGCCTCACATGAGCAGTTAATTAATTGGGCCTGTTAAAAGATTTTACCTCGCCAAGGAGGTAAACTGCTAGCCGAAAGTTTCCCGCCTACATCGTAAAGGCCATTAAGACGTGGGTCAGGCGAAAAACGCTAATCTATCTGGCTACCGGAAGTGGTCAGCCAGTCGTCTGAGTCTGCGAACGAGGAGCAACCCCTCCCAAATGGCCGTCATATAAATACCCTGGGTTTCAGAATATCGTCAGATTAAGTTTGAGAACCCGTCGCCTACGGTTCAGATCGTGAGTCTATTGCCCGTCTCTATTTTCCCAGGCCAACTTGCTAAAGAATTCCCCTTCCTCGAGGTGACGCCATTAAAGGTAAAACGACCCTTGCTTGTATCTCCCGTTAATCGACCCACTTTCTGACATATAATATTCCCTCTGTATAACTAATTTATTATATCCCATTTAAAAGCTGATTAGCAAGTAATTACCGTTACCGATTATCAATTAATCTATATTTTTTTCAGAATTTTCCTTATTTACATTACCTCTATTTACTGTATGTATATATATATATATATATATATATATATATATATATATATATATATATATATGTGAACTAGTGACATAGAAAACTTTATTTTGTGTTTTGACTCTTTAAATTTACATTTGAACTGCAACTTGGTAAATTCATTAAACGCTATCGGCCCTCTATTAAATCGCACTCTTATACCTCCTAATCAACGGAGTACTCTTACGAAGTAAACGTACTTATACGTAGTGAAGGACGCGGAAGTGCATTAGAGGGTATATGTATATATCACTGTATATATACATATCTTGTAGCTTTATTTCTTTCCTCTCAACGAATAGATATATAAATGTATATATAGACATATTGTCTAGAGAGGTGACCTATTCCTCGACACTCAATTAGAGGGAGTTACTGCTTTTCATTCACTATTGGATTTTGAACAATATCCTTCCTAGATAGTATAAATTTCAATCTGCCTCCACAAAATTCGCGGTTGGGGGGGGGGTCGTTTTTTTTTATTTAATTTTTATATGTTTCCCTCACCACATACAGAATGTACAGTTCAACTATTTGAATTATCCCTAAATTTACTTAATTTACAAACTTTTGTATTCCCATCTATCCTCACACTCGAATTATTCTTCTGTTAATTATCATCATATTAGCTGTTTATATAATGTGAAAGTAGAGAAGTCGCCGACGAGTTTCGTGTCATGTATCTATCCAATTATCAATTTCCTTCGATTGTTTATTCTCATTTCTTTCAAATATTCTTCCCAAACTTTCCTGATTGAATGATAAAGAATAAAGGGCCGACATAAAAATAGAAAGAACATAAAGAAAAAGGACGATTAGTTAAGGTCATTTAGTTGTGGAGAATTCCTTGATAGAGAATAAGATCATATATAATGCATTATCACTAATCCTGTTTCACTAGATTCAATTGTAGGTCATATTATGCTGTAAACAATTTTTTCCATTATCAAATTAGGTTTAAATACAACTTTTGTACCTATACAAACTATCATTAACGTTATATTTTTTCGCCTCTTTGACGTGCAGCTTACTCTTAGGTGTAGGAATTTTAACTCTCAGACCTCAAAATGCACAGAATGCAATAATCACGGGGAAAATAAATGGAATCTCCTCTGTATCAACAAGCAGGCTCTCAATAATAGACGTGCGTAAAACAGCGGTCACCAAACTGAGTACATCTGTCAATCCCACCTAGGTGATGTAGTTGATGCTTAATGCAAAGTGGGGAACTCCAAGGAGACTTGCGTGCGGGAGGCAATCGTCTTGTCCCAATGAACAATCGAGAACCCTCTCTACATTTGCACAAAATGACTATATAGTAGAAATTTAGATATCAAGATAAGGATGCGTCACCTCGCACTAAAAGCGTGAAGAGGCTCCACGATACTGTATCACAATGCGGGTTCATTGAATAACACCAGAGAGAACTGTTGTCTACCAAATAATAACTCGGAGATATCTTTTTCCAGCCAGAACAGAGCATTTTCTATTCAATAGAACTTAAGAAAGCAGCACTGAACAGAAGATATTTGCTATTCTCTGTCTCTCTGACCAGAAGGTAAGTTTATTTAATTATTTACAAATTTTGACAAAAAATTGTACTCGCAGGTTGTCAAAGAAATTGGTCAAAAAAGTGAGCAAGGTTGTATGATCACACCCCGGTTTACAAAAAGCGAGCTTAGTAGCCATTCTCCATGAGTCTGGGAAAATACTCGCAGTAGAGACATTCTTTAATAAATCTAACATAAAAGCTATTCCTCACTCACAAAATTGTTAAAGTATGCCCCATGGGATATCTTCCGGACCATGCGGCTATCTGCATATAAATCGAGAGTAGAACACAGCTTTCTCCGTCTGGGCAAGTCACGGCGTTTAATAAATGTTGAAAAAACAGTTTCCTTGTTCCTGAATGCAGAGAAAGCGGTCAAAAAGAACTCACCTACGGAAACAGGGTCGGTCAGCGATTGCTGTCCATCTTCCTAAACGACGGGTGTGGGATTCTGTAAGAATTTTCCCCCGATTTCTATTGACATGCTTACACACTTGTTCAACAGGCCTCCTCTTGTTAATAGAAAATAGGCAGGCTCGCTAACTAGAGAGCCGTGCGTTTTTCGAAACATAACTGAACCTAGTCCTCCCTTGAAGAAATTTCACTTACGGGGAAATCGTTTCGGTGGCACTTATAGCGCATACCTATAGGAGTATCGCTTCTCTCTGTGGGGCATCCGACACTCGGCCGAGCCGCAACGAAGTGGAAGGTATGTAAAATAATTAGACGTGCAACCAATGGTAGGTAATCATAGCCAGGTTGATGAGATTGTCCGAGATTAAATCAATCTCTTCTTCCGCAGAATTAAACTCCTTAGCTGAGCTGGAGAAATCGGTCAGTTCCTGAAAAGACGGTCGCAGCGTCAGTTTCAAGCAGTAGCGAGGTTTTTTTCTCGGGCAGCAGCTGTGGTAAAAATAATCTTTGGATAGAACAAAGGATAATGAATGCCTCTCACCCAAAATCACCCAATGAGTCAGAAGAACATAACTCAGATCGAGACAAGAAAATAAAGCGGTTCTTGGAAAGTGGTGCATAAACACAACTACATTAATTATACATATCTCCACCCCTTGATAAGCTCGGCGAGGGCCTGACCACTGGAATTGATCGTGTTTTACCCTCAGTGTGAGTACCTTCTGTTCAAATCCTTGAGGTAGTGAAACGGCCTGGGCAATCGTGCTAAGGCGCAGTGAAATTATGCCGAGTGGAAGACGGTTGCTGGTTGAGTGTACACTAAGATAAAAGTATTACTCCTATGCAGGTTTAGCTTCACTTGCCCTGCCAGAAAGGAGGTATTTAGAGTAATAACAACGCAGTCTTCATGCCCGATCTAAATATCGCATGCGCGCTGGCGATCCTAATCCCGATTTGGATGATTGCGTATCACAAATACCCGAAAAGGTAGGTAGGGTTCTCATGCCCAACATCGTCTTATAGAAACAAATAGATAATAGGGAACTGTAAGGAAAAAGACTTCTCCCAGTTGGCCCAGAGGCCACTACATTTCTCCTTAAGGCAATGCCATATATAAGTAACTAGAAGGGGCTTTATTCGAGAGAAAAACCTCTTAGATATCGTCATTGCCTCGTCAGATGCAAAACTTATTCGGGATGATGGGGTTAGCCCGGAAAGTTTTTCCTCCGGAGGAACTTAGAGGTCGAGAGTGACACAAATTTTGGAGCACCCGAGTCTCCGAGGTGTCTAGCGCAGCCTTGGTTATGAGTGATAGATCAAGAGCATCCTTATTGCTGTTTTACTTACTGTGGACAGATTGGAAAATGTCCTGCTGATACTCTCTCAAGAACACCTTCGTGTAGGGTGGCTAATCTGATTAAACCAGTCGATGGAGGAGCTCAACCACCTTGGCTTATTGGAAATATTTGCATCAAGGGGAGAAAGGCGATGGGAAGTTCTGATTTTAGTCGTAACACTACCTTAGTGGCACACGGAGGAGGTTGAATCTGCATTAGGGGTTCCGACTAGATGCGTTAACATTCCTAGAGTTGCTAGGAGCAGAAGCTGCTTAATTAGCTGATAAGAGTAGAAAGTCCCGGATAACGCAGGGCGTGATAGGAACGATTTCTTACCCTCTGGAACCGAGATACTGTCCAGAGGTTGAAAATCCAGGATCTTTCTCTCTCTCTCTTGCCTTAATTCATACACTGGAGGTACATAACAGATATATGTAATGTATGGCCCTTGCGCAGATCGCACAAATTTCGGATTGACCAGACGTTGCTCGTCAATAAAATGGATTCGTATAGCAAAATCATTTACATTAATACCAATTCCGTGGCCAAGGGATGTATAGCTTTAGGTATAACGATAATACGCCGCACTCCCCGATTCAGATAGCATGTCATGGTCGAACGTGATGAGCAGTGGAAAGTCATGTGTCGAAGCCTAGACCGACGTCCCTCAGGACTTTTTTTGCATAAACTACACTATTTTACCACATGCACGACAGCATGAGGTGTTACTGGCTTAGTGAGCCATAAAAGCACAAAGTATACTCGTCTGCCTAAGATTAGACGTATTCAGTAGAAGTCTTGAGTAAGAGAAACGGGCAACATTTGCATCTTTACGAAGTATCCTAGGCAGATGCCTGAACCGGATTGAACATGTATGCTTTGGATGACATCATTTCTACACTCGAATGAAAAGGCCTCCCGCTGAATCAGTGAATCAGGGTAAGGTCCGACTGATGTTGGATGGGGCTACATCATCCTACAGCTGGGATTTCTTAAATCAAAAACATTTAAGGCACCTGTTTTTATTTAGTTTATTAAGTTAAAATTGCTGTTTAAACTTTCATTAATACTCGGCGTGCTGATTTTAATAGATATAGTTTAAATGGATACCCTAATTACATGATAAGAGTTTAAGTTAACCAAAATAAATTAGGCTTCTTTTCCTTTTAAATTTATTTCATGTTTCCACGAACTTTTGAAGACCACTAGTATTTGTGGTAAAAGAATTTGATATAAATATATATATATACTTGTATATATGAAATGAATATTTCACAAAGTAGCACGTGAGGTTAGCAATGAATGCAATGTCCCGCAAGAAATATGAAAAGGTGCTTCCAAGTACTTTCGAACTTTATTCAGTTTATTCTCAATGATAACTACCATAGAAAATAATATAATAAGGGTATATATGAGCTAGTAAAAAATAAAGGACCGCCTCTAAGACAAAAAATCACAAATGAGGAAGTAGGAGAATGATAGGTAAATTCACATTAAGATTTAGCTATAAGAGGTAGCAAGGTCAAACCAACAGGCAAGAAAGAGTCAAGAACAGAGCCAAAAGGGTTAAAACGATTATCGGATTAAGTGATAATATAAAGAGGGGGATTAGGAGAGACACGAGAAGTAAATTGAAACGAAGGGGAGAGGAACAAGGGTAGAGGAAGATAAATAGAAAATGTTAATATAAAATCAATGCAATAATTAAATTAACAAATCGGATTCCCATAAAAATGAAAATTGCAAAAGAAATTAAGAGCATAAGGCAAAGTTAATTTCTTTCTGAATGAGTTTTTTCTTGATTGCGGTCTTTAGTCTCTTCCTGTATTATTGGCAGGAAAATTTTCTGTCATCCTATCATCTTAGATCCCACAGCCGTTCGTTGTTTGATATTATTTTTCTTCTACAGCTCCGCCTTTGATTCTATCTATTAGTCTAAAATGTTCTTTATGTCTTCTCTCTACGTTAATTTTTTTAATTAGGGCATCGCATTTGTGGCTTTATTGCTATTTTATGAGATACTTTACTCTTCTTTTCTCCTCATCCACGCCGCAAATCTTTCTTTATTTGGTTTGAGGATCTTTATTAGGCCGTATATTCCCCTTAGCTGTATATTTTTCATTTTATTCTCTTCTTTTCACTTAAATTGAAAATCGTATCTCGTTCTCGTGATTTCCCTTTCCTCTGCAATGTTGCTTGTGCATACTAATCTAGTATATTCATTGTCGATTTCTTCCAGATTTGCACTAGAAAATTCTTTGGGATGAAGGTACAGAGTTCTTTTAACATTCCCAGTTGGCTCTACTTTAGTCTTTCATCTCTAAGGCTGGCACTTGAATTTACCATCAGATTCATTAATTAAAAGGTTTTAACATGGTCACTGAATGCAATGGTACGCGGTTGCATATCAAAATCAAATATGATTTTGTGGCTGCTTAAAGTGGTCTTGCTTTATCATAGCATTCTTGGTGTAATATCTCAGAATATCTGTTCAATTTTCTAAAATATATCCCTTTATATCCTTATTTTTAAGTTATCTCATCTTTTGTTTCTAGTGCGGTAACCATTTGGTCTATAAATAGCGTTAAGTTATCCAACGGATATTGTAGGTAGATATCTTCCAAAGATTGTCATTAGATTGTTATTTCTTTAAAGGGTGTGTGGCTGAGTGTAACGTAATCTCCCGGCTATAAGCGCCTCTTATCCTTGAGTAGAAGTTGTTGTTAGTTTTTTGTTATCTTTTGTAATTTTCCTTTAAATGCTCATTTGTATTTGACTTCTTTCGATGCATTCATTATCTTTTCTTGTTTTATACACTTTTGCAAGAGCAATGCTTCGTTAATGTATATTTTCAAGTTGATGACTTATGCCTCCATGATTTTGTCTGTTTTTCTCATCATCCTTCTAATCCTTACTAGTCGCTTCATTTTTCATCTATATTCATAGGGAGAAGTTGTTTTTGCTGCGATGTTTTATGATATATATAAAGGAGAGTTCTCTGAGAACCATATTTTCTTCAACTCGTTTTTTTTAACCTTGTATTGAAGATCAATGCTAAGGTCCCTTTCTGGTTTCTCTATGTTCTTGCAGTGCGAGAATAGGATACAAAACAGGTCATTCTGAGCTTCCTTTATTTATTTAAATGTGGCTTGTATCACTCTTTAACCCTTGCATAAGTTGCATTACTACTCTTTTCTTACTCCAGTTTAAGCTCTTTTTGCTTTCTTTTAGTGATTTATATTTTTTGGGAGGCAGTAGATGACAAGAGATATGTGTGATCCTTTGTATTTTAAATTTTCTATATTTCCAGGCACTCTCTCCATTTAACTTCCATTTTTCCAATTCCGTACACTATCTGGTTTAATGGTACTCTATTTTATAACATCTGTGGCAAATTTAGAATTTAATATACTTCTCGCGTTCCATGTGTTCGTGGTTTTTCCTCATATTGAACATAAGCAGCCGTATTTACTTGACCCTCGCTTTTACTTCTGTCTAGGTACACCCTATCTTGAACACATGTGTGTGGTTTACAAATTCGATTTCCACCTATATTAGAATTGATTATATTTATTTTCTATTTCCTTTATTATTTCTTCTTTTTTTGTACGATCATATCCATATATCATAGTGACGGCAGATCATGCTTCTTAATGAATTAATCTGGATGGAGGAGGGGGAAGAATTTAGAGTTAAAAAGGTATTACCTTTAATGCCTCAATCAGTTCGTTAGATTTGAATTTCTCGGCGTCTTTCTAGAAGTTGCAGACAACGATTCAGCCAATTTGTATGTCGATGGTTTAGGGTAGTGTTAATTTCATCAGTCCATAGAGTGTCTCGGTGATCTTTCATTTCTTTCTTGTCCTGGTATGGTGAGTAGAGTAAATCATTGGCATTCTACGGTGCTCCCTTTCGCTAGTGGTAGGTGTCCATTGTTATATTGTTTGCGAGTGCCTAGGCGTTCTCCAGTGGGTTGCCTTCTTCTGAAGATTATTGAATATTACTTTTGCTTTACATAACTACATGACGGCATATGATTCCCTACTTACTCGTCTATGTCAAACATTACACGAGTACCAAATCTACGTTGATCTACAATATTATGCGCCTCAAAAGGTTTTCAGCCTGAATGTAATAAGGATCTCTCTTCTTCGACAGCTCTAACGCGACCCTCCTCCGGGGTTTAATATATACTACTTTAGGAGTGGGTCTGGTCGATATGGTTGGTGTGTTGTATTGCTTCTAGAGTTCGAAAAAGGGGAATTTATAGCAAAAAAGAGTAAAAATAATTATAAGATCCTCTTTAGGCTATCTGTCTACTGAAAATAGGATAAATCACCATTCAGTTTAGTGGGAGCAAATATTTCTACTTTACTTGCGTAAAATATCTTAGTGTTAGACGAAGTTTCCTATTTTCCATCTCGCTAAGCTATTTGTAACGGCGTGCGAGTCATTCAAACTAACTCAGTACGTCATGATAAAATAAAATGAAAGGAAAGATGAGAAGTGAGCAGCCTCTTTCTCCTATGCCAAATCTCTGCCCGACTTACAACCGCCAGCCCTCTCCAACTATCCCACCTTCCCTGCCACTACCCACAGATCTCTTGCAGAATCCAACAGCAACGACGTTGAAGGCTGGAGAGACACACACACACATACAGAACACACAGAGAGAGACAGACAGAGATAAAGAATGAAGCAGAGTAAAGTTCAGAGATAGCAATGATGGAAATAAAGGACTAGGGCTGACAGGTGACCAAGGCGGTCTGTGCACCTACATCTTTACGTGAGATCCGAACCACGGTATGTACATGTCCTTAACTATTCATTAGTTCTTCTATTACCAATGTTCCACATATAAATTGTACAGCTATTATATGATGATGTATAGTACAGCAATTGTGGGGGAAATGAAAGCAAGTATGATGTTTTCAAGTGAATAATAGGTTGTATGTAGGTCATGATAATCTTCTTCATTTTAATATAGTAGTATAGTTTTAATAATATTCAGTGTTAGCAAGTTGGTGCGTAAGAATCAGGCTATCCTTCAAGCAAGTAATAGAAACAAGGTTAGACATGTTAAAAACCATGTGAAGCAGATAAAGGGCGCATCTGGTAGTATATCAAGGGAAAAGAGAAAGATACAGGAGAGATAGAAGGAATATATTGATGGCCTGCTGAACGAGGAGAACCCACGGGCTTATCATGATGAGGGAACACCATATCCAGGAGTGACAAGTGGTATAGAGAGAGAAGATGTCATGAGAACTCTTAAAGAGAATAAAAAATTACAAAAGAGCTGGACTAGATGAGATTCCGGTGAAGGCGTGGAGGGCCCTGGAGGATGCATGGCTGGACTTGTAGTTGAAGCTGATGTACATGATGGAGGATCAGGAAGAGACTTCCGATGAACCGAAAGAGAGTTTGTTAGTACCCATCTTCAAAGGAAAGAGGAATTAAAAAGGTGCGAATAATATCGTAGTATTAAACTGCTATTTCACACAATCAAAGTCTGGGAGTGGATTTTGGACAAAAGATTACGACTTGAAGTGGAGGTGTCCAACAGCAAATTTGGCTTTATGCATAAAAGAGGAACACCAAGACAAGTGTTTATATTGAGGCAAATAGGGAAAAAGTACAGGGAGAAACAGAAGTAATTACATATGTTTTTAATAGATCTGGAGAAAGCGTATCACTGAATGCCAAGACAAGAACTATGAAATTGCTTGAGAGAAAGAAAAGTGCCAGAAAAATATGTAAGATTGTTGAGTAAAATGTACTGAATTGTCAAAACACGGGTATGGGATGGAGCAGGGATAACATACAGTTTTAGATGGAATGATAAGGGGACTCTACCAGAGCTGGGCGTTAAGCCTCTTCCTCTTTAACATTGTCTTTGACGTGTTGATTGAGAACGTGGGAGTGGGGATACCGTGGGACATGATGTATGCAGATGATGTGGTTTTAGCCAGTGAGTTAAAGAACAAGTAGAGCAAAGGCTGGAGATGGGTAAATTAGTACTGAAAAACAGAGGGATGAAGATAAGTAGAACACAGACAGAATATATGAAGTATACAGAAAAAGAGCAGGGCAGAGGTGAAAGCATTAAGTTAGATGGTATGGAAATAAAGAGTGAGGATGCCTTCAAGTATTTGGGATCTACCATATCAGTAAAGGGAAATGAGGATAAGGAATTAACCAGAAGGATCTAAGCGGGATGGAAGAGTTGGAGAAATGTATTAGGGGTTCTGTGTGACAGGAAAATGCCAATGAAATTAAAGGGAAATGTATACAAAACTGTTGTAAGACCAACTATACCGTATGGAGCAGAAGCATTTGCTGTAAAGAATAGTAATGAGAAGAGGATGGAAGTAGCAGGAAGTACAGAATCAAAAATATAAGGATCAGAAGAACAACAAAGGTAGCGGTGATTTCGAAGAAGAAACTGGAAGCAAGACCTAGATGTTATGAACACATAATGAGGGTAGATGGAGAGAGTGACGAGAGAGAAGCTTTGGAGATGGAAGTACAGGGAAAGAGGAGGAGATGTAAGCCCCAAATTCGATCAAGATACTGCACACAAGCTGACATTAGGGAGAAGGGACTGGAGACCAACATGGCAGGAGACAGAAACAGGTGGAAGCGGCTAATCAAAAACAGAGACCGCGTATAAAGACGGGCTTATAAGCTGACAACGAAGAAGATTCAGGCTATCCTTCATTGTTATAGCATGAGGCTAAATTATAGTTGCGTTGTTTTTAGGCATTCAAACCTTTGTTGATTTTCTATTGCTAGTTTAGATTTCTTTTTCTTAACACTTTGTTCCTTGTTTATGTGTTATATTTAGGTAATTGGTAAAATTAGCTAAATAAACTTAGCTGCAATCGATTGTCATTTTAAGGGAAATCTTTGGTCAATTGGGTTAGTTTACATTTTTCTAGTTCTTAATCGTGGTTTAGGTTAATTTAGTTTAGTTTCCTCTTCTCGCCTTTTTCTGGTTCGTGGAAGTCTTTTATGTAAGAATTTCTTCCTCTTCTTTGCATAATTTGAGAAAAGGGTGTGAGATGTCCTTTCATCTCTCTGGTGTATTTGTTACCTGATTTCTTCTCCTATGTTTTCCCCTTTTTCTATTAATTATGTCTCTTTCCTCTATTATTTCGATGAACAGTTTCAATTGAAATTCAGTGTAAGTATCACATGACTCGGCCATTTCCTCTTCTTGCGTTTCTGATAAGAGATGTCGATTTTTTTCTGTATCCTTTGCAGTTTTATAATATTTAATTTCGAGTTCTTTTTGTTCCTCAAATTGAGGGATCTCAGTATGGAAAGCAGTTACAGTCCTGCTTTGCTTTTGTTAACTTTGCTCATTAGTTGCTTGCTGTATCCTGTTTTTGTGCCTGTTAATCTTAGAAATTTAGTCGCCTAAGGGTACTTGTATTGTTGTTTATCAAGGTAGATTTCTCTAAGATTAATTCTATACATTGGTAGAATCTAAAATTTGTTCCTGTATGTACTGATTTTCGATTTGCTTTCCTACTAGTTTATATACCTTCTCTTTTCTGCTTCATTCTTGCCAGCATTTTTCTTTTTATGTAAAGGCAAACGATGAGTGCTTGATGTCTTTGCTGAAGTTGATATTAAGGTCACTTTCTACCAGTGGTAGTGGGAAGTTTGATATGTGCACTGAGTATATATATAGTTGGAATCAGATATACCTGGGCAAGGACATCCTCTATTTGAATTATACTCCTTGATGTTTTGTGATCTCGAGAAATGCGTATCTTTCCATCACGTATTCGTAAAGTAGTCCTTCGATTTTCTATTCATGCCGAGTCAAATGATTTTGTACTGCAATAACTTTAATACTTCCTTGACAACGATTTCAACGGTGGCCGTTTCTGGTTTATCGTGACTAGTGGTCAAATGTGATTTGTACACAGTCTGTATTCCAGCTGCATGTAATAAAGAAATGTTAGTTTGTGTTTTTTAATATCCTTTAAAATATCACTTAGTTTACAATCTTTAACTAAATCCTTTATCTTTCCGGTCTTCTCGAATCATTGTTTCGAGGTATTTTCCGAACCGTCTTTGAGGCATTCCTGAACTCAAGCTACAGTCGGTGAAAAATTTCTCTTGGTACGTAAATCTTCGTTGTAGTGTTAATGTGATGGAAGTGGTGAACACTTTGGTTCGTTTTCTACATTAGGCTAAGTGTTTAACTCAGTGTATTAAATTTTAACTATAGGATAATTTGGTTAGTTAATTATATATTTAGAGCTATTATTTCAGACCTTCCTCCTTTATTCCTTCTGTTGCAGACAGCCACCAGAAGACAATCTAGACCTCTTGAGTAGGGAGTATCACCAATACCCTTAGATTAAATGGACCAAATAACAGTCGGATATCGAAGAAATTTGAGGTGATTTTAATGTTAGCTGCTCGTTTCCCTAAAGTTAATGTGTTTTTTTCTCCCAAGGATATAATCATTTCTGGCGTTTAGGTCACTTTACTTGTATTCTTCAATTAGACAATCTTATGAAGGAATTATTAGTTGAAAATTAGACATCATAATAAAGTAGTTTCTTTTCTTGAAGAGTTGTTAATCTCCAATATGTGTGCAATAGCGTTTCCGAAATTTAATTATGAAATTGTTTACTAGGCATACGATATTTAAAAGGGAAGTTTACTCTGGTGATGTTTTTTTTTCTCTATTTCTAATATTTTTATTAGCATCTTAAGGTTATCTCCTCTATGCACGCATTGCTGAATTCTTCTTTCGTTTCTTCTGCTCTACTTGTTTTGTAGATTTAGCGTTTGCTTTGAACTTTCATTGAATTTTAGTGTATTAGGACTTTTTAAAGGGGTGGGAAAGTAGATGAGAATCTCTATTCCTAGACATAGAAAATTTTTTCTTCTTTTCTTTGAGCTTACTGTGCTATTTATTTTTTTTCAGTTATGTCTTATATAGCCAGCTAAGGGTTATCTTTAGGTCTATTAATTTGCCTCCAAATAATAAGATACAGCTGTCCTCCTACTCCTATATCCTCTCTCTTTATCTTAAGATAGGGCCAATCATGAATTTCTCCAGTTTAGTATTTTTTTCAGTCCTTCTCCAATTGGTTGTTATTGTCAATGGCTATAGCTTTGCCACCTCCCTGAACTCTCGCATTCGTGTATTAGTTGTTGCCTAGTTAACTCATACCGTTAGTGAACTGGATATTCAAGCATTCCGGCATTCTAGGTGTTGTAAATTCCCAATTCGAACACAGGTTCTTTATAATCATTGACTACCACATACGCTCTTTGATCTGTTACAGTGTTGCAGAAATTTGTTTTAAATCATTATCTGAAAGTTTAACATCTTGTATTGCTTACTTCTGAACTAGAAATTCTCAAATGCTCAGTGCTTAGGATCAAATCGTTGTATTTTTCTCTATTTTGACACAAGCAATCCTTTCTGTGATGCAAACTCCCATTGTGGTGAGTCTGGCTGTACAAAATTTGAAATTTTAATCGTCGTACAGCTTGTTTCGATGATATATTTTATGTCTTATATTTATGATAACTAGAAGAAATTTCCTATGAAATTCAGAAACTATATAGGTTTTAACTGCAGAAGAAATCCGATGGCTAGACTAGTAATGGAATGCAGAACATTTTGGCTAATTTGATGTCGTCTGAGAAATATCTGGTTTTAAGGCATGTAATGGATATGGTCTTCATTGATTCAATGATGACTCGTCATTTCTAAATTGACTGACTCTTTATATTTGAATGATCTTATAGAGTGCTCTTTACCTTTTCGATTGTTTTGGTGGCCAATGGTGCCAAATTATGCGAGGCACTTTACGGATAAATCATGATATACTTAATAAGGATCATTGACGTTCCCATGTGATACGTAAATAAATACACTACCAAAAACGACGTCGAGAAACGAGTCTCAATAGAAGGTATTGAAACCCTGCAGAAAACTGTGGCATTGCCAAGAAAGTTACAAAATATCATGGTCAATAGAAGTATTATGTATCGTAAAATCGTACTATCGGGATGTTCTTCCAAGATGATGAAATAAATAAATAAATAGAGGAGAATCAACGGGGCAAAAGCAATGGAGGATAGTAAATTCGGCAAATAGAAACATGACTTTATGAAAAGAATAGCACAGAATGGTCTCATACAATTTAATATAAGACTACCATTCAAAAATTTTGAAAGAAGAAGCATATGAATACGCAATTCTGCCTGAAAACTTACAAGATGGAAGACCATAACATAAATCAATGCACTTTGAAAAAAACCTAGCTATAACGAATGTGGTTCGAAATATATCTATTGAAAAAAAATGTGAGTGAGACACACGAGGAGTGTTTTAATTCCAGGGGGCCTGATAGAACGAGGGCAAATGTGTGACTGAAAAGAAAAGGAATTATTTAAAAAAAGTCAAAGAAGAAAATGAAGCAGACGAAAAGAGAAGTAAGGAGACCTACGCAGATGTGGCAAAAACTATCGTAAACAAGAAGCGAAGACACGCCTCACTATACTCAATTGAGGATCAATGGAAGTCCCGTCATATATTCAATATGCACACATCGTGAACATATGAAAACCTGTAATATGCGGTAAATATAGATAGATGGTTTTAAAATATTAAAAAAGAAGTTTTGGAGATTAATTTATAGTACATTGTTTTATTTTACTCCCCGATATATTAATCTTACTGAATAAACCAAGCCCATTATATCAATTATTTGGTAAAGTCATACCTTGTATGGTTGCTAAATGTCACCATTTCTCTTACCTTATTGCTATAATATAAATAACCTACTTTATATTAAATAAATAAAAGAAATGAGATTGCAATTACCTATTTCCTTTTAAACTAATATTATATTTATTAAACAAAAATTATTATATTCCATTCTTTCTTTTTTTTAAGTTCGTGTAAAGTTTATTCAAACAATGAAGAAAAATCTATTTAGTTACTCGACCAAATGAAATTTATTAAGGTAAATGAGAGACATTTGTATTATTTTTAGGGAGCTGTTTAAATTCTATAACGTTAGGAAATATTTAGATTTTAAGTTGATTGTATTCGCTCTTTTAATTTTAATTAACCCCTTTTTGCCACGGTCCTCTATTTAGTCCACATCGACAAATAGTGATAAAAAATGAATTATTACAGAAAACGACTTTAAATATCGTATGCCTTCTCCCAAGATAACAAACAACCTAATTTCATTGTTGTTTTTAATTTGAGAAAGGGTGTATGTACGTAGATAACTCTCACACTTACGAATAATCAAGATTATTATTTTTTCGATGAAAGTTGGTGTCCTACATTTAGGGCACTCTATAACAGCAGTACAGATTAGTGTAAATTTTTGGAGTGTAACACTTCGTAGAGATTCTGCCTTAATAGCTATTATAACTAAATATATTCAAAAACAAGAAGTTGTTGATAGAATGAACCAAAACCTATAAAAAATCAAGTTGGCATCGGAGGAAAGGGATGGTACTCATCTTAATTACCCTGTATGATCGATGTGGTCAGAAAAAAGAGACCTAAAAAGATGGAAGATGTCAGGTTTGACAAGCATGCTCACTGAGTAATTCGGCGGAAAAACGATGTGAAAAATCCGATAAAGGTCTTCATGTAAAGTATTATAAGTCTTTTTGCTTGGAGTAAAAATACAACAGAGTTCTAATGTAGGACACATCCTAAAATACATAAAAAATAATTACTTTTTAAATTAAGGTAATATTTACTCTAATTTTGTTATATATATCCAACACATCGATTTTATTTAAATCCCGTGGAGTTGTGTATGAGCTCCCCTTATGTCCTTAAGCGATCTTTGCTGTAGAATTTTAAGCGCTTGTTTAAGACCTTATAGTTTTTTGTTTGCCCGTTTGACTAGAACTCACAGCTTAGGAACTACAAAAATGTTGTGTTTTGACCAAGCCTCCTTCCTGTTTCAAAAAAGAGGGATAATATGACATTACTGGACTAGTGCACTTCTCGGAGCACCATTCAAATTTCCTTTCATAGAATGTTATTTTTGGTTTAACTTGAACCCATTAAAAGATTGAAGAAAACTTCAAACCGCTAATTATTGTGGTAACTTTGAGTGTCATATACCATCCTTCAACGTGACTATAACACTAGAGAACAATAAGGAAACCTATGGCATAACTTCATATAAGGAATAAATAAGAAGAAAATACACCAAAAGAAAATTGAAGGCAAATTAACAGAATGAAAGGGGTAAAATAAACGAAAATGCAACGATCGAAGAAAAACCCAGACGACACTGAGAATACGTTTTCAATAACGCCTGAATAAATTTAGCATTTAACGCAGTAACCGAAGGCTCATAAGAACTTCAAAATATCTTTGAGAAAGTAAGTCTTGCGCCAATTGTCGAACAACGGAGGGAAGAGAACTTGGGAAAAGGAGAGACAAAACAACTGAAATCTTAAAAAAAAAAGCTATTTATTCATTGATAAAGAAAGTCGAACAGGCCTAGGAATGACTATGATCATAGTAACCAAGACAACCTTAATAGAATAGAGCCCTAAAAAGTACATGTAACGCGTGCCTAAGCGCGAGATAGTTACCAGATGACTATTAATTTGCCAAAATCCTCTATATCCCCAAA
Source organism: Ceratothoa steindachneri (assembly GCA_963969495.1). Classification (NCBI taxonomy): domain Eukaryota; kingdom Metazoa; phylum Arthropoda; class Malacostraca; order Isopoda; family Cymothoidae; genus Ceratothoa; species Ceratothoa steindachneri. The sequence continues at coordinate 193,243,139 of OZ018323.1, read as the reverse complement.
CTAGCAAACCAACGCATTTCCTCACTAGTTACCGACCTATCTCCGGAGCCGTAGAAAAGGGTAGTAGGCAGGGCTATTTCCCCTGGGTCCGTGTCTCCTCGGTGGGACTGAACTTAGAATTTTATTATATATATATATATATATATATATATATATATATATATGTGGAAGATAATGGTAAACCACAATATTTGAATCGAGATTTTATTTATGACTATCGCATTAGTTTCGGCAACGTGCTATTTTTCAACTAATACTCCTATGTATATCCATATACATTAAACGATACCAGGATGAACGGAAGCTCTGATTCCGAATCAAAGAGTTGGAAATTTAGGGTTGTGAATGTTCTAAGTGGAATCCATAAGCCTTCAATGCATTTTCAACAAAAAGGGGAAATAGTTTTATTCTCTGCTTTTTATCAACTCAAGGGAGGCTGAAAATTAAGAAAACTAATGAATAACAATAATCGAGATTTTATATGAACGTCATTCAAGATCTTGAACCCTTCGCAGAGTGCCCGTCCATTGAGTAGGGAAACGCATGACAGAAAGAGATGACTCTTCAGAGCCAGCCGGAAAGCAACAGGCGAGAAAGAAGAGCGTATGTCACCAGGAGAACTATTCCACAGATTAGGGGCAACAACAGAGAAGGCACAAATACCCATACCAGCATAACAAAATGCGTGGGACCATCTTGTAAGTTTTCAGGCAGAATTGCGTATTCATATGCTTTGGTCCCACGCATTTCCTGAGAAAGGCTTTATATATTCTGGGGAAAGCCAGTGTAAAGGAAAGGTACGTCAGTTACAGTGCTTAGGATTTTAAATGTGAGAAAGGCTTTAAAATGAATTCAAAATTTAATTGGCAGCCAGTGCAGTTAGCTGAAGAGTGGGTGTGGCGGGAGAGAACCGTCCTCGACGGAGGAGAGCTTGAGCTGCACAGTTCTGCATACTCGTAAGTTAATTGAGGCGAAATCTAGTGATGGGGCTCCAAATGAATGAGAGGGGATATAATAAAATGAACACCATTGAAAATATAATGGTCGCAAATAAGGAATGTTTTATGCATCGAATCGCATTAGTAGATCTACATGATCTTATTACAACCACCTCATCTATTCACATCACCATGGCGTAGTTGAAAAGGAACTGGTAAATTCCCACCTCAAATTAGATTGGATCAGATGTGCTAACGTTAGACCGATATTCCCTCAAACTCAAAAGGAACCTTACCTTTAAAAGAACATATTCATGAGTCAGAACTTTGGACAGAAAAAATATTCTTTGTGGACATATTACAACTTTTGTATTAATAAACTTAACACTTATGACTTTTAATCATTCATTTCTTTCTGGATAACCAGGCTTCTCTTAATATTAAAGGGGTTTCTTTTCTTTAATTCAACATGAATTCTGAAGTTAGTCAAATGAGCACCACTGCGACTTGTGGAAAACTGTTTCTGAACCTATCTCAGGATTTAGGGATTACAAGGTTAGCTATTATATTCTTTGTTAACTTCAAACTTCGTCCCTCTTATAATGCATTATATTTCTCACCCCTTTTCTCTACTTGCTTGACTGCTCGTTTATTATTTTTTGTATAGAAATGACGTTGTTGGTAACTTTCCATTAATATTTTCTCCAATATCTTTGAGATTTTCCTAAAGAAAAATTTCCTTATTTTGTGACATTTTCTGGAAGAAAGATTTTCATTATTTTTACCCATAACATATATGCATTATAATAGGTTGTAAATTTTTACCATCAGAAAATAGGATGTGGTAAATATTACCTCCAAATGAATTTAACCTTTGTTGCAGGAGAACTTTAGAGCGAGATTCAACGTTTAATAAACGGGATATTTATGACAGGAAGAGAATACGATATAAACAAACGATCGCGCGTGGAACAGATTTTCAGTAATAAATCACGATACTGGCAGGTTTACACAACTCATTATAAGATACCAGCTTGATTTTAGATGGAATATTCAACAGAAAATATTTTGATAATGCCAATGACTCCTTTATTAGTCAACACATTTTTATCAACATTATTCCTCTCCTGAAAAATTTAATTTGTCGTGCATCTTCACCACATAATATTCCCCAACCAGATCTTCATTTTTACTCTTGATAAACTCTAAATACAACCTGCTTTTCCCCATGCCATTGGTCCTTTAAAATGCGGAGTATAAATGTTTGGATATTTTTCGTCACTTAAAGTTTCCTCATCCTACACGAATCATCAATTCCGTCACACTTAAAGGTTCTCAACGCACAATTATTAGAACTATATCCCCCACTTCTTGGTCTAAACTTCGTCATATGCAACTAGGCATTCACTTAGAATAGCATTTACCCTCAAATAATACTTTTTAAAAATTCTTTTGATGGTATCCGGATGTTCATTCACCTTCTAATTAAATTTATTAGCCTGTTTAGGGATCTAACAGAAACTGATATCAGTCTAGAGATAGCAAAGAAAATTGAGTGGCAGAAAAGCGTAACCCCTTCTCTTTATGATATCGAAACAAAGGAAACTCAATCATATCATATAATCACCAACAAAGGAAGACTCGTCCATTACGCAAACTTGCATGAAAAACATTAGTCACCAATTATAATTTGCAGCTTAAGTTTCATTTTATAAAAATATTCGATTCATTTTTCTAATTCTAAAGAAAAAACTTTATCAAAAATTAAACTTTCAAGCTATTAATTTCAAAAAAATATTTTTCATTTTAATTGTTTCAATGTATAATTCGCTAAAATATTTATTATTCTACGGAAAAACGGGATGCGTTCTATGTGTGCATATCTGATTAAAACAACTCAAGGAAAAAACAATTTGATTAAACGCACAAAAATTAACACGTTTCACTGAAGATAACACTACAAACTCTATAAAATAGCATCACACTTTGTTTCATAGGTACCCTATTCTATCTCTTCCCTTTGTCATCTGATTTTCATGGAGAAAACCCACAGGACGGCTAAAACACTGACAGCTTTTATCACGTCGAAGATTGTGGACCTGACCAAATTCGATAATCTTCCCTCTGTTTTGTCCCTAGATCCAAAAATGCCTCCTCCCTCCCAATTACTATATTTCTCATGTGAAATTTAAAAGTAACAATTATTTTACACTTATGCCTTAAGTGTCAACTAATTGGCAATTGGGATCTATTGGAAGATCAAAGTTAATTAATAATGGATTTGGTAGTCAAGGTTCCCCTTGAGACTATCCCCTTGAGAAACCAGTCTGTTGCTGGTTTCTGTAAGAAACTGAATTCTAAAATTAAAGTTGAATATCGAACCGGAGCTCTCCTTTAGCCTAGCTATAGTTATCATCTCGAAGCGAGTCAAAATGTTGCGGAGGAGAAATTTTTCTCGGTCAATCATCCTTGTATTACATGACTAAAGATAAAGTTACCTAATCAATCATTTTTTTCTAGTGGTTACAATTATTCCTTCATGAAAGGAAAGAATAATTGGAATATAATAGGCATTTATTAATTAACTATTAAGTTACATGATTTCTGCTCCCAATCGCCAAACATTTCACAGGTTTGCAATCGATTAGTACTACGGACTAATACCCCTGTACAGTTTGATGCCCTTTGGAGCAAAGTCTATCTACATTATTGGATATGGACTCAATAAAAATCTTTCCACTAGAATGAAATATTATTGACCTTGTCATGAATAAATTTCATCACTGTATTTAATATAGTATTGTGAATTGTGTGGTTAAACAACGAAGGAACGATTTCAACAATTTTCTACTTAATAATATCAGCCTTGCTGGGGGTAAACTAATATCTACCATTAAATAATTTCAAATGCAAAATTATTAAAATAGATTAATATTCAAGGATTACTTAAAAATAGATTTCAATGAAGAACTTATCAAGATATTCGAACAAAATAAAGAATTTGTAAATTATATTCCACACCTTCCGCAATATACATAGGTCTGAATCTACTATCACGTCATTCCGAAATTAATGTGACTGCTCAACTGTTATCCCGAAGGTGTGTGCCCAGTATAGTTTATTACAATTGGTACCTAGACGAGCTGCTCGTACTTCCTGCCTGAGTGAATTATGAGAAGCCCTGCCACCGGGTTGACTTGAATTTTCTGATGTAACCTGGGAAAGTTTTTTGTGCGCTTCGCTATCACCTCCTCTCAGAGTTATTTTGTTATTTTTATACTTTACAAAATCCTCTAAACCTTTTTTCTTCCCTTACTTGCTACAAAGGGGATTTGTTCTGATCCGGACGGAAAAAAATGCAAATTAAATATGCTCATCACTAGGTTGAACTGAATAATTTGACGTGGCTCTCACAACTATCCTTTCAACCTTTTTTTTCATTCTTAAAGATCTCATTTGCTAACTCATGCAGGGACAGAAGAGAGCAATGGAACCTTTATAAGCAAATCCCCCAGGTTTCAAATGACTAGGCCTTGAGTGAACCTCGGCGTTGTGGCCCAAGTAACCGAAAGATCTGTTTTAGTAAATAACCTCTTCCCTGCATGTAATGGACTTTCGACCTCCATGTGCCTGTTCTCAAGTGAATAAGGCTGGCCTGACCCTGTCGCTCTGCATGCCCATTGGTGCCTTGACTTTTAGAAAAGGACAAAAGAATACTGGTTAGCTTCTGGTTGCTGTAGGTCGCTTTATTCGGTTAGGAACACCATTGTTTAACAGAACAAGGGTGGACTCATGAAAAGTCTAAAAACCCGAGACGGGAGTAATGGGACTGCTGGACGCTGGATAAACTCTATTATTTCACTTATTTTTTCTTTAGTCGTTACAAGTAAAGGAGATTTTAGAGTGTTGACAAGCTTTCAATTTTTCTCACGTTTCGTCCGCATTTCAAGTTGTGTCCCTGTCTCTCAACCCTCGCCAGAACATGGTGTTTGTTTGGCTGAGTGAGATAAAAGACGCTACCAATATGACAACTGGATGAGTTCCCTACGTTCATTCTGAATGCAACATGCTAGTATCCTCTTTGCCATCTATTGAGCTGCTTGCAGGTAGCTCACCTGTTCTTTCTCATAGGCCCCTCCAAGACTCTTCTAGTGGATTGGAGACTTCTATCACTCGTTTTTTTACCTTAACGATGGTTTCGACCTTACTTTATTTTGTAGAGTTGCCTCTAGGCTAATCTTTCGTTGGGAGGAAAGTGACCCACCACACTCGTGTTAGAGTGGTAAAAGGCAACATCGTCCACTTGCCCATGTCCACATACCTCGTCAATCTGACAATTGTCCCGTTAATGGGAGCCGGTATACCTACTCCATCTTTCTTACCATTGCGAGAGGCAATACCGGCCACAATCATGCATGGGACGCGGCCTATGCCCTTTGAGTATCGGGCTGAAATACTTGACACATTCGAGGAGATGACTTGTTGGATCCCCCCCTAATGTGGAGATGATTTGGGAAATGACGCCGCCCCAGATTGCAGGGTCTTCCAAAGGGCTACCTTGTCTATGTGCCAGAGACCGAACCTGAGTTTGCCCTAGTGCGAGAGCCTGCTCATAAGGAACAGGGCCCCGAGGACTAACAAGAAAAAAAATGACCCACTTCTCCATCTTACATACATTAAATACATGGAAGAAATCCGGTCAGACCTCTGGGATGCCTATCAAATAAGTTAGGAGATGGCTGAGGGGCATTTAAAGTTGCGCGCCATCCTTCCACTACTATACCCGTCGACCTATCTCAAATGCGCGAAGGCTTTAGTTTGCTTTAAGAGGAGTTTAGGTAAACCTTAATAAAGGATGTTACGTTTAAGAAAAATAAGTTGCAAGATGATCAAATGGGTAACAAATTTATGAATTAAACAATGATATATGAACAGTCAAAGTAGTTATCTGATTTTATGTATGAGAATTATCACTGACATAAAGCAAGTTGTTGATGTAGTTTTAATAAATGTGAGTTCAAAACCGTTTAGAGTACCAGTATCCTGGTCAAAATAAGAATCGCTTTAGAGTTTATTGGTAGCAAAAATGGGAATCTGGTCGAGAGATATTATGTGGTGTAGGTGCAAGACAATTTAATATCTGTGAGAGGTTTGATGTTAGATATGATTATGTTGACGATTATAATAATGATCATAACGATCAAATGCGGAGTGTGTAACCACCTTAAAAAATGATTAAATTTCTCTCCTAAGCGAAGTACTCCATAAAATAAATTATGATAGAAGAGTATATTAGGATTACCTCGTTGTTTTTCCTGGCTAAATTAATCTCTCTGAAATCTAGCTGGTATAACACAAATAATAATGCCAACCTGAAATGGACGTGTTTTGTGACAGAATCTACGTTCAATGAACGATCGTCTACTTATTGTCGGATTTTCTTTCTTAGAAATTTTCTGTTTATTAAACGTGAAATCTTGCTGTAACTTTATCCTGCCTTAAAGGTTTAACTCCTTTCAATGCAATATTTACCCCATCCTATTTGTTACCTTAAACCATTATAGCGTGTTACATGGTGTTGCGACTAAGTTTGACGATTATTATTGCCTCCTTTTTTCAGCAATATGAGGATATATCGGTAAATAGTCAAATGTGTTAGTTTATATACCAATAAGGATTTATTTAAGAATTATTAGCTGACATGGATGACTGGCAGCCATCTGCAAAGTGATGGTAGGCCCGAGCAAGAGAATGTTGGTTTGGCGAAAGAGATGGTTGTTGGAGTCACTACCATAGAGCTGGCCCAGGTTGAGTACCTTGCAACCGCTGGTACAATGGGCCTAAAGAACAAATAGTAACAGCCAGGGCACAGGAGAATCGCTTGGCGAAGTTAAAGAAGCTGCTGAACAAGCTGAAACATCCTTTTGAGTCGTGGATGATCTAAAGGGTCTTCCAATAAGGTCGCTTGAATTTTAAATATAAATAAAAAAAGTAGTGTGTGATATATGCACTCAATTTAATTTACATTTTATGGCATTAAGTGTGGAATATGAGGTCGGCCAAATGTCCGCGGCGGTAATGTATAAGTTGGTACTATATGCTCCTTGGAGCACATTTTAATGCAGTGGAATCTTTTTTTTCTCGGGTAACCTTTCCCCGTAATCATGAAACAATTTTAATTCTACTTTGTATTTCTTCCATTTCTTCGAATTATATTTTCGGTCAATGTTGTCCGAGATTTTGAACGAGTTATTTTGCCGAGTTTCTGTGTCGCAACGTTGACAGAGTCAAAAAAATGTCGTCTTCTGTTCAGCCCTCTCCGGTTGATGGTCGCGTCTTCTGCCTTTTTTATGATGAGGGAGACCGAGGTTTGTGTTACTTAAAGTTTTCTAATAGAAGATGTGTTGGCCGTTTGGGTATTCATAAGAGGGTAGATGAGTTTAGATCGGATGTACATTAGGTATATTTTCCTAATGTTGTCCAAGCTAAGATTTGAAATTTCTACTCTTTTAAGAGTTCCATCTTTGCAAGAATCTCTCTCAACTCTCCGTATGTTGCTTTCCGTATTCATGGACGGATGACTCTAGGCCCACTACTGTGTCTTTGGTGGCATAGCCGTATCTCCTCGCGTCTTTAACGACGAGTTACGTTCTCCAGCATCACAACGAGATGATCTTGAACTTAGCCCCTTCGTTCTGATCTTCCCTCTCCTCTTAACCGGTTGATGTTCGAGATTTAAGCTGAGGTTTTTGATGGTTGTTTCCTTGAATTCCTTTCCGCGCATGATACAATTTGTATGATGCCATCTGTGAATTAAAAATTGATTTCGTCTCAATGCAGTGGAGTTGGAGTGGCGATAGTGTAGACCCTGACAAGAAAGGGGCTCGGACAGCTCACGTGGGTGATGCCCTCCTTTAGTTTGAAATCGTGTCGTGGTACCTTTTAATCATGAGAGATAACATTATCTCCACAACAAATTAGCTGAAGATCCTTTCGAATGTCCGGTCTAGCGGGATCCTCAATATCTTTTATTGGTGTCCTTCCAGCCAAAGCTTGTTGAAGGCATTCTGCATGTGCCACAGAACAATGTCCATATGTACCCTTTCGCTCGATCATAGACTATATTCTCAACAAATATTCAACTTCCTCTCTTTTATGCTTCTTCTTTTATATGTAAAGTTATATTCCTTTGAGGGTTCGCCTAATTAAATTATCATTCTAGAACACCACGGAAGGTAGCCATCAACTAGAAAGTGAACTAAATTTAATCCTTCATATATCTCAAATTCAGGTGTTCTCTTTATAACAATAGACTCAATCACTTACTACTCTTTGAAATAAGTAATGCCGAAATTTTTAGCATTTTCTTTGATATCGAAGTGGAACTATTAGGAGTTTTATTCAGAAAATTACGAGAGGAATAAGGAAATTACACACATCAAGGAACATTACATATTCATGCTTGTGTTTTTTTTAGGTTTACCCTTTTTATTGAGGAAAACTTTTTTATTGATATAATTCTTTCCCCAAAGAGTAACTGCATTGGCAATTAATTTTTTGCTACACCAGGAAAGTATGTGCATCTGATAATGTTCTGCGAACCCACTTAAGAGTTCATCGCCAGATTTCGTTTCTTTGCAATAGGACTTGAATATGAAATTATGATATCTTTTTCTTCACTGTCATATTACCTTTCCACTTGCAAATATAAATTAGCCTTATACCTGGCAATCATATTTGTTTTATCCGCGCATTCTTTTTATTGTATTTGTTTCTGTATCAGATTTATGCGAATCTACTTAGCTTCTTGTGTTATATTGTAGAGTTTTATTTGTATTTCGATTTACTGTAAATTGTTCTTTAAGATGTTTATCTTCTCGGTTTCAGTTTTACATTGAAGATAATCTCTATAATGGGTTCAAATTCTACCATTCTTTATTGTAAAATTGTGTTCCTCAAAATCCATTCATTAGGTAGGCAAATCAGTTAGGTTTTGCCATATTCATGGAGGTTAAATGCCTTCACATGGTTGGGAATTCAAAAGAGTCTTTTCCCATCATCATACTTATGTTTGATCCCTTTTTTATTTAACAGCGGCTACAGCAATTCCTGTAAACTCATTGATTTCCTTTTGTTAGGCTTCCTTTTTTTCTTTATCAGTTCAATCCGTAATGGACTTCATTAATGTAATCTCATGTTATCCCATGAATTTTTTTCATTTCAAAGTCTCATTGGACCTTCTGTGCTTGAATATATGTATTTTTGAAGTAATCGTACCAAAGTTTATTAGACTGGTGATCCTTAGTCATTCCCTCCCCTCTTCCATTAGCATTCATTTGTCCTTTCTTGTAATTTTACGTATTAATTCGTCCAACATACGGCATGACATACTTCAGAGTGCCATTTGTTCTAGTGAAATGTTTGGCCCCTAGCGACTACTTTTTATTCTGCCAGCTCAAGGCTGCACTGCGTGGACGCCGGTTTGGGACGATGAAGATGTCCAGCTTGCTGTCCAGGAGTGTATTGAACAGCAGTCGGCAGATTTCTGGTTGTCGGGAATTCGAAGCCTCAGGGACAAATGGCGCAAGTGCATTGAAGTCGAGGGTAGTTATATTGAAAAATAATAAAACACTTTTCTTCATATCTCGTTTCTTTATATCCGAATTGCAAAGCTTATTGACCGCCCCTCGTATGATTAACGAATCAGCGGTCACTTGCTGTTCCGTATAATTGAAGTTGAGTTCCACAACTACAGAATAAAAAAGACCGAGGCAAATTTTATCAAGTCTTAGCCTCACTGGCCCCTGAGACTGTGAATCTAGTGCCAGAGGATAATTTTTAAGGACAAAACTACATTAACCAAGAGATGGAAGTTATTGGGCTTTTCGAAAAGAGTAAGCTCGAACTTTTCGTCAAACTCATAACGTCTTCCCCACTTACCGTCCAGCCCTCACTGAATTTAGAAGAACTAAGGAGGAAAGCACTTCAGGTAGGAGACGGTGAAGATTTAGTGCGACATAAATTTGTTCAGTCCTTGCCGCCGTGCATAGCGCCTGTAAGCGCGTCGTAAAAGAACCTATCCGTGGCTTAGCTAGGTAAATTAGCGGATGAACTGATTTTGTACGACAAAGTGCAATGTTTGAGTGTAAACGCGAGTGGAAAATTGAGGGAATGCAGTGTAGTGTCCGCATCTGATTCCTCTGTGCCAATTAATATTACATATAATAATCCTGATTATAATAATATTGCAGTTAGTAATCGTAAATCTAATAGTTATGCATTTAATGATCATGCAGTTAATAATTGTGGATATAGAGATAGTGTGAATAACGCCAGGAATTCGTCGTCGTCAGGGCATAATAACAGCGGCTATAAGCATATAATTGCCGTGGGCTTACGGCCATTTAGTAGGGAGCAAAAACATATAGTGCGCCGCGCTCATATTTATTTTAGGAAAAAGGCAAAAACTTGCAAACCCTGGTGTAGGTGGTCAAAGAGAGATGAGACTTTGCAAAGGCAGCCTTCCTCTATGCCATCTTAGCCACTTTGGGTGAAAAACTAGCCAGGCATGCCATAGCTAGCGCGGTGACTCTCATACCATTTGTTTTCTTGATCGTCGCAAAAATATACAAGCAAAAAGGCGGAAATTAATAGATACGGGGGAGAGTGTGTCTATCGTACCGGCCAAACTAATGGCATTAGGGGAAGTGTGTGAATCGGCAGTCAACATTTCTTCGGCAAATGGCGGAAAAATTAAGGTACACGCGGATATTGCAATCCCAAGTCCCCGGCTATCATTTAAGTGGTCGTTCGTAGTCGCCGATACCACCTATCCAATTTTTACACTCGTTTTCTTGAGGCATTTTGATCTCTTGGTGGATTGTGCGCGCAGCAAGCTACTGGACCGGCAAACGAAGCTGGCCACAGCCATGAAGATCTCCGAGAATCCTTCAGTTGCACTGATAACTGGTGACCTCCTTAACGTACCCCCCCCCCCGTGCCGTCTTATCATGGAAAAGTGTGGGGCTCTGTATTGGCCCGCCTCCACTCAGCCATCACCATCTCTGCTGTAGTAAGTAGACACACTATTGACACTGGCAGTAACTTGACAACATTGGCACCACCAAGACCTTTGTCGGCGGAAAAACTTTAAGTCATAAAGGCCAGAATTGAGATTTTATTAAAGGAAGGGATCATCCGTCCCTCAAAATCATACCCGCAACTATTGGTATCCTCATATTCGTAAAAAACAGAAAGCAAATTCATTAAGAAACTAGCATCAACGATGGCTCAAATCGATTTTGGACAACTATCGAAGGTCAACTTTCACTCGGTGCCAAGTGCCAAAACCTTTCATACCTCAATCTCTACAAGACCCGTTAAATGTGTGGATCAGAATAGATCGCGTTCGAAAGCCTTAAGAGGCGCCCTATGTGGGCCCCTTTCCATTAATTAAACGTGGTCCCAAGGTCTTTAAACAAAAGTCAGGAACGGCAGGAGGGACACCGTCTTTATTAATAGGTTAGAACCAGCAAAATTGCTGGCAAACAACGAGAGAAGGCCTTCCGCCGCCCAGCTTCGTCCAAGGTCACGCGTCTGTTATGAGCAACTCGGCCGCGAAACACATAAGAAAGAAAAGGCAACAGGAGAATGGAACACGAAATCCGTGCTATTTAACGCTTCATCAAAAGCAAAGGAATCCCGAGAAATGTGTGAAAACGCGATCAGGGAGACGGGTTTCATATGCAAGAAACCCAATGTACAAATATTATTGAACTTTGTAAATTGTCCATATGTACGTGCGAAATTATTAATTGCTATCATCATATAATGACTTAGATATAGATTGTTGTAATAAACATGGTAGCTTTGAGATTAGATATAAATTGTATATATATATATATATATATATATATATATATATTTAAGTAGTAACTCTCTCTCATAGGATGTAATAAAATTGTATCATACCCACTCCGTGCACTGAGAGGAGACGTGTGTTGTGTACAATAACTGTGCGCGCACACACACAAAGAAAGAGAGAGAGAGAAAGAAGGACAAATACACATTTTTCCAGGTCGAAGTATCAAAGATGGAATGGTAGGAGCAATAAAATAAGGTCGTTTGGAGACAGTTTGTGAACCAGCGGAATCTGATAGAACATCGGAATTGAAACCCGACCACAATTTAAGGCTATCGCACCCAAGTATTAGAGTAGATGGGCAAACAGAGTAATTAAAGCTGTCTGGAATAGGAAACAGAATCGTCGACAAACATGTTTTATCTTAATGTAAAATTTGATAAGGTCATCTTGTAGCATTAAGCAAACGGAGTCTCTGTAATACCCTCACAGGGGAGAGATCTCCAAATTAAGATACGAAGTAGAGAATTTCAGCAAAGCACAGGCTCCGCTGGACTGATAGATAGCTAGGTACCACCTCAGCGACCCAAGAAAGGTGGAACTACTCGTCGCCTCCAAAATACTGCCTAGTATAAATATGAGATCATTTCACTCAAATGATGATTATTGACACATTATTGATTGATTCATTTAGTTATGCATTGATCAATTATTTGACTCCTAATTCACTGCTTTCTGAATCTCCATTATTCTCACTCTGGCCAATATAACTCGATTTAGCATATTACGTTGCGAAAATTAAATCTTTACCGTAAGTGTAAACATTTCTAAGTGGTATAAAAATACAAGTGTTTAATTTCTTCATAAAGGAGCCTTTTACTCTCGAACCTTGATCGGTTAATGACCTTACATCAAGAAACCTGTAAGCCAGCATCTTTCCCAAACCCTTATAGACTCACCTTGGAATAAAAACAAGGCCTATTTACGCCGTCCTCATAATAAGCGACCCTATAGATACTCCAAGAAAATAATGGCCACCACCATTTGAGAGATTGAATTCTGATGTTATACTTCTCAACGAATTGATCAGTTATATCAACTCCACCTATATGTTTATCATAAGCTCAATGACATTTGGCATAGGAACTACACTTTCTTTTTTATCTACTCGCGAAAATTGGGAGCACTTTGATTATGGATCAACAACAAATTTATTTGAAGCAACTGTCACCACCTTATGCCTTTCCACTTCATTAACATTTGATTGTTCGTACACACCGACTCAACATAAGCTCTTTCCTTTTTCTCTATTATTTTGAAAGCTGGTAATAGTGCATTTTGCAATTTGCCTTCTATTATACTACCAGTTTCAGCAATAGAACTGTTTAAAAGGGAAGTAACCAAGTTATCAAAATATATACACTGTCCAGCCCTTATTTTTGCGCTTTTAACTTAAGCCAACACATCTCTACCTTCACCTAACTCAGCTACAGGAAGTTTCGTTGGGCTTACACCTTAAGGTTTTGCATGAAACATGTATCCATCCGAATAGATAGAACCCACTGTTTATATCTAAACCGCATTGGCTTTACCCTAATAAAGTGTTTATTGCTGTGATGCCCATAATATGGCACAATTGCTTCATAAACACAAACATCTTTAGGCAGATCAGTAATTTTGGATCATTTATTTAAATTTTCAAAAATAGGCCTTTACTGCAGGTGGAAAGATCCTCTTTTGCATTTTCTTGAGTATCAAGCATCAATGAAATATTTTCAGTAGGCCTCTTACGATGAGAGATGAAAAGTTATGCTTCCGATCGAAGAATTCTTTGAGGCAGATTTTTTATGTTCCCTTCTGTTTCATCGTCACTTTTATGAGAGTCTATATCTGAATAAGCTAAAGCCTACTCTTCAGGTGCCAGAAAAGTTACCCTGACACGACGTTGTTCGGATGTCGTAAATGTCATTAACGTCCAGCCTACAGATATAAAGATACATACTGTATATACATATACATACTACATGAATAGGGGTATATATATATATATATATATATATATATATATATATAAAAGGGTAGGAGTATAGAGAAATTAATATATTTAGGTAAGTATTACTTTTTAAATATTAAACAACAATATTAGGGAGACTCATTTGTCATGTTCACGCTCGCAGCGAATATTTGTATATCGATAATGCCGACAGGCAACTTTGGTTGCCAGAAAAAGTACAATCTTTTTCTAAGTTATAATAATTCATGTCATGGAATTTTTATTCTTATATATATAAAATATGATTATTCGTAGATTTAATCTTCATATTTTAATGAAACTTAAACAGAAATATAAATAAAGTACTTACATTTTGGCTTGCGTAAAATGCGGTTAAATAAATACAATATACATCTACATTTTTTTAGCACACCGCTGCCTAGCGTAGTGTTTTACATAATTTTAGGCTCTTACGAAAACGTGAAATAAAATTTAATGGAAAGTAAATAAATTTGTCTGACATATAAAGAAAAAAGTATAGTGGCAACTCTAGTCGCCAAGCGGCATTAATGGGTTAAGACTCCGATTCGCGTCAGGTAATTAACTGCTTTAATCCCTTTGATTTGCCTCTTTGCTGACACTGAGTGTGTTAGTTACTTATTTAAACACGTATCTTACTTAAACTTCTTCTGAATTTGTTTAATATTTCTTCTTTTGTTATTAAAATTCATTTTCGTATCATGCTCTAAAAATCGTTAAACGACTCTCGGCCATTATTCAAACTTTAAAGTCAATCAGCACTCTCTTATTTTGATTATTAATACCCACACCTTAAGGGATGACTTTCTTCCCCAGTCTCATTATTTCCCTTCCCAACTAGTCATCCCCAAGCCATTAGCGTGTAATTGTCCATATATATATATATATATATATATATATATATATATATATAATTGCTATACCACGACAATGTAGATCGGCTGCTAATTTTATGAACTTTCTTCCGGACCTTCTGTGAAGGGGTCAAAGCGGAGATAACCAAGGTATACGAGTAGGTTCGCTAAGATATTTGACGACCCAGTCCTACAATACTCTGGTGAATAGCTCTAGGTCTACCACTTTGAATTCGACTACGTGGTTTGTGCTTGTAGTTTCCACGGTACATAACAATTCCACCATGGCACAGGTGATCTCTGAATTCTATAAGACAATTTTTAGAAAGCTACGCTCAGCCTCATGAGAGATATGTGGCGTTAAGAAATCCTCCACTGACTCACAGTCGTTTAAAATTTCCAACGAAATTTCGGTGCAAACTGCTTCTCAAGAATCATCTCAATTACTTTTTCGAAATTCCCATTGAGTGGGAGGAGCGAAGTGTGCCAGCAGGAACAGGTAATAGAAAAAGGGAGAATGAACACTACCCTGCAAGTTGTCCTTGTCAGACCACTTGAATTCAGAGAAAACAGCTGTGAAAAACAAGGATAAATTAAAACAACTAAAAATATCCGATTGTACATAATAGGAAGTAAAATAGCTGGAGTTATGAATACCTGAAAATGTTGACATCAAAAGCGATTCGATAGTACGACATTTACATTAAAAATAAAGTCGCCTAAATTTATATCACAGACGTTAAAGTCATCTAACAATAACTCGAAATGGACAGCTGGTTTAAATAAGGCTGTATATCTGAGGAAAACAAGGACAAATTGAAACAACTAAAAATATCCGATTGTACATAATAGGAAGTAAAATAGCTGGAGTTATGAATACCTAAAAAAGTTAACATCAAAAGCGATTCAATAGTACGACATTTACATTAAAAATGAAGTCACCTAAAATTATATCACAGGCGTTAAAGTCAACTAACAATAACCTGGAGTGGACAGCTGGTTTAAATAAGCCTGTATATCTGAGTTCGCCTCACCTTTTGTTGTGGCTCCAACAGCGTTAGAAAAATAAAAAATAAAGTAAATTATTTATATTTATGTGGTAACATGTTCTTCCAATTTTGTTTAGTTGAAGACAAACAATAGTAGGTTGGATGTCACGTAATAGGATCTTGAGTACTCTTCACATAGAAGCCGACTGTCGTAGAATGGACTCTCGACGATATACCATATATAACTATTCGTTGAGGGAGCTTCTTTAAATATCTTTAGAGTGCGTGGATGTCTAGCTGGCCGATATTATGTATCTTCGATATGCTTAAGAAGTGGAACTGAGCTCAAGGATAATAATATTGCTATCATTAATAAAATAGAGTTTTATTAATAATAACTATCAACAACACACAAAACGGAAAATATTGACATAAACAGAAAATGGAAATGGTCGTGAGAATCGAGCTAATCCGAGGATTAAAAGATTTAAAAAGGTAAAACAAATATAAGGATAAAGAGATGGGATGGTTCGCTAAACCATTTAAAGCACAGGATAGAATTGACAAAAGGGTTAAATACTCAAAGGTAACGTTCGGCTTACGTAATTTATACTTGTTGTGCAGAGGAAGGCGGCCTGAAGTAATTTTCGGTCCGCTGGCGAGTTCTAGCCGAAGGATGGGGGGGGAATTAAATGATCCTGACGTGGCATCTTGGGAATCAGAGCCGTTTCTTGACGAACGGCTTGAAGAACAATAGCTGTTCTAAGTTGTTCTCTTCTGAACAACAGGTGGGGTGAAAACCGTCTCTTGTCTACGGGCTAAAGAACAATGGCTGTTCTAATGTTTTTTTCCTCTGAACAACAAGGGGGAGGGGCAAGAACCGTTTCTTGGCGAACGGGCTCAAAAGAACAATGGCTGTTCTACGTTGTTCTCTTCTGAACAACAAGGGGGGGGGTGAGAACCGTTTCTTGTCAACGGACTCGAACGAACAATGGTGTTCTAACGTTGTTCTCTTTCTGAACAACAGGGGAAGGGTGAGAACCGTTTCTTGGCGAACGGGCTCAAACGAACAATGGCTGTCCTACGTTGTTCTCTTCTGAACAACAGATCGAGGGGGGACCGTTGCTTGTCAACGGGCTCAAGAACAATGGCTGTTCTAATGTTGTTCTCTTCTGAACAACAAGGGGGGAACCTTGTGGACTCGGCGTCACGAAGGCTCGAACCTTGGCACTCAAGGGATATTGTCCTTCTTCTGGACAAGTGATGGTGAATCTCGAGGTCGAGGTCCCTTGGCACACAAGGTGAGAGAGGGTCTTGGTGATGTTTCGCGACGAAAATCTCGATCTCCATCTGATCTTAGTGTTAAAGTTTCGATCTAAATAGTCGAAACACTCCCTTAGCGTTGAGGACAATGGAGTGGGAGCTTCGAGGGAATGCACAGCCGATCCTGGGAACAATGCCTTATCTACCCATAAGCCTAACTCAATCTGGCGAGGTCGGCGTATGGGGGCGAACGGGGGAGGATAAACCTTCTTGTTTAAACATTGACTCAGGTGGCTGCGATAAGGCGCCCAGCTTCAAAGCGAAGATGCACGTGGGAAGCATCGTGGTTTTAAATAACATGTGATAGTGGTTGAAATTAACGCGGCCTCAACACGTTCTATCACACCGACCATCACAATTCCACTCTGATATAGATTATATTTTACTTTACGTTAAACATAGCTGTCACAACCGTTTTAGACTTTCCAATAGTGCAAAGAAGAAGGAAAATGACCGTCAGCCAGGCAAAGAATTAGTAGGAGTTAAAATACCGAAAGATCAGAGAGAAGGAGAAATCTAGGTTGATGAGGGAGTTTGAATGGTTATTTGCGTAACCGAAATACAGGGCTATAAGACATGCAGAAGGAGTAAAGCCAGCATTGATTTTGTACAAAATTGGTGCAAGGAAATTTTGAGATAAGCATTTGTGATATTCCTTTTAGCAAAAAAAATAAGTTGGTCGAGCTCATTAGTCGAACCAGAGGTGAACGTAGACGCAAAAGAACGAATATCCTCTAAACTTTCTAAAGCTATATCTTGGGGCTGCGTTTTGGGATTCTTAGTTGAAGTCTGTTCATCAGGCACCACATATCTTCTCTTAAGTTATGATGAACAGTAGGCCCATCATCTTGTGATCGGCGAATATACACATCGCAGTTAATTTGTCTCATCCACAGGTAATTCATCGTCCATTTTTTCGATACGATGTACCACACGATTACTCCCATCTAAGGACTCTTCGTAAGGCAAAACTTCCCTCTTGCGCTGGTAATTAGGTGATGTGTCACTCGTTCCAGATGCAGTTGAAGGACTGATAGTATCTAAAAAAATATTCTGTATGTCAGCTAATGTCCCACCACGATCTTCACCATGACGCCTCTGGGGAAGAGACACACCAGAGACGAAATGCAGAACATCATGATGAGGAAGGAGACGGGATTATTATGACAATAAGAATAATTGGTAAGAGTAAATGCTCGATTTTGTGGCTTGTTCCTTACAGATTAACAGAAGACATTGTAGTAGAGTGGCCACAACGGATAAAGTTGTTTCCTTACTTGACTACTGCCTCCCTAATGTCCAAGTGCATCGAATTACGTATCCAAAGTTCTTCCTTTTCGAATTGGAAACATGGACCTTTTTGGGATGCTTCACTGTGGGAGACACCACAATGGGCAAAACGCGGAGATTTGTTGTAGTCACATTCATGCTAATGGAGGCCAAAATTGACAATTTTACCTTCATATGGCCTAAAAGGCTGGCAGTGAAAACAGTATATCGGCAGGTCAAAATAAAGAATTACCTGGAACCGGAATTCCAAAGGCCTGGAAAATTGAGGAAGTTGATACTGAGTTGAACCGGTAGGTTTATTAACCTTTAACTCATTAGTAACACGTTTCACTGCAAGCTTACTTTGGAGCTGAGACATATTATAATCCTGCTTTTCATTCGATTTTATTACACACATAACAAAATTCAACCTAGGTTGATAAGTTACAGATACCTGGAACTCTTAATCAGAAGATATAGCTCGAACAGCTTCGCGTTGGTTGCGTTGAGAGACATCTACCACAATGTCACCATCACCACAAGTCCAAATATGGCTTACTTTACCTCAATGGGATTAGTGAGCACTTTTTAAATTACAAAAGTCAACATTAGAAAGCGATGTATCGTTATTAGATTTTAATTCAAGAAATTGTATGTATCCAAACCTCGTGCAATTAGTTGGTATAATTATCTAACGAGCAGGAAAAACTGGACTCAACAAAATTACAACGATTTTAACGAGAAATCTTTGTAGAAGGGAAGGCTACTCTGAAGAATGCAGGCTTTGGAACGGATTGGGAAAGAAAAGGTGTACTTTGTTACTCTTCTCTCACCACTGTTAATGCGATAAAGAAGATATAAGGGATATATGATATCTTCATGCCATAGTAGAGGCATAGGCTACAATTTAATCCACGGCTAGATTAAGTAGACTAATGATCACCACTGCAGACGATCCCATCAATCCTATAACAATGACCTCTACATAAAGCTAGCGTCAAACAGCCGGTAAGATATGTTATAAGAAGTAACTGATGGATATTATAGAAACAGTAATGGCAATCACGTTTCCTTGGGAGGTACCCTCTTACTATACAAATTTCAAAAACGATCACCTCCACGATAGGAAGAAAATGAGCGGTCTTTCAAAAAATTGTATATAAATTAGGTTATTAGCCCATGAAGTCTTGTGTGATAGAGCTCTTGTAGAATCAAGTTCAGATAAGCGGTATCATATTATTTTTCCAAGTCGAAGAAGATTTCAGTGACGAAATCCTTTGTAGAGAAGTCAGGTTCAATATGATGGTAAAAATAAAACATCAAGAGTGCACACACCAAGAATTTGCAAAGGCAGGAAGTAAGAAGAATTGGCTGGTAATATATTGACCTGGAAGTGTCTTTCCCTGGTTTGCGAAAAGGTAGGAAAATGCTATGATGCCATTTTTTGGAAAGATTCGAGATAGGAAACTATCATTATAATTGATCAGAAAGTACTTTAGGGTAGCTACATGGGCGTGTTGAATTAAGGTGTAGGATATTACGTATTAAGTTGTAGGATAACTAAGTAATGGTCATCGGACCATTCTTCCTCAACGAATTTGACGAGACAGTGACAGTCACCAAGGAAGGGTATGTTGAGGTCGTCGAAACCTCCAAGAAAGGGCTGCAGACTCTGTTTTCGTCTCTTATGGGGAAGTTCTGTATTTTGTATTGGTAGGCCTTCACATCCATCACTAGCACTGTCCTGTTGGTCTCACGTGATATAGCGAGTGACTGATTCGCTTGAGCACAAAGCGTTTTGGACTCTGCCGAACTGACCCTTTTACGCTCTCGACCAGCTGTACGCTTCCTGGTGCGTCCTGAATGGATTGGACGGTTGTCACTGGCTGCATTGAGATTCTCCAGTGTCCCAGGGTTCTCGAAGTGGTCAACCTAGTCCTGAATTCGGCTCTTGGAGGGTGCACGAAAGTGTCCTGCACTTTCTTGAACGATCCTGTATTGTAGTAATGTTTGACGCAGTATACTCATTGGGATCCCATTGAGATCTAGTTGTGTTCACAGGCGTTGCTTCTGTCATGTCCTGCAAAGTTAGGGTGATTAGTGAATAAATGAAGAATATATCACAAAAAGTGTCTGCATGCCCGTTTTGGGGGGGCACCCTGTATGATTTTGTAAAATTTTTACACAAGGAGAGTGCCTTGTAGTGTTCTTTCATATGAAGGTGAGTTGTACCCCAATTTCTTGGATGTGTCCAAAAATAAAAATTGTGATTCAGCTAAATATTTATGTCGAATGAAGTCCTGGAAAAGAGATCCGAGAGAGATTGAGCTGATTAAAATTGAAATTAGCTGTGAGACTTCCTTAATGACCCTCACAAAGTTTTAATTATGACGGAAAATAGGATGGTGTAGATGACAGCACAATATTTTAAGTACTGGACGCCAACCTTGAACAAGAGGGTGAGGGATGAGATCACAGCAGTTGACTGAATCCACGACTGTCCTTTTGCCTGGTGCAAGTTTAGTCGGATAACGAACCATTATCTTTTATAATCAATGTAGATGGTTGTGCGTTGATTTTTCTGAAAGATGCGTAAAGCCTGTTTTGTTCGTCCTTAGAGGTACTGTACTTTGTTCCCCCAACGACTCATGGCTCGACTCTAACGCTGCGGAATATAAAATGCTGGTGGGTAGTTGCTGAACAGAGTAATGAATTTCCCCTAGTGCATTCAGGATTTTTGTTAAATGAATAATGAGATGACGGTTGAAGGCTTTCCTCAGCTGTGCCAAAGGAATGTCGGCATCTGCCTCGTCTAGAGATGCCGAAGAAGATTTGTAGAATTGTTTACATCAAGGTAATTGTTTAGGTGATGTTATGCTATATTTTCTGATCCGAAGGGTCTTGGTACCGAAACTCCATGGCCTTTGGAGCGTCTCAGATACTCTGCTATGCCGGGAAATCAAATACTGAGTCAGCTGCTTTCATGAGGTCTTCTCGTAAATGAAAGAAAGCCAGCTGCATATATGTCTTGGTAAATTTAAAATTTTTTGTCTCAAATGCCAGCTCACAGAGATGGAGCCAGTATTTTAGCTTATCTCTCATATATTGAGACACTTGAATTGCAGAACAATTCTCGTGTCCGTGGAAGAATTTTGCTAGTTGTTTTGTACTTGAGCAATTACGATTGGGTGAAGAATCGTGTTGAGCGATGAGGTAGCTTGATTCAGCCTTGCAAAGAGTGTAAATTTTTAATGGACGGTCACCACTGATGTAGTTGGTTGGGTAAAAACATTAAAAATATATATTATCTTTATTTAAAGTTTTAGGTAGGAATTCTTCTTGCTTACTAAAGTCAATGGTGCAGTTCGTGTGAATGTAGAGGTTGGAGGTTAAAGGTGAGAAGATACTTGGCGTGTAGCAAGCGAATGAATTTAGCGGATATCAAGGCGATGAAAACGCATTAGATTCGTAATATTCTTAGTGTATTCGCCAATGAAGTAGCGCAATAACATACGTCAGCATTTATGGTAAGGACGATTAACATTTGTTCTCGGTTGAGAAAGACAAAGGCAAAGACAAAACCAAGAATCGAGCAACTAAACCACGATAAAACCAACATACTAACCTCCACTTGTGAAGAAAAGAAGAAAACTAACTTCCTAGCATCCATCAAGGCAGGCGAAGACCGAAGCAAGAGACTAGTGTCCAGGAATGAAGGCAAACACTAAATCAACACAATATTATCTAGAAATTAACCCAATAACAAAACCTGGGCAAAACAAACAAGAAAAAATCAATTAAGGAAAGCAAAAATTCCTAAAAGATCGTAAAGCAAGAATAAAACCAAGCAGTAAACCATCAAGAGTCCAGCTATTAAAGCAAGAACAAAAATTACTAAGCCTCCAAAAAGTAAGTAAAAAAAAAAATCAACAAGAGTCTTGCAAAAACAAATCCACAAAAACAGTACTGCAAGAAGAAAAAAGAAAGAATCCAGCAATCATCCAGATATTCAGGCTAAAACCAAATCAACATGACTCCTTCAATTAAGAGAAAGAAAAGTTAATAAGATTCCAGCATTAAAAGTAAGTAAAAACCAACAAGGGTCCAAGAATTAATTAAGGTACAAAGCAAGCATGCGCCTAGAAGTTAAGGTAAGGACATTCCAAATAGAAGCGTCCAAATATTAAGAAAATCAACAAACAAGCGTAAGGTAAGGGCATAAATCATATGGGTTGATTGAGTAACTAAGGCAAGGACAAAACCACCAAACGTCAAATAATTAGGGCAAGAAGAAAACTAACAAGAGGTCAGCAATTAGATCAAGAAAAAAATCAACAAGCTTCAAAAGTTTAATGCAAGGAGAAAACCAACAAAGGCACAGCAATTAGGCAAGTTCAATACATAAACAAGCCTCTATGAATAAGTCCAAGTATATGAAAAACAAACGTTCAGATTTAAGACAAGAAAAATTTTAAAAATCAAGCGCCCATGTATTAAGACAAGCCTAATTCAACAAAGAAAAGTATAGTTATTTTGACAAAAAACATTCCGCAAACAAGAAAGAGTCAACGAATTAAAACAAAGTCAAAAGCAAAAGTCGAGCTTCCAAAAAGGTAAGCCAAGGATAAATCTAGTGACAAACAAGCGTTTAACAATTAAGGCAAGAATAAATCCACAAATTATCTTAGAAGAATTAAAGATAGCAGGCCTAAATTCACAAAAAGATAGTTAAAGGAAGAAAAAATAAAAAATCAAGCCACAGACAAAACCAAGAAGCGTTCAAGAATTGTCCAAAGAATAAAAAAAAGTATCTAGCTGTTAAGCAGAAGAAAAACCAAGAAGACGAAAGTGATTAAGTGAAGTACAATTACAAACAAATCTCCTATAATAAAGGCAAAGCCAATCAATTAAAAAGCAGCTCAAAATTAAGGCAACCATAATCCGAAGAATCATCAAATTAAGGCAAGGATAATCAACAAAATGGTTCAGCACTTAAGGCAAGCATAATCAACAAAACGAGAGCTAAAATAAATAGGATTTTCGTTAAAAATAAAAGAGGGTGAAGTGTTTTCGTTAAAACATAGCAATACGCTTTCGTCACAAAATTCAAAAATAAATAGGCTTTCTTCTAATATTAAAAGCAATAAGCTTTCATCAATAAAAAAGGAAATGAATATGATAAATAAATACCAATTTTCCCACAAACAAACACACAAAAGCAATGAGGTTCTTGCATACACGATAAAAAAATACAACAAGAAGTACTGTAAATAAAAAATAAGGCATGCTATAGCGTCGTGAAGTAGTATTTGCGGACCGCTTCTTCCGGCCCTAAAATATTGCCTCAAAAACCCAGATCACAGATCAAATAAAATGGAGGAGTCCAGTCTACTCCAAAATCACTGTAAACTGATTTCAGAGTGCAAGAATCTGTCACGATTACAAGAGCCAAGAGGTAGTAATCCCGATCGTTATTGTCCTGTGACAGGTAACGTACGCAAATATCTCCCAGACTTGAACGCTCAACAAGAATCTGCCGGATAGTTTGGGTACCGTGCAGTCTTCGCCCATAAAATAAAGGCAAACTTTGTAAGCAATTGTGGTACGTCTCACAATTATGCACCGATCAAAGACAAAAGAAAGCTACATGAAAGCTCCGAGTTTTTGCGGTCTAGGTTCAAAGGAACGGTCGTGGTGCAATGGCGTTTAAGTAAGTTACCATTTGGACATCTCCTTTCTTGTTTGCTAGACAATCAGGGTGAATTACTTTGAATCCTGCCATGCAGGCATTTTCAGGAACAGTGAAACACAGGGGTGGTCCTCCTGTTATCGCTGACTGTGGCGCTGTCATCTTTGTGCATATTTCCAGCAATACCTATATGTCTGGGAACTAAGTAGAAGATGATCTCAACATCCACCCAGATTGTAGTGATTGTGGCTTCAGATGACCGCTAGGTACGGGAAGCAGAGATTACAATGGCTTAAGGAACACACACGACACTTTATATATCGCTATATATCACGAGGCACTTTCCCAATTGGGCACATCGTGATATCTGCTGTAGCGAGTGATGAATTGCCATCAAGTTGCCCATAGAATTAGACGCAGCGCCTAGTAGAACCTTTCTTTCTTCAAAGGTTAGGGAATTTAGGGTACAATTCGATCTGAACTGACAAGATATGCGTTCCATACACTTCTGATGCAAAGGTTTTGTGAACTAAGGTATCGCAACAATTATTCAAAGTAGGTACCATCTAGGGTTATGCTTGTTAGCACCATAGGTGCCAACGGCCCGTGAGCTACATCACGCTATCAAAAGAGATTTTTATTCTATAATCCAAAGGTGTAAGAATATGATGCGTCACTCAATTACATTGGAACCTACGAGATTCGTCGCGGAATTGATGAGAGCTTTTGCCGACTGAGAGAGAAGTAGAGGCCCGCGACTAAGCACTCCATAATCGCTTGTTCCGAGATTTTGGGTATTTCGTTATAAGAGGCTGAGGTGAGAACTTGCCTAGAACCCTTTGGATGTGATTCCTCAACTTTGTATAAGGACTCTTCGCGTTAAGTTAAGACACAAATCAAATGCCTGACAAAGAAGATGGGGAGGCGTGCCTTAAAATGAACAGAAGAATCTGTTCAACATTATCAGAAGAGAGAGCATAGACCCAGGATCCTGTCGGATAGCTACTGTAGCCGCTTTCTGAAAACGGCGGGTATATAGATCAGTCTACTTTGGACAGTTTTCGCTTAATTTCTCTAAATTTCTGCTTGTGCAAATTGAGAGAAAAATTGGCATATTTTAGATTAGCCCTCTTTCCCGAGAGTGAATGGCATCTCGCTTCTGCACAATGTGGTTTGCGCAAACTCTCTGCGATTCATATCGCTTCTCTTTGAGAGTCACCTCACACTCGGCCAACTAACAAGGAAGCCGTCGAAGTGCAAAACAGCAAGACGCTGTAAGAATACTAGTTATGACCATGGCAAAGATGTTGCCGGAGAATAATAACTCAAACAGATTCTTTACCGACCTAAAATCCTTGACTGTATTGAGAAACGCCCATTTCATCAAATGCAGATTACCGCGCTAGTTAGTTTGTCATGTGTCAGCGACCAAGTAACGGGTACATCCTGAGAATATAGAGAAGAGATGCATAAACTTATTCATATTTAGGACACCTATCTCCAACTGTTTGATCATGTTGAAAAGGACTTGACAACTGGAATTGTTTGTTTAGTCCCCGCAGAGAGGTTACTCATCGTTAAAGTTTCCAAATAAAGAGAAAGATCCTCAGCATCTGTGCCACGAGGTGACCGAAATAATCCTCTCTCCTACATCGAACTTGACTGACGATGTGATATAGAGAAAGAAGGATACTTCCTATTGATGGGTAGCTTCAATGTAACAGCCTAAAATAAGTTATTTATAGAGAGTAGAAGATCGTAGCTATCATGCTGAATGTACCTCTAACATCCTCCCACTTGACCCCATCTCATCTTGGTAGGTTCCCCCCTTCCTTTATACCCCAAGTTAGTCGACAAAAGTCACGCGTCCAGCATGTTGTCCGGCAAACAGGCAACAAAAGAGGAACGGGAGGAGAGGAGCCTCTATAATTCCTTCTAGTTGGCCTGTAGTCTCCGACTTTCCATTGAACGATTATGCTATCAGGTCTATCTCAAAATAGATTTAAAAACACTTATGCGAAAGGCTGGACATTTTCCTGAAGCAGAAGACTGGAAGCTGTTAGCGGTCAAGGGCGCTTAAGGCAACATGACTTCCGAGGACTTTGTGGGGAAGATTGGGCTCAGCAAAAGTGTCATTTTCTCTTACTACCTTGGAATCTTTAGCGAGCGGCAGAGCTTCTGAGACGGGGATCCCTCATTTGGAGGATCCTGTGGCTCCAAGTCACCATGTCCTTCTTGGTCGTGTGGGAGACCGAAGGTTCTCTTGTTACTCTCTTCCTTATGAAGGAAAGCCTTATAAATCCAATAAGGTCTGGTTACGAGGCCTTGGGAGGGGGTCCTTCTTTTCCATGTACCGATTTAGTGGAGTCGCTCGGCTGTTTTGCATGAAGAGAAATGGTCATGTGGGTAGAGGTCGTCAGAGCCCTTTACTTAGACGACGCCGGGCGTGAGCCATGGAGTAACCAGCTGAACCAGGAAGCACCCTGGTGATGAGGAGAGATGGTGAAACCAGGAGAAGTGTTCCCAATGTGCGCGGAAGCTACCATGTTCGTTTGCCTAGGGGTGACATGAAAGGAAGGTGTATGTTTATCATTTTAGGCAAAGATTGTGGTGTGTTTGATATGGTGTGGCAGGAACAATTCTTTAGCCCCGAGAAAGGAGTCAGTACAAAACGTGAAAGGCCAAGAACTCCTCTTTAAGGCATAATCATACATTATATCCAACACAAACAATTATCTCCTACAGTCATAAACTACTTCGCACAATATTCGGGTGAACACGGCTTTTTTTGCCTACCTGAACAATTCGTTACGCTGAGCCGTTGGCATTAGTGGTATCTAAACGTTCATGGCAAAAATCCACAGCTATTTCTGTATTTAAGGTTTGATGTTGACGGCTCGTTGGACGGCAGCTGTAAGTGATATCTTCTAAGGATTAGCCACATATTTCCCAGGAAAACCAAAATCCCACGAAATTTATGGTACATTGGAGTGTCACTTGCACCAGCGAACCAATGAGTCTATGAAGAGCTGAATTACTTGCTGCTTTAAATGATCCACCGCAGTCTTCAGAATGCTCCCGCTAAGAAGAGTGACCTTCGGTATCCTAGGATTAAAAATGTGCCCTATAGCTAACATACTGCAATCATTAGGTCGAATAAATAATCAGGATTTGAAGCCAGCAGGCTCGAAAATGCTAGGTAGTCTCTTAATAAGGAAACTTGAAATTATTGATGCTCCCGCTTAACAATCTAGGGACACTTCTGTCCGTGTAGTACCATTGAAGAAAGAGAAACTAGTAGACCTTTGGTCGTCCTATTTCTAAGTCTTAAACAATTGTAGACTGTCTGGGGGTCTCACTCCGAGTTTTGGTTTGTGCTCACGCACGATCCAACCTTCTGATGTGTGGGCAGATCCAAGACTATTTCCACATTGGTAGGGAGCTCTAAGTTTGAATCTCATCTATAGTGCCTCTAAAACATAATTGAAAATGGCATGCCGGGCTTCATTTGGAAAAGGGGAACCAGCGTGCCAGCTGTTATCAGAGTGACGAACCTCGTGTCTGCCAGGTGTCTCTGAGGGGTTTATAATGGTTCACCATTTATCCCCATTTGGGGCTCAGCACTGAGACGGCATGTCACCCTCGTCGTTTTCTTGCGAGCTCCCTCGAAAGCAAAGGGGGCAATTCAGTTATCAAAGAGATGCAAATCTACACAAGTGGGTAAACGAAAAAAACAAACACGTATGAATGGGAGAGGAAGAAACGTTTTCACCCTTTAAACACTCTTAGACGGGCCCCGGAGAAAATAAAAGGGGAACCACCACTAGACTAGTAGTTCGAAGGTAACAACCAAAGGGTGATATGGTGCAAACTCACCAATCAGTAGCATTTGGATAGGGAAAACACCTCCGATTGAAATTATTTGGAGGGGCCCTATAGAAAACACATTGGAAGTCATCATAAGAGATGGAATTGCCCACAGGTGGATCCAAAATTGGTAAAACCCGATTTACCAGTAGTAAGTGAGGAGAAGGGAGATAATCATCAAGATAAATTTTGGAAATAAGCGGACATAGTCCATTATTTCTTTATGTTTTCTTTAGGTTGTCTTTGCCTGTGTCGGCCTTCTTTAACCTTCACAGGGTATCGGCTTAGTTGAGTCTTTTTCGTGTCTGCGGTAGGCCGCTAGAATGAAGGGTATACCTATTCCTGCAGCAAGCCTAAATAGAGAGGCCTGTAATCGAATTACCCCTTTCAATATTTTAAACCATACATATGAAATCAATGAAAGTATTTCATCATTTAAGGAGAAACTATAAAATTAATTCACTTAACTTAACTAGGTCTGCTGACAAAAGAGTAACGTGCTCTCACGTTTGCTGATTTATGACCTTACGACCTTCGAAGTTTTCATGGATTAGCAAAGTAGCTTTGGGAGGACTTAAGCAACTCTATCATTCGAAAGAGAGTGTATAACAACACATGGGTTTCAATTTCGTTATAATCGGCCGAATAGATATGATGTAATAGCAGAAACAAAATAATTACCGAGCTAACCTTGGGAGGACTTTGACAATTATATTATTCAAAATAAAATGTAAAACAATAAAAGGGTTTCAAATTTCGTAAGAATCTGTAGAATAGTTATGATGTTATTGCAAAACAAAACAATTCCTGAGTTAACCTTGGGAGGATCTTTTCAATTATATCATTCGAAAAAGAATGTAGAACAACATAAGGGTTTCAAATTTCATTAGGATGGGCGGAATAGTTATAGTTAATGTTGAAACAAAATAATTCCCCAGCTAACCTTAGGAGAACTTTGAAAAATATCTCATTCGAAAAAGAATGTAAAACAACACACGGGTTTTAACTTTCGTTAGAATCGGTTGAATAGTTATTGTTATTTCGAAAAATATATTCACAAGATACCTTGGGAGGACTTTAGTAATTATATCATTTGAAATAAAATGTATAACAACATACGGTTTTCAAATTTCGTTAAAATCGGCCGAATAGTTATGATGTATTAGAAAAACAAACAAATCAAAACGGGGACCGACCGACATAGTGAGATGTAGATTTGCTCGCGACTAGACATGCACGCGACTAAAAATGAGATATACACACTTTATAGAGTTCCAGAAATTCCTTAAGACAAATTAAAGCACGTAACCCCAAACTACAGGAGTTGCCGCCAATATATCTGTTAATGCATTATTGAGTTGGGGAATAGATTGGTAACTGAGATTGGCACACCTTTGGATGTATTTTATCTGGTTGGATAGTAGCTCTTTGGTGTGAAATTCTTTATTATAAATTATTTGCGACAGGCAACATAAAATGTCTAATTTACGCCATGTATGGATAATTTTGAAAAAATAATCGTTTTAAAAATCAAATTTTGGGCGGCTATTTATTCGCAATAGTATTCAATCGCAAAACCGAGGAACTCTCAAACAGAATACTTCCCTCCATATCTTAAATAAAAATAATACATCTTTTCCAAGAAAATTAACTTTATTAATAAACGTAAGTTCATGGACAAAAAACATTCGGCAACGTAATAAATGTTCCTTATATTTTTCCAGCCAATTAGCACGAAAAATTGAGGAGCAAACATTTAAGATAATTATTTTTAGATTATTTTTGGATTTCATACCTTAAATATTTTGAAGTGTGTTTAAAACTCAATAGATAGAGATAGAAGAGCAAATGAAGTGATCCAAACGCTCAAGAATTATAAAAAAAAGCTTAATAAAACTTTTGTTTAAGGATTATCCTTTATTATATGACTTAGACAACATAATATAGCCATAAAAAATAAAATGTTAATTTATAAAGAAGATATGAAATGTTCACATTGGTGGACACCATTTATCAATGCGGTTTTCTAGTGTTATGCAGAAACACAGTTCCATATATATTTTTACTATTTCAAATTAAAATGTTTGAAGCAGTTTCGTTCTATTGGTAAGCATAAGTGTAATTTACATTTATAGCATATTCTTTATGTTTTCGCTTTGCAACCTTCGAATATATATTTAGCATCATTTGCACTTTCTATGGCTCCGGGTTGATGACTCATGTTCTCATTTCCTACATCAGTAACCGGGCGTAGAGTTGGAATATAGCGAATATTAATTTTATCAACGTTTTATTTTGGGGATGTCTTGAAGTGAGTTTAGTATTTTTAGTCCTTTAGCAATATTATTCTGAAACTTTTAAATCCATTTGTTTTTTATCTTATTCTACACAAATTTATATGTATTTGAACCATGCGTTCTATACGCCTACATCAACAAAGTGAAAACAAATCCGTAAAGTCCATTGTTGAGCAAATGTTATTTCTATACAATGAAATAAAAATATCTAGGTTATCCCCTATCCCATGTGCTTATTGTATAATTTGACAAATCCACTTGAATCTGCGTTTTTGATGACTTGTCCCATATTTTTACCTCACTTGTTGGGTCTCGACCAACAAATGAGGAAAGGAACGGAAGAGTATAGTTCTCTCGATTCATCTTTCACTTCATCTATTGTCCCTTGAACTTTCTTTTGCATATCTTTATCTGTTTCAAAAGGACGCCTACCATGACGAATACTACGTATTTTACCAGAAATAATGCTTTTTCACTCGATTAGGGCAATAATTAAATGTAGAATTGTAAAAAAGTTATCATAATTCATTTTAAATTTATTGTTACTTGGAAAGATGCTTGCTAATTCCAAAACATGTCACCTCAGTATTCTTACCTTGTGATATGAAAAAAATTGTAAACTACACCAGATGTCACACCCTGAGCAAACACTTATATTCCTCAAGGTTTAGGCTTTACTTTCGATAATGTTTAATGCTAAATTGACCTTTGAATAGTATCATAATTTCATCTATGGAAGGCCTTCTGAACCTTTTGATATTTCAGATTCACATTGGATTGCCGAATATGATCCAATATCCCCTCAAAATGACTGTCCTATTACTTGCTAGTATAGAAAGTGAGAAAAATTTCTAGAGCTAGAATAGTTTTATAACAATTTTGATTTTCCTAGTTCAGATTCCAAATCAGCAATTTATCGTCTTATAGTTTATTTATATTTAATATAGGAAAAGGGAAAAATTCAAATGCGCAATTCTTTTTCAATATTTTGACTACATAATACATTGTGTTATGTGCAGGAAAAATTCTGTGTTATAAACATACTCTCACTGATCTAGTGAGATTTGTGCTGCTGTTTGTGTGCAATCAAATCACGGAATGGGAGTATAGTTACTGACAAATATACTCCCATGTCAGTCAATTTCTCTACTTTGATTTCATATTTAACCCATTAATGCCAACAATTTATTTTTTAAGTTAGTGATATTATATTTTGAAAACTTCATTATAGTGTAATAAATAAATCATATACTCCTTTAGAATTGTTTTTTATATTTTCAATAACAAATACAGGGGTGGCGACCAGAGTTACAACTCGGCATTCAAAGCATAACACTTTGCGATGGGAAAATGAAAATAGTTTAATTCTTAATTTTTCTTCTGAACACACGCTGACACATATATTGTGTTAAATGATATGGCTCCATGCATAGAATATAGAGTAGAACATGACGTTTTTTTCACTCATACCTTGTTTCCCCTGCGTAATGCTCATATCTTGAGTATATAGAGGCAAGAGGTACTGGCCCGTGATCAAAATGATCCTTCCTTACTTCGTCTAATGCAACTCTCCGTATCCTGTTAGTTGATGATCCAGATCTTTTTTTTGTTTGTTTAATGTTGCTTTAACGATTGAAGCACAATTTATCTCAAAAATTCCCCAGGTGATATGGGATTTCCTAATTTTCTATAGGAAAGCCAATCCTTGAAAGAAGAACAGCATATTCCAGATGAGGCCAAACTAACGATTTTTAGAGTGGAATTAAAATATATTTCCTTATTTTTTTATTCCAAGGAGTGTCGATTAATGTAAATTCGCCCCATCCACTAGGGCGGATTTTTATCAAGAGGTAGGCAAAAGGAAAATGGGGTGGAGGGACTGGGAAGAGAACGCAAATGAAACTACATCAGAAAGGAAAGACGAGTGGGAGAGACAGGAAGAAAACCATATGAAGCGCAATTGTTTTGAGTCAGTATTGGAAGAATAAATAAGAAAAAACCGGCGTTATTTTGAGGGGAACTATACTCCACTAATATGCTTATTATAAGCTTCAATTGCATTTGGCATATGAACTACAATCTCTTTTTTATCAACTCGCGACCATCGAGAGAACTTTTATTTAGGTTCAAGACCAGATATATTTGAAGCAACTGTGACCACCTTATTGTCTTTCCGCTTCATTAAATTTGATCATTAGTATACACCGACTCTACCTAACCTCTTTCTATTTTTTTTTCATTTTGGAAGCTGTTAATGGTAAATTACCCAATCTTCCTTTTCTAATAGTTCCAGTTCCAGCAATACCACTGTTTGAAAGTTCATTTAAAAGAGTAAAGAAAGTAAACAAGTTCCTGGTGTGAACGTCCCGAGGCCTTTGACTGTTGCTGGGAAGATCCTCTTATGCATTTTTTTTGAGTATCAAGCTTCAATGGGATATTTTCAGTAGGCCTCTAACAATGAACGATGAAAAGTTAGTTCTGCTTCCGATCTAAGAATTATTCGAGAAAGATATTTTATGTTTCCTTCTATTTCATTACCCTGACAGCACGTTGTTCTTCATCTTCAAGTATGTCGAAAATGTCATTGACGACCAGCCTACAGATATAAAGATAAATACTTTAGATACATGTACATACTACATGAATATATATATTTAAATATATTCAAAGGTAGGAATGTAGAGAATTTAATAAATATAGATAAGTATTACTTCTTAAATATTAAACAACAAAATTAGGGAGACACATTTGTCATCTTCACGCTCGCAAACGAATATTTGTATTGTTTGTGCAGATTGGCAACTTTGTTTGCCATAAAAAGTAAAATCTTTCTCTCATTTATAATAAATTATGTTACAAATTCTTTTTCTAACATATATATAATATATGATCATTCGTGGATTTAAGCCTCACATTTTAGTGAAACTTAAACAAAAATATAAATAAAGTACTTACGTTTTGGCTCGCGTAAAAGGCAGTTAAATAAATACAATATGCATCTAATATTTGTGAGCCTAACACTGACAACCGTAGTGTTTTACATAATTGTAGGCTTTTATGATACCGTGAAATGAAGTTTAATGGAAAGTAAATAAATTTGTCCGACATATAACGAAAAAACAATAGTGAAAAATCTCGTTTTAAAGTGGCATTAAGTGGTTAATTATGCAGAGAATCCCGTTTCAAATATACATGCAATTGTGAAGGGAACCAAGACCTTCACTGTGCTCATTACCAAATTTTGGTAAGCTAAGCTAGTTATCCATTTCTAGCCTTTTCAAAAGCAGCTTTCTTTCTTGGGACTTTTTGGAAGTCAATTAAATCATCTTTCCTTGAATCGTTAATACTAAATCTGGTATCAAACGAGAAATGGTTTTGGAACGAAACAGTTCCCATGCTAAGATCACCAGTACCTGGACGAGCGGAGTCGCTACCGCTTGTCTCATGTACTAGGGTAGAATTTGGGTACATAGATCTCTGGACTATCTGACCTTTAGAACATACTCTCTTCCATTATTAAATTTGATTTTTGTTGTTCTAGGTCTCGTTTCCCTGATCATGAACCTGCTTCTTTCTCGTTTTTTTTCTTTATTTCTTTCTTTTTACACTAGTTATTTTGTTGATCTTTTCGAGAACTCTTAAATAGCCTAGTATACCAGGCTAGAATTTTAATTACGGTTACATACGCTCATTTACCCAATTAGCGAATTTAGAAATAAATATAACACTGTGAAAAAACAAGATTAGGAGAGAAAAATATAAAGGTTAAATTAAGAAATAAAAGAGAAAAATAAAGATAAATAAATGAAATATGTTAAAAATGAAGGGATTTTGACTACAAATGCACAATTATGGGATGCTATAAAGAAAATGGAGGTAAAGTGCTCTCCAAATTATTCATCATTGTAATAAATCTTCACAGTAGTAAATCACTATCACAGTCAATCAATACCAAAATATCAATACATTAATAAATCTCTAGGGGAAATTATTACCTGCACCAATAAATAATTAGGCAATACGTAAATTGCTATTAAAAGCAGAGATATTCTTCACTCGTTTTCTGATCATCTGGTCTGATACTTGATTGCAAACTCTCGTTCTGAAGAGTTTTATGAAAGCGAGGACAGTTTTGATACTAAATTGGGAAAACTAGCTTTTAGAAAATTATGAGAACAAAAAGAAGTGTAAAGGTAAAAATAAGCGGAACTAGTATCTTCCTCACAAATGAATGCCTCCTCTCCTTTGATTAGAAATGTTGGTCTGAAAGGGATTTTCACTCTATTCCCGACAGATGAGGCTTTTCGGTCGGAGCACCGGCGGTTATCCTATTCGCAGAATTGTCAACGCACGAGTGACACATTACAATAGCAAACCTTCTCAAAACACTCTATTCACTTGCCACTGCTCGGGTAACCACGCGAAAACCGCCTTGAACTTCGGTATAAGAATATGCCAAATGGAATGTATGAAAGTTGTTTAAGTTTTTAAATATGACGGGTGGCCCAGTTATATTCATAATTTCACTTATTTCTTACTTAAATTAGGTTAAAATTCGTAAAATTTTCTACCACAAATTGAAATTTGTTTCTTTTCTTTTGGAATATAATATTTATATGGTTCAAAACAATTTAATGCGAGACTAGTTCATAAAATGTAGTTAGCAATCTAGTTTCTGATTAGACTACTTACAAGGATGTTACGTTTTTCTTCAATTAATCTCTTTTGTTATTATAAGCTGTGATTTATCATGTTTTATCGTAATCTTCTCATTTTAGAAGAATTTAAAATTAAACATGATGTAATATAGCATTAAGGAAAAAAGTTTCAAAATTCTGCTAATAATATGGGAAATAAGTAGATAATAAATTCATATCGATAATAACAAAAACTACGATGGGCGGTTAATAGGTTTTGCAAATCGGTAGGGCAAAACAGAGGAAAGGGGATGGCTGTTTATGAGGGTGTTAGGACAAGGTAGGACAAGTCAGGACATGCAACCGCACGCTCCTGACTCGTATATTTAAGAAGCAGTAGCTGATCGCAGATCGTCAGTCACAAATTTTTCAACAATGGAGAAGGTTGAGCACCGCGCAGTGATCAAATTTTTGACCAAGGAATGCAAGAATGCAAAAGAGATCCATGAACGCATGGTTGCAGTGCACACCGACACCGCCCCTTCCTATGCAACCATTGATCGCTGGAATAGGGAGTTCCGCCATGGTAGTGAGTCCCTTGAAGATGAACCCCGTCCAGGACGCCCGTCAGACGTGACCAACGAGGACAATGTGGCCCGTGTGGAAAGGATGATCATCGAAAATCGACGGGTGAAGGTCAAAGAAATCGAGCGAAAACTTGGAATATCACATGGAAATGTTATTAACATCATCCACGACAATTTTACCATGACCAAGATCTCTGCCCGTTGGGTCCCTAGAAACCTGACGCCCCATGATCGACTTCAACGTCCTTAAAGTCCACAAGGCCAGAGTTGCACAAGCTGCCCTGCGCCAGTGCGGATTCGAGGAGCAAAACCATCCTCCCTATAGTCAAGATCTAGCTCCTAGCGACTACATTTTATTCCACCAGCTCAAGGCTGCACTACATGGACGCTGGTTTGGGGACGATGAAGATGTCCAGCTCGTCGTCCAGGAGTCGATTGAACAGCAGTCGGGAGATTTCTGGTTGTCGAGAATTCGAAGCCTCAGGGACAAGTGGGGCAAGTTCATTGTCGTCGAGGGTAGTTATTTTGAAAAATACTGAAATACTTTTCCCCATATCTCGTTTCCTTCTATCCGAATTGCAAAACATATTGACCACCTCTCGTATATAGAGTCGATTGTGTGAGATTTGATTTAATTTACAAAGATATAAAAAGTTATGAATGATTTTCATTAAGGGGAAATACCAAAAAGGATTGATTATTTGAACTTCAGCACATCATTCTTTAAAATGATTTTCAAGGTTGCCTTGAAATATTTGATTAATTGGATCGTTCTATTTGTATTTTAATAAAAATAAAGTAAATGTTTACAAATGCCTGCGTCTAAAATACAAATATTTTGTATGTTCTTCGCACTAAGATCTCCATACTTATCAAAGAAATGTACTGCCAAAATATCGAAATGATATTGCCATCGTGCTAAATTTTTACCCCATATTTACCGTTCCATTACTAGCTATCTATTTTTCGTCCATGATACCACTACTATAATCAATGTATTTCAATATGGGGGAGGGATTCTCTTCTAAATTCCGTTTTGTCATGTGAAAATCATTATTATTATGTTCTTGTTTAAGAGTGTAACGTGCTATGCAGATAAATTTAGCCTACCTCTCGCTTTAGGAAAGTCATGCCCTTCTCAACTCACTCACGTATTTGAGCAGAATCTCCATCTCTTCTCAACTCACACAGGTATTTCATTAGAAACAATTCCTCTTCGCAACCTACCCACATGTTTGCCCAAAAAAGTGATGGAGAATTATTTCCTAGTTTAGTCTGAGTCGAGGAACAGAGCGAGATGGAGAGAAAATCATCTTCTGTTAACTTCTGGACACTAGTCGCATTCTAGGTCGTGACGCAGTAAATATGATTGTCGATAAAAGAAGAGCGTTGAGACTGTAGCTGTGGGGTACGCCCTCTCTCATTTTTAGCTTTTTAATTAAGACCTCAAAAACTAAGGAGAAATTCAAACTGCTCTATCAAGATCTTACGCATCTAAGAGATTGCATAGGCACCTCCTATGTTGTATATTCCATTCTTCGCCAGATTTATTTATACATAAATACAAACTCATTCTCTTTTTGAGACACAACAAACTGCTCGTAACATCACATCAGGTAGATAAGTATTTTTCTCACTCCCGTTAACAAACGCTCCATCAACCGAGGACGGACTGAAAAAAATATATGACCAATAAATTTACCTTACCAAGCATTTTTTCGTTTAAAGTAAGAGAGATATACAGAAAATAACTCTCGAATATAAGTCCACTCATTCCCTTCTCAAGCCTTTCTCTGTGTACACGTTCAAAAGTATAACACGCTCAGCGTGTTACTATTTCACTACATTGTATAAAAATTGAATATTTTACCATGAAAATAGTTCAAACTTAAAATTCGTTTAACCATTACACTACCAATGGGACAGTACAACCAAGAATTGTTAAAAAGTACCAGTGTGCAGAATTCTGCTTAAATAGGTGTATACATTTATCCCAATAAAAGAGCTAAGTAAGGTATTAGCATATTTTTAGCAACTGGAAACCTTCTAAAACTCCTCAGTTGTATTTGATATTTAGTGAAGTGACCACGTTTTCAAAGTTTAATATTTGCTTTAAAAAATTTTTGAGAACTAATTCTTTAATTTCTAAATTAAATTATATATTATTAAAAAACCTGACTAAGTTTTAATATTTTGTTTATTATAAACAAATTCGAGCTTTGTTGTAGGATTTATTTACTAAAAGTAATTTATGGGCCCTATAATCTCATTGGTATTTTTTATTGAGATACTTAATATCAAAGGTATTTTCATCAAAATTTCATAACTTTTTGCCTTTTAACCCTTTTGATTTTTTTTGTTATAGTTTCTTAGTGTAGATATATTAGAAAACATATATTTTCTACTATATTTGATTTATGCTTCCTACTTAATATAATATTTATATTATATTTATATATTATACACATTTAATAACATATTTATAATTTTTAGGAGGTTAGATAGACTGGAAGTTAAGCATCAGCTAAGAAATCGAAGCAGAATTCTGGTAAAGCAGCAGTTCGCATCAGTTATCTGTTATCCGATTCAGATGAATCTACTAAATATGGTTATAGAAAATTTGATGAAGATAGAAGATAGTTAAACTGTTTGTGACTCATGTGATTACACTAAACAAAAAGTTGGTCCAATTACCCAAAAGCAATTGCTTTATATAATCAGGTGATGAGTGGGGTTGACCTATTTGACCAAAAAGTAGAAACCTACGACTCGATTCGTAAATCTACAAAATGGGGGAAAAAAGTTTTCTATCGCCTCCAGATGTCATGTGATTTCAATATAATGAACAAAGATTACACTTTTTTAGTATATTGTAAATCTTGCTAAACGAATGGTTCAACTTGGGCATGAAAAAGCTCCAATTAAAAGAAAAACTCCCTCGATCATAGGCAAACGATCAAAGAGAGCAAAACCTATGTGTAACATTGGCGATCACATGCCAGAGAAGAGCTAAATAATGGGGCGTTGTGTTAAGTGTTCTGAAGAGAAAATTAACAAAAGAACAATTCTTGTATATTCTTTGTGTGAGGTGCGTGTATGGCGAGCTTTCAACCTTTCCATAATGAACATTTTTTTGTTTAACTTACTATTATTGTAATAAAAGTAAGTCAAATTATTAGAAGAAATTTATCCTACTTCTTTTTCTATACCAGTGGGACAAATAATCCCGCAAATAAGGCCCATTGGGATATTATGTCCCAAAATAATTTTTGCCGTAAAATTCTTAAAAATAAAGCTAAAGTTTTTAAAGATATTTCTTAATTTTTGAACCCTAAATAACACTTTAGAATCTTTTATATCATTCGTTGAAATAAAAAATGTTCTGGTTATGAAAAGGTTAAGGAAAGTGAAATTTAGACGTTTACTCGAATTTTTGCAGAGAACCCTTGTTTATTAAGGTCAAAATACAGCGATGGCCTTTATAGGAGTTAAGGAGGCAACGCCAAGTCCAGAAATCTCCCACAATCATCTCACTACAAAGTTTATCGCTCTAAAGTGCTCTTTTCCCTGGCATGACTCCTTATCTCGCTAAATATAAATATTAGGTTGCAAATTTAGTGTATGAAAACCTACACGTATAAACTACGTATGAATAAAAGTTAGACAAATTTGGATAAATAAAACGAAACCTACTAGCCGAGAAGCAATTTACTAGAAAACTTCAACTCTCCAAAATGATCCGAACGTTTAGGTTTTTTTAGAGAGAGCCGGAAGTTGAACTTTTAGCTAAACCATCAAGATGCACTTTTAATTGTAGACATGGAAAAGTTTAGCAAGAGCTTCTAAAGTGTAGTACATAATATTGTGTCAACCTGCGATAAAATAAGTTTATTTAAGCCTGGTAAATCAACTAGTATGCCGAGTAAAGCTTTAAAGATGAAAGATTGGGCCTTTAGCCAAAATTGGGAGGAAGGGCCATTTCAGCATAGTTGCAGCATTTTTCCGACATTGGAGAGATTTCAACTATCAAAATTTCCCAGATTTCCAGGGAAGCTGTTTCACTTTGGTTGGAGCAAAATAATTTTCACCTTCGCACACCAGCGGTCAAGCTATTTTTATATCCGAAGAACAAGGCTCGTCTGGCATTGTAGGATGAGCAATGGAGCCGAAGTTCACCCCAATGACGATTTTAGATGGTTAATTTGTTGCAGGGCAGGCAAAAGATTGTCTTTCATTTTTGAAAAAATAAGGTGAAGTTTGGAAGAGGAAGTGTTATGATCTCACTCGTGATTCCGGGAGAATGTAGAATGTACAAGTGTTTAAGAAATTGCTGCAACACGATGCTATGCCGTATCTTTCAGCTTTGGAAGCCTGAAATGCAATTTACACTGTGGATAACTCCTCTAATACCATATGAACAAGTTAGGAAAACCTACCTTAAAATAGTTCAAAAGCTCTGGGCAATAATTGAAGATTAATGGAGCATGATTGCTGCTGAAGATTTTTAAAGTTGTTCCGTTTTTGTTGTAATACATAAGTATTTGCTGGCTTCATATAATAGATGATCCCATTAGAATGTCATATTTGTTGATCTATATTTTTAGTTTCTGTATAAAATTAAGTGTTGTTGAAGTGGTTTGTACTTCAATAACTATTTATTCATTAATTTAATAAATAATATAATTTGCACGATTTTACTACTAGTTCCAATATTTCTACTAACTTATCACTACTATGTTTACTATAATTAAGGTAGATTTGACTTATTTTATTGTTGGTATCTTTACTTTCTTCAAGTGATTTGCTAAACTACTTAACGATTATTAGCTAATAGGGCTAAGTCGTGTGAGTATGAAAGATAACTCTTTAGTTCCAAATCCAAATTGTTAAGTATTGCATGGCATATAAATCTTACGATTTAAGGTAACGCGTTGTATTAATGAGAGAACACTACTTTTTATTAATTAATGCTAGCATTTTTCTTAAAATAGTGCAGGAAAACGGCCCAAGTGGGCATAATAAACAAATTATATGATAGTCTGATTTGGGTTAAGAAGTTCAAAATGGATTATGCCATTTATATCCTAACAAACGGTCAAGAGAATCTTCCGTGAATGAAACTCCTGTAACCGTTGGGGTATTAATTTTCTGGACGAAGAATCCTCTATCTTAAGTGTTTGACCTTTATTAAATAAGCCATCTTTTGTTTGCTAAAATAATTATATTAAAAATGTTTCACTTTTTAGTTGAGAAAAAATAGAAGAACAATTATTGATTTTCGTTGCTAGTGTACCTCTGACAGGTCGTGAGTAATCCATTGCCGCAATCTTAAACCCTAGCCTTTCTTTTTTAAATGGTAATTGAGAGTGAAATTTGTTGGATCCATTTTTTGTCCAATTGTTTAAACCTTAAAATCTGATTTTTTTTCGACACTTATTTTTAAAGGATCTTGATCAAATCCCACTCGCATTTTGAAAGAGGTTCTTTTTTTATTCTTAGGTTCTCGAGTAATAAAATGCGTTAATAATTGTAGTATGAGCCAGTACCTACATCTTTTTATCACATTCAATTTTAGCGTAGATATCTATCTTGGATTTTTTTAATATAATAATTAAATTACTATATAATTGTAGTCAAATCATTGGTAGGGTAGAAAAATTCAAGGATTGCAGTTTATCGAATGCGATCGATACAAATTCGTTTGCAAAGTCATTGAATGTTTTATCCCTGTTCTACTATTTGTCATATGAATTTTTTTTATAACTAATGATCAAGGTTTGATTAATTGTTTAGGTCAAGTAATTTATTACTCTGGTGTCTCATTATCTTATCATCATTAAATTCCTTCATTTAAATTTTATTTTGAAAGAATTAGATATGATGAATATCTTTAGACACAATGCTATTTAGAAGCTACGTGAACAAGATGTTCACAAAGGAGATAATCCAAGTTATTAAACTTATGACAGAATAGATAATGTCAAAATGACAAATATCTTAGTAAGGCAAAGGAAAAAAATGAAATACTTTTTCTGCAATATCGGCAGTAATACCTCCATTAATATGTAAAGAAGCACCTTTTTAGTGCTTATTAGTATTTTCTTGCCTTAAATTTATATTTATATGTTCCAGAGGTTATTGAAATTTCAAAATTGTATTTTGCCATCCTTTAATTAATGCCACAGTTTATTCATTTTTATTATGTTTGTTACAGGAGAAGAAAACTTTATATGTACAATGATAATAAACAATTGATTAGTCAGTGGGGAAACCAAAGCCTCAGCCCAAACATTGGCCACATCCACTGAAATTCACTTGTGCCTTTGTTAAGTAGGATGACCCTAAAACAACGGGCCTTCATTCACTCACTAATCACCATTACCTTGCAGGACATGACAAAAGCAACGTCTGTGAACACAATTTGATCTCAAGGGAGCTCCAGCAAAGAATATACTGCATCAAGCATTACTAGAAGACAGGCTTGTTCAAGAAAGTGCAGGACACTATCGTGCATCAGCTCGAATGTGAAAAAGCCCCCTCCAAGAGCAGAATTCAGGACTAAGTATGGATAGACTACTTCGAGAACGATTGGATAGTGGAGAACCTTAAAGCAACTAATAATAACCGTCCAAGCCATTCACGATGCCACAGGAAGCGTACAGTTGAGCTGTTCGAGAGCGTGGGAGAGTCTGTTCAGC
This sequence comes from Ceratothoa steindachneri, assembly GCA_963969495.1. Classification (NCBI taxonomy): domain Eukaryota; kingdom Metazoa; phylum Arthropoda; class Malacostraca; order Isopoda; family Cymothoidae; genus Ceratothoa; species Ceratothoa steindachneri. Next base: position 193,201,098 of record OZ018323.1, on the reverse strand, counting down.
ACAGTCAAAAACGCTCTGTGCACGAGCGAAGTCAGTCCCTCAGTATATTTAGTGAGACTTAGGGGAAAGTGCTAGTAATGGTGTAAAGGCCTACTCATACAGAATACAGACGAAACAGATCCTTACAGCCTCAAAAAAGAGCAGAAAAAGGCTATGACAGTCAAGATAGTGGAGAAGATGCAGGAAACCCCAACTTTTCTTAACCTCCTTCTGACCTCAGACCAAGCTCAATTCCATGTTGAAGGAAAGGTAAACTTGAATAAAAATGTCTTATGTGAGACCATGAGCCCAATTGAGGTAGCAAACAAGCCTCTACACTCTCCTAATGGCACGGGATGGACTGCAATCTGAGCCAGAAGCATCATCGGACCATTCTTCTTCGAGAAATCTAGGGTGACAGTGACAGTCACCAAGGAACGGTATGTTGAGGTCCTCAAAACCTTCAAGAGGGTTGCTGCAGACCATGTTCCCGTCGCTTATGGGAAATTTCTGGTTCGAAGATGGGACAACCTCTCAGACATCAAACCTGTTCCGAGATTGTCTGAAAGAGAACTTTGGTGGCCGTGTGATTAGTCTTAAGACTGATTTTGAATGGGCACCTCACAGCCCAGACCTTAGCCGTACAGATTTCTTTCTATGCGGCTACCCTAAAGAGAGAGTGTAGGCAGGGAGACCCTGGATCATACGGAACTACAGGAAGCCTTCAGGGAGGAGATCAGAGCCATTAGTCGATCGGTTTGTAAGGACCCCATGGACAACTTTGTGCTGAGCCTCCAGAAATGCTAGAGCTAAATGGAGGTCATCTGGAACACGTGCTCTAGAATAAAGAAGAATAGTCCAAAGACTCATATTTTCATATGATGATTTTAAACACAATAAACTAGTTATAACCAAAGCTTAGTTCAATCGTTGCAGAAAATTAAGAAATGAGTTAATAGCGAAAGTTGGGGCCCGTTTTGGAGGGGGGAAGGTGGCCCTGTGTTATTGTCATAATTCATTTTGAACGTCTTTAATAAAATTAAACTATCGAAAATAGGTTTAATATGCTGAAGTAAACTGTTGTCCTGCACCACCCACTTGAAAATAAATGCCAGCACTAATCTATAGACAAATCGTGATTTTTAATCAAAACAACACTCCCGCCACATATTGCAAGAGATATGAAGCAAATAAACAACAATTTTGATTGGAAATAATGAGTCATCCGGCATACTTGCCCAAATTAGACTAATGAGATTACTATCTTATCATCTTCCAAGAACTTTTAAAAATAAAATCAAACGACTTTTACAACTGGAACGTTGGCTCTTCGGACAAAGGGATATTTTAATGAAAGACACCACGAGTCCAGCGATAGCAAGAAAACGGTCAAGAAAATAATGAATAATAAATGTAAAAATTGCAATAGAACGACAAGATTATAAAAATAAAGCAATAAGATGAGATGAAAGAGTCAAGTGAAGAAACGTGTATGAATAAAGAAAGAAAAGATCGCAAAAGAACAACCACTTGAATGAAAGAATATAAATAATGAACCAAAAAATGGGGCGAGAATAATAATAAGAAGAAAAGAGAAGGAATAACTAACCAATTTTTTAGGAGAAAATCAATGAACAATTGAAGCCAGTTATGTAAAGATAACAGCAAAAAGGATAAGGCAAAATACGACTTACGATAGAAGATTGATATACAGACAAAGAGAAAGAGAGAGAGACATAAGATCAACAAATATAGTCTAACAGAAAAAAACAACATAGGTCCTATGAATGGAAGAATAGAGGCAAATCTTTTTCCGATGTTCTATCCTCAGCTCTGCCCTTTTCATCCATCCATTTTTTCCTTTTTTGCTCTCGCAATCACAACCCTTCTTATTCGTTATTTACATCTTTATACTTACATATCATTCTTTCTCTTTTTTCTCCCGCTTGTTCGTTTTACAACTCTTAACTCTTTATTACTGCCCTTGTTATACCTTCCTTTTTTCTTAGGATTCTTCTTTTTCATTCTCTTCCTTAGCACTTCTTTCTTTTTAATCTTCTTCAATCACTTTTCTTCCTCTAACAGATTTCTTTGTAGGAAATCTAATTATTTACGCAGCGCAGTAGGTATTTTACAGAAAAAATATTTTATTTACTGTGAGTAAGAGGTATGATGGTAATGGCACTAGTATCGTGATCCCGTTCAGTCACGGCCGGTATCCTGCGTCAATGCATTGATGCGCACCAGGTAAACTCTGCTATTCTTATTCATTCAAATTTTAATTATATTGACTGTTTTCAAGCCATCACAACACTTATTATTATTTATCTTTCCTTCTGAGTAGTTCCTTACTATCGAGGTATGTAGTATTTATTACATTTACTTCGTCGGTTTGCTCTTTGGTCACCTCTGATATCGAAAAAACAGGGGAATAATTTTAATCACATTTTCTGGTGACTTATATGTATCTGCCAATTTCAATTCGTATTTCCATGCTGAGTTTAAATATATAATCTATTTTTACCTACATGCTACAGTTATTCTGTAATTTCTATTTTTTCTCGTTTCCCCGAAAACTGCCCTCCGGGTGGACTGGAGAAGGTGAATGAGGAAAGAAAATACAGAGTGTTTGGGCAAAATATTGATATTATTGTTTCTTTTTTCAGGGCTCATGTTAGATTGATGGCTTAGTCAAGAGGAAGTTGCATTAATAAACCAGACACCTTCTGGAACATGTGTGGCTGTTACATGCTAGTTCATCAAGGGCGCGATATATCAAACTTTGTGATGCGCACTTATAGGCATATTTTGATGTTCCTGTTGGTGATCAAAATAAGAAGTGAGACCAACATGCTGTTTGCCATAGTTATGTGCAACATCTCCGTGAGTGGACGAAAGGAAAGAGAAATGGTCTTCCTCTTGGAATCCCCATGGTGTGGCGAGAGCCAAAAGATCATATATCTGACTGTTATTTGTGTCTGGTAAATACTAAAGAGATTTGCTAGAAAAAAAGGCACAAGATCGACTACCCCAACATTCCCTCAGCGATCGGGCCACTACCTCATTCTGAGTCTTTACCAGGTCCGATTTTCAGTGGATATACTTCCTCCGAGGATTAAAATGATGTACCTGATATGGAAGTCCACGAAATGGATTTAGATTCTGCTGATTAATCATCAGATGCTGAACAGTCATTGGCTCTTCACTGTTTTAATAAAGAAGCTTTGAATGACTTGATACGTGATTTGGCGCTCTCCAAAAAAGCTGCAAAAGCTTCTAGCCTCCAGATTGAGTGAAAGATATATGCTTTAAAGGTCGGCATGTGTATCATATTATCGAACAAGAGAGAGTACATTTATTAAGTACTTCTCTGAGGACAAAAAATTTGTATACTGCCACGATTTTCCTGGTCTGTTTAACCGAGTAAGAACTTGGAAGCTATAGCCCTGTTTAGTGGAGAATGTTTTGGGATAGCTCCAAGCGTAGCCTCAATCGTGTCCTTTTTCATAATAGCAATGACTTTGGTGCAGTTCCTCTCGGTCACTCTGTCCATCTGTGAGAAACTCACGATGACATAAGAATGGTCATGGATTTACTTAAGTACCATAAACACAATTAGATCATATATGTAGAGCTTAAGATGGTCAACTATGTCCTTGGCAAGCTGACCAGCAGAAGTGGTATATAAAGTTTATATGCTATATCTGTATGTGGGACAGTCGAGCAAGTGACAAACACTGGTCTTAAAAAGATTGACCAGTTCGGGAACCTTTGGAAGCAGGAATACCAAATATTGTTAATGTCCAATTGTAAGCCGAGAGAAGATCGTTTTCCCTTCACCACATTTCAAACTGGGGTTAATGAAGCAGTATGTCAAGGCGTTGAGCACTGCCAATGATTGTTTTCAGTAAATAGTATCGCCGTTTCCTGCTTTACCATGCGAAATAATAAAAGAAGCATTATTTCTTGGTCCCAAATCCAAAGACTTCTGTGTGATTCTAGATTCGTGAACATCATTGATGAAAAAGATAAGGCAGCCTGGCTGTCATTTTTTGGCCTTTTTCGTAAACTCTAGGGGAACAAAAAAATGAATAACGACAAGGATCTGTTTACTAAAATGCTTTTAGCTTATCGTGATCTGGGATAGAACATGACAGTGAAGCTGCATTTCCTAAATACGCACCTCGAGTGATTCGCAGAGAATCTGGGACCCGTGAGGGATGAAAAAGAGGAACGTTTCAATCAGGATTTGCTGACGATGGAAGAACGCTACCAAGCTCACTAGGATAGACACATGGTGGTAAACTACTATGGACGATTAAAAGAGAAGAATTATTAGAGAAAGAGTTACAAACGCAAAATTTACCCTATTGAATTCAAGAAGAGGTCCTCCAGCCTGATATACTGTCAGTATAAAATTATCATCCATTTGATTACAGTATTGGTAAATCTAATTTGTAATTTAAGTTTCTTGTCATATGCAATAAAATGTTTGTGCAAAAAAACGTGCTTTACTATAAATAACGCAAAAGGATAATTCAAAATTACTTCAGGGCATGATGATAGGCGTGATAAAATGAAAATTATTGTATAATATTAGTTATTAATATTATAAAAAATCTCTAGCATTTAAAGGAATCTGATTTCAGATTTGAATTCAGTATGCTCGAATTTTGTCAATTCACCAAATACATTGTTTCCCAGTGTTATCTCTGATTTAGCTCCCTTCCACTCACTTGGAGCTTATATAAGATCTCTCGTTAGTAGAAAAAAGATAGCGCTTTCACGACTACTGCGTCGTGCCTACAGTGCAGTATCTGGACACTCTTTAATTCTAGAGCTCTTTTTCATCTAAGGTAATGAAGAACAAAAAGATTTTGCCCAAGACCCGTGTCATGAACTCAAAATGGTACCAAAACTTATGACCTTAGCACTTTTTTTAAATCATTTAGAGCAAAGTTGGGTATAATAAATGTATTTTATAGCCCACTGGTTTTGTTCGTGGGATGATTTGGGATCGTTGTGCCATTTTAGCAACTTTTTACACTCTGTTGTTCTCAATGGATCTTTAAACGTAATGATATCATCCTTCAGAAGGAAAGGAACGTCCAGGGCCTGATTTCAGGGTTGTTATGCTCTTACTTACTAATCAATTTATAATTTTGTAATGATTTCTATAAATTTGTCTTACGGATTTTCCACAACCGAGATTGCCAAACAATCCGTCCTTTTTGAAAATCTATAAATTCATTGGAATTTTTTTTCTAGGGAATGTTTAATGATTACAATTATCAACTCTGAAGGGATTAAAACAGATGGAAGGCAAAGCAATGCCAAGAAATTGTAATATAACCAATATCATAGAACTGTGGGTAGCTATTAATTTTTATACATTTCATTGCTTAGAAATTGTGGCAAAACCCCCTCTTCTTGAATTTAATTCTATTCTATGAAAAAAAGATATATATAGGATAAGGCAGCATCATTTTATTAGAAGAGTCGTAGACAAACCTCAAAGCACAAGTAATGAGACGAAAGTTTGTCAAGATCAGGATAGTATTTAAAATAATTGAAGCTTGGAATTCGTGATTATGTATAATTATAATAACAGGATTGATCAAATTAATATGAATAGAAGGGTACTGGAAATAATAAGGAAAACATTGGAAGCAATACAGACAAGTGCCACAAATAGGCACAAAAAGAACACTCGAGCTCTGAGTACAAAGTCTCCCTCTCTCCCTAGAAGACTTTTAGTACAAAAAAGAGCTGAAAAATGAAACAAAAATATACCATATTAATGTCCTTCTTTAATATTTTTGTAGTAAAAGCAAGGACAAGTGAATATGTATGAGAGGATGGCAAAACTAAAGAAGAGAGATAGAGAGAGATGATAGAGAGAGAAAGAGAATATAAGAGAGAGAGAGAGGAAGTGGAGGGGAAACAAGTAGGTTATGAGAGAGAAATATGAAGCGAAGGGCAAGGGTAGAGAGAGAGAAAAATAGAGATATAGAGATAGAGAGGAAAAGGAATGAGATGATAAAAGAGAGAAAAACGTATCATATAATGAAAGAGAAAATTAAAGGTACCAGTAGAAATGGAGTAAAAAAGATAGCTGGGGAATGGAAGAGAGAATCAAAGCTACATGTAGAATAAAAGACAAAGAAGTTATAGTAAGAACGATTATAACAAGAGTAGCAATAAAGATCCGTTGAATAACTAACTCTAAACAAATAAATTAACCAATGAAGTACCAACTGTAACCATACTTTGTGAGGCTCAGAGAAAAATTAACATCTTTAATAGAATGGTTTAAGAAGATAAAAATAAACTTCCTGCTCTGAACAAGTCAATCACCAGACCTAAATCTAATTGAAGATTTGTGGCAAATAATGAATGCTGCAATCTGAAGGAGAGAATCACAGAACCTTGTCTCTTTGTTAGAAATTTGCTTAGAAGAATCGAACAAAGTATCAAGAAAGCATAGCGAAAAGCTAATATCAAACAATAAAATTATTATTAGTTGAATACCTTTTTCACCTGCTAAGTATTTTATGAGCAATTATTGTTATATATGAAGAAAAACGTTCTCATGTGTATTCCTTCTTTTGTATATACATACATATGTATGTTTTTAAACCAAACGAAAAAAAAATGAACTACTTCAGCACTATTGAAAATTTAAGTTTGAAAATACTTGTGTCATCTCACTTTACGAGTGTATATATATATATATATATATATATATATATAGACTGACGAACATTTGAACAATATTATTGACTATGGTTTGGTAGGTTGTGGTTTTTACAGAAAATAACGAGGAACTGACGAATTATCTGAATTAAGAGTAGGTTTTAAAGATTTAATATATATTGATTCTGCAATTCTGAGTGTGGTGGCACCTTTATTGTTGGCTATGATTTTAAAGTTATTTAGTGTTATTGACGTTTTACAATTTATTATGTGGTCTCTTAGGGGGGAATGTTCTTTTGTCGAAATAACAGACCCTGTTCGACGGCTCATTCCCATATGCAAAGAATAACGAGCTCCCATACTCAATAATATTGTTCAAATGTTCGTCATTCTGAAATATTTCACCGCTCAGTGTTAAGGTGTGTTCTTCACTATAGTTACCAAGAAACTTAATATATATATGTGTGTGTGTGTGTGTGTGTCTGTACGAGATTGTGTTTTGAAACTATATATTCTTTAAACCATGCCCACCTAAAATTAAGGGGCACGTGAATAAGTATGAAATATGAAGCAAAATAAGATCAATAATACAATAGGACATATCCTCTTCTTGTATTGGCCGAATGGATTTCATATTCTTGTATGATCGTTTTACAAACATTCTTGGAAGTTACATGAGAAAAAGTGGCCTGCTTCTTTACTCAGAATCATGGCAATAGGAGAGTTTCCCCAATTCACGTAGACAAAGAGCGAAATTAGATGTATTCCTGTTTCATGAAATCCCTGCTCTGAATAAAGGCCACCTCTTCTCATTATTCTTGCAGAACTGGCCCTATAAAGTGGGGAGAATCTTCGTGTATCGCACTAGGAACGAAAATTTTGTTAAAGAAATTAATTGAGTCTTATTTAATGTAGCATTCCCTTCAAATTCTGGGAATATGTAGTAATTTTCTCTGGTCTTAAAACCAATTTTGGAATATAAACTTTGAAACGAGCTTTTGTCTGGATGTCTCATTCTCCCGATTATCTGAAACAGGGGCGTTTATTAATAAAAGTAGTGATTTAAGCGTTGAAATTTTGATTATGGTCAAAAAACTATGAACATTTCTTCGTTATTATCTGTTTTTTTTTATGCTTAATTGTTTAGATGGATATAATTTCAGAAAAAGGGGTTTTTATTTTAAGATATTTCATTTGGTAATTAGCTACATATGCTTTCATGGTTAGGAGGTGTAAATATAATGTGATACTTCTATTTTTAAGGCTTTCTTTGAGGCATTTCGGTTAGTACATTCTCAGGAATTGGTACGTTTCCATGAACGGCGTCTTGATTTCAAGCTACCTAGAATTCTCAAAATCCCGAACAGACTCCTGTAGCAAGAACCAGGAAATTTTCATTTATAAAAATCAATTAATATTATCCTTCATTATATAGAACAATTTTTAAATCTCTTCTATATCATAGAGTTAAATTTCTCTCCTCTCCTATTCCAGAAAATAGATAAATATTAGAGATTATGGAAGGTAATAAGCGAGACCAAATATACGAACTTAGAAATTAATCATCATACGAAACCAGACTCAAGAATATGATATTAAATCGCTTCTGTTGTAAAGGTCTTACCGAGGTAATATCTTAATATATTAAAAATACCAAAAGTTTTGACTTTGATCAAGTGTGAGTTAATTTTTTAATTAGATAAATTAGCTTCCACTAAGAATAACGGCTTCAGAGATGTTAATGAAAGATTAAATATCTCAATAGCATATAATAATTCACGATTCCAGGTCTTTGAATCGCCTCGTTCATTAGTTTAACGATAGCATTTATGTATATTACTTTTACATATACACTTAACAAAATGCAATGCTGCATATAAACTAAATTTGTTCTCTCCTCTACTGTTATTTTCATTTCGCTATTTCTTCTTGACTATCCTGATGAAGGTTCCTGGGCTCAGTCATTGATCTGCATTTCTCTGAATCTTTTCAAAGATAATTATATTCGCCAAAATTCTTGAGGTATTAAATTTTCTTTCATTTATTTCAATCAGTCAAACTTTTAAATTGAATATATTGTAGGCTTGACTGATTTCATAGCAGAAATTGCAATGATTCCATAAAGCTACAGATAGAATCTCCCCGCGTTTTGAAAGATTTTTGAAAAGAATAGCAATGTTCTCGCTACCATGAAAATATTCGACTAACAATCATTTAAAATACTATTTTTTCTGAGAGTATGGGTTTAAAATAGTTAAAGCATATTTAGCGCTCTTTTGTTTGTAATCATTTAATTCCCTCGATATTTTACACTGTGAGCTATTTATTATTTTGGAATTTCAGCTAAAATGCGTAAGGATTTATAATCATTGTTTGAATTCAGGTTCGTCTTTTGTTTCAGGAATATGCATTATGCAATCTTTAAAGTTAATATTTGTTAGTATCTATCTGTTGTTTAAATATTTGTCTTTATTTCAATATAGTTGTTTATTAAATTAGACTCTTTTAGTTGTCTCTAAATTCATTGGAATATTTCCATTAGAGTTGTCTAATTATATTTAATGGTTTTATTTATTTAACTTATAGTTTTCGGTTTTATACAGGATTCAGAATTTCTGTTTTATCATTTGTATTAAAACTTATTTAATAAAATTATCAAAACTTTCCATTAATCCATGGCAAATATTCATAAGTACGGAAAGGAAATTGTACGTATTTATGGTTAACAATTTTCTTTTATTTGAATTATTTATAATTTATAACTATAACTAAATCTGAAATGATTGAGAACTGATTTAGTGATGTCATCTTTATATATTTGACCTTTGCCCAATGATGTCAAATATAAATTCATTCAGAGAAAGTCACAAATTTCATCTCTCATTCTAGACCTTAAGATCGACTGAAAGTTCTCCAGCGACTTGAACAACACCAGATAAAGCAAAGTTCTACTGCCTCCTTTTCGGAGATCTATTTTCTATTTAGTAGGTGAAGAAAAATTGTGACAACTTTTTAAAAGCATCACTTTGGAAATTAGGCTGAAGAATTAGCATACTGTATATTAGAGAAATTACATACACTGTTGTGCATCCCTGTATCTCCTAAGGAGAGCCGCTGACTGATTTGGGATATCTCTTGTTTCAGTGGTTCCCAAAGAGAGGCAGAAGCAAGTGTGGGTGGGCTGATTGGAGATACCTCCTATGCCTACCCTACTTGAAAGGAGCGCAACTGTATCACCGAGATTGTATCTTAGTACACGATATGTGATAAAGACCTGATTGGAACAATGAAGGAATCAGCTGTTGGGGCCGTCATGGACGACCCCAGTGGCGATAAAAGAGTCCTGCTCCGGGTCAAGGAGCGGTGTCAGAAGCCAGTGCAGGAAAAAGTCCTTAGAAAACATCTTCGCAAAACTAGGCATTGCACTCTGTAGGCTAAAGGATCAAGCCTACGGTTACATTTTTCTCTGCGAAACGACCCACGACCTCAATAAATTACTATCAGAAAAAGCACGCGCCGAGCTATAAAAAGTTGGTCTCGTGCCCAATGTTCCCCCACAAGTAGCAGCGAAGTGATCGATTATATGTCGACGTATCGACCCACACGTTAGAAGCAACTCTGTGGGTGAAAGCACAAAAGAGATATAGGAAAGGCAATGTTCGGCCAAGATCGAAGAAGCCAACAAATTTAAGAACAGAGACGGCATTAAACACACTCACGTGTTTAAACTCCTATTTAAAACAACAGAAATGGCAACAAAGGCAGCAGGAAACGGATTAATACTGTTTTACTCCAAGATCTGCGCCAGCTGCATTGAAAGGAAGCTCTTTGTACCACTACAGATTTACTTTTCCTGCTATGCATTAGAAAAGGATGCAACAAAGGACTGCCAAATTGAAGAAAAAAGGTGTTATAAATGTACTGAATCCGGGCACAATTGGAACTAATGTAGAAACCAAAACAAGAAATGCCTCAACTGCAGGAACTCTCACCACATTCTGTCGATGGCATGTTTATTGAAAAAGAATTTAATCTCAGAAAATATAAAAAGAATCATTGAGGAAAAGAACCAAAAAGCTACAACAAGCTAAGCCCAAGCAATAAAAACAAAGCAGGAACAAACTATGTTGCAGCTTGACCCTAACATGAGGCCGGATTTGGTAATGTGCATTCTACATGCACACTTCACCAAAATAACCAAACATGGAAGCTACGCAACAGAGCTCAATAAGATGTTTGTGCAAAATGGGCTCAAACCGATGTGGTTCCCCGACAACCAACCGTCTGGAGACCTCTTGCACGCTAAAATTAAAAACCTGCCACAAACAGAGCCGAGGTCTCGCTGTTTCTTGAGACCCGCGGTTACGCAAAGATCAGGCAGATCAAATGAAAGTTGCCCAACCACATAAAACCGAAAATGCGACCCTGGATGTACCAATTAAGATAACCGAAGAACTAAACATGAAGATTTATGGTTTCCCATCCGCTCCCATATCGAAAAAATCCAAGGTAGCGGAGTTGATTGGGGGAATTGTAAACGGCAAGTACAAGTGGGAATTTGACGCTGACACCTCTAAGGTGGACCTGCTCAAAGCACTGAAACAAGGCTAAATACAAATCTGTACAGAATCGTGCTTTAGTCTAAACAGTGATCAGTTTAGAAAGAAGCGCTCGGGAAGAGTTAGCTCCCATGACAGAAAAAGAGGATCAAAGGCCAAACAACCAAATTCCAGGCTTCATGCACAAAGTTCATCAAAAACTTGAAAATCTTCTCTTTGATCACAAATGGATGGACCGCCAAAAGTACCATGTACAATCAAATCATAAGACCGGTTCACCTAGATATTGTACTTATATCAGAGCATGTACAGAAAGATGATAACGAGTACATAAAGATTTATAATTATGAAGTACTGATAACCAGCCATACAAAAGAGCGGTATGATGGAGCAGCCATTGCCATCAGAAAAGGAATCAACTTTAAGGAGATACGGGACTTGGAAGAGTCATAGATTGCAATCAAGATCTGCACGACATTTGACGACCTAGTAATAGCTGCCAGATATCAACCATCCAGGTGTCCCTATCCCCCGATCTCTAACTTCCTGCGATTCTTTAGGATGAACTCTTCAGCAATTTTGATCGGCGATTTAAATGCCCGCTGCAGAGAAGCTGGTTATACTGCGTCATTTAACGGAGCTGGTAATTCGCTCAGCGTGTTAATCGACAAAGGCTTAGTAGAGTGGAAAGGACTTGACTTTGCTACCTTCCATACTGAAAGGTCTGCGACTACGCCAGATATAATTCTGACGAACAGGATCTTCTCTCTGAACCAAGTCACCATCCCTGGGCCCTTCATTCCATTAGACCACGTCAGCATGATCACCCACATCTCTACCACCTCCCCAATTCATTTTTATGTCCCTATGCGCAGATGTTTCGCAAGAGCCAACTGGGAGTTTTACCTTAACATCTACAACATATTCAGGTAGAACAACTGGAATGAGCCAATCTTGAAGATATTGACGCATTTAATCTACCACCTTACGTCAGAAATCTTAGAGGCCAACCGAGTAGGAGTTCCCTGGACGCAGTATAAATTTTTGCCGGCCCCGAGATGGGACCATAACATACAGGAGAAAATGGACCAACTTGGAGCGTCCATCTTCTTCACAAACCTTTATAGGATCACGGCACAACGTCATCAAGAAATACGTGATCTAAGAAACGAGATTAAAAACATAATAAGGCAGAAATCTAGAGAGCAAATGGATGACCTAATATCAAAAAAATGACGCAAAAGGAGACCCAAGAAAATTCTGGAGCCGGCTGAAGAGATTACGTGGCACTTTCCTGAAGAGTCGCATAACAATCAAATTCAATGGCACTGAACTCACAGAAGACCCTGACATCAAACGTAAGTTTAGAACATACTGGCGGAATCGGTTTCGTATCGAAGAAGAGGACAACGAAGATTTTGATGAAGCATACGAAGAAGAAACCTTAGCAAGACATAGATAAATAGGAAATAACCTGAATCCTTATCACATCGCGGACAGGACACGCCTCACCAGGTAAGAGGGTAGACCCTTCTCCCATGAAGAATACGAAGAAGCCTTAAAGAACTTCAAGCAAAAGACACCAAGACTTACTGGCATCACCAAGATACATCTGATGAATGCCACTAACATTAATGAAGCTCTACTCGAGGTGTTTAACGCCTGTCTCATTTTCGGATACTATCCGGACCAGTTCAAGAGGTTTTGTATGATTTTCCTCCCTAAGCCCGGAAAACCGAAAAAATAGTAGCTACAAACCCATCTCCCAAATGGAATTCATGGGAAAGCTACTAGAGAAGCTCATTAATAACAGATTAGAGAGATTCCTTCAGGCAAACAACTTGTTTTATCACCAGCAACACGGCTTCCGAACGAAACTGGGCACCGAAACAGCGATGGCGTTAATCAACGAGGGGATAGTCATTGGGAAAGCCAGAATTGGCAATGTAGATGTCTTATTGCGAGACGTGTCCTCGGCCTTCGACAATGTGTGGCTATCAGAGCTAAAAAAGAAAATAAGCTGCTTACAGATGAGTACCAACAGTACGAAACTACTCTGTAACTACCTTAAAGATCGAGAGGCAGTAATAAGGATAAATAAAATAGAAGGGGAACCGTTAGAGCTCTAAGGAGCAGTACCCCAAGGATGATGTCTTAGTCCTACACTGTACACAGTGTAAACGGCAGACGTACCTTATCATGTCCAAGACCTTGTCCAAAACGTCCAGCTGACGAATGACATCACACAGGCCGTCACCAGCATATATAAAAATTCTGTTGACATCGCCAACAGGACGAGTGGAGAGATACAGAACATAAATGAATACGACGAAGAAATAAAATCAGTACAAACGTACAAAAATTTAAAATGATCCCTATGGGACGTTACAAGACAGCGGACGTGCTGGTGCAGGGCAATCTCTACGAATTCCTCACAAGAAGGACGGGTACTTGGCCTGAGGTTGAACTCAAGGGGGTACAATGTCCACTATAAGGACAAGATTTTCACAGCAAGGAGGACACTTTGGTCTCTGTATCAATTCAAGGTTCTCTCCCCTCAAGTCAAGAAGAGTCTTTACATGCTGTTATTGAGGCAACACCTGCCGTAGCCCGTCATTCCCCTTCATACCTTAAGCAGAGGTGCCATGAAGAAAGCCCAGGTGGTACAAAATACAGCCACACGCTTCATTACGAACACCACCAGATGGGAGCGAATCCCATCAGAAGTCCGGCATGATGTCAATGATTTAGAGCCAATAAACTTCAACCTAAATTGAAGAGCAAGTGAACTATGGAGAAAGATATACGAAATAATGCTCGAACACATCATACAACAAATAATAATACCGATCGAAGAAATACACCAATTAAGATTTAAGCGGGACTTTCAAAGCAGTCAGCTAAAAATTCAGGAGAACATTGAACCAATTTTCCGATAAAAAGTACCCGAAGAGTAAGCTACAAATTAAACAAAAGTGAAACAAAAGAAATAAAATAAATTAAAACGAAAAGATTCGAAGAGGACAAAGATGAAAGATAATTAATAATAAAGATTCAAAAAATACAACAAATAAAAATAAATAGATATAAGAACCAAAGGGACAAACTTAAAGATAAAAACGAGATCCCAATGCACAAATATTAAATAAACCAATTCAAAAAGATCCAAAAAGGACAAGTATGTAAGTAAAATACATTTAAACAAATAATAAATATAAAAAGATCCAAAAGGACAAGTAAGTAAAATACATTTAAACAAATAATAAATATAAAAAGATCCAAAGTGGACAAGTTAATAAAAGTTTATTTAAAAACTAAATAGATAAAAAGTAATAATCAAGTGCAAAATCAAGTCTGAAAAAACTAAGAAAGATTTAAAACTAAGAAAAAGGCTTCAGTGCTAAAAATGAAGAACAAACAACATTGTAAATTAAAATATAATAAAAATCAAATGGGGTTGCCAGACAACCTGGCACATATTCTCTCCATCTACAATTAACTCTTATTCTCTCTATATCTACACTCTATCCCCACACTTTCTCATATTTTTTGCTATCGTTGAATAGTTGAATCTAGACCTTAAGCTTATCAGCAGCCACGTATTAGTGGCCGGCAACCAATCTAACAACTTTATTGGATATCTAAATTTAGTTTTCAGTAAAAGTCGGTTACATTATTTGTCGTGCAAAATTGCCAGTTCTTTGGTTTCAGAGTTTCATACTATAATAATGGCAATTAAGAGGTTTCTATGACATATTAAGGTGGTTAGTTATTTCAATTTGCTATATTAAATGGAAAGGGTGAAGACAATAAAGATGGAAAATATTTTATACCACTAGCCGAAAGCCAGGGCTAAAAGTTTGGCATTGAAGTAAAATACAGGTTCAGTTAAGGACTATGAGTTTGATTCTAGCGAAGATTACCCACGATGGAGGACTTGCCTTTGTACTAAGATGGTGAGTTCATCAAAGAAAAGGGAATTTTTTTCGAGTGTAGCTTTCCAAGTAATGTGTACCTTAATTTTTCTTGGTAATTCCTCACCCACATTTTTATTCCTCTAACATGGCAACATTATGAGCCTTTTAAAAGAGTCCACGAGGGAAAGATCTTTGCTGTTTTTTCCTGCGTAACCTAATATCAAACAATTCAATCCCACTCACACACTCATAATTATCGGTTTAGGGATTTCCTACGCAACTACCTACATATAGTGATGGCTAACCGGAAAAAAAATGCATATTCACTACTAAAACCTACGAAATAATTAATCTAGTCGTCTGGTAAAAATTACTAAAATTATTCATTACAAGTTTTACAAGTTCATAAGAAAGGGTCAGTTTGGTTATAGAGATTTATATTCACTAAATAGCGTAAATATGGTGCAGCACCATTGTTTTGGGAAGAAATCAAGCTTGGTCGTAAACTGATCTTGTTGGTTTGTTTATTCTACACTAGCAAGGTGCTGCTGCAACACTTTATCACAGCACTGAAGGGTAGGAGTTTGACTAACAACATGTGCCAGGTAAAATTATCTTGCTAGACACTTGAACCGAACTTGAAATCTATTCTTCATTTGCTATACTCTTAATTGGACTGCCTCTTACTTCCCTGATTCACAATATCGTGAAGGATATCTCTACTGATTAAGGGTACGGCCATAGGATCCCGCAGTGCATCAGAGTAAGTAAGCTTAGGACAGATCTCCCTTTTCTTGAAATTGGCTAATTGAGCTATTTTACCTGGTGAACAATGGCAAACAAGGTATTTTACCTGGTGAACAATGGCAAACAAGCTTTTTCAAAAAGGGGTTTAAAACATGTTCTTAGAGGCAGAACCCAAAATAGGGATAGTCGAAAATACATTGTTGATATGTAATACCCCAAAGTCTTCAACATCAATTAAAACATTCTTGGGTGGAAGGCTCGTACCTAATCTTGCTCGAGATTCGCCTCCTCATCAGAAAACGAAGGCTGTATTAGATGCTGTTTTACCAACCATAAACTATTCAGTATTGTATTCATTCAGGGAAATGATAATCCAGATCTATTTATTTTCAAATGAGGGAAAAAAGGTTGTTAAAGAACAACCTCCTACTCTGCACAATTTATCGGAGACCACGTGCTATGGTATCAGGCCAAGGACGACGTCATTTACTGTTCAAACTTTGTCTAACTTTCCACTGCAGAGCACGTTGAGAAAATATTTCCTACCCCCCGCCCCCGGTGACGAGGCGCGAAAGAGCCGCTATGTTTCGCCTCTCACTGCTAAATAATGAATCGACTCCGCCTCCGGATTAAGACGTCAAGAGCTTGTGACTCCTTTCTCTAAACTCCACCTTCCCCTCCAGTATCGGACATACAAATACTCAGGTTATTCTTCAGCCGTGATTCGACCCAAGTAAATTGGTAGCTTTTGTGAACGGCAAGCCTTTGAATTTGCGCAAGTCTCCCTTCGTTTAAGCGAACCGGAGAAAATCTCCATCGATTACCTTTGAGGAAAGTAGATTCCTTTTTCAGTGGAATTACGAGAATTGCCACATTCCCCCTCGAACATCATCTTTGAAGTTTGGCTATCTTCATCGGAAGGTTGGTTCAGATCGTGCTCCTCAGGCCTCATTCGAATCGTGCCCCACCTGCTTCATTCGGATCGTTCCTAACTTGCCTTATCTGATCGTTTTCAACTCGCCTCATCGCAAGAAAGTCCTTCCTCGAAGTCATCGACCCGTAGGACTGAAACCCCCTCCATTAATAATATTTTCAAGTTCCCCCTTTTGATCTGAGCCTAGTTACATTAATCAATTAATTCCATTTGAGAGTCCCTTCAATTTTAATAATTTCCCTTCGCCTATTATTATTATTCTTATTTTAATCTTTGTAAATAAAATTATATTTTGTTGTTTTATCTTTAACCAACCTTGAACGATACTCTCTATCTATTAAAGTAAATCTTGCCAACTATTTATGCACTCTTTATGATTATTCAAGGATTTGAAACCCAAGGCCTTAAGTTTAACCTCCTAGTCGGTCGTTAATCCCTGCGAACAGCCCTTAAACGGTTCGCGTTGTATTAGGTGATTAATCACCCCCCCCCCCACACACACATAATATAGGAGTAGTGTATAGTATTATGTGGTTGTATCATGACAGAGGTGAGAGAATTTTTCCAAAAGAATCTGGACATGAGGGATGGAGATGATAAAACACTTGGAATTCTGTGGCCTACTGCTTATCTGGCTCTACAGCGAGCTTTTAGGATAAAAATAATTAAAATATTTCCCTTATCATCATCATCACTAACTATAATTTAAGAGGGTGATTTTTTTTTAGTATTTAAATAATAATTTCATCTTAATTTGGATATAACTTATGGTTTTTTAATGAAAGCTATTCTAATAATTCTTTTATAATATCAAAACCAAAATGGTGAAGTTCAGAAATAAATATAAGTATCAAAATTTTGTTAATTTTTAAAGGTCAAATAATTAAAAATGGTGAAGTTCAGAAAATTTATTTTAATATATCTTCTATAACTCTATATTTTAACAATGTGATATTTTGAAAGGGGGAAAATTTAGTTTAGAGTTCTTTTTTAAAATTCTTATAATTGGTGAAGTTCAGAAAATCTATTTAAAATGTAACCATGGCTGCTTTTTTAAAGATTTTAAATTTTAATCATAGTAGCGAAGCGCAAGCTCTACTCGTAGGCCCTAGTAGCGAAAGCATTGAATGGTGCATTCCATAATAATTTATCTAGATCAATTTTTTCCATATCGATACTTATTTACAATACTAAATTCAAGAAAAATCTCTTAGATGAATTCTTTACACAAACCTAAACACAATCCTCACCTCTTTTTTTCATATATATTTATTTTATATTATAAAATGCTATCCAAAAAACACATGCCTTAATTTTAACTCATTTTATGAACTTTACGAATTCCAATTTTATTCCGTGTTAGATTTAGTGAGTAAAATTGTTATGTTGAGAAAATAATGGTGACGCTAGGAAATTACTTTGATAAAAGCTTCAAATACCTGAAAAAACAGCCCTAAGCTCCGGATTTAAATACTGTAAATTAACTCTAAAACATAAATAGATAAAAGCTTGTAATTTAAAAACAACGCCGCCACAGAGAGGTTCATCCAGTTGATCATGGAGAAGAAAGATAAATAAATCAATATGACCGAATCGTTTCATGAATTCTATCTTCTTGCCCATAGAAAATTAATTCAGGAAACTTTTGTGATGATAAAGTAAACGAAAGAGCCTTACCATACACCAACAATAGCAATTTAAATCCTAAATTCCCTCGCTTTTGCCTATTAACTTTGAATGAAGTAAAGCAAATGTTGAGGGCCAAAGAAGCAGCAAGAAAGATTCCCTGACGATAAGAACGAGCCACGTTTTTTAATTAACTTCTCTCCTTTCACATTACTGGCTCGTTGCATATTTAATTTTCTTTAAATTCAGCATCTGCTAGCTCTCGAAGAATCTGAATGTGAGTTTTTTGTTGTTTTTTATTAATTACTAAACAAATTTTAGTTGTGTACTCTTCTTTTATTTAATTGGATTTTCTATTTTCTCGAAAATCAGTTCTTTTTTTCACGACTAATTCTCGAGCTCACTCTTCTATTTCAATATTTCTTTTATGCTGAATTAATCTTTAAAAAATAAAAATTTCTTGGCTAATAAACGTACTTTAATTAGAGGCATCTTATCCTGTTTCCGAACTTGACCAATTTAAAGAAGGAAGATATTCAATGTGTTTACATCAGAACTGTTTACATTAATATTAAATAAACCATTCCATTTGTGGCTAACCAGGGAACCAGGAAATAATTAATTTACATATATTGAAGTCATTTACTTACCAATGATTCCTAAGTATTTTAAGATAATATACCAAGTAAACAGTGAATTTCAAGATTAACAATGCAAACACAATGCACTAAATGGTCATTGAATTCTTAGGTAAACAGTATTTATAGAACTTTGCACACAAAGAGCAATGAAATCCCTTAAAACACTATAAAAACATTGACAGGTGAAGGAGTTCGATAAACCACAAGGGCTCTCAACGATCCCAAGATTTACCTTGCCAAAGGGCACTGATTTCTAAATAAATAATTTTAAAGACTGGAGATGCTCCAATGACATGATTTCTCAAAAAGTTAAAATATAAATAAATAAGTTACCCAACTTTTTCGTAAAATAAGAATAGTTAGAAGACAAGTAAATAATAATAGGAAAATATTTGTCAATACAGTGATTATGAATTATTTAGTGGGATGGGTGGCTACTTTCGGTAATCAGAACTATTGCATTACCTATATAAACCAATTGAGTTTGCTTCCTGGCTGAATTGAATTTAAACGATGTTTGAAAGCTATTTATTTAATGTGAATTTAAACCATGATACGTTACCCGATTTTGCTTTTACAAATGATTCTAACTTTAAGGATATTATGAATCTAATATTTCTATATTTCTTTGTAATGATTATACATAATGAAATCTTAGGTTTACGTCTAATTTAATGTATATATTGTTGCCATTAGAATATCTATGATCCTTTAAGGTTGAGTAGAACGCTGGGAACTTAGATAATAATCAAAGGCACAGTCAGTTTAGTTCTTCCTTAGGTTACTACATATAATACTTGTGTATATTATGAATGAAATACAATATGGGTTGCACATGGAACTGTATTGAAAAACTATTACTTACTCTGGCTATTATTAGCAAAAACATTTTAAAACTTACCGTCAATATGAACAAACCTTTTCTTGCACTCAGAGACAAATGATAACGTCTTGTATGCTGCTCACTCATGCTTTATCTACTAGTAGTAGTAGTAGTTAGTTATGCGAGGATTTCAGCGATGAGGTTACTTCATTCCCTTAGAATGAATAAGTTGGGCATAGATAGAAACTTGCACAAAAGATGCTTTGAGTGGGAAGAAGGTGTGTATTCTTCAGCTCACTATCTTAGCATTCCAGAGTTGGGCTGGTGGCAAGGTGGTCCAAGACGCCCAGCCAGTGTCGAGTGTTGAAGAAGACTACTAAGTCGTCGGTCTAATAACGTTCGCCTAGTGCAGGTCGTCACAACAGATTTTGCATTAGAGATTGACTGCCATAGACTTTGTCCAGTCAAGGACGTCTACAAGACAGTGGGTCAGGATTTGGTGAGGGACCAGGGGGTGTCCACACGTTGGTGTACCAAAGTCTAAAATCTCTAGGGCCTCCTGCTGCTCCAAAATCCTCCTAGTTTGTTGTTTGATTCTCGAAGCTGATCTACATTAATTATATAGGAGAAGATTGCGCCTCGCACAGAGACAAGTACAAACTCTGACTTGAAGGCCATAAGAGCAATAACGATAACTCAAGTTTTTTAGAACTACTAATTTACGGACATATTCACAGAGTAACATGTTATTTTATATCACTTATCCACTGCACCTTTAATCCCATCAGGCATATTTTTATTCTTACCAAGATATATTATCTGTTGGGTCATCCAATCTTTATCGTTACGTAATTCCCCTGTCTCAAAAAGTTTCCTTTATGGCTCAACCTTTATGGAATATTCAGTATCTAATTCCCTAATTTATTAATGAGAGGTTAGTTACAAATTAACCTAGAGACTCTATCCCTATGGGAGACTTCCTCATCCTCTCGTGTCGATTCTCTGAACAAATGCACTGTACTTTGTACCTCTTTTTTAGCCCATTTCTGAGTTCCACTCTTGTTTACGTTTTTTAGTCGCAGGAGACTCTAAATCTCACTATGTGGATCGGTCCCCATTTTGTTTTTTTTGTTTCGGTTTTAACATTGTAACTATTCGTCTAATTCTAGCAGAATTTATAACGCTTATGTTGTTTTACATTCTCTTTCGAATGATGTAATGGCCAAGGTCCTGCAAAGGTTAGGCAGGGAATTATTTTGTTTTACCAATAAAATCATTACTATTCGACCGATTCTAACGAGATATGTATCTCCTATCTTACATTACATTCTATTTCGTAAAATATGAAATTCCTCCCAAGGTTAGCCGGGGAGTTATTTGACAATAACATCATAACTATTTGGCCGATTCTAACGAAATTTGTAACAGTTATGCTGTTTGGATTCTCTTTCGAATGATATAATTGCCGAGGTCATCTCAAGGTTATCCTAGGAATAATTTATTTTGGCAATAAAAACATAAATATTCGTCCGATTTAAAACACTTAAATTATTTTCCATTGTCTTTTGAATAATATAATTTTCAAATTCCCCCCCAAGGTTGCCCGAGGAATTATTTGGCAATAACTCCATAACCATTCAGCCTATTTAAACGAAATTTGAAACTCTTATGTTGTTTTACACTCATTTTTAATAATAAAATTGCCCAAGGTCTTCCCAAGGATAGTCCGGGAATTATTGAAAGTTTTGAACGTTGCAAGGTCATAAATCAGAATAGATAAGAACCCGCCAATTCTCGTAAGCAGACCATGTTTATACCTCTCAAATGGACTCTATTTTAACATTCATTGTGCTTTTGGCGCGATAAGCTATTTTGTGATAGTGTTTGCCCTCATTTTTTTTATATTAATCACCTCTTTAGCCATTTATTTCTTTTTATATTGGCCTCCATCCTCTCTTGATTTCTCGGCAACCAACTGTTGTCTCTGATAGTCATGAAGTAGTGAAAGTAGGTCTATAATCATCAGACCATCAGGCAGCTTAACTAAAAATACTGAATGAAATTTAAGCCTTTGATGTGCATATGTAAAGAGCCAAAATGGGAGTTTCTGCTGAAGGTCCTAGTTTAATGAATGAAAGGCTAGCCAAGGCCTTGGTTGACACTCAATAGAAGAGTTGCATTTGAACTTTAAGAATTATTTGCATAGCATAATTTTCATTTGATTTGTCATTTATCAAAGCACCAAAGTGGGAAATGTTTTCAAAAAATAGGTAAATATATAATTGATGAAATTTAATTAAAAAATATATCTATTTTTTAAAAAGGAAACACAACTTTTCTTGATGATGTAATACCAGGATATATTCTTATATAGTTGTATAATTTTGTTTAAAATTCGTTAAATTTTGCCTGAATTCCAATTCCATTCAAAATAAAATTTATTAAAATTTGCATATACTCATTTGATCAAACATGGGTTTAGCGTTGTGGTATATTTTAGGAAAGAAATTGTCTCCGGTTTAGCGAAATGGATTCGAATAAATTTGTAGGTATAGAATTTACAAAGGCAGAACAAATTGGATTTGTTTGAATTTTCTACGCTCATTTAAAAAAACGGGAAAATAAGCTCACTTCCAATTTCCCAAATTTATTTGTTTTATCGTATGTTTAAGAAAATAGGTCCAAATTTGTTTTAAAAATCCTGACTGTTGAAGCTGTGCTATGATTTGATTCGTCTTTGCTTTGGAATTTTACTGTGATTATCTATTTATGTTGCCTGCCCACTTCTCACTGCAACCTAAGAAGAATGGAAGAATGGATTGAGATTCCGGAAAGTTGCAGGCTTTCCGATAAAATCACAGTAAGGCTGCATATCTGAATACGTTGAGGGCATTTTCACTTATCCTGAGTGCAGCATCCCATCGTTAAAAAAAAACAATAGGGGGTTGTCTACATTTTATTGATATAGGTAATTTCACGCGAGTTGCGCACACTTCTTAGCGATAGGATTAACTTGATCACTCTATGTGATCAAATTATTTACGGCCTTTGTTGAAATTGTTTCTGGTGGAAAAGCCTTTGTTTTATTTTCGATCTATCTTTTAAGAGAAACAGGGTTACTCTTTCATTCAGTATTAATTTGGAAGTTCGTGATTTTATATATACTGTTTACCCTTAGTAATTTTATGAAATCCATGGGCCTGACTGACAACCCGAAAGAAAAAAAAGAGACCCTATCTATTCGAAAGGATTTTGCGACGTCAGTTATCAATAAGTTATCAGCTAGATAGACAGGCACGATAAGATAGTCAGCAGAAAGGAAAAGAGACCATTAATGCTCGAAACATAGTATGCAGAGTTTATTACTCTTTTCAGTAATTCTTTGAAGTCAATAGACAGCACTAACAGCGCCCCGCCCCCTTGAGAGACATACGTGATAATAAAGTTAGCAAAAAGAATAAGAAACTCTTGCTATACAAATGCATAGATCATGGTTAATTTATTTTTCCATCATTTCATGAAGTCATCCTACTATATAATCTCCTCCACTTGATAGATAGAGATGATAACCTATGTCAGCAGAAAGAAAGATTCATCATTTAGTAAATTTATGAAGTCAATGAACCAAACTAACTCCCTCTCTGGATAGACAGACACGATAAACAAGTCATGTGAAAGAACGAGAAAACGTCGTTACTTGAAACATCGAGTTTAGTTTTCATTACTCTATGCAGTAATGTTTTAAAGTCACTGTACCCGAAAAAGAGACCCTCGCTATAAGAAATCATAGACTCGTGGTTCATTAACCTTTCATGATGGAGCTCACTAACACTCCCAGTTGACAGATATAGACACGGTAACGAAGTTAGCAGAAAGAACGAGGACCCTCGCTAATTGAAATTAGAGATCTGAGTTCATTATTCTGTTCCGTAGTTTTATGAAGTAAATGGACCTCGCAAACACCTCCACCTGAGAGACAGTCACGATAAATAACTCAGCAGAAAGAATAGCAAACCCTCACTACTCGAAAGGAAAGAGTTATGGTATCATTACTCTTACCATAAATTTATCTATTCCTTGGATCTCACTAACATTCTCTCTGTGTAGACAGATACGATAACTATGTCAGCTCAAAAAAGGAAGACCCTAGCTACTTGATAGCTTAGAGTAAGGGCGGCATTATTTTTTCCAATAATTTTCTAAATCTTATGGACTTCATTAACACCCATTCTGGATTGTTAGACGCTTTAACGAACTCAGCAGAAAGAACGAGAGACCATTGCTACTTAAGTGAAGAGAGTTTGAGGGACATTACTTTTTCCATTAATCTTATGTCATCAATGGACATCAATAACATCCCAATTAGATAAAGATGGTAACAAAGTCAGAGGCAAGAACGAAAGAACTTCGATACGCAATAGCATAAGGTTTGTGGTTACTTACTCTTTCCAATACATTTATAAAGTCAATGGACCTGACTACGACCAGTTTTGGATAGATTGACAAGATAAGGAAGTTAGCATGAAGAGCTATGCACCCAGTGCTACAATTTTTCACCTGTTTGTTGCTAAAGAGAGTGGAAAAAGTACTGCCAAGTTTATGAGTTTTTAATTTTCCTTCGCTCATTCATAGTATAAAAGCGATTTTCAAATGCAGTTTGAAAGATTAGTTTCATTTTAAGCCATAATGCTTCCTTTACCTGTAAACCTGTAAAGTCACTAGTAGTCATTAGGGAATTATAAGATATCAAGATTCATAAGATATTTAAAAACTAAAGGTTTCTCTTTTCATATTCGTCTCTAGGGTACCTGAATTCATTGAAGCCATAGCTTTCTAGTTCTTCACAGATTATTAATGCTAAATTTGTATGTGAAAGTGTTAAAACGAACATAATAATTTTTGTAAAGGGAAAAAAGTTTTACTTTGAAGACAAAAACTCATTTTTTTAATATTAATCTATTTATTCCTTCGTCCATTCCCCCTTAATCGCCTCTTTCCAAATGGAATCGACTGCAGTATCATTCTATATCGATGGTAGCTCTTTCACATTCTGTCTTAGACACCAAGATCCTACTTTCAAAAATTGACGATGATGTAAATCTCCGTTTTGAGAGATCATTCAAATATTAATAACTAGTAAGAGAAACTTAATAATGACTATGATGTGCTAGCGAATGCTTTATTTTATCTGTGTTTGTATTGTTTTTAAATATGAATATAGAAATGATCACCATAGATTTAAGATGTTTATTGTACCAAAAAGTAGTTCACTTAAGTGGATTTGATCTGAATAATCCTTTTAAGCCCCGGTGACGTTAATTTGTGAAGTTCTTATATTTTTCGTGAAGAGTGACAGGAAATGATAATCCTAAAGGGGTCTCATACTGGATAGTTTGCTGGTTAGCAACAGAGTCCTTTTTTCCACGTTATTGGTTTGAGTCAGGCAACTTTGTTTTTCATGCTACATTTATTTATTTAATTAGTATACCTAGCTTGAGAATCGCTATCATGTAAATACTACTAACCTAAAGAGTTTTGCACAATACCCTTTAACAAAAATAATGAGATGTGCAAACCTGAACAATGTTAAGAGTATTTAACGAGGTCCCGTGTATTTTACGAATTATGGTGAAATATTTCAGCCTTTTATTAATATATTACATAGATACAGGGCATTGCCCGAGATAAAAAAAGTCCTATCATAAATAAATACAGTTGCATATTGATGGAAATTCTTAAATTGAGACACTAAAACCTCTTTACTTGTTGATTATTATTATTTGTAGGGTGAATACGGATTCTGTATTGATGCGCCCTCTCCCTATCATATAAAATACTTACAATGAATAGAAGTTTCTCCAAAAATGCTCCGAAGTTTTCTCGCACCCGTGACTGACCGTTAGTTATGAGCTAACAGCGTTGTGGCCGCAGGAACAGATCGACGTCTTTCGATACAGATTCTAGAGCGACTTTTTTAAAAGGACTAATTAGAAAAACGGCCCAACGTACCTAGTTGCCGGTTCCTTAGACTGTAAAGAAAATATATTGGACTTTATATATGAATTAGATTGAAAAAATAAGACGAAGCAAAGATAAAGTACATATAAATGTCCATCTGGTAAACAGCCGCAACCGTGAATAATAAGTTCAGATAAATTACATTTAACGTTGTACTTACGTAATTTATCCTTAATTTACCTTTTCCTTCAATAAAATTAAACGATATTTCATCCTTCTTTGTCCTCAATACACTTGAATCTCATTCGGGCTTACATCACCAGCAATTTCCATCCCATTCTTGAGTACTCTCGCCTAGATTTAAATTTCATTCATGCTTGCTTCCTCTCAATTTGATTCTTATCTATGCCGTCATCAGCCACACTTTGAGTCTCGATCAAAAAGTTGAAATCAAATTCCCACTTAAACTACTGTAATTTGAATACAATTTGGACTTCAATCTTCCTAAAATTGAATTCCATTTAAGCAACTTTCATCCCTCGGCAGTTAGAATAAAATTTACGCAGACATTGCATGCAATTTGAGAAATGTCAGCCTGAATAAAGCCCCTGTAATTTAAATCTCATACCTTGCATAATTAAAATCTTATAAGTATTTACAAACTTACTAATTCAAATCTCTCTTGGGCTAACAATTCTGGTAATTTAAATCTATCTCGTCTTATAGCCCCCTTAATTTGGAACTTATGCGTAATTTTATCCTCCTAATTGTAATCCCATTTGTGCTGATATCATCTTTAATTTTAATCCCATTCATGCTCACGCCCTTCTCCTTCCGAAACAAAAGAAGCGAAATGGGGACCGACCCACATAGTGAGATTTAGTCTTTCCTGCGACTAAAATAAGGAAACGGTGAGTGGAACTTAGAAATGGGCTTAAAAAGAGGTACAAAGGACAGTGAATTGGTTCAGAGAATCGAAACGAGAGGATGAGGAAATCTCCCATAGGAACAGAGTCTCTAGGTTAATTTGTAACTAACGCCTCATTAATAAATTAGGGAATTAGATACTGAATATTCTTTCGTATGACAAAGCAGGAAACACTGATACTATGTACTTACACAATCATTTTTAGTGCTCAACGCCTTGACATACTGCTTTATCACCCCAGGTTTGAGCTGAAGTGGAGGGAAAACCATCTTCTCTTGACTTATGAGTGGCTCATTAACAATGTTTGGCATTTCTGCTTCCAAAGTTTCCCGAACTGACCAATCTTTTAGGGACCAGTGTTTGTCACGGACTCGACTGTCCCACATAAAGAAATAGCATGAAAACTATGTATACCCTTTCTGCTGGCCAAGGATGAATCTTACCATCTGAAGGTCTGCACATATGATTTAATTGTGTTTATGGTACTTAAGTAAATCCATGACCATTTTTTTTTCATCGTGAGTTTCTCGCAGATGTACAGAGTGACTGAGAGGAACTGCACCAAAGTCATTGCCATTATGCAAAAGGAGACACTTGTGGCTATGCTTGGAGCTATCCAAAAACAGTCTTCACTCAGTTTGTCTATAGGTGCCAAGTCCCAACTCGGCAAACAGACCAGGAACATGGTGGCAGTATACAAATTGTTTGTTCTCAGAGAAATACTTAACAAATGTACTCTTCCTTGTTTGATAATATGATACACGTACGGCCTGTTAAGCATACGTATTTCCCTCGAACCGGAGGCTAAAATTTCTGCAGCTTTCTTGGAAAGCTCCAAATAACGTATCGGGTCATTCAAATCCTCTTGATTTAATTACTGAGGAGCTTATGACTGTTCCGCATCGTAGGTTAAATTGAGAGACTCTGAATCTATTCCGTCGACGTTCAAAACAGGTAATCATTTTAATTCTCGGAGGAAGCATATCTACTGAAAATCTGAACTGGCAAAGACTTAGAATGAGGTACTGGCCGAATCGCCGACGGAATGTTGGAGTAGTCGATCTTTTGCCGATTTTTCTTTCCAATCCTTTTAGTATTCACCAGACAGAAATTAAAGTACGATACATGATCCTTTGCCTCTCGCCACATCATTGGAATTTCAAAAGGAAGACGATTTCTCTTTCCTTTCGTCACCTAGGAAGATGTTCCACAAAACTATGGCAAACAGCATGTGGAGTCCACTTCTTATGTTGATCGCCAAGAGGAACATCAAAATATGCTTTATAAGTGCGGATCACAAAGTTTGATTTATTGCGCCTTTGACGAACTAGCATATAACTGCCATATATTTTGCAAAAGGTGTCTGGATCATTAACGCAGCCATCACTCTAACATGAGACCTGAAAAAATAAACATTAATGTCAATATTTTGCGCAATAACACTTATTACTATCTTACTACTATGTACTATGGAGTATTTGCTTTCTACAAGTAGCCTCTCGTTCCGTCCGGAGTACAGTTTTCGGGTAAACGAGAAAATAGAAATTACAGATTAACTATAGCATGTAGATAAAAATATATTATATATTTGAAATCAGCATGAAAAAAGAATTGAAATTGGCAGATAAATCTAAGTCACCAAGAAATGTTATCAAAATTTGTTTCCCTGTGTATTAGATCATGCTCTTTAGGTGAGAGAATATCAGGAACGGAGACGAAAAAGTAGAGAAAACTAATGGCCGTCCCTTAACCCCGATTTGGTTTTGAGCCTTATATGCTTCCTTCACACTAAGTATGGCCTACCCATGGTTGGGATGGAATGATTGTGTACAAATAAATGGAAGAATACAGAGTAAGAATAATTCAAATCTTAGAAGAAACAGACTATACATATAGGAAAATGGCTATTCCTGTAAAGGGCCTGGCATTTAGATAACATTATTCATTAATTTTGTGATAGCATCCAAAATAATGTAGACTGCTTAATCATACATGATTTCAACTAGAGATAGCTAGGGAATGGATGAAACAGAAGTGGAAAACAAGTTGTTAAATTTCAGGCAATTTTTATAAATTGGTATGAAAGAAAATCCCTTGAAGTGAGAAACTGGATTGAAGGAACTGTATTTCTCGCGCTGAATACCATAAATAGGCAGAGATTCTTGAAAGATGGCTATTGTTACGCAGGGTCATTAGAATCAGATTTATTTTTTTAAAAATTAAACTGATATCTGATATATACCTTTCCTTTGGGTTTTGATCCATGTCTCTCTTTATTTTATAACAGATTCCTTAAAAGCTCAACCAGATCAGTATCCATTTAATAAATACATAAGGAATGATTATTGAAATGGCCCTTGATGCAAGGCATACTGTTTAATCAAAGATATTTCATGAATAATTGATTTATTTCCATTAATCACCTAAATGATGAGTTCCAACCAGCGGGCAACTGGCTAAATGTGAGAACCAAAATTTTGCCCGTTTGTATCGAGATATGGTATGCCAAACCTTTGCTTGCTTTCTAGTGGGACCATTAGTTTGTGTAATTTCCTTTGACAGTACGTTTTTTGAAAAGTAATGGCATCTACGAATTCGATTACCCGTTGTCTGATTGGTACTTATTTGTTAGGTGCAAGTAAAGCTAGTTTGCCTAATCTACTTGAATATTTGAGTGTCTTTATGGAGTTCAACGTTCAACCAGCCAGAAGATATATGTCGTAGAATAGGCTCTCGACGATATACTATATATATATATATTTATTCTTTGGGGGGATTATTCTATATTCGAGTGCGGGGTGATCAGATGGCCGAGAATGACTCTAAAATGGGCCTGAAGAGGGCTTATTTATCTTCAATATACTTAAGAAGTGGAACGGAGCCCAAAGATAAATAATATGGCAAACATTAATAAAATAGAATTTTCTTAATTAATCTTACAAAACAACACACGAAAAATATTTACATGACTGGGAATTGAAATAGGAGATACACATGAAACGAAAAAGGTCATGGGAATATTTGACTAAGCGGAGGATTAAGATTTGGAGGGATTTAGAATAACAAAACAAACAAGAAGGGAAGTGGTTAGATAAAATCCGTTTAAAGAATAAAGTTGCGTTGGCACAACGTTAATTAGTTACATGTAATGCGTAGCTTACGTATTTATAAGGTCGTCGTGCAGAGGCAGGCAAAATGAAGGAATCTTCTGTCTAACTGGCGATTTCTTTTTCAGGAGAAAGGGTTTGGGGGGGTTGTCCTTAACAAGGGGGAAGAAATGACTTCGAGGAATGAGAGCGAAGTGGGGTTCGAAAGTACGAGCGATCCTTGAGAAAGGATATCGGAGATGTTCTGGATGAACAATTAAGGTTATTGGTGTAACCAAGCGTTCTCTTGAAGAACGTTAAAAGGTGGGGAATTAAATTACGACTGACGTGATATCATGGGAACGAGAACCGTTTCTCGTCGAACGAGCTCGAAGAACAATGACTGTTCTAAAGTTGTTCTCTTTCTGAACAATAGTGGGTAAGAACCGTTTCTTCTCGAACGGGCTTGAAGAACAATGACTGTTCTAAAGCTGTTCTCTTTCTGAAGAACAAGGGGGCCCTGTTGACTTGCCGTCTCAAGGGGCACGAACCTTGACACTCGAAGGATATTGTCCTCTTGTGGACAATAAGGGTGTTCTCGGGGTAGAGTTCCTAGGGACACAAGGGAGACCGGATCGGCGTGATGCCTCGCGAAGATAATCGGGATCTGCTTCAAACGCGAAATTCTATCGCATAAATAGCCGGAACCAGCCCCTTGGCGTAGAGGACAATGGGGGGTACTTCGAAGGAATGTCCGGTAGCGCTTGGGAAAATATCTTATCTTCCCATAAGCCTAATTTAATCTGGCCAGATTGACGCATGGAGGCAAACGGGGGATTGAGCCTCCTTGATTAAACTTGGGAATAGTGGGCGATAAGACGCCGTTCTACTCTCTCTCTCGCAGGATGCATGTGGGAAACATGAGTTTCGACATGTGATAGGGGCTGAGGCATGGCAGCATTAGAGAATTCTATCACAATATACAAATCCAAAGTTAATGATTGCCACATCCTCGTTTTCAATAAGACCCACGTGTTCCTCTCTGGACGGTACTCCAAACATTTCCTCTACGCTTATCATGTAGTGAGTATGTTTGGTATCTCAAACTGCTGTGAACAGTTATTCTCAAATATAAAAAAAGCCAAACGTAAGCTCCATTTGCAGCTGTCAGGTATTCACTTGTCTGATGTGTTGCTTAGTCAAGCTATTCATTTAACTTCGATATTACATCTCTTTGTGTTTGCAAACATGATCAGGGACTCATCAATAATAAATTATAATTGTCTTTCCGAGTTTGCTTCCATTTAACCTTCCTTAGTTTATCTTTCTGTCCTTTCGGGGAAAAAAGAGTGATAATCTCTGGTCAAAGTCATAGGAAGTATGGATGCATTAAAACCAGGTAATTGAATTCCAGTTTACCTGAAAGTAGATGCCCTTTTTGTAGACAAGTGTGTAAAAAGTAGCTTTTTTCACATTTGCCTCGTTCACATATCATGTTATTATAGTTGTATTTCAACAAAAATAGCGCTCGTTTTTTTTACTCTTGTGGTAATGCAAATTGTCGTTTGATCAAAAACTACAAATTAGTGAAATATGTTATTATTTATATTTTAAGCTAATCACATGAAGCCCTTACAACCGACTCAATATGCATAGCTATATTAATCTTGTCTTAACATTGGAAAGGAAGTAATGACTCTGTATTGTTTGAAAACTTGCTTTTTCATACGTGAGTTACGTAAGTTGTAAAATCTTCATTTGTTTAAAATTAGACTGGAACATCTTTCCTTGGGGGAAATGGAGTTAAATATCTTCAAGAACTAAACTCTTAGTGTAATATCTCCAGTTGAATGATAAATATCAATAAATTATTTTGTTCTTATTGGAAATCTCTCTGTATATTGACAAGATACGGCCTAGATTCAACTATAGGGTATATAAATGACTAGATTTTGTCCTAATTATAATTATGTTTTCAGTGACCCCTGGAGACCAATATTTTGTTTCTGTTATTGTTTTTCTGGCTGTGCCTTCTGGTAACAATTTTTGTGGTATTTAAAATAGAGCACACTCATACCTTAATAGCAAATTTGCTTTTTTATTGTTAGGGCCTGTTTTATACCCATATATTATGGCACCAAAGCGAAATCTTACCTCAAAGTGATTTAGATGATATAACATGTTATTTTGTAGAGAGTGAAGATAAAATTGACGAATTACAGGACAAAGATATTATTCTGATAGCGATATTAGTGAAAGTGATAACTA
The DNA here is from genome assembly GCA_963969495.1 of Ceratothoa steindachneri. Classification (NCBI taxonomy): domain Eukaryota; kingdom Metazoa; phylum Arthropoda; class Malacostraca; order Isopoda; family Cymothoidae; genus Ceratothoa; species Ceratothoa steindachneri. Next base: position 193,168,936 of record OZ018323.1, on the reverse strand, counting down.
TAATCTTTCTCAAGATTGTCAGTTCGTTAATGATAAACGGGTGTCAAAGGATTTGACAGGTTTCCGTTTCCTGCAAATTCAGGAGTAAAAGTAGAGGCGGAAATTGTTTATTAGAAGTATTTGAAACAGTGTATAAGGAAACCTAATGGACTTTCTATTGACAAAACAAATACTTATGTAAAGAGATTTTATGATCAAAATCCAAGAATTTCTGCCGAAAAATCAAAAGTCTGAGAAGATAAAACTGTCCACAAAATGAAGCTCTTTGAAGCTAAGCTTATTTTACAAGGTATCATAGGAAAACCGACATTCCAAAGTTATTTCGAGGGAAAGATTTAATTTATTACTGAATATTTTGCACTTTTATAGTTTACGGATAATAATGACGAACTTTTTAAACTAAGGCAAATTTGCGCCCTAATTAGAGAGTCATAATTGTAGAGTTATGTGACATTTGTGAGACTTTCTGTAGATGAATTGCTATTATTGTGTTAAGTGAATATGTCAAGCTAAACATGGGAATGAGTTATAGGTCTTTGCTGAATCTGAGGCCTGATATGTTGTTGATATTTTTGCTAGTGCGCACAAAGCAAACAAACTTATAGATATTGATGGTGTACTAACAAAACATACCCAAATTGTGTTACCTTTTCTAGGTTTGCATCATTTAAAAAAGAGCTACATATTTGACCAAAAAAGCTTTTACGAATCTCCTGAACTTGCCAAATTCTCATATACATTCAATTGATTTCTCTTGTACAGTAAGGAGTGATAGAAGAAATATGGGATTATTTCCATGTCCAAAGAAAAATATTTCCGTGTTCAAATCCTTAGCAAAGACTTGAAAACACGTGATCATGATGAGTTTGATTCATTGAAATGGCAGCAAAACTTTGCAAAGAATATAAAACAAATCATGTACGGGGTTGATCTTATTGATCAAATATTAACAACTATTAGTGCGATAAGATTCAGGGTCAAAAATTATAATAAGTTTACATCCATTCCCTTGTTGCAGTATTTTGATTTCATATGTCATTTATAAGGTCCTAAGAATCTCATTGACTCCAACCTTGAAATTATATACATTACACTAATCATATATAAATAACTTTCTTGAACAGGCAATGAAAATATTTCTGTTGGCTGAGGTAATGCAAGGTTTAGACGAGCTGGGAAGCATTTTTTCAAAATTAAGAGAAGGCCAAAATTCCTATGATTGCGTAGTTCGAAGTGTCAAAAAGGAAAAAGAGGTGTTTACACATGTCAAATATGTAATTTCTATTTATTCAGTGTGCCTTGTTTCAAACTAAATCACAATTCTGAAAATTTAGCCTCACCTATTTTAGAAGGTAAGCTCAGAATTTTATTATTCCCATATAAAATTGAACGTTTTTTTAAATATGATTTTTTTTTCTTTTAATTCATCCAATTTTAACAAATTCTAATAAAATTAAAAATAATCGTATAATGAAATAAAAAATTAAATAAATCCTGAAAAATATCGCAAAACGTGAATTTTTTTACCGTCTTTAGGACACATACGACGTTTAAGTTGTCCACCCTTAGGGGTTAAATTAATTTCGTTTTATTAGAAGAAAATTAAAATCATTTTTAAGGAAAACAAATTTAGTAAAGTCATATGTATTTAAATAATAAACATTTTCACACATTTACAAGTAGCCTCTGTAAATATGTGAATAAATTTATGCGAAATCGTGTAACCTTTCCCTACTGATAATTTTCCTTCTATTAATGTAACAAAAAATAAGCTACTTAATTTTACTTTAAAATCATTCAATCACTTTTGAATAAAATAACTTTGCTCTTTCTAATTTATTTTTATGCGAGGAAAAATCTGCAAAAACTCAGAATAATGTGGATGTGTCTCAATAAAGGCTCATCTTCAGACAGTTCTTTTTTGTCTCAATAAATTTATCTTACTTGAAAGAAACATTTTAATTTCTTTTCAAACATGAATTTAATTTAATAATAACTTTGTGAAAGTTTGAGTGCTCGAATAAGTAGACATAATAGAAATATTTCCTTGAAAAACAGAAAGTATAATCAAACTTATATAGTTCCCTGTGGGATTTACCAGTAATTTCTTGTTTGATAACAAAATCCGCCATGTTATGCTTGTGATAGTATTTTACCTGCAAAAGAATAAAATATAATAAATTAAAACTTCATCTTGAAAGTAAACATACAACTTATGTTGACAACCCTAAAGATTGTTTCAAAGATATTTAAGTAATTCTAATAGATAAAAGACAAACTTTAAAATTATTAAGTTCGTTTCTTCTAATTCTAACACTTCGTTTGAAACTTAGAATTTTTCTAACAGAGTTGTTATAAAATGGGAAAGCCTCATTCAGATGGAAAAACTTTCGTTTTGCCTCTGCCATTGAATGGTTAAAAGGGTTTTCGGGGCATCGTAAATGCAGCAACTTTAAAATGGTTTTAGTACCGACAATTCTGTAGATTGGGGAACTTTGTGCATGTCTAAAGATATTTGTAAACATTAATTGGAAAGCTCAACCTTTCTCATATCAGTTGACTTAACCATTTTCACCCAACAAATCTAATGTAGGCCAAATGAATGCTTTTGTGTACCGATGGAGTTGAGGTAGTGTTAGATCGAAAGGTAGCTTTAAATCTGAAGGCACTACTTTCATAAGCAGCTAATTGTGTCAAATGGTATAATATTTTAAGGTTATCATTTTTCTAAATGATTACCTTGGAAAAAAGAAAATTTATTGAATTATATTATGACATGGATACCAAATACTTCAAGAGTAGGTACGCTTGCGAAGTACAATAGTTCTTACGAGCCGGATCAAGTAAAAGATTATATGATCTTAGAATGTATATTGAATTTTTCTTGATGCTCAAGATTAATAATTAACGAAAGTTTAACGCCCTCTTCCACCCATTTTTCGCTAATCCTGCAGCATAAAAATTAGTGGGATATTTTAAAATATTGCAAATATTCCTATTTCAATCAGAGACATATTAACTAGTTACCTATAAAATAAATTTGTACGTCACAAAGTAAAATTTTACATTTTTGTTTGTTTTCGAAATTGATCTTTAAGTAACAAGGAGAAAACTATTGATTATTAGACATTTAAATTATATTAACAGCTTTAATATAAGAAAATATGGTCAAGGAAAAATTCATTTTGCTTAGATATTAGGAAACATGATAAGTTGAATCTCTTATAAAAAACTCAAAAATTGAATTTTTAAAATGAACCATTTCTTTAAATTTGCTTACAGTTAAATATTGACAAGCTGCCTATGGTAAACGAGAATTTAGTTACCATTTGTTTCACTCTAACTGTGGGTAACGGCACTTTTCTTACCAGCAATTTTAAAATCGAAATATTGCAATAAGTTAAACAAGACAAGAAACTACGAGTGGCCAAATCTTCGACGGATCCCAGATTGGAGTGAACTTTCTCTCTAAATCATAATTCGTACAAGTTTGTCTAAGTAACAATCGCTAGAACTATTTTGAGGGCAGTAAAGTTGTATAATATAAGCCGCAATATAATATTGCGGCTGGTAAATATTAAATATTAACTTAGAATACGAAGCAAAGAAGGAACTAGCTATTTTATAAGCGGTGTTTACCTTCTGCGAGTCGGTAGCTGAGATTAGAAGCAATACCCTAGAAATATATGTACATATTTCTATTCAAGAAAAGCCCGATTCTAAATCTAATCTCCTGAACTAGGCATCAGGCGGATCTTGAATCCATTCGTTTACCTATATACCTCTTCCTGTGCGGGAAGATCATTGAGGAGTTCCATTCCGTGTAATTCAATTTTTAGACAAAAACCTCCGCAATACAGCAAACGCAGCATTAAAAGCTCGCCATGCTATATGCTATAAATATTTATGATTCTGCAGTTTTCATTATATCATTTCATTGTTTCATAAAGTTACATTACAACTGTTTTGGGAGTTCTATGGAGCACAAAGCATTTATTTCTTTAAAATATTATGAGATGAGGACTACCTTTTAACAATTTGCTCTAAATACTTCGAGATTTTATTTATCACCAAGGATAGCCAAAATTAACTGGAAATTCATTTCCTAAATTTTAATCCCTGGATATCTGCAAAATTCCTAGGGATCCAAGTATATTTAATTCATAATAATTTCAACTTTCATTTACCCTTTATATTTTCTACTTATAAAAAGTTAGTTAGAAACTGGGTGACCGTTTCTAAAGCATCCATCGCGATCTTTTCAAGAAAGTATTTAAGTCTTTTACTCAAATCCTAATAGTTTCAGCTTTCATTTTATATATAACTGTAGATTTATCAGAGACTCAACCTAAATTTTACAAGCGTCACTTAAATGAATTTAAGCCAAATTCCAGAGTTACTTCTTTCAACATTACTGTACCATGATTTGAAGTTTCAGTCTCTTTTGATCTTAAATTTATGGGAGACGCCGAATATCAAAGTGACGTAGTTTTGTTCAAAGAATTAATTCAAATTTCTTCTCACTTATTACCTAGAATGAGAAAATATTTTATATGGCGAGTTTGTCTCCAGAGCTGAATTCAAAGTCATAACTCTCCAATTATAATTTTTATGAAGTATGGGGTTAAACTCATTTAAATAACTTCAAATGAAATTCAGAGATTCCAAGCTATGAAATTGTATGATCTATATAAACATATATAATTTACATATATTCCAATTGTATGTAAAGCCTGCAAATGCAAGACAATATTTGTAAAGTAAGATGCAAAAGAAGCACTTTGCCTATTTTATATGTTCTCAATCCACTCAAACAACTATAGGCAAGTAATCATATCGAAAACTGCTTGTTTTCATTTAAAGATAGATGAGATGTTTATATCCTACTAGGTTGTATTCCTCACTCATCAGTTAAACAAAAAGTAGATGGATAATCGTGAAGTGGAAAATTGACCATTGAATTTTTTAGCTGGCGTCAATTTTGAAGGATGATAATTTATGATGGCGGCAAACTCACTCGAATGGTCTCTTTCACATTTATCTGGAATTGAGCACAAAGTAAATGCATAAATAATTGATATTGATTAATTTGATCAATTTTGTTTTAGATTTTTTTATTCAAGTGCATCATCTTGTATTTGAGTATCATAAACTTTATCTGCTATTTATGTGTACGCTGGACGCTCTTGTCTAAGTTCAACGATAAATATCTTCACGCCTTAACCTGCAAAATCGACTGTGTTCTGGTTTGTTTTATCTACGAATTTGCAGATCTTACTAATCAACCCGTTCTCAAGGTCATTTAAGCATACATTTGAAAATGTGCGACTAGTATAGATCCGTGAGGCACTCCGCTAGAAACTGAGACACAGTCCGATCTTTCCTCTCAAACTGAAACAACCAGATATGAAAGAGTTTGAGGCCATTATTTACATTATATTATTCTAGTATTCCTTGCACTTAAAAATTCTTTTTAAGCTACATTTGTGGAAAGTATTCAAGACTTTATGCAATGAAAACTAAAGAATCAACCTTCCCGCCTCATTAATGGAAATAGAACGGTGATTTATAAAAACATAGTAAGAAGGACTAAGAAGGTAAAATGTGCAAAAGAAGGATTGTTTACTGGGCTTCGTCGTTTATAGTACTTTTTATGAATAATTAACTATAAGGTTCCTTCAAATTATATTTTTTTCAAATTTTGTCTTCAATTTTTTACTATGAATTTACCATTTCCTTGAAGATCACTCAGCTTTCACATCTTTTAGTTATTTCAACATTTCTTTTCTGGACTTTGAGGGATCCGTCAAAAGTGGAAACTTCTTAAAATAATTGTTTTTACTTGGGAATTAATCCTTTGGACCAATTGAATCTTCCTTTTAAATTTTTATTATCTACGAATCAACCCCTCAAAACGGGCCTGCACACACTTTTTGTGATATATCATTCATTCATTTATTCACTAATCACCAGTAATTTGCAGGACATGACAGTGGCAATGCTTTTGAACAAAACTAGAACTCAATGAGAGCTCCAGCAAAGAATATACTACGTCATACATTAATACAAGACAGCCTCGCTCAAGAAAGTGCAGGGCACTTTCGTGCATCAGTTCGAATGTGGAAAAGCCCCGTCCAAGAGCAGAAATCAGGACTATGTAGATCACTTTTAGAACTATGGGTGAGTATAGATCCTGAATGCAGCCACTAACAACCGTCCAAGTCATTCAGGATGCCCCAGGTTGCGTTCAGCTACGCTCGTCGAGAGCTTGAGAGATTCCAAAAGGCTCTGTGCGCAAGCGAAGTCAGTGCCTCAGTATATCCCGTGAGACTTGCAGGAAAGTTCTAGTAATGGATGTAAATGCTTACCCATACAGAATAGAGATTAAGCAGAGCCTTACAGCTTTAGACAAGGAGCAGAGAAAGTCTATGACAGTCAATTTACTAGAGAAGATTCGGGAGATCTCAACTTTCCTTAACCTCCTTTGGACCTCAGATGAAGGCCACTTACATGTTGAAGTAAGGTAAACTCGAAGACAAATTTGTTCTGTGGACCTCCAGACCAAATAAGGCAGCCACCAAGCACCTACTTCCCCCCCTAAGTGGACGGTAAGACTGCAACCTCAGCCAGAGGCATCATGGGACCATTCTTCTTCGAGGCATCTGACGCGACAGTGACAATCACCAAGGAGCGGTATGTAGAGGATTTTAAAACGTCCAAGAGGGTGCCACAAACCATTTACCAATGGTTTATGGGAAAGTTACAGTTACAGGAAGATGGAGTGAAGCTCCCACATTTCAAACCTGTCCCGAACTTTGGTGGCCGTGTGATCAGTCTCAAGACTGACTTTGAGTAGGCACCTCACAGCCCAGACATTATCTCCCTCAGAGTTATTTCTCTAGGGCTACCTTACAGACAGAGGTCTTGAGTTCAAAGACCATCATGGAACTCAAGGAATCTATCAATGAGGAGATCAGAGCTTTTATTCAGTCGGTTTGTAAGGACTTCATGGAAAATTTTGGGCTGCGCCTCAAGAAATCCACAGAACTAAATGAAGGTCATCTCGAACAAATGCTTTAGAATAAAGAGGAAAAGTCCAAAGCCTCTTATGTTTTAATATGATGTTTTCAAACACAATAATTAGTTATCAGCAAAGTTTTATTCAATCCTTGCAGAAAATGAATAATTGAGGCCTATCGATGTGTGGGGCCCATTTTTTAGGGGGGCCCTTGTATTAGCTTAATTTTTCACTTTAAATACATATTTACATTTACTATTTTATGCTTGTGTTGTGTCAGTTTTGTCTAAAAATGCTTTGGTGGTAAATCGGAGAAGAAGATATTTGCCGAGTACAGAAAAGAATTTCAATTTTAAAGTATGATGATATATAGACATTATGGCGGTTGTCTCGGAAAATTCGAACTATATTTGCTCCTAAAGGGGCTTTCAATAAGATCGCTCAATTTTTAAATGTAAATAAAACAAGATGTGTGTAATATATGCACTCAATTTATTTTAAATAAGAATGTACATTTTATGGCATTAAGTGTGGAATATGACGTCGTTCAAATGTCCGCCGCAGCTTCGCTTGGTGGAACGTATACGGGAGGACAAATTTTCGATGACTTTGTCGCATAAATCTGGCTGAATATGCTGGATGGTGTTTGTTATGTTGACTTTGAGGACATCAACTGTTTTCAGATTATTCGCATATTCCTAGGGATCTAAGGTAGCCCCAAAGAGAGTAGTCTAATGTCGTTAAATCGCATGATCTCGGTGGCCAGTTGACGTCGCCGCCGCGCGAGATGACCCTGCCCTGAAATCGCTGTTGCAAAATGTCTATCGTCTGCGCAGTGTGGCTCGTAGCACCGTTCTGTTGGAACCACATGTCGTCAGTATCCATATCAGGCATATAATCCAGTTGAGGCAACAAGAAGTTGCTTATCATCGTTCTGTAGGTCTCGCCGTTGACAGTTATAGCAATCTCATCTTCATTCTCCCCAAAATACAGACAGATCATTGCGTTAGACGAAAATTCGCAACAAACAGTAACTTTGTTGGCATGCAATTGGTGCTAGTGTATCTCATGTAGATTGTTTTCATCTTTAATCACACAATTTTGCTTGTTCACAAATCCGTTCATCCAAAAATAGGCCTGGTCGCTGTGGCGAGGATAGAAATCACGTAATGCGCGGAACTGATTTTGATAATAACATTTGATGATTAGCACACCCTATTCCGCTGTTCAACGCTATAATCTTCCATCGTGACTTGCCAAGTACTACTGAACAGTTCACAGTGAGTTGCCAGATGTTGCTTTAACAATATGGCTATTATCGCCTGATAAATCTAGCGTGTCCTTTTTGAAAGACCCTTTATATTTAAAAAAAAATATGTTAACATTATCCGAACAACCTTTTCTATTTGTAAAATAAACAAATATTTTTTAGAATATGATTTATTAAATACGATTTTCTTCTAATTTAACTTCATTTATGAACAGATTTTCATATTACTAAGGAAAAGCGTTTGCAAAAGATAAGTGTATATAAGGCAGATTATCATAGGCATTATTATTTTTTTTTAATTTTTAGTAACAATAAGTTTCACTCTAATGAATTCAGCAGTATTGCAGCATTCAATATTTTATAACACTTTATATGTTCCACACTCAAGTAATTATTTATATTTATTTTTCTTGACATTAACGACTGAGAAATAAAATAAAACATTTTCAAACTATAAATGTATACAGTATACTAGAATCTGAGATTGCAGCAGTATAGAGTTGTAAATATAATGCTTTGTTAGGATCATAAATTAAGGTTCAATCGCTAGTTATCTTAAATTGAATGTAGTGAAGATCATAAGAGAGTATCTGCGATAAAACTTAGATTTCGACAAATTTTTTAGACATGCTTTTGCTGTAAAAATTTGGGTCATCTTTTCTCTCTGGGGCGTACCCTGTAAATTTTACCAATATGTTCGGAAAATAGTCTATGAACGATGCTCCTTCATTTAACATGAACAAGGAAAAACTTTACTCTTCATGATCATGTTTTAAATTTATTTTGCATGGATTATTAGAGCATTAAGAGGACAAAGCAGAAAATAAACGATATGTTTTTAAATATATAGTGAGGTCACAGAAAGCTCGGCTGAAATCCAATCAAATTTGAAGAGATTATTTGAAGATGTCACTAAATGGACAATGCTGATAGCTATAATGGTTAATAAAGAAAAGTAAAATACCAATTGAAAAACAATGAAAGCCAAATAAATAGTGATTGAACTTTAAAAAATAGAACTAATATTCGTAAAAAGATGAAAAAAAGTGGTTTACATGAGAGCAAGTCCCCATATCCTCTGCCAAGTATAGTCATAAAATGAAGGGACTAAAGCATAAAATTAGAATTACGCGCTAATAGCAAAAAGGGCAAAGGAATAATTTATACTACGTAATTCTTTTGTTCGCCATAGCAATATTTTTCCTTTCATATATATAATTTGATGAACAATCTGCACTAAATATAGCTAGCTTCTCTCAAGTATTATGTTCAATAATTGCAATGTGATCATATGTGCAATATCGTCTGTATTTTACTATCTTCTTCCTTTTAATATACTAAATATTCACATATATATTCAATCAGATTTAATATCAAGAATTATTTAAATATTTTCAGAAATGTCTAATATCGTGCTTCAATATATATCGTTGAAATGTTGTCTTCTTCCAATTGCCCTCAAAGGACATTTGGCAGAAAAAGGTGAGCAAATAATAATGGAAAATTAAACGCCACCAGATCATTGTAGATACCACTTGTCGCTGATACTATTAAAATGTTAGTCGTTCATAGGAAAATACACACTCATGAAAAGGCTATATGGAATTATTATCTGCTTTGCATCCTATTGAAAATTATGCAACTCCTAGCATTACCCAACATCACGTAGTTTCGCGCGAAAAAGTGAAAGCTCTCTCTGTCAATTTTAATCAGATTATAAAATATTAGACTTTAAGGTCCAGTTCTTTCAAAATCTCCTCCCCATAAAAATGAATAATGAGCAATGGTGACAGAAACGCAACACGGGAATTAGATAATAAAAATAAAGATTCAAATATGTCTTTATTATGTTTCATAAACCTTCTTCAACTGACGTTTTGTAATGGGAGTATTTGATAAAGAATCATACACACTCAATTCTTAAAGTTCATTAAATATTATATATATAGCCATAATTTCAATATTTTTACCATACTAACAAAGAGGTAACATTTCGTTTTGGTATACTGTGTTGTCAAATATCTATACATACTTCTAAGATATGATTACAAATCAGAATATTGTAGCAAAAAGAAAAACAACCTTCCTGATATTTTAAATTAACAACGTTTAAGAATATTTTAACTGCAACTTCCACAATTTTAAAAGACAGCTATAGAAATTGTTTAATTTGTTTAGTTTCCGATTAGCAAGGCCCTTTTAACTTATGCATCCGGGTATTTATTTAAGTAATACTTGAAATATGGGGGAAAACAATAATTCATCTGTTTACAAGAAAGTACTCATTGGGTGCTTACATTTTTGTCATTTGTGACTGTATTTTGATTTATGCTAAATCCTTTCCATTAAATCCTTAATAACTATCTAAGTGCCCACGAATTGATTATATTTCTTCAATTGTGAACCTGGAATTTAAAGGCGCAAATGGAATTAAATATTTTTAAGATGAAGGAATAAATATTTGCAATACAAAGGCATGAATTGAGATTATTCTCTGATATAAAGGTGCTTGAGGACGCCTACAATTAGCAATTTGAAAGTTCCTGGTTCTAAATAAATCTAGAAAAAAATGGGTATCGCTAAAATCAGAATATTCACAAAGGTTCTCTCCTAAAACTTATGAAAGCTAAGCTCTGCTGAGAAAAAATTGAAAGCTACATTTATGACTGCCGTTTTTTTCGCCAGTAGTTTATTTATGACACCTTAAATTTAACTTGGTATACATAACATATATTTTAAGATGTTCCTTATCAAAATCTTTTGTTTGTTCCCTCGCACATTTAAATTTGTTAACGAGGAAATTCTTCATAGAAAATACACCTTTTACTATAAACCTTTCCACGTCTATAACCTACCAACAATTTAGGTGATAGGAGATTTGCCATCTCTTATTTGGGATTTTAAGTATTGCTCTATGTTACTTAGATAATTCTTTTCGCATTCGGCTTCCAATTTCTTTTCCCTTTATTTTTACTGAATAACAGTCTTTTATTCTAAGTACCACAAAGTCCTCTTTCCTCTGACATTTTGTAAAATCTTTGGCAGCCTAATAATAACCAAAAAATTACTTAAAATTTTTAAATGTTTTACTTTTACATATTTAGCAAAGGAAAACAATAAATTTCATTAATATATATATATATATATATATATATATATATATATATATATATATATATATATATATATATATATATATAAGTTAGGAGATTGCAAAGGGAAATAAAACAATTTTAAAAGGGCAATAGGAATAATTTTTAGAATCCTCCACCGAAAGATTTGCCTAAAATCGCTCAAAACGTATAAAATGTTATGGTAAAAAGAATTCACGTTCATAATTAAAAGAATATATGAAAATGGGCACTTATTTGTGTGCTTTTACCCTGTATTTATAAATTACATTGATATCATTAAAATTTTAACAGATGCCTAATAATTGAACCATACTTAAAGATGCTTAGATATTGAAAGCACCCATATTTTTTATTAGAAACTTGTATAGTTACCACAATTAATCATGTGAGACTTTATTTAGGTTGAAGTGCGTTGACAGTGACATTTTAATTTTATTTTTATTTAATGAGACATGGAATTTGCGGGGTGTATTTAGTTACAAAGAAACTAGTCGGGATCAGAACCAATAAAATAAATTTTATTTATTGAAATTTGTTACTTTATTGATGTATTTCAAAAAGTCTGGTCGTAACATAATAAAACGGGGTTTTTAAGAAACGGTTCTATAAAATTTCCAATTTTTTCATTATTTCAGCTTGAGTAATTTCATCTATCTATCTATCATCGATATCAAAAATATTCACATTAATATTTTTTACAATTATAATTCATTTTCCACTCAAATGTTTCATGATAAATATTACTACTTGCCAAACTTACCGGCAATAATCCAAAAATATTTGAGGGTTTATAAAACATATAAATAATTTTATCATACTTAACTTACTTTTGCACTAAACATCTTTAATAATATAAGGTTAATAATATGGGCAACTGTAATTGTTCATTGAACCATCTTGTAGAAAAACATGCAACCATATTGCTCTGTTACATATTGCGTATTGTCATTAATTTCCTTCTAAACCTGCCTCCGCGGAAGATATCCAAGTAAGCCGCTACATGACTTGTGCGAGCTACTCCACCAACAGAGTGGATGACACTGAAGTGAGGATAAGACCATCATGACATCGAGCAAATGTCGATGAGTCGCATCTTTTATGGTAGCAGTTAACCGCGTACTTGATGCTCTCTTTCTACCACATAACTACATGAATTCTATCAAATCGCTCAGTTTGTAATGGTTTATTTTTAATTCAAGACTAGAATAAGTCTATTATTTTCTAAATTCTTATTACCTAAATTGGTCATTGTAGATGATATTTTACTTGTAATTGCCCCGATTGTATGTAAAACCAGTAAATCAATGCATTTGGCAATAACCCAACATAAAATTACGTGAAACACAGACGAATCTTCCTCCTGGAAAGGTCATGAAGCGGCTGTGTTCCCGTTCACCCATCTGCTGTCTACCTTTTCTGATTTTCAATTTGCAGATTGATTTCGCTTTTAACGAAAATAAGAATCATTTAAAATTAGAGGAAGAATAAAAAGACAATCAGATTTGCCATATGCAATATTAAACAACCTGTATTTGTCTTGGGAGTTACTCTTATCTCCCAATGTAAAACGCCAACGTTAGGTGAAGTAAAGAAATAATAGACCAAAAACAAAATACCTTAACTTAAAGAAAAATAACTGTTCAGAAAATTGATATATAGGATTAGAAAGAGGGAAGTTTTCCAAACCCTTATGATTTCTGTCTTTATTTTATCTTTTTACTAAATTAATCATTTTGGCAACTAAAAGGCGAGAATAAGAAAAAGAGGTCTTTTTAAAATCTTTTTTGCATCTCCATCTTTTGCGCAGAATTAGCGAGTTCTGAAAGCTATAAAATCCATAATGTTCACTTTCCTGTCATTTTGTTGGAAGAATTATTTATGAATGGTGAAAAGTTTGTGCGAAAGAAGTAGGTCCCTTGCCACATTTGCACGCAAATACAAGCATTGCAAAACGATCTTTTACATCTACATTAACCTGGCTTCTTCAATTCTCTCTTGGCTTTCCAACAGACTCATAAAACAACGAACACCAAAAACACATGAACAATTATGCACTTTTAAGAATATGGTCGATTTATCACTTTCTTACAACAGTTGCTCGCTTACTCATATCAACTACTCCTAGTGAAAAGTTTGTGTGAAAGTAGTAAGTCCCTTGCCACATTTGCACGCAAATACAAGCATTGCAAAACAATCTTTTACATCTACATTAATCTGGCTTCTTCAATTCTCTCTTGCCTTTTCAACAGACTCATAAAACAACAAACACCAAAAACACATGAACAATCATGCACTTTTAAGAATATGGTCGATGTATCACTTTCTTACGACAGTTGCTCGCTTACACATATCAACTACTCCTGGTTCCCTTTCCCCCAGCCCACACCATTTCGGGTACATCTACGCCTTCATAATATATTTTTATTTTTATACTATTAATGAAAATATAAACTGAAGCTACTGATAAAGTGAAAATCTTGTTCATAAATGTGAGGATTCCGTTCTCCTGAATTCAAACCAGGCTTATTGCTGAGTTAAGAAGAGACATTAAGGTGTTTTTTAGTCCTTCCTTCACGCTTTATTTCTATGTAAGCTCCTCAATAAATCTCTCTCTCTCTCTCTCTATTGATTTTTCCTTAATTTTTCATATTGGTTCTCTCGGGTTCAGAATAACTTGTATAAAACACCCCATCCTTGGGAGGAGCTTTGGTTTTTCAATGATTTTTTTCAGAGAAGAAATACGTCCATTGAAGTTAGATACAAAAACCTTCAAGTGAGCGTTCATAGAAGTCTTTCTTCTTCGACTTTTACTCATTAAGAAAGGAAGGTATAAAAACAAATGATCCAAATTTACCAAGAAAATGCAATATTTACTTCAAATTTTTCAACTCTTATCAAGTTTTAAAGAAGTGTTTTAACCTAAATTACCACAAATATTTACTATTTCGATAGTCAGAGTTTTGCTAATAGTCAGTAAATGCGTAGTATAAACACTAAATTAAAATCACTTCCTAACACCGCAGAATTAGAAAAGAAAGATATCGTACCACATATCTTCATGCTGTTGTGTCAGATGTACAAGTTCCCTTACTGCCTGACTGAAAGTCAAACTGCCTGGCCTCGTGTTTGCCGTACCAATAGTCTGAAGGGAGACATAGGACCATTCAACGAATTGCAATTTCTGATTAAAAGATATTAAAGGTGTGTATACAATATGTTTTCTTTCATAGTCTTTAATATATTTTCAAGATAATCAATTAACAAGATCAAAATACATAATATGTTGTACTTACACGATTTCTGCAAGTGATCACAGCCAGGAATATCCATTTTTAGTCTGATTTTATTTTATTTTACTGCAGGTCGCCACAGAAAAGGCAAGAAATATGTATATCATGTATCGAGATCTTCATCCTGCTATCCGCCCAGTTCGACATTCAGGAGCCATTTATGTACCACAGCCGCACTCGCAACTATTAAGTGATGACACGAGAACCTCAGCCAATTCAGAATCTCAGGATACACCATATGTAGCACAGCTTGAATCTGACAAGAAACTACCCTTCCTCACTAAATCGGAGCTCAATGATCTAGTTCGTGATCTAACACTTACTAAGAAATAGAGTGAACTCCTGTCCTCATGTCTTCATAAATAGCCGTTCTTTTGCAAATAGAGAACACAATGCTATCAGTTACAGTTGCTCACTCAGTCATTTTAAGAGAGTCATATGAGATCCTTGCTTTCATTCTAGACTTCATAAGCTACAAGCAGCATGATTGGCTAACTTGTGCAGAATTGAAAGTAGTCTAGCCTTAATTAATGGGCTACAAAAATAGATACACCAAGTTTATATGCTTCATATAGGGAGTTAACAGTAGGGTTATCTCATAAAATTAGGTATATTCGGAATGGTTACCACAAGATACTATGACGCATGGATAAATTAATTTAATTCATGAGCCACTAGTTAAGAAGGAGAAAATCATTTTGCCAATACTGCATATAAAATTAGGCCTAATGAAGCAATTTATCAAAGCAGTGCAACACAACAAGCCATGTTTTCAGTACCTCAAAGCAATCTTCCCTAAAACAATGTTATGGTAAGATTTGTCAACTTATACTTGATGAGGACATCGAATTGTAAAATATGAAACTAGGGTAGCGGCCTCGCATGCGTTCACAGAAGTATGATAAGGCCTTCTTGAAAAGCACCAAGGGGTCCAGCGAGAGCGTATAGTGTAGAGCCTAATCACGTGCTACCAAAATCTCGGATGTAATATGTCACTGAAGATACACTTTCTTTACTTTCATCTGTCCTTCTTCCAAGTAAATGCAGGAGATATGAGTGATTAACATGGAAAGAGGTTCCATCGAAATATAGCGTCACTAGAAAAACAGTTATAAGGGTAAATTTAGACCTGCTCTGTTGGCTGTCTTCTGCAGGAACAAGAAGCGTGACACACCATGCACGACTTACAAACTAAGAGGTAAATATTAAAATGTAGGTTACTATATTATATATTGTTAACAAACATGCTGATTCATTATATCTTCATAAACTAATTACAATGGACACATTTAATCTGAATTTGCAGGAGAAATACATTTATGGTATCGTGAAAATCGGTATAAGTTTCATAATTATTAAATCGGCACTTTATAATAAAATGTTACGTGATGCAAACTTTTGGTTATCAAATGCCTATTCAACACATTTAACTTCATAACACAATGCCCATGAGATCTAAGTTTTTTTCTTGACAAGGAAATGTTTTTGTGAGGGAACAAGCACGTGATGGTAGAAATAACGTCACTTTTAAGAATTGCCTTCGCGTGATGGACAATTTGTTGCTTACAAGCAATTTTCGAAGCTCAAAAGCAAAGGTCCCCCCCTTCTATGGAGTAAGGTTCCTCATTCCAGGCGTGTATATGTACCCGTGTGAGGAGGAATCAATGAATATTTGTGCGAGAGAAGCTCACGGGAGCAGACAAACTTGCTCCTCCTCGATTCGGGTTGTCATACGCCTAATGGAACAAAACTTTGTGGGATAAAACTGAATATCTCTCCTTGAATGAAACAAATATCCCTCTTCCCAGAATTAGTTAAGAATTTTTCTCCCCCTAAAAATACCCGTCTAACTCCGTCCAACGACGGGATCCCCAAAGAATAACCCAAGTCTTATCGCAAAAGGCTTTAATTGAAGAGTGATCTTCGCGTAATACCCCCTTTAATTACGCATAGTCGTCCAAACAATCTGTTAACGTCTCAGAAGAAAACCACCCTCCGTTTCTTCGGGGAATTTACACCGTAAGAATTCCCAGCCTCCTTTCTCGAATGCTCTGCCTCCCTCCCCTCATCATCTCAAAGAATACTTCAACTTAGAGCAAGTTGACCCTGGACCCCGTCAAAGTGACCCAACCTCATCTCACCGCTTTGCAGGAAACGACCACCGTGCCTCCCTCACCTCCATTTTGTACAAGGTATTGTAACGAATATTTTAACTAACCCAAATTTATAACATCCGCATACTGCCTCGCCCCCTTCCCCCTCCCATTATCATTGTGTCTTATTATTTCTTTTATGGTTGTACTATTTAACATAAATCTTTAATATTTATTAAAGTATATTTTTTGTCGAATCCTTTAATCCCGACCCTTGAGCTCATCATTGTCGTGTAACAGCTTGTAACCAAGTGAGATTTGGAACTTTCAGCCAATACAAAAATTTAAAGTAGCTCTATTGGACAGCCCTCCCTTACGAGGATCTGACCTCGTAACCGGACCATGGCCCACCCAAAGTTATTATAAAGGAAACCCCGCGCTCTCAAAAATCTAATATAATAGATATATTAATTGTATATAGAGCTATACCTCGGAAGTGTTGTACAGTGTAATTGAACAGGAGCCTGGATGGCGAAGGTTCAATTCTTTCGAAGATAAGTCAGCTTTATTGCCGAGATGAACTTTACTCTTGACCTCCAATCCCTTTTTCCTCGAGCGTCATTCATATCAGGTCCACATTTCTCGCTCTTCTCCACTAACCTTTTCCAGAAGGACTATTTTAATGAATAAGAAACTTGCAGTACGTATGTGAGAAAAGAAAATACCCTCGAGAAAGAAGGCAACGTTTATAGGCCTATTAGTAGAAAGTATACTGCTGATCTTTAATGGTACATGGAGTTATAGGAATAGGCGAGGTTTCCAGCTCTATATAAGTTTAATTTTCTTTTGAAAAGTTTCAAAATATTGCCGATGATGGACATTTTACATTATTTGAGCATTTTTAATTCTGTATGTGACAATTTACATAGTGCTATATGCTTGAAAATTCGAACTGTTTTTTGGGGATTACTTGGTGCATATAAATATTTTAATCTTTTTTACTCATATTCTGTAAGATAGGCAGTTAGTTCTTTCTCCCCCAAAATTACTTAGTAGAGTGCTCTTTGCTCCTCGTTCAATCGATCTCAATTTTAGATTCACATACATTAAATTCAACACTGACTACAATGCACTTTCCAAATACTCGCTATAAACTCACATCTTATACACTCAATAAAGAAACTGTATGGTAGCAATCCCGAGAGTATATTTTTTTCTGGAGAATTACAGTACTGAACTTTTCTTTTGGATGACTTTATATAAGCGTTTTAAGGAGCAAACCAGCTCCCTCTTGCTGTATCAGAATAGAACTTTGAAAACCTTCTAAAAAACACCCGGTAATACCCATATGTTGAAAGAAAGTAAACTTGAAGCGTCCCGTACGTTAGGGGGACTTTAATGGGAGGATTTTTTCCCCCTCATAACCTCTTACCTGAGTAAAAATATTTAATCACCACACTTGCGATCATTCTCAGAGAAATAAATAAGGCTCCTTGCGTATGGAAAGCAGCCATAATAGATTGTCGGCTGCCAGGCCAAAATATAAGTTGCGCATCTCGCCTCGTGGTCTGCTTTGGCAGAGATAATGAAGTAAGAGTAGTGGATGAATTCGAACTTCATCGCCAGGGAATCGTCCCAAACAACAACGCCTCACCGTCGCTCCTAGCAGAACAAATTATTGTACCGATTACTCTTCAAGAGCTGAAAAAGACGCTCTAGGCCACCAAGGAGAGGGCACCCGGAGGATTAGGAATAACAAGGGAGCACCTAAGATGAGCACCAGACTGCCTTTTGAAAAAAATAGTAAAACTATTCCATCCACATTAACCGCAGGATATTTCCTAGACTCTATGGAGAGGAGAAAGAAAATTTTCCTTCCAAAATCTAGTAAACCACATAAAAACCCAGAGAACTTTAGACCGATTACTCTGCTCGAGACTGGCAAAATGATCAACCCCAGGCTAGTTAAACATCTAAAAGAAAGAACACAATCTCCTAATTACCAGCACGGGTTCGAGATGAATAGGAGTACCGAAACGGCTCTTACCATACAGGTCAAAACAATCGCCAAATCTAAATACAACAAGAACTATACAGATGCTGTGTACAGGCCTTGCATATATTGATCTCGGGGATGAACTTGACCTTCTCAAAAAGGCGAAAGTTCTGATCTATGTTGGGGATTGGTCCAGCATCAAAAATGTTAACCGAATTTAGCTTCCTAAAATCGATGCACATTCGATAAGAACCATCGGCATTGTTTACTATGAAAACCAGGGAATAATCTCTCGACTGCGAAGGTTCAACAATCTGCAACCTTAGAATTTTATCCACTACGTTATTGGCAGGGAGTATGGCTTGAAATGGATGGGTTCCAGGGTGGTAACTTGGATACTGTGCTTAAAGTGGATAGCACAACTGGGGATCTCGGTGATGACTTAATACAAACGACTCAGGAGCACTTCAGTTTATCCGGAGATTGGGCTTACCATCAGCCCTAGTTAAATGCTTGAAATTATGTGAGGGGCAGGTCAGCTTATAACTCAGTGTAGGGTTACGACGGCCCCACCTTCGAATCTAGGAAATATATACAATCTGCCAATGACATCACAATTATCAAGAACAGCGCATATAGGTATCCTCCGACAATGGCAAGGATTACAGCGGCCGAGATCGATAACATAATTGAGTTTAAACGGAAGTGGAAGATCTGTACAAATAAAGATAAATTTCCAATCATACCAATAGGAAGAAGAAAAACCTCCAGAGTATAGATAGAGGAAGAAAGATATAGATACAAAAGTGAAGGAAAGGTATTGGGCAAAAGATCAGCGGACAGGTATTTAGAAAGGAAAAAAAAAACCATAGTGAAGGCGCACTTAATTAAACTAGTTCAACTTAGACATTTTAGCGTCGAGAATAAGAAGAAGATTTACAATGCTATATTTAGAGCTGCATTGTTATACCTGGCTATACCATTGAACAGATTACTCAAACTCAACTCAGTGAAAATCCAGAGAATTCAGAACGCTGCGTTCTACATCATTACTAACACCAATAGGCATGAAAAAAGAAGGTTAAGAGACTTACACGGAAAAATAGGCCTCTCGGCCACAAACGTGTCCCTACTCTATAGAGCCTGTGAAGTGTGGAAAAACTTGGCAACATTTTGACTGAAGAGGCAGAAAATCATCACTATAAATCCCGCAATAACACTGAAGAAATAGCAGAGGAATATTTGCAACGGAAAACCCGATAGGAGAGAAGAGCCGCCTCCAGTATTTAGAGCTTAGGTGACTTTGCAGAAAAAATGCCAAAATTGGTAATCAAGAATATCTGCAAAAGCAGGAAAAACTTAAGAAAGCAAACAAAAGAAGAGTAATAGAGGCGTGAGAGGCTCCCGATAAAGAAAAAAACGAAGATGAAGAAGACTTAAAAAAAATGAACCCAAGAGATGGCTGGTTACCAAGCGACTACCACTCCCTCTCACTCATTTTTTTTCACCACTTTATACTTACGTAACCTATCCACTCTACTATTACTAAACACTTTTATTTCTTACTTCTTCAACATTTAAAAAATAAATTTGTTATTAAAATTATGCTTAGCGCTGATTGGTTTAAATGTATAAATTTAGTTTTAGTAGAAGTATATAGAAATCAGCATTTTCTCGCGAAGGCAGTTATTTCCTGTATTTTACTTCGAAACCAATTCACGCTCCAGCCAAATAAATCCTTTGTCAATCCAGCTTAAAGTTTTCCTTCATTTATAGGAAGCTACGATTACACCGATTATTGAGCCTACCAAACTACAAGAGAGAAATCTTCTTGCACCAATGCTTTATTTTAAACTTTGCTCTCGTTTCCAGGATAATGATATTTATATGAAATTTACCTATTCCCTTGGAAAGCAGTAGCAAATTGAACTTTCATTTGCATAAAGTAGAAATAAAACAACATGATACAAGAATGGCAATAAAATAACATAGGGAACAATTATATCACATTTTTTGGTGACTTAGATTTAAGTGCCAATTTTAATTCGCATTTTCATGCTGATTTCAAACATATAATCCATTTTACCTAGATGCTATAGTTATGCTGTAATTTCTATTTTCTCGTTTCCCTGAAAACTGCCCTCCGGATGGACAGAGAGGGTGCTTGAGAAAGCAAATACTTCACAGTACATAGTAGTAAGATAGGAATAAGTGTTATTGTGCAAAATATTGATATTATTGTTTTATTTTTCAGGTCTAATGTTAAAGTGATGGCTTCGTCAAAGGAAATAGCGTTAATGAACCAGACAGCCTAGGGCTACATATGTGGCCGGTACATGCTAGTTCCTCAAAGGCGAAATATATCAAACTTTGTGATCCACACTTATAAGGAATATCTTGAGGTTCCTCTGTGCGATCAAGAAAAGAAGTAGGCCCCACATGCTGTTTGCCATAGTTGTGTGGAATATCTTCGTGAGTAGGCAAAGAGAAAGAGAAATGGTCCTCCTTTCGGAATCCCAATGGTGTGCCGAGTGCAAAATGATCATGTATCGAACTGTTATTTCTGTCTGTTGAATACTAAATGGATTGGAAAGAAAAATCGGCACAAGATCGACTACTCCATCATTCCCTCGGCGATTCGGCCAGTACTTCATTCTGAGTCTTTACAAGTTGCGATTTTCAGTTGACAGCTATCTCCAAGGATGAATATGATGTACCTGATATGACCGTCTACGGAATGGATTCAAAGTCAGCAGATTCATCATTAGATGGTTAACAGTCATTATCTCCTCAATGTTTAAATCAAGAGGATTTGAATGACTGTATACGTGATTTCGCGATCTCCAAGAAAGTTGCAGAACTTTTAGCCCCCAGGTTGAGTGAAAGATATATGCTTGACAGGTCGGTACGGGTATCATGTTCCCGAAAATGTGAGAGTATATTTATTAAGTATTTCTCTGAGGACAAAAAATTTATATACTGCCACGATGTTTCTGGTCTGTTTACCAAGTTGGGACTTGGCACCTATCGCTCTGCTAAGTGGAGACTCTTTTTGCATAGCTCCAATGGTAGCCTTAAGTGTGTTATTTTGCATAATGACAATGACTTTAATGCATTTCCTCTCTGTCACTTTCTGCCTCTGCAAAAACTCACTATAACATAAGAATGGTTATGGATTTACTCAAATGCCATTAAGACAATTGGTTTATATGTGTATACCTTAAGATGGTCAACTTCCTTCTTGGCGAGCAAAAGGGGTATACAAAGATTTCATGCTATATCTTTATGTGGGACAGTCGAGCTCGTGACAAACACTGGTCCAAAAAGATTGGTTAATTCGTAAAACTTTGGAAGCAGGAATGCTAAACATTGTAAATGAGCCAATCGTAAGTCGAGAAAAGATCGTTTTCCCACCACTTCATCTCAAACTGGCGGTGACGTAGCAGTATGTCAAAGCGTTGAACACTGACAATGATTGTTTTTAGTACATAGTATCGGCGTTTCCTGCTTTGTCATACAAAATAATAAAAGCAGGAGTATTTGATGGTCCCTATATTCGAAGACTTCTGAGTGATTCTAGATTTGTGAAAACCATAAATGAAAAAGAGAAGGCAGCCTGGCTCTCATTTTCTGCCGTTGTTCGTAACTTCTTGGGGAAGCTAAAAAGCGCATAACTACGAAGATCTGGTTTCTAATATGCTTTCAGCATATTGTAATCTGGGATGCAACATGAGGTGAAGCTGCATTTCCTAAATAGGCACCGTGACCGATTTCCAGAGAATCTGGAAGCCGTGAGAGACGAAGACGGGGAACGCTTCCATCAGGATTTGATGACGAAGGAAGAGTGATACCAAGGTCACTGGGAGAGACACTTGATGGCGGACTACTGTCGGACGATTAGAATATATCAACGAGAGAAGACTTACAAGAGAAAGAGTTACAAACGCAAATATTTGCCCGATTGAAATCAAGAAGAGGTCTTCCAGCCTGATATACGGTCATTAATAAATTAGCATCTATTTGATTGCAGTATTTGTAATCCTAATGTGTAATTCAAGTTTCTTCTCACATGCAATAAAATGTTTTTGCAAAAAACATGCTTTACTATAAATAACGCAAAAGGATGATTCAATATTGATTCACGGCATGATAATAGGCATGATAAAATGAAAATTATTGTATAATAATAGTTATTGCTATTACAAAGAATCTGTAGCATTTAGAGAGAATCTGATTTCAGATTTGAATTCAGTATGCTCGAATAAGGTTGGAAAATGTACTTTTTCAATTCACCAAATACATTGTTCCCCGGTGTAATTTATTGACGGAAAAAGAATCGACTTCTATAGAAATAAAGAGAAAGAAACTGATATTCCTACAGTACCGAGAATAATAACAATGATTATACATCAATAAGGTATAAACAAGCTATCTCTATAGTATTGGAGACAAGGAATCAACATCCTATGATTAATGTGAAAAGATTATTCTCGATCTCTAGAATAATAAGCACATAGAAACCTTTTTATAGTAAGTAATTAGTATAAAGAAGCCTAAAACTCTTGCAGTAATGAGGAGAAAGGAACTAAGTTCTATATTGTAATAAATAGAAAGAAATCTCTTTCCTTCTAATAATAAAGACAAACATCTAACTATTAGATTAACTTGACAAATAAATCTCTATCTCTAAAGTAATTAGTACGAAGAAATCCCTATCTCCAGTGTAATAAAAACAAAGAAAGTTGCTTCTCTTTAATACGATAAAAAAAACGGTATCCCTAGAGTGCTAAAGACAAAACCTCAACAATTTTTTTCATATTTTCCTTCATGGGATATTTCAACTGATTCTGATTTGTATTTCAACGCTGATTTCATATATTAAATCTATTCATAATGATTTTTCTGAAATTATCTCTATTCATGTTTTGATTCAGATCTAATACTGGCTTTTTTATTATATATAAAATTGCATAAATGAACTTGGATTCATTTACATCTGTGGCTGCTACACATTTGTTCTTCACAGCGTAATAAAACATTTTTCTAAGGTATATTTTAACGTTTCTATTGTTAATCTAGACAAGAAGTGGGCTAAAATGACTGTCTCCTAATTGCTAGAAAAGTTTTCGTGACTGTACCAAAGAGAATCTAAAAGTTCTACCCTTTGGAATCCAAATAGTTTGGCGTTTGCCACAGGATCACTTAACAGCCCGCTATTTTTGTATGGTTAACACTAAAGGAGTTGGCATGAGAAATCACCACATTATATCCGCATTCACAGGAAGTTCCAATTCCTTTTTTCAATGGTTATAACTTATTTGAAGTTGAAAGCAGTAAATCTGATCAGGAGTTTCAATACATATTCTCAGATTCAGGAGAGTCCCCATGTAGTGCGGGTCAGTTATCAGCCCCTTAGTGTTGTGCGGATATGGAACTGGATGCCCTAGCACTTTTCAAGAAAGCAGCCGAGTTAATGGCGTCCAGGCTAAATAAAAAGTACATCCATGTGGCACCACAAATGTCTCATATTTCAGAACACCAGACCTGATTTTCGCTATCTTTTTACAGAAGAAAGGTAATTCGCTTAGTGCCTGATAACCTAAGCGATCTAGCACTGTTAAGTGTTGCCTTGTATAAGTCTACAGAATGGAGATTATTTAGGCATAGTTTTACAAACATTCTCAATTATGTTTCTTGCATAATGGAAATGCCTTTGGTCCAATCCTATTCATAATTAGGTGCATTTGCATGAAACACATGAGCACATAAAAATGGCCATTGCCTTTCTTAAATAACAAGAGCACAACTAGATCATCTGTGCGGAGCTAAAATTGGTCCACTCAACTTTGGCTAACAGAAATGATTAAATACATCCCACGCTAGCTCCGCATATAGGAGAGTCGAGCTCGAAAAGAACACGCCTAAAAACAAATAGCCTTTCGAGAAACTCTGGAAGCACGCATGCACAAACATTGTTAATGATCCGATAGCCAATGGAGAGAAAAGCACTACTTTCACACTATATCTTATGCCTGACTTAATGACACAGTTTGAGAAGGCATTGAGTATTAACAGGAAATGATTTTGGTTCATAGGTTCTGCCTTCTCTGTTTGGTCTTTTAAGAAGTCAGAGCAGGCTAAAAGGATGAATGACAAATAAAGGACAGCGTGGCGATTATTCAACGTGTGTATACAATACTTTTTTTGTAATAAAAGGGTAAAAACTATTATTATATGGTTGCTAGAATGCCGATTGCATTTCATGATCTTGGATGAAACACGTATGTCAATCTTCATCTCCTGAAGAGCCACTTTCACGATCTAGTCGAGAACCTTAGAGCTGTAAGTGATGAAAAGAGAGAGAGCATGCACCTAGAATTCGGGATAATAGAAGAAGGTTGTTAAGGGAAATGGAACAGATATATGAAGGCGTACTACCTCTGTAGTATCATACGATTTAATCCCGGCAACGTCTTCAAGGGTAAGAACTGGAAGTTCAATTCTTGTCATAATAACAATAATTTGATTATTTTCATATTATTGGTCTTTCCGTATTGTATTAGATGTAATGTCAACTGGGTTTAGATTGAAATAGTAGCAATGCATATTTTTATGCTGCATTTTGGAATTCTTTCGCCTTTATTTGAATTACTAGTATGCATTAGATGAATATATCTAAATGCAATCTATAAAATTAAGACTTTGTTGAAACAGTTTGTTTAAGCCTGATTTTAACTTAATATGACAATAAATTACTTAGTTCAGACATGGCATTATGCGAAATGTGTTGAAAGTTCGCAAAAAATGAAAAGACTTAATTCCCAAAAGTCTGTAGCCTATAGAGAATATCTGACTTAAGATTTAAATGCCGAACATCTAAATTAGGTAAGAACAAGTGCTAGTTTGAATGAAACCATAAGATTTTATCCACTGTAATCATAAATAAATCTCTAATATTAGAGTAATGAAGACATAATCGTCTATCTTGGGATAGGAAACATTTTTTAGTTAAAATCGCATTAAAATCATTTGATATGAAAACTTCAGGAAAGCAACTGAATCTTATGAAAAACGCAAGCTTCCTATACATAAGAGAGTAGCCGTTAATGATTTATAGAAAGAGATCGGTAAGAATACAAAACAAATCTTGATTTGCGTTAAAATATGTAGCCATGGCTTGATCAGCGACATAGTGCCTGACGCGGCTGAGTAACGCTCCGGTTTCCTTCAACACGAAGCAAGTGGCTGAATCAGGTTACAACGAGTTGTTTGGTTTTAATGAAGAGGGTCTCACCGGCAAGCCAGATGCAGTGTCGCGGAGGCAAATAATTGTTATTTTACTCAGACTTTCACAGATGCGTCGTTACGGTTTAATTGGAAAACATTGAGCCAAGTTCCTCCGCCTATCATTCCTAAGTTGCATCCACTAAAGGTGTTCGATCTCTCACGTGCAGAACAGATTAGGGTCGAATCGAAGGGAGATAATACATAAAAGATTCGGCGTTTGTTGAGAGACAGTCTCCATTTGGCGTTGCACAGAGAACTTCATATATTCCCCTTATCTCAGAATAAAGTTATTAGAGCACTAATGTCTCCTCCATCTCCCTTGCTTCAAACAAAGAATACTTTACTCTTGCTTAGCGGAACATGCCGAATGCGTTTTCATATCCTATTCGCTGGATGGTACCAAAAAATATCACTTTTCTGCGATTTCATCAAAATGAGGACTGACCTTTTGGGTTTTGATTGGAACCAATGAATTTCATTCTGATCTTTATGTGAGTTCATTATACACATAGCTAAAACTCGTCTGGGAGTGAAAAAGGAAGAGTAGGGCAATTGACTACCAAAAAACAAAGCCTGACAAACTAACTGACATAAATAAATGAAACAACACCAAAACAACACCAAAAGCAAGTGTGTATAAGAAGAAAAATATCAAAAAAGATGAGGAAGCAAAGTAATGTAACCAAAATTGAATCCATTGACCAGGTCTCAGTTGAAATAGAAAGAATACAGCAGCTTTCGAATCCAATGGAGTCTTTAGACCATCTATGAAATTTAGATTAAAAATAAAGGAAGTTGAGTGCATAGAAAATAGAAAAACTTTGCACGCACCTATGCTGGAGAAGATCATAATTTTAAATAATATGCCATTTGTTTAAAAAATATTTTCAGGTGAAGGTAAATTTAACTAGACCTTGATATACTGTGTGAAACAGGATCTCCTTTAAATATGATAGCAGAGGTATAGAATGTCACAAAGAGTTAAAAGATCAAAGCAAGAGCTATTCTACATATAAACCTGCACAATTAAAACGTCATTCAAGAAAATAGATATGGCTCTTTTTAAGATATTTACCAATGATTGTTGGCATTAATCCCTCCTCCAATTAAGAGAAAGCAATTCAATATAAAGTTTTCATAAATTAGATAAAAAGGCTTCTATTTAAATTATTTTGCTTAAACAGTTGATTTGTTATAGCGAGTTCATCTTTTTTTCTTTTAGTGATTTATGGAGAAATACATATATCAAGTTGAACGAATAAATAATCTCTAGCAAATTACAAAATGAAAAGAGAATGGTCTTTATCCAAATTAATTTTTTATAATTAATACCAAACCTAGTATGAAAGATGAATATTTACCAGAATTGCCTCATAAATTTAAATATAATTTTATTTATGAATTTTTGAAGAGACATGGCTCTCACGATTTTTATTTATTATGTATTACTGCATCTTCCATTAAGATTACAAAATGCGGATTATAGCATTGCAGTAAGACTGGGAAAGGGAAGATTAATTGATGCGGAGAAAAAATAGATTTTAATAAACAAAAAAAATCATCAAACATCTGCTCTAGCAGGAAAGGCTAAACACTATCTCTTTTAGTGAAGTGAAAAGTAAATAAAGAATTTTGCTGATAAAACCCTTCCTTCTTCCAATAGTTCAGCGTTAAGTTGTTTGCAACAATTTCATTGCGTCCAAACTTCCTAAACGCTCATTATAAGGATTTTAATTATATATATACATATATATATATATATATATATATATATATATATATATATATATATAATCAGGGCTATCACATGTGTCTCTTTAACCTGAGTTTTTTAGTTCATTAGCCAGAGATTGACTTTTAAGAATTATATTTTGGGCCATTTATCTATTATGCCATCATACTACAGAAAATCTGTCTGTTAGCAGGAAAAATTAATATTTGCTGATGGAAAGTGTATATGACAGGGAGGATGTAAGTTACATTAAAAAAAAAGGGCTTTACTAAATATTAGATCCCCCATAATCTTTGTTTATTTGTAAAACTTCATTTACTTGCATATACATATAATATTTTAAAGAACAGTAATTTATTTTATAATATTTTCCTAATGTTGCTATTTATATTTTGGTAATGACCTTAATTCTAGATTATTCACTTGCAGATATGGGCAAAGTTTTTAAGACAAGCTTAAATATTTTAGCCCCTAATTACGTATAAGTAATGATACATTAATATCTATTTTACTTGGGTATCTTTTTAGAAGCGTGCGAGTCACGGGCGATTCTATATACGAGTATATCTCAATATGTCAGTAGGTCGTTCCTTGTTTTGCTTTTTTGGGGTTTTAGTAAATAACATTGTAATTATTCGGCCGATTCGAACGAAAGTTAAACCTTTATGTTGTTTTACATTCTCTTTCCTATGATATAATTCTCAATATCCTTCCAAAGTTAGCACGGAAATTATTTTGTTTAGGCTAAAACATCATAACTCTATGAAAGATTCTAAACAAATTTAAAAAACTTATAAAGTTTCACATTCTCTTTCAAATAATATAATTGCCAAAGTCCTCACAAGGTTAGCTTGAAGAATTATTTGGATAAAACTTCATAACTATTTGGCTCATTCTAACGAAATTCTAAATTCTTATGTTGATTTACATTCAATTTCGAATGATATATTGGCCAAGTTCATGACAAGGTTAGCGCGGAAATAATTTGTTTTGACACTAAAATCATGAATAATCGTTCGATTCTAAAGAAATTTAAAATATTTATGTTGATGTACATTCTCTTTTGAATGATATAATTGTCAAGATCTTACTAAGGTTAATTTGGGGAATATTGAGAGGTTCAAATGTCCTATGGTCATTAATCAGTGTAGAAGAATTATAACTAATGCCCTTCTTCCCCAGAGGGCCAAGCGGACTAATATGTTAAAGTCCCTCTTGGGAGAGAGCAAGAGAAACGAACCAGAAGATGACGGGCGTGAGAACGTTAGTCGTATGCTAACAGTCAAACTGCCGAAGGGCTCTGATATCCCGGCCGATTGGGTAGCTGACTCGAGTTGCAAGACCAAGGTAGCTGCAAAAGGCCATTAAGCAGCTCTCAAAAGATCCGATTACCTACGAGGTCAGGAGGCCCGCAGGCAAAAGAGCCAAAAAGCGGTCTCAGATAAAAAACTACCGAGGAGAAATAAGGTGACGGTTGTCGGTGCCTCTTATTAAAAAGCAGATCTGGGCTTTGTGGTATCCCCCCCGCACCTTCACCCCTCGCGTTCCCCTCAGTGGCATTACCCCGTCTCCCTTAGGTGGAGCGGTCTCCGATCTATAAATAAGCCCTTTGAGGAAGGAAAAATGAAGATTGATTATTCTGATAGAGACGATAGAGGACTAGATCAATGTGATCAGTGCCTCGCTTAGTTCCAAAATTGACTTCTAAGACTTAGAAGTTCGTCTCGTTTACTTATCGGTGCCATACCAAGTTATCCTTCACAGACTTAGCAAGAGCTCTGGCTGGATCACAATTCCAAAGTGCCAAACATGAATTTCGGGAGCAAGACAAAAGAAGATCCTCTCACCCTTGAGGGGACTCTCAAATTGCTAACTCAGTTATTGTGAGAGAAAAAAAATTAATCTCCAATAAAAATGAATTTAAGTACTTTCGGAATCTCCTCGTCAGCCAAAACCCAGTTTGGCAACCCTGCGAAGAAGATGAGGATACTAGAAGAACTCAACAGCTACCAACAATAGTACTCATTGAGCCAGAGAGCACAACTTTATTCTCCGTCTTTTAGACATATAATCGGCTGGATAATGTTATAAGAAGAATTAGAATTCGTTTTCCACCATCTCCAGGACAAACACCGTCTGCCAGCTGCAATGCGAAGAATCGTGAAAAATCCAATATAGCAACATCCGTCAACCCCTGTTCCTATCAAGGTCATGTAAGTCCGAATGACTATATATATTTGTTTTGATTGAGTAGGATTTTAATGCTGTACCCAAGCTAACTAAAGGACAGATATTATTTAGTGACTCTTGTCATAATTATAATTAGAGTAGTGGAACGTAAATTGTAGCTAAATGCTGTACTAAAAGGTCTCTAGAAATTAACTAACTGGCAATTGGTTTATTTACGTGGAGCCTACTCTGCTTTGATCATGCCTCGATTCAGGAATAGGCCCTTATTCAATTCTAGCAAATCATGTTAAACTTTTAGAATGTACATAGTGTAAACATTCAAGTTTATTGATAAATTAAAAAGATATATATTTTTGGTTAATTCTTGGTGTTTCACTGGATGCTTACTTGTCGACCGGCTCTTTCCTTAAAATGGTTTAAACGCTGTGGTACTCTCATAATACAGTAAATAAAGAGTCCACTCAGCCAATAGGGGAATTGTTTCCCTTCCTAAGTAGTAGTGTCAGACTGGCGCGCTAAAGTCTTTTAATATATAATTATCTGATAAAAAGAGGGACACAACAATACCTCAACACAGGGCTGTCATGTCTGTAGGTTTTTGTTAGAAAGAACCTAGCAGCGTTTAAATTAGGAAGAGTCAACACGTAAAAGGAATACGACGTAAAAGGAATCTGAACTTAATTGTTATGCCAAGTGGTTGGTTTCGGTGGTGTAGAATGTCAAGCTCGATTTACAACAAAGTAGATGACTGACATAAGCGCGATGGCATCGTTTAACCTTTATCGGAAGCAAGGCAAAGCTTCGGACTGGAAGGAGCCGAGTTGAGCTCGTATAATCAGGAGAAAGAGAGAAACGTAAGAAAAGAAAGAAGTGAGGAACGTAAGCTGAAATTGGAAGCCGAAGAAAGAAAAATGAAACTGAAAGGTGAGAAAAAAGAGAAGATAAGAGCCCACAAAAGAGCTCTTAACAAAGATCAGTTAAGGATGCAGTCAGTGACATCCAAAACCAGAGTGTCATCAGCGGCTAGCAAGAAAATCCCGGAGTACAGGGACGAACAAGATTTTTGCTCATATCTGTCCCATTTTAAGAAAATATTCGATGTCAATAATTGGGACCTAGAAGAAGATGGGATTGCCAGACTTATACCTCTACTTATTAGCCGGATGAGAGAGATATTTATATCTCTACCTTCAGAAGCGACTGTGAACTATTTCAATCTCAAAGCCGAACTTCTCTCAGCAACAAACCTCAACCCCGAAGAATATAGCATAAAGTGCAGGCAGGCCCGTATAATACCTGGACAAACTTAAAAACATTTTGGCTTTGAGCTTCGTCTAAACTACATTTTTGGGTAGAGTCAGCAGAAGTAGAGAACGAAGTCACCGCGGTGACTTACGTGGCACAGACATCCCACAGACATCCTGTGTCGTACGTGGCACAGACATCCCGCACGAAGAAGAAAATAGTGCTGCTAGGGGCATCCCAGCATACCCATTCTACCATTGCACCAAGTGGCAACAAATTCATGCTCTACGAAGACACCACGTTGGCCCCTCCGTGTGTGGTGTATCCTCTTCAATTCAGCCAGCATCAATGCCTTTATCATCAGCTGTGAGAACCGTGCAAGAAAGGACATCAGCATACCGAAAAGGAGGGCATTCATGATTAATGAGGGGATGGCACTCATCACTCCCTGGGCTCAGTCACACTTGTCATCACCAGCCCTCTCCCGCCAACTTCACACGTTGATAAAAACAGTGTGTGACCTTCCATCACTGGGCAGCGCTACCCGGGCCGCCAGGGAAGTCATTTGCTGATAGCAGGTCAACCCTGGCACGCTGTTCTGACTGCCCTAGCAAGTCAGATAAGAAGACCTGGCACCGCTGCAACAGGTGTGCCAAACCAAAGTGCCCTAGGCATCTGTACCACACCTTTGGTGACTACCTGTAAAATGTAAGTTTAGTTTCCATTGTGTATCTTCATTTTGTGTCGAAATAAATGACTATCAACTGTGGAAAAGGATGGAAAACAAATGAAAACGAAAAATTCAACAAAAAATATTGCCATTTTTCACGTGTCTTTCATACATATCCCATTGGCAGTAGAGGGCTGTACCTAACTCAGGCGAAGGTTCAATTATCTCAGGACCATTGTACAACAGGAGAAGTCTCCCACTGCAGTAATTTTTATGGCGATTTTTTTTTCTAAGCTTATCTTAAAATTTAGTCTCTTTTAGTCTAGTTCACCATAAAATCCGTAACAGTATTAAGATAAAGTACAAATTAAGGATACTAGGCAACATCCTGCAGCTAAAGAGTGACTTTTAACTGTATACTTTGTAATAAACCTCAATTGAAAGTATTATTCTTTTTCGATTTTCCAAAAATGGTTTAAATTCTCCCGGAGTTTTAGTTAAAGAAATTCTATCTGATAGAGGGCGTCAATTCAAATCCGAATTGATGGAGAACTTTCATAAGCGACTGCTAGTCAAGCCAATTTTTACGAGTCCATTTCATCCATCCATAAACCGAATCTGTAAAAAATTAAACTTGACTCTCAAAAATATATTGAAGAATTTGTGTCAAAATAACCCGACTCAGTGGCACAGATATCTGCCTATAGCTCTGTTCACATGCAGAGAAATTCCTCATCGGAAGCTGGGATTCTCACCCTTTGAGATATTATATGGGATAAATGTGCGAGGTCCCATGAGCATTTTTAGAAAATTATTTACCAATGCGCATCTCGACTAAGAGATTAAATCTTCTTACGAATACGTAATGAAATGCACTCGCGCAAAAGTCTCGACGCTGTCGGTCTCGCGCCGATAAGGTGATGCGACGGAGGAGAAAGGGAACCCAACATGGATCACACTGCTTCGCAAAATTCTCAAGGCGGCTCCTTGGGTTCGACTGGCCGACCATTCTTGATAAGAGCGCCAGGGTCATCCGATCACGCGAAATTTTCGCTGATCCCCTGGGGTTGTCTGGGTGTGCCGGTGCATCTTCTCTCAGGCCCCACGAAAAGAAGTTGGGTTCTAGGTGTGGGGGTAACCTTCTCTATCTGACAACTAGAAACAAACTTATTCACAGAATTTTCGTATTTTATTCTTTCTAATGATATAAGAATTAGTTCTGCTATATTAAAACTTGAAAAATATATATTTATTTTTTCCTATATTTAATAGACGCCATATCAGAGAATGGAACCATATATAGAATAATTGTCTTTAACAAGGATGATCCTCATCGACAGCTAAAAGAGACATTATATTTTTTCATATTATTTCTTTTGAAAATTTGAACTTAACAATAATAAATAAAAATCTGTCAAATTTATTGTATAGATTTATAATATTGATATATTTATATCAATATTTGTAGTAAATATATAGAGTAATGATATATTATTGTACATTAAAAAGAGTGGTGTTATATATATATATATACATATATATATATATATATATATATATATATATATATATATATACTAGTGGGAACATTTGTACAACCTATGAAAATGCAAAAAACGTTTTCAGAAATATATTTATACACAATAAAACAAAAGACAACCATTTAATTCTTTTAGATGCAGAAAAGCAAATTAGCTAAAATGATAATACACATCCTACTTTAGCTAGAGAATGGGGCTGCTAGAGAGAGAATTTGTCGGAAAAAATATTGGGGATATACTAACTTGCCTTCAGATGAACAAATTCCAGATGAAAAACTTCCAAATGCCACAGTATTTTGTAATGGATTGAAAACTCACTCCATATACCACGAATAGCAGATACACCCATGATACGACTGACTCATCCTCGTGGAGACAAAATATATAAGGAAATATGATAAGGACACAAAGTGTCGCAATTTTGTCGCTTCTCAGCATTCTCATGAAAATCGAATACAAATTGTTCCTTATCAAAATAATTGAAAGGAACCGGTCTTGAGAATTATCATCGATCCAGCGACATGTGCCGTAATGATGCCAAAAATATTACTAGATTTAAACCTTGTTATAATGAATGGCTTGAAAAATTATTTATTTAGTCTCAAAATACATGTATAAAGAACGAATATTGGCAGGGTAAAGGTTCCTGTTTTACCACCATATATTGGTGCAAAAATCCCCTCACCAGCCACATGAATGAACGATCCATTCTTATTTAGGTGATGATCAATGCATTTTCTCTTTTGTTAGAAGTGATGCCTTTGATTTTGGTCTAGACGTTTGTGTAATATATACAGAAATCGCACAATTAATGTGAGATTAAGTGAGATTATTTCCCTTAATCCGATGCCACAAGTAAAGTCAGCTCAGATTAATGGAATTAATCCTTATCGCTTAATCGCAAATGAGGCAAATAATTAGAGTTTTTTACTGGTTTTCAACCGGAGTGCGGCGTGAACCGACTAAGGGTTGCGTGATAGCGACCAAGAAATCATTTTTAAAATGCTTAAATTGCAATAAATACTCGTATATGTATTTGTTATTAGGTTGAGGAGTAAGTTCTTGCGTTTTTTTATGTTGTGTTCATTTAAGTTTTATTGACGTGGTTTGTGCACATATTAAGAAACAATAATAAATAATGAAAGCAAAATTTGCAAAGGTTAGGCTACGTCTCTTAACAACGTAGACTATTACGCTTTTACTTAGGTTACGTCTTGAAGTTGAGTACTAAGTCATTGCTGTTTATTTAGAAGTTGTGTTAAATTAATTTTTGTTCTGTACCCTCAAAATGGAATGTCAAGTTGAAAGAAAGGCGCATTTTCGAGACTTGTTGTTATTCATTTTAAATCGAGACGGGAACAATGCAAACGCAGCCAAAGCTCGTCGCGATATTTGTGCTGTGTACGGAGAAAATTCTTTAGTAGAAAGCACAGCTCAATGGTTATTTGAATCTTAATGATGAAGAACGATCTGGGCGCCCAATTAAGTTGGATGAAGATCGATTGAATGACCTCCTGTATGAAAATCCTCCCCAATCGACTAGAGAATTGACTGTGCCATTGGCGTATGATCAGAAAATGGGGAACGTTAAAAGACTCGGTGCATGGGTTCCGCACGCTTTGAGCGAAAGCAACAAACTTCAACGCTCCACAATTGCCGCAGGTTCGCTTGCTCGTCACCAGGCTACTCGTGGATATAGTGACAGATTTCTTCACCGCATCATCATTGGCCACGAAAAGTGGTGTGTTTATGTCAACATGAACCATCGAAAACAATGGTTTAGCCCCAATAAAAAACCAAGGACTTACTTCATCCACGAAAGACGATGCTGTGTGTTGGGTCGGATTGTGAAGGCATCATTCTTTATGAGCTCCTAGTCGAACAACGAGATTGTCAATGCAAAACTCTACGTTCAACAAATGTATCGACTTGCCGAAGCTATTCGTGAAAAGTGACCTCATTGACGTTATGGAGTCCTTGTGCAACACGACATTGCTCGTTCTCACATTGCCAATATGAAAAAAGACGCCTTCCAAACGCTTAATTATGAAATCCTGCCGCATCCTCATATTTGCCAGACTTGGCTCCATCGGATTTCCATCTGTCCCATCGCTCTCCAACAATTTGCGCAGTGTTTCGTTTAATTTGATGTGGAATTAAGAACCTGGTTAGGCGAATTCATCGAATCAAAGTCCAGAGATATTTATTGCAGAAGCATCGAAAAACTAGTTGAACGTTGGGAAGAAGTCGTAAATAACATCAGAGAATACATTATTGATTAAATTGCATATTGTTATCAATTAAAAAATGAAGTTTTTCTAAAATTGTTAATAGTAATGAATAAATTTGATAAAACCGCAGAACTTATTCCTCAACCCAATATAATTATAAAAAATCGAACAACCCTTGAAAATTTTTTGAAACTAGCTACTCTGTATTGTGCGTCATGAAAGCAACGAAAAATGAAAGATTGCAGACTGAATGAAGAAATTGGAGTTGCTCTAATATACGTCCCAATATTAAAGATTTATGTGATATTCCTCAAGATCAAATATCCTATCAAACTTTCAAAGGTAAAATTTATTCATTACTTATTTGTGTGTCTTATTGCGATTAAATGAGGTTAAATATCAATTCTTGTTAATTTTGAAGTATTTTCCATGTAATTAAGAATATCATACGTAAACTATTTCTTATTGAGGTGCCACGGCTGCCCATAGATCACACTTAGAGTGCCACTACATAAAAATGTTGAAAACCACTGGATTAAGTAAAGACAGTGGATGTTCAGCAATTCCCCTAAATTATCGTATATTATGACCATAATATCCCTCTCCACTTTAATATCTCTATTCATTTTAATATCAGTAGCTTATTATTAACTATCGTTTTAGCCATACTTCTTTATTCGTCTTTTTTCCTTAAGCCCTACTTCTTCTATCCATTTAAGCTACCTTTCGCTGTTACATATAGGTGAATCCTACAATAACCGCAGCACAAAATTAAATTTTATAACCCACATTTATTAAATTAATTGAACCTTTGGTCTCCTTCAATTATTTGTGCTTTAACGGCTCATATCTTAATAAAATTTGTGCTCTCTATGGGATAACCTTTTAACTCTTTTCTGAGTGATTATCTCCCGTTTTTACCGCATAATTTAATTGCAGGCGCAAATTGTAGCAGAGACGTAGACATTGATATAGAACATGGGCTGGGAAAATCAAAATTCGAAATTTGAATCAATTAATCTTACTCTCGAAGTAGAAAGGGAAGAATCACTCGTATTTATTGATATACTAGTAGTGCGTTACAATGATCAACCATAATTTAAACTATTTTTCAAACTTACGCATACGGAATTACACTTCCATGTCTTTTCATTTCATTCACAATAAATGAAACTTAGAGTTATATCTGAGTTTGTAATCAGAGCACTGCACATTGGGCACCCACATATCTCCTGACACGGAGATTGTACAAAATAAATGGTGCTTTGAGAAATTAGGCACTAATAGCATACAAATTAAAGCACTATTAAACAAAATAAAAAGATTTTATAGTAATTATTGGGTTGCATGATAAACGTGAATTCGTTTTCTCCTCTAAAGATTTTAGAAAAATGAACCATTTGGTTATCCGAGAGATGATATGTTTTATGGTGGCTATATAAATCTACTCATCTATTAAGACATGTGCTTATGTTTTTCTATTTTAACACACGTAACATGCCATAATACCTTTAACAATGCAGTATTTATTATAAGGAGCGAAGGAGCTACGCGGTGGAATATCACTTAATCCAAACGTACCAAACAATGCGTACATTAAAATCTATTAATTAGAGATAGATTCCATTAATTTCAGCAAAAAGGATGGTGAAATAATCTCTAAATATTAAATTATTTGGCTGTTTTTTAACAAAAAAATAGAATTATTCCACTATGAAACAATTTAGTTAGCATAAAGAGTAATAATAAAATGATAATTTTATATTATAAAAAATGAAGCAAAGAAACCTTTTCTAAGAATGAGAGCTACAAGAACTGTTAGAGCAAATTTATTTACAACGATTAGGGCATCTATGAAACAGCAAATAGACCAGTGAATCCCAGGAAACAAATCATCTTTCTAAATTCCTTACACTAATTTTTTCAAAAGAATAATAATTTAAGGCTGCCACAGAAATCAAGGGGATTACTAATCACTAAAATAGTTTGATTTTCGAAAATCTCTGGAAGTATCATATGGTGTCTTCCATTAATTTTGACAATTTCTCTTTTTGTTTCCTTCTCAATAATGAATAAATTACTAAAATGAAATTAATGCATTCAATTTTCTTTTATATACAAGACTAGAAATTTATATTACTCAATATTAGATAAATTAAAACAACTATAAATAGCCAGAAATTAAAAGGCAAAAATATCCAAATATTTATAAAAGTTAACACTTCCAGGAATACAGGACAAAACTAAACATTTTTCTTAGAAGCTAGAAAATATAAGTCGGATCTGATATAATTTTGCTGGGTTCTACAAACTACTCCAACGGTTAACATATTTTGTCGAACCAAGCTAGGATACATAAAATAAATTATGAAATCAACCAATTTTTCTTAATTTCCATTAACGATTACCGATTGGAATTAAATTCCCTTGCGTATATCTTTTCCAATGTGCACGTTGGCTGGTTAATTTAAAAGAAAATAATTCAATTTGCTTCTCTATATTCCGTGTATAACGATAAAAACAGTGGAACATGAGTTTTGAGATATTATTGCATAACGTAGGTCGTATTCCTTGGCCCTTATTTCCTAGTTCGCATATAACGTAGCAAGAATGCAGGTTATAAAACGGATTCTTTATTTTGAAATTATTTAAACTTTTACTCCTTTAATTCCTAGCATATAACATCAGTTGAATTTTTATATTAAATTCGGTACCAAACTATGGGTATTCC
Source organism: Ceratothoa steindachneri (assembly GCA_963969495.1). Lineage (NCBI taxonomy): Eukaryota > Metazoa > Arthropoda > Malacostraca > Isopoda > Cymothoidae > Ceratothoa > Ceratothoa steindachneri. The sequence goes on along the minus strand of OZ018323.1, from coordinate 193,130,508 downwards.
AATTTATAGAAGACTAATCTCTCATTTTAAAATAGCCCACGACCTTACAGGTTACAACACAGTAGTTCATTTAATAAATAAAACTACGTTTCTTAAGGAATTTGTGGTTTCATACCTATATTATATTGAAGATCTTTGATAATTTATTATTAAAACTTTCTTTTTCAACTTGTATAAATCACGAGAGGAGTATGTTTAGAAAACTTATCTAGCCATCATCATAAATCACATTTTTTGGACAATTTCCAATTACCTCCGAGTACAAAAATGCTATTCATTTCTCTTAGCAATCAATCTTGATTGACACGGATCTCACACACCTATGAAAAAAATGCTCAAGTTGTTCTTCAGTCATATATTTCCGTCGTTTGAAGGATATTAATGAGGAGGAATGCAACGCCTATTTATCAGGATATGAAATGATATTCTTGAATTCTAGTTAGTAAATAAACACTAGGATACAAATTCGATGAAGGTGCCACCTTAGTGATAGCTCCTAAAGATACATAAATTGTGTCTCACACACACATTTTTTAATAATAATATGATCAGAATACGAGGACTGTCCTAAGCTCAAAGCTTCTATAAATAGGGGAAACTCCGCAACATAAAATTAGAAGATGAGTTTTAAAAGTTGAAATTTAGGTAATAATGCACACTTTATGACGTTACTCAAACCCGCAAGGCATGAAATGAGAACCGAATATTTTTAAGGCATTTTGTTTATTTTTATTACTTGAAAATTAAAAACAAATATCACCTCGCAAACTACCAGATCATGTGTAAAATGGAAATAAAGTTTGCTACTATGAATGTTATCAAAGAGCAACTACTAATAAAGCTCCATTATGAATTTGGTGATGATCCATCACCTTTCCATCATGATAAAGAGACTGTCTTTGGGTTGTAGTAATGAACTGTTTGTCACACCCAAAATATACATATATGATTACATGTTAAGGAAACTCCGTAGATTTTAATCTGATCAAGAACTTGCAGTGGATACTCAAACATATTGGTCAAGAAGCGGAAGCCTGCAAACTATAACAACTTAAAATCATTATATGGACAAAGAGAGAAAGCCTTTGCACATTCGTTGCTCTTTAATTTACAAAGAAATTCGTTTACACATTTTGCAGGAAGGATAAAAAAACCGTTCAACTCTTATATATGCAGATTCAATATATAATGATGATTTGTTCTTTATAACTGCTTCAATTTGTTTTGGTATGATGGAGTCAAAGTTTGTTACATAAAGTTACATAGATAAACAGGTCACAACAGAACTTGTGGTCCATACTAGGTGACCTGAGATACAGATTATGGCAGGATAGATAGTACAACTTGCAAAGTCTGTGAACTTTTAGCTAAATGCTAGGGAGTTAATTTATTCGCTAGAAAACGTTGTTACTCGGGCATTAGATTCGACGTATTTTTTATCTATACGAAGTTTGAAAATTTCTAGAGCGTTACAGTCTATTACTTTTCGAGGAATCCCATTCTAAAGGTTGACCATTCGGTTAAAAAAAAATTATTAGATTCGTACGAGTAAAAATGTTTACTTACAATTTTGCATCCGTTTCCTCTGATCTAATTTAACTAGTAAATTGTAAAATATTTTTTGTACTGATATCATGACTGATATTGCTCCAATTTTTTTTCAACTATCATCCGGATCTGCTTACAATGCCATGGCTTCTGTTTATTAACCTTCAGTTTGATTGTTGCCACAATTTCTCTATTAAGTGTAAACCTACCAAATTCCCAGGCAAAGGTACCAAAGGTTCGGTGTTATTTTGCACTATGAATTATGCTTTTCTTTGTGATAGGTATCATCTCCAATTGGTTCTCTATTGTTGTGAAAAAGTACTAATAAAGCAAATGTTAGTTCATGGTACTATTCTTAACAGAATTGTTAGTGCTTAAGTTCTTTTAGATGAGAAACACCCAGACAAATGAAGAATGTCCAAATGCTTCACCGTCGTAGGACAGAGCATATGTGAAATCGTTCCTTTTTTTCTCCTCATAACAGGAATATTCCAGAAGCTCCAAGCAAGAGGAAGGAAGCATCATTAGAACATATCACTTTGCCCTATTCTTCAATAGTTTTTTTTTTTTAATTTCATATAAATTTTGACCCTATCTATAATATTCTTCTTGGTGAGATAAGGGTTTTTACCATAACTTCTCTACTTAAGACCCCTGTCGAAAAGTCTCTGCATCACTGTAATAATAACAATGTTTTCGCTGAAACCTACAGCATTTGTCTACACAATGATGAGCTTAATGGCACTGGAATCAACCCGATTCTTAAGATAGGACCTTACAAATAACAGATTTGGGCATTAATTTAAATATCTTGGGGGTCCAGAAGACTTCTGCGCATAATTTAACTAATAGCTTTTAATCGATTAATGATACTAAAGAGGCTGCTTTTTGATGCAATACCCTTAGCAACTATCTACTTGCATTTAAGGCTACTTTGGGGTCAGAGCAACAATGGTTGCATGTTTTCTTGAGATATAAGCATTAATGGAATTGTAAAAGATTCAAACATTTATTTTTACCAACACCTATTAAGAAATAAATTATAATTACACAACATCATGCATTTAACACATATCTTTTATCATTTAACATTTTAATCGGATGGCAAAGATCTAGGGACTGAGCCTCACTTCCAACAGAAACTGCTGCAAGAAATGCTGACTTTTTAATTAACCTGCACTAATTTAAATTTAAAATAATTATTTGTATACCATATATTTAAAAAAAGAAGGAAACGCAAGGTCTGATAAACAAAAAGTCACGTGCCCGCAATAATTCTGATTTAAGACCTTGAGACTTTCAAAACTTTTAATAATACCTGAAGGAACCTTGCCAATTATATCATTCAAAAGAGAATGTAAAAAACCTTATGGGTTTCACTTTCGTCAGAATCATCCGAATAGTTATGATGTTATTGAAAAAACAAAATAATTCCCTGGCTAATCTTGGGAGGACTTTTGCGATTATATTATTTGAAAGAGAATGTAAAACAATATAGGATTTTCAAATTTGGTTAGAATAGTTATGATCTTAATGCTCCCCTAAAATAATTCCCAGCTTGCTTTTGATGAAATTTGAAGATGTGGTTGGTATATTTAAAGTCACTTCATAAATTCAATCATTTCCGTATTGAGCATCAGCTATTTGTCGTCCATTTTCTTCAGGAGATAAAATTTAATTGATGACATTGAAACATTAGTCTACTTATAGTAAGCAACGTTTCTTCCTTCACCTTCTTGTCGCTTGTACTTATTTTACATATTTTGTCTATTTTACTTAAGTTAATCTCTAAGGCAAACCTATTGTGGTCCTAAAGAAGTAATAATTTCTCTCTGAGCTTTAATGAAAGCAAGTTCCTTCACCGAGATCTTCATCTCCATAAGGGATTTAAATTAATTTGAGCTTCATTTTGCAAAAAGAGAAGGCAAATTTACAGCCAAATCTATTTTACACTGCACCTTAGGATATCAACAGGTTGAATAGTTTTGTTTGTGATGAAAGTGTCTTAGGACTATAACTCTCTTCTCCAAGGGATATGTTTTTGGCCTGCTCCCCGTTCTTTTGAAAGCTTGTGACTCTTGAATTTACAACGAGGGAGAGAAAAGAATTGTTCTCTCACTCCCACTTTTCAAGCACTTTAGGGTAAATATCCTTTGCAAGATTGGCTACTGGGTAGTTTCTTACATCTACACTTCATAAGGTCAACCATAGTTTTTAATTGAGATTGCAACAACTCTGCTATTCTCAATTTAGGTGTTTAAATGTGTGAATGTCGCCAGTCTTATCTTAATTTTAAAAGCAATTGTAGGTCAAATCTGACTGGTATGATGGTAGTACTGAAGGTCATGTAATCTTCAGCACACTGCTTAATAGGTTTCAAACGGTAAAATCAGAAATAAGTGAAATAGATATAATTATTAATATAATAATAGCCATTTAAGATGACAAAAAAACCCTCAAAACTTTTAAGTAAATAATTAAGTAGTACTAAATTTATATTCAAATAAATAATCCCTTAGAATTCATTGGTAGGGCTGCAAATTTTGAGCACCCCTCATTTATGTAATTAGAATGTTGAAAAGATTAACACAAACTAATAGCACATTATTCCATTATATAGCATGATCTACCATAGCAGATTACAGCATATGTAGAATATTATAGAATATTATTGCATATCATAGTAAAGCATAGGACGGCATTGCATAATATAGCACAGCATATTATAACATAAGATAGTATATTATAGCATAGTATAGTATATCATAGCACCGAATATTATTGAATAGCACAGTCAAGCCTAGCATAAAATAGCATAGTATAGCTACATACTTTAGCATAGCATAGTAGAGAATAGACTAGCCTAACATAGCGTAGTATTGTATAGCATAGCATAGACTAATATAGCCTAGAGTAGACTTGCCTAAACTTGCCTGGTATACCATAACATATCTTAGCCAAGCATAGCATACTATAGCCCACTCTGTTGTACCGTAGTATAGCCAATCATAGGATAGTCTAGCCTAAAATAGAATAGCCTAGCTGTGCCGTGCCTAACCTAGCCTAGTATAACCTAGCATATTATAGCATACTTAATCCTACCTTAGCTTCGTATAGTCTAGCAAAGGTTAGTAGACCCTAATCAAAACTAACAGTTTATATTATAGCGTAGCTTAGCCTAGCCTAGTATAACCTAGCATATTATAGCATACTTAATCATACCTAAGCTTTGTATAGTCTTGCGAAGCTTAGTAGACTCTAGTAAAAACTAGCTTAGCATAACCTAGTATAGCCTTACCTAGCGTAGCATTGCCTAGTGTAGCCTAGCTTAATCTAGCCTTGCGTAGCATAACCAGGTATGACTTAGCATTGCATGATAGAGCCTAGCCTATCGTCTCCTAGGGAAGCCTGGCCTAGTATAGCCAAGCTAAAATAGGCTATCATAGCCTAGGCAATATATCATTACATAAGATAGCCTAGCCTAGCTAGGCTAACTTGCAATAGGCTTACTTGGTATAGCCGATCTAGCATAACCACACCTAACATAATATAACCAACTGTATCATAAAAGAGCCTAGCCTGGAATATATTAGGGTATAGCTGATATAGCATAACCACACCTAATAATACAGCCAACCGTATCATAACACAGTCCTGCATAGTATAACCTAAACTAATATAGCATAACATACCATAGACTAGCTTAACCTTGCATAGCCTACCCTATTATAGCCTTAACTAGCTAGCCTATCGTAGCCTAAAATATTATTAACTAGCAAAGCCTAACATAGCCTAGTATAGCAGAGCATAGCCCTTCCTAGTCTATTAGACTTTAGCCTTACCTAGCATAGCATAGTATAGCCCTGTCTAGCCTAGTATAGCTTAGCATAGTATAACCTAGCATAGCATTAACTATCATAGGCAAGTATAGCCTATACTATCTTATTATACCCTTGTCAAGCATAGCTTACTATTGTCTAGCCTAACATACTATATATATGCTATCCTAGCACAGCATTTTATAGCCTAAATTTGCATAGTATATTCTACCCTTGTACATTATAGGTTAGCATACTATAGCCTAGCATATACTAGCCTATTTTAGGCTTGCCTAGCAGAGAATAGCATATTATAGCCTAGTCTAGTCTTGCAAATTATCGGTCGAATAATTATGATATTATTGCCAAAACAGAAATAATTAACGGGCTAACCTTGTTAGGACTTTGGCAATTATATCATCCGAAACAACATAAGGGTTTCAAATTTCGTTAGAATCAGCAGAATAGTTACAATGTTTTGACAAACACCAAAAAAAGCAAAACAGGGAACAACTGACCGACGTATTGAGATTTAAAGTCGCTCGCGACTAAACATATATATTTTATTCTCGAAACTTTCGGCCATGAGCCTAAGCTATAGCTTTAGCTGTGCTAGCAAAGACGTGTTCTCCGTCAAGAGCTTTCCTTGTCAATCGGTTCTTACTTACTTAACTCTTAGAAAAACTTCGAATTACCTTTTAATTGAATTTATGTTTTACAGTTATTTTACCTCTCACATTTATCTTTAGTTAATTGCTTTAAGAATGAGGTCAGTTCCTAGTTTATTTCTGTTTGCTCTTTAATTCGAGTGTCATAATCACTTTGTTTCCCCATGAAGCAGCAGTCCTTTATTGGTTAAAATTTTATAATATTTTTGACTCCATCCGTACAAATTGGTGCAAATCAATTATTAAATACAAGTAGATTAGGTAATTAGGTATCTTTTCTGATTTCTTCTGTACATTTGGGAAGTTCAATTATGTCCATCTATCCATAATTAAAAAAAAGGATTGTCTTGATCATTATGATTAAATTACCAACTTTTCTCTTTTATTCAGACACTAATGCCCCTTCAATATCTCTTGAAAGATTTTCCAATAGCTTCCTCATTTTATATTTATTTCACTTCGATTCAAATTATCATCCTTCTTTCTTCTCAAAATATAATAATTTATAAATTTTACACCTAAAATGATTCAATCAAACCTCCCAATTAAATTAATTTTCCCTACCATTTGGTGCGCCTGAAAGGAAAGAATTGATTTCTCGAAATTCCCTCAGAATCCAAAAGCGTGAATATTAGTAATACTCTGAGAAGTAATATTACTTTAGGTAATCTTGATTGAGGGTGTATTTAGTGTTACTATCGAGAATAGTTTTGTTTAGTTTAAACATTATAAATGGTAGCTCTACACTACTTCGTTCATTATATTAAGGCTCGTATTATACACCTTCAAAAGAGTTTTCATCTAAAACGATGCAGGATACGGAGAGTTGAGTAACCACTTTCTATTCATTAAGTCTAATATTCTCATTATCTGGCTACTATGGTAACGTCTCTTCCAGATATCTACTGTCATCTCAAATTCACATATATGTATTCTTTACCGGGATTATTAATTTTAAATAAAGAACATAAGCATCAGCGAGGATGGACAACATAAAATTAAAAAACTGCAAGGGTAAAGCGAAAAAATATACAACGAGTCAAACGTGAAGATAAATAGAATAAAAAATATTAAGTTTAAGATAATCGTAAATCTTGAGTATTTAAGAAGTGAGAGGGAAAATTTCAAATTGCCCTATAAAAAGAGTTTTTGATGAAATAATAAAATTGATGGCTTCAACTTGGGAAAGATAAAATATCTAACTAGATGTTTTACCCAAATTTTATTTGATAAATAACCTGAAAAGCAAGGTAAGATTTTACAATCCAACAATGGAAAAAGAGATTCAGAAAGGTTTGAAGCGAAAATTGGTGGAAATATTTGAAGTTATTTAAAAGTTATAGCCAAAACAGATTACATATGTATAAACACAATTTTGTCTATTTATATTTTTGTTTTACTTGTAATAGTAGTAGTTGAAATATTATTACCTACGAACTGAGAAGCAAAGACCAAATTGAAAACCTCACCTGAAGGGCTTTTCGAGTGGTTTTAGAGAATTTGTTTCAGTTTCATGGTGATTTTTCCTTGCAATTGTTTTCACATTTCTGCTTAGATTTCTAATTTTGTTCCCGTAAGGTTATTGGATGGTGCTGAAATCTAGTAGTGAGGTCTTGGTCGGCCTTGTTATTTTTCTTTTTTCTTCTTCCTTTCTCACATCGATGAATTTCAATAATCGGTTATCCTCCTTTTTCAGCTGAAAGTGAAAATTCTCTCATTCCCTGTAACTAATTATTATCTACATATATAAAGCTTAAATTGATTGGCTTGTGACGGTGTGTCTGCATGTTAACACATCTGTTCGTACGTCATTAGTAGATGAACAAGTTGACAGAGCCTTCAAACAAGGAAACACATATTAATATATTTGAATTTAAAGATTTGGTCCTTCAGTATCTACCTCTAATTATCCTTCTAAAGGCCCACATTTTTCCATCCTTCCTCAAAGATTTTTTCTCCACAGGTTCGAGATTTCAACCAAAGGTAAAAGACTACTGGCGAGCTTTGGTAAATCGATACATTGGGCTTGAATTTTTCTTAGGTAATAAACTTCCTTTCGTTTATTTTAAAAGAGATAAAAAAGTCCGTATTTTGATGGATTATCAGTAGTCGTTGCGTACTGAAGATAATAAATGATGAAGTTTGAGAATGAGACATGGAGAGATAGGAGAAGTTATAAGGTCCTTTGATCCAATCTTTGAAAAAACTTTTGATTGAAAAAGTGAGCAAGAGATTTTGATTATTAAATATTTATAGATACATGTAAGAACTAAGGCTCGCAAATTTAAAGAATGAAATAAATTTTGACTATTGATAGCATAAAATGAAATCTTTGTCGACCTTGGTTTAGCGGCATTAAATTAAAAATTCTGAAGTATTCCTGAATAAATTTTTTATATTTCCTGAAAGCAAAAGTTTTCTTCAAATTAAGCTAAAATAAATCGAATATTTTCATCAAGGAATAAGGAGTGATTATAAGTAAGTTTTTATTCGTCTTTAAACAATTTCTATTCATTTTTTAATATTGGGGAAGAAAAAAGTTACCGTTCCTTCTTGACACACTCTCTCTCTCTCTCTACTTTTTCATAACGAAAATAGAGGGAAAGGTGACGCCCCCTTGTTGCGGGAGAAAGCTTGTGTGGACCTTGGACTTTTCGAGCTATTTTGGCGGGGGTACCTCTTCTGGGTACCCCTGGTAGGGCTTCCCCTGTCGATTTTGGTCAGAAACGAGGTTCCAGACTAAGTGCGTCATTCCTTCCCTTTTCTACTCTATCCCTCTCCTTTTTTTAATTTTATCCTATCTCCCCCTCATACAAAAAGAAAAAAAACAACAAAAAAGCCTACTTCTATCGTGTCACTCTTTCCCTTTCCTTGTCTATCTACTCATAAGGACCTGGCAGCTACCTCATGCGTCAGAAGAGAGGCTTTGGAACCTCTATAAACAAAGCCAATAGACGCTCACTGGTTGCGAGAGACTAGGACTAAAGGTGTCCTAGGCGTTGGGGCATGATGAATGGAATGAGATAGTGCCCTGTTAACCCCTTTCCTTGCGCGTAATTATTGACCGTTCCCAGTGCCCGTTGACGGGTGCTTATGGTAGCATTGGTCCGAGGTGACGGCCCTTTGTTCCCATGTTGGTTGCCAGGCCAATAAAAAGCCTTGGGTCGAGTTCCTTGGTGTGGCGGGATATCCATTGAACGCTACTCCGAGATCCCGGCCGTTGTGAAGGGAACTAGTAGGAGTTTAGTAAGGCGCGTGCCTTGTTGTTGTTCACCTGGTGACAAATCGAGGGCCCCTTCAGGGACCGTCAGTGCTGCTTGGTTGGGAGCCACGGCACACCGAGGTTTGACGACTCGGTCGGAAGAACAGCAGCACATGGAGCGTGCTTTCTGAAAGATCCGAAACCTCTCCGATCGATAAGCGGAAGCAACTCACGCGGCGATAACTAACCAACCCCCCTTTTTTATTATTGCTGGTCACGAGTTTTCAGAGAGAGAGAAAGCGCTCAAAATGACAGGAAATAAGGTCTCGTTCGTCTTAAACACAACTGTGCAATATGCCAGTTAGAAAAGTGGTGCGTTGACTTTCCGGACGGCTTCTACTCAAAATGCAGCCCTGAAAGTATCTGCACTACTTGCATATTGATGCGAGAGGTGGAGAAATTAAAAGACCTCTATAGAGCCTCAAAGGAGAGAGCTAAGGTCCTTGAGGGAAAGTTGGAGAAGCTCGAAGCCCTTAATGCAGCTCAGGTTTGATGCCTAAAAGAGGCTCCGCCCACTGACGTGTCGGAATCCCCTAGTAACCAAGTGGATATTCCGGCATCATCTGAGGCTAAGCTAGCTGAGGCAAGAGAAAAAGAGAAAAAAAAGAAAGGAGAAACGAAGAAAAAAAGAATAAGAAGAAAGTTGAAACAAAAGTAGTACCACAAATAGAAGAAAAACAGATAAAGAAGAAGAAAAAGAAAGATAAGAATGTGGAGAGTAAAGCGGAAGAGGAGATGCCTCTTCCACAAGGGAAGACCCCATCTTCAGAGACCAAGTGTCCGAAGGTCACCCTTATTGGTGACTCGCAAACACTGGATCTGCATCCGCTGCTAGCGGCCCGCCTTCGCAAGAGCGAGAAGGTAGGCTGCCTGTCAGGACGGGGTAACCACAACATTCAGAGTAGAGGCAAAGAAAGCTCAGATTTCTCAGAATTCAGTTGTTGCTCTGATCGTGAGCGGCAACGACCTCTACCTCAAAGGGGGTGAGGTTGGCCTCAGGGGTAAGACCATCCAAACGGTGATGGGAGCCGTGGATGACATAGGGCTTAAAATTCGCAAATGTGTGGTGGTTGGGATGCTTCCAAGAAGAGGTACATCCCAAACCGCTCACGAAAGAAACATCGCAGTGAACAGAAGGTTGGCGGATCTCTGCATGGCAGAAGGAGTCTTCTTCGTGGACCCCTATCGTACCTTCATCGGTAGAGACGACCTCTACCGAAGGGACGGGGTACATCTCTACTTTAAAGGGAAGGCATTTCTCGCCAACCTAATTCAAGATGTCGTGGAACGCACCCAAAGGAGCTTTCGAAACAAAGCGAAAGCGGACGTGCACCAGCATGCCCGTGTCATTCCTGCAACGACCTTTTCGGAGGTCGTCAAAAAGGGTGTGACCACGAAAACAGAGAAGCCGGGAAACGGAAGAGCGTAGGCAGTCCTAAACTAGGGGACTCCCTCAAAGTTCTTCTGTTTAATGCGGGTTCAATCAGGAATAAGTTTCTTGAGCTCCGTGGCCTCGTAGTAACAGAGGAACCAGAGATGGTGGCCATAAAGGAGTCGTGGATAAAAACCTCAAGCCGAGATTTTAAAGGTGAATTCACGATTCCCGGTTACCAGCTCTTCCTGAATGATAGGCCAGAGAGAGAGGGTGGCGGTGTGATGTTGTATGTCAAGGATACTCTCAACTCGACGGATTGCAACATCGTTCTTGACCATGACCTACTAGGTGTTGACCTAGAGATAGGTCCTGCCAAATACAGGACCCTGGTGCTTTATAGACCTCCTGCCCAACTCGTTGAAAAGGACAAAGATCTGTACCAGCTACTAGGAGAACTTGTCAAAGACAGAGTGTGTATCGTCATGGGTGATTTCAACAAACAAGTTGACTGGGAAACCAGAGAACCCTGTGGCGAGAACGCACTACTCCTGGAGTTCGCGAACAACGAGTTCCTCACTCAATGGGTGAGAGAGCCAACGAGAGGAAACAATATCCTCGACTTGGTTTTCACCTCTGAGGATGACATCGTTGAGGACCTCTCTGTTGGCGAAGAGCTCGGTGGCAGTGACCACCGACTAATTAGATTTGTAGTCAAAGCTCCGAAGGCAGGGCCTGCAACTAGTAAATCGAGGAAACTTGATTTCAAAAGAGCAGACTTTGCAGGTCTTCGTCTTGGACTGACTGACGCGAGGCTAGAAGTGTGCGATGTTGTTAAAGACTCGTGGAACAGTTTCAAAACCACATTCATGAGTCTTCAATCGCGTTTCATCCCTCTGAAATGTCCGCGTTGGTCTTCTGTTCAACCAAAGTGGTTTAATCGAGAAATCGGCCAACTGCTTAGGAAGAAGAGAACTGTGTACCGACAATCGAAGAACTCGGGTGACTTTGACGAATACCGGAGGCTAGCTAGGAAAGTGAAGTCCAGCATAAGGGCGGCTAAGCGTTCTTAGAAACTCCGAGTGGCGAGACTCTGTAAAGAGAATCCCAAGGAGTTTTTTGGATATGTGAACAGCCGTAAACCAATCCGTCGAACGATTAGCCCTTTGAGAAATGAAGAGAGGACATTAAAGCACTTAGATGCAGAAAATGGTAACCTCCTCAACGACTACTTCTCTTCAGTGTTTACTGAAGAGTGTAGGCCCATCCCTCAGCCAATGGATTCCTACTCGGGGAAAAGCTGGAAGATATGGACTTTACCGAAGGAGAAATATAGAAAAAGATCGCTGACATAAAGACGAATAAGTCCCCTGGCCTGAACGGGTTTCTACCTAAAGTGTTGAAAGAAGTGCGTGATCAAGTGTCACGACACTTGAGCGCAATCTTTAACATGTCAATCCGGACCGAATGCGTTCCTTGAGACTGGCGTGAAGCGGAGGTGACTCCTATCTTCAAGAAAGGAGACTGGAGCGAATCGTCGAACTACAGACCTATCAGTCTGACTTCGATAGTCGGTAAACTCATGGAAAGCATGATGGTGGACAAAATGACGTCGTATTTAGAGTCAAACCTGCTACTGAGGAGTTCCCAGCACGGCTTCCGAAGGCAACGGTCATGCCTGACGAACCTTGTGGAATTCTTCCACTTCGTGTTTAGTGAGCACGATCAGGACAAGGCGGTGGATGTGGTGTACTTAGACTTTCAGAAAGGCTTTGATAAGGTACCACACCGCCGCCTTCTCCGGAAAGTGCGAGCGCTGTGCATAGACAAAAAATTAGCCGGCTGGATCGAGAACTGGCTAAGTGGCAGACGGCAACGGGTGGTGGTGAATGGACAGGCTTTTGAGTGGGTGCCCGTTACTAGCGGGGTGCCTCAAGGTTCTGTCCTGGGACCACTACTATTCATCATCTACGTCAACGACATGGACGGTGACATGGTTGCCAAGATTTCCAAATAAGCCGACGATACCAAGCTTGGTATGAACTTTGCAAAGGATGGAAATACTGCCCGCCTGCAGGAAGATCTTGGGAAGATTGGGGAGTGGTCGGACACGTGGCAAATGCCTTTTAACGTGAGCAAATGCAAGGTAATGCATATCGGCCACAGAAACCCCCAATCTCAGTATATCCTTAAGGGCACTGCTCTTGAATCGAGTGACACTGATAAGGACTTGGGTGTAACTATCACTAGCGACCTCAAGTTCTCTAAACAGGGTATTGAGGCAGAGAAGAAAGCCCAAAGGATGTTAGGCTACATAGAGCGCTAGTTTGGATACCGTAACAAGGAGATAGTACTTTGTCTGTACAACTTCCTGGTTCGGCCGCACCTGAAGTATGCCGTACAATTTTGGAGTCCTTCGTTTTGAAAGGATATCGCAAGGTTGGAAGGCGTACAAGCCAGGGCAACCAAGCTGATTCCCTCTATTCGACATAAAAGTTATGAGGATAGACTAAGGGAATTAAATCTGTTCTTGCTGAAAAACCAGTAGACTGCGTGGTCAGCTCATTGAAGTTTTCAAAATACTTCGAGGGTTTGACAATGTTGACTACCGGCATATTTTTACACTGAGTGAGAACAGAACGCGAAATCACGGCTTCAAACTTGAACTGAAGCGTTACAACCGCAATCTGTGTGGAAACTTTTTCACGTACAGTATCTGCTGTAAGTGGAACGCACTTTCAGTGGAAGTTGTCAACAGTGAATCTGTTGACCAGTTTAAGTCAAGACTAGACAAAGTCTTGAAAAGCGGCGGTTTAGGGACGCAAAACAATTGAGCAGACACGTGCCTGTTCGATTGCTAGTCCAAAGGTACCCTATTTGAATGGACCGTAAGGTCTCCTAGGGTACTTACTTTCCTTGTTACTCCTTGTTACTCACTTTTATTTCTATTAGACCTTTAAATTTATGTACTGTAATTATATAAATTTAACAACTGAATGAACAGTAATATGCTATTATAATAGAATATTTTAGACTAGCATAGTTACCCGTTGTTGCCAGGGCTAAAATGTCTTGTAGCAAATAAATTTCAATGAATAATTTTTGAAGTTATACTTTGGCAAAAAAACTTTAAATGTGATTATTATTAAGATAATTTGCGGGATGAATGAAATTCATGAGAGATGCGCACTCTATATATATCATATAATATACTTACATGAGTAAACCTTTCACCACGCGTGTCCAGTAGTTGACGCGAATGCGTAAATGACCGATAGTTACCAGCGAACAAGTTTGCGGCTGCAGGAAAAGACAGAACATCCTATAAATACAGATTAAATGAAAGAACCGTTTTGATATCAATCAAAAAACTATTAAACCAAAAAGAATTCTGTTTAGAAATGGAATATCTTCCAATTTAATTATATTTTATATGAGATGCACATACATTACCTTTATTTATAAGAAAGATATCAAGCGTGCCACTAAATCTTTTCTTTTAAGATTTCCTCAAAATATTGAAAGCTAATTTTACCCTTCATACGAACGCTTTTATAATCTAATAAAAGGCAAACGGTTTCGATAAGTGGAACACTGCTTTAAACTTTAGCGAACTTAAGATAGTTCTGGTGTAATTACTTACAAGATAGAATGGCACTTTGGGCTATTCACGGCGGCTGTCTTAAATATATGTATATAAATCTATAAAATAATATACTATATTCAAAATATTGGTATCAAAAATTACTGCTTGAGGATTAAGGTCTTCGACTTTGATCTAATGAATTATTCAGAGAATGGTTTAAACCTAATTAAAATCCCATTACCGTATTCATAAAAGTAAACTATACAGTTGTTCCTCCTATGGGGGAAAAAGAAAAAAAGCATTCACTTCTTCATTGTTCTCCGTTTCATTCTATAAATTAAGGAAAGCTTATTCCTGGTGCCCACTAGAATGGAATTGTCGTATAATGACTCACTGACATATATGTCACTTCTACCCAATATTCATGGACCCTCAAGGTCAACCACTTACCTTGACTCAACTCTGGTCACGAGCAAAATGGGGGATAGAAATGGGGGGAAGTTGTGGTCCACCCTCCCTGGACGAGTGCGAAGGATTTAAATTCAAAACGATTGAGTGCAGTTGGCCGATATTAAACTAATAAAAGCTGGGGGCTATGAGGCCTATGAAAAAGTAGGAACAAAATAAACATTAATATTTACATAGTTATACACAATAAATTGATTAAATAGAATAATGGCAATGGATACTCGATGTATACCAGAACCGAACAAACAGAATTAGTCGGTGCGAGCTCTAATGGGGGGTGGGGACGAGAGATGATACGAGCCTCTGTACATACGCACACATGGTTGACTGGCCAGGTAGCCACTAATGATTTGTCTCAGAATAGCTTAGTGTTAGAGGTTTTAAGAGACGAAACTGGGAACGGATGGTTATTCGAGGGAATTTAACCTCTAGTAGTAATACTAACTGGAAGGAGTATTCGTGCCAAATGTAATGAACCGAGACCAAGAATGGGCCAATTGCCTGAGGCTCAGATCCTTCGGTATAATTTTAGCCTTCGGCTCGTAGAAGACTGGAGCGCAATTGAAAATGACGTGTTTCGTTGTTAAAGGCAGGCATATACTGCCGATGCAAAACTGTGACAAACAATATATAGGGACCAGCCGCAACCGATATCTATCGCAGAAAGCCGTTCGATATTCTGAGTGTTCTGAAGGTTCTCGTTCACGTGGACTGACATCGTCCCTGACCTCGTGGTTTCGACGGAGCACATGGCGGCAAAGAGCCTTCATTCTCGACAGGAATATACAGAGTTATCATACCATTTAATGGGTGTTAACATGTAGGTAACTTGTTTACACAAAAAAGCTTCCCAAAATAAGCTGCAACTACTGTAGTATCAACAAGGGGCAGAAAACAACAATACTTATTTGGCTGAGTCAGCAATTACTAATGAAAAGCTAGAAATGCGTATATGATTTCGGCCAAAATGAATAGACTCTGAGGTAAGCTTCAGGGAGCGAAGCGAAGAAATATTCCTTTTGTTATGTTTTAAACCTTCGTTTGCTATGAATTATTTGCCTAAGCCGTCGAACTTATTGATTATCCTCAAGCCGGTTATCCATCGAACGGTTGCTTTTTGGTGAAGTATGGGTCTATCGTCAGAGAAATGGAGATAAAACGATCTTTAGATTTTATAAAAGATATTTTTATTCTACTCATGATTATGCTAGTCAACAATTTGTGAAAAGTTGTTTGTTTCTTAAATAAGATTTGTTAATTCTTATGTATTTTCCTGCACTGAATACAAATATCACATTGAAAAGTACTTATCGGCTATAAGTTTAAAGATACGCGGCATGTAATATTTGATGAATTTATTATAACGTACAGTTTGAGTCATTATGTTTTAAACTCTAATCAATATCAACTCTCTGCCTTTTTGCTTAAAGCTTAAATGGGCTGAAGAATCATCTCTTCACAATGTCCAGCAATAATCTGAAGCATTGATGTACTACATTTACACTGGTATCTCTTTTTCATGGTTAAAATATTTTAGTTAAATCTTACACCATATATAGAACTAACTGACCCACACTTTGCTATAAAAAAGTCTAAATTTGAGTCCAAAAAGTAGATTTTAAGGGACATGTTACATCTCATGTTCTTTGTAAGCCTTGATGAGGTTATCCACCATTCTTCATACTTTCCTTTCCTTCAGGGACCGAGAAATTCCTTTTCTACTACGAGGGGCGGTCAATAAGTTTTGAGATTCGGATATAAGGAAACGAGATATAAGGAAAAGTGTTGAATTATTTTTCAATATAACTACCCTCGACTTCAATGCACTTGCGCCACTTGTCTCTGAGACTTTACATTCCCGACACCAGAAATCTCCCGGCTGCTGTTCAATCCACTTCTAGGCGAGCTAAACATCTTCATCTTCCGCAAACCCGCGTCTACGCAGTGTAGCCTTGAGCTGGCGGAATAAAAAGTAGTCACCTGGGGCCAGATCTGGTCTGTAGGAGGGGTGGGGGAGGAGTGAGCTCCTCTAATCCGCACTCACGCAGGGCAGCTTGTGCAACTCTAGCCTGGTGCACTTTTACGACGTTAAAGTCGATCATGGGGCGTCAGGTTTCTAGGGACCCAACGGACAGAGAGCTTGGTCATGGCCAAATTGTCGTGGATGATGTTGATAACACTTCTATGTGATATTTCAAGTTCCCGCTCGATTTCTTCGACCTTCACCCGTCTGACGGGTGTACTGACGGGGCCATCTTCAAGGAACTCATGGCCATAACAGAACTCCCTATTACAGCAAGCAATGGTTGCATAGGAAGGGGCGGTGTCGGTATACATTGCAACCATGCCTTCATGGATCTTTTTTGCAGTCTTGCCTTCCTTGGTCAAAAATCTTATCACTGCGCGGTGCTCAACTTTGTCCATTGTTGAAAAATTTGTAACTGACGATCTGCGATCAGCTACTGCATCTTAAATAGAAGAGGCAGGAGCGTGCGGCTGCTGGTCCTGATTTGTCATAACTCATCAAACACCACCACAAACAGCCATCCTCCTTCCTCTGTTTTTCCCTAATGATTCGCAAAACATATTGACTGCCCCTCGTAACATGCTTGCTTTTCAAGCAGCTTTCTCCTCCCCATGAAGGGCTGATTCAAAGTCATCATCTTTAAAAGGTTTCGAATCTGAAGACCAATGGAAACCACATCTTTTATCTTAGCGTCGCTCATTGAGAAGAATTTGATTTAAAATCTTTCAATCCCTGACCAGATTTGTCCCTAGCTTTTAAAATGTTTTTCAGAAGCCCCAGTTTTATTTGTAGTGGTGTTAGAAAAATTTTGTTTCGTTTAGTGAGAGATGGATTTTGAACATTTTCTTCCTAGTCTCTCACGATATATTGGGAACCTCTTGCATCACTTCCATTTACACATAAGGCAGCAGTACTTGTAAGCCCATGAAAGCCCATGCAAACCCATGACAAGAGCAACATTCTTTATTTCAACACAGAGCTGCCATTGATGTTCATCATATTTTATGCATTGCAATATATATTCGATATTTTAATAAGTTTCTTTCGTATGTGGTGCATAGCCTACAGGAACTCATGGTTTATTATTTCTGTTTTGCAGAAAGATACCTTTCTTAATCGTTTTTGATGTTTAATGAACAGTTTCCAGTTTCTGGGTTCGTATATAATGCCAAGTTCTTCCATCAGACGATTATTATTGTTGCAGGCCACTAAATCACCTTCCATTAGGAAGAAATCGTTGAACTGCTACTGAGGGTTACGAAATTATGAAATTTTCACATCCACTGCTAGGAGAATCTATTGTTGAAGATGAGAGCCTAGCAGCTCTGCCATATACTTGGGTAGTTCCAGATCCCTTACAATGTCATGAAGTTCCCCTTGTGTTATGAAATGTTGCCAAGAAGAGTGTGCTTCATCAAAATTTGGATCACTCTGTAATCCAGCACTGTCATCTTTCTCTGGTTCCTCCTCACATTGTTCCTCATCCGCCTCGAAGGATACCGAAGTTGCTGCATCAGGTCAGATAGACCTTTTTCATGTGGAACTTGGAGAATAGCTTATGGAATGTTTGGATATAGAATGGCCTCCTTTTTCTTTTATAGCAAGCCCTTTTGTAGTGGAGGTACTAAGCAGAAGTAACAATTGTTGGTATGGTCTGTTGTCTCCGGCCACGTCACTAAAAGAGCAAAAAGGCATTCCATTCCTCTTCCTGATCATCCATTGTCGAAGGTTAGTACCACAAGTGTTGCAGCATATGTGAAGAGCCCAGTTCTTATCTTGGTCAGTAATCTTGCATTATAAATAATTTATAATTCTCATAATTATATACATAGGTGTATAAGTGAAAAATATTTCGGATAACACAGACTGAAGGCAATCTCTTCAAATATTGAAAATTCTTGGTGTTACCCCAAATATTTTTTATAAAATTGCATGTAAAAAGTTAAAAAATATTCTATAACCGCAAGTTAAGGAAAACAGAGCCTTCAGACAACATAGTACTTTTACCTTACCATGATAATTTCTTGTATGTAGTACCCATGTTAAAACAACTCGATGAGGAACGATAATAATGTAATATATAGTATACCTTGTTTGGATTGTAATTTATTATATGTAGGTCAAACTTCTAAAAATATCTCTGTAAGAATTAAGCAACATCAAAATGCAGTTTCTAAGGGATATAAAAATAATGCTTTGGCCATCCACGGGCTTAAACGGGGAAGCAGATTAACTGGTGAAAAACAGATACCAGAAAGAATATAAATAATTTTACTACCAGAAATATCATTGAATCGTTCCTAATCTCCAGCACAAAGGAGAGAAATGTAAATATTAGCCCAGATTTGTTTTCTTTAGACCCAGGCATATCTTTCTCCCTCAAATCAAACTTATCAGAGGTCCTGAAAAAAATCTGACCATGTGAATTTATAGGGAAAACATTGCTATGAATATATATAGTGTCTCTCTATTTCATAAGCCATTGTGAGTTTAAAAATGCTATTAAGATAACGAAAGTACTAGATTCCTTCAATCAATCTTTTTTTTCCCTACGTGGTACAGCCAAATATTTATACTTATTCACGTGTTCCCTTTCGTAATTTTGACCCATATATATATATATATATATATATATGGATTGGGGTTATAGTTAAATAAATGGATCTGGTAAAATGAGTTTTGATAAATCTTTCATTTTATTGTGTTTGATTGTCTTCATAGCACGGCGCTTTAATTTACTATCAACTCTTATGCAGGATAAGGGAAATTAAGAAATATAATAACACCGTCAAGTTGAATATAGGTACACAAGTTCCATGAGGAGTCTAACAATATACAAGGGTCATTCTGTTATTCCGATAAAAACCACCTAAAATCAGTAAGCCAAGAAAGGCTTATTTCAACATTATTATTATTCCTGCCGTTGCTAGTCTAAGCATAATTAAGTCTCTTATTACTGATGAACTCGTTACTATCCTCACTCGATCTTTTAGACCTTGTCTCCTCCAGAGTAGAGAATGAGGACGAGTACGAACTAATGCACTGGGTAATTTATATTCCACCACGTTTTTTATTTTTTTTCTAGGCACTCTCCTCGTTCGTTTTGTTTTTTTGGTGGTTTTCGGTAAATTATTAATTTCAGAGTTATAGCAATCAGAGGCATAAATATGTTAATCCTCCTCATCGATATATACAGTTTCGTTTGCAACATCATTTCGGACACCAATTTCCGTAACCTATCGTATCATTTTCAACCTTAGCCATCTTATATCTGGAAAGGAAATAAACTAATCAAAGTAAACTCCAAATGATAAACGCACATAAATTATGTTTCATTGAAAAGTAACCAACTTAAATAAATATCACCTAGATGCCCTTCATTATAAACGTTCACAAGAAAAAATAATGTTTTATATTTTGAAAAATAAACGTGCACAAATTAAATTTCCTTGGAAAACACACCAAATTAAATAAATATTAATAAAACTTGCGCAGAGACCTTATTAGTACCGTAGTGTTTAAGCTCACCCAACGCGCAGAAATGACGTATACCTCTCACGAGAGTTGCTGCAGGACTGTGGGAATTTTCAAGCGTGCTCAACTTAATGATTAAGGAAGCTAGTGAGGAGAAAGCATATAAAGGGGGACATCCCCAAAACGTGCTTCAAATTTCGATAGGCCTCATTTCTTAATTTTTTGCAATGATTGAATGAAAATTTGATGATAACTAATTTATTGTGTTTAAAAACATCATATCAAAATATGTCTTTGAACTTTTCTTATTTATTCTAGAGCAAGGGTTCGAGATGACCTCCATTTTGCTCTGTGCATTTCTTGAGGCGCCGCACAAAGTTGTCCATGATGTCCTTACAAACAAAACAACTAATGGCTCTGATCTCGTCCCCGATGTCTTACTTGAGGTCCGGAATGGTCTTGGGTCTTACTGCGTTCACTCTGTCTTTAACGTAGCGCCAAAGAAAGAAATATAGGAGGCTATGTTCTGGGCTGTGAGGTGCTCACTCAAAATCAGTCTTGAGACTAATCGCACGGATACCAAAGTTCTCTTTTAGCTGATTTCGGAAAAAGGTTTGAGGTTTGAGAGCTTGTTCCATTTTGCGGGAACTAGAACTTTTCCATAAGCACCTGGAACAGGGTCTGCAGCTCACTCTTAAAGTTTTTGAGGACCTCAACATACTGCTCCTTGGTGACTGTCACTGTCGCGCCAGATTTCTCGAAGAGGAATGATCCAATGATGCCTCTGGCTCAGATTGCAGTCAATACCCTGCACTTAGGGGAGTATAAGGGCTTGGTGGCTACCTCATTTGTTCTGAAAGGCCCCTAAAATACATTTTTCTTCGAGTTTACCTTTCCTTCAACATGGAAGTAAGCTTCATCTGAGGTTCAAAAGAGGTTTCGTAAAGATGGGCTCTCCTGAATCTTCTCCAGTATCTTGACTGCCATAGCCTTTTTCCGCTCCATGTCTGAGGCTATAAGGGTCTGCTTCCTCTCTATTCTGTATGAGTCGGCCCTTACATCCATTACTAGCACTCTCCTGGAGGTCTCACGGGATATAACGAGGGACTGAATTCGCTTACGCACAGAGCGTTTTTTGAGTCTGCTGAACTGATCCTCTCACGTTCTCGACCAGCTTGGCTGCACGCTTCCTGGGGCCTCGTGAATTACTTGGACGTTTATGACTGGCTACAGTAGGGCTCTCCACTGTGCCATAGTTATTGAAGTGGTCCACCTAGTCTTGAATTCTGCTCTTAGAGGTGTCTTTTTCACATTCCACTAATGCGCAAAAGTGTTCTGTACTTTCTTGAACGAGCCTGTCTTGTAGTAATGTTTGACGCAGTATATTCTTTGCTGGAGCTCTCATTAATATCCAGTTGTGCTCACAGACGTTGTTTCTGTCATGTCCTGCAAAGTAAGTGTGATTAGTGAATGAATGAAGGATATATCACAAAAAAGTGTTTGCATGCCCCTTTTAGATGGGCGCATTTTATTATAGGCGGAAAAAGAAAATAAATGGGCTTCAAAGGTTAAGAGAAACGTTATTCCTGTTTTTCAAAATTTTCTTAATTTCTAAGACAAAAAGCTAATAAGAGATGATATGATGTGGGGCAATTTGTGTCTATTTTTGTAAAAAAAACACAATCACAGCATCTTTACTTCAAATTATTTCTATGAAAAAAAGGTAAGTAATCGAATTCTGAAATATAGAGAAGACAAGTTTTTTTATTTGAAACTCCACCTGACATGTTAAATAATCATGAGTTGAATGAGGTAGTGATTACTGTGTTGGTGGTAAACCTTTTGTACTTATTTGAAGACGAAAACAACAACTGAACACTATATGTATTTATGTATATATATATATATGTATATATGTATATATATGTATATATATTTCACAACCTTTGATACTCATCTTGAAAGACCATAAAATTTACCTAAATTGTGGCAAAGTGGGATCAAAGGGTTTAACATATTTAGGCTTCTCAAAAGGTTTCCTTGTATTAATTCTATGAACTTGTTCCTTAGGCCTTGTAAGGTCCCTAAGAAAAGTAGGATATTTTGGATTGTAATTTAATCATTTTCTTATTCATATTGTTTTTTATATTTCTTCTTCCTAATTAGCTATCTTTTCGAAGATTTTATCTGCTTTACTATATTGTTGCTAATAGATCCAAAATCATTAGAACACTTACCTTCTTTTTCATCTAGGGATTGAGAACAGTGTTAATCATTTAGAAAGATTTTTCTCAGTGCGAAATCTATCTTCTGAAATCCTTTTTGATAGAGGATGTGAAGTAAATCTATTTATACTTATATTCCGCATTAATCTTTTTCTCCTGTTTGCGAATAATAGCCCGGCTTTGTTCCCTCTGAAAATTCATTCAGTGTTTTAGATACCATATGCATTGGAATTCGAGGATAAGTAAGTGCCACCCTAACTGATACCATGTAACTTTTTTTTTTAATTTTGCTGTTTTTCACCGACGGTTTAGCATAACAGTTACGTTCTATTTTTGTCTCTTTTGTGGTTATCATTTTATATAAACACTTGATGTGATTTTCCGGCCTAAAACGTTTTCTTCAGCTCTATATATACCCTTTAGTTTTGTCCTTCCAATATTATTTCTGGAAATAGGTATCTCCTTGAAATAGTAGAATTTTGTTTTAATTTTCGGATTTCTTTCAAATCCATAAATGTTGCCTTTTTTTGGTACCTTTAAACTTACTTCCCTTCTTTCCTTTCTCTTAGTCAGGTATTGAATTATATAATCAGAAAACCCAATGTTTAAATGTCTCATTTTTAAACTACAATTTGTAAACACAAAGTTAAGCTAACTTAACCCGCACAAGCAGGAGACCCACTTCTGACTCAAATTCTGGTAATCACATTGGATACTTTCTATTTACTTTGTTTTGGAGAAGTTGATGATTTTATATTGTTTCTTTTCCAGAATTTGTCAAAGGCTTTTCTGCGTCGATGTTTTTCCTATTTTCTTTTGATTACCTCATTTTTCTGGAATTAGTGAAGGTCATATGTTATCCCTGTCTTTACGAAATTTAAACTATAAAGGCAGATAATGTAGATTAAACAATATAGACATATTGTATTGCTAAATAATTAGCTTTTGGTATGTTATTTTATGTAAACAGTTGATGAGGACGTCTTTCAAAGCTTAGTGTATTATTAAATTACAAAAATGCATCTGTTTTCTGAAATATTTTTTTTAATTCGTCTAGTTATAAAACTAACATCAAACTTGGTAAAAATAAATTTAACCGAAGAAATACACATAAGAAAGATTTTCTTTGTATATAACAACAATTGCTAAGAAAAAGAATTTAGCAGCTGACCAAAGTATTCAAGCAATCATAATTTCAGTCATTTTATATATGTTGGCATAAAATTTGTTTGCAATTATAGCAGGAGACGATTCTTCTACGTTCATATTAGATTTTCGCAATAAATATTCATACTTTCTACCTATCTTCTACGCAAATCTCTTTCATCGAGGCAAATTATAGAGGGGTTTCTCTTTCGGATTGCAACTTTCATTACTCGCCACAAATGTTCAAAAAGATCGAGTTCTTTCAATTGACTTTATCATGGAAGGAAGTTGATTATTATCGACCCCATCTATTCTTAACTTAATTTGGCAGCTTATTTTAAGTATTTTTCGATACATCGTACCATCCATTTCTTCCTTAATGATGTGATGTACGCTTATGCCGAATGCAGTAAAGCAGCATCCAATTCTATGATACTAAGTCCTCCGTGTATCACTATTCTGATAGTGTGCTTATGATCATTGGTAGTTGCTTCCTTACAAAGGTGACAAGCATTATTTTTAAACGAAAAGTTCCAATTTAGGAACAGTCTGACAAAAGAACCTTTTTCTAAATTCACTTCCCTTTTTAACATGTTCATTTACGAACTATAAACAGGAGATTACATGCTTTTTATTTGAAAAAAGTGAGTTTTATGGGATGTGAAACAATTCATAGATTAACGATTGAATTTTCTACTCATAGTTGGTTTACCTACTTTAGTTGCTGACAATTTCAGAGCGCTTTGTAGATTAGATCATTCATATAAATCGTTGGATTATTCTTTAACTTCGAACATGCAAGGTCGAAGCAGGGGCTTATGGCAAGAAAGAGATGATTACAAATTCGCGAAGACTTCGAGGTTTAGAACTTTCAGTTGCATTAACATTAACAACAAATAAGCAAAACCCGTAAATTTTTTCCCTCCATCCAATCACGCTCAGTCCAAACTCCTTTACATAAAACTCTTAATTTGTCTACTAAATGTTGTAAAATATGAATCTTGTTGAACACAATTCTCTCTCGTATTGGGGTCTTTAGATGATCTTAAAACTTAGATGTTGTTAGTTTGGCAGTGGTAAAGAGTTGATTAATTATGGTGATTTTGATTCGTATTTTATAAAATTGAAATATGTTAATGGACTTCGTATTGGTTCATAATTTTCCTTCCTTTTAAATTTTCATACAATCGATCGTTTCGAGGCTCTTCACCTTGTTGGTGCTAGTTAGCCTTATTAGATGATACAATTTTTAGTTACACTAGAATTAGAGTGAACCCTCGATATATTTAGGGATGGAATCAGGGGGTTAGAATTAAATGCAAGAGCCAATTCTCTCTTTTCCCAATTACTCTGAAGTAGACGTCCCAATATACACTCTAATGATAAAAGTGTCTCTTTACTATTAGGAATTCCTTTCCCTGCATTTATATTTCCGGACCCAGAAATTTAATAAAAAATAGAGTTGCTGTCATTTTTCTGTTTGTAAGTCTTGTCACGATTAGAAATAAATTCAACGTAAAAATAACGGCCAGTGGAAGTTTAATTTAGACATGATTTAGTGTGGTGTTTTTGTTCGTCCAATATTTAAAGAATTAAAGCATCACTTCGTTTATATATATATATATATATATATATATATATATATATATATATATATATATATATAGCGGCCTTTAAACAGCTGCGTTGGATAATTTATATAATTCTGAGATTCTTTTAAGAACTCTTACCTTAATTGAGTTCTAACAAGTAATCGACGTTCTTTAAGTTGAGTTATAAATATAATTGAGTTATTTTTAACAGATAGGTTTATATGTAATTTTATATGAAGGTTAAAAAGTTAAAACTAATGGTAAAAGCTGCGACAAAATGTTTAGATAAGTGGTCATTTTAATTGAGTGATAATGAATCTAAGACACATCGCCCGAGTATTTTACACTGAAGTCTACCAAGTGTTTCAAAGACCCCATGGCTCACAACTCTCGTAAATTTTGTCTCTAATCTGCAATGGTTAGAAACTTTCCATGACATTTGGAAGAATTCCTTAAGAAAATGAAGATAATCATATTTAATCTAAAAATCCCGAGAGGAAAATTTCAAAGGGTTAATTCGTCTTAAATACTATGGAGAATTTTTCATAATTACTGGAATATCCTTCTGTAACTCAAAAGGACAATATCAGGATCATTAAATACCCTGGATAATCAGAACTGCTATGTCGTCATCAAAATATTGAAAAAGAATGTCATATTCACTGAAACTAGATTGGTTATCCGACCAACTATTAGTTCATCCAATATTATATGCGACATGTTTTATGTTTATCAGTTTTTGCTGTTTGAAATCAAACAACTCTTCGAAGGTTTTTATATTTAAATAATTATGTATTAATTAATTTACAAATTAATATAATATAATTTCAACCTGGTTTTATCAATAGTCTCCATTTCACTCTAACTTATTTATACAATGTTTGTTAATATATTATGACTTTGATTTATAATAGTTCTTTAAGGTGGTTTCAACCAATCGTATTGTAGACATCTTCGTTGTCTTTGACAGATTAGCTAAACTACTAAAGAAGTAGAATCTAATGAAGCTAAGCCTGGTAGGTTTTAGGGTGACTCATTAGTTCTTCTTTGAAATTGTTAAGCTCTTGAGTGGTGCCTCTATCGATTTATACTG
The DNA here is from genome assembly GCA_963969495.1 of Ceratothoa steindachneri. NCBI lineage: Eukaryota > Metazoa > Arthropoda > Malacostraca > Isopoda > Cymothoidae > Ceratothoa > Ceratothoa steindachneri. Next base: position 193,104,230 of record OZ018323.1, on the reverse strand, counting down.
ACTTCTCTCTTCAAGTCTTGCTTATAAACAATCTAATTAAACACAGTACACTTCTTTAATTATAGTTTAACTTGAGTTAAGAAGTTCAAAATGAATTATGTCCATCATATCCTACCTAAAGCAGAAGAGAATCTTCTGTGCATAAAGAATGTTTCGGTTGGTATCTTGGTTAGAATCAGGACTAATCAATTGTCTAGAATGTTCACTTACGTACATATTCTACCTTTTCTTTCCCATGCTAAATGGTTCAATTTTTCGTAGAGAAATGAGAGAGTAACACTGTTGATTCTTTACTGCAAGTGCATCTCTGACAGATACTGAGGAATCCATTACTGCAATCATGAAAACATGCTTCCTTTAGATGACGATATACATTGGAATGAGTTTAATTCAGATATTGAGGTACCAGAATGAGATTATTATACTAGGCTCGTATAAAACAAATCTTTCGTTTAGTTTAATTCATAAAAGTATGGTAACCATAATAAATACCGGATTATTAATACGATTTTATCGTTGTCTTTGCAATGCTCCCAAGGAGCAAATGTCCTCTGCTCCATCCATCTGATTGCCTTGGAGATTAAGGGAGATCCTTTTAAATCCTACAGTGTATGTTGAAGCCCCTATAAACCATATCACAATTAAATGGGGCTGTTTCTTGGGTGAGACTGTTCTGAGGGTCAGGGCTTTGTTGCAGGAAGGCTTTACCATATATTGAGAGATTCATAGCACCTCCCTATGCTAGCGTTTCATGCCACTTTAATAAACTGGGGAGTTAAATTTAGTTTTCAAACTCACGCAAAATTGCATCGATGTTGGGTAATTCCAAACCAGGTTTACATCCCGATTAAGGGAGTATGAGATAACAACATGGAAATGAGTAAATTTCGGATAGTTTAAAAAAACAGTCTTGCCTGCTGGGCGGATAAGTAATAGGATGATCTAATAACCTAGCAAATCTCTATATGTAAGTGCTTGAGTAGTTTTTAAGCTTGTTTTTATTATAATTCTATGTGTTGTTCAATGATTTTCATAGTATGAAACACTAGATTATCTCCTCACCAACCAAAATCTTCCAAAATATAGAGGTGAGAATGTTTTAGCTTGAACGTCCTTATTGCCAAATGTTTTTCTACTAATACATATTTTATATTTACATTCGTTTTCAAATTGAACCTGATAAAATTAATTATTATAATATTTAAATTAATGCTGGTTTATTAAATAATCAGCATTTCTAGAATTAGAAGAAAAATCTGTTCCTGTAGGAGGTGAGTGTCATTCACGAAGCTTTGATATTCGATCCAAAGTTCAAAATGCAGACAAATATGAGTCATATATTTATGTTGTGTAATTATATTCTACTTCGAATTATTTTCTTCTACAAATAGATGCTTGAGAAATTTAAAAAACAGAAATGGTTATTTTCATAGAACAGTGTACAAACATTCTCGTTCTTCACCAAAGTGACCTGAAGTGCAAGTAGATAGTTTCTAATAATAGTATATTAAGGAACACCAACCTATGGATAATTAGTGAATTAAAAGGACTGGTTAAAATCCTTTGAGTAAGACTTCTGACGCCCAATGGCTTCAAATAAACCCCAATATCACCTCATCGCAAGGTCTGAGCTCTAAGAGTACAGGATTTGGTTGCCTCCATTGGCAAGCTTGCTCACGATTGAAAAAAGAATAGTGTGAATACTTCAGGGCGAAAAATCCTCATCTCTCCAAGAAGAACAGTATGATTTAGGCACTCCTTTGATTGAAACTATAAAAAATGGACAGAACAGGAATGGGACAAAGTGATATTCTCTGATTAAGCTCCCTTTCTCTTACTTGTAACTTCTAGAAAATTTCTTGTTTGAAATAAAACATCCAGCGCATTCACAAGTCACGTGTCTCCTATGTGGTTAATTATATGGACACTCGATCTCTGGGCCTTCTTCTAATCTTAGGAAATTCGAGCAATAAATATTTCACCAAGTCCAGTGTTATTAACTTATAATTGTACCAAAACTTGTTTCATCATCACCTTTAATTAACGGTTCTGGGCTAGTCTTTTCAGTAGGAGGAGCATCTATGCATAAAGAAAAATCAATAACAAAGCTCTTGGCTGAAAATAACATAAAAGTTTTGGAACCTTGACCAGATTTGAAACCAATAGAGAATTTGGGGGCGATGATCAAACTGGGGTTTGATAAACAGAAGCCCTCCAATTGTAAGCAGTTTTGTGTCCTCATTGGAAAAATTGGAGCAATACTACTTATAAGACATCATTTGAAATCTTAACCTCGCAGATAAATTGACTGTATTTAATTATAAAATGGGTTTGGGGTTTATTTTCTATATTTCACTTTCAAATTATAATATAAACATCCTATAACAAATGCTCTGTTCATTAGTTATATTAATTTCCCATAGAAAATTATTTAGTAGTTTCAAAACTACTTCATAGTCTAACAATTAATAGAACACCTTTTTTGGCCTTTAAATAGCTATTCTTTTAATTATGTTATATAATAAATTAACCTAATCTTGGTTAGTTAGATAACTTGGATATCTTCCCCTATTCACCCAGCCAACCTGAAGGTTTCGGACCCCGTAAGGAGCACGGCGATTTGCTCTCCTGGTCGCCGTGCTGACGGGACTCAGCGCCTCATCCGGTCCCAGCTTGGTATTCTTTTTATTCTTCCAATAACCCTTATCTCGTCTTCTGTACCGATTCTCTTTCCCGTAAGGGGCGCGGTGATTTGCCTTCCTGACCGCCGTGCGTGCTGACGGGACTCAGCACCCCGTACGGCCTATTCTCCTTCTTTTCTTACTTCTTCCTCCATACGGGTCGACGGATGCGCCCACTGGGTGGGGGCCATCGTCTACAGGATCATGCCTTAGAGGAGGTTTGGTTGCCCCGGTCATTATTTTGTTTCTGGGAGGTCTTAGAACCGCACTCCAGAGAATCTCCATTATGCGCCTTCGCTGTTTTTAAAACGAAAGTGGGAGTTAGGGGGGCGGGTTACCCCGTCTGGGCTCTATGGGAGCTCTTTGGACTCGAGAAGACGATTTGGCGCATTCCCTTGGCTCCAGGGGCAGCCCAAAATGAAATATATACGTATATGGGTATATTTAATAGAAATAACGGTTATCGTGCTTTGGACCCTGATGGTAGACGCTTTGAACCTTTTGGTTCAGAAGTCGAACCTGAGTTGGATTATGACGGATTTTTAGTCTTGGAAACGAACGATAGTCCCCTTAGTAAGGCTGACATCTTCGACGTCTACGAGAAATTTGTTGAAAAATGTGGCGAACCTGTCCAAATGTTGCCACATAATGATGGAGCATTGATAGTCGAGGGGAAATCAAGCTTCTGTCGACATGTTCTCTGCTTCGCACCTGACATTTAACATCATTAAAGGTGTTTTCCAATTTTGAAAGGCTGGTATCAAAACTTACCAATCAGAAGGGTGTAAGTGACCACCGAATTTCTAGGTTTGTGAATGGCGCTAGGTTACTTACTGCCATCATAATCTTCACCTTCCACAGATTGGAACCGCCAAAATATGTTAAGCTGGCTATCTTAACATCCCAGTCAAGCCTTACGTTGAAACCCACGGCGATGCTTCCATTGCCAACGCTTTGGTCATGTAAGCAAGTTTTGTAAACAGGCAAGGTTGTGTATGAATAATTGTGGATCGGATTATCACAGGACGCCCCGTTCTCAACAGGCGTGCTGTTATAACTGTAGTGGAGAACACCCTGCAACATCACAGCAATGCACTTTCTTTCTCTATGAGAGAGAAGTCATTACCATTAAAAACAAGAACAGAGTCAGTTTTAAAGAGGCCAGAAGAAGAGTAAAGGAGATGTATGTCCAACCTGGTTTGAGCTTTTCTGATGCTCTGCGTTCTACCGGACCAAATAAAGGAAGAAGCCAGAGACCTAATACTGGTTATCCTGTACCTGACTACGTAAAAAGTCGTCCCCAGCCTAAACGTATATCTCCTTGTGATGAACACTCTTGATCGGCACCTAACAGTAATTCTGAGGTTAACAACAAGAAAAGGAACCTTCTACCTCTCCTAGTTCCCAAGGGTTGTTAAGCACCTTGCACATTGCTACCGCTCCAGAAGATGTGGATGTTGATCATGTTGGTCCTCAGGTGGTATCCATTACATTTACCCTGCCCCTAAAGGACCAAGCTCTTCTTCAGCTCCAAAGCCAGTTGTTACTCCACTCCTCTTGTTGATACTGCTTTGGAATTCCTTCGATCCCTGAATGAGAAGGAACCAACCTTTGCTGTTGTGGAGGTTACTTCTTCATCTGAGGAGGACTTTCATAAACTGACTCCACATTCTTCTCTATCAGCATCGAATTCACAACCTTTGCCGATATCCTCGCCATCACCATCGCCTCTACCATCCCAACCAATACCAACAGCTGTGTCAACATCGTCTGTTCCCTCGACACCTAAACTGACCCCTGGATTTGTTTTTATCTCTGCTTCTCCATTGAATACAGTTCTCTCTTACAGATACTTATCAAAATCTGCTGCAACACCTCTTAAAGAAAAACCAAAGGCAAAACTCAAAATCCCGATGCCTCCTTTGTCATACTCCAAGCCCAAGGCTAGTATGACAAGAACTACTTCCACTGGTAGTTCAAATCCAAAATTTCCTACCCCAAGGGGATGAAGAAATCTACCCTTATGCTCAAACGATAACAATATTTCCAATTATTCATTGGAACCTCCAAGGTCTCTTCCTTAAATGGGAAGATTCAAGCTCATGCTTAAGGATTACACTCCCGATTGTATTGCTTTACAGGAGACTTGCTTGTGTATTCGCAGAGTACCCAACATTCCGGATTTTGTGGGATATTGAAAGAACCCTAAAGAACTAATTCATGGTTCTGCTGTTTTTGTTAACAACAGGTTCCCCCACAATCAGCTCTCTCTTAACAAAGACCTGCAGGCGGTTGAGGCCGCCTGATTTTCAGTTGCCATTATTCGATCTGTTGGCTGTATATTGCTCCTGGCGAGGAAAGAGATACAGGTGTTTTAGCTTCAAAGTTAGCTAATTTGATTTCTCAACTCCCTCCTCCTTTTTTATTGATTGGTGACTTTAAGGCTTGACACCCGCTTTGGGGAGACCATTATAACAACCCTATGGGAAATATGATTAGGAGATTTCTGGGCCCTAATTATGTCTGCTTTCTTAACGATGGCAGCCACAAATCATTTCACATCTAGGCTAACAGATTTATAGGTGTGGACTTGTCTCTCTGTTCACCAAGCTGTAGAGCTGATTTTGACTATGTAGTGGATCCTGACTTTCAAGGTAATGATCACTTCCACATTGTAATAACACTATGTATAGTTGGTCCTCCTCCACCATCTAGCAAAGAATGGAATACGAAAAAAGCAACTGGCTTAAGTTCAGGCACCGCTCGAGCCATGATGGGTCATTCCCTCATGAAGATAATCAAGTGGCTATTGATGATCTCCTAGCCCACGTCAATCATGCAGCTAATTCATCTATCCCGCTCTCCGGCTCAACTTCTTGTGGACCACAATTGCCCAGGTGGTCTGATAAATGCTCGAAATTTGTTACTGAATCTAAAGAGGCTTGCCGGCGTTAACATCGGTGCCCCACGATGGTAAAGAAACTTTCTTATCACCGAGCAAGGGCAGCACGGTGATGCACCCTTCGACGAGCTCGAAAGATCTCGTTGGATGGTTAAATTGCATCAATATGTTGGCACCCCCTGCAAACAAAATCTGGAAGAGGGTCCAAAAGCTATTGGGAAAATCCAATAGCTTTACAGCTTCCAAAATTGTTCAGGCCGGAGAACTGTTGGGAGAGTTGTCCCATACTTCCAATGTCATGGCCAGATCGTTTGTTAATAGTTCAAGCCTAGGCAACTATTGCATCCAATTCCAGCGCTTTAAGCTTCAACAGGAGCAGCATCTTATCATCTTTATGGAGCCTAACATGGATAATGAGCCTTATAACCGGCTCTTTTCTATATATAAGCTCCATTATACACTGAAGCACTGTAAATCCACTGCACCCGGATCGGATGGCATTTTCTATGATATGATTATGATTATGCATCGATCCCTCCTCTCACATTTGCTGGACATCTAGGGGTGATCTTTGATTCGAGGCTTTCTTGAAAGCTTCATTTAGACGCCATGAAAAGGTCTTGTCTGAAGAGAATGAACAAAGTCAAATTACTGTCACACACTTACTGGCGAAGTGATCGACGTATCTTGTGGCTTTTGTATTCAGCATTGCTCCAGTCAAAGCTGGGTATGGGTCACAGGTGCACTACTCTGCCTCGCCGTCGATCCTTAAAAGATTAAATACTGTGTGTAACCAATGTGTGTGCCTGGCTTCGGGAGCCTTGAAGTCCTTCCCTGTGTGGAGTCTCTATGCAGAGATCGGGGCTCTCCCTCTTCATTTCCACAGGCGCAAGTCTAACCTCAAATATCTTTTTATACTTAATCAATTAACATTGTCGCCAGTATATGAGTGCACGTTCAATTTGCGAGCAGTGGCCTCATATGATAGATTTCCATCCCTGGCTCGCCTCTTTGCTCTGCGCATGGCCGAATACACAGGATGCCTATGGGAGTTTTCTGTAATTCTGTTTTCATTATCTTAGATTCCCTCATGGCTCTTATCCCCTGCAAGGTATGCAGGGGGCTTACGGGTAGGCCCAGAGGTCAGTTCCTGCCTGTATCATTAAGAACCATGTATGATCAACACTCCTCCCACCATCGGCTAGCACCTTTGTGTTTACTGACGGGTCCAAATCATCGGATGGAGTTGGAGCTGTTGCTGTCTTCCCATCTCAGCCAGCATTGGTTTGTATACCAAGTGCAGCTTGTGTTTTCACAGGTGAACCTGTTGCCATTCTTGCTGCACTCCTTGTTATTTCTCCAATGCCATCTGGTTGTCCTTGATTTTCTCTGGCTCCTTTAGTTCTCTGGAGGCGCTGGGTGCTTTGGGTTCTAGCCATCCGCTGGTTTCAATGATCCAGCGGTGTTTTTTTTATCTCTCTCCTATTCACAAACTTTCTTTTTGCTGGGTGCCCAGTCACGTGGGCATCACGGGTAATGAAAATGCGGATGCTGCAGCCAAGGAGGCGGCATCATTGGGGACATCCCCATCAGCCCCAGTCGATCCCTTCATCACTGAATAAATAGTCAGCTTATGGCAGAAGATGTGGAATAAGCTTCCTCCCACCAAGTTCCATTCCATAAAACCTCTAGTCCTCCCATGGCCAAGTACCATGAGACCACGTAGACTGGAGGTAATTTTGTGTCGACTGAGGATTGGCCATTGCCGTTTCACTCATGGACAATTGATCAATGGGCAGCCCGCACCATTTTGCATCCTGTGTGGGGTGCAGCTGTCCATCCTTCACATCATTGTTGAGGGTCGCCTTTGAGAAATCTTGGGAGGAGGGTCTTCCTGTTCATTACTGGGCAGATGGCTCCCAAACAGGTTCTGCGTGACATCTTGTTTGAGACTCATGTATCTTTGAGTGTAAATCGAATTTTTTAATTTTTTAGAAGAATGTACTCCCTTAGCCCAAATTTAATATATTGTTTCATGATTTTATATTCTCTTCTTGTATCTATTGTTGATCCATCTATAATCTATGTTTTTTATCCTTTGTCGAGTTCTGAATAGTTTATTTTTGATATCCTTTTACACCCCTTGATGCTTTTAAATTCTTGTACTTCCGTTTCATTGATTTTAATTTCATAGCTATATTTTTGTATATTCTTTAGATGTTTATATTTTTATTGAGAATTTTTATGCAAATTACCCGTCATTGAATTTGACTACAGGCTAGTCCATTTGGACTTTGCAGCACTTATTTTCGGAACTATTCATTCATTCAAGGTTTCGGAAGATGTTCAATGACAAAATCCGTAGGGAAAGAATGATCGAATAGCTATTCCTTAATAAAGCATGTTAAGTTTATCCTATAATTTTAAGTCAAAATAATGCGTTTAAGGAAGAAAGGAGGGAGGATGCCTTAAATTCTATAGACTTGAAATAAATAAATACCCATTTATTTATTTACTGAAATACGTCTGTTTGGATATAGAAATAATGAAATACCTACTGAAGTATGAATATATGAACATTATTAATATATTTTGGTCTTTGCTTTACAGATGTTTAGAACTGCAACCTGTCTTGGCTAGATGTAATAAACTTTAAGATTCCCTCTGTTTGTAATTCTTACAATATATTCCAGCTAAAATTCAGGAATTCGGACCATGTTGCTGTTTTTTTAGAGATTCCAGTAAGTTCTTTAAGTTCTTGTCTAATAATCCTCAAGCAGGTTCTATTAGGTTTAATTCACATGAATTACTTTAAAAATGGAGTATTTTGATGGCAGTTTAATCGTCCCATTATATGAAACAGAACCACATCCTTCTAAATAAACAACTTTATTTTTAGGCGGACCATTTGAAAACACTGGTGGAAGTCCGTTTTTAAGAATGAAGTAGGTTTTCCGACTTTATATTAAGAATACTCTTAAGCTCTTTATATAAAATTTCTTTAGGATAACTCTCATTCAATACCAGTTCATTCTCCGGAACTTGATCCGCAAAATTCAAATTATGAGAGGAAATCGATTACAGAGACCAACATCAACTTTATTGCCATTGAAATTTGGGACCTGATTTAGGACAATTTGATTTGCAGAATAAAAAATATCACTGGTTTTGCTCAATCAGGTACCTTTTTTTTCATCGCCACATAAGGTTTCTTACCTCTTTCACATCTAAGGGTGTTTTTTATTTATATTAAGCAAATATACTTCTTATTTCGTTAAATAAAAGAAATATGAACAGGTTATACGAGTCAATATTTGATAAAACTGTTATTTTTCTATTGCAGGTAAATAAAATGGTTTCGGACACAAGAGCTTGCAAAATTAAGCCCGATCTATTCTCCTACATCTGCAGCGAATAAATGGTTTTTCGTAACAGGAATCCATTCACAAGTTTCATAGAGCCTGAGTACCATACTTATTTTGGTCTGAAACTTTATGTCCAGGATAAAGCTTGGCCACCACATATGGAATGCCTGACATGCTTCAAGTATCTGTATTGTTGGACAAAGCGAAGGGCAAGAAGAGTTGTCTGAAGTTTGGAATTTCCCTGGAATTGAGGGAGCAGACAAACCATGGCATTGAGTGCTACTTTTTGTCATTGATTTAACTTGTATCAATAATATAAATCTGAGCATTCTCAAGTAAGCTGATCTTCAATCAACGCGTAATCATTTAGCTCTTATTGATGAAATTCCAGTACCTGTCTTTGGAGAACTTCCTGATATTAGTGAGAATGAGAAATCCTGCTGTTAAAGAAAATGAATAGTGCTCGCATGGCCTTCTAACGCAAGCGACATCAAGAGTACTTGCTTTTTTCATCAAAAGAAAATGCCGAATTATATCCCCCAGATATTTGGCAGCTTCTGCCTAATAATGGAACCCCACAGTACCAATCTGAAAGATTGGACACTGTTCATTGATAGCAGCAAGCGATCGCTGAAATGTTTTTTGCTACACTACTACAACCAGATTGTCCCTAAACCCTTCACTTATTTGACTAGGCTGAAAGAGAAGTATAAAGCGATACAGAACTAGATGGAGAATATTCGTTACCTTTCGGCTGAGGGGTTAATGTGTGTTGACGTGAAGATGGTGAATATTTTCGATCGATAACAGACCGAGTTCATCAATTATCCTTGTTTTCTGAGCATGTAGGATAGTGCGGATCGACCTCAGGATTAGACAAAGAAAGAAGTGCCTTTACGAGAGGAGTTGGTGTCCTGCACAGCAGAGAATTCTTCAACAAACCTCAGGTGAACAGAGACACGAAGCTCCTTTTCCAACCACTGCATATCAAGTTCGGCTAATCAAACAGTTAACGAAAGTTGAAGGCTGGAAAATTAGATGCACCCCTAAATCCGTCAGGTTTTGGGGATCTAGAGATTGAAACTTAATGAACGAATTGCAAATGCCTTTCTGTGCAAACTAGAACAGGACTGGATTTCCATTGTCCACAATACTTCAAACCTTTACTCTATAAAAGATAGATTGACGATTGCTTCATTCTCTTTAAAAATAAGAATCATGACTCCCAGTTTCTAAACTTCAGCAATTCCCAGCATAATAACATCAAATTTACACTGGAGCACGAAACTAATAACTCTCTTTCATTTTTGGACATTAAGATTACCCAGGCAAAAAACAAAATTTTCACTTCACTATATAGAAAACCCACATCCACTATACTTGGCACTAATCATTTCTTGAGTTTATCAACCTGCTTCAAAATATCATCTGTAAGTTACAGAATTAACCGTGTTATCAGAATATGCTCTGACTGGAACAATTTCCATAAAGAGAGGTCTTATCTGGAACAATTTTGTAAATTTAATTTATTGCCAGCATCATTACTCGAAAAATTTATTAAAAGTTTCCTAAATGAAATACACGTGATTCCTCTCGTCAAATCTTATGTATTGAAACAGAAAATATATCTCAAGATACCCTACCTAGGCTCGCTGACCAACAAACTTATCTTAGACTTACAACAATTATTATCTAAAGTTTATCCACAAATCCAATTCTACTGTATACCAATTAATACTATTTCTCTTAAAACCTACTTGTCTCATAAGGAAAAGATACAATTGATACTCAGGTCCTCACTTGGTAATCAATTTATGTGTGCGAGTTGCCAAACGCGCTACGATACAATTGAAGCTGAGGATTTGCAAACATAAGGGGGTTTCCCACCACACAGACATATCCATGGCTAAACCGGAATTCTCAGCAATAAGGAATCATTCGAATACCTTTCCCTTATTATTGTCCTCCTCAAATTTCAAAGTTTTGGATTCTGCGGGTAAATCCGTAGATCTCAACATTTTGGAATCTCTATTTATTCAAATGCTTAATCCAAAATTAAATTCGAGTCATTCGTCCACACCACTTTACATCTATTAATTCAAATATCTTAATTTTAGTTTGTTTTATAATGCATTTTTACCTAAAATGCAATAACAACCCACTCATTGACCCGATAATTATAATGTTCTATTAGGTGGTTAACCATATTTCAGTTATTTTAAACAACTACCATGTTTAGCTTAGTTTAAATTTCCCACATATTAAATCATCTGATTTTTGTCTTTCTTTCAAGTTGGTAAGTGTTCATTCATTTATTTCATTTTAATTTTTTCTTTGTTTTCTCAGTTTGTTTTATAATTTTACAATATTTTTCTTTGTAAGTTCGCATTGTTTTCTTGAAAGTTTTACTAAACTCTATATTTATTCATTATTATATTGTCGCATTAATTTCTCTCAAATTCAACAAACATTAAACTTATTGTCAGTCATTAATACATATATCTCTTTATGTGTTCTAAGCTTTCTTGCTTTCATATTGTTTTACTCCACTATAGGCTGAAGATGAACATAGCTAATGTTCAAAACGTTGCATATTATATATGTTCCGAATACTAGTCTGGCTTTAACCTACATACTAAAATCAAGGTTTCCCAAGGATGTTACAATTTTATATATATATATATATATATATATATATATATATATATATATATGCGCCTCTTTACTGTCACAGAAACCCGTTATTATTAATATATTGATAGCGTTGACATAGCCCAAACACTCGAAAGATGGGAAAAGAACTAAGACAAATTGGTGCGGTTAATATAATAGCATTAGGAGACTACTGCTCTGCTTCAGGTCCAGTGGGAGATCCTATCTTCCTCGAACTGGAAGACTAGATTTATAGGATAGCTCCGCCAGTCTCCCCCAAAACTGGTTATATATATATATATATATATATATATATATATATATATATATATATATATATATATATATATATGAGACATTCGAGCATTTAGAACAGTGTTTTTGATCTCTACCACTTTAGGGAAATTTATAATCTCGTGTTTTTAGGTCCGGATTTCACTGTTTTATTTGTTTGCCTATGTGTTTTGTGCTGGTGAGAGCTATGTTCGGTTTTTAGCTGCTGTGTCTGTGATGTATGTTGGAAAGTTTGGTCCAATTCTTGTCATAATTTGTCTGTCAATAATTTTTTCGAGATTCATGCCTGCTCCTAGTATTGTGGTTGTCGGCACACAGAACGATTTTCACGTAACCACAAAGCTGCAGGAAATTGTAGACGGGGAATTACCCACTCCATGGACGTATGAACCTCCAAAGCTACATAGGTATGACTCCTTAAGTCCAAATATTATTCTCAAGTCAAGACCTCTTTCCACAGCAATTGCAAAACTTTCAAACGCTCTCCGTGCTCTGAAATAAATGCAACGTCTGGATCACGTTGCCCTATTATATTATTTTTTTTGTTAGACAAACCGTTCTTATTAAAAATGTAATAATTTTAGTTTGTCCATTGTCACTTCACTAAATATTCCTGTGTATGTTTATGATATTTAGAGCTTATTCTCTTACAAAGCTTGGGTCTTTGTAGAGTGGATGATGACGTAATTGTTTTTCCTGTTTGTTTTATTCTGAATTAGCCGTCAGTAAGAATAGTGACAGATTCGGGACCCATTTTGATTAATTCTCGGATTCAAGCGTCCTCGACTTCTCGTTTTGTGCAGTCGTTGCATGCGAATTCATCTTTTTATCTTCTGGATATTAGGCCGTCTGAAGCATCTTTTGAAAAAGGGGATATTTCGGTGGTGTAAACCTTCAAATATATTTTCTTGGAATGGTATACGTGCCTAGATTCTCTCTTACAACAAGAAGACGAGCTGGAACTTCTCTGAGGCGGCGAGGTTTTCTGGGGGAGGGGTTAGCGTGCCTCACCTACAGTTATCGCAGTCTCAGTCTACGAAACTTCGCTCTCAGCTTGTTCGTTCTTTTGTGTGTTTTCTTGTTCTGACTTTTCCGTGTTATTTTTCTCTGTGCGTTTACTAGCGTCGTTGGCTGCCTGAGCCTAGATTCTATGATCTCTGAAAAAAAATGTTGGGGCATGACCGTGGGTGGAAAGCTTTTGGCAACAAGACTCTCAATAGGTTTAAGAAAAATCCTAAAAGTTTTGTCCTACCGTGAATTCTCTAGGAACCACATTCTCTGCATCCATTATGCGTCAGCATTCCATTTAGCTTCTTTGCAAAGGTCTTCATTGTTTTCTTTTTAAGCAAATCATTTTTGACTGGGCATGCGAAGGAAAGGGTCGAATAAGCTCCTGCGTGGTTCAGGCACTTCAAGGAGATGTTATTGCAGTCCATCCTTGAATGTACATCTGACAAGAAAATTGAACATAAAAGTACGTTACCATTCTGCCATTTGGTCTTTGTTTTTCTCTTCGTATTTGTAACACTTGAAGCACATCTGTAGGTCGATAAACTCCATACGTTCAATCTGAGTTGGGTAGACATGGAAGTTGAAGAGGAGTTAACCTGCCTTCGGAGCCTTATTTGCCATAGCCGTGTCAGAGAAAATTATCCTAAAAACAAGGGTGTAATCCTTGATTTTAGGTATCTCTGCTACCTTCGCCAAGGTGTTATTGTTTTATAACTCCACATGAATTCCTTCCTTGGAATGCCCCCCAACTCATTGATCAAGGTAGCAAAGGATGACGCTTCGGTAAGTTTCTACCTGTGGCAGTGTCTGTGGTTTGAGTTTTATGCTTTGCAGGCAATCTGGAGCTTTCGTAGAGGTGAGTGCTTCGCAGTCAGCTTCCTAAGCGCAGATAGCTGCATATCCATTATGTGCATCGATCAGGTGGACAAGCACTATATTCAAATCACTATAGATTTTGGCGAAGACCCTCCCAGGATCAGGCTTAGGACCATCGGAAAGGATATTCAGAGATATCTGCTGGGTGTCTTTCATTTATTTTTCCATCTGCTCGTATTGAGTGTCGGGGGGAAAAAAAATTGTAAAATAAAATCCTGCGCAGTGAGCGTGTGTCTGTGTGTTCTTTTCTGTGTGTGCATATGTATTTAAAAGAAAGCGTATTACTAAGGTTGAAAAAGATTCGTCCCTAGAGAAGATGTCCTAGTTCCAAGCCAAAATTATAGTTTTCACCAGGGATTTTACCTTTACTGTATGGCACTTTTGATAGACCTACAAGTTTGGCTTCTGTCCAAGGGTGACTTGTTGGAGGGGGGGAGGGGATTAAATCCCAGCCACAAGCCACGAAAGAGGTTGAAAAAATTCATACGAAATTTATAGCAAAGATGCTCGAATACAAAATTACACTTATCACTACTTATAAAGGTTTCCCGAATTTTAACACCAAACTCACGATTTATAATGCATTAACACTACATTTGAAAAATATGTGGCAAGCATTATTTCTTAACTTCACCAAGAATAAAAGAATTCGACTTGCTACCGACAACCAGAGCAGTCATATAAGTATAATAGTGTCTAAATTAAAAGGGAAAGATTATTTGATATTGGCATAAGAATATTTGTTTTGACCAATCAAATTTGAGAAATTTTATTAGGATTAAACAATGTTTCTTGAACAAATCTTCCTATATCGAAATCATATAATTTTCTTTTTGATCTAAACATATTTTAGCCTTATAATTTTGGTAACTTCTGATTGGGCCTAAAACATATTCTTATGTTAAGATAATAATGCATATATAAAACCCATTTTTGTAAATAGTTTTATTGTAAAACGTGGAAAGGTTAAAAAGCTTCCCGGGGCGCTAAATCAAGCAGCCATCTCTGTCTGTTTATACAAAGCTTATATATATGTATTTATTGATATAGAGTGTCCACCCAAAAATGTATACACACTTTAAATAATTGCAAATTAGGTGTTTATTAAAATACATTTCATTGTCCAAATTTATAATTATTTAAAATTACAATTATTCAAAGTATTTATGCATCATGGGGGGACACCCGGATATATATATATATATATATATATATATATATATATATATATATATATATATATATATATGTGTGTGTGTGTGAAAAATAGTAGGAGTCTTTTGGGAATGCACATTTTGTTAAAGACCATTGGATATTTATTTCGCCTTGATTAATTTTCTTTGGCAACTTTCTAATTTTATTATTGTCTTCTTTTGTCCATCTTGTAGATGGTTTATAACTTCTTCTACCTTTATTTCTCTTTTTTAAGTAACTGCGTTTGCTAAAAAAACAACAATTAATAGCTGAGCTTTCGATCTATGCGATCATCTTTAGTGTGTTTAGGAATTCTTTTCTTCCTTTACTAATGAATTATGGTGGAATCAGAATCGAATCGAAAGAAAAGAAGATAAGATAAGATAGCATAAGTGGAGAATGTGAAGAGAGAAGGATAGGAGAGTTAGGAAATATTGTGTATGGTGTGAGTGGTTTGATAGGATAGTTATGAGTTTATGATGATAAATCAATGTGATACGGTGATGATGATAGTTATTTGTGCCAAGGTTGCCTGCTTACACTTTCCTTTTTCTTTCTTTTTTGCCTTTAGGTGTGTAATGTGTCCTTTTTTTTAGCCTGCGAATCTTTGTTTTGATTTTTTACTCATTTGCGCATTTGTATCCTTTCTAAATTTTCTTGGTTTTGTTTAAGTTTCTTATGCACTTTAGCAGTTGGATTTTTCCTTTCTTTTTGTTTATTATTATTCTTTATTCTGTTATTTTCTACTCGGGTTTATCATTATCTTTGTATTACTTGCTGTCACATTTAGTTAATTTTATTCCAGAGTTTTTCCTATTAGTTGAAATTACATCTTTGGTTGTCTCGTTTGTGTTTTGTGTTATTTTATTTGTAGATTGGGTTAGTATCATTAATTGATTTTTACGGCTGCCTTTGAGTCTTGGTTTGTATCGAATACGCCGGATTTAATTTTCCGCTACGACGATTTTATTAGTTCATTTTCTGGTATTGGTTTTTAAGATATTCTCACAGCTTCCCTGCTCAGTTCTGTAAGACTATTGCGAAAGAATTGAGTTAAGGAGGCCCCACGTAGCTATCACACACGAGGTCAAAGGAAGAGAGAACGAGCCTAAACACCACATGAGGAGGGTGCGGAACGCAACTGTATTTACGTTTGGAGGTTCTCCCCTAAGCCTTAAGGCAATCTTGCCTCCCGTCTACCATCTGGAAGCTTGACAGTGTTAATGAAGTCCTCCGTAATCCCAAATCCCTGGCTAGAAGACGTCCTTCACCTTTACCCTACCATAGCCATGTGTTTACCTTGGGAGAATCACCTAAATGGCTTTAGGCGATTCTCCCCCCCCCCCATCGTCCGCCAGTATTTAAGTTCCGGTACGGACAAAACAAGGCAAAACATGCTCGAAATCCAGCACGAGAGACATCTCTTCTCGATTTGGCCCCGATTTCGTCTCCACGAGCACAAACGCAAGAAGATCTCCCGTCGGAATTTCTCCCGAGTCAATTGTCGATTTCCAAGTAAGGGAGTTCTCGTTCACCAGCACAAGTACTCTCCCGTCAAGCTATTCTGAGGTAAATCTCAACCTTCTGCAATTCTCCTTTTCGAATTGCCCTCTCCCGAATCGTCTTCCAAGCTTTAACTTCTGCAAGACGTCGTCGCGTGCGGATTCCTTAATCCGTTCTTCCCCTAATTATTTATTTGTATTTTGACTCAGCGTACCTGTGAAGACTCAATCCGAGTTTCGGCCTTTTGCCCGACTCTCTAGCCCACAATGTTCTGGATAATTGCATTTACTTTTCTTTGTGCAAATATTTATTTATTTTTGTTGTTATGCTATTAAAAATTATTTTCCTTCTTCTCATTTAAATAACAGAGAACAGCAGTCAGCCATAGCTAGTAATTAACAACCAATCTGCACTCGCCTTTTGTTATTTGCCTGCGTACTTGGAGAACAGTATCCCTCCACTTATTCCCTCCCATTATCTTACTCCATCATCTGGTAACGGAGTAAATGTCAGGTCTCTTTGGCGTCCTTTCGCTCTATTCCTCCCAATTCAACTAATCTAATTCCCCTCCATAGATAGATATATATCTGGTAAACCTCGACATCTATATTTAGGGGTTCCATTGCAGTTCTTCGATGTCGTTCTTCGGTTGTTATAGGATTCTGATTCTTGTATTCGTAATAAATCTGTTGGCATAGTTTTGTAGTTTGGTGCTTTTTTTCATTTCGGAGTCGCTTTGTGTATTCCTTGGTATTATTGGATAGACAATCTTAGGGTGAACTAGGGCATGTATAGTTTTTTTCTCTTATTTCTCGATTGATTGCAGAATCTTTACAGCAATGATTGTGTTACTTTTGCTTCCGAGATCCTCTGCGTTAGATGGGAGATGTATCCACTTGTTGTTAGCATTAGTTTAAGGAAACGTCCTTCTGTGAAGTATGAATATGCCTCTCCATCTACTCGTACAGTAGCTGCTTTCCTTCGACTTCCGGGGATAAATTTGGAATTTGGATTTTTTGTTTTTTATTTTATTTTTCTTCTCGTAGTCATTCGGGTTTTTTATTTCTCTTGCCGTTCTTTGTGTTATGTCTCTGTGGTTATTAATTATGTCGCTAGTGAATATTTGTGTGGTCATCTGCTAGTTTGATTTACATCGCACTCTCATGTGTTTGATGTGGTAGGTCTTTGGTGTGTACAACGTTGGAGACAAGCACTTTCCTTGATGGACACCTGTTTGCAGTTCGATTGGGTCATCCGTTTGGCTGTTTATGTATCATAAGGTTTTTCTCTCGTGTATGTAGCTGCATAAAATTTTTTCAAAGTTTCATATCTAAATTAAGGCTGATTATCTTAGCTTTCACGGCGGGTTACCACACCTTATCAAAAGCTTTTGCAAGATCGCGGAGTAATATGTCCACTCTGTTGCCTGGCACAGTTTCCGTGGCGATCATTTCTGCTATAATTGCAAGCGTGTTTTCCGTCCCTCGCTTGCTGCTGAACCCATATTGTTGAGAGTTGTAAATGTTATTATCATCAAGGTGTTTAATTAACCTTACATTAAGGAGCTTTTCTAGGACTTTTGCAATGAACTCTAGTAGCCAGATTGCATGATATCTTCCGACTTAGAGTTTCGGTTTACACGGCCAGGAGAGAGTACCTAATGTTTAGGCAGGCATTAAAGATCTTCACCCTCGATTCGTGTATGTTTTCTGGGGCAAGTTCGCGTATGCCTTTCTTATGCCGCTTGAAGCTGGTGCTTTCTGTTTGAAATACTCTAATGCTGCTAGATATTCATCTCTTATAAAGGACATTCCCTCCCACAAGGGGTTGCGTCTCTCCTCGTCGACGTGTCTGTATGGTGTTATGTGTTCGTGTTGTGCTTCTTGGGTTTGCATGATTTCTACTTCGCAATCTCTATCATATGTTTGGTTCTCTTCAGGTGATATGGTGAATACCTATTTCAATGTATTTGAAAGAGAACCTACAGCTCGTCTTTCGGATACACTTCCTAGTCCTTCAATTTTAGTTTTATCTTTTCATTTAGTTGTGATCCACCTGATTTTCTGCATTCTTTCCAGAATTTTCTGGGATCTTTTTCTGTGCCCACTTTCCCTATTATATTATTCCAAATAAGTTGGGAAATTTCTTTAATAAGCGTACCTAACTGCTTTCTGATTACCACCAGTCGCCGATATTTCTCCATTGTGTTTCCAATTTCCATTATAACTTTCCTTAAGTTTGAAATTCCTCCATATTTTTCCCTGAATCTCTCCGTCCCATCTAGGTGCAGGTAGGGTTCTGTATCCTGTTATTGGAGAATATATTTAGTCTGCTTCATTGATTTTCTGGGTGATAAGTTGCAACTGGTTTTCAATTTCACCTGCTCCTTGGTTGTTTAATTGTCCGATTTCTATTGTACTTAAATATTCCTTGTATCTCTTCCAAATTGTTCTGCTGGTTACTTTTCTGCGCAGTATTTCAGTTTGAATGGGCAAAGTTGATAAGGTGATGATCCTACTTAGGTGGTTGAAAGGGATTGCGGGCTTGGCTCAGTATTGTGATTCATGTTAAATTTCTGTTTGTAAGTATGATGTCTGGGGTAGTTGATGATCGGTCGGTTAAATAAGTGGAGAAGTCCGGTCCTTCCCTAAATATCAGGTTTCTTTGTATTAGAAGCTCGAGTTTTTTCCCGTTCCATTTGTATGGGCGGCATAACCTGCATTCCTGCACCTTGCATTGAGATCACCGGTCAATATAGTTTAGGCTGGTTGACGGAAGAGTTTAAGAAAATTTAGACTTGGGAGGTACGAGCGCATTGGGAGTCGGTATTCCCCGGCTATTAATAGGTCTCTTACAGTTATATTTATTTTTATGGCTAGATAGGACTCTTCTAACTCTTTTTTTCGGCGAAATGAATATTGGTGTTAACACCGATAGCTACACCGTCATATTTTCTCTGGGTGTAGTTTGTGGTAGTGAATCTGTAGTTTGGGATTTTTATAGTTTCTGTATCAATTCCATGCCCAGCTAGAATAATTACATCTGCGCCTTTCTTTATTATAATGGTTGTGTAGATTAGTCTTTTCTCTTTCCAGCTACTTACGTTAAACGTGACTATTTGGAATTTATGATTTACTTTTCCATGTTTGTTTTCTTGTTTATTTCTGCTCGACCTGGTGATCGGGTGCATCCAATTGGTTTCTTTATAAATTCTTCGTTTGAAACGTTGTAGCATGATTATGGGACAATATGTTTCACTGCATTTTGTAATTCCGTTTGGTCGGCATTTGTGTCCTAGTCCTATCTGAATCTATTTTTTATGAACAAGGCCGTCTACAATTTTCTTTTTGTTTGTAGCTTTTTAGGATTGAGGATGCCTGCGATCCGTAAATTTTTATGTTAAGTTCCTGGGTATTTATTCATGACTTTTGTTTTTCTTTCTCTAGTTTTTCGATATTGTACGAGTTGCCTTCAGAATTCCATCTTCAGTTGACCTTTCTTCAGGTTCTGATCCATTTTTGTTTTCTCTTGTTCTTGGTTTGCGTTTTCAGTATTTTCTGTCTTCTTTTGGGGTCATGTATATATTTTACATTTCGCTTGATGGTGGGTTCTGCGGGAACCACATATTTGTATGTCCGTTTTTTTCAAGCATAGTAAAGAATTCTTTTACATATGAGCCCGGTTTCGCTATGTTGACAAAACAGCCATGCATTTTTCACATAATAAGGTTGTGTCTCATGTATTTTTCAATATTCACGCTTGTGGTCGGTGAGGTAGGTGTCATCGTTTTTCCATTTGCAGTTTTCTCGTCGTAGGTAGTATTTTCCCTCCTTTCATTTTCTGTGGTTATTTTGATCTTATTTTTGCCTATCACTTGTTTCTTGACTGGGCATGACATAGCGAGGGATCTATACGCGTTTCCACAGTTTATGCACTTCTTTTCGGTGAAACTGGACTCTACCTATCTGTGTTCAGAACTTGCGCATTCGGAGCCTGCTTTTTTTTTGTATGTGCAATCTTTGGTCGTATGCTGATCCAGGGTATAATACGTAAAGCGCACTTGTACGGAGAAAAATGTTGCCCTTTCAATTGTCTGGGGAGATTTTCGTGTATAAAGCAAGCAGTCCTTCTTCTGCTGCTTTCTTTGCAATTTCTGAATATCACCTTGAAAACGTGGCTATGTACTTCTTCATTTTGATTCTTAAATTTAATCACGTCTTCAATTTTGTCCCAGTTCTGTTTCTTCTCCAATTCTTCCTTTAATTCTGTAGTAGATAAAGAACAGCTCTTCTTACCCTCTCCTCGTCCCCCTTGGCTTGCAGGGAGTGGCCAAGGAGAAGGAGGGGGGCATTAGGCCCGGTATTTCTTTGTAGTCCCTCGTAGCCACACTTTTTAGAGCCAAAGTAGGCTCCAGGAAGTCTAAGTACGGTTGGTAGGAAGGGAGAGAAAAAGTAAGTTTTTGGATAGGACAGCAAAGAAATATAGTAGGAGACAAAAGGAGGATTTAGTTTGTCATGGGACCTAAAGCTTAACGTGAAATCCGAACCACGATGTGTTGCTTGTCTCTAACATGAACTTTGCAGTTTATCGTGAACCCTTTCCAACGTATCTAATGTGAGTCACTTGTGCGCATGTGATAGTAACATAGAATATATGCTGAAAGTTGAAGGAAGTAAGAGGTTTACAAAGAGATGCTATTTGTCTGGAGATAAGGCTTATCTATGTCCATTATAGGTAGTTAAAGCTAGAGTGGGAAAGTTAGAAAATTTGATTCTCGTGAGTATCACACATTAATGTTTTTGTATATGGGTCTATTTGGAATTTATCTGTGTAAAGTTTGTATTAATGAGGTGTTTAACCCGTTAGTTTTAATTACTCTTATCAAAACTGGTATAGTGTAGGATTATATATCTCTATCAATTCTTTCTTATTCCTATCCTACTTATAATTGACTATATGCTCTTCGCTGTTCAGGATTCAGTTATCTATCTAATCTTAGTCGTATTATTCTCCTTCTCTAGATCTAGATTTCTTCTTCTTCCTCTCCTCCTCCTTCTTCTTCTCCTTCTCCATCTTTCTCTTTAGGAAATTTGTTTGGTTAATTCAACTCCTATTTCGTTCTTTTTTTTATATGACTTTCCTTGCTCTTTTTGCAATTATTCTTTTAAGTAGCTTTTCTTTGCATCCCTAGGCAGGTCTCGATCTATTCTTTCTCCTCTTCTAATGTCCGTTATTAAGTAAATGGCTTTGTTTGAACTTAAAGGAAGCTTAGTAGATTAGTTCTGCAGATCGCGTGCATCGCTATGGTTGAATAAATAATCGTGGACTGTAATATGGCCTGGTAAATTTTCCTCTTCTTTTTTTTTGTTTAGGTTTATTCACTTGTAGATTAATACCAGGCTGCTTTGGCATTGATTTACCCTCTCAGTTACGTGCTTTTTATAACCTGATTTAGTAGTCGTTATTCCAAGCATCTTACATTCTTTGTCGTATCTGTAGCGCTGTTCTTCTACATATACCTCTAAGATACTACTCCTGTACACGAGTACCATTTTAAATTTATCTCTATTGTTTTTAATTTTCTATTGTTCTTCGTATATATTAATGCATTTTATTTCGTCTGGAGTCATTCTAATTTGCATTGGACCATTTCTGTAAGGGCAAACCATGATCTGGGTGACGTCATCGGCAATTTGGTTGTTCATGCATCCTTTATTTCTAGGTGGTGGTATACCTACGGTGTAGATTGAGTAGAAAGACAGATTTATACATCAATTTGCAGCAAACCCGCAGCGATCTCAAATATTTCTCAATGCTGTCGTTCTATCTCTACATAAGCACGTCTCTCTATTACATGATCGCATAAAATCCTTTCCTCTTGTTGTTCATTCTTATTTTGACTATCTTGAGTTGCATACCTGTCTGCCATACTTTGGCAAAAGCCTTGGAAACGTAAGGGCATACGAAATCCACGCTCATTTTTTATCTTATTGATTTCGTTATCATTTCAAAGATGATTCCTAGGGCCCTCTCCACGATTCTGTTTTTCCTGAAGCCAAATTGGCCGCTGTTTCTCCGGACATTATCATCGCGATATTATGACAGTCTGTTATTAATTTATTTTTCTAATACCTTACCGATAAAATCTAGAAGCGAAACGATGTCGTAGTTACCCAGTTGATCTGGGTGGTTTCCCGCCTTGGGTCTGAATATAATCCCTGCGAATTTCAGTTCGTCAGAAAAGTATCCCGTATTCAAGCACGCACTGAAGACGTTTCTCACAAGCTCCAAGTTGTTCGAGGGATGCCTTAGGGTAATTTAATCATGTAAGTCACGATCTGAATGTGGTAAAGAGGAAAAAAGATTTTAGAGACGATTTATTTCTCTTCGTCCTCAACGTAATGTCAAGCGGAAACGGGCAAATCTAGCGAGTGTAATTTTTAAAGCAATATTAATGTTTGATTTCATCTCATAGACTGCGTGGTGAATTTTGGCCTTTCTTCGCTGATTAAGATGGCTTCTAATCGAGACATAAGCAGACAACGAGACTTTCCTAGAGAAGTGAAGATGAAACCACATAACAAGATAATAGAAGAAAGAACCAATAACATGATTGAGAAAACGAACAGGAAATATGAGAGGAAATCACGGATTTGATAACTCAAAAGAAGGAGGGGAGAGGACATTGCCTCTCGACCACATATACAACAAGGATCGACCAAGAGGAAGAAGAAATTTTCAGTCGATAACTTAGAAAGTTAAGAGAGAGTAAGTAGCATATTAATTACTTTTTATCACACTCAAAAAACCTATAGGGTTAAAACAACAAAAACTAGTTAGGAGAAAACTTTTACTAGTAGTACAAATGAAAAACAAAAATAACAGTTTGAACGCCTAATAACAGAAAAACACTATAACAAATAACAAAACTACAAAGAAAGATAAGCCTGAGACTCATGCATCTACTAACTTAAACTATCGAACTTCAAACCTAAGAAATTACCTAAATGAAAGCGATTAACATTACCTCCATTCACCCTAGCATTCAATTGCAACCCAACTTTTTTTTTCCAACTCTCCCTACACTTTTCTTCTATCCTTCACATTTAAAGGGCTAAACACTGCATACGTGGGAGAGGGTAAACAATAGAAATAATGAATAGTAAAATAATATATTACACACCGTGGTTTGGAGCCCACGTAAAGCTGTAGGTACACCGACAAACTAGGTCAACTTCCAACTCTACTACGCTATTTCAACATTTGCTCTTGCTACCTTTTACTTTTCCTCTCCCTTTCTATCACCTGACCTCCTCCTCGCTGATCCGGAAGAGTCGATCGGGCTGTGGAGGGGGGGGAGAATAGGGCTGGGGAGCCGTGTCTCCTTTCTTTTCCCCCTGTTCATCTAAGGATTGCTAAAGTGGGACGGGAGGAAGTTTGTAATTTTTCACTCTTTCTCCTCCCACTCTTCCTTTCATTCCTTCAGTCATTCATGGCTTTTTAGGTGTTTAGCCTAGATTAATTTCCCTCTTTTCTTTTAATTGTAGTGTTTTTACCTAACATATCCCTTATTAGGCTGGTGTTATATATGTTCTCCATATTAATTTTAGGTGCTCCGTTTTAAAGGTGCATGATTAAAGTCCTCGAAAGGATTGGTTGTCATGCCAACAAACTTCGAGTTAGTATGAAGCTTGCAGTCTTAATGAGGGCAATTAAACTTGTAAACTATTTTGGTAGACTTAAGCTTTGAGGATATGTTAACTTTAGGCGTTTTATAATATATAATAAACTGAATCTAGTTTTTTTCATCTATTCAGTAGGTTATGACATTTGAGTTTTATAAAACAGTTTGATGTTATTTTCTGGTACCTGATTACTTTCCACTTTATCCGCAACTTTGAATTTCATACTTAAAAATGATTGACGCTGTTGTTTACCCATGCTGTTCAGGAAACCGTTGTTTGCGAGGGTTTGTTTAACGGGGGGAGTTCTCTTTATGAAATAAGCATTTATATGCTCCGTGTATGTATGAGCCGATTACACTTTTTTTTGTATCTTTCGGGACATTGACCGTCCGCATTGAGGCATCTCTACATGTCCGTTTCTTTTTTATATATTTTTTTATGTAATTTCCATTGTGGTTTTTTCCCTTAATGTCCAGAAATAGGAGTCTATTTTCCGTGTCAATTACTAAGTAAATTTTAACATATAGAGTCCTTAAATTCCTGCTTTTTGTTTTTTAGCTGTTCTTCATTTTCGACGTTTATATATGTAGATGTCGTCTGCGTATCGGCAGTATGCATGTGTTATATCTTTGATGTTGTCTAATAAGCTCTCTTCAGGTTCACCCATATAGTATTTGAAAAAAGCCCAATGGGTGATCCCAAAGCTACTCCATAGACTTGTATGTATACATTGCCGTCGGATATCCTAAACGGAGCTTTTGATGTGCATGAACGCAACATATTCTTTAAGATATTTGGACCAATATTTGGAGGAGATACAAAAAGATGGTGGTCTACATTTTGTATGATGATATCGATGGCCTGGGTGATACGTACATTCGTAAACAGGCTGTGTACATCAAGGGATGCCTTTAGTCCTGCCTGTCTTTTTGAGTGGTATTGAACAATCAAACATATACATCATTCTAAACGAAGAAGCATATAACCATAACGCCCATCATTTCCCAAGTGAACACACCAACATAAATGTAATAATAAAACCGTACAGCCCTCAAAATATAGCATAAATTCTAGGGAGAAATTTATTGATATACATCACTCTACAAGGCACCAGACAGAAATCTACACATACAACTCGATGGAGTGGCTATGGGATCGCCACTGGGGCCGACCTTTGCCAAATACTTTATGGGTCAACTGTAAGAGAGCTTAATAAACAACATCGAAAATAAGACACACACATACAGCCAATACGATAACTACATCTACATCAACCTCCAAAATATAGAACAATTAAAAAGATCAAGCAGGTATTTGAGCAGAACCCCGTGTTAAAAGAACTGATGATGTGGGCACGGACAATAAACTTTTTTTCTGAATATTGAAGTACAAAATATCAATGAAAATTATATCACAAGGATATGTTGAAAAGGAGGTACGTACATGGGAAGATGCCTCAACGTGGATGGTGAATGTTAAAAAAAATCCAAAAAAGTGTAATCGTCGATCATAGAAATGCTGCTCCACGTGGGAATTATTCCATCCAGAGAACTTCGTGTTAAACAAATCCTTGTAAACAACGGTTTCCTAAACAGCATAGATGAACAACAAATCCACTTATGTGAAAAATTTTATGACAATTTCGAAAATAACTGGATTCATATTTTCCACTAATATAGCCTTAGGGACGTGGATACCATAAGATGGCAATGTGGCTATAACCTATGGAAAAATAGTATTTTTAAAAGCTTCTTTACAATATAGCTTTACTTATCAATGAAAGACTTATAATTCCCTTAAACCTCTCACGTGTTAGATTTTGTTACAATACATTCTTGACCTCTTACACTTAGCAATGAATATTTATGGAACGTGTCCTACACTCTTTCTTTATGCACAAAAACGGCAACAGATACCATCCAGTTATTTTATAATCATGAAGCGTGTAAGGTGTATAGTTTCTTCTGAAAAAAATATTCTTCAGCAACTAGCGTCTAATGGAGGTCATAGTGAAGATTAATTACAAGTGGGTTCCTCTGATATGGAATACAAACCGATAGAAGAAGATTCTAGTTGTGATAGAAAGATCCTCGGAAAGGGAGAATGGCAAGCTAAAGAAAGATAGATACATCAGCTTTACTTCTTTGAAGAAAAATCTCTAAGGAAGTTTGATCCGAGATGGAAGACGCTCAAGCATGTACACAAGATGGAAGGCAAATGGAGGGGGGCTTAGGCCTAGTTTGTCAACTCCATTTTAATCACGTAGCCAAAGCAAAAATTAATGCACACATAAACCTCGAACCTTATCAAACCCAGACAGTGAGAAGTAAGCATTCAGTCTTTTCATTACAAATTACATGTTTCTACATATTCAGAGATATACAAACAGAATATTTAGAGGCATTACTAAAATTTGAGAGCTAATCAAAGGCTATGTACAATTACATGATGGAATATACAGCCGTAGAAATTCAAGCGTGTCTTGGGCTCATTTTATATTCAGGAGCTGATGGACATAACTTTACTTCTATTGAAGATTTATCGAATTCAGTTGATGCGATTGCAATTTATGCCAAAGGAACGTTTTCGTTATCATAAGACCAATAAGGTTCGATAATTGCAGAAATCGTCTGAAAAGTCTGCAAGAAGATAGATTAGCTGCAATCGGTGAGATCTGGAACTTATTCAAAGAAAGGGTTTCTGAATTTTATATTCATGATGATATACGCACTGTGGATGAGCAACTACTTGGCTACCTAGACAAACTCCGGGAAGGACCTACATTCCAATAAAACCAAGAAATTTGGGTTGAACTATTTTGCTTATGTAAAGCAAAGAGTGGGTATGCACTGAATACAATGAGTTACACTGCAAGGAAAAGAGAAGAAGTACATCGGAATCTTGCAAAGGATGTTGTGCTTGAATTATGCATACCCTACGAAAAAACTAGTGGAAATCGTTACAGACAACTTCTTTACATTGCATGGTTTAGCTGTTGCATTATTATAAAAGAGTCTTAATTTGGGGGGAGCAATCAGGTTCTACAAAAAAGAGATTCCTCAACCCCTAAGGCAGATCAAAAGACCAATGCAATCATGTGTATTTGCTTATAATCATCAAAGTAACATAATGTTGGTTTCCTATATTCTGAAACAAAAACAAGAATCTGATTCTACTTATTTTTTCTCATGCTCGGGATGAATGTTTGCCAGAGAAATTTATAAACTTGCACTAATTTGGGATTATAATTTCATGAAAAAGGTGGTGGCCAATTCGATGAAAACATAGAACAATTCACATGCAAAAGGAAAACCGTTAGCTAGCCTCTGCTATTATTTTATAATATGATGGATGTAAGTGTTCACAACGCCTTGCTTATTTTCTGACAAAGAAATCCTCAATATCGAAAGAAGGTATTCCTGAAAAACTTGGAAAAAATGCTTGTAAGAGCAAGTGCAGAAACCCGATTTCAAAAGGAAAAGCAAAGAATTCTCTCCAAATGAAGAGAAGCAGCAGAGCTTTTAGGATTTTTCCCAAGCAGCTAATTCGGAACAAACAAGTTCTACACGGGTTGGAAGGTGTAAGGTATGCAACAACGTGCGCAGGGCCTCTTGTGAAGAATGTATCAAGAATATTGCCTAGCACAGAGGATACCAAGTTAAAAAACCCCGAATGAATCTGCTACCGCAAGCTCACTTTGAAAGGCAGAAATAATTAAATATATAATGTATATTTTGTATGAAAAAAAGCCTGTTACAAAATGTTACATATGAGTGATGGTTCTCCTTGTTTCACGTGAGTGGATAAGGGTTAAGAATGATATTCAAATTGGCGGAGAAAACTGAAAGTAATCAGAAACCGAAAAATAAAATCAAACTGTGTTATAAATATCAGATGTCACCGATCGACAAAATAGTTGAAACAAAAAACATCAAAGAGATTGTTAACCTTAACATCAAAGTCAAGAGTCAAACGGACAAGATTTAGATTATTATATATTATAAAACAACAAACGTTAACAATCTCATTATGAAAAATAACATTTGCCTGGCTACCTCGAAACTTAAGTCTACCAACCTAGTTTACGAGTTTAACTACCCGCATAGAGAAGGCATTTTTCATAATAACTCGATGTATGGTGGCATAAAAACCAACACTATGTGGAGGCGTTTACCGATGCACCTTCAAAACGGCGCCCCGTAGATCATATGAAAAGCGTATATAACACCTTCCTAACAAAGGATATGTTAGTTAAAAAGACCATAATTCAAAGAAAAGAGAGAAATAAAGCTAAGCTAAACATATTAAAAGCCATCTTAATGAACGAAGAAAGGTCAACCTTAAACACGCAGTCTAGGAGTTGGAATCGAACATTAAAATTGTTTTAGAAATTCAACTCGCCGGATCGGCCCGTTTTCCTTGATATTGCGTTCAAGCGAGGAGGATAAATACCCCCTAAAAACCCTTTTCTTTTCATTCGATTCGATTATTATTCTACCATAATTCATCAGTAAAGGAAGAAAAAAATACCTAAAGACAATCTGAAGATGACCACATAAATTGAAAAGCTTAGCTAATAAAGTTTAGTTTTTTTACCAAACGCAGTTAGGCCTTGTCGTAGTATGGCCCTTTTTTGATCACTATACTCTTTGACACCTTTTTTGTAGCGGTATGTTTGGGGTGCGTGAGTTACTTCTATGATAAAGTAGGCTTTGTTATAAGAGTGCTAATTCGGTAGTTTTGTTCTCAAAGAAGAGCTATTTTAAACACATAAGGATGAGAGGAAACACCAGATTTATACCAACATAAACATATATTTTAAATGAAACACTTAACTATATCAAACAAACAGTTAACATATTTCTATCTTTGGCATCTTTTCCTATCGCACGGAAATGATGACAAAAATAAACAAAGAAGCTTTCCTTAAACATACCAATAGCTGATTAGTATTTTTATCGCGAGTCTATTTGATTAGCTTTAAACATTAAATTAACGTACTCTCGTCTACAAGCAAATATGACCTAGGTTCAAGAACAATGGTTTCTACTCCCCTTAAACGTGAGACGTACTAAACTTACACTATCGCAATATGAATATTTATATTCTTTCTAACTTACATGACAGGAGGTATTAGATATTGCCGGATGTCGCTGGGGGACTTATCTCTCGCTTTGGAGTGTTGTGGCTGATGGTTGAATTTTCATCGAGCCTTTAGGGGGCTTACTCTTCAACGTAATTAAAGAACGGGAGCTCGTTGGGGCTGAGTTATTCTCCTCTCACTCTTACGGAGCTTGAGATGTGAGAGTCACTCGAGTGTGAGAGGCTTTGCTTTTCTTTAGTCAGACTTCTTCACAGTCTGTAAAGGATTCTTCGCTATGGCACCGATATAAAGCTTGACTATTTAGGTTAATATGGCCCGGAAAGGGGGGATGGATTTTCTCAATCTGATCCTATCGTTTCTCACGGAAAATAGTCTTGTATGGCTGAAGGATCGATCTTTACGAACTAATCCTTCTTCTGGCGTATCGACTTCTAATCTTAGTGTCGGTCTTGAGGATCGATCTTTCACGAACTGATCCTCTTTCTTGCTTATCGACTTCTAATCTTCTTATGGTGCTGAAGGATCGATATTTTACGAACTGATCCTCCTTCTTGCGTTTTGACTTCTAATCTACTTGTCTGGCTCAAGGATCGATCTTTCACGAAATGATCCTCCTTCTTGCGTATCGACTTCTAATCCTCGTGTCGGGTTGACGGATCGATCTTCACGACCTGATCCTTCTTCTTGCGTATCTACTTCTAATCTTCTTGTCGGGCTGAAGGATCGATCTCTCACGAACTGATCCTCCTTCTTGCGTATCGACTCTTTAATCCACTCTCTTTCTTTGCGGGGCTTATTTATAGGGGGATTACCGCCCCATCTAAAGGGGAAAGTGACCAGGCCACAGAGGCAAGGGGGGGAGGGAATGGTGAGTTCGCATCTGGGGAGAGCGAGAATTGCAGAGGGTGGCACTGGGGTGCCCAAGTCGGTTCGTCTAATTAGAGGCTCACAACCGCACCGCTAATTGGCGTGCCTTTTGACTAGCACGGCGTTTTTATCATAACCAAGGTGTATGGGTCTCGTAGGTAATTGGATCGTTAGCGCGTCGTTTTAAGGGCCTTAGGTAGTAGCCTTAAAAGACATGTTAGCTCCAACTGCCCAAAGCGGCAGGGTGATCAAACAAGGTAAGCAGTTATGGTTATTCGCCGGCTACCGTTCCCACGCTTCTCGTCATGGGGGGAGGGCTTTAATGTACCTATACTCTACATTTCTCTACAGGCCTTCTTAAAAAAAAGCTAAACGTAGGAGACGTTATAAACAAACTACAAGATGAACAAAATCAGAAAAAAGGCCAAATAGAAAGTTCCCAAAGAAAATTAACCAAGGTGAAATATACAATGGAGTTTAAAAAAATGTGCATATATAGATATATAAATATATAAATATATATATATATATATATATATATATATATATATATATATATAAATATAGGGTCTTTTAATAAGGTAGTTCGATTTTTAAATGTAAATAAAACAAGTTGTGTGTGATATATGCACTCAATTTATTTTAAATTTGAAAGTACATTTTTATGGCATTAAGTGTGGAATATGACGTCATTCAAATGTCCGCTGCGGCTCCGTTTGGTGAACCGTATTCGGGAGGCCCCTTTTTTGATGACTTTGTCGCATAAACCTGGCTGAATTTGGATGGTGTTCGTTGTGTTGACTTTAGGACATCGACTGTATGCATATTATTCACATAGATCTGCGATTTAAGGTAGCCCCAAAGAAAGTAGTCTAATGGCGTTAAATCGCATGATCTCGGTGGCCAGTTGACGCCGTCGCCACGCGAGATGACCGTGCTCTGAAATTGCCTGCGCAAAATGTCTATCGTGGCGTGCGCAGTGTGGCACGTAGCGCCGTTCTGTTGGAACCACATGTGTTCATTATCTATATCAGGCATATAATCCAGTTGAGGCCACAAGAAGTTGCTTATTATCGGTCTGTAGTTCTCACCGTCGACGGTTATGGCAACCCCATCTTCGTTCTCAAATAATACGGACCGATGATTCCGTTAGACAAAAATCCGCACGAAACAGTAACTTTGTTGGGATGAAATTGGTGCTTGTGTATCTCATGGGGATTGTTTTTGTCACAATTTTGACAATTTTGCTTGTTCACAAATCCATTTATCCAAAAATGGGCCTCGTCGCTGAAGATGATAGAAATCACGTAATGCGCGGAACGTTTGTCGAAGAGAGCACTGACTTTGATACTAACATTTGATGATTTTCACACGCTGTTCAACGCTATAACCTTAAAGAGTGACTTGCCAAGTACTACTAAACAATTCACAGTAAGGTTGCCGGATGTCGCTTTAACAATATGGCCACTATCGCCTGACAAACTTGAGCTTCCTTGTTGAAGAGACCCTTAAAATATAGGGATATTGGAAACAAAGAAACGCGTGAGTGGAACAATAAAAGCCCGACCAAAACCCTGAATGTTTTGCATATATATATAAATATATATATATATATATATATATGTATATATATATATATATATATATATATATATATATATATATATATATATATATATATATATATATATATATATAAATATTTATATATATATATATATATATATATATATATATATATATATATATATATATATATACATATATATATATATATATATATATATATATATATATATATATATATATATATATATATATATATATATATATATATATATATATATGAAAATTAATCTAGAGGAAAATGAAAAGATAAATCCAAGCACTTTCGAACTATATTTGCAAGTTCATTCTCAAGGAATAGAAACGACGGAAGACAAAAGCATAGTTTAAGAGACGCGTGAGTTCCATAGTAATAATGAAAAACTCACAAAGTGGCACTTGAGAAAAGCAAATATGCTTCGAATGTGCTTGGATTT
Source organism: Ceratothoa steindachneri (assembly GCA_963969495.1). Taxonomy (NCBI): domain Eukaryota; kingdom Metazoa; phylum Arthropoda; class Malacostraca; order Isopoda; family Cymothoidae; genus Ceratothoa; species Ceratothoa steindachneri. The sequence goes on along the minus strand of OZ018323.1, from coordinate 193,072,054 downwards.
ATCTTTCATTTTGCTGTGTGTTAATTTTCATATTATTGCTTTCCTCCCCTGCCACTTTATGACTATTTTCATTATTACTATGAATCTCACGTGTCTCTTTAACTATGCTTTTGTTTTTTGTCGTTTCTCTTCCTTGAAAATGAACTTACAAATATAGTTCTAAAGCGCTTGGATTCATCTTTTCATTTTCCTTTGGGTTAATTTTCATATATATATATATATATATATATATATATATATATATATATATATATATATATATATATATATATATATATATATATATATATATGTGTGTGTGTGTGTGCGTAGTTGTGTTTTGGCATATAACAGACCTATTTTTCAAAATATATTTTCGAAACCATGGCCAGCTAAAATGAAGGGAAAATTAAATATGTATAATATATGAATGCAATATCCAGCAGAAAAAAATGAAAAGGTGTTTCCAAATACTTTCGAACTTTATTAAGTTCCTTATCAAGGATAACTACAAGAAATAGTATTATATTAGAGGTATATATACGGAAGAAAAATATGAAAGACCGCCTCAAAAACAAGAAATCACCAATGAGGAAGAGGGAAGGGGGAAGATAAAAAAACACATTAAGGATTACAAGAAGCAGGTAGTAAGGTCAAACTAAATCGAAGGAAAGGGTAACAGATTCAAAGAAATGGAGATAGCCTAACGAGGGAGATTATAAGACAAGATAAGCAAAGTACAAAACAGAGCAGTGACAATTAAAAAATAAAAATGAATAATATAAAAAAAAAATTAAAATAAAATACGGGCCACATAACTAAAGAATGTATATATATAAAGCACGACAAAAACGAAGGGGATTTACAAGGTGGACAGGCTTAGCCAAGCATTGATAAACACAACCTTTTAAAATAGAAATTAAATCACTAGGTACATCCCTGCATATTACTAAGGCCGATAAATCTGGTAATATTGTAATCATGGATAAAAATTCTTATCTCAATAAAATTAATGTAATGCTTAATGACCAAGATACTTACCTACCTGTATTAATAGACCCCACTCTTCAAGTTGACAGTGACTCCATTAAAATGTACGGTGATTACTTAAAAACTTTCCTGATTTAATTTCAAAATTCAAGTCTAGTAACGCTACCCTCCCTTATTTGTACGGCTTAGTTAAAACTCACAAACCAAATTTTTCATTACTCCCTATTATAAGTTCTGTTGGGTCTGTTTCATATTCCCTGTCTAAATGGCTTACTTCATTTCTTACTCCACTAGTTGGTTCCATTTCTCATTCTCATGTCATTAATAGTTACGACCTTATTTCTAAACTTAATGCTATTTATTATTCTAATGATTTTACACTTGTTAGTTTTGATGTTTGTTCATTATTTACTAAAGTACCCGTTGAAGACCTTTTCAATTTCCTTAATGATCATTTGCAAAATTATGATTTGCCGGTACCCGTTACTACTTTCTTGAACCTCATTTCCCTTTGTAACAAAAACTATAAGTTTTTGTTCGAAAGAAAATATTTCCTCCAAAAATTCGGATTAGCCATGGGTAATTGTCTTTCTCCTGTCCTTGCTAACTTATCTATGGAGTTTTTTAAAACAAAACTTCTCCCTACTATCCTTGACGCTCCTATCGTTTGGTACCAGACTCAATTGTCTCGTCCCTTCAATTAAATTTACTCATGAGTTTGAAAATAATAGAACCCTTCCCTTTCTTGATCTTCTTATTCATCGAACTCATACATGTTTTAAATACTCCATCTTTCGTAAGCCTACTAATTTAAATTCTTATATTCATTTTTACTCTTCTCACAGCCCTAAAGTTAAACGCTCTGTTTTTTCTTCTATGTTTCTACGGGCATTACGTGTTGTGAGCCCGGAATATATGGATTTGAAATTTTCCAATATCTTTGAAATTGGCCATAAACTTTGTTACCCTTACCCGTTTCTTCAAAACTGTCTTTCTTCTGCTAAAAAGACATTTTATCAAACTGTCCCTACTCTCCCTTTTAATAGTAATACTAATTTAGTTCTACCTTTTTCTCTTTGTTTTAGTGATCTTCCCCGTCTTCTGAATAGCTTTAACATTTCTGTTGCTTTTAAATATGAGACGACCATTGAGAATTAATTAGTACGTAATAATTGTAATAGTTTAGGAGGAGGGGGAGTTTATTCAAATGAGTGTTCTGGTTGTCTAAGTAAATATTACGGACAAACAGGTAAACAACTTTCTGTTCGCATAAATCAACATAAATATAATGTCCGAAGAGGGGAAGATAACAGTGCTTTCTTTGTCCATATGTCAGATAAGAACCATTTAATTAACTACTACTCGGCCGAATTTATTTATCGTTTAAATGCCCTCTAAAAAAGGAACATCATTGAATGTGCTTTTATAAGCCAATGTGAAGATTTTAACCTTTCCCCTGGTTTATATAAAATAGATGCTATAATTAAAAGATTAATACTCAAAGAAATTAGTTTTGTCTTGCGTTCCTAGTTTTTTTTATATATATACATTCTTTAGTTATGTGGCCCCTATTTTATTTTAATTTTTTTTTTTATTATTCATTTTTATTTTTTAATTGTCACTGCTCTGTTTTGCACTTTGTATTTTTCCCCCTTTTGTTCATCGTGTCTTATAATCTCCCTCGTTAGGCTATCTCCATTTCTTTGAATCTGTTACCCTTTCCTTCGATTTAGTTTGACCTTACTACCTGCTTCGCGTAATTCTTAATGTGTTTTTTTAAATTCCCCCTTCCCCCTTCCTGATTGGTGATTTCTTGTTTTTGAGGCGGTCTTTCATATTTTTCTTTCGTATATATACCTCTAATATAATACTATTTCTTGTAGTTATCCTTGATAAGGAACTTAATAAAGTTCGAAAGTACTTGGAAACACCTTTTCATTTTTTCCTGCCGGATATTGCATTCATTTGCCACCCTCACGTGATATTTGTGAGTTTTTCATTTCATATATAATATATGAATCAAAATAAGAGGAAGATACAATAAAAAATATCCTCTTCTAATACTGCTCCATGTTGATTTTATAATCTCGTAGGATTTTTTTTACTGGTATTAATTGAAGTTACATCACGAAAAATGGCTTGCTTCTCTTCTCGGAATCCCGGCGCCCAATCATAAATTAGAGCGTTTTCCTATTCGCATCTACAAAGCGCGAAATCAGACGTATGTCTCATTCATGAAATCCTCGCTCTGAATTAAGGCCCGTTCTTCTCACCAGTAGCGCAGAAGTGAGCCTGGAAATTGTGGAAAAGATTCCCGTATTGCTGTAGGAAACGAAAATTTCCTCAATGACTTTAATTAAGTTTTTTTGAGTGTAGAATCTCCTTTAGATTCTCATAAAATGTACCATTAATTCCTGGTCATATACCCAATTTTGCAATATTACCTTAGAAAGGAGCTTTATTCTGGATCACTCTTTCCGCCGTTTATTTAAATCACCTCTTTTGCCTGCCCTCAAAATTTAATTTGAAGCAGGGATGTTTAATAATAAAAGTAGTCATTTTAATCGTGGTTTTTTTATTATGGTGTACGAAATATTAAAATTTCTCCTTTATTATCTCATTATTCCTCTGAATTGTGAATATTAATTTAATTCGAAAAACAAAGGGTTTCTAATCAAAGAGATTTCATCTGGTAAATAGCTAAATGCGCTTTCATGGTCAATGGAATGTAAGGTCCAAACCACTTACGATATTAACAAATATATCTTTAACAATTTTATGCTTCCTTTCAGGAACTTTGGATTGTACATTCCCTGGGAGTCGTACGATTTCATAAATGCCAATAATTCTATCTCCACCTATTTCACTACACATTATTATGACTGCTGGATACGGAGTTCTCTCACGTATCTATAGATTATATAGATAATTCAATTGTTATCCTCAATCGTATAAAGCAATCATTATTGTACGGTTCAATGTTGCTACTCTCCTGTGCCCTAAAATAGGTGAATGTTAGAGGGCTTAAACATATATTAGGGAGAACAAATATAGTAGATTATAAATATATCAATCATACGAGGTAAGTCACAAAAATATGATATTGAATTACTTATTAGGTAAAAAAGTCTTTTTGTGGTAATATCTTATTATTGTTTTTAAAATAGATAAAGGGTTTAACTTTTATCAGGAGTGAGGTGTTTTGGTAATTAGATAACTTAGCATCTACTACTAATAAAGGCTAAATGGATGTTAATGAAAGATTAAACATTTTAATAGTACAAATCATTTAACGGCACATAATTACAACTAGATTTAATAATTCACTAATGGAAGTCGTTCAAATTACCAAGGTAAATATTTCTAACAATATATTTCACGTATATTACTTTCACATATACACCTATTCAAAAGCAATGTTACATATAACATACCTAATCAATTTAGTCTTTCCCCATTCCTTGTCATTCCTTCCAATTTGATATCTCCCTCTGCTGTTATTTTCATGCCTGAATTTCTTCTTGACTAAGGTGAAGAATATCCTTTTGCTCAATCAATTATAATCTGTATTTCTTTGCATCAATACAAAAGTTATTAATTATATTCCGATGCAAACTCTTGATCTATTAAATTGTCCTAATTTAATCAAATCAGTCAAACTTTTAAATTAAATATATTTTATGGCTTGAATATATTCGACTCACAAACAAATGAAATACGCATTTTTTGAGAGATTGCGCTTAAAGTAGTCAAGCCATATATTAGCACTCGTGTGTTTGAAATTATTTTGTCCTTCGCCAGATAATTTAGTCGTTTGGCTATTTAAACTTTTGGAATTTTAGCTAAATTGTGAACCCATTTAGAAACATTGTTCGAATTAAGGTTTGTTTTTTGTTTCATGAATATCTATTATGTTAATTTTTAAGTTAAAATTTGTTGCTTTTTGTTCCTTATATTTGTTACTTTTCGAAAATATTTTTTTATTTAATTAGACTCTTTTAGTCGTCTTGAAATTCATTTAAATATTTACTTTAGAGTTGTTTAATTATATTATTAATAAAATTATAAAAACTTCCCGTTAATTCATGGTCAACATGTATAAGTACGGTGAGGAAATGGACAAATAAATGGTAACAATTTTCTGTAATTTTTATTATTAATAATTTATAAATATTGCTACATCTGAAAAAATTGACAAGTGAGTTTAGTGATCCCACCTGCATTATGCTTATTTCGTTGAATTTAACTTTTTTCGAAGGATGTCAGGATAAAAAGTCGTTCGGAGAAAGTCACACAGATCCTCACTAATTCTGGACCTCGAGCTTATCTGCAGTCATAGATTGTTGGCCCGTAATCAATCTATCGAATTTATTCCATATCCAAAATTAGTTTCTTAGAAGTCAGTTATATTATTTGTCGTGAAAAATTGCCAATTATTTAGTTGCAGATTTCAATAATATAATAATGGCAATTAATATTTATAGTTAAACTAAATATTAATGACGATAGATATTTAAATTTGTTATATTGGACGGAAAGTGGGAAGCAAATAATAACAGGGAAAATAGTTAATAGGACTAGCGAAAGGCGAAGTAAAAATGTTTGCCGTTGAAGTAAACACGGTTTGGCTTAAAGATTATAAGTTTCCTTCCAGCTTCTTTACAGAAAGCTCACTCGAAAGTGTCCATGCAACTTCTTTACAAGATGGTACGCAGGTCGAGTAGGCATGGTTATTCTTCGAGTGTAGCTTTCTAATTAGTGCGTACGTTTATTTGTTCTTGCTTAATCTATTAAAATATTTTCTCCTTGAGATACTTATATGTTTTTTGGTAAAAATATTTCTACCAAGTAAAGCTAACAAATCTTAAATTAGAGAAAACAGGGAAAAGATATGTCCTCCTTTTTTCCAGGTAACCAAATATTAATGTTTTAACTTCCTAAAATAATATTGGGTTTATGGATTTACTCCGTAAATACTAACATATAGTGATGGCTAACTGGAATAAAAATGCATATTTCATCATAAGATTTAAGAAATAATGAATACATTGGATGTATAAATTGAGAAAATTACTTATTACGATTTTTACAAGTTTATAATATGTACGAGAGTAGCAGTACGGTGATAGATATATATACGTATGTAATAAATTGCGTTGAGATGGTGCACCCACAATGCGCGGCATTTTCCAAAATTTAATGCAAAACTTGGCATAGTTATTAGTCCAACGAGAAAATAACGCTATATAAAACGTGAACAAGGCATAACTAAATAAGAGCGTTTTGAATTAACATGTCTGACCAGCCGTACAAAATTCGATTTGGACGTGTGCGTAAAACTAAATAACTAATTTGAAATTATGAATCTATCTCATAATTAAGATTGCCAGATTAAAAAAACACGCCCACTCTCATGGCACTACCCTAACCCGTGAAAAACTGAATGAGGACACCTCCATCATCCTGAGACTCGAAAATCGCAGAAGATTGCAGTTGGACGAAGCCGATGTCATCCAAATGAAGAAACTGGCAATTAACGTGCACATTCAGCCTGAAACCATACTCTCCACATATCGGCGTCTACGAGTTGACTGCCGTTAAAAGAAGAGGTTTGCAAACTTCATTTCCCTCTGCCTTCTTTGCCAGAGAAATAGATCGGAGGAACAAATAGTCAGACAATCAGAGCCTTCCAATTTTATTTGTTTATTGTACCGCTTAGTTTTCCCTTAAAAATTCTCGCGCGATGATTGGCCAATTTTTATAATACTTATGTTCCCGTAGAAATATAATATATAATTTAACTGCTCTGGTTGCCTGAGTTAGTTTCTGTACCGCTGTGACAACTTCGGATCGAAATTGTGCGAAGAAAATTTTGAGAAAGTGATTTGTGATACTCGCTTCGAGTAGTGAAAGAAAATTCGGAAAGTGATAAAGCAAGATACGCTTTGAAAAGTGGACCACTGGCTTGCAATCTAGAAAGGTGAAGGAAGAATCTTCACTTCTTCGTGGAGACTGGGACCAAAGCCTAACCTGGCCCACACGCAAGCCTGAAGGAAGTTAAAATAAGGTAAAGTAATTTGAAGGTATTTGGACATTGGCCCTTATTTCTCTCTAGCCCCCCCTTTCTAAAAAACGCCTTTAAGTATACACATACAAATACACATACATCACCTAACGTATTATATAATGTGGGAGAGATGAGGGAAACTCTCCGTATCACTCTTCGGGTCCTCTCGGAGGGCCCGAAACCCGATGGTGAAAAGGTGTTTGAAAAAGTTTATGGAACCCCACGCATTGCTTTGGTAAGACTGTTTGACTTAAACAATGGTTATTCAGCCATTTGTGCGAAAGAGGCACAGTCTGAAGCCCTAACTTTTGGCAAAGCTGTTGAATGCCTTAAGACAATCAACCTAAAACTGACCACACCGCCACAAATTAGTACCCACCGCAGCTTGATATGCAGGCGCCTCGACCCCTAGGTTGTGAGCCACTCGACGGACGAAATCAAGGAGGAATTCGGAAGGAACCACGAATGGGCAAAGGCTGCCGAGGTACTAAAATTCAAGCAATACACGCACGTATTCAAGGTTCTATTTGAAGACACGGCTATGGCTCAAAAGGCTGAAGAAAATGGCCTACTGCTCTTTAACGTGAGAGTCTGCCCAGAGCAGATGGAACGTGAGGAGTTTGTCGACTTGCAAATGTACTTTCGGTGCTATAAGTACGGCAAACATACGACTTCTAACTGCCCTGAGAGTAAAAACCTAAAACTATGTTCTATCTGTGCCGGTCGCGACCATTTTTTGCGTGATTGCAAAAACACCACCACAAAATGCTTAAATTGCAAAGGCCCGCACCGGACCATGTCTATGACATATCCAGTCAAAAAGCGGGAGATAAGCAAACATAGAAAACTCAAACGTGAAAAACAGGAGATGAAAGCTAATTCCACCTACGCCAAAGTTGCAAAAGCCGCCATCGCCGAGTCAAACAACCAGAAAACCTAACACATAAAAAACGAGCATTCCACGAAAATAATGTGTTGCATTTATTATGCACACATTGCAAACATAACTCGTCCTGGTACCTTTTCCACAGAATTCAACCGAATGCTCGTAAAGAACGGGCTGCACGAGATGTGGTTTCCCGACAACCCTCCTTCAGAGGAGGTTATGCGTATAACTATAACTCCTCAGTGCCAAGACAAGTGCCAAAAAGTGCCAACACCACAAAGCACAGCCATTTCACGTGACCCCCGACTAAACAAACTTAAAGAACCACAGATAGAAAAACAGGTGCCACTCACACCAAATAAAAACACCAAAATAAAAACAAACACGCACACGCCTACACCAACCAAGGAACCAGTGCGAACCAAGGAAACCAGGTCTTCTCGGTCGAGAAAAATCTCCAAAACTCGTGGCCCAAGGTCTACCTCCTCATTACGGGGGAGGGAGCAGTAATTAAAATACCACGCGAGAGGCTTCAACCTGAAACTATATGCTCCCAAATCGGCTTCGTTTCCAACTGAAAATTGATTCCTGCGAAGTATCGGAGAAGCTTAGAACCGAACGATACAAGTAGAGGATGCCCTCGCACAAAACAAGATTAAACTGACCACAGACTGCTTCCACACGATCACTAATACGGAATTCAGAAAAAAAAGAAACGGCAGAGAGCGCACTCCGCCCAGTACATCCCATGGGACTAAAGTAAATCGCGAATAAGCATCGACTTTAATCCCACGCACTAAAGAACCAACATTACATAAAATGGCTAACATACTTATGATTGTACAAATGAATATCGATGGGTGGGACGGAAAAAGTTCCATCTATGGCAATATTTTGCGACAAAGTGACCCTGACATTATACTTATCAACGAACACGGACTAACCGCGCAAAAATAATAGCCAGGAACGGTATGACGGCTGTTCAATAGCCGTCAAAAAAAGGACTTAAATACAAAAAACTACCTGACTTAGATGAATCATACCTTGCCATTGAGTTAGGAACTACACTGGGGGGGGGGCTGCTCTTGGCTACGGGGTACCAACCCCCAAGGCGCGGCTATGTTCCCATGCACAACCTTCTCCAGATTTTCAGCCATCAAAAAAATGTAATCTTTGCTGGAAAACTGAATACAAGGTGTGCAGCGGTGGGGTATACCACCTACAACAATGTAAGCAGAAACATCGAAATATTACTTGACAGACAATACATACCAAGAATCGGAACAGAATTCTCTACATACATTACGGGAAAAGCAGTAATGAAACTTGATATTGTTTTATCCACTATCAGGTTTTCATACATCTACTACATTGAACCGGGCCCTATCATTCCGAGCGACCACCAGGCTATAAAAATTACAGTTGGAGTAAATCCCATTCAAATTACAATCCCGGTACGTAAAAGTTATAAGCAGGCGAACTGGGAAAGCTACAGAAATTACCTTCTGAATTATATCCAAGACCCTTTATTTGATGCCAATGTAGAAGAGATAGATTACGAGCTGGATAGAATCACCGATTTCCTAATTAAAGCAGACGAAAATAGTATTCCCCATATCAACTATAAAACCCTTCTAGCTCCCTATTGGCCCCCTCCCATGAAAGCCCTGGCCTTAAAAGATAGAGACTTGTCCAATGTAGTAGCCCTGATAGGCCCCAACCACAATGCCCACAGAAGAATAAGACAGATTAATGACGAACTCCAGACACTAATTACGGACCAACAAATTCTGATATGGGACAGACTGATGATAGGACTCGAAATAGAAAGAGACTCACACACATTCTGGCAGACATTTAAACGTTTTAAAGGACAAACTCCACAGAAAAAAATTACCCTCATACACCACGGTAAAGAAATTGAGGAAACTAAAGAGATTGAGGGAATGTTTAGGATTTTCTGGTCTTCAATCTTCAAAATTACCCCCGGTTTCGAAAATGACATAATCCAACAGCTAAACACACAAATATACAAAACTTCCCCTCATCATTGTGTGTCGCAAGAAAGAGTGATGGATGGCATTGGGAGTAAAATAACTGCCCAAGAGCTTTACGTTGCTGTAAAAAATTTTCGTCAAAGAGCACCGGGTACCACGGGGCTGACCAGGGAGAATTTCATCAAGGCCCCGCCTAACGTTCTGAGTGGGCTGCTTAACATCATGAATGCCACTCTGAACACGGGCTTCTTTCCTGATCAGTGAAAAGTGGCCAAGATGATTTTCATTGCCAAATCGGGAAAGCCACCGGACTGCCATGCCAGCTTTCGGCCGATATCTCTCCTAGAATTTGCTGGCAAAGTCTTCAAGAAGATATTGGCAAATAGGGTCACTCTTTTCTCGATGAAGCCAATTTCCATAACGATCAACAACACGGCTTCAGAAAGAAAAGAGGAACTGACACGGCACTAGCCGTTATCACGGAAAAGCTTGCAAAGATCAAGGCAGACAAAAGGAATGCCGACTTGGTGCTTCGTGATGTCAAAAAAGCTTTTGATAAGGTTTGGAAGAGAGAACTACAATATAAGATCCTTCAAGTAGACCTCAACCCCATTCTTGAGAGTATTCTATGCGATTACAAAATGGAAAGGAGAGCATACATTCATATCAGATAACATAAAAGCCCCGAACTCGAGCTCAAATCAGGGGTCCCACAAGGGTGCTGTCTCAGTCCCCTTTTATAAAACATTTATACACGCGACTTTATACAACCTCTCTCCGAAGGTACGATATCCGTTCAGTTCGCTGACGACATATCGCAAATTTGCACCACCGCTTACGTTCACAGGGAATTTATGGCGAGAAATATGGCTAGGGAGATATCTAACATCAACTCTTTCAAGAGGAGATGGAAGATATCAACCGATGCCCCAAAATTCAAAATAATTCCTATGTTTCGGAAGACCTTCAACGATATTCGGATAGAAGGGGAGAGAATCCCATACTGACTGAAAGAGACGGTTATAGGGCTCAAAATCATCACAGGGGGCTACAAGAGTCATATCGAACGAACAGTCGCGAATAGCAAGAGAGATTTGAGTGATTTTTATAGGTTCCGTGACCTAAATCACCTAAATAAATTCAATTTATTCAATGCGTGCATTCGCTCGAGACTCTTGTACACCCCGGTACCGTTAAACGCGAGCGCCAAGAACCACATTGCAAAACTTTAAGGTCATCCAGAACAAAGCGGTGCTACTCATTGCAAAAACACCCGAAGAAGAGAACGAAAAAGACAGAGGGAGCTCCAGCACTCGATTGGATTATCTCCGATCAACGTGGCGCTCCAACAGAGAGCTTGGAAGAAAAGGAAAGCCATTAGCGCCCACTTGACCCCTGAATTCTCCCGTACACACTTAAAAATCGAAGTAGACCGACAAGTAAGACCATTCAAGAGTAGTAACCTACAGTCTGACGGTGACGTGACTCCGAAATACACGAGACAAAACCGAAAAAAACAGAAAACAACCGATGTAATGCGCAGGTTCCTTTAGTAAAATAAATCCCAAATTAAAAATAATTTTTGCCAAACTTAAACTAAAATCCAAATTCACTATTTCAATTCAATTTAAATTAATTTATATTAAAATGATAAAAACATTTTCCAAAACCCACAGCGGAAATAAAAACTCCACCTAAAATGAAGGCTTGAATGCCTAAAGATCATTAAGATCGAAAATAATAATTATAATTAAATTAACTATGTTAATTTAATTAAATAAACTATAAATTTGTAGTTTATTAAATAAAAAAAACAAAAAAAAACAAACAAAAACTAACACAAATCAACAGAGCTACCCTTTCACCAGGGACCTTTTTATTCTGTCTCCCACACATCATCTTTTCTTTAAATTCACCTTTTAACCACTTTACTCTCTTACTATTTTCTCTCTAACTCTACCTAAATTTAACCTATTATGTCCAATGTCCAATGAATAATTCAATTTTTGTTCATTCCCTGAAGATGACCTAACATGTTCTAAAGCGTCTAGGAATAAAACGTCATTCAGGGATGTTTTATTTCGCATAGAAGACTCCGTTAAAAAACTTGTGAGAAATCTTAAGAAATACAAGTTAAAATTAATAACGCTGCCACAGCTGTGTACTTCAATAGAACCTGCATATATTTATTAGAAAATCTGGTGTTATGTTCAGTACTATTTGTAAAAGGTCTTTAAACAGGTCTTTATAAAACTCCTATTTCATCGTATTTTCTAAAGGCTGAGTAGCGTTCAAGTTATTTTTAGGTCCGTGGAACCACAATTCCATATTTAATTGTCGTGTATGTCTATCTGGACCGTGGACGTTTTCTTAATTGAAATTGCTCGAAAATTAGATTCTCGTATGGGATTATTAATCCACAAGAAGGTTATTAGCACCCTTAGCCATTCTTAACCCATGAAACTTAAATTTTTTTATTTTTTGTGTATTTTAGGGTAAGGTAGATTTTATTTAGCGAAGCAAGGCTCCCATGTCTATTAGGGCATATTCTTTTCATGTTTGTATTTCTGCGCTCATCCAGGTCGCGTGCCTGCGGTCAACTGAACTGCTGCACAAAATTTTCTCTTTTGACAAATTTGAATTGCAAGGTGAAGCCCTTTGATTAACCGGCAAAGATCTTATTTCTCACAAATAGGAAGAAAAGAAGCATGAAAGAGCAGAGCATAAAGCAGAAGAAAAAAGAGAAAGAGAAAAGCATGAAATAGCAGAAAAAAGAGAAAGAAAAGAGAAAGAAAGTGCAGAAAGAAAATAAACTCGAGAGAATAAAGAGAGAGAGAGAATCCGACCGCATAAACTGGAGCCACATCGCACCCGGACTGAGATCCTTTCCATGAAATCGCATACAGAAGCTCCCCCTCCCCCCGGTCCGCTTCAGTCAAGTTTTCCACGTTAAAAGCATATTTTTTCCCCTACCCTCGCAAGCCAACGCCATTGATTATTCCACCCTCAAGTTTGAGCTGTTGGCGGCTTACAACATGACACTTGATTTTTACCGTTCAAATTCGACATGCTCGATTGCAACAAAGTAAACCTTCCGTCAATTTGGTTAGATGCTTCTAAAATCGCCCGGGATTATTACTATGTAGTTGACTTTATTCGTAAGGATCAGTTATTGGCCCCCGAAATCTGCGCATTAAAGAGGCGAATATCTACGCTGCCGGCCATAACCTCTATCCAAAGGACAATAAGAAGACTGCCCCTCCATCTTCCAAGTTCAAAATGAATAATTCACGATTTCCTCTGCGTAACGAACCTAAGTTAGTTAGGGTATCGGGTCCCTCTAAACTCAGAAGTTCTGCCCCGTCAGAAAATAGAGATATCTGTGATAGAACGAGTTGAGGCTACGGTAATTACAACCACTATCACATGTTATTTAAAACCACAATGCTACCCACGTGTATCTTCTCTTTAAAGCCTGGGGCCTTATCGCAGCCACCTGAGTCAATGTTTAAACAAGGGGGTTTACCTTCCCCCGTTCGCCCCATGCGCCGCCCTCGCTAGATTGAGTTAGGCTTATGGGCAGATAAGGCATTGTCCTCAGGATATGTCCCGGCTATTTATATGGAAACTTAATCACTAAGATTCAGATTGGAGATCCAGATTTTTGTCGCGAAACATCACTACCACCTACTCTCACCTTGTGCGCCAAGGGACCTTGACCTCAAGATTCACCCTCACTTGTCCAGAAGGAGGACAATATCCTTCGAGTGCAGGGTTCGAGCCTTTCGTGACGCGTAGTCCACAAGTCTTCCCCTGGTTGTTCTGAAAGAGAACAACTTTAGAACAGCCATTGCTCTTTTGAGCCGGTTGACAAGAAACGGTTCCCCACCCCCACCCCTCCTGTTGTTTAGAAGAGAACAACGTAGAACAGCCATTGTTGGTTTCAGCCCGTTCGCAAAGAAACGGTTCTTACCCTGTCCCCTGTTGTTCAGAAAGAGAACAACGTTAGAACAGCCATTGTTCGTTCAAGCCCGTTGAACCCCCCCCCCCCCCCCTGTTGTTCAGTGAGAAAACAACGTAGAACAGCTATTGTTCGTTTGAGCCCGGTTGCCAAGAAACGATTCTCACCTTTCCCCCTTGTTGTTCAAAAGAGAACAACATTCGAACATCTATTGTTCTCGAGCCCGTAGACAAGAGACACTTTTCACCCCCCCCCCTGTTGTTTAGATGAGAACAACGTAGAACAGCCATTGTTCTTCAGCCTGTTCGCCAAGAAACGGTTCTCATTCCCAAGACGCCACGTCAGGATCATTTAATCCCCCCCCCCTTTCAGCTTGAACTCACCAGCAAGCAGAAAATTCCATCACGTCGCCTTCCTATGCACAACAAGTATAATTACGTAAGCTGAACGTTACCTTTGAGTATTTAACCCTTTTGTCAATTTTATCCTGTGCTTTAAATGGTTTAGCGAACCATCCCCTCCCTTTTACTTTATATTTGTTTTACCTTTTTAAATCTTTTAATCCTCGGATTAGCTCGATTCCCCACGACCCCTTCCATTCTCTGTTTATGTCAATATTTTCCGTTTTGTGTGTTGTTGATAGTTATTATTAATAAAACTCTATTTTATTAATGATAGCAATATTATTATCCTTGAGCTCAGTTCCACTTCTTAAGCATATCGAAGATACATAATATTGGCCAGCCAGACATCCACGCACTCTAAAGATAATTAAAGAAGTTCCCTCAACGCATAGTTATATATGGTATATCATCGAGAGTCCATTCTACGACAATATCAAACCCCTTATTCTCTATTATTCCCCTCCGTCTTCATTTTTCAGGACACCGATAGTTTGTTTTACATGCGGAGTGGAAGCTCACTTGAGTCCAAACTGCCCTCTGATTTCCCTTCGACAACTTGTCAATTTTCTCTTTGGTAAAAGTTCCCTTGGAGGCTCAAAGTTTAAAAACGAAGTCGTAAACGGATGCTGAGTATTCGCTCTCCTTAGAGATACAGAGTGCACGTGTAGCGTAGTGTCAAATGAATTCCTTCTTCCAGTGGGCTTTGACCACAAAAGGTTCTTAATAGTCCACGACTACCTGGGACGCGCAAACATGGAGTTCCATTACTTCAATGGGTGAACTGAAGTCGTTTTAGCGCCTATTAAGTTTTGCTCATTCTTGATCAGACAGTGTTCTCAAGTTTCGCCTAATCCTGTGGCTCAGCCTGTTGTTACGCGGGCCCAGGGGAAGACGGGAACACAAGCACAACCTCCCATTGACGCCCCATACGACGCTAAGTTTAGCAGCGTCAGAAGCAAGAAAATTGCCCGAGTGCAGGAGAAGTGCGAAACTCTCCTTTTCGTGTGAGAAAAAGCTCGGAGCCACGAGAAAAATCAGCCCGCGGCTACAAAACAGGCTCTTACCTCATAAATGAAGGCCTTTTTGTACCGAGCCTGCTCAGATGGCAATAACCCCAAGGCTCATTTGCTGTGCGTCCCGCGCTCACAAGTACCGCTTGTTCTAAAGATCGCACACGTGTGTCTTCGGGTCACTTCAGCCATAACAAGACTGCGCAAAAGATAAACAGGTAGTTCTTTGACATCTCGGAATACTGCCCGTCTTGCGAAATTTTCCAGAAAACCTCGGCAAATGGCGTATTAGGCGGGCCCCCTTCAGAAAGGACCTATATCTCAGAGCCCTTCTCTCGCGTGGGCATTGACCTCATTGGGCTCATTCACCCCCTTTCAAACGAAGGGCATAATTATTTCCTCACCCTTGTGAACTTTGCAACTGGCATCCCCGAAGCAGTGCCTTTCAAGCGTATTGACAGTCTTACCTGCTCCTAGGCCCTCATAGCTATTTTCGGTTGGGTATGCATACCGTAGGAGGTATTGTCCGACAGAGGTAGGTAATTTAGTCAAAGGTAATGGACTATGTAGCTAGCTATAAATGTTGAAGCTATTATTCACCAGCAATTTTTACCACAAATAGAATTTCAGAAAAACTAAATGGAACCCTGACAATTATACTCAAGAAACTATGTGTTGATCAACCTCGAGATTGGCATGGCTATTTGCCGCTGGCATTATTTGCATATAGGGAAATTCCCTATCATACACTGGAATGCCGTCGTTAATTTGGAAAAATATAGGACCTACTTCGATATCAATTCGAAGAAGATGAGATTTAAGCCCTCCGACGAAGTTCTGTTACTGTTGCTCCGTCAAATGTAAAAAGCTTCTTAGGCAGTGGAAGGGCGACTTTCCCGTTCTTGATTCTCGAAGACTTGTGGACTACCTCACTAAAACGCCACAAGAGAAAAACTATTCCACGACAATATGTTAAAAATTAAAAGCTTTAAGGGTTTATTTATATAAATTTCATTTTAATATAGAGAGTAAGAACGTAATATTACTATATAATTAAAGATTAACGGATGATTGCAAACGACATGAATGAAAATAGTCATTTTAGATTTCCGATTATGTAGGATTCCACTCAGTATATGAGTTTCTTATACGAGGCACAAAATGAGACAGTTGTTTATTGTTTAG
The DNA here is from genome assembly GCA_963969495.1 of Ceratothoa steindachneri. NCBI lineage: Eukaryota > Metazoa > Arthropoda > Malacostraca > Isopoda > Cymothoidae > Ceratothoa > Ceratothoa steindachneri. The sequence goes on along the minus strand of OZ018323.1, from coordinate 193,055,575 downwards.
GACTGAAGATTGAAGCTGGTCACTTGCAAAACTTATTTCCAGTATAAAGTTTTCCGTTGAACTGACTCTTTTGTTGCACAGGGCAGATTATTAAACTTTAATAGGATAAGTTATTTCTTAAATCTGCAGCTACAAAGCCCGTATAAAAACAATCACCATCCCACCCTGTTGTATTACTTTCAATATTTAAGTAATATATTTTTTAGGAAAGTCTCAAATAAGGTGAAAAGTCCGAATTAATAAACGCTAAACCAACGGGGCATTTCCACAAGGAAAAAAGGTTGGTCCTTAAGAAAGCGATTTTATTAGGAAATGACCCCTAGTTCATTTTTTATTAGGGACATCTTTGGTAGAGTAATAATTAGCAATAAATAATAGTATTAAAGGTTAAAAATCACAGTCTGATAAAGTCAATTCAAACGTGATAAAGCACTTTCTGCACCGTACCCTTCGAAACCAATGGTTGCAGTAGCTCCCTTGCAAATAATGAATTTGACAAAAAATTATAAGTAGTTCTAATGAGTTTGAGTTATTTTCATATTTTTTTTTAGTTTTAGGGAAATTAAAGTTCAAGTAATCGTGAATATTCTCGAGGAAGAGAAAGACGATGACAAACTTAAACAGGTCAACATTCAACCTCATATCAATAGTTAAATTTCTAATGAAGTCACGCAGGTGTGTTTGCAAGAATTACTTTTTATTTATCCCTTTTTCGTACGATCTCTTGATAAGGCCATAAATATACTTAGTGTTGGCGGATGGAGAATTCCAATATTATGTCTGGTACTGGGCAGCTATAAACAACAACAACATGGCATTCAGCAGAAGGTTTGCAACAGGAGATTGGATGGCTTGTTGTTTTAAGTGATGGGGGGAGGGTACCTTGGAGTAACTCGATGTAGTATAACTTGTTTCCCGGTGGATGTTAAGGGGTCTGCATATACTGGTAAGATCGCTTAGATTATAGCTAGTTAATTGAGGTGGAAGATGCGCATCCTGGATTAAATATAGGCACACGGTTGACTCCCGAACAAAATAGTCAGCTGCTTCAACTTTTAAATAGCTTTGAAGGCGTAATCTCTAAAGTCCCCATTTGTGCTACAAAATTTGAGCAGGACATTACTCTTACCACCCAAGAGCCCCTCCGTTCGAAGGCATATCCTCCCCTTTCCACTTGAGTTAAACGTTTAATTCGGAGGTTGAGAACTTGCTGAAGCTTAATATCACCGAGCCCTCCAATTCTAGTTACTGGTCTCCTATCTTAATCGTACGGAAGCCTGAACGTACGGACCGTTGTTGTGTCGATTTTCACATGCTAATTTCAGTGACTGTCTTCGATGCTGAACCTATTCTCTTATCGACCAAAAACCTCCATCTCTTGGAAGAAGCAAAATTGATCTCCAAGCCAAGGTCTATTACCAAATTCTCCTTCGGAAGAGCGTACGAACATAAATGGCATTTCCAACTAATAAAGGCTTTATGCAGTTCCGTCAACTCCCCTTTGGATTAGTAACAGCCTGAAGTAACTATAATAGGATGATGCGTAGAATCCAGGACGAGTTGCCAAACGTCTCCTTTTATTTCGACAACATATACGTTGCCACCAAAAGAATGGGACAAGCATTTGGTCTACCCTCAAGCACTGTTAAGTAGGCCACGAGAGCATGCCCTCACTATTAGCCCCAGCAAGTGCTACTTTGCCTATGACACGATTAAGTCTCTTTTGTTTTAATATCTGAAAGAACCAGATTGGAGCCCAAGCGGATAAGGTCAGGGCTATAGTCGAGATGCCCCTCCCGTGTACTAAAAAACTATTCAGATCATTTATGGGATCCGCCTCGTTTTACAAAAGATTCGTCCTTAATTTCGCAACTCTTGCAGCCCCTTTATGTGCGCTCTTCTAGAAAAAGCTCCGGATCGCATCGTGTGGAATTCGAAGGTTACTTGCCAATTCACCAGTTAAAGGGAAAATTAGCGTCCGCTCTCATCCTGAGACTGCCGAACCATAATAAGCCGCTCGGAATGAGGACGGAGGTGAGTAATGAATGCATTGTCTGTGTGCTCCTTCAGTATAGTGACGAAGGCAAAAGCTACCCTCTGGCTTACACGAGTCGCAAGTTTTCACCGCGCGAAAAGAATTATGCCCTGTTAGAACAGGAAGGTTTGGCTATTGTATGGAGTGTCTAGAAATTTAGAAGTTATCTGATAAAGAAGGAGTTCATAATCGAGACAGACATTGGTCTTCTTGCATACCTTCGTATTGTCAGAAATAATAAGGGGCGCCTTATGCAATGGAGCCTACTCCTTCAGGAAAATGAGTTTAAACTTTGGTACATTAAAAGAGTCTGATAATTGTGTAGCAGATAGACTCAGGTGTAGCTTCTTGGCCATTAACCTCGGCTAATCGTCCAATTAGGAACCAGCCCTGTTGCTTATTATATATATAATTTCTTTTTTCACATTTAGGCTAAACAAAACCTTTCTTTGTAATATAAACACTGCCCGTATATTTTATTCTGTACTCTTCTGACGCCAAACGTTGCCCTGTGAATATTTAGTTTCTTTTTCTTTCTTTCGGTCTATTTCCATTTAAATGTATATGTCATTGTTAATTATTTTTTTTGTATGTATGATATTTTCATTGCTGCTTTGAAAATTAACCGATTTTGTGTTTATCTCTGATGTATACCTAAACTCAAGTCAGTGTGTTTTTAGTTGTATACACCTGTTCTACACTGATCAGGGTGTCCATTAAAATTGTTACCCCTCTTGACCGTCCGCGTGGGTAAACACCTTTCCTTTTTTCATGTCCCTTTTCTTCCCTATCGTCTGAGAAACGCGCCATCTTTTGGAAGGGAGGAAATTTGGAGGAATATAGTTTAAAATGCTCTGGAGGTGAACCTTGAACCCTTTAAATGGCCGCAGGGCATTAACCCTGGAACAAAGAGCGTGAGAAGCAAGAAAGTATTCGGGTGAACTTGGCTTTATCAAACAAGCTGTGTTTATCTTGCGAGGTCTATTTCCTGCGCCCGTGGCGATTTTAGCTCATCTCCCATACTCAGGATATGAGAGAGCCAGAATGACTATTCGACCAGCTCCTTATATCGTACCCCCCTTCCCCCCTCTAGCCAGGGACTTTAGATGCCAGGAGAACACGCCGTTCCCCGAGGCTATTTTGCCCCTCTCGGGCACTGACGGCTAGGATCTCTTCGATGTGGACAATCGCCCCAGGCAATTGGCAGCTCCTTACAACGTCTATTCTTCCATGGATTCCCGCCAGTACTCCCTCTTCGAGAAGCGCGAGGTGAAAACCGTCCTACTTCATCAGCATCCTGAGGTAGAACCAGTAATTACCCCCTCATCGAAAACCTTGAGGTAAAACATATTCCCTTGTTGCATCCTAACTTCCCTGAGTTACCTCCCCTTCGATGCTTATCCCGTGCAAGACGTTGACGTTGCGAGCCTCGTTATAATCTGGCATCGCCCGAACCAATTGTCATATTTCAATCGCGGCTTAGTGTATCCATTTCAAGACTCTGATCCAAGTCAGGTAAGAAACCTCTTTAATCCCTTGGATTTGCCTTTTTGGTGACACCCAATGCGTCGGTAGTTTATTTGATCACCTATCTCAATTAACCCTCTTTGTATATATATTAAATATTTCTTTTTGTCATTTAACTTTACTTTTTGCACCTTTTAAATAACTCTAAACACACATATATATATATATATATATATATATATATATATATAATTGCTATACCACGACACATGGCTTCTACGAATTAGAAATTCAATTTTTCGAGTTCTGATCGGTACTTAATTGTTGGGTGAAAGAGAAAGCTCTAGGCTTCATCTGCTTTAATATCTCAGCGTCTTCAAGGAGTTCAATACATCATGCAAAGTATATCGACATGACATGAGCGCAGAGAAGAGATAGAACTCCAAGTTCTTGCTTGCCCCATCCTCGATATCAATAAGCACCATGTGCTCCACTCTGGACGGTACTCCAACCTTTTCATTTATGCCTACCAAGTAGTGAGCATTATTGGCATCTCGAGCCGCTGTGAACAATTATTCGCTGGATGAAAGCATCTAAGAGAAAGTTGCATTTGCAGCTGTCAAATCATCACTTCTCTGATACGCTCCATCAGTCAAACTCTTCATTTAACGTTGATATTACGTCTCTTGGTGCTTGGATAAGATCCGCGACTCATCAATTATAAATTATAAATGTCTTTCCCAGTTTGCAGCCATTGAACTCTCCGTAGATTATCTTTGTGGCATCTGGGTTTAAAAAGGTTGAGTATCTCTGATCTAGATCATAGGAAGTATGAACGCATTAAAACATGGTAATTAAATGGAAATTCGCTGCCCCTTTTTTAAGTAAAGTGTGCTAAAGGTAAACTTTTTCGCATTTGTCTCCTTAATATACAATATTACTATAGTGATTTACCAACAAAAAATAGCGTTGTTTCTTACTTTTGTGGTAATGCAAATTTGAAGTAATTAAATTTCTGGTAATTAAAATTTATTTAAAGTTTAATTTCTAAGACTACTTTTTTCGAGTAGCGAGGTTCTCCTGTTTTTGCTGCTGTCTTAGTTATCTTTTCATTGTTTTTTTTTTGCTTGCTTGTCACATAAAGTTTTAACAACCCACTAAATATGCATAGCTATATTCTCCTTGTTTTAACATTAAAAAGGTAAGTAATATGACTGTATTGATTAAATACTTGCTTTTTTTACACGTGATGTGTAATGAAGCTAAAAATCCCTAAGAGGTAAACTCATGCTGTAATATCTTAAGTTGATTGATAGGTTTTAATAAAGTTACTTTTTACTTATTGAAGATCTCTCTCTATATTGGCACCCTACGGTGGAAGTTCCACTATAGGGTAGTTAACAAATAGATATCGTTTTAATTAATATTCCTTTGTTAATTAATTAATGGTGTTTTATCAAATTGAAAGGAACATCATTTTTAAGGAAAATAATAGTAGTAAAATCATATAACTATCCTCAATAAAAAGGTTAATAATTTTATGTGAAATCGTATTAACCTTGCCCTAGTGATAATTTTCCTTTTATTAATGTAATCAATAATGTGTTTTGTACTGTTGCATTGAAAACATATGATCGCATTTGAATAAAATATGGTTTGCTCCTCCTGAATGATTTTTAGGTGAGCTAAATATGCACGAGCCCAGAATAATCTCGATATGTCACAATAATGAGTCAGATTCAAATACAGTGACTTCTATTTTGGCTCAATTGTAAAATAAGTTTTAGGGCTGAAACATATAATTAATACTTTAGGGTTCTAGACTCCATAATAAGTAGGAAGTTTATATTAATTTAATCAAAAAATTTCTTATTTCCTATTCATACTTGAATTCATCCTTAATAGCTTTTTCGAAAGTTCAAATGCTCGAATGAGTTGATATAGTACAAATACGAACACAAAAATCTGAATTTTTGATCGAACTTATGTACTCTTCTATAGGATTTACCAGTAATTTTTGTTGGAGACGAAACCATCTGTGTTAAAATTGTGAGAGTACTTTAACTGCAAATAAAATAAAATATAATAAATTAAAACATCTTCAAACTAAACAAACAATTTAGGTTGAGAACACTTAGGATTGTTTCAAAGAAAATTAGGTAATTCTAATAAATAAATGGAGAAACTTTAAAATATTACACCTAATTCTAAAGCTTTGTATAAATCTTAAAATGTTTCTTGCAGAGTTGTTAAACGGGAAAAGACTCATTTACATGAAAAATCTTGATTTCGCCATTGAAGGAGGTTCAGAATATCATAATCGCATCAACTTTAAGATTTCCCATTACTGATATTGCTATTGATAGGGAAATTTGGAGTATGTCCAAAGATACATATTTTTTAACAATAAATGAAAAGCTCAAAGTTTCTTATATCACTTAACTTAACGTTTTTCAGACAACAGAGCTAATGTAGGCCAAATGAATCCTGCTTTGCACTAGGTTCAGGCAAGGTTGATTAAAAGGTAGCTTGAAGCCTTTAGTTAGAATTGATTATTAGAATCCGATTTAAAGGCAAAGCATGCTTTATTAGATGCCACTCGTGTCAAATGGCATAAATTTCTTTAGTTATTATTAAGGTTGTAATTTATCTAATTTATTATCTTCTAAAAAGGACATTTTTTTCAGACTTGTTATAACATGGATACTGAATATACCAAGCTTATTTACTTTCGCCAAGCAAGCCAAATCATTTAATAGAGTGTTTGAGCATAAAAAATAAATTATTTACTTTCGTGATGCTCAAAATTTATGACTAAATAAGGTTTACTGCCCTTTTTTACCCATTTTAATGTCTATCCTCCCATGGAAAAGTTAGTGGGAGAATTAAAAGAGTGGCCAATGTTGACTTTTTAATCAGAGAAAAATTAACTATTTTTCAAGAAAACAAATTTTTAGATCACGTATTAAAGTTTACAATTTAGTAGGTTTTCCCAATTGGTCATCAAGTAACAAGGATGGAAAATATATTGATTATTAAGCATTTAAATAATATACTTTTATTTTCTTTTATCTATTGGAATATAGAATCTGATCGACTAAAAAATCTTTATACATAGATATTATTAAAAATAATAATTTTATTCTCCCATACAAGACTAAAAAATTGAATTATGAGAATAAGACGTTAATTTTAATTTGGTTACAGTTAGAGATGCAAAATCTGCATTAAATTAAAAACAAATTTGGTTAGTATTTGTTGAACCCATCTTGTGCGTAACAGGACTTTTCTCAATTGCGGTTCTAAAATAGAAATATTGCATTAGATAAATTAATGATTTGGTAGAATTTTATCTCAAAAGCATGCAACGTCCACATTATTTTTATTAAAAACAGTAAATTTTAAGATAATTTCGTCGTATCTTGTAGAAATTTCTGCATTCTCTTAAGATATTTTCGAACAGTTCTTACTCTAAGTTTTTGTACCATACCCAGAACTAAACGTTCCAATGATTTTATGATTCATCCCAAAGTTTTGGGATATTGTGTATAATCATTCTTATCAAAACTGCGAAATAGTAAAGCTTATATAGACGAGAAAAAAATAATGGTCATTTATGATATCTAAAACTGAATTTTCGAGATTATATATAGGTGAAATTCAATTAAAATATCAAAGAAGACCAAAAATTGAATATAAAAAAAATACTAAAAAAGAATAAAATAGACCACAAGAATAGAATTACATTAGGTTGGTGTTTAATTAAGTTTTGCTTTGGGTTGAGGTTTATCACAGCCTAAATATTAACGTAGGATATAAAAGACAAACTTACTAGTTACGGAGATGCGGTGTTTCCCTCTGCTGGCTCGTAGCTTTAACTAGAGAGAATCACCAAGTATCTAAATATTTACGTAGTTCTATTAGAGAAAAGTCCTTTTCCAAATCTAATCTCCTGAACTATGCATCATGCCAGTCTTGATTCAATTCGTTGAGGTATAATCCACCACCTCTGGGGGAAGACCATTAAGAATTTCCATTCTGTGTAAATTGATTTTTAGGAACAAACACATGCAACCGAAAAAATGAATGATTAATACCTAGCGATGCTACAAGATCTATGTATTTGGGATCCGGCTGTTTTTCTTATATGAGTTGATTGTTTTCCCAGGTTGGATTAGTATTCATTTTGCTGTTTTATGGAGGTTAAAGAATCTTATGACTTTAAAATATTATGAGATGACAACTACCTTTAAAAACTTTCCTTTCCAAATTTCTACCAATGAAATCAGGAAATATATGTAATAAACATGATACTTATAATTTAACTCCTAATAAAAAATCTATTTAAAGAGGTAAAATATTTAAATAAAAGATAATCCTAAATGTTAATAGATTAAATTTACCAAAGAAATTATATAATCTTTAGTAATTAAATCCCTCTAATAGATATAATTATAACTTCAATGCTTCTCTTACATATTTACTCCTTCAATGCGCTTAATTTCTGACAAAGATTTACTTTTCACCCAATGATAATTAAAATTAACTACAAATATATTTCCTAAATTTAAATCTATGGGTATATGCCAAATGCCTCAGATATCCAAGTGCAATGGACTTGTAATAATTTGAACTTATACTTGGTCTTTTATATTATCTACTTATATTAGTGTAAGTAGAAACATCAAACGCGCTTTTTTCAAGAAAATACTTCAGTTCTTTCTCCATTCCCCAGTACTTTCAGGTTTTATTTTGGATGTATCTGCCCATATCATCAGACTCGACCTGATTTTCACAAGCGTCAATAAAATGAATTTAAGCCAATTTTCTGAGTAACTTCTTTCTTCATTACTACGATATATAATTTCAATGGCTCCTGATCTTAAATTTCTGGAAGACGCCTGACATCAAAGTGAAGTGAAGTGAAGTGGGTTTGTTAAAAGAATATATATACCGGGTGTCTACCAAATATCTATACACACTTTAAATAATTGTAAAGTAGGTGTTTATTTAAATGATATTATTTCCTTTGCAGAATTAATGATGGTAGTCAGACTAAACTGGAAAGAAAGGCAGTTCATTCTAAAATGCTACTGGAATTGTGAAAACGTAGTTGAAGTACAAAGGCAATTTAGGAGGGAGTTTCCAAAAGAACCACCAACGCGCCTTATCATGGGCGAATTAGAGATAAGTTTGAAGCCGATGAAACTGTTCAGAACGTCCATGAGAAGCGTTCCAAAAGACCAGGAGCATCGTCACCCCCTAGAAAGTAAGAAAGAGTGTTCGAAACGTATCATCGAAGTCCAAGAGAATTTGTGCGGCAAGCCAATCATGAGGTCTGCATTTTAAAATCGTCTGTCCATCGCATATTGAAGCGTTGTCAATGGAAAAGTTACATTCCAAGATTAGTTCATGCTCTTAATGACGATGATCCATACCGAAGACTGCAGTATTGCGAGTAGTACTTGGTACGATGTGTCGAAATGCACACTTTCCAACAAAGATTGTGTGGAGTGATGAGGCCACATTTAAATTTAATGGTTCAATTAACCACGAAAATTTCACCTATTGGGGATCTGAGAATCCGCAAGTTATGGTCGAACACTATGTTAATTTACCAAGAGTTACAGTGTGGTGTGGCTTATCATCAGGAGGATTAATTGAACCATTCTTTTTTGATTCTACTGTGACTGGTACCGTTTACTTGAACTTGCTGCAACAGTCTGTCATGCCAAGTAATAGGGATAACTTGGAAGATGGGGAGTTTTATTTTCAACAAGATTGGGCACGTCACACTACCATCACGATATCAGATCCTTCCTTGCTTAGAACTTGCCAAACAAGTGGATTGGACAGAGGGGTTTCGTTTAAAACCCTCCGCGTTCATCAGAACTCACACCTCTAACTTTTTATGGAGATACATAAAAGACAATGTCTACGCTACAGTCACCGAATTGAAATCTGTCATTAAACGTGAATGGACGCATATACTAAACGAATTGTTTTGTGTTGTTTGCGATTCCATTGCTTTACGTGTCAGCAGTGTTTGGACAAGAACGGAAGTCAGTTTGAGAAAAGGCGTTGATAAAACAATAAAATAATGTTTGTAGATTCTAGTAAATTTTTAAAATGAAATGTTTTTTAATAAACACCGAGTTTAAAATTATTTAAATTGTATATACATTTTGGGGGCCACCTGGTACCTATTAACTGGTTACTTAAAGTGAAGAATTTTTTATTTGAGATCTTTGTTTCTAAAGCTAAATTCAGTCATAACCCTCCTGTGAGAATTTTTAAGAAGGATGCGTTTAAGTGCATTTAAATATCTTAATATGTAATTCAAAGTTATGGCTCTGTAATATATATATATATATATATATATATATATATATATATGAATGTAATGTCACGGAGGAAAAAATCAAATGGTGTTACCAAGTACTTTCGAACTTTATTGAGTTCCTTAATAAGGAACTTAATAAAGTTCGAAAGTACTTGGAAACACCATTTATTTTTTTTCTGCGGGACATTTCATTCATTTGCTACCATCACGTGATACTTTGTGAGTTTTTCATTTCATATATATATATATATATTTATATATATATATATATATATATATATATATATATATATATATATATATATATATATATATATATATATATATGTATATTTCTCTCAAAGTAGCACGAGAGAATGATGAAAATGAATCCATTAAACCACATAAAAAGAGAAAACGGAATAATTTTTCCTTGCAGTAATATTTTTATTACCTTTTATCGAAAAATCCGTGCAGGGAAGAGATTTGAACCAGGCACACTGAGGCAGCGAGCACCGCTTTAAATCTCAGTTAAAAGTATGCCGTTAGTTAAAAGTATGCTGGTTCGAAACTCTTCCCTGCACGGATTTTTCGAAAAAATGTAATAAAAATAAAAATATTACTGCAAGGAAAAATTATTCCGTTTTCTCTTTCTATGTCGTTTAATGGATTCATATATATATATATATATATATATATATATATATATATATATATATATATGTATATATGTGTCTGTGATAGTGAAACCACTGTATAGGAGTATATAATAAATTTACGAGAGTATTTTCGGTATGAACTTTACCATACCCTCTTGGTTTGTTTACGAATAAAGAGGGTATGGTAAACTTCATACTTAAACTATTCTCGTAAATAAATTATATGCTCCCATACAGTGGTTTCACTATCATATTTCATAACTTACTAGTGAATTATTTCACCTTATATATATATATATATATATATATATATATATATATATATATATATATATATATATATATATATATATATATATACATATTTATATATATATATATATATATATATATATATATACATATGTATATATATATATATATATATATATATATTTATATATATATATATATATATATATATATATATATATATATATATATATATAAATATATATATATATATATATATATATATATATATATATATATGACAGGCAGAAAACTTTGCTATTTATTTCAAATGTAGATAAGTCTTCAAAAGTGGTCTAATATTTGGAAAGAAATATGCAAGAGAAACATTTTGCCTATTTTATCCGTTAATCGTTGGTCGATTTCCAATTCTTACAACCGATTTTCAGCAGTCTAATCATGTGTGATGTCATCCAAGTTCTTAATCAAATTTAACGCCAATAGGCGAATATTCATATTAAAAACGGTTTAGATTTGCCTCGTTGACATCCCTCACTCGCTAATTAAACAAATGGAGATGGTTAATCATGGCCTGGAAAATTGTCCATTGAATTTGTTAGTTTGCGTAAATTTTGAAGAATAATAACACTATAAAAAAATTAAAAAAACGGAAATGAAATAACCTCGGCTAGCAATAATATTTCCGTAGTTAACGAATTAAACATTCCATTCCTTTCCATGACACTCCAGCTCCTCGTAAATTATCATATTACTAAGGCTATATACAGTAATGCTTCTGTATGGATTGAATGCAAAAAGGGTTGGGCTGCAACTTCAACTCGAAAAGTTTTAAACGGATTTTGATATAATTTTAATTGAAGGGTGCTCGTAAGGTAGTTATTGACCAATCCTAAGAAATTTATAAAATTATATTCAATGTTTTTTAGTTATATTAATCCAAACCCATGATAATATTTTTTGCTGTTAATATTTATATTATTTTTCACATACTACAATGTTTTTTTTCATTTAGTGAAGACCAAGATGAAATCCATAGAGAAAGCCTGAATTCTCCTGAGAGTTTCTGTCATATATGTGCTTCAGTTACATTAAGATAATATAAGAGACAGTCAACTAAATACGTGAAAATATTCATGAGCTGTACTACAAATGTAAAGTCAATGACAAGACAAACGCTTGGCCACTTTCATAAGTTCCATCAGGTTTACATGTTCCCTTTTTGCCTGCTTGAAAGACAAAGGGCATGCATGGCCTCATGATTGCAATACCAATGTTCTAGAAGAAGCCAAAGGTCTATTCAACGGATGGCTAGCTCTACCTAACAGATATTAAAGGTGGGTATTCAAAGTTTTCATTTCCTGGACTTTAATATATTTTCAAGAGATTTATCAATTAAAAGGTTTAAAACAAATTCTATGTTGTAATTCCAACATTTTTGCAATTGATCACTGCAGTTGCTCACTAAATCATTTTAAGAGAGCGATATGAGAACCTTGCTTTTATTTTAGACCCTATAAGTTACAAGGGGCATCAGTGGCTAATTTGTGCGGACGTGAAATTAGTAGCCCTACGTAATGGGCTACAAAATGGATAGAGTAAGTTTATATGCTTTCTTTCAAATCAGACAATAGGGACAGATCACAATATTATGTACGCTTAGATTGTCACCTCGAGAAACTATGACGCCTAGATACCATGAGATGAATCATGAGCCACTAGTTAGGAAGCAGAAAACCATTTTGCCACCACTGCAAATAAAACTAGGCCTAATGAAGCAATTTACCAAAGCACTGAATCATAACAAGCTATGTTTACAGTACCTCAAAGCGATCTTTCCTAAAATAAGTAATGCTATGATTAAAGAAGACATATTCGTAGGCCGTCAGATTGGTCAACTTATGGCTGATGAGGACTTTGAGGTAACAATAGATGAAACTGTGCTAGCGGCCTGGCATTCATTAAAAGATGTAGGTAAATGACTTCTGGGAAAGTACCAAGGGGCCCAGCGAGAGCGTATAGTGGAGAGCCTAATCAAGTGCTATCAAGATCTCGGAAGCAATATGCCCCTTAAGATACACTTTCTTCCTTTTCATCTGTCCTTCTTCCCAGTAAATGCAGGAGATGTGAATATAAACATGGATAGAGGTTCCATCAAAATATAACGTCAATGGAAAACAGATATAAGGGAAAATTAAGCCATCCTATGCTGGCTGACTTTTCTGCTGGAACCTGAAGCATGACACACCTGAGATCTCTTGCAAACGAAAAAGTAAATAACTTAGATGTAGTTTAATATACTATATAAAGTTGTCAGACATGCTGATTCATTATATATTCCTGAATTAATTAAAATGGACATATTTAATCTGACTTTCAGATCAAAGTATATTTATGCTATCGTGAAAATCGGTATCAATTGCATAGTTATTAAACGGCAAATTTACGAAGAAATGGTACTTGATGGGAAATTCTTAATATTAAATCCGAATTTAACACACGCAGCATCATAAAAAAATGCACATGAGATCTATGCCTTTTCCTTGTACAGTGTAATTTATTGGTGTGGTAAACTCGTTCGAAGTGTTTCTTTCTCATTTCTTGTAGGTCAAGCACAAAATATATGCAACAACAATTGATTTTAAATAATTTTATTAATTAAATTTAACATTTTCACATCAAAGTACATCATCTATCATTTGAGGTATGATAAAATTCATCTACTGTTTATGTGCAAACTGAATACGTTTGCCAAGCTTCACTTTTAAAAATGTTCATCACCTAACCACGAAAACCGACTATTTTGTGCTTTCCTTCATCTGGGAGTATACAGAGTTCACAATTAAAATCATTGTCAAGGTTATTTATGAATAGAAAGGAAAAAAAGGGGGAAAGTATAGACCCATGTGACACGTTGCTAATCTTTACCTTTAAATATGTTCATCACCTAACCCCCAAAACCGACTCTGTTTTTTCCTTTGATTCATCTGGGATTTTACAGAGTTCACAACTAAAAACATTCTCAAAGTTATTTATGAATAGAAAGGAAAAAAGGGAAAAGGAAATACCCGTGAATCACGTTTGCCAGGCTTCACCTTTATATATGTTCATCACCTAAGCGCCAAAACTGACTCTAATTTCTGCTTTGTTTTAACCTGGATTTTATAGAGATCACAAATAAAACCATTCTCAGGGTTATACATATAAGAATAGAAAGGGAAAACGGGTGAAAGTATAGACCCGTGAGGCACGTTTGCCAAGCTTCACATTTAAATACGTTCATCACCTAACCCCCACACTGACTCTGTTTTCCGCTTTGTTTTATCTGGGATTTTACAGAGTTGATAACTAAAACCCTTCTCATGGTTATTTATGAATAGCAAGGAAAAAAGGGGGGAAGTATTGACCCGTAAGGCACATTTGCCAAGCTTCACCTTTATATATGATCATCAACTAAGCCCCAAAACCGACTCTGTTATCTGCTTTGTTTTATCTGGGATTTTACAGAGCTCACAACAAAAAACATTCTCAAGGTTATTTATGAATAGAAGCAAAAAAAGGAGAATTCTAGACCCGTCAGGCACAAACCTAGTAACTGGGAGACATTCCGAATTTACCTCTTTTAAAAAACAATCGGCTATGAAATATTTAAAGGACATTTATAACTATTTAAAAGATTTTCTGGTATTCTTTGAATTTTAATTTCATTAAAAGCCTTGTTTGTGGACAATATTCAAGGCATTTGGAATATACAACTAAAAAATTAACTTACATGAGCGAATAGAAGATAGAGTTTAATTAAATGGCCTTCTCTATTTTATCACTTCCACCAATATTAGTGTGGTTTAATAGTAGGATTTTTTTACTAGGACTGGTCGTTTATAGCATTCCTTGTTCGAATAATTAACTACTATTATTCTTCATAGTGTATTTAAAATTAAAATTGTCTTCAATTTTAAGTGAGAATTTCGCAAACTGTCTGTTTGGATAAGCCGTCGTTATTTTGTCGCTTGTTCCCTAAATTTCATTCATTTTTCACATCTTTTAGTGATTTCGCCACTTGTTTCTAGCCATTTTGTGAAGCTCGCAAAAGTGTAAACTTCTGACATTAATATTTCTCCTTGAGAACATCTTCCTTTTCCATTTTTATTACATATTACCATCATTTTTCGCTTTTAAATATATTTTCATCTATTATTTTTATGCTTGTGGTTTTTCGGTCTTTCCCAGCAACACTTTGATAGTGGATTCGAGAGGACGAAATTTCCCAAATAGCTAAAATAATTCCTGTTTTAAATTATGTTGATATTTAGACATAATCGCCGTATTCTTATATAATTCGAACTCTATATTCTTCCATATTTTATAAAGCTACCAGGCAATGGCTTCACCACTCCCCTCTAAGCAAGGAGCTTGCGATTTACTACTAAGATCAATTTTAAAAATGAACTAGAAACTAAATTTCCCCCCTTTCAAAATATCACGTTGCTAAAGTATAGAATTATAGAGGAATAGAAGATATATAAAGATAAATGTTCGGAACTTCACCATTTGTAATTCTTTGGGTTTTAAAAAAATCCCAAAATTTCGACACTTATATTTATTTCTGAACTTTTATGAAAAAACGAGTCATAATAAACTAAGATGAAATTATTATTCAAATACTTAAATAAATCTCCTTCTTAAATTATATAATGCTATGTTGACAACATCCTAATACCTTTATAATTTGTAAAATAAACAGAAATTTTAAGTAGATGATTTAGGAAATACGATCTTGTTTTAAATTCACTTCGTTTTGTGAACGGATTTATTTAATAACAAGAAAGAACGTTTGCATCAATAAGAGTATATACGATAGCTTATCATATACATTATTATTTTAATATTTCTTTCCTAGTAACAATATTTTGCGCAATAATGGATTCAGGAGTATTCTCAGCATTCTACATTTTCTAATACTTTTTATTTTCCATAAGAAATTAATTATTTATATTTTGTTTTCATGAGATTATTAGTTAGGTGAAGGACTGAAGAATAAAATGATATGATTCCTCACTACATATGTATGTACTACGATGAGTATAGAGATGTAAATATAATTGCCGTTTGGATCATAAATTAAGATTCACTCGCTAGTTTACTTACAAAGAATATAGTGAAGATCATAAGAGAGTATCTGAGATAAAACACTTTGATACCGACAAATTTATTATAACATTCTTTTGGTGAAGGCATTTGGGTCATATTCTCTCTCTGAGGCGAGCCCTGTTGTTTTTATCTCTTCCTCTTGGGAAATAATGTAGCGCAGATGCCCGCTCTCTTTGCAATAACAATGAAAAGGCACTATACATTATCATCTTTCAAATTTATTTTTCATGTAGTGAGGTAAGGATTTAACATCTAGTTTCTTTTACATCCTCTAGATTATCAAAGTATTAAGAGGAAAAAGCAGAAAACTAACAATATATTTTTAAATATATTTGAGGTGCTGAAAGCTCAGCTGAAATCCAATCAAGTTTAAAGAAATTATTTGAAGACATCACGAAATGCATAATGCTGATAGATATAATAATTAATAAAGAAAAGAAAATATACCAATTGAAAATAAAGGAAATACAAATAATTGGGGATTAATCACGATAAATAAAGTTAATAATCTTCAAAGTATGTAAACTTGTGGTTTACATGAAGGCAAGTCATGACATATTCTGCCAAGGATATTTAAAAACTAAAAGCACTGACGCATAAAATTAGAACTACACGTAAATAGCAAGAAAGTCGAAGGAAATATTTATATTTCGTAATCTTTATGTGCGCCAGAGCAACAATTTCTATTTAATACAAATGAAGAACGCTCAATAATCAAAAATTAAGTTCAATATTTTCCTGTGTGGCAATATTGAGTTATTATCTGTGTGATAGAACGGTGTGAGGCCGCTTTAATTCAGCCTCCATCACATGTTAACCAGGCTTACCCACATGCCAACCCACGTGTATCCTGCCTGCGAGAGAAAGCAGAAGCGCGTTATCTCCCATAATAGCCAATGTTTTTTATGAGGTTCACTCCCCCGTTTCGCCTCCATATCTCGAGCTCGCTATATTGGATTAGGCTTATGGGCAGATAAGGTATTTTCCCAGGCGCCAGCGGGACATTCCCCAGAAGTCCGCCACTCAATTATCCCCTAAGCCATGGAGATGGCTCCGGCTATTTATACCATAGCTTTTCCCAATTGAAGCAGATCCAGATTATCTTCACGAGGCATCAAGCTGATCCGGTCTTCCTTGTGCACCTAGGAACTCTGCCGAGAAACCCCTTATTGTCCAGAAGAAGACAATATCCCTTGTGTGCCAAGGTTTGTGCCCTTCAAGACGCCAAGTCAACAAGGGCCCCCTGTGGTTCAGAAGGAGAACAACGTTAGAACAGCCATTGTTCTTTGAGCATATTTAACAAAAAACGACTCTCACCCCCCTCATGTTGTCTAGAAAGAGAACAACGTTAGAACAGCCTTTTTTCTTCAAGCCAGTTTGTCAAGAAACGGTTCTCGTTTTCAAAACATGACGTCCGGATAATTTAATTGCTCCATTTTTAACGTTCTTCAAGGGAACGCTTGGTTTTAACAATAACCTCCATTGTTCATCTAGAACATGTCCGATTTACCCTCACAAGGATCGCTCGTACTTCTGAGCCCCACTTCGCTCTCACTTCTCGAAGACAGTCCTTTCCCTTCGTTAAGGACAACCCCCCGAAGAACCTTCCTGCTGGAAATTGCCAGTTTGACCGAAGATTCCATTGCATCGTCTTCCTCTGCAGAACAACTTTGTAATTACGTAAGCTGACCATTACATTTAATCATTTAACCCTTTTTCAACGCAACCCTGCACTTTAAATGGTTTAGCGAACCATTTCCCCAATTATTTTTTGTTTGTTTACCTTTTTTAATCTCTCCAAATCTTAATCGTCAAGTTAGTCAGATATTCCCACGACACTTTTCCTTCCCCGCTTATGTAAACATTTTTTTGTGTGTTGTTGATAGTTTAATTAATAAAACTCTATTTTATTAATAGTAGCCATATTATTTATCCTTGTGCTCCGTTACACTTCTTAAGCATATTGAAGATAAATAGGCCTCTCCAGGCCCCCTCCTTTTTGAACTAACCTCGGTCAATCAGATTACCACGCACTCAAAATATAGAAAATTTCCTTAACGAATAGTTATATATAGTATATCGTCAGGAGCCTATTCTACGACATATATATAAACATATAGTATTTAAATTTGGTGTGAGGTGTGTAAGGTTTAACGCTATATCTTTGCACACACTGGCCTCAGTCGAGTAAAGCATAGTGTTTTTGGTTGTTATAAGAATAGAGTATAGAAGTTTTCTTTTGTTTTAACGATTGCTATCCCCTTTTTGAAACTTAAGAAGCTGGAGTAGCTCAAGGAACTGTTATAATAATTTGTTTGTGTTTTTTTTGTGTGTTATTTTAGTCATTGGTTATCTAGGTCGAGAAACCAATCACGAATAGGTCAGTGCCCATATTTAGGTAGGCCAATTCTCTAGAAGGCATAATTCTTATCGCAAGGAATTTAGTTGGTTGACTATTGCTCCCCTAAGTGCAAATATGACTCAGTTTGAAATCTTCAAAGCGCAAGGAGAATCCTTAGGACTTTCCGGAAGAAAATTGATTGAGTACGTTCAAGAGGATCAACGAACAGACAGAGAAAATTTAAGAGAAGAAAGGCAAAGTGAAGTTTAACGAAAAGAAAGAGAAAGAGAAATCCAACGAGAAGAAAGAAAAAGAGAAATCCAACGAGAAGAAAGAGCAAGAGAGGAACGGAAAATACAAGCTGAGCTCTACCATGAGCTTGAAATGGCCCGGGTACATATTGAAACCCAATTAGTAAGTTCACGTTCCGAAGACCCGAACAATCTTTCACTTAAGCTCTCCAATTTCAGGGATGAAGAGGATTTCGGAGCATTTTTAGCACACTTCGAAAAGATCCTCGAAATCAATAACCTGGATTTGAAGGCTGAAGGTGTAGTAAGATTACTTCCCCTTTTAAATTGTAAAATGCACGGCATTTTCATATCATTACCATCTGAGTGTACAATTGAGTACAGCACCTTAAATGCTGAGTTATTGGCCGCTCATAATAAGACTCCCGATTTCTACCGACAAGAATTTCGAGGAGGTCGTATTAAACCCGGACAGACGTTTCGTCAATCCGGATACATTCTTCAGGGAAATTTTAAATTCTGGTTAGAATCCTCAAAGGTTGATCCTAACTACGAGTTCTTAACAGACTTCGTGTTGCGGGATCAATTTTTGGCGTCTCCCCGGACGGAGATCCGCAGTTGGTCAAGGATCGTAATACCAGACCTTTAAAGAGTGTACCAAATAAGCAGTTGGACCGAAGATTCCTTCGCATCGTCTTCCTCTGCACAACAATTTTGTAATTATGTAAGCTGAGGATTACCTTTAATCATTTAACCTCTTGTCAACGCAACCCTGTGCTTTAAATAGTTTAGCGAACCATTCTCCCTTTTATTTTTTGTTTGTTTACGTTTTTAAATCTCTCCAAATCCTAATCCTCAGATTAGTCAGATATTCTCACTACCCTTTTCATTCTCCGTTTATGTAAACATTTTTTGTGTGTGTTGTTGATAGTTTAATTAATAAAACTTAATTTTATTAATGGTAGCCATATTATTCATCCTTGTGCCCCGTTCCTCTTCTTAAGCATATTGAAGATGAATAAGCCTCTCCAGGCCCCCCCCTTTTTGAACTACCCTCAGTCAATCAGATTACCACGCACTCGAAATATAGAAAATTCCCCTAACGAATAGTTATATATAGTATATCGTCATGAGCCTATTCTATGACAATCTGCTTTACATCCTGTTTGAAAATTCTACAACACCTAGGTGCACTCTGCATTAAGTAATTTTGTGATGCTAAGTGAAAGCTCTCTTTGCCATTTTTAATTAGCTTATGAAAAAACGCGACTGTGAGGCCAACTTGTTTCAAATTCTCATCTCAATAAAAAGGAATAATGGTCAAATGTTTTTTTAATAAGTAACAACGGTAATTCGTTAAAAATGTGATTCTAAAACGTGTTCTTTATGTTTCATAAAAATTAATTACGTGTATATAGGGTAAGCTTGCTTGTTTAGTCATATTATACAAAGGATTGTAATGGGAGTATTTGATAAAGAAGCATATGTATTTCATTGAGCAAATTTGTCTTAACTGTTTCAAGTAAATTAGCGGTAGTCTTGTATAATGAAATTAATTATCTACATGCCGGGAATATTTACCTAAAATATAACTGGGTACGCGCATATACTTCACAACTTTGAGTAATCACATCAAATATTATATATAAAACTACCATCTCGATATACTTACAATAATACCAAAGAAGTAAAATTTGGTTTTTATATACTGTGCACTAAATTACATTGTGTAGCACGATTTTTTTCTTTGTATGTCAAATGTTATTTTCTATTTGCTTTTGTCTAGAATACCTGAATAAACATTGTTATTTATCTCAAAATTTGCCTTTAGGACCAATAAAATGCTATTTATAGTAAATAGACCTATTTCCATTGGAAGTAAGTGGCAAATTTGAACTTTCACTTGGATAAAGGAGAAACAAAAATAAATTATACAAAAATAGCATTTATTTTTCTAGAATTATATAAGACAATTAGAATATTAGAAATAAGTAGTTTTCCCTGATTTACGCTTATACTGTAAATTACTTTCACAAATCGGCCCTAGAAATATAGTCTACCATCAGATTTTACATTATATGATCGTTGATAGCTGCCTTCAAAGTCCATTAGGTCATAGTGAAAGCACTTGTCATGCTCCGCGGAGAACGCTCCTTAAATTTATTAAAATAAGCTTCAAGAAAATTAACTTTAGAAACATCCTGCAACGCATCTTGCCGTGGTTTCTCGCCAAATTCTGAACAATCTCTACATAGTTTTCGGCTTTGTGATTACCTACGATACACAGAACCACTGCGATAAAGCTGTCCCATGAAGCTTGTTCCGTCCTAGTAGGCTTCTCCGGAAACTCATTGCACTCCATGATTTTTTTTATCTGTAGACAGACGAAGAGCTTGGCTTCCGCCTTTGCAGCAGATAGCTAAGGAAAGAAATTTTAGACTCACCTGAAAGCTGCAGACTCCTTTTCTAGAGCTCTGACAAATTGTTTCAGTAGTCACAATTTTAAATGCCGAGGAGGAAACACGGCTTTCCGGGTGCCAAAAGGCTCATAGTTGACGATGTTTCTTCGCACACTAAACTTGGTCCGTTATGGCCAATCTCAATGACAGTAGTCTGCCACGGTGTCCATGATGCCCTAAAGGCAAAGCTAACAAGAAAACTTGGTAAAGCTGCCTTGGAGACCCATCAAGAAGGCAACCATTTTGAAGTCTCCGATAACCTGCTAACCGTACTCTTCATAGTTCAATGACTCTAGCAAGCTTTTGGCACTGCTGTATTCCTTTTTGAGGAGTACAGTTATGAAGGAGCATTGCTATTAGGCGCACCTCGTTGGAGTCACAGGCGATACCGATTGCCTCAAACACACCGGTCATATTGTGAAATTGATGAAAAACACTGGGGACGGTTTCTCTTTACTGATATTTGCTTTTTAGGCCGGCCTAGGAAGCATGCAGTAGAGTTATGATGGCGGCGCACAGCGTTATACCCAGAAAAATGGGAGACTAGTGGCGCCGGAAAGCAAATACAGCTGCGTCAAGTGATTCGAAGCATGACTAATTCCATGTTAAACTTTCCAAACTTCTCACGCTAGGGGCACGCGGTTTAGAAAGAAAGTACTTCCGAAGGGGGCTTCTCCTCCACTGGTGCTTCGAGCGCATCTCCTCACAATATATATATATATATATATATATATATATATATATATTACCTTCCAGATTTCTGTGGCAGGCCTCAAACATTTAAGCAGATCTCTCTACAGAGTAATTTATGACTCAGTATTAATTAATTCACCGCAGACATAGAAATATGCGTCTGTCGGATGCTTACAAACTCTTAATTCCATCTGTGACGAGCGCATCTATCGATGGCGAGTGGCGATGTCTGCGCTGTGACGCTTATAGTTAAATTGATCTTTTTAGTAGACTTTCTTTGTATTTATACTGTCCTCTACGTTGCTAGAATGTTCTAGCTTTCTTCAACCATATGAAAAATTCTCTAAAGTTCTAGAAAACTTTACAGTGTATTTTTCAACAGAGTAGTGCTGAATCTATGTGAAATGGAAAAGAACTGCTATTATGTCCACGGGAAAAAAACAAAATATAAGAGAAATAATAGCTAATACTACTGTATAACTCTTTCTCTAACTTTTGAAATACAGTGTATCATGTTTATAACATAATTGAAAAAAACCTAATCCTTGAAACTTATTATATATTTTTACTATTTGTTTCAAATAATCATATTTACGATAAATTTTAAAAAATTTAATATACAAGCCACAAAAGCAAAGTTGTAAGATTAAAATTTACAAACAATAAGGAAATAACCTTTTAACTCAAAAAGAAAAAAGTGAAATTTCTTACACAATGTTATCTACACAATAATAAAGGAAAAACAAAGTGTTCTGAGGTTTTAAATTCAAGGAATATATTTAATTGCGCCTTTGACAGTTTAAAATGACACCTAATATAATTGTTACCTTGTCTACTTTTCGATTACCAAGGCACTTTTAACTTATACACTTAAGTATTTGTCTTAAGTAAGCCTTTACATCTGTGGGTAAAAATATTTATTCATCTGTTTACAAGAATGTACTCAATAATTACTTATATATTTTCGCCACTTATGTTTCTATATTTAGTAATGCTAAATTCCGATCCATTAACTCTATTAACTAACTTTTTCTTTAAGCAAAAGCAAATTAATTTGTCAGTCGGTCCCTATTTTTTATTTTTTGTAATAATACTGTAACTATTTAACAGATTTTAACGAAATTTGAACCCCTTATGTTGTTTTACATTTTCTTTAAGTCCTCTAAAGGTTAGCCCGAAAATTATTTTGATTTGTCAATAACATCAAAACTATTGGGCTAATTCTAATGAAATATGAAACCGTTATGTTGTTTTTCATTTTCTTTCTAATAATATAAGTGCCAAATCCTGTACAGGATAGCGCTCGAATTATTTTGTTTTGGCAATAATATCATAACTATTGGGCCGATTCTAATCAAATTTGAAACCCTAAAGGTTGTTTTACAATCTTTTTTCAATGATATAATTGTCAAAGTCGTTCCAAGGTTACTTCAGGAATTATTGACAGTTTTGAAGGTTGTACGATCATAAGTTAGAATAAGTGAGAGCACTCAATATTTTGGTCAACAGAACCTTTTTCATGGTGAACTAAACATTTTTAGACGTAAATGAAATTAAAGTTTTTTCAGATCTTGGAATAAATATTTTGGAAACAAACGTAAAAATTAATGATCATTTGCTGATATCAATGTGCTTGAAGAAGGCTTAAAATAGAGACGGGATAGTTTCAAGTTAATTCGCCAAATTCAAAAATTTCACTGAGGTTCTCTCCTAAGAATTATGGAATCTGATCTCCACGGAAAACAAATTCAAAGCTGCATTTATAGTTATTCTTGTTCTCCCTAAATTTATTCACGAGACCTCAAATTTAACTTTGTTTACATAACACATATTTGAGGTGGTTCCTTTTTGAATTACTTTGTTTGTTCCCTAGCACTTTTAAATTTGTTTACAAGCAAATTCAAGTTAGTTCTTCATAGAATATTACACTTTTACTACAAACTTGGGCCAACTCTCTAAGCTAACCAGTCATCTCCTATTTTTGGATTTTAACTATTACTATATCCCTCTATGTCTCTTTTTTCACCTCTTGCCTATGGCCTTCTAGATTTCTTACCTATCAGTTTTCTTTACTAAATAAAAGTCCTTTGATCTTATCACTTCAAAGTACTCTTTGCTTGGACACTTTGAGAAATCCATCTGCTCTTGACCAACCTAAAGAGGATATATTGTTTACCTTCAGCAGCATAAGTGATAACATAAAATTGACTTAAAATTTGAAGATGTGCACTCTCTTGACTTTTCCATTTTTAGAATAAAATAACAACAATCTATTTCATTTTATATATAAGTGGGAGATTGCAAGGAAAAGATAATAAAGGGGTAAGGGAGAGATAAAATGCCTATATAGTTACGAAATCCGATGGTTGCATCGGCTCTTTAAGATTTTGATCAAGATCTCTTGAATAATGAGGTGTTCGTCCGAATAAGAATTAGACATCTGCTCTGCTTATTGAAATTTCTGTAATTTGATTAAGAATGATTTCGCCAATTTCCTATTTTCCTTGTGTGAAATGAATATGACAGATTTATATAAATTTGGTTGTCATTGCTAGCCTAGTGTTTTAATGTTTGATTTAGAGACTCTATTTGTGTTCATATAAAGGTCTAGAAAATTATTTTATTCTTCCATATACATCGCTTAGAACTTCAAAGATGTAACACAAATTTCTGAATGTAATATTGGCGATATTTTGTTTTGACTTTCTTAAAATTTTTCTCGTAGGCCAAACATCTTGTTAAAAACAATTTAAGTGAATTTATGCAACGGTTTCTTTTGGACTGGTTTCAATCGGTAGGGATAGGGACTGTATTTTACTATTATTGTTGAAGATAGTGATTTTTGCGAATTTGAAAGGATTTTCGATGAAAACCTAGGATAAACTAGCTTTGATATCAAATAAATAATCAATAGTATAACCAGTTTATTAATGAAACACTGCTAATTATTATTATGATGCACATAAATATAGTAGAACAGCTCTATGATGAAATCCAATAGGAAACCATAATTAATATATACCATAGATGAACAAAAGCATCTCTATGGTTAAAAATATAAAAAGCTTTGTTACATGTATTATAGACTATTCTAAGGAAAGGGAATGTATAAACTAAATATAAAAGGTAGCTATTAGAAAAGTAAAAGACATGGAAAAATAATTCTTAAATCCCTCGACCGAAATATTGGCATAAAATCGGCCAAAATATATGAGACAGTGTTGTAAAGGGATTGAATTTCTTAAATGAAGATCGGCAGAAATTAGTTCAAAAACAAGCGATTAAGAATGTGGAAAATATCTAAAAAATTGCCAGTTATTTGTGTGCTTGTATGAGTGTATATATAAATTATAATTTTATTAAAATTGGACGAGGTGCCCATTAACTGAACCACAAAGCCAGTGAATGACTCTGTTGGGTGCTTAATACCCTCATGAGAAAGACGAATGAGGAGAAAGCTCAGCTTGTATTTTACCAGGTGGCCGCGCAATTTATGATCTCTTTCTTCCCCCTACCTAATTGAATGCTAACCAGTGGCACGTGTTTGTAATTGGTTGTATTTAATTCAATAGTAGTATAATTGACTTATCTTCTGAATTCACCTTCTGCTCCCTTTGAAATAAGAGATGACGTTTGAATTATATGTAAAACCAGTAAATCCATTTATGTGTAATGGATGTAGGTATTTGCGGATGGATTTGTCAAGTATCAGAGCCCGTTTACATGAGATACATAGGAATTTTCCACCTGGAACAGTAAGGAAGTGCTTGTGTTCCTGCTTACTCATTTACTGTCTCGCTTTTGGTATTTTCCATTTGTTGATTGAATTCGCTTATTGCAAAAAATCCAAATCATTCGCAATGAAATGGAGAATAAAAAGAGATTTAGGTTCGCCAGATGCGATGAAAACAATTATTTTTTACCTCATCTAAACCCTATATATTTTTAGCGAGTACCGCTCTTATACGCGAATGCAGAACGTCAACATTAGATGATGTAAGGTAATAAGAGACCCAAAACAAAATACAGAATGATTGAATTGATTGAATTTATGAAGTAACATTAAAAATAAAAACTACATCTTCTAATTCCACTAAAAAGTAACCTGACACTTATTGGAAGGGGGAGCAATAACAATATAACTATTCTGCTGATTCTAACAAAATTTGAAAATCTTATATAGTTTTAAGTTCTCTTTCAAATAATATAATTGCAAAAGTCCGCCCATGGTTAGCCTGAGTATCATTTTGTTTTGGTAATAACATTATAACTATTCGTCTGATTTCCACGATATTTGAAACTCTTAAGCTCTTTACATTCCCTCTTGACTAATAGAATTTTCAAGGTCCTCCCGAAGTTAGTAAGGGAATTTTGGAAAGTTTTAAAAGTATTGTGTCTTAAATCAAAATAAATAAGAGCACGCGACTTTTTTGGTCTGCAAACCGTGTTTATTTAACTAAAATTTCTTCTTAACATACCAACCTGTTTCACTCCTTCTTTTGCTTCAAAAGTAATAGGACTCCACCAACATCATTGCGGGATCATAGAATTACAAATTTTATTCTTATTTACGAGTAAAATTATAATTAATTTTAAAAATCTAAAAATATATTTACTTTTAAAACTTATAATTTATACTTTATTTGATAAATATAAATATGTATATAATATACATTTAACATAAATATATAAAATATATATACTTCTATATAAATAAATAATATTTACTTTGAAAATTCTATTAAAATGATCTTTTAAAGATAAAAATTCCTTTTTTCATTTAGAAGGAAAAAATATAAGGGCTTCAAAAAGTTTAAAGTGCATAACTTTTAAATATCTAAAAAAAGATCCATTTAAAAGCATAAAAATATATTAACCCTTAAACGTATAAAAATATATATACTTTCAAAAGTATTATAAACATTTAAATTTAAAAGTAGGAAAAAATATTTTTCTTTAAAAGGGTAATCAGAGATTTATTGTGAAAATATAAAAATAATTATACTCTCAATGTTTAAAAATATATACACATTTGAAGGAAAAAAGGATATTCCCTTTAAAAGTTTAACTATATGTCGTAGAATTGCTCATAGTCTGTTACACTAATTATTCTAGTTTTTGATCTGGACACACCGCTTTTGTTTAAGTCGATGGTATTGACCCTATGACTCAATCTACGATCATATATATATATATATATATATATATATATATATATATATATATATATATATATATATATAGGCTTTAATTCCTACTGAACGTGCAAAAGCTGGTTAGAGGTGGGTTGCCGCCGAAGGATTCTCACTATAAAAGTCCAACTTGTTACGGGGGGAAAGTTTGGGTTTGTTAAATTCTAAGAGTGCATAATACAGGTTGAATAAATTAGCCGAAGGGATTCTTAATTAAGGTCTTGCCAAGGGTACGTCAAAAAGGAGGAGCCACAAATAAACATACGTACAAAAATAAACTTTACTTTACACAAAAATAATAATTAGAAGCAATAGTTAAACGGGCATTTAGGTAAATAAGGATTAAATATTAAACACTGACGTTAAGCGTCAAGATTTATAATGACTCAATGGGAGTATCAATCACTGTTAATTAAATAGGTAATTTAAGAATAGAGGGACAATGGGTTTACAGATTACCATTAATTGTGATGGATTGGAGAGACGACTACTTAGGTCCAGACGAGGTGGTTCGGGTGGCGTTAACACGAGTTCTCCGGGAGAGGAGGGATAAGACAACAGGTTTGGGGCTGCTGATTGCAGTTCCGGTTAGTTCACTCCTAACTGGATGTGACACTAACAAATAGTAACTTCCAGTAACTATTTGGATGTTTCTTTTCTTTCTCAAGTTACGTTGAGCAACAGATTGTATTCTTTTAGTCACATACTCTGCGGGACGGGATTTGTCTCAGGAACACTTTGAGACAGCGACCAAGTTAACTCGGCGGCGTTGGTAGTCGATACGTTACGGCAACGAATCTCGTTCAACGTGAGGGTTATGCGAGTAGGTTTGGGACACTGCTATAGAGGGATGAATGGCTTTGTTATTTATACAGCGGACTGTGTGAAATCGAGAGAGAGATTCCATTGACGACAATTTGCTTATCGCAGCGCCTTCTGGACAATCTCCATGGTATCATAAAGGAGGGAAATAGAATTTAGGCTTTTCTGTGAGATAGGCCTTTTTCCGTCAGACTTCCTGTCGCCTGCTTAGGAAGGGTGGGGGGAAAGAGAGAGGAGACAAAGGTCAACTCAAACGACAAATTTCTTTCGTTCCCACGATTGTTGGGCGGCATGCGAGTATGTACGTTCCATACCCTCACACTATATTTAATCCTATAATTATAAAATATATTTAATTTAAAGGTAAATAAATTTTACAATTATAAATGAAAATATTAATATAGTTTTAAAAATATATTTCAATTAAAAAGTATGAAAAATATATATTTATTACAAGGTATACTAATGCCTTCCTTTTACAATTCTAATGTGCATTATATGTTAAAAATATACAAAAATATTTGCTATAAAAGTAGAAAATATATTTCCTTTAAAAGGAATGAGATATAATTCCTTCTTAAACTGTAAAAACATATTTTGCTTTAAATATATAAAAATATATCTCATTTCAAAATTATAATATTATAGTTGCCAAAATATTTATTTTTTGTGGCTAATATTATACTCTATTTTAAAAGTGTAAAATATATTTAATTTATGGGGTAAAAATATATTTAGTTTGTAATGACTAAAATTTAATAGATTCATAATTATTAAGATATATTTAGTTTCCCAGGTATAAAATATTTTTAATTTCAGCAAGATACACTTATAATAGCTTAAAAATTGTGTTTCACGTAATCTTTTAAGAATCTATAAAATATTTAATTTAAAAGTATAAAATTCTATATATTTTTGAATTATAAAAATTAATTATTTGGGGAAAAAGAAAAATATATTTATCTATAATAACAATAGAATTATTGTGAAATGGATAAAAACCAGACCTACTTTCCAAAGTATCAAATCATATTACCTTTTAAAAGTATACCATTATTTACCTTTATAATATAAAATATATTTACTTGACAATTAAATATATTTATAAATTATGAAGCTAAATATAGTTAGATTTTGAAAAATAAATTTCTCCTTCAAAGTATAAAATTATATTTCCTTTTAACATTATTAAGATAAATTTCTTTTCAAAATATTAAGATATATTTTATTTTTTAAACTATAAATTATCCTTTTAAAAAATGAATGAAATATATCTTTTTTAAAAAGTATAAAATTTATTTAACTATATAATAATAAAAATATTTAGTTTTATAGCTAGTTTGGATTCTTACACGGGATTCAATAGAGGCCTCCATCCTTATTTTGTGATTCTGGCTTAGTGGAACGGAAAGATTTCTTGATAGTTAAGAGATATTTGAAGATGGTCAAGTTGGGAAATACAATGGAGTTTAGTCCTTTGAGCAAGAAGGAATAGAATACAGATAAATAATTCTTTTTACATACAAGATCTTTTTGTTGAGGAACATGGAATATTGCCGTAGCTTTAGATAGTCATTCATCTATATTCACAAAATAGTAGATATTTTTACTCAATTAATATGCCTCTTATGAAGCTAATCTCATTTTGTTAAATATGATATCCGAATCGTCCCTCCTTCTATGTAGGAGAGACAGGAAGTTCATTAAATAAACCTATATATGAACATAGTGGGATATTCGTAGAGCAATCAATGCTTCTTGTATTTTTAACAAAGGAAAAAATGACAATCATACAATAAATTTCCATAGGGCACATATAATAAACCATTGTAACGATTTTAATAAAGGAAAGATTATTAAATTTGCATTAATAAAGAAATTCCAAGGATATTGTAAATCAACTAAAGCTAAAGCCTCCAGATTAATGTCAGTTGCCTGATATTATATATTCCATTATTTCAGTTTTTCTTTGTCGATTTCTCTTAGTTAACTACTGAAGATGATATGTGAAACTATATTCGAAACTTCTGCTGTTTTATTAAACTTTATGCTCGAAAAAAGTGACATTATAAGCATATATTTATAAGTATAAAATATAATTACTTTAAAGGTATAAAGATATATTATCTTTGTAATTAAAAAAAATATTTAGCATTTAAAATAAAAAAAAAATTTCCCTTGTAAAAGTTTAAGGGAAATTATTTCGTTGCTCAACCTTAAAGGAGCAGATTTCGCATCCCATGCATAACTTACCATCTGTTTCTTCAGGCCTATCTGGCTCTAGCAAAAGGATTTTCGTATAAAAAATATTACAAGCCTTCCAGTACATATTTTATGATAATTAATTCCTAGTCTTATTTTTATAGCTCCATGCTTTTTTTTAAGCCTAAAGCAACAAAAGATTTTTTCTCAGAATTCTTTTGTTATACGAAAAAACATTCCTCAGTGATTATTCCCATCAAATTTGCTATTGTATAGAAAAAAACAAAAACAACTGTAATGCCTTAATTTTACTACATATTCAGTAATGTAAAATTTTTAATTATTTGTATATTTCCCTAGAGAATTGAGAATGTAAATTACAAACCAAAAATCAAACTATTCAAAAAATTGCCTTCCTAAAATATAGTGCATGGTTAAATATTCGAAATCATTTAATTTTTTTAAAACTAAAAGCTCCTTTCTAAATCCAGATAGGACGTAGGCCAGGGGTTGAAAGTCTGCCTGCGAAGAACAAGCTGCTCCTGTAAGGAAAAGTAGCACAGATACGCCTTGTTGGTTGTGTTCCTTTAATTTCGAAGATGATGTCAATCAATAAAAAGAAATAATTTGCCCACTAAATTCAAAAAGCGTGAGAAAAGACAGTTTTCTAGAAAGTGACTTGAAAGTATGGATGTATGGGCGGGAGGTGTTTAAAGGGATGTTGTTTCCCTTGAGAGCCGAATCCAACGCAGATCAACATTAAGAGAGATTAATTGAATACCGTGAGGAGCTTTATAATTGCACAATTGCAAATAATTCACGATTTATAAGGCCGAGCTAGAATGGATAAAAGTAAATTTTCCATTCCTTTCCAAAGTAGTGATAACAATTAAAATAGCTGATTAATAGGCAAATTTATTTGATTTCACTTAGTAATGCTGGCTTATGCGTTATGCTCTCGGGACTGTGAGAATATATATATATATATATTTATATATATATATATATATATATATATATATATATATATATATGATGTATACTATACTAGCGAGCAACATAAAAGAACGATTTTAAAAAACATTAATGTTAGGTAAATAAAATTTCCATTTTAATATAGTTGTCAATCCTTTCGATCATCTAATTGTTAAACTAAGTGTTAATCATATTTCTAATCGATATTTACTCCTTGTTTTGCTCTACTTATCAATCTGATTACAATCCTATGATTGTATCACCCTACACTCAATTTTGGAGGGTTTGAATCCATCATTAATGCATATTTAACAGTTTTTTATTTATTTTCTAATCTAGATGTTACTCGATGGTCCCATTCTAATCTTATCTTTAATTTCAATGGTTAATTCCATTGTTAACCTGCACACTTTAGTAGTTATTTACTTTTTCATTTTATAAATTGTCTTTTTATCTAATTGTTACTCTAATCGATAATCATCAGTAAATCGATTGAATAATCAACTAATTAATGTAGTGAATAATCTATTGTTAATTGACTTTTTACTACTCCAGTTAATGACTCAATAATTTCGTTACGCCACCTAGAAATTCATCTGTTAGTGTTCAGTTTGTCACCAGCTCAGCGTCTTTCATTTTCCTTCATGTGGTAGAAAACAGATGAATAAATCAGTCCGCCCCAAATCACAAATAGGGCGAACACGTTGTGATTTGCTTCTGCCCTTTAAAACATAATCTTAAGAAAATAATAACTGACATAAATTACGGTAAATAATGGTGCTCTATTTAATTTCCTGATAATT
Source organism: Ceratothoa steindachneri (assembly GCA_963969495.1). NCBI lineage: Eukaryota > Metazoa > Arthropoda > Malacostraca > Isopoda > Cymothoidae > Ceratothoa > Ceratothoa steindachneri. The sequence continues at coordinate 193,023,954 of OZ018323.1, read as the reverse complement.
TTCTCCTATTTTATATCAAAATCCTGATGAAACCTTCGTTTTGAAGGGCCGAAGTATGATTGAATTAGAATTGCAGCATGAATGATGTTTAGTTGGGGAACCTGTCGTAAAAGAAGTGCTTTTATTTCAAATACTTTCTGTTCTTTTTCCATGCCTGCGTTTCAAAGTATATATTTCTTTTTTTTTTACGACGGCATTGAGCAGACAAACGCCTTGTCAATACCAAATAACTTTATAAGGAAACAATTCAAGTCACATTTGTTTATCAGCAAACATCTTCATTTTCTATTTCATCCTGATAACGAACTTTCCTAAAAAAATAAAACAAATATGTTTTTCCTTTTACTCTTTTTTCCTAAAAAAATAACAGAGTTAAACGAATACACATAAAGAATTGACCAGGGGCCTGAATTGGCGATGATTCAATTCTTTCCGAAATAAGTCAGCTTTATTTCTAAGATCAATTTTACTCTTCACCTCCGCTCCCTTTTCCCATAAGATTCATTCTTTTCAGTGCTCAATTTCTCTCCCTCCTCTAGCAACCAATCACAGGATTACGTTATTAATGTGAGCGTACGCAATTCATAGGGAGCTGTGCAAAACATATCTCCGATTTCCTTATTTTTTAATAGTGTATTAATATCCCTCAACTATTTTATAAAGATAATATTTTGGCCATCTCCATCCTATTAGAGGTGACAGGGATGCTATGCATAATTTGATATTTTGACAATTTAAAAAAAAATTAAACTACTGAAGGAAATTAAATAGATTTTCGTTATACAAATATGCAAAATATCCCTTATGCGTTAAAACTATGGTTAAATTTCTTTATTTATAAATGTAAACCCCAAGAAAATTTGCTTTCAGTAATAATCCTAAACCTAAATATTTAGGGGGAGGTTATTCTATCCATACCCGAAACTATATAAACTAATTCAAAGATATTAAACCAGAAAATTATTAGCACACCTTTCTCCTGCATGGTGGTTTTTCTTTGATTAAAATCGGCCGATAAATAAGGACTTGTTAGTCTTTCATTCATCAGTATTTTAACTTAGATAAAAATGCAGGTAAAAAAGTAACAGAAAATCAAAACTTACTGCATGTCATCAGCTATTTTTCTGTTTACATTCTGATTTCTTTTCCTTATTGGTTTCTCGTTTCCCGCTGTATGCATTAAAGACTATTACCTCTCCATAGAGATCTGCTCATTGTGGACTGGTTCATAGGATTTAATAAGCTACGGGTTTGTTTTCTCTTTCTTGTTTTTCGGAGTTACTAACAAAGATCTATTTGTTTTTCTCTTTTTTTCTTGCTCTTTTAAAAATCGGGTTAGGCCGCTTGAATCCAAGTTTTGGTTCTTTATTAGACTTGTTTGTTCATAACCTAGGTTGTAGTCAAGAGAGGCAGGTTTGGCGATGAATTGCAAACTTTTCAAACCGGACAATTTAGTTTTCTCGCTCTGCTCCTTATTTTCGAAAAATATTTCGTTTGTATTCTGTGTTATTCCGTTTCTACATTTTTCGACCAATTCTTTTGTGGTCAGTCTCTCATAAATTTTCTTTATTTTACGCTGATCACCTGATATAAATAACTTTATAATTCACTTTATTGGACATAGATGAAACATTATAGAATGAATTCACAAAAACGTAAATTATACCTAAATTCGGTCTTTCAGACTGTAGGGTGCCCTTAAGGCTTCCTAAAAATTGTAATACGTATGTGAAAATATAAAATTTCAAAAATAACAAAGACGTTTATTCTATCCCTATCAAAAGTAAGTATACGGCGAGGTTCTGTCCTTATGTAGGTTTCATTTTCTCTTTGAAGCTATATAATATCACCGATGATGGATAGTTTAGCTTATTTGCACATTTTCAATTGTGTATCTGTCTTTTTTTTGCCATATGTTTTAAAATTCGAACGTTCTTAACGAGATTACCGGGTGCATAGTAATAATTTAATCTCTCTTACTCATCTTCTGGAAGTTAGGCAGCTCTCTTGGCCCCAAATTGAATATTTAAATTCTTTTGGCTTGTCGGATAATGGATCTTAATCGCAATTTCATTGACAGTAAATTTATTAGTCTACCTCCGATCCAATTCCTAATGGTCTCTTTATGCTCTCATCTTATAAAATCAATAAAAAAAACGTATGGTAGCTATCTCGCGACTATTATTTTTCTTCACGAATTTCAGAACTCAACTTTCCTTTGGAATAAATTTATATAAGTATTTTAATGACAAAACCACCTACCTCATACCATATCACAAGAGAACCTTTTGAAACTTCATGCAAAACACCATAATAACCGGAGGTTGCAAGTAAGCAAAATTGAAGGGTCCCGTGCGTTAGGATAAGATTAGTGGGCTGATATATTTAGCCCCCAATAAAGCCTTCCATGACTGTATGGGGTTCCTTAACCTCTTGCGATCGTTCTCCTGGAAATAAGGCTGCATTCCTATGGAAAGCAGCCTAGACTAAAGTGTTGACTTCTAGGCCTTAACATAAGTCACACATCTCGCCTCTTGGTCTGCCATGTCACAAAAGTTCAGAGCTTGGGTGTATTTTCAAATATAAGTAAAAGTAAAACCTAGTATACAATTTTATCCCTGATCAGGCCTGTCTCACTGCTGCTTAACCGGGAGCTGTGAAAAGGAAAGTCTCTGAAGAAGAACTTATATTAGATGAACCTCACCCTTGGTTGGACAAGACTCAGATATTAATATCATCATTAATGAGCTAAAGATCTTTGAGGGCATCATTGTGTTCAGGTGGCCTTGAGAGAGGATCCTATCATCGTTTTCACGACCCATTAGCTCTTAGGGCTCTCAGTTCAAAAGAATATCCATCGTTTCTGACCATTCCAGTACTATAAGGGCGGTAGCTCGTACGTAAATTCGAAATTCTTCAATGGATTCAATGACACACCGACGCTATCATGATACTGCAAGCGGCACAAATAGTTACATTGAGGCCTCGGCCCCAACTGGACTCCCTTTAATCACAGCATGAGACTTTCGAAGAATACTAAGTGGCAATTCTCTTCCAAGAATTGCTAGGGATGTAGCAAGTCAATCAAGGTAAGACGAATTAAATCTTTTTAAAAGTAGTAAGAATAAGGAAGCTTGGCCTTCCTTGGCTCTATATACAGATAGAAATCTGGAGCACATATGTTTGTCAACTACTTACAATAAACAAAAAAGCATTGAATCCAAACCTCGCAGGCAGTAATATCCGGAGAATGAAAATGGAAATGATCACAGAGCAGACAGCCTCTCCTAGTGATCCTCAAGTGGTAGCGCCAACTAACCAGTTAACGGAGAATATACATCGTATCTGTGTTTTGAAAAGGCTTATGGACATTTTATCAAAGATTTTTTTCGCAAGGAAAGTAAAAGCCCCATCGTTAAAATAGACTTGAGAGCTAAAGACGATAAAATTGAATTGAACTCTACGAATGCCTGAAAAGGCTTTAATGTTCATTTTATACCGCAACACTTTAGCTAATTTTTACTGATATATATATAATGGCCAATACCATGGTAGGAATCCTTCCCAGACCTAGATTTAATCTTAAATGGGAGTTGCCTAGATATTGGGGTGTTACGCTGAGTCCTTGGTCTCGTTTTTCACCAATATCTTTCCTCAGAGTGGCATACATATTAGCCAAATTAGTATAATCTTCTGCTCTTCGGCTGTTCCTTCGTTTGCTCAAATCTTGATGATGTGTAGCAAATTCACTACTCCGTATACGTGCTTCTATCGCCAAAGATCCATTCGATCGACCTTAACTGTAGTCGTTTAGCGATTAATGCCTAAGCAAGGCACCTATAGAAAACATATTTATCGATTTGAAGAGATGCAAAAAATATACGTCTTGCAGAATATACTAATCTTTTGTACCCGTGAAATTAAGACCTTTTATAGTCGCCAACGACTGATTTAGTACACGGTAATCTCACAGGAGGCTATAACACAAGAACAGTTTGATAATTTGATAAAGACATTTGCACTCCACAAGGCAAGAGAGTAGGTTAAAAAACAGCTTCCACATAAAATAAAATAAACTCATAAATTTCGATGACTCCAGTCCTCATCCTCGCATAACATGAGAGAGAAAAGGGATCTATTTATGAATACAAATATCATTGTTTCAGGAATATTTTATCTTATATGGAATAAAGGAAGAGGACTGGTGAAAAATTAGTTAGGAATAAAAACGATCTCTCTGGGGTTTTTTGAACATGGGGTGAAATGTAACAGCCCAACCATAATTTTATAGAAAATATTCTATAATACATTCAGGTTTGGTGATCAAATATCTGCATTGTGCAATTAGCGCCCTTAGACCTAGAAATTTTAACATACTACTAATCCCCCCAAAATTTTTACAAATTGCCAGCTTTCAAATTACAAGTAAGTCCATAGTCACGATAAAAGGTTAATTATTATGTTAAGACATCATTCGAGCTTTTTGAGTTTGTGAAGAATAGACCTAAAAAATTTAGCAAAAGGAAATAGTAACTTTAGATGGCCATAGCAAAGGTTTATTAATGGAATTGTATGATATCTTGATTAAATATACACTATTCTTATTTTCAATGCCACTCAACCTACATTTTAAAAAAGAATTCTATTGAATAGGAATTAATAGTAAATAAGAGCAAATTTTCTTAACTATAAAATCATAATTACCAAGATCTGGACTTATTTAACAGACATAACTTCATATCATATCATATAGAACACACCTAACACTTACCTTCCATATCTAAGTGCCGCATTCATGGTAAACGGCGCAAGACAAAGTTAATGTTTCTAATTATAGACAGGTATTAAGTGAATCGGTGTAATTAGGAACATAGTAAAGCAGAGACTGGGGGTATATGAATGCATTGGTTTTGTTTATTTCACTATAATGAACATTAACAAAATTAATTTCTTCATTCCATTTCAGAATTATTAACTAACAACGACCCTATGATACAATCAAAGCTAGCTGATAACAATTGAACAGAGTACATGGTTAACTAATATGTTCCCCAACACTTATTTCTGCGAGTGCATATTTGAAAGTAAAATTTATAGATACTATTTTTCAAAATATTTGCTCTAGTGTTTTGCCGAACTTCCTTAGGTAAGAAAACATATGATGAGATATCGGTGTATTAACCTTGATGTTTACTATGTTGAAAACATATCTCTAGTTGATGCTTGCATATCTAGCTTAAATATTGTGTCAAAATTTTCATATATATGTAAATTTGTCTAGAATTTGCGAAACTGCAATAGGTTTGCCTTTTGGATGCAGAGTTTTGGATTAAAGTAAATTTACGTGGCTCAGTTATTCTTTGCATTACATATGTATATCTAAGCACAGGAATTAAGTTTGGTACTTGACGGTGGACGTGATCCATTATTACAATGTTATTTTCAAAGTATGAAGACCATAGTTGTATAGCTCTTTAACAAAAAAAGATTAATACTTTTAATTTCAAATGCAAAATGTCTATCTAAGTGTCATAGAAAAGTATTTTCATTATTTAGCGCCACAGTGAATTGTTTTGGAAATTATAGATCATTCGAGATTAAGACACCTAAATCTATTTACATTTTGACAAAGTGAAATTTTACCATTGTTTTTATATTCGGATGCTCTGATCTTAAGAAACACCAAAATATACCTGAAAACAGGTACAAAAACAGCTACAAATCAACCGCAAGCTCTATTTTTAAATTATTTTCCCCTAAAGATTTTATCTAGGAATTAATAAGTAATGTAAACTTAATTTCCAAAGGTCATGGAGATAAGTACCTAGTATCCTACATAAATCCCTGCACGAAGGTGAACTACAGAAAAACTATATTGTATCAATTCTAGATAGGGAGGGCAGAGCTTTGATCAGAACTTGAACAATAAGGTCTCGATAGCCGTCAAAAGTACCATGTGATTTATCGATTCCGCATCTTGGTTACTAATACAATTGACAAAAATGCCCGATATTTAACACAGGCCTGCGTTTGAAAATAAAATTATGTTCCTCACAATTTTTTTCTGGTTTCTTAATGAATCAAATCTCCTAAGTTTAAAAATGAATGTATTTTTGTTTCATCAGGTCAGAATTTCTCAGTAAAGCATACACCATTTGAATGAAGATTACCTCATTGGTTATCAAAAAAATTTATATAAACCCTTTATCTAATAATGCATTATTATCGTTGTATCATATAAACAGGAATAAACGTATGTAAACTATAATCCTTTTAATAAAACAAAAAATTAAAGAATGCAACAAAATAAAGAAGATAATTAGAATTCCAAGAAATGACGCCCTTAACGATTTTCCTTTGTGCCTCTCATCTGGCGCATCACGCGTTAAACACCAATAGTAGTCAGCAAGCATGTTTACGTCCCATTTACCCTGATAACTAGCTTCAATTGTTTTTATGTCCTGGTAGAATCTTCCCCACTGTTCTTCACTGTAATTCCCGCAGTTGTCGGAAAAATAATCGAGATGGGACTGTAAAAAGTGTATTTTTATAGACATTGGAGCTCCCAAATGTTTGAGACTTAGTAGGAGCTGATTGACCAGGGCAACATATAATGGGTATCTTTTATTGTCTAGAAAATTGTTAACTTGAGCTTTAAAAGCTTTCCAGGCATTTTTTTCTATGTTCGTCATTGATGCCTCAAACTGCTGATCTCTCATCAAGTTCCTGATCTGAGGGCCATCAAAAATTCTCGCATAGAGCTTAGCGTCATTGATGTGTGGACACTTTTCAAAAAGAAATTTAAAAGCTTGGCCTTCATTATTATTGGATTTGACATAATTTTCCGTTATGCCAAACTTTATATACAGTGGATGAAGCAGTATTTTGTAATGAAACACTAAAGTTTCAGCTATCACATTGTTTGATCCAATTCTTAATTCTCGTGGTGACCAAACCTTCTTCTCATAGTGTATACTATCTGCACGACTGTCCCATAAACATAAAAAATAGGAATACGTCGTGTAGTCTGTTTGCATCCCAATTATAAGAGCATTTATTGAAAAGAAATTTAGCAAGGTATGTAAATTCAAAGTGTAATATTTCTAAAAAAAAAATTCAAAGTAATATTTCTTACAAAAATAAGAATATGAATATGTACTAAAAAATCCTGTATGCCATTCATTAAATCATTGTATTGGAACTAATTGGATAGATTTACTTCTTATTTTGAGTTTATTGAGTTATATTGTATACTTTCTCAATTAGAATAAGTTCCGCATTAACCCAAACGGATGCTTTCACGCACTTGAAAAAAAAAATATAACTCAAAAATGACTCATGATTTCCAGATTTGCATTCTTGTAAAATGTAAGTTGACCAATTAAAAATCAAAATGTCAATATCAAACAGCTTAAAAATGCTAAGTGTAAAATGATCATACATTTAAATCACCACATATCCTCCAATTGTGTATAGAGTAATTTATTGCATCTAGCAATTTTTTCAGAATTTCATAACTGTCAGTAAGTTGGATTGAATGGCCTCTAGAAAAGGAAGCTATATTATTACCAATGTTTAGTAACACAGCTTTTAAACTTCTACTTGAGGAATCTATGAAAAGTCTCTAATCTAATTGGTTGTAGGAAATTCTAAGGGCCTCAACAAGTCCTTTATTATTGGCGCAGTATACTAAATAGCTGAAAGAATGCTGTAAAAAATAGCTTCGAAACTCTTATTCTCTATTTCTGTACCAAAGAACATTACTTTCACGAAGTCTAGAGCCTAAAAGTTGTGCATGCCTCTTTAAAAGCCCCAGATCTCTGGTCAGGTTATTTAAATGAACTTGAGTGGATGGGTTTGCAACCATATTATGTGTGGAAAACTGATACAACTCAGATGTGTCATAATCTTGATTAACTTCCATATTATTTTCTTCAAGGACCTCTATATACATATTCAGGGGGAGAAGGTATAAGAATTCATCTACCATGGGGTAGGGGTTAATGGCAGAAAGAACATCCGGATATGCCACACTATGTTTATTCTTCTTATTTATACCTGTGGAAAATATAATTGCATATTGCATAAATGAAGTGATTTGGAGTTGGAGATAGTACAGAAATGTTTAGTAAAAGATATGTTCATGCTGACGTAAATTATGTTACTTTTTAATTTTTATGCTAGGTCTATGCATAATAATGACATTTTCAGGAACCATTATAATACAAAAAGCTTAAATAATTGATACAATGCTCACCTTTAAGACTTTCCATGCAAAAAATTTGAGTTCGTAGTGTGGTCCTTGCCCTCTCTTCACACCATGAGAACACCAAAAGAGAGAGACTTTTGTTTGCCCTGACTCCAGCGTCTTAAAGTTATGTAGCATTTCTTGCAGCAGATATGGGGTGCAAAACTTTTATCTTGATCTCCTAGCTTTACTCTAAAATATGCATGACACAAAGATTTAATTACAAGAGAGATTGTACATTGCTGCTCGTTCATTTTTAAATTTTCATTTTTAACTCAACCACTGTTATTATTCTTATTATTATAATGCTAAGCAATTTTTTCCTGCAAAAATATAAACTTATTAACATAATTACTTAAAATGTACATCAAATTTACTGCGAATACAGTAGTACAAAAACTATTCAAATTTTGATGTAATATAGGACATGTATAAAAATAGTATCACCCCCTGTATCGCAAAAACTGTACCTGGGAGAGGAAAACGGATGCCAGATTCGTATTTAGGAGGTGAATAATATTTAGAAACACTACACAAGATTTAAAGTACATTTTGGACTGAAACCAGTGTAATCGATTTGTTTCATGTTGTGTGAATATGGTAATAATACCAATGAACGGTTGATGCCGAATGCTCATGAAATAAAATGGAGGCCTACTTGCTCCCGATGATACGATGCAGAATGGTGTTTTAGTAACCAATCAATCTATGGGTACATGAAGTCTATGTTTGGGTGAAAATGGTGACTAAGTAGCTCAACGCAGCTGTATCAGGTCAATGACTTCTTTAAGTGTATAGTTGTAATATAATCGTCACTTCCCCGTTCTCTTTTAGTGGAGACACGAGGCGATTACCGCAAAGACATCCAGCCCCCGTACCGTGGGGTCAAGCGCGTAACTACAGGGCCTCGCCACTCGTCACTATGTAAGGCCTAAAGTTTAAAATGCAAGATCTCTCCTACGAGAGGGATATTCAATCTCACCTGAGGTAAGAAATTGGAGACGCGTTTCTCTCAAGTTCGAAGGCTAACGAGGAGTGGATGTAAGACTTGGTAAGAAAAACCGTTTGGAATAAGAACCCTCTTGGCCCCGTCCCCAACCCCACTCCCCCTCTTACCCCTCCCCCAGTGGGGTGACAAGGTATAAATAAGAAAGAGTGATGAAAATCGTGGTAGAATACGTCAGTCCTTAGATGACGAAGTCGCCAGATTAAGACACCGGGCTCCCGAGACTGGATAGGTAGAATACGTCAGTCTCCAGGTGACGAAGTCCCCGGATAAAGAGCGGGCTAGCGAGACTGGACAGGTAGAATAATTGGGTCGTCAGACAACGAAGTCCCTTGCAAGAGAGGCAGGGCTACCTTAAGGGGCTAAGAAGCAGCTCATCCTCCAGCTAGTCCTTGGTTATCAAACCGAACGTTAAGGTAATTTGTTAAAGTTCCACTTATTCTCGACAGAGAGACTTCTCCTATCTTAGGGCATCGTACACGCCAGGGAAATTCCTCGCCTTCGAGGAATTAAGAAAAGAAGGAAGGAAAGGCTTTCCCTCGAGCCCGTTACTCGGTGGCCCCCCTAAATTCACAAGTTAACTTGGTTGAGGAACCAAGTTCAACGTATTCTCGTCAGAGAAACTCCCCCTCCGTTATACTCGCCCTTTAGGAAAGCTAGAACTAAGAAGATCCTCATCCTCGAGCAAGTTCCTGGTTACCAAACCGACCTTTAAGTTAACTTATTTAAGTTTAACTTATTCTCGTCAGAGAACTTCCCTCCCCTTCCTCGATCCTACCCCCTTGAAGAAGCCTCTCCCCGAGTTCAGTCTTTACCCATGAGGAATTAAGTAACGAAGTAGAAAATCTCCCCCTCGAGCTCTTTACTCGGTGGTTACACCGAACTCTAAGTTAACTTGGTTACTGAACCAAGTTCTACTTACTCTCGCCAGAGAGACCACACCTACTTTGGTGCCGCCTAAAGCACCGTGATTGTTCTCGTCCTTGAAGAACCCCCCCATTGAATACCGTGTGGATCCCCATCTGCTACCCTCGCCCAAAATAACTCGTGATCCCACCCACCAACATCTGGCTGGTCGGCACGCGTCGCGGAGGCAATAACATTCCTGAGGTATTTAAACTCCAGTAGAGTCAATAAGCCTAAATCTTGTATATTGAAGTGCGTAGCAAATTTAACCAATTTTAGAGGGGCAAGCTAATTAAAGTAATTATTGTGTATTTTAATATTTGGAGTACTTCGGTGCTTAATCGTTAATTTTTGTGTGTACATTTTTAAATTTAAAATATAAGTTTATTTTGGGAATTCTTGTGCGTTTCTCTATATCCTTACGTGTTTCCAACGGCTCTTCTTTAAAATAACAATATAAGCACTCTTACCACTCTTAAAACAAAGCCTACTTCATCAAAGAAGTATATCACTACCACAAAGAATACCACTACAACAGCGCTTTGTATGTAGAAAGAGGAAAAAAGGGCATTCTCCTGCACTAGTAGACCAGCCCTTTTACAAGCATACGCACTAGTCACCACTAGAGTAACTAAATTAAAGTTTAGGATGCTTTATTGACAATGAGTTCCATAACAACATGGGTTCTGTGCTCTATTCGCACCCGACCCTTTTAGGTTAATTGAACCCATGAGTCCTTCGAATACGCCAAATGTATCTTTTCCTCCGCAGTCCAATTGGTGTCACCATGCGGCCAAGTGAGGCGGCTTTTTCACGCTGCAGTGTTAAGACAGCCACTACATCTAAGCTTTATGCTCCCAAATCTATCACGCTGCAATCGCATGATGGATATGCATTTATTACCACATGAATTTATTGTTGATGAGATTTGATCCACCTTTGCTGGTCTGTTACCTTAGACAATTCATTATAGACAAAGGTGTTCACAATCATTCAAACCAAATTTCTGCCCCCTGCCGTTTGCAGGATTAGCAGTATGTACTTCTTTACTGAGGAAGTTTTCGGGGGCATACGTAACAGTGTAAGTCAATGGAACTAATATCTGCATTGTTTCACAAATGTAATGTTCTAGTTATCTCTCACCTAATAACAACACCATTAAGAGTTTAGACTATACACTTCGCCTTATCATGAACAACATTGCTAGTCTTCAAACTAATCGTTGAGATGCCATATCAGATGTGAAACATTTCTGATGGTTTTCCATGACGTCACGTCACCAGGGCTGTAACCTGAGTTTGTCATTCCAATGTATATATGGATATTGGACAGAAAAATATTAATATTTACAGTAATTAGCACTCAAAACAAACTACCTAACCACTACACGTCTACTTATATATACCAACATAATTAATACTCGATTATGTATAGAATACTTACATATATAATTATTGTATTCTTACCTTAAGTACATAGGAAGCAGAGACAAATTGACCAAAGCTTTAGAGGTAGAAAAACTGTTTCTTCTTCAATGGAATATAATAAACAATTGGAGAATCGAACAACAAAATCACATATTTACAAGTTGGTATGGTTTGCATGTTTCTTTAATCTCATGCTAATTATAAATTTTGATGTGACTGACTTTACAATATTAACATCACTCAAACAAGCTGTGTTGAAATATAGAAAGTTATATGTTCTTTATGGCTAATTAATTTTCAAATATTATATCTAGATAGGAATATAACCAGTCTTAATTCAGGATGTTTGTTCTGGCAAGCTACGACGGTGAATTCTTCTTTTAAGACCAAGTGATTGATGTGTGCCACAAAACTTCATAGAAATGTTTAGATTTTGAGGTAATATTATAGGAAAAGGTAATAATAATAAATCTTTGTCATTTTGCCCCCGAATTTCATAAATATTCATTGATTTGACGATAGTAAATGCCATAATCACATATTAAAAAGAATAATTCTCAATTTCGCTGAAAAGAGTTTGACACAAATTTGGTATGATATGTAGAGAATCGCTTATATCCAGGACATTCAAGTAGCCCGTCAGAAGAAAACGTAAAATGAAGCAATAATGTAAAATGTCCTCAAATTTTATTTATATTTCGAGAAAAATATCAAAATAGAAAAAATTATAGAAATAAAATGAAAAAGAAAGAATCCGTTTAGCTTGGACTTAGAATTACAAAATAATGACAAAGAATTCTTACTTGTTTATCTGTGACATTTATCAGTTAAATAACTACTAATGATTCTCGTTTAATTTAGCACCTATTATTGGATTTGCCATGATTTTTCTAAGAACAACTGTAAGTTGATGAGAATCTATTAGTTCTACATGAAATTTTCCTCGTTATTCTAGCTTTATTGAATAAATAGAGAGTTCAACAATAAAATTCTGACAGGTTTTGGGGAATTAAGAAGAACTAAATAATAGTTGATTGTGTTGCATCCCTAAATTAGTAACAAATTTGTGCCTAAGCGTTCGAGGAAAATTAAACATAAAAAGCGGATAAAGTCGGTCTATAAATTTTTTAATTGTATGGAGTTAGCACATTAATGGTGTTAATTTGTTTCTTTTGGTAGTGGTATTTCAATTAACAGAAAGTGTGGGTGGTAAGTTTGGGGTAGGCAAAGCGCTACTTGTTTCATGGTTGCAAAAGTACCATTAGCGTACATCGGTGGGTTTTGACGGACACAGAAAAAATTTCGTCTTTCGAAAGGTTCGACCACCAAGGCCAAATTTTTGGACTAGCAGCAAAGAACTAATTGCCTATATCTAGAAACAAGAAAGGACGGAAGGAGAGGAAAAGAGAGAACAGGCGCAAGCAGAAAGCGAAGTGGAAGAAAGAATAAAACAGATGGAAAGAGAACAGGCGCAAGCAGAAAGAGAAGCGGACGAAAGAAGAATAGAGATAGAAAGAGAACAGGCACAAGCGGAGGAGAGGAGAGAGAACGAATACGAGCACGTGAAAGGGCATTGAGCAAGGATCGGGTGGGAGTCAATTCCGTTGGATATCCCAGAAACCCCTTTACGTGTTTTAATTGTGGCACTTCAGGTCACATTAACTTCCATTGCCCCCCAAAATTGAGGCTTTGATTAACAAGTGCACAAAATCACCCCATCTTTCCCTTAAGAACAACCTCCAACCTCAGCACTTCCTTCGTTCACTTCGAATTCCCCTGACCAACAGGTGAACTTTTTGTTTAATATGAGTTCTCCCGGAGGACTAAAGTTCGAGAAAGGATTACTAAATGGTTGCCGAGTCTCAACATTGGTACGTGATACGGGCCGCACCTGTATCTTTGTTCCAGATAAATTGCTTCCCCCAGCCACCTCCAACACAAGAGGTTCCCGGTCATCCAGGATTTCCTGGGTAGATCAAACAAGTTCCCCTTAGTCAGATGCCACATCCATTGTCATTATTCCACTAGCTTGACCAAGGTAGTGGTAGAGCCTATTAAATTCTGTTATGTCTTAATAGGCCAGCACACGCAGCTCTCCCCAAATCTGGTGGCTCAGCCAATAGTTACATGGATATAAGAAACTAAGAAGGCAGCGGCCCCGACCCCTTTATCTCCTCTTGAGGACCCGCAATACGAAGTGCTTAATTCCCACAATTCCTCTGAAAATGGGATGTGTGACAATTACATGATACTCTAAAGACAGTATTAAGACAGCTCTGGCAGTCTCAGCCTTGAGAATGGCATCGGTACCTACCAGTCGCCCTCTTCGCGTGCCGAGAGATCCCTCATTGGACCTTGGGATTGGCTCCCTTCTAATTGGTGTACGCACGTAACGTCCGAAGACCTATGAGCATCCCTAAGGGCGCTTCACTAATCCCCAATTAGATGAAGAAGTTAAATCCTCCTAGACATACGTGATCGAGCTGTCACGCACACTTGGAGAAATGTGCAGACTTGGCCGGTTCAAACGCGGATTGCAACCTAGAAAAATACAGAACTTATTTCGCCTTAAAGCATAGCGCACAAAAAAAATGCCTGGCCACGAAGTATGGTTATTACTGCCTACATAGACAAAAAAGTTGCTCTCCCAATGGAAAGGTTCCTTCACGGTCATATAAGCTCGTGGCTCCGTTGTTTACTTGATTAAAACTCCATCAGGCCAGAAAATGTATCACATAAACATGCTCAAAAAGTATCACCGCCGAACGTGTATTAATAATATTGTCATTCTGGATGAAAAAGGAACCATGGAAGCTTTATACCGATGTAACCTCTTCAGGTGGTAAACACGGTGTGCTTGGTTTCGATAACGAGTATCCTCTACCTCATTTTCCTTCGCCCAGGACGCCCCGACCATGGAGTTAGATTTGAAGCCCCACCTTGGCCCGCTCAGAAATTCCTAATTTCCGCCCTATTGAAGGAATTCGCCGATGCAATTTCCGAGAAACCAGGGTGCTCATTAGTTTGTTCATGAGATCAGGTTGAAGATACAAGAAACCATTAGATCTAAACTCTATCCCCTTCCAGTTTATTTTCGATCCGCCTTTAATGAAGAAGTGAAAAATCTGCTATAGTTGGGGATTATCGAGCCTTCGTTCTCGGATTATTGCTCGCCGATAGTCATGGTCCGAGAACCTGACCATACTTTTTGAATGTGTGGAGATTTAAGGAAACTTAACTCGGTTACCGTTTTTGAGGCTGGGCCTATTCCGCTAATTGATCAAACCCTACACCTGTTTGAAGAAGCCAAATACATCTCCGAACTGGATTTGTGCAAGGTATATCACCAAATCCCTTTGGCCGACGAATCCAAGAGGATAACTGCGTTTGAAATGGATAAGGGTTTGATGTAATTCACCCTATTGCCATTTGGTTTGGTCACGGCGGGGAGCAACCACAATCGAATGATTCGTCGAATTGTGGATGGTTTGAGCGACGTGTCGTTCTATTTTGACAATGTGTACGTGGCTACACGTACATGGGAGCAACACATACACTCAGTCCGAACTTTGCTAGATCGTCTCCGTGAGCACGGATTAACTGTCGGAGCCTCTAAATGCCATTTCGCCTATGAGTCAATCTCATATCTGGGATTTGAAATAGGTCAAAATCGGTCCCTGCCTCTACCAGGAAAAAAGAAGCAGTTGCATTCTTTCTTGGCTGCTTCGTCGTTCTACACAAGATTTGTCCCTCAATGCTCACTTAAAAAAACTTCCCCTGACCCCGTTAGATGGATTCCGAACGCGATCTCCCAGTTTAACTTGTTGAAGGAAAAATTAATTTCAGCACCCATCTTTCGACTACTTAATTGCCAAAAGAAATTTGGGATCCGCACTGATTTCTGTGTTTAATGAATCGGTTGTGTCCCTGTGCAATATGAAGACCATGGTACTTCTTTTCTATTAGCGTATGCGAGCTGAAAACTATCAATACAAGAAAGAGCTTATGCAACCATAGCACAGGAAGCGCTGCTCATAAATTGAAGCCTAAAGAAAATCAAGTTCTATTTAATAGCTCGTGAGTTTAACGTGGGATCCGATCAACGGCTTCTGTCACATTTGCGTAACAGCAAAAGCCAGAACGGCAGACTAATGCGATGGAGTCTATTGTTAATGAAGTACCAATTTACCATAAACTATATAAAAGGCTCCGATAATTTTATAGCCAATAACTTGAGCCGAAACCCCACAAAGGGCTAATTAACTTTCCGTAAATTCTAAAGCCAATTTTTTTTGTATATATTAATGTGTAAAGTGTTTATTTGTTGAAAGGAATTAACTGCCTAGGTACTGATTAATAGTCAGTTTCTTTTTATTTTTCCTCATTGTAATTGATGGGTTTTTTGGGTGTTTAAATTTGGTGTGTTACGGCCAAGGTAATGTATATCTCCAGCAGCTTCAGCATCAGACAGATCTGAATCTTCATCAATTAGACAATTTACTTCTGATTCAGAAACAAGAAGAATAATGTCACCAGATTCTATATTATCTTCATCCTCCTCTTCAAGTGATGACAATATTTCGTGGGTGTTCAATTTCCTATAATATAAAAAAAATCTTTGAAAAGCATAAAACCACAAATTTAACAGTACACAAAAAACAAGATATCAAATATAAATTATTAAATAAAAAATATTATCCTCTGTAGAATGTATGTTTATCAATATCTATTTTAATCTTTAACTTTGTCATGATAATTAACATTTCATTTAAATATATATATAAGAAAAATGCAATAATACTAAATTTACATGCTGATGTAAACTAATTTATTTAGAAGAAGATTATGTTTTGCTTACATTAATTCAGAGAAAACGTGATAGAGAATTGTATTATGGGTAAACTGAAAAAAGTAGTTATTACCAAACGTGTTTTTGTAAATATTTTTATAAACGCTGTACACTAATGGATTAATACGAGAATTGGAACTGATTGAAGCCAATCCTAAATATTCACAGGTAAGTTTCTCCTGTAAATGTTAAAACTAAACTAGATCATAATTCATTATGACATTATGCTCCTTCTCCATTTTCTCTCCCTGAAGCATCCCCTGAAAATAATCCTCGTTGACCTTATCAATATAGAATTTTGTAAACGTTTTCCAAAAGAAAAGCAATTTGTTTAACTGCTCCGCTATCTTGGATCATATATTACACTTATTTTTTGCGTAGTGAAACCTTAAAGGTTAGACCTGAAAAGTGCCATCATGCTCTTGGGCCAGAACAGGTTTCAATAAGTTTACATACTATCTATTCATGTAGGACTGTCTAACTCAATACATACACTGGCCCTTCCGTAAAACTCGGAAAACAGACATGCCAAACATTGTAAGTGACCCGATTCTCAGTCAAGAAAAAATGAATTTCTCGTCACTCTGCCTAAAGCTTGACTTGATGCAGGAGATTTTAAAGGGAATACTTGCAGCAACTTTTTTCTAACATTTGTACTTTTTCTTTGTAAGAAAACAAAGCAGGCCTATATGATGACTCTTAATTTCCCCATAACGCGTTGTGAAATATGTAAGAAAGATAAATACTAAAAATAAAGCGTGGCTATCATTTATTGAGGCTATACAAAATTTTGTTCAGAAGAAGGGGACCCATAACTATCATAATATGGTTACTAGAACGCAGTTTGCTTTCGCGTTCTAGATTGCAACACAAGTGTCAGGCTTCATTTCCTGAATGGTCGACCTTAACATTTACGCGATAAACTTGCAGCTGTAAGTGATAAACAGGGAGAGAGCCTACAGCTAGAATTCGTGACGATATAAGAGCGTTATTAAAGACAATGGGAGAGATATAGGAAAGCGGTCTACAGCCGTAGTATCATATAAGATTACTTCGAAATTTCCTTTTACCGGTGGAGTTAGAAATGCAAATTATTGCCATAATAGGAACAATTCAATTTTTTTTATATTATCGATCTTTCCGAAGAGCATCGATACACCTTGATATTTTTATGTAAGGGAAACAGGGTTAATGTTTGACATGTGAAATTGCATAATTATATGTTGTATATTTGATTTATTTTGACGTATTTCAAATTCAGTGCGAAAGGTTTCAAAATTTTGTCAAAAGGCTAAATCAATAAAGGTTGGTAGCTTATCGAGAAAATTTTACGGGAGATTAAAAATTAATCACATACAAATTAGAGAATAACAAGAGCCAGTATCAATGTAAATATTTTGTTTTGTTTTCCGCTGTAATCATAAGGAAATCTCCAGTTCTCTAGTATACAAGTTTAAATTAATAACGCGGCCCTTGTTGTGGACATTAACAGTGCATATATTTATATATATATATATATATATATATATATATATATGTGTGTGTGTGTGAAGAAGTGTCAATAAAACAAAAGTAAACAATTGTAGACTAATGAGTACCAAGAAACATCACTATCAACAGTAATGAAGTAAAGAAAATAAAGACTATTGACCACATAATGTCTGGTAACTAATTTTTAAATAAAATATTTATTCTTTTTCATACTCTTTGAAATTTCTTTAGTTAAAATCGCATTAAAGTCATTTGATATGAAAACTTCCCGAAAACGCCTGAATCTCCTGGAAAACGGAATTATACTCTAAATAAGAGAGTAAGTGTTAATGAGTTATGGAAAGAGATCCGTAGGAATCAAAGGGCGTCTAGATTTGTGGTTAGAATAAGCATACTTGGATCGGCTCTCGGCATATCATCAGGCACGACTGTGGCGGTTCCTTCCATTCCGAGCAAATGGAATTATACAGACACTTGTTTGATTTGAATGAAAAGCGTCTTCAAGGCAAGCCCAATACATTATCGAGGAGGCAATTCATTGTAATTTGTAACTAGAATTTCAGAACTACATCTTTGCAATTTAACTTAAAAACATTTGGTCAAGTTTTTCTCCCTTATACTCCTATGTTGCATCCACGCAAAGTGTTGGATCTCTCATGAGCAGAACGCTTAGGATTGAATCGTATACACAAAAGATTCGGCGTTTTTTGAGGTACAGTCGCCTTTAGGCGGTGCAAAGAGATCTTTATACACACCTATTATCTCAGAAATTAGTTATTACAACACCATTGTCTTCTCTATTTCCCTTTTTCTGCATACAGAATACTTTACTCTTCCATAACGGAACATGCCAAATGAGTTTGTTATATCCATACTACCATAATGATTGTAGACTAGCCCTCTACACATTAGGAAGAAGGGTTTCCTGTTTACTGGAAAAGTACCCCAAAATATCGCTTTTCAGTGCCTTCATCATAACGAGAAGTGACCTTTTGGGGTCTGATGGGAACCAACGAGTGTCATTCTGATCATTTGGAATTTTATTATACAGGTTGTTAAAACTCATCCCAGAAGGAAAAGGGAAGGGTAGGGCAATTAACTACCAAACATATACCCGTAAATATAAATAACCTAAATCTAGAAAATATCATCCAACACCAGGAGAAAGCAATTGAGTACTGGAAGAAAAAATATCAGAAGAGATGAAAGGCTGAGAAACTTATTCAAAATAGAAAATATAGACTGGATATTAACTATATTAGAATACATACAGCAGATCTAAGATTTAATGAAGTCATTAGACCAGATAATATGAATTTTCATTAAAATAAAGAAAATCGCGGACAGGGAGAACGGCAATTTTTTCAGGCACCTACGTCTTAAGAAAGTGCAAATACTGAGACAACTTGATGCGTAAATCAGATTACCATTTGTAAGGAAGTTAATAATTTTAAATAATTCCATATTTTCACAAAATATTTTTAAGTGAGGAAGGTAAAATATGATAAATATGATAAAATAGGTGCAGAATGTCCCAAAGAGTTAATAGACCCAAGCAAGCGCTGTTTCCTCCCAAACATGCACAATTCCAACGTAATTTAACGGGACACATATGACTTCCCGTAATATATATTAAGCAATTATTGTTTGGACTTAATGAATGAACATAGACCTCCCATCCAATTAAATCATTTACCAATTAAGTAAAAAGCTTTGAATATAGAAATTTTTCATTAATTAAAGAAAATGACTTGGTTGATAGTTTAGCATTATTTTTTCTAAAGGCTTGATTTGGTCTTAAGAATCTATCTTGGTGTTTCGGGTAAATCATGTTGGATAAATTTTCGCGGGAAGACCAAATAATTGCCGGCGGAGTTTAAAACCTGGAGAGAATATTAATGCAACTATTTGGCCTTGATTAAAATTATATTTTATATTATTAATATAAAACTTAGAATAGATGAATTTTTCAAGAATTGCCTGATGAATTTGAACATAATTTTATTTATGAATGTTTGAATTGACATTGGCTCTGTTGGTATTTTTTAATTATTTTGACTACTTCTGCATTAAAGATCGCAAAATGAGGATTTTAACTTTGTAAATAAATAGAAGGGGAAAGGGCACAATAAATTGATGCTAAGATTTTATAGCTCCTATTAAACTTAAATACTCACAAATCTGTGTTTTAGCAAATAATGCTGAACACCATCTCATTTGTTTAAATAAATATGGGAATAAAGAGTTTTCTGCTGATATCTTTCACTATTTCATCATTCCAGCGTTAAGTTGTTTGCACACTTTCATTAACATGTGAAAACTCCCTAAAGGCAAATTTTAAGGATTTATTTATATGTATATATAAAGAAATTACCCAAAAGCTGAATCAGGGCTATGAGGGGGAGCCTAGTTTACCACAGCATTTAATCTTATCATCGAGAAAACGTCTTTGGCAGAAATAAAAGTTATAAAATGGTTTACTCGTAAGCCTTACATTTTGTTAAATTTAGCTACTTATTTTATCATTAACTAAGTAATAACTGGGTGTTCACAGGCAAGATTTATATAGGATAAAGAAGATAAGATATGAAAGGATTTATGTTGCCTATAAGTATAGTTCTACTAAATATTGGATCCCTCAGAATATTTGATCATTTATAAATTTAATTTGCTGGCACGTTACATATAAAACTTGAAAGAACAAGAATTGGTTATTTAATAATTATAAGTAATAAAATTCGACAATGGTTTGAAAATGAACCAAGAACTTAGGTTAGAAAGGCCTGTCAGATACTTGATAGACACAATAAAATAGAGCACAAAGTCTTGTGTGCAACACCTATGAAAAAGCCTTATTACATTCAATTACTGCACTACTTTAATGAAAAAGAATCAAAATTTTGAGACACACTGTACACGGAACACTACAATTTTCTGCAGAGCACAATTTAAACATGATGAACATAATTCAACAAAATTTTTCCTAAAAGTTTTCAACTACATCAAAATACACACTTAATTTTGCGACACCCTAAAATTTATATATTACTTGGGTATCTGATTTTTATTCCTGTCTGCATAAATGAAAAAAATATCCAAGTGTGTTTGTTATTCCATATATTAACTTCGTTATTAAAATTGAGTTTATTCTCGAAACACAATATAGACAGCTTTAACACGCCCGGAACTCGGGTCATCCAGCCACTTGGTCACTATATTAAAAGCGAGGTAATTGGTATTATTCGAATCGAAGGTATAATCAATAGATTAGTGCAAGTGAAACGAGAACTTTGATATCATTTACTAGAGGTGTTATTAAATTTACCCCCAAATAAACTCATATACTCATCAGTGTTTTGTACATAAATGGCCTTAGGGGTAAATAACTTGCTGCCTGAACTAATTTGCGTATTTGAGCCGCAGCTATGGCAACATGATGGAGAGACGGGGACATTGCACCCAATAAGGCCTAGGATGTACAACTTTGTTCTTCAAGCTTCAGAACAGTCCCCTCGAACGGAGTGAACTCCTGAATATAAACAAAACAGATGCCAATGATGGTATCTGGTAGGTGTGACATTATTATCGCGCACGATGAGCAACATAGTTCTGAAAACAGCTTCATGACCTGCCCAGCTTTGAACCCAGTAATCACAACGAACAGAATCAAATGTGGCATGTTGTTCCGTAGAGTATAGAAGCAATAAACCATGAAGATGGAAATTCATATAGAAAAAAGGCAAAACTCATGTTGTATGATAAACAAACATATTCATATTTATTAATGCAATTTATTTCTAATAAGATATAAGTATTCGTACTGTCAGAATAGGCCGAATAGATATTATATTTCTTTCTTGTCTTATATTTAATGAAGAATATATTGGAGCATATTACCATATATAGAAAAATTTTCCTTAATCCAGGTTAACGGCTGAAACAAAACCAATTATCCCAGATCATTTTTGGCATCGTAGACTTCTTCTATACCTCATCGATTCTCAATCTTTCAGTCTATGCCAATTTTATATACATAATTTTTGGGGTCGAACAAGATTCCCAGTGGGCACAGGTGGAATGAATTCTTACTCGGTGACCAGAGATGGACGAGTTAATTATTCTCATGCTATTTAAAGATAAAAAAACGAGACTCATCCTTAGACTATTTAAGTAAAGTAGATCTAAGTAGCTTTTAAATAAACAGGAAATCCAACAGGGCTAAATGTAAGAAGATGGGACAGCAGATGATATGTAATAACCATTAACCCGTCAGGAGCAGGAAGCTCTAGAAATTGCCAGAATTCAGAATTAGTCTCAAATCCTTTATGCAGAGTCCATTCTTGTCCTTAAATCGAGTGCATGCAACCCTCTATATATCAGAAATAGCAGAGGCACCCATGATACGACTGACGCATCCTCGCGTGGACAAGTCATCTGTAGAAATAATATCACAGCAGAAAGCATCGCAATTTGGTCCAATCTGCAAATTCTCATTAGAATTAGATACTAATTGTTATTTACTAAATTAATAAAAATTGGGCCGTTCTTTGGCTATTGATTTTTAATCAAAATGTCCAAGTAAATATCTTGAATATATTTATGTTACCCTATTTGAACGCTTAAAACTATCAATCGATTCATATAGAATCGATTGCTATGTAGAGAGATTTTTAGTCTTATTACAAGCATTAATATTGATTAGGCGACTTGTGCCGTACTGCATCGACAAGTATTAATAATTTAATACCTTGTTTATTCGATGACTTGAAAAAAATATTTCGTTCTAATAACACATGTTTGAAGAACGAATGGGAGGTAGGGGGTTTCTTTCATGTTATATCACTTTATTTGGGTAATAAAAAAACCCTTACGAGCAAAAGTTATGATTAATCCAATACCATTGAGGTGGTGTTTAATACATTTTCTATTTTGAAAGATGCGATGCCTTCAATGAAAGGTAACTAAATCGCACATTTGCGGTGTTTTACTTGTAAGATTATAAATTATTTTGGTCTACACGTTTGCGTAATGTATAGACAGCTCCCACAATTAAACTTATCATTATCGTAATAAGGAACTTAACTCTTATCACTTAATTGCCCATTAGACTTATAATTATATTAAGTAAATAAACACAGTGGATGCCCATTATTTGCTACAAAATTTTCCCCCTTTTTGAACGAAACTATTCCAACAGCTTTTAATATTATTATTCATTTTTTATTACAATTATTATAATTTCTCTACAAAATATTATGCAGATATTTTTCAAGTTGACTTAATTATTTAGTTATATACTTAGTTTTGTCTTTATTCCTTATGCCCTACGTCTTCTACCTACTTTACCTCAATTCCAATTATCATAATAACTCTGCTTAAGCCAGGGTCTGCTTTTATATATAATAAAATCCTGCAATAACCGCAGCACTAAATTGAATTCAATTCATATTACTGTCGATCTAGTAAAGAAAGCACCACTCCCATTTCTTGATATAATTATAATGGCTTCCAATAATGAAACATCATTCAAACTATTGAAAAAACATCAGCATACGGATTAATACCTCCATGCTATTTAATTTCATTCTTAATAAATGAAACTTAGAGTTATCTCTGGGTTGTCAGTTAGAGCAGTGCGCATTTGTGACCTCCTAATTTCTTGACAGCTAGATGAAATACAATAAACGCTGTTGTTGCAATTTGGGCACTCAAAAAAACAATTTCAAACACTTAAACAAAATAAAAAGATATTTTATAGTAACATAAAAAGGCAATAATAAGTGTAATCTTGAGAGTATTTTGAAGGTCGTTATGGCTCTTTCCCGATGGAATTTACGCTTAATATCTAATAACATGCGCGTGATGCTATTAAAAACTTGGATCTAAAATGACATACTCGTAATAAATAGCATCACGGGGCTGCGGAACGCATGGCGAAGGTAGTTTTTTGGCCTACCGGATTATGCAATTGATTTAAATTAGAGTGAAATTATTAAAATAGTTCAAGAAAGACATTCGGAAACTTTTAGAACCTTTTTATATCAATGGCCTAATGGCCATGATTTTTAATAATTTTAATAATTTGACTAATTTGCATGTCTTCATTAAATTTAAATATGAATGGGAATATGATAATAGATGACCATTTTTAGATGTTCTCATTAATAAAGATCACCATGAATTAAAACTTGACGTTTATACGAAACCAACCCACTCGAATGCCTATATACATTAATTTTCGTTTCACGATAATACTGTTAAAAAATCGGTAATTTCTAACCTTTTCCTTAGAGCATAGAAAATATATCACCCTTCCTATTTAGATGAAGAAATTGTCATCATCAGGACCATTCTTTCTAATTTGTATTACCCCGATTGGTTCATATCGTCTGCCCATTTTGCAGCTAGGAAAACATTCTATGGCAATAAACCTTCCCGCACTAACGACTTCAACAAATGTATAACATTGCGATTTAATAATAAATTAAATAGTTTAAAGGACATATTTGGAAAAGCGGGTATATATCTAGCCTCTAAATATAATAATTCCTTAAACCAATTCATGATGGCCAGGAAACCCGAAGAACATCATAACATAGGAGTATATGCAATATCATGCAACGATTGCCATAAAGTTTATTTAGGGGAAACGGGGAGAAATCTAGACAAGAGATTGTACGAACACAAAAGTGATATTAGAGTGGGCAGCGAAAGTAGTGGAATATTTTGCCATGTTAGAGACAAGAATCATACGATCGATTTCAATGGAAGTAAAATTTTATTTAAATCGGCTAACTATGTTAAGAGAAGAATAGTAAGATTGAGCTTAATATCGTCAGTTTCTAATTTAAATCTATCTGAGGGTCAATTTTCTTTCAATCCTGTAATAAGATCGCAAATAAACAAAATAGTGAAATGCCAGCCCTTCAATATGTTTAGGTCTACCCCCTCCCCCCCGATTAGCCACAAGTAGGGGATTGGGGGAAAAAGGAGGGGATCTTCTGTTATGCTTATATGCATTTCTCTTATATTTTCTGCCCAGTGTCAGTTGAAAAAGGGTGTGAGATACACCGAAACTGTTCTTAATTAAATTGTCTTCAGAGAATGTGGTTTAATTCCTCATCTTTTCTTGCGATATTGCATTAATTTTCATCATATATATATATATATATATATATATATATATATATATATATATATATATATATATATATATATAAATTTATATATATATTTATATATATATATATACATATATTAACATATATATATATATATATATATATATATATATATATATATATATATATATATATATATATACATATTATAAATGAAATTCACATGTCACGTGATATATATACATAAGCATCGAGTTATTCAAAAGTCTCGCTGCACTTTTAAATATTCATGAAATGAAAAGAGCTTTATGGATTTGAACAAAATTAGTCGTGAGCTTGCAATATACTGCTAAAATTAGTTCCATAATGAAAAAAATCTTCTTCTTCCGCATTATTAAGCTCTGTAGACTTCAACGAGAGCGCCTTTTTTTGAGACGCATTGCCGACCTCTTCAAACACTCCTATCCAACTCCTTTTAGCATCTTCCTTGCTATTAATCCTTATACGTCTCTCTAACTTTCAAACATTCCTGGGATTTGCTGCATATACTTTGCTTTTCGGGAATCGTCACAGAAAGAAGGTACAGGGTTTAAAATTTGGAGAACTTGGCGGCCACTCAAGAAGTCTTCCACCTCTTGCCCATCTATCAAGTAACTTGTGATTTAAGAAATCGCGAACTTCTTTTGCATAATATAGAGGAGGCCTATCTTTTTGGGAAAAAACAATCATCGACATTGGTTTCACGTTCAAATTCAGGGAGAAATGTTACGAAGCATCGCTAAATAATTGAAAGGTCATTTTTATGATAGTGTATGACTGTCTCATATAGCTCTACCCTTTGAGCAAAGTCTTTTTCTATAAATTTTTTAACAACATGTATCTTAAAAATAAATATTTTCGAGTGTTTACGTAGTATCCGTTGGTTATTAAAGCATAACTGGAAGATTCCCGCGAAGCTCTGTTTATGGACTTCCCTTACCTTCTGTTAAAAGGTTCATCAAAGATAGCAATGTTTTCTTTAGAACGGCTACTTCTATGTATGTCTTACTATGCGTGGTCTATCAGCCAGATACCCTGTTTCTATAAATCTCCGATTAATGTTATAAATTGTAGAGCTTGCTGGACAATTTGGCATCTATTAGAAAGCGCGGAATCCCCGTTGACTTTCGTTCACAGAATGAAAACCTTCCTGCCAGGCAGAGATTTTACACATCATTTCCTAAATTGAATAATCTCTCCTGTAGAGTTGAAATTATAATTTAGTTAACTATATTAAACTATGAATTTGGTAAACTCTGTTTAAAATCTGAAAAATTAAAAGGCATGCAGTGGTGACTTTGAATGACTTCGTATATATGTATATATATATATATATATATATATATATATATATATATATTCATCGTAACAAGTTTTTTTGAAAGCGACGGCTAATTTCGCAGTCAGGATTTTCTTTTCACTTCTTTCAATTTGGCTTATATTTATTTTTATCTCGGGGATAAACTCGTAGATAAGTTCACCGAAATTAATTCAAAATCAGTTATCAAACTTAATCGGCTAATACGAAAAGATTGCTTTAGTAAAACACTATTGATCTTATTAGTTTCGATACATTTGTACCATCTTCAGAGATTAAAATAAAACTACAAGTTTTAAGATAAAACAGACCTAAAATATCAATCATTGATATAATTCATTGATATATAAATCAGTTTTTTTTTACTTGTATTTTTATTTTAATCTCTGAAGATGGTTCAAGTGTATCGAGACTCTTAAAAGAAATAGTGCTTTACTAAAGGATTATTTTTTATTCCTGCTTTTAAGTTTAACCCAACTTTAAACAAACATATATATATATATATATATATATATATATATATATATATGTATATATATATATATATATATATATATATATATATGTATATATATATATATATATATATATATATTGTCTTTTCACAATTTGATTTGAAAGGATACTTTTATGAGAATGCACTGGAGGAGACACTTCAAGGTCTTAAAATTTCATTCAAGGGGAATAGAGAAAGCTTTAATATTTTAAATAAAAGAAGGCAGAAGTGTATGTCTGATGAGATAGGAGCTATCATCCTGCGTTGTGCAATGTTGTGAGGAAAAAAATACCTCTCTATATACCAAAGCTAGATGATTTTATATAGTTTCGCCTTGAACTCTTCTCAGTTATTGGGCGTATACTTAACTTTTTAACAGAAAATGTGATTCTTTGATATGGACGTACTCAAACAATTTTGTATCACGTAACCAAATAAAATTCGTGAAATTTTCCTTTGACTTTTGTTGGATTTATAAACAAAACTACTCCTTTGTTTAATTGAGGGATGATATTTTTTATCCTATCCATATCCCTATACTCATCCACTAACACATGAAAATGCATTCTTCTTTCTTAACAAATTAACTGGCCACAATCCCTACATCAATGCGAAGATGATTTTAATGAGCGAATTAGCTACCTTGAAAAGTAAACTGTATCCAAACCGATGAAATTCTGCATAAATTACAATTTATTGAACAGAGATAGATTCCAATAATTGCATCAAATAGGATGTTGAAATCAGCTTTAATCCTTTTCTTTATTTGTCTGTTTTTAGATAATGAAAGTAATTATTGCATTATGAAAGGTTTAGGGTAGCAGAAAGAGAAATAACTAAAAAATAAAGTGATAACTTTGGATAGAAACAAAACGATACCCTCTCTATGAATGAATGTGACAAGAACTGTTACAGCAAACTTAGTTCCCAGTCATTTTCTAACAGGATGGGGCATCTTCTAAACTGCAAGTAAGTTGTTAAAATTTTATTTTAAAAATTGATAGCCCTAAGCTTCTGAATGAATCACAGGATACAAATCATCTTTCTAAATGCCTACGATTAAACCAATTTAAATCCCTTTATTTTTCAAATGAATAAAAATTGGAAGCTTCAAAAGCCATCGAGGTGATTACTTATCAAAAATTGTTAACGGCAGAAAATGAAATGGAGAAAAATAGTGAATTAGGGAAAATTAAAATAAATATTAATTATTCCAAGAGAAATATTCACAAACTACAAAAGAAATTGTAAGATTGAGGTTTCCTAGCGATAGGGGATCCTGAGAAAAAAACCTTAATAAGGATGAATCGTAGGGGCCCACAAGAAAACACCCGATATAGGCAGGAGAGCGGCATGCATCTCCGTTATCAGTTGATCGCAGTAATTCTTCGTCTTATCCTTAACATTTCTGCCTTGTTTGTTTATTTCTTCTTCATTTCTTATAAGGGCCAAGATCGATCCAAATCCTTAATTAATTATCATTCTTTTCACAATATTTAAACATTACCCATCAAAATAATTTTTTCTCCACTAATTTTAAGCATTTTTGTTTATTCGCTCTCATAATTATTACGTTTATCATTAGAATATTTCTCAATTGTCAGGAAAACGATGTGATTTGATGGCGTTAAAGGCAGTAAAAATATTTATAATTCGCCTACATATACAGAGGACACATAAGATGGATACTGATTTCATCCTGATACGAGGGAGGCAGGTTAACTAAATTCCTCCTTGTAACCTGAACTATCTTGGCTTGTTTTCATTAATTTGTAATTAAATAGAGCAGACATAAATACTCTTTTAGCTCGAAGAGTTTGATTTTCGAAATTCATTGTAATAGGTTTTGGAGTCTTCCCTCAATTTTGGTAATTTTCTCTTTGATTCCTTCTCAATAATGTAGAAAAAAATTAGAATAAAATTAATGCTTTCTACTGACCTTAATATATAAGAGTACGAATTAATAATTTTCAGTATTAAATAAATTAAAGAAACTAAATTTTAAAAGAAACATATTTCAAAAGTTCAACATTTCCGGTATGTAAAAGGAACAAAAAAGAACGAAATTTTCAAGCTTAGATAAAAGAAATATCATTTGAATCAAATATAATTATTCCAGCAATTAACATATTTTGCCGAACAAAGCTAGGGTGCATGGCTTGCAATTATTGACACAGAGTAATTCGAAAATATCAACAATCTAACCAGCTTTCATTAATTCAACCTAGATAACGATATAAACGATACCACATAAAGCTTATTTGATTTCACAATGTAAATGGTATTACTCGGGCGTTATTTCCTAATTCTCATATATCAGTTCAAGGATTGAATAGAATAAAACAGATTCGCTATTATAAAAACATAGAAAGTTTACTCCTTTAATTCATAACATAAAGCATTGGTTGAAATTGAGTAATAAAATGTGTTCTAAACTGTCAAAAACGCAAATTGTAAGAGACTAATATCTTCGCTTTGAGTTTTTATTGATGAAACGGCCCAATATTTAACCGGTCACATATATAGTGGTTCCTTTATCATGGGCTAAATTTATATTCTTGCAATTACAAAGTTAGTACAAACTTGATAAGGGTGCCCTTTATTGGTTGTTACTAAAGATAAATAAATTCATAATTTGGGTAATCAAATTTAAAATAATAATCTCAATTTATACAACGACAACAATTTCCTCAAAATTGGATTTTTTGGCAGAGATGTGTTTATTTATTAATTATTTTTTATATTTAAACTATTTTGGAAACCTTTATTTCTTCTTTCTGTTGATTCTTTTTATTGGTAATATAAATAATAAAAATCTTTGTAGTCATCAACTGCTTTGCCACAAAGGGGAGCAAGCGAGGTGATCGCCAGTAAAAGGTTCTCCCACACACATATGTTTTATTAAAATTATTACCAGAACAGATGCCCTAAGTTCTTAGCTTAAATTCGAAGCAAAGGAATTGTACCCTATCTCTAATCGTTGATGAAAAATAGAAATGGAAATACAAAACTCTAGAATAGAAATTGATTCGAGAAAATGAAAAGATTTAATGATTGCGATGTCTACCATAGAATGTACGGGATCAGATTGCCACGAGATTAATCATAAATTACTTGATCATAACGAGGTTTCCCCATACTTGGAATATAATCACTTCAACGTCAAGTCTAAAGAGAGAACAGAGAAAACGATCTTTTATCTCATTTCAGATAGCTCAAATATAAATGTAGTGAGGCTATCCACACTTTCAAAAATTAGAATATAAAGATTGATAGTGTGAAGTGAAAATTGATAATTCAAAATAAAAAAGTTTAGGGCAGAAAGAAGACATGAACAAAGCCAAAAAAGAGGATCAAGTTCCTTAGCCTTTAATGCTGCGTATTAAATGATGAAATTTATGCATCTACACATATATTATGATGGTACTTTAATCCGCAAAGCATGAAATGAAAACATAATTTTTTAAGGCATTTTGCTTTATTTTTATCACCTTAAACTTCAAAACGAAATCAACACGTTATCTGATAGTCCTATATTTCAAAGGAGATAGAGTGTAAAATGGATGTATGGAGGACAGATCAATTAGTTTCCTACTACAACAGCCGAATCTTGAACACTTTTAAACTTATCCCCTTTATATAAATCAACGATAAGCATATTCTTAACTTATGTAACGGCAGAAAATGAAATGGAGAAAAATAGTGAATTAGGGAAAATTAAAATAAATATTAATTATTCCAAGAGAAATATTCACAAACTACAAAAGAAATTGTAAGATTGAGGTTTCCTAGCGATAGGGGATCCTGAGAAAAAAACCTTAATAAGGATGAATCGTAGGGGCCCACAAGAAAACACCCGATATAGGCAGGAGAGCGGCATGCATCTCCGTTATCAGTTGATCGCAGTAATTCTTCTTCTTATCCTTAACATTTCTGCCTTGTTTGTTTATTTCTTCTTCATTTCTTATAAGGGCCAAGTTCGATCCAAATCCTTAATTAATTATCATTCTTTTCACAATATTTAAACATTACCCATCAAAATAATTTTTTCTCCACTAATTTTAAGCATTTTTGTTTATTCGCTCTCATAATTATTACGTTTATCATTAGAATATTTCTCAATTGTCAGGAAAACGATGTGATTTGATGGCGTTAAAGGCAGTAAAAATATTTATAATTCGCCTACATATACAGAGGACACATAAGATGGATACTGATTTCATCCTGATACGAGGGAGGCAGGTTAACTAAATTCTTCCTTGTAACCTGAACTATCTTGGCTTGTTTTCATTAATTTGTAATTAAATAGAGCAGACATAAATACTCTTTTAGCTCGAAGAGTTTGATTTTCGAAATTCATTGTAATAGGTTTTGGAGTCTTCCCTCAATTTTGGTAATTTTCTCTTTGATTCCTTCTCAATAATGTAGAAAAAAATTAGAATAAATTTAATGCTTTCTACTGACCTTAATATATAAGAGTACGAATTAATAATTTTCAGTATTAAATAAATTAAAGAAACTAAATTTTAAAAGAAACATATTTCAAAAGTTCAACATTTCCGGTATGTAAAAGGAACAAAAAAGAACGAAATTTTCAAGCTTAGATAAAAGAAATATCATTTGAATCAAATATAATTATTCCAGCAATTAACATATTTTGCCGAACAAAGCTAGGGTGCATGGCTTGCAATTATTGACACAGAGTAATTCGAAAATATCAACAATCTAACCAGCTTTCATTAATTCAACCTAGATAACGATATAAACGATACCACATAAAGCTTATTTGATTTCACAATGTAAATGGTATTACTCGGGCGTTATTTCCTAATTCTCATATATCAGTTCAAGGATTGAATAGAATAAAACAGATTCGCTATTATAAAAACATAGAAAGTTTACTCCTTTAATTCATAACATAAAGCATTGGTTGAAATTGAGTAATAAAATGTGTTCTAAACTGTCAAAAACGCAAATTGTAAGAGACTAATATCTTCGCTTTGAGTTTTTATTGATGAAACGGCCCAATATTTAACCGGTCACATATATAGTGGTTCCTTTATCATGGGCTAAATTTATATTCTTGCAATTACAAAGTTAGTACAAACTTGATAAGGGTGCCCTTTATTGGTTGTTACTAAAGATAAATAAATTCATAATTTGGGTAATCAAATTTAAAATAATAATCTCAATTTATACAACGACAACAATTTCCTCAAAATTGGATTTTTTGGCAGAGATGTGTTTATTTATTAATTATTTTTTATATTTAAACTATTTTGGAAACCTTTATTTCTTCTTTCTGTTGATTCTTTTTATTGGTAATATAAATAATAAAAATCTTTGTAGTCATCAACTGCTTTGCCACAAAGGGGAGCAAGCGAGGTGATCGCCAGTAAAAGGTTCTCCCACACACATATGTTTTATTAAAATTATGGTCAGAACAGATGCCCTAAGTTCTTAGCTCAAATTCGAAGCAAAGGAATTGTACCCTATCTCTAATCGTTGATGAAAAATAGAAATGGAAATACAAAACTCTAGAATAGAAATTGATTCGAGAAAATGAAAAGATTTAATGATTGCGATGTCTACCATAGAATGTACGGGATCAGATTGCCACGAGATTAATCATAAATTACTTGATCATAACGAGGTTTCCCCATACTTGGAATATAATCACTTCAACGTCAAGTCTAAAGAGAGAACAGAGAAAACGATCTTTTATCTCATTTCAGATAGCTCAAATATAAATGTAGTGAGGCTATCCACACTTTCAAAAATTAGAATATAAAGATTGATAGTGTGAAGTGAAAATTGATAATTCAAAATAAAAAAGTTTAGGGCAGAAAGAAGACATGAACAAAGCCAAAAAAGAGGATCAAGTTCCTTAGCCTTTAATGCTGCGTATTAAATGATGAAATGTATGCATCTACACATATATTATGATGGTACTTTAATCCGCAAAGCATGAAATGAAAACATAATTTTTTTAAGGCATTTTGCTTTATTTTTATCACCTTAAACTTCAAAACGAAATCAACACGTTATCTGATAGTCCTATATTTCAAAGGAGATAGAGTGTAAAATGGATGTATGGAGGACAGATCAATTAGTTTCCTACTACAACAGCCGAATCTTGAACACTTTTAAACTTATCCCCTTTATATAAATCAACGATAAGCATATTCTTAACTTATGTAAGACGTATTATATTCATAGCAAAAAGTTAGGTCAGAACTAAAGTTTGTGCCAATAATACAGACATTAAAAAAGTTTGCCACAAAAATTGTTTCAAAACTAAATCTCATAATCAGTTGCATTAGGATTTCAGTGATGAACCATGAATTTTCCAGTACTGGAAACTCCGTAGATCATAAACTGATCAAGAAATAGCAGGAGATATTCAAAGTGATTGGTCGAGAAGCGGAAGCCCGCAAACGATCTAACTTCGAGATATGCCTGTGATAGGCTATTATTGTGACCCTGGAAAATATGACTTGTGTAGTTAAATACTGTGAGGCATAGTTTTTAGACAACTATATTAATTCATATAAAAAATTACTAGAGCTAAATAAACGTTGCATTTTGTTTTAGTATGTTTGTATTATTATTTGAGTGGGAAATCGACAAAAACCTACAGTTGAATCCTAATTTATTATTAGATATAGGCAATTACTGTAGACAGTTAATATTTAAAATGATCTCTCTTGTTCTTCATGACAGCTTTTATTTGTTTCGCATGCTGAAGTGCAAATTTATGATGATATCTTGAATAATATTGCCCTAGTTTTGTTCATTAATCATCGCCAACAGCTCAGAATCCAATAGCTTAGGTTTTTGAACTTTTAGTGTGATTAAAGCCAAAAATTTCTTTTTAGGCTTCTAACCTTCAATTTTCCTGGCCAGGGTCACAAATGTTCGATGATATTTTGTGCTAAGAATTTAGTTATGATGGTTTGTGATCTTTAGGTATTATGTTTATCGAAAATGGAATTTTCTTAAAATGGGAAAGGATAAAAAAAGGAAATTGAGCAAGCTTCAGAGGAATAAATGTATTTCAGATGAGAAACAAAGTAAATAATTCTATGAATTAAATAAATTTGGAATATATTTATACTGTATTATTGGGCAATTAAATACATATGGAAGAACAATTTACTCTTATATTATATATGCTGCTAATGATTTGCAGAATGCTTAGGCAGAGAAGATTGGAAACATAGTTAAGAGTAGTAATTGAATTAAAATAATTAAAGAAAAAAGATTTGTTAAATTATGTGAATAAATTAAGAGTGAATGACTGATGATGAAAATAGTGGGTATAAACACACGGTATATTGGAAATAAAAGGAGAAAGGGAAAATATACTATGTACAA
Organism: Ceratothoa steindachneri; assembly: GCA_963969495.1. NCBI lineage: Eukaryota > Metazoa > Arthropoda > Malacostraca > Isopoda > Cymothoidae > Ceratothoa > Ceratothoa steindachneri. The sequence continues at coordinate 192,989,676 of OZ018323.1, read as the reverse complement.
ATGACACTCGATAAATATTGATTACATTAAAACTGTTAGGATTTGACATTGTCTAACGAGTGGAGATCTCACGAGTATATTTCGATGTGAAGGAGATGAAAAACTAAAATAGCCCAACATTGATTGACTAATGTTTACAGAGTTAGACAAGGCTAAGATTGGTTGAAAATAATTAAACTGATGTAATGTAGTAGGTAATGACATTATTTGAATATCTTAAATAAATTGGCGTGTCGTACATGATGATAGCACGAGTTGTCTCCTCGATTAAACGAAAAGGATCCAAGGGTAGCTGTATGAAATTGACAGCTGCTACAATTATCCAGCTATGAGAGTAAACAGCCTCCTTATAAAAGTAAGTTAAGCTAGTTTGGATATCTCCGATCTCTCTTGAGATCGAAGATATCCAAACTAGCTTGTAACACGGTCCGTGTAACAACGGCAGTAGGCTGGATATGATCGTTTGGATGTAAATGGCTGGCATTGCATGAAGATGGAGATGAGGCACTATCACAAGCGAAGATGAACGGATCGAATGTAATCCCTTTGGTTGCCCTCTCCATGTTTCCGTCTCGTGAGCCCAAAAAGTATTACGAATTGTTGGGTGATTGCTAGGTGACGAGAGTTGGAGAGATCGTACTCTGACTTACAGCTCAGACCAAGTGAGTTTCTTGCGACAAAAGAGGACCCGGGATCAATCAGGAAAAGAAATGGGCGAGGTAGAGATGATTTTGGAGAGGTTAGGTAATTTAAACTTAGGGGAATCACTAGACCAACCTAGAACATAGGCGAAAGAAAAGGAGAGGAGAGGTGTTGAGGATGAAAAGCATCAAGACAGGCGGATTTCAGGCTAGCCAGAAAAACTGTATTTTGCTTGCAGACAAGCTGTAGTACAAAGAATTTCGGCCTTATTGAGATGACGTGAAAGGGTCAAACATAAACTAATTGCAATGAGGAGCGACTTAAGTCGCGATGGACAAATACGTGGGAACAAGTTGATATCTCTGAACACGAAAGGGTTATGTTCAGCAGGAACTAGCCTCCGGGCTAGGATAGTGGTTAGCGTGCTTGCCCCGCAATTGTTGTGTCGGCAGTTTGAATCTCCTTCTGGATTCTTTTCAAGCTGACACTATTTACTAAGGGAGGTTACTACCGTGACTGAGGGCGTGATTGGGCATCACGGTTGGGAGTTAGGTCTTGTCCTGGCTGACGTCCACTTGAAAAGCTACTTAACTTAATATGAGGACTAAAACCAGCAAACTTTAACTTTAACTCTTGACGATTTAGGCTTAATATCCGTTCTTACCTGTCATAATTTGCGTACTTGCGAATCAGGATTGAGAGTAAAAGGTAGAGTTTGGTAGATAGAAAATTTATTCACCACGTAGACGGAGTAGAGTACCATAAAGAGGACTCGCTGAGAAGCAGGCCAAATCGACTATTTCGGACGAATGAATTAAAGTTAGCTGTCATCGGTCAAGTAGGTTTCACTGACCTTCGCTAGCCCACTCTAGACGTGTGAGAAGTCTCTTTTAAGCACAGGGGATATAAGAGTGCGTTTTTTAACGCTTTTCGACTTAGAAAATAGATCATTGGCTTTTTATATGGTTCTGGGATTTAAACAAGAGAAACAAATTAATCTTAACTATTATACAAACAAATAACAGAATTTAACAGTAATTTATACACAATGGGAAAACTAAGCGTTCCGCAAAAGGAAATTAATTTACCTTGAATACTTCGGCACAAGCTATGAGTAGCACAATATTTACCCAAAAGAAAATGGGAGGAGATGATGAGGTGAAGCTTCGTAGTCGAAAAGCGTCACGCCTCTTCGATGATGATAGCAAAAAATGTAATAGGCTCACGGAGAGAAGCGATTTATTCCAGAATTAGTTCTTACGTCCCTGACTGCCGTAGCTCTGAACAACTGGTTTCTTGCCTGCGAGTCCTTATGGTATCAGAGAATCGCTTATGAAGTAGAGCGTTTTCTCCTTCGGCTGTTTACAATGAATCCTCTTGATTACTGCTTGGATATTGCGTGAGCAGTGCCTGACTCCTGGTTGGGTTCTCATTTGCTCTTTTCCGCGCTTATAATTATTTACGACTACGCCGGAAGCGATTTTGTTTGCCGTTGGAAGTTGGTCTCACTCCGATTCAGGGTGCGGCGGGTAAAGACTTAGCCCCCTCTCGCTTAGTTTGGTTCCGGGATACAGTTTAACTTGTCTTGTTTCGTTGTCACCCCGAAAGTTTACCGAATGACGCCGGTTGAATGTCAGTTCGTCCGTGAGATACCTCCTTAAGACTTTTTGTCCACGTAAACCTCTCTCTCTCTCTATGACATCTCCACCCCTCTTTAGCTGGAATTAGCGGAAGGAGGGACATTTTGGTAAATGGAAAAGGGGTTGCAATACCTTCGCATCATGAACTAAAAGAACACCTCCTGAACAAATTCAAAGGAATACAAAAAAGTAAATTCACATTACAGCCAAAATGTTTAGATAGCCAAGGAATACATAAAACAAAATCACAAAAAAAGAAAATACAAAATAAATACACAGAAAATAAATCCAAGAGAGACTGTAAAAATGTACATTGATCGATAGTTATAAAAGAAACTAATTTACAACAATCATGATTATATACACTGAATTTTAAAGAGAGGGCAAATCTGCCTCGGTTCCAAACTAATTGTAAAGTTTATTAACAAACAAAAGGGTATATGTTTCTAACCTAAATTTATATGGACATATATATACAAAAAATATATATAAAAAAATATCAAGCTCAAGATTCACTTGGGAGGGAATCTTCTCAGAGCTTTTTAGGTACCATATCCTAAATTGGAATTCTGGAAGGAAAAACTCCAGCGCATTGTTGTTTTTTATCTTTCGGGGGTACGAGAGGGATTTGTGATCAGTTGCGATTATGAATTTCTTTGATATCTAATACCTGTCAAATTTTTAATTCCCAATATGATAGCGAGAGCCCCTCGCGAGGTAACAACTTTCGGCTTGCGTAAGCAGGGAAAACTCTTGTCAATGATTCCATGTTAAACTAAAACACAACCAATTCGGTCGTTGCTTGCGTCCTTATGGATACCAAATGGTTGGACTGCATGTGGCAGGAGTAATAAAGGGGCCAACGCGAGTTTACCCTAAAGTTGTTTGATGCTGGGGATTGACGGTGGATTCCAAACTAGTTGTTAGGCGGCTTTATTCTTCAGGAGCTTGCAAAGAGGATCAGAAATGGTGGCAAAATTGGAAAATAAATCGCCCATAAAAGGAGGTAGAATCCATGAATGACCTTAACTGCTTTTTTTTACCAGAGAGTCGCGTTGTCTCCTTTTGCTGTTTCAGAAGAATCGTCTTGATTACTGCTTGGATACTGCTTGAACAGTGCCTGACTCCGAGTTAGAGAATTATTTGCCCGTTTCCGCGCTGGCAAATATATATAACTTCGCCGAAAGCGATTCTGTTTGCCGTCGGAAGTTGCTTCCACTCAGTTTTAAAGCGCGGCAGGTAAAGGCTTAGAGCCCTCACGCTGAATTTGGTTCCGGGCTTTAGTTTGACTCATCTCGCTTCGTTATCGCCCCGAAAGTTTACCGAACTTCGCCAGATGAAGTTCCATTCATCCTTCAGGTACCCTCTTATGTGTCTTTGTCCGCGTGAACCTCTCTCTCTCTTTCTCTCTCTCTCTCTATCTAACATTAGCTAATACATAAAAGTCATATTTAGATCACTCGAGGATAAGCTTGCTTCCAGCGTCCGAAGTAGACATTCGAAGTGCTTTTGTGCTGATAGCTTGTGGTGCCTAGGTGAAAAGAAATAATAACTGCCATGACTACATTCTATTGGTGGGATGGAAATTGCCTGCTAAGTTCTGTCGGGATCGTTGAAGTGACACCAAAAGAGCAATTCATTCTAAGATAAAGGCCTGAGCGAACCCTGGAGGCTCTGATGACTGGAATGGACACAGCATCTTGCCAACAAGAGAAGCGGTCGATCATCGTGAGAAGATACTTATAGCCAGGCTTAGTTGAAGAAAACCGGGAATAGAGTTGAAAACTGTGAGAAGGAAAGAATTAGTAGTCTGGTTGACAAAATTGAGGTTATGAGAATCGAACAAAAGCTTGTAGCCAGAAAGAAAATCGAGGCTCAAACTAGGAACGTCGATATCGTTAATAATAAACCTCCTTCAAAAAAACTGCCATAAATGGACCAATATCTGAAACATGCGCCTTGCATAAGTCCTTATACCCCAGGAATTAGTGTTTTTAAGGACAAAATCAGAGGAGAAACAAAACTGCATTGAACATTAGTAGGGGGAAAATGTGAAATAGTGGTTCATCATGATGAAGTAAACAGGCAGAACTGGGGATCAACACATGAATCAATTGCATTTTCAGTTTAAATTAATGAAGTATTTTATAGAATTGGATAGGGAAGAATAGGTCATATGGATTATGCGACCTTGTTTTGTGATGAGGTGTCGATCCATTTTATGTCGCATATTTCCAACCACGTAATTTGGTTGGTAGCATCAAAAGCGAGTAGAAAGATCGAAGTGTAAGTGGCCCGGAAGCGGACCCCTTGTTCGAAAACGGCTATATGGCTAGTTACTGAGGCAATTTGGCACACCGTTAGGGCGTTCGGCTTGACAGCCGATTGTGTGAAGTCCAAAGCGACTTCTCGCTATAAACCCTTATCACCACCAAAGGCATTTAAGGAAATCAAAGATTCCTTACAGAAATAAAAGATTCGAGATCAAAAACCGGGTAAATATTTCTAGAATTAAATTTAGTATACTGCAAAGAGCCAAGGTCGGCCAAGATCCGTTTCAGTGCAGACACCATTCGTCCTAGGCCATTTCCGGTGAAGATCATATTCGGTGCAGACCATGTTCGGTGCAAACCATGTTGGGCACATTTTGTTAGCTAGAAGGAAACTTTAAATTTTTTAGGCCACGGTAACTAATTGGTGTCTATGTAATCTCTAACATTTTTTAATTTGTTTGTTTACAAAATTGGACGAAGAGTAATTACCCGATATAAAAATAGAGCATATTGAACGAATATTAGGATATTACTTTTACATTTTGCAAAGTTAAGCCTTCCTTAACGTGAAATTATATAAAGAACTAAAAAATTTTAATTTATTAAGTATACATTCATAATAATATTATAAAATAATTTGATATTTATAATAAAATACTAATATATTAATAATAATAAAATAAAAATATGTAAAGTTAAAATTACAATTAATAAATCTACACAGATTTAATATCGGTATACATATATGACGCTAATTGGAAACTTTAATTAACATAAATATATGACGCTAATTGAAAACCTTAATTAACATAAATATATGACGCTAATTGAACGAATGTATTAATAATAATATCAATTTAATAGAATTATCTAGATGTAAAATTACACTAAATAACTGTACACAGACTTAAAATGTGCGTAAATATATGACGCTAAATTAAACGCCTACTTGAATTATATTAATGATATATATTAATAAGAATAACATTTAGTAATATATAAAGATAAATTTACAATTACAAACTCTATACAGACTTAATATTTTGCGTATTTTTTTAGTCGTTAATTGAACGCAGACATTGATAATAATAATAATAAACTAGAAATATGTAAATTTAAAAGTACACTTAATCACCCTACACGGACTTAATTTTCGCATGCATATATGACGCTAATGAACGCATTTATTAATACTAATAATATATCAATAATAATCTCAGAGAAATTAGAAGCCTTAGTATATTTGTAGATCACAATAAAGACACACAAACCTAACCATTTCCATTTCGTTTTAATCATGAATTTAAATATGCACACTATTCATAATTGGGAGAAATTCCCCTTAAATATTCAATGTCCGTAATATTTTTAATATTCCCCGCTAGTTTGCGTATACGTTAATCTGCAAACTTAAACTTCTTAGTTCCATTTACAACATCCTGTTTGCTGCTTCTGCAGGATTATTTGTCCTCTCTTCTTCGTTCAGTACTCACTGATATACAATCAACATTGCATGAGGAAAACAAGGCTCTCTCCTATTGTTTGTTTTTCTGCCTTTTATTCCTCGAGTAATGACTTCAAACCAATCGAGAAGTTCTTGTCGATCATCAGGTAATTCGTGACTTAACTGAAGGATTGCTTTATTTATGTTTTCGATTGGGATAAAAGCTAATTCTTAAATCATTTTGCTTTTTAATTAAAACTCTGGATCATTATTGTATTGAAGAGAAGGTCCTAAAGGACAAATATGCTTTTTCATATCTTAAATCATAAGAAAAAAACATCTTCGAATATCAGTTAAATGGATAAGCATTTTTAAGCTGTTAAAATTTCAAAAATCATAGTCAGAGTTGATATTTGTTGGACTAAAAATATGTAGCTTAAATTTTCAAATTCATGCCGAATAATTTATCATAAGTTCCACAAACTTTATTTGGGAGTATAGCCTAAACCCAGGAGGAAGGTCACGTATTTCTCACCTGAAATTACATTAGCAAATAACAAAAACTTATCACACTCATTTACTAATCTCAGGTTAATTTTACTTCTTAATAGTAAAATTCTAAAAGAACATTCAGAACATCCACTGCAATAAAAAATTCTTCCGTTTGTTCTCACCAAAAGTATGAGTTTTAATTTGACGCAATCAAAAGACTGACAAAATTGATTGGGGCATCGGGTATGCTCTTATATTATTTCATTTAAACGGAACATCTTTTTAAAGATCTATTAAATAGCATAGCTCGTTGGTAAACTTGATATAAATATTGTAAGCATTCGTTGACAACTAGCAGTTCCTTCTACTGTGTTGTATACAACCAGTCTTTCTTTGAATTAGAATGTTTTAGAGGAATTCTTTCTTTCAGAGCTATAAAATTCTGTTTCATTATCCGGACTATATCTATAAACAACATTGATAAAACCAACACTTTCAAATTTTGGCTTTCCGCGTTTTGATACAATATTTAGGTCCAGATTTGAGGACTAAGAGAAGATTAAACAATGAAATACTTGAACTTTCATAGAGGTAAATAATTTTATCACTTCAAATTATTTAAGTGAAACTCATAAAAAAGCAATTATATTTGAGTTCTAGATATCTATCTACTAGGTTGAGGAATAAGTTCTTGCGTTTTTTTAATGTTGTGTTGATTTAAGTTTGTTAACGTGATTTGTGCACATATTAATAAACAATAATAAATAATGAGAGCAAAATTTGCAAAGGTTAGGCTACGTCTCTTAACAGCGTAGACTATTTGGCTTTTGCTCAGGATACGTCTTCAAGTTGAGTAATAAGTCATTGCTGTTTATTTAGAAGTTGTGTTAATTTAATTTTTGTTCTGTACCCTCAAAATGGAATGTCAAGTTGAAAGAAAGGCGCAATTTCGACACTTGTTGTTATTTATTTTCAATAGAGACGGGAACAATGCAAACGCAGCCAAAGCTCGTCGCGACATTTGTGCTGTGTACGGAAAAAATGCCCTATCAGAAAGGACAGCTCAATGGTGGTTTTCACGTTACAAAAACGGTGATTTTAATCTTAATGACAAAGAACGTTCTGGTCGCCCCATTAAGTTGGATGAAGATATATTAAACTACCTTCTTCATGAAAATCCTCGTCAATCGACTAGAGAATTGACTGTACAATTGGCGTGTGAACAGAAAACTGTGTGAATCACCTTCATTCGATGGGGAAAGTTAAAAAACTCCGTGTATGGGTTCCGCACGCTTTGAGCCAAAGCAACAAACTTCAACGCTCCACGAGTGTCGCAGGTTTGCTTGCTCGTCTCAAGTCTACTAGTGTATATAAGGACAGATTTCTTCACCGCATCATCATTGGCCACGGAAAGTGGTGTGTTTATGGCAAATTGAACCATCGAAAACAATGGCTTAACCCCAATAAAAACCACTTACACGATTAAAGCAAGGACTTCATTTACGAAAGATGATGCTGTGTGTGTGGTGGGATTGTGAAGGCATCATTCTTTATGAGCTCCTTGTGAACAACGAGATTGTCAATGCAGAACTCTACGTTCAACAAATGTATCGACTCGTCGAAGCTATTCGTGAAAAGCCACCTCATCGACGTTATGGAGTCCTTCTGCAATACGACAATGCTCGTCCTCACATTGCTAATATGACAAAAGACGCCATCCATGCTCAATTGGGAAATCTTCTTGCATCCTCCATATTCGCCAGGCTTGGCTCCATCGGATTTTCATCTGTTCCGATCGCTCTCCAACAATTTGCGCAGTGTTTCGTTCAATACTGATGTGGAATTAAGAACCTCGTTAGACGAATTTTTCGAGTCAAAATCCAGAGATTTTTATTGCAGAGGCATCGAAAAACTAGTTAAACGTTAGGAAGAAGTCGTAAATAACAACAGAGAATACATTATTGATTAAATTGCATATTGTTATCAATTATAAATGAAGTTTTTCTAAAATTGTTAATGGTAATGAATAAATTTGATGAAACCGCAAAGACCTATTCCTTAACCCAATACAAAGTTCAGAAAGTTTGAATCTAGGCAAGCCGGTTCATCAACTCCAAAGATGTCTAAGACACAACTGATATTAAAATTGAAAAGAATAGACTATTTATACACTTAACTGCAGGAAAAATATAATCTCACATTCTTGGTTAAATTTGATGGTTCAAAGAGTTTAACTCTTGATGCTGGAAAAGGACCATTATTAGAATTTCATTGAATATCTCACCCCTAAATATTTATAAATATGTGTAGAAAAATGGAATTAAAACTAGTCCTTGTCAGTTTCTTATTGTACAATCGACATAAGCAGTTTATCGGTGAGCTCCATCAAAGTTCAATTACTTTACTCAATTTAAACTAATTCATATATTCTATAAATATTTACAAGTTAACCGATATCCTAAAGCCTAAATACTGGGCCTATTTCCATTCTTACAAGAATTTTGGGTTGTAATTTGAAATGTAGACCCTATTTATAATCTTTTTTCAATCCTTGTAAAGAACATTGTATTGCATAAGTTTAAAGCACCATATTGAACATGATCATTGTGTGGCATCTTTCAAATACCCCCATAAATATTCAACTATCAACCAATAACATAAGGCCAAAATAATGCCACCAAAAGATTTAATTTTTCCTTTCACTATCAAATGATATATTGCTTTCGTATTAAATCACTTTTCAAAGATTCCCAAAGAATTTTATTTAGCAAAAAGATAGTACTCATACATAGAGTGCAAATCTCTGCCACGGGTAAAATTCCCCGTATTTCGAGTTTTAAAAACTTTAAATGCTTATTAAGTTTCGAAAATTTAGTTAAAAATATAATTTCAAACATTATGTAGGCTAGGCTTAATAATATATATAGCAATATCCCAATATGCTATATTTATGTATGACTTTATGTATTATTGTTAATATTATTTTGTGAATTCAATATGCGTCATTTACATATATATGCCAATATAAAGTCTATCTACAGTCATTAGTTGTAACTAAACTTTGGAACTTCACCAATATAACTTTTGTTCTAAAGTTGGTTATGAAAAAGTACGTATTCGAATATATCCGGATAAACAAACCAGATCTTGTTGAAAACTAATCGTTTCATTGAGGTTAAGGCTGTAATGCTCTAACTAATTTGGTAGAAATTGGGCCATTTTGTAACCAAATAAATGAAAACATATTAGCAATTACATAATCTCCACAAAGCTTCCTTGGCAAGAATTTTTTTTAAACTATTTAGAAAAGTGACATTAACGCTTGCAGCATCAAAAATATACATTTAATTATAAAAATAGTAAGGGAAGTATTTCCTAACCGGGTAAAACGTGATCTTAATACTATAACTTATATAAAAACTACTCATTTCCTTCTAGGCTAAGGCTCTATTGTTCAAATATATTTAGTAGAAATAAGTAATTAGTTTTCATGCAGTTTTAAAACAAACAAATTAAACATGATAAGCAATACATAATCTCTGCAAAGTTAACTTGGCGAAAAAGCTCTTTTATGTATTTTGAACGTAAACTTTAATACTTGTCAGCCTGCTCCTTTTCAGACATAAACTAAGGTTAGACGCTGGTATTTGCAGGTTGGTGCTTGAGTGTCTCATATCTTCTCTTTGGTAGATTTAAAAAGGAATCTTGAAGATACCGGTGCATTGTAGAATAGATATCTTTGCTTCTACTTAGAGTACAGGGCAAGGAACTACGCAATTATGACAAAATTAATTTTCTCACACACAAGGCAGACAAGACCTTTATTCGTGAATAAACCTTGAAATTTCCATTATCTCACATGAAAAATGAATCAAGAAGGAAAATTATTACACAAAGATTAATCTCCTAATGACATTTAAACATTCGCTTCTTAAGAGTTAAATTCTTGAAACTCTCAATGATCTTTCTATTGAACTCTACAGCTTGAAGGTGAGTCTCTTTTATTTGCATCAGTTGCTATGACATTTAAAAATTCGTTTATGATCTTAACATCACAATCAATAATGTTATTAGCCGTTTTCAAATTCTTACCATAATCAAACTGTTTTCTGCCGTACTCTATATGTGACGAAGATGTAACAGGTTCCAGAGGTCAGTCAGATACAACCTTTAGTTTGCATAGAAGGAAATAATCTTTCTCTACATGTCTATTAATAGACTGTACTCTGGGGTTGCAAAATTTTAGAACAAACTTTTAAAGCAACGAAACTTGCTATCCTTGTGTGGACTGTGTGTTATTTGCTGAGGAGAACTTCATTCATCCTTTCAAAGATATGATATTGGTTACATTTCTTTATCTTAATCTGCTGAGGCCTAAATATGACTTCATGCAAATGTTTTTAAACAAGTTTGCTTTCATAAATCTTCTAAATTGTTACCCCCCATCTCTTACAATAGATTTCGATTCTATGTTCTATTCCTTTTCAAGTATTACTAATTTTACTCTTAATCGCCCAGAAGGCACAAAGCTAAAACGCCTTTAATAATGAGGGCAGAAATTCTCAGTGAAAAGATTATTTTGTATACAATGCTTAGCAAGGGAAACGAATTCTCTCGTTAGAGGCATCAGCTATTTCAGGTTAAAAGGAAATGAAATAGCAAATGGCACAACCGAAATGCAGAACAGGATAAAATTAGTTAAATCTGTGTAAATTCCGAGGCAGAGCTGATACATATATATCTATGGAGGTGATTTAGTTAGCCGAGTGGTGTGGAATAGGGCAAAAAGACGCTCAGTTGACCTCTTTTGGGCTCCATTACCAGCTGATGGGTTAAGCTAATTAGGGAAAAGAAAAGCGCTCCCCTGAGTACGCGGGCAAATAAAAAAACGGGAAAACAGATTGGCAATTAATCACTGAGCTGTGGCTAATTGCTGTTCTGGGTTATTTAAAAGAGTAGTACAAAAGTTATATTTAATAACTCAATCAGAAAATAAATATTTACACAAATAAAATGAAATTGGAATATCAAAGACTATGGAGGTACTTGATAGTCTGGCAAAAAAGGAAAAGCTAATGAGCTTATGGCAGGTAAATGATCAAACTCGGATTGAGTCTTCAGAGACTGTACTAAGCCGAAATACAAATAACTCTTTATGGGATGACCAGATAAAAGAGATCCGGACACGTCGACACCTTGTAAAAGGTAATGCTTGTAGGACGAAGGTAAGGGGGCAATTCGAGGAGAAGAATTGCAAAAGGTTGAGATTTACCTCGGAATACCTTGACGTGAGAGTACTTGCGCTGGTGAACGAGAACGGCCGTTGGTAGGAAATCGCTAATTGACAGCGACGGAGTTCCGATGGGAAAGTTACTTGCCTTTGCGCTCGTGTAGACGGAAACGGAGCCAAAGCTGGGAAGTGACGTGTTTCATGTGTGATAGCGGGGCGGGTCTAACTTGAAGAGGCTGAACCTGTCGTTAAATAACAGCTGACGATGGGGTAAAATTGCTTGCATTCATGGAAGGGATTTTACGAAGTTAAACAGAGAGCTGGGCAAAAGACGGCTTTCAGCCAGGAATTTGCGATAACAGATGTCCTTCCTTGCTCTCGCATGCTTGAAGATGGTAGATGGGAGGCAATCTTGCCTCAAGGCATGGGAAAAAACTCCACGAATAAACACAGCTGCGTTCGAAAGGCCCATTTCTCTCGTTTCTTGATCTCGTGTTTGTAAGCCACGTATGATTCTGAGGTCCATGTCACGGCTAGTTTGACTCTATTCTTTCACTTCTCCTTTCTTCCGAAAGATAACGTTTTTCAACTTTGGGAAAAGGGGGCAACAAAAAAAATGTTAGATTAAGAACGGCGTGTTCTAAATTTCCGGTAGCGAGTGTATAATTAATGAGAGAATACCTGACCTGTGTCGATACAGATTTACATAGCCAAACGCATGACTAAACCGAGATTCGCAAGAAATTCAATTTAACGCTACAAAAAACACGAGGAAAATAGGGTCTACAAAGTTAACCTCGAATGGAGGCTCATTAGTGACCAAAATATACAGAAAAAGGAACAAAACAATGACATAAATAAATTATAAAATAATATCATAGAAACATATGAATAAATAAATAGGATCGTAAAACTATAAATGTAGATACTCGTATATGTACAGAAGGTTACTAGGACAAAAAAGGTATACAATAGAGAGAGATATTACATGGGCGTGTTTTTATTCCGGACATATGATAAAAATAAATAAATATATATACAAGGAATCAATTATGACAAAGAAAAAACAAGATAATGTCTCCTATTTACAATTAGCTCGGGTTAGTATCCAAAGGGTTTTGGCTAAGGCTGACAGCTAGACATTTTTCTGATCCTTTTATGTTCAAAATTTTATTATGATGCTGCTGAAGAAGTAAACTCCAAAACATGATTTTTTCGTTGTTCTTCTTAACATTGCGTAAATATAAGAGAGGTCGGTGATCCCTCTCGATCAAGAACTCTTTTCCTACAAGGTAGATTGTAAACGTTTTAACACCCAGACAATGGCAAGGCTTCTCGCTCTATTACTGCATAGTTCTTTTCGCGTGGAAAGAGTCTGCAACTCGCGTACGCTACCTGGTGTGTTTACCATCGTCTCGATATTACAATAGGATACAGCCTATGCCCTTGTTGCTTTCATCAGTCTGGATTCCGAAAGGCTTACTGGGATTAGGTAAGCTAAGAATGGGCGCGGCCGCCAATTTACTTTGTAGAGGGTGGAAGTGAGAATTGTTTTTCAGAGTCCAAATAATGTGATCGAAAACTTTTTTTGCACAAGGTTACATAAGGGGGTGGAGAGTGATGCGAAATTCAGAACGAACCGCCAATAAAACGAAACATATCCCATGAAAGATCTTAACTGCTTCTTATTACAGGGAAGATGCACTTCCACGATGACTCAGACTTTGTCATCTTAGGACCCAAATTGGTTATTCCTGATGTGAAACCCGAGATACTTGATGATACCATATGCAAAATGGCATTTGCTGCTGCCGATCATGAGGCCGTGCTCAAGCAGCCCAACGCAACAGAGCTTGGAGGGCAACCAGGTGCTGGTCCCAATCTCGAGTGGTGGCGTAGATATTGTCGAAGTAGAACGTTACTTTTAACAACCCATCTAAAATCTGGGGCATCATTGGATTGTAGTTACTACAAGCAGTAACCAGGCAAAAGGGAGCGGGCAGAATTGCATTAAGCCTTTATCTCTGGAGAAAGCCGTATATTTCCTTACAGTTTCTTTCAGGGGAATTTGGTAGTAGGCCTTACAATTGTCTAATTCTGTAATAAATTTGGCCTTGTTAAAAAGGTGGAGATTCTGATACATTAAGGGGATAGGTTTGGCGTCAAACACCGTCACAGAGTTGAGTTTACGAAAGTCAACGCACATACGATATAAACCGGGGTTTCTGCTTTGAGCGGACTAGTTCTTGAGTGGTTGGAGCATTGTCAAGCTCAAACTGTGTGGTACATCCCGTGACTTCGGGGATTACATTCCCGAACTGACTCAGCTGCAGCTGACTCTTCTCATCCGGTGTCAGCCGCGCGTCAATATCTAGGGCAAGTCGAAGTAACTCAGCGGCGCCGGGCAAGGTGTGCAGCACATTATCTTTGTCCTGCCTCACACAAACTACCTCTACTACATTCAGTAGATCTGCGGGGTAGTTGGCTTATATAGCCAAAGCTTCGTCGAGGGCCACGATGTTATTAACACAGGATCGGCGATGGTACTTCTTCAGCATATTAATGCGGAAGACCTTTTATCCTGAGGGAGTTTTAATTAAGTAGTCAACAGGGCCACGGCTCTGAAGGAGCGGAAATGGGCTCTTTTATTTACTGAAACTTTTGTTATTCTCTGTTGAGAGTAACAACAACACTTCGTCACCGAGCTTAAATCTTGGTTTCTTCGATTTGACGTCGAAGTACGTCTTGTACTTCTTCAGATTGAGGTCTGCATTTTGGTACACTATCTCAGCGAACTTCTCTAAACTTCAGCGGAAATCCATTAGGTACGAAGATTGTATCTCCTTGTCGAGTTCAGAGTGGAGAAACAGTTCCTTTAAGATGCTCATTGGACCACGAACATTCCGCACGTACAACAATTCCACATAAATTATATTACGTAATTATTATGTGCGCCAGAGCAACGTTTTCCCTTTGATAAAATTTGATTAACGCTTAACCCTCAAAAACGCAGCTCCTTTCAAGAATTATGTTCAATAATTTAAATTTGTTCATATGTGCAATTTTGACCATGTTTTACTAGCTTCTTTATTCTTCTATGCTAAATAATCACATATATATTCAATCAATTTAAAATATCATTTTTAAAATCAAGAATTATGTTAAATATGGTCTTGTAAAACCATAATCTAGAGGTAGGTAACAAAATAAAAGTGAGAAAACAAATTGTTTTGATATACAGTGCAGCGTGGCCTTAAATATTTACATACACATAGTTCCAAAATATGAGTAGTAATCAAAATAATGGAGCAAAAAGAAAAAACGTGTATGCCATTTTCAATAAACAGTTTTTAATGTATTTAAGTGCGTTTTCCACAGTTTTAAAAGACAACTATTGAAGTTTTTTCCTTTGTCTATTTTCTGATTAGCAACGCACTTTTAACTTATGCTGACAAGAAGGTATTCATTAAGATTCTTGGTATTTGTGATTCAATATGGATTTATGCTAAATTCGGATACATCAATTCCTTATTACCTAATTATTTATTTAAGTGACCGCGAATTAATTATATTTCTTTAATAATAAACTTAAAATTTTAAGGCTTAAATGCAATTAAATACTTTTGAGATCAAAGAATAAATATTTGTGAAACAAGTGCAAGAATTAAAGAATATTTGTTGATAAAGGTGCATGGACGATTCCGCCAAAAGGAGATAGGAAAAGGCATGATTTGAAGAAATACAGCATCGAGCAACGTCGTCAAAGATCAAAACATTTACAAAGGTTCTCTCCTAAGACTTATGGAAGCTAACTTCCTTCTAAAAGAATTTAAAATTGTATTGATGACTGTAATTTTTCTCTACAGTATGAATTTAATTATGAAACCTCGAAGTTGTGTTTCATATATGTTCACAAGGAAAATCAAGTGAGTTCTTTATAGAATATGAACTTTTACTACAAAAATGTTCCAGGTCTAAAAGTTACCCAATTCGGGGATCAGTATTAAGGTGAGAAATATTTGCCATCTCCTATTTAGGATTTTAACTATTTCTATAACTCTCATGTCTTTTCTTTGTCCTTCTACTTTTCTTGCATTTCTGTTTTTTAACTGAATAAAAGTCCTTTTCTCAGAACTTAAACAAATCAACCAGCTCTTCACCCAACTGAAGGAGATTCTTTGTTTACCTTTAGCAGGATAAGTGATGACAGAAATATACTCAAAACTTTAAGATGTGCACATTTGCAAATTTCTCATATTTAGAATAAGAAAACAATAAATATCATTAATATATATTTAAGATATTAAATAAAAAATAAAAAAGAGGGAAGCAATTTGAGCGAATATTTAAACTCTTTATTGACATAAATATATGTCGTAGAATAGGCTTTAGTCGATATACCATATATAACTATTCGTTGAGGGAATTATTCGAATATTTCGAGTGCGTGGTAATCTGATTGACCGAGGTTATTTATCTTCGATATGCTTAAGAAGTGAGACGGAGCTCAAGGATAATAATATGGCTATCATTAATAGAATAGACTTTTATTAATTAAACTATCAACAACACACACCCCAAAAAAATGTTTACATATACGGAGAATGGAAAGGGTCGTTGGAAAAATTTGACTAATCCGAGGATTAAGATTTGGAGAGATTTAAAAAGGTAAAAAAATAAAAATTAAAGGGGGGGGATGGTTCGCTAAACCATTTGAAGCACAGGGTAGCGTTGCCAAAAGGTTAGATGATTAAAGGTAATACTCAGCTTACGTAATTACAAAGTTGTTGTGCAGAGGAAGACGATGCAAAGGAATCTTCGGCCCACTGGCGATTTCAAGCAGAAGGGTTCTTCGGGGGTTGTCCTTAGCGAAGGGGAAGGACTGTCTTCAAAGAGTGAGAGCGAAGTAGGGCTCGGAGGTACGAGCGATCTTTGTGACAGCAAATCGGGGATGTTCTAGATGAACAATAGAGTTTATTATTGAAACCAAGCGTTCTCTTGAAGAACGTTAAAAAGGGGGGAATCAAATTATCTTGACGTGATGTCTTGGAAATCAAAACCGTTTCTTGACGAATGGGCTTGAAGAACAATGGCTGTCCCAACGTTGTTCTCTTTCTGAACAACAGGGAGGGTGAGAACCTTCTCTTTTTAACGGGCTCAAAGAACAACGGCTGTCCCAACGTTGTTCTGTTTCTGAACAACAGGGAGGGTGAGAACCGTCTCTTGTCAACAGGCTTAAATAACAATGTCTGTTCTAACGTTTTTCTCTTTCTGAACAACAGGGGGGCTTTGTTGACCTGGCGTCTGGAAGGCACGAACCTTGGCACTTAAAGGATATTGTCCTCTTCTGAACAATACGGGATTTCTTGAGGTAGAGAGTTCCTATGGTGCTCAAGGAAGACCGGATAAGCGTGATGCCTCGCGAAGATAATCTGGATCTGATCTGCTTCAATCGGGAAAGCTATGATATAAATAGTCGAAGCAATCCCCTTGGCGTAAGGGACAATTGAGTGGGAGGCTTCGGGGGAATGCCCCGGTCGCGCCTGGGAAAATACCTTATCTACCCATTAGCCTAACTCAATCTGGAGAGATCTACGTATGGAGACGAAACGAGGGAATGAACCTTCTTGATTAAATATTGGCTAAGGTGGCGATAACGCGCTCTGCTTTCTCTTGCAGATGCACGTGGGTAGCAATGTGTTGCTAAACATGTGATAGCGGCTGAATTTAAGCGGCCTTAGACCGTTCTATCACACTATGAAAGAGATAAAATACATAGGGACTCCGATGATTACATCGTCTGATGAAGTTTTAGATCAAGGTCTCTTGAAAAGTAATGTTTTAGTCTAAGGTTCGAAGTAGACATCTACTATTGCCAGATTGAAATTTTTGTATTTTTAATAAAGTTTGATTTTACCAATTTTATATTTTCATTAATGGAAAAAATATACCAGATTTTGACTATTTATATTCTTTTGGTGGTCAATGCTATCCCGATGTTTATTCTTCGATTAAGAGAACCAATCTATGTTCCTAGAAACGCTCTAGAAAATTATTTGATTCTTCTATATATATTGCTTGGCTTTACTAGGATGATGTAACATAAATTTCCAAATATATTATTGGCAATAGTTTGATTTGAGTTTCTTAAAATCTTCCTCTAAATTATACGTGTCCAAATGTCTCCTTTAGAATGTTTTACATTGGTATGGTTAGGGAAGTTATTTTATTATTTCTTAAAGGTTTGTAAAGAATATACCAGATTTTTACTATTTATATTAATTTGGTGGCCAAATTCTTCGATACAGAGACTCTATTTATGTTCATAAAACGCTCTAGAAAATTATTTGATTCTTCCATTTACATCGCTTGGCTTTACCAGAATGATGTAGTATAAATTTCCAATAAAATGTTGGCAATAGTTTGATTTGAGTTTATTAAAATTTTCCACGTGGGCTAAACTATTTGTTAAACAAATTCAAATTGAAGGTGTCCAAATGTCTCTTTGAGAATGCTTCAAATTGGTATGGTTAGAGAACTTATTTTACTATTATTTCTTAAAGGTTTAGGAGTATAAAATTTTAGCTTTTGCAATTTTACAACGGTTTCCTATGAGGGTTAAGGATAAATTTGCTTTGATATTAAATTCTTAATTGTATAAGCTGTTTCATTAATGACACTCTGTAAATAATTAGAATAGTTTTGAATTGTTACAAAACATTACTGGAATTTTATTCCACTCGTCTCATTGTCCAATTTCTCAATAGTTTTGAGGTAACTTTCGTGGATGCATCCCTTCAGTTTAGGCCATAAATTATATTACCCAGTGAAGTCTTGCGACTGTGATTTCCATTCCAATAAGCCTATTTTGGTTTCTTTCAAAAGGGCAGAAACTAAATTTGATGTGTTTACCTTGATGTTGTCGATTAGGAAAGTATATTTTATTTCTATATAATTCTTCCTAGCACTAGTTTCAAGAAAATCTTCAAAATACTTTCTTTTAGATTATTTCTGTTATAAGTTTTCTCATCGTTCCGTTTATTCGATAAAGGATATTAAGTTCTATGACACAGATACTTCCCATAGTATAAGAAATCCACCTTTATGTTTTACAATTTAAACAGTGATGTTTGAAAGAAATGTCTCATTAATTTTCTACCCAACCTCCATGACATCATTTGTTCAGAAGAACTCAATTTTCATTTCATCTGACATAGCACACGGTTCGCAGAGTTTACTAAAAATCATCGTTTGCTTACTTCAGACAGTTTTTTATCTGATTTTCAAACAGGCGTCTTCATCGGAAGACGTCCATATATTTTATTTTATGCAAAATAATGCAAAATCTATTCAAGATAACTTTGAACCTTTCCTCTCCTAAATAACCATTTCTCTCTTTTCTAGTCATTGCTGGGTTAATTTTGAAGACATTTAAGTATCCTACGATTTGAGCTTATTGGAATATTCAGGGAACTACATGAAATCGGAAAAATTCTTTAAACTTTCTCATTATTGACTAAACTGAAAATTTGAGGACAATTATTTCTTTAGAAATCTTTGTATCGCCCATCTGAAGTTTAACTTTAGTAATTATTCTAGATTTTATATCGGAAGAGAACTCACTCACTCCCTTTCGCCATAATGATTGCTTTTAGTAGAAGAGTGTCGAACAAAGTGTTGTTAGAAAGTTATAGAATATTCTGGAGTATTCTTAGTTCTAACTAGATTATCAAAGCTACTCATTCGACATAAAAGCTCTTCCATTATTTAAGCGATGTAAATTCAACATTTGGATGTAAAAAAATATATCCAAGAAATTTTTTTTAATGCTTTTTTTTGTTAAAGATGTTCTTCCTCTATTTATCGTGTCTATCTCTAACATTTATTAGGTATGAATATAAATAGTTTCTGGATCATGTCTGTAGTTATGGCGGAGAAATCAAATTATCCAGATTTGGAGAAAACAAATTTGGTTTTCAAGGTGCAGCGGAATCCAAATTATTGGTTGGAAAAAAAACACAAAAGAGGTTGTTTTAAGGAATTTCTAAGGTATGTTCTAACAATTTGAGGCGTGGGTGGTACAGAGATTTATGAGTAAAAAAGGTTTAAGCACAATTAAGATATGTATTATGGGCAAATAAGGGCGAATAGTGTGGTTTATTATATGCATGGATGAGAATCAGATAGTCATTAAGTCTGAAAGCTTATTTTGTATTCCTACGGTTATTGTTTGAAAAGAAGTTCAAGTTGGGTAAGGAACAGGAATGCGATATGTCTAAGACTTTGAAAAACATTGTAATTTTGTTCTAAACATTTAAACATCCATATTTGAGGATGAGGCTCATATATACATTGAATAAGGATGGAAATTATTTTACACTAAACAGTAATGTGAAATTAATTAAGGTAATTCTTAATGTGAAGCTGATTTTGTAAGAGGTGCGGGAATGTCTTCAAAATGGAGGATATAACTATAATTTGACCATTTCCAATAAACAAATTGTGAGAGATGGAGGTTTTAAGTAGTAATATCCGAATGCGTAAAAGGTATTAAGTTCCAAGCTGGTAGTAAGAAGGGGGTTAGTATTAGAGACAGAAAAAACAAGAGTTAAGAGGTAATCGTGAAATCTCTTATAATCTTAAAATGGGATATTAATTGAGTGATTAAGAATAAAAATCTTTAATATTATTACTAAGGGCACCACATATCCCTTTTATGTTTTGCTGGGCCACACTACCAGACATTATATTCTACAAAAAGATTAGGAAGGAAATCGCTTGGGAGCCGTGGGCACCATTCGCCCTGGCCATTTGAGGTAGAACGTTATTGCTGACCTTTCATATCGAAAAGAGAATATCGTTTGGCTCAAAGGAGAACCAAAATTATTACCTCATCTGATTGTGAATTTGAAACTCCTCCGGTGTAAGAGTGTAGTAGACGAAAATGTTATGGATGCATATGTAACAGGAAATGGAAGACAAAGAATTTTGGAAGCCGAGTAAGACTCGGCCTCCGCTGTGATTAGCAGGAACTCCCTACAATCGACACATGTTCTCTACCTTTTTATCTCTACAGATCGACTCTTTATAAACTGTCATGGAATCCTCGCGCACTAAAATAATTGAAATATAAATTCCTTGTTCATAAGCTGTTACTTTTGCCTTAATTTGCCTTCCATTCACAACTTATGTATGATGCATCAGTGATATGATATGTATAGCCATATGATGTAATATAGATATTAAGGGATGATGGTGAGAGAACAAACTTCGGGCATCTTCCTAGGGACAAACATCGGATTTCTTTGGTGCTGTAAGAAAGATATCGCATTGCTAGGAATAACCAGTATGCTTGCAGAGAATATGGACTGTTTATTGTTCCAGAGAAATTGAAGAGAGCTTATGGAGACATTACTTTCTGAAGTATTGATGCAAATTAACTCGGCCGTTAAAGAGCTTGAGAATGGTATGATGTTGAGTAGTGAGTGGAAGTATGAATAAGATAAAAAGATCATCATCTTCTGCTCCTCACTTTTTTCCCAAATGGCAATTTTGTGAAGTTTGAACTCGCTACTAAGACCAAGAGAGTATTTGTAATTTTCAGCAATCATAGCCCCATTTGGTTACGGTCTGGATCATTATAATTATTGGTTTAGTGTCACTGTGGATCTGCGAGCTGTTGATTTATGGTTGCTCAGCTCAATTCTGGGGTCTCTCATAACCCTCCTCCCAATTAACATATCTTCATTTACGAAAAAACAAGCAATATTAGATCGCGGAGATGAAATCGAATAACTGCTCAGTACCTAATTTGTGATATGTGTAGACAGGAGGAAGCGAATGTTAGTAGAACAGTCTTGTGAGGAAAACCAGTAGGAAACCATAATTATTATATACAAGACTGACAAATACGTCACTATGGTTAAAATATAAAATTTTTTATAAATTTAAAAGGACTATTCTAAGGAAAAGGAACAAAAAACTAAATATAAAAGTTACTCATAGGAAATTAAAAAAAAATTAGGTATAATTTTTAGAATCATCGAACAAAATATTCGCATAATTTTGCCTAAAACTAATAAGATGGTGTGGTAAATGAATTCACTTTCTGAACATAAGATTAGCAGTAAATATTGTCAAAACAATGTTATCATTATAATTATAAGAAATCCCATTAATTCACCCTCACTTCATGATGCTTTAATAATGTAAGCTCCTATAGATATTATCAGAAACATGTTGAGTTGCCACTTATTAATTATGTGTCAATTTACATTGAATTTCGTTCCGTGACATTTTATTATATTATTATTTGAAGAGACATGGAATGTGTTGGGTGTATTTAGTAATCAATAAAATATTCAGGATCTTTACTAATTAAATAATATATTTTAGTGAAATTTGTTTCGTTATTGAGGTATTTCATATATTCCGGTCTAAACATAATAAAATGGGTTTGTTTAATAAAATGTTTTCTAAATTTCAGAAATTTTCTCTTTTCAGGCTTACTTACCTTCATTTAATTAATTATCATCGATATCACAAAATATTTACATTAATATTTGCGTATTTTTATTTTTTTACTCAAATAATTAGTTTTCTAGCCTAATGTTTCATGATAATAATTAATATTTGCTAAGACAGCACAAAAGCTTAACAGCAGTCATCCAAAACGATTCGAGGGTTTATCAAACAAATAAAGTTTCATATCATCATTAACTTACTTTTGCCCTAAACATCTTTACAAATTTGATATCACAAATAAGCCAACTGCAGCTGTTCATTGGAGCATCTCGTAGAAAATAAAAGCAACCATATTGCTCTTCTCCATTTTGCGTATTTTCATTCATTTACGTTCGAAATCTCCCCTCGTGGAAGATCTCGAAGAACCCGCTACATGTAGAGTGCGATCTACTCACAAAGTGAATGGACGAATTTGAAGAGTACTAAATCAAAGTTTAGTAGCGTGTAGAGAAATAAACGTTAGATAGAGGCAAGTTTTGGATCCCCTAATATTTTTTACCTTACTCAATAATTCATCATTTAGGCGACTCAAGAGAGATAATGAGAGAAAGAGGAGGTCTTTTTAATATCAACATATGTTGCACTTCTATCTTTAGGTTAGTGTGAATGTAGTTGGTCCCTTGCGCACACTTGCACGCAAATACAAGAGCGTGTAAAACCATTTTGTACATGTACATAAACCTGTGTTCTTTAATTCTCTTTTGGCCTTCAAACAGACACATACGCACACAAAAGCTTAAACCACATGAACACTAATGCACTTTTATGATGATAGTCTATTTATCCCTTCCTTCAAACAATGTCTCGTTTACTCGCATCAACTACTCTGGTTCCCCCTACCCACGACAACGCCATTTATGTTTACAGGGCTTTTAACTAAAGTAAGCAAAGTTAAGAATCGTTTTCTTAGTCCTTCTTTCACGCTTTCTTTGTATGTAAATCCCTCAACAAAAAACTCTCGATTTCCTCTTCATTTTTCATTTCCGTTTTCTCAGTTTCAGAAGCACTTGTATAAAACACGCCATCCGTGCCTAGGAAATTGGGTTTTTCAATGTATTTTAGAAAAGAAATGCGTCTATTGATGCTAGTTACACTCTTACTCCTTGATCGGGCTCACTCAACAAATCCTCTCTTTTTTGATATTTTTCATTTGCTGAATCAATTTGCTTATTGTAGAAAATAAGAATCATTCGCCATGAGAGAGAGAAAAAAATCATTCAGTTTCGTCAGATGAAATAAAAAAAAGTAATTCTTACCTCATCCACACACGCTGTATTTGCTTTGAGAGATGTTCTTATACCCAAATGTACCACGTTAACATTAGAGGAGGTAAGGTAATATGAGACGAAAAAAAACCAGTAACTTGTATAAATAACTGTAAGATAGATGCAAGCTCTATAACCCCTAAAACATATTTATTTTTTCATCTTATTCACTAATTCATCATTTAGGCGACTAAATTGCGAGAATGAGAGAAATAGGTGCTCTTTTTAAGGTCTCTGTTCCATTTACATCTTCCTCAAAGAACAAGGAGTTTCGAAAGCTGTAATCTCCATCATGTTCATTTACTTTTCGTCTTGTTGCAAGAAATATTTATGAAAGGGGAGATGTTTGTTGTGGAAGGAAAAGCTCCCTGCGGTGCCTCTCACAAAAATACTAGCACGTTCAATATGATCATGAACATCTACATCTATATTTTCATAAAATCTAATTATATCATAATTTTAATACATTTTCTGAACTTCCTAGCTTGTATGAATTTTTAAAATTCCCAAACAATCCCTAATCATATTTATTTTTCTGAAATATTAGAATATACCTGAAAAAAGGGGCTTTTTTTATATGTAGGTGTTACACAAGCTAAAATTCCAGCTATACAAAAAAGTTTCATTCCTAAAATATTGTGTTATGGTTATGTATTGTAAAAATTCTCTAAGACCAAAAGCCCGTTAACCCTACCGGATAGGATGTAGTTCGAAAGGCTGAAAGACTGCCTGAAAAGCCCAAGGCAGGGAAAAATACCGCAGATTCCGATTGTTTGCTTGTGAGCCTTTCAACTCATAGATGAACTCAATCAATGATAAGAAAGGAATTGGCCACCAAATTCACAATGTGTGCGAAAAGAAAGTATTATAGAAAGTAACTGGAGAGTAGCGAGGTGGGAGAGAGGTTGCGTAATAGAGAAGATGTTTTTCGCTTTGAAATCCAAATAGAAAGCCGAACAACATCTGCAGGCAGACATTGATTGAATGTCGCGAATGAACAACCAATCTGGACGAATCTGAACGCTCTATTCCTTTAAACGGGAGAAGAGGTAAAGATGAGAAAGAAGGGGGTTCAGCACATTCTTGGTTTCAGACCAAGATATTAAGTCGCGGAGCTATTCTCCCAAGCATTAACTAAGGGAGTTCCCTCGTTTTAAAAATACCAAAAGTATAACACCTTCTTTTCTCGTATGAATGAAACAAGTAATCTAATCTTAGCCGCTCGAGGAATGTATCTTTAACATTATTGCAATCTTTTCTAAATCTTCAAGCTTGCATCTTAAGAGTGCATACATTTACTTAGGTTGTAGTTCGTATATATATATATATATATATATATATATATATATAGAGAGAGAGAGAGAGAGAGAGAGAGAGAGAGAAAGAAAGAGAGAGTAAAAAGGAAAGAGAGTACCCTAGGAGACCTTACGGTCCATTCAAAGAGGGTACTTTTCGACTAGCATTCGAGTGGGCACATGGCTGCTCAATTGTTTTGCGTCCCTAAACGGCCACTTTTCAAGACTTCGTCTAGTCTTGACTTGAACTGGTCAACAGATTCACTGTTGACAACTTCCACTGGAAGTGCGTTGCACTTACCTCAGATACTGTAGGTGAAAAAATTTACACACAGATTGCGGTTGTAACGGTTCAGTTCAAGTTTGAAGCCGTGATTGCGCGTTCTGTTCTCACTCATTGTGAAAATATCCCGGTAGTCAACATTGTCGAACCCTCGAAGTATTTGGAAAACCTCGATGAGCTGACCACGCAGTCTAAGGGTTTCGAGCGAGAACAGATTTAATTCCCTTAGTCTATCCTCATAACCTTTATGTCGGATAGAGAGAATCAGCTTGGTTGCCCTGGCTTGTACGCGTTCCAATCTCGCGATGTCCTTTCGCAATGAAGGACTCCAAAATTGTACGGCATACTCCAGGTGCGGTCGGACAAGTGAGTTCTATAGGCACAGTACAATCTCCTAGTTCCGATAACCAAACTGGCGCTTAATATAGCCTAGCATCCTTTGGGCCTTTTTCTCTGCCTCAATGCACTGTTTCGAGAACTTGAGGTCACTAGTGATTGTTACACCCAAGTCCTTCTCAGTGTTGGTGAATTCAATAGCAGTGCCCTTAAGGATATACTGAGATTGGGGGTTTTTGTGGCCGATATGCATCACTTTGCATTTCCCCACGTTAAAAAGGATTTGACACGTGTCCAACCACTTCCCAATTTTCCCAAGATCTTCCTGCAGGCGGGCAGTATTTCTATCCTTTGCAACGTTCATACCAAGCTTGGTATCGTCGGAAAATTTGAAAATCTTGGCAACCATGTCACCGTCCATGTCGTTGACGTAGATGATGAATAGTAGTGGTCCCAGGACAGAACCTTGAGGCACCCCGCTAGTAACGGGCACCCACTCAGAAGACTGTCCATTCACCACCACCCGTTGCCGTCTGCCACTTAGCCAGTTTTCGATCCAGCCGGCTACCTTTTCGTCTATGCCAAGCGCTCGCACTTTCCGAAGAAGGCAGCGGTGTGGTACCTTATCCAAGGCTTTCTGAAAGTCTAGGTAGACCACATCCACTGCCTTGTCCCGATCGTGCTCACTGAAAATGAAGTGGAAGAATTCCACAAGGTTCGTCAGGCATCACCGTTGCCTTCGAAAGCCGTGCTGGGAACTTCTCAGTAGCAGGTTTGACTCTGAATAC
The DNA here is from genome assembly GCA_963969495.1 of Ceratothoa steindachneri. Classification (NCBI taxonomy): domain Eukaryota; kingdom Metazoa; phylum Arthropoda; class Malacostraca; order Isopoda; family Cymothoidae; genus Ceratothoa; species Ceratothoa steindachneri. Next base: position 192,963,464 of record OZ018323.1, on the reverse strand, counting down.
GACGTTATTTTGTTCACCATCATGCTTTCAATGAGTTTACCGACTATCGAAGTCAGACTGATAGGTCAGTAGTTGGACGGTTAGTTACGGTATCCATTCTTGAAGAGAGGAGTCACCTCCGCCTCACGCCAGTCTCTAGGAACGCATTTGGTCCGGATTGACATTTTAAAGATAGCTCACAGATGTCGTGATACTTCATCGCACACTACCTTCAACACCTTGGATAGAAACCCGTCCGGTCCAGAGGGCTTATTCGTCTTTTGGTCAGCGATGTTTTTCTTTATTTCTCCTTCGGTGAAGTCCATTGTCTCCAGCTTTTCCCCCGAGTAGGAATCCATCGGCTGGGGAATGGGACCACACTCTTCAGTAAACACTGAAGAAAAGTAGTCGTTGAGGAGGTTAGCATTTTCTGCATCTGAATGCTTTAATGCCCCCTCCTTATTCCTCAAAGGGCCAATAGTTCGACGGATTGGTTTACGGCTGTTCACATATCAAAAAAAACTCCTTGGGATTCTCTTTACAGAGTGTCGCCACTCGGAGTTCCTCAGACCGCTTAGCCGCCGTTATGCTGGACTTCACTCTCTTGGCTAGCCTCCGGTATTCGTCAAAGTCACCCGAGATCTTTGATTGCCGGTACACATTTCTCTTCTCCCTAAGTAGTTGCCCGATTTCTCGATTAAACCACTTTGGTTGAACAAAGGACCTACGGGGGCATTTCAGAGGGATGAAATGCATTTAAAGACTCAGGAATGTGGTTTTGAAACTGTTCCAAGAGTCTTCAACAGCCTCGCACTCTTCTAGCCTCGCGTCAGTCAGTCCCGCGCGTAGTCCTGCAAAGTCTGCTCTTCTCCAATCAAGTTTCCTTTATTTACTAGTTGCAGGCTCTGCCTTGGGGACTTTGACTACTATTCTTATTAGTCGGTGGTCAATGCCACTAAGCTTTTCGCCAACAGAAAGGTCCTCAACGATGTCATCCTCAGAGGTGAAAACCAAGTCAAGGATATTGTCTCCTCTCGCTGGCTCTTCATTCGTTGAGTGAGGAACTCCTTGTTCGTGAACTCCAGGAGTAAAGCGTTCTCGCCACAGGGTTCTCTGGTTTTCCAGTCAACTTGTGTGTTGAAATCTCCCATGACGATACACACTCTGTCTTCGACAAGTTCTCCTAGTAGCTGGTACAGATCTCTGTCCTTTTCAACGAGTTGAGCAGGAGGTCTATAAAGCACCAGGGTCCTGTATTTAGCAGAGCCTATCTCTAGGTCAACACCTAGTAGTTCATGGTCGGATATGATGTTGCAACCTGTCAAGTTGAGAGTATCCTTGACATACAACATCACACCGCCACCCTCTCTGTCTGGCCTATTTTTCTGGAAGAGCTGGTAACCGGGAATCGTAAATTCACCTTCAAATTCTTGGCTTGAGATTTTAATCCACGTCTCCGTTATGGCCCCAATCTTATTTTCCTCTGTTGCTACGAGGCCACGGAGCTCAAGAAACTTATTCCTGATTGACCTCAAGTTAAACAGAGGAACTTTTAGGGAGTCCCCCAGTGTAGGACTCCTTACGCTCTTCCGTTTCCCGGCTTCTTTTGTTTGGCAGTACCCATCTTTGCTACATCTGAGAACGTCGTTCCAGAAGTGACCCAGGAATACTGTCTCATGTCTGCCTTAACTCTGGGACGGATGCTCCTCTGCGTCCGCTCTACAAAATCCTGGATTAAGTTACAAAGTAAAGCCTTTCCCTTGAATGAAAGGTGTACTGCCTCCCAGTGGTAAAGGTCGTTTCGCCTGTAAAAGGTGCGGTAAGGGTCCAGAAAGAAAACCCCTTCCGCCGTACAGAGATCGGACAGGCGCTGGTTCAGGGTCACGTTCCTTTAGTGAGCTGTCCGGCTAGGACTTCTTCTTGGAAGCATCCCTACAACGACCCGTTTGCGAGTTCTCAATCCGCAGTCGTCCACGGCTCCCATGACCATGTTGAGAATTTTCTCGCTTGGGCCTACTTTGCCTCCTCGGAGGTAGAGGTCATTCCCACTCACTATCCGGGCAACGACTGAATTCTCGGAGATCTGAGATTTCTCAGCCTCTACCCTGATGTGGTGGTTTCCCCGTCCTGGATCGGCAGCATACCTCCACACTAGTGCGAAGGCGGGCCGCTAGCATGGGCTGCAAACCTTGTGCTTAAGAATCGCCCACAAGGGTAATCCTCAGACATTTCCGTGCAGAGGTTTGAAGCTATTCTTGCGGAAGCGAACTCTCGGTTCCCTCTATCTTCTCCATCTTATTTTTCTTCTTCTTTTTTTTATTCATCTATCCCCCCCTATCTTCCTTTGTTACATACTCTTCTGTTTTTATCTTTTCTTCATCTGCTTTAACTTTCTCTTTTTCAGCTTCTACTTTATCTTCTGTTTCAACTTTATGTTCTTCCTGTTTCTTTTCCTTCCTTTTCTTTTTCTTTGAGGGTTTATCCGTAGCATGCGGACCTAGCTCTGGTGGTAATACTGCGGGGGCAGTGTTTAGTACAGGGCTTGACGTTAGCTCTGCTATTCTAACCTCTACCTTGCAAATCAGTCCAGCGTGTTCTAATTCGAGGCTGCTTATTTTCTCCTTCAACTTCCTGGATCTTTCCTCGGAAGCCCTGCGTGATTCTTTTAGCTCCTTGATTTAGCCGTTTAAAATACAGTCAGTGCAGGAACTGACCGGGTGGCATTTCGAAAAACACCCCTCCGAAAAGTCCACGCACCACTTATCTGTGTGGCATATTGCGCACGTGTATTTTAGAGCTCCTGGTTCTTTCTTGCCGGTCATTTTGAACACTTTCTCTCTTTCAATACTTTGCGACCAATCAATGATAAAAAGGGGGGTTAGTGAGTTCTCCCCGCGTGAGTCGCTCCCGCCTATTGATCATAGTCGTTTCGGAGTCTTCAAGAAGGCACGCTCCATGTGCTGCTGTTCGTCCAACCGAGTCGTCAAGCCTTGGCGTGCCGTGGCTCCTAACCAAGCAGCACAGACGGTGTCTGAAGGGGCTATCGATTTCTCACCAGGTGAACAACATGGAAGCACGCCCCTTACAAAACTCCTACTAGTTCCCTTTACAACGGTCAGGATCTCGGAGCAGCGTTCAATGGATATCCCGCCCCACCAAGAGACTCGACTCAAGGGTTTTTATTGGCCTGGCAACCAACCTAGAAACAAAGGGCCGTCACCTCGGACTGATGCTACCAGAGGCACCCGTCAACCGGCACTGTGAGCGGGCAATAATTACGCGCCAGAGAAGGGGTTAATGGGGTACTACCCTCATCCCATTCATCGTGCCCCAACGCCTAGGAAACCTCTAGTCCTAGTCTCTCGCAACCAGTAAGCGTCGATTGGCGTTGTTTATAGAGGTTCCAAAGCCTCTCTCTTGACGCGTTGGGTAGCTGCCAGGTCCTTATATGTAGATAAAGGGAAAAAAGAAATGAGTGACATGATAGGAGTAGGCTTTTTTTTCCTTTTTTTATAAGTGGGAAAGATAGCATAAAAGTAAAAAAGAAGAGGGATAGAGTAGAAAAAAAGGAAGGAATGACGCATTTAGTCTGGAATATCGTTTTCGACCAAATCGATAGGGGAAGCCCTACCAGGGGTACCCAGATGAGGTACCCCCGCCGACATAGGTCTAAAATTCAAAGGTACACACAAGCTCTCTTCCCGCGACAAGGGGGCGTCACCTTTCCCTTTACTTTCTTTATGGGAAAGAGAGATAGAGAGAGAGATAGATATTTTTAACAAGCAAAATGAGAGAGAGAATTTCTGTTATCAAAATATTTTCCAAAATATGACGAGTAGGTAAATGAAATTTCAACGCTACATAAAGGCATGTATTAAATATATTTTATGTAGATTACATAGAAAAGTATTGTATATTCAATAAATTATGCCAAATAAACTAAAGAAAAAAATATTTTGACGTGCAAAATAAGAAAACAATTTTTTCAGGACACATCATAGAAGTTTCTAGAAATCATCTGGCCACATTTTCTTACAAGGTAATAAATGCGCAGCCGCCATTGTTGTTGTACTCACTCGGCCGAGATGCTACCACACGTGAAAGGGTCACGTAACTCCTATGGAGACTTATTCGTTTGAAGACCACATAGGTCTCTTTCTGCCATTTTAGAGTTTTAGGATTGGAGTTTCTCCCCTTCCAAAGTTATATAATAAAAACAAAACTTATAAATCTCCGGAAAAATTCGCTCGATCCGGCATAACCACCCTCCGAGAAGACTGCCATTAGGCATTTCTTTAAGAAGGATCCGGTGAGACTGCAGCAGGAAAATCTCGAAAATTAAGACGAATACTGGCGAAAAGGTGAACCTTTTCACAGTGTTTTCTCGCGTTAATATATCTGGTTTAAAAGCTGGTTCTTCAGCAACCAAACCAGTCATCACTAAGAAGAACCAGAAGGCGTGACTCGAATATGCTAAAACTCATTGTGTGTAGGGGGATGAAGATTGGGAGAGAATTTATTTCATTAACGAAAGTAAATTTAATTTAGTTGGATATCATGGCACAGGGTTTTCTTGATGCGCTGCAGGTAGACAGAATTAACGAGAAATGTGTTAAAAATTCTGCTAATCATAGAAAATGCAGCTTGATGTCATTTTATGGGCGGATGTTTTTGTCTGAATGATTTGGCCGCTACTGAGAATAATTGGAACAGTAAATACGAATGCGTTAATAAACTTCGTATAAAACATATGTTATACCTTCAATCCAAACATCTTTAAACCTCCCAGCTTATTTATGAAGAGCAAGGCCCCGGACCATAATGCAAAGTGAGTACAAATCTTTTTTAAACAAGAAGATATCGAAGTAAGGAGGCGGCTACTCAGAGGCTGACGTGGACCCAAATAACATCCTCTGGAAGATCATTTGAGAAAAAGTTTGATACCGGCAGCCTTCAACAGTGAGAGATATATAAACAAAGAACGCTGATAATGTATTAATAATAACGGTTTTATATGAGGGTAAAGAGGCTAACATAAACCGGTAACTTTTGACCAGTTTTTTTGGACCGGTGGATGAGCTATCTTATAAATGTAGTCTTTTAGTTCAAGGATCAAAAGATGTCCCGCTCGACTAACCATACCAATTTTCTTGGATCTTTTTCCATATATATATATATATATATATATATATATATATATATATATATATATAGAGAGAGAGAGAGAGAGAGAGAGAGAGAGAGAGAGAGATTTTTGGTAGGTTGATGTTAGATCCGAACATTTACCCAATTCCTGAGCCTAAGAGAGAGAGGGCTATGAACGGATTAGTCCGCTATGAGCGTGGGTGAAATTATAAATAGAAATCAAAGTGAAATGAAGTTTTAGAGTGTAGTTTAGGTTGGCCAATTGTTAGCTATCTAGAAGGTTCTGGGGTTTTAACTAACGTATATAAACATATGAGACGTACACGTGTCTCGGCTTCAATAAGCGACCTGGCGGGTGTCGACCACCATACATACGAACAGATAATGACAAATGGGACGCTCAAATGACTTTGAGCGCACGCGAAGCCCAGATCACGGAGGCTTAAAAGGAAGGGAGGGGTGCTTGCACAGGAGAGTTGAGCGTTGTGGTTACCTCAAGACTTTGTTCGAGGGAATAATCATGCCTTGTTGGAGACGGCGTAGATTCCATAATAATAGTCTCTTGACAAACGAGTATTACGCTACATGAACTCAGATCTTGCCTTCGGGTTTAGAATATCGAATCAAGAATTTGACGCGTCGCGTTCGGGTAACGGGTTCCAACAAGTACAGTGTTGAAGTTGGCGAGTGCTAAGAGAATACAAGGAGCTTGACGGGTTCGGCAAGGGTTTTGCAAGGAATAAACCGAAGGGAAGATGAAAGATACTTCTGGATACTCGGGATACAGGCAGTTATTTACTCGTGTCTAAGTCTGGCGTCCGACGTTTTATAGGGGTGAGACGGAGAGGCTTTTCCCCGCGCTCGAAGGGTGAGGATTCCAGTGGACAGATGCCTTGCCGGAAGAGGTTGAAATTGCCTGATTCTCACCAGCGCAGGACAATCCCCGGTGGGACCCTTTGTGCTCTTAATCACATCTCAGGTCAGGGCAGAGTAGGACCTTCAGCCGATCACAGCTTTTTCGATTTTGCGACTCCGTTTGTGTGGATTAAAAAGGGTCGACCAGGTGTGTCTTCTCTCTCTCTCCCTCTCTCTCTCTCTCTCTTTATATATATATATATATATATATATATATATATATATATATATATATATATATATATATATATATATTTTTAGATTGGGATTTTTGGAATACTTTACATTATTTGGTAAATATTGGATTCTTTACCACTCTTACCTCTTCTCTCTAATTCTGACTCCCTCTGTCTCCCTCGTCCTAATTTTCCCCTCCCTTTACCATCTTGTCCCCAACTCTCCCCCTATACTCTCTCTCCCCTACCTCTCTTTTCCCTAGGTCACTCTTGCCCCTCCTTATCCCCTACTATTGAGATTGCCCAAATTATTACCAATTACAAGTGATTGAATAGTAAATTTTGGGTCTTCATTATATTTGACTTGTGACGTATTTTTGTTCTCAAAAGTTTCGATGGAACTCATGGATTATGTCTCATTCTTTTAGTAATTTCTTCTTGAAAATGTTTCCGAATTATTTCAAATTCAGAAAAATATCGAGTTTACTTTCGTGATCGTTTTACATTCTTGAGATATAATTAAATTATGATTATAATCGATTCTTATACGTAAATCTTTGACCTTTTTCTGTGCTGGTTTGACACCTTCTTTCTTCTCCAGTATATCTTACTACGTATCAGGATGAGAAATAGGAAAAACCAAGAACAGAAAGTAAAAAAGAAAACGTAAATTGGTAATACACTGCCGACAAACGCCATCAGCTTTGTATGCTTGGCCTAGAGATTGCTCTTTGAATGTATCTAGGACCAAGTTGCCAGTACGTAGGAAGAGATGGACTCTGAAGTTTCTAAAATGGAGCCTGGCTGAGGTCAAATTATGGACACCGATTAAATAATAGTGTTTCACTTTATATAAGGTATGTAATTGGCGTGCTACCATGATTGAGGGCAACAGATTATAATCTAGCTCGGATATACCTGAGTATTGAGTACCACATAAGCTAAGCAAGCTTTAAATCAATTTGTTAATCAAATTTTAATCCTTTATTTCACTATCACTCTATAACTTTATAATCGATTAGTTGAATCAGTCTGCAGTCCATTAATTAGGTTTAAATAAATTTTTTAGGCAATTTTTAACAGTTTGGACTCATTTACTGGTATAGATGTTAATCGATAACTCATTTCTTGTCTTAGCTTTAAGCTTTATTGTTAATTACATTTGTTAACCTCAATGATTTATTAGTTGTTTACTCTTACATATCTATAGTTTTGTTTTTTCTATTCGCTAATCCACTCGATATTAAATCGATTGATTAATCAACTAATTAATCTAGTGGATAATCTATGAGTAATCGCCTTGTTACTGCTGAAGTTAAGAAATTTTTAATACCTTCCTTAATTTAGTTAGCCTTTTACCTGTTATTTTGCATTTTGTTACGAGCTCACTTTCATTCCTTTTCTTTGACGTGGTAGAATGATAATGTAGTAATTATTTTGCAGAAAACCACGTGTTGTAATAGAGAAGTAAATGTGTCTGCGCTATATCGTGAATAAGCCCAATTTGTGATTTGAATCTCTCCTTATAAGCTAATCCTATAAAACTAATAAATAACCGAAATTTGGCTAAAATCTCTTGGCTCTATTTAACTCCCTGATAATTCTTTTTCATTCTATATTACGGTCATGGAGCAAGCTGCACATCGAAGAGCCGCAAATATCATCGTGCCAAAAGATGCACTGGGTTGAATGAGAATTCGAGGGTGAATGACGTTTAGTTGGGGAACTCATTGAAAGCGACCTGTCATAAAAGAAATTCTTTTATCTCCTGCTCCTTATTCCAAAAAGCTACTGTTCTTTTTCCGTACCCGCGTTTCAAATTATATATTTCTTTTTTATTACGATGACATTTAAGCACAAAAACGCCCCGTTAATACCAAAAAACTTTATATGGAACCGATTCATTCACCTTTGTTTATCAACAAAGATGTTCGCTGTCAATTTCATCCTCATTATAAACTTTCCTAAATAAGAAAACAACGAATTCAATAAAGAATTGACCAGAGGTCTAGATTGCGATGGTTCAATTCTTTCTGATATAACTCAACTTTATTCCGAAGATTAATTTTACTCTCAATTCCGCTTCCGTTTCGCCTGAGCATCATTCATATCAGGGCCCAATTTCTCTCCCTCCTCCACCAATCATTCCAAGCAGGGAATTTTTAAGGAGTCATAAAAATTGCATTATGTATGTGAGAATAAAAAATTCTCTGGAGAACGAAGGCCGTACTTATATTCCTATTAATAGCAAGTATACGTCTGATCTTTATTCTTCCATGGGAATTAGAGGAAAAGGCAAATTTTCTGTTTTGTGTAGTATTTATGTTCTCATTGAAGGTTTAAAATATCAACGATGTTGGATAGTTTAACTTATTTGAGCATTGTTATTCCTGTTTGTCTCAAGGTATTGCAATGTTTTAAAATTCAAACTATGTTAAGGAAATACATGGTGCATAGAAATATTTTAATCTCCCTCACTCATATTGTAGAAATTTGGCAGCTCTCTCAGTCACTAAATTGTACAACAGAGTTCTCTTGGTTCCTAAAATATTGGATCACAATATGACTACAATCGACTTTCCAAATGCTCTCTATATACAGTTATCTTATAAACTAAATAAAGAAAAACTGTATGGTAGCTATCACAAGAGAAATATTATTTATTCTCCACGAATACTAAAGCGGAATTTTACTTTGGGATAACTGTATATAATCATGTTAAGGTTCAAACCAACTCCCCAACGCCTCAAAATAGAAGCTTTGGAAATTCTAGGAAAAAAATCATTAAATATCTGCAGGTAGCAATAGAGCAGAATTAAAGTGTCCTGTGCCTTAAGGCGAGATTAAAGGTAAGATAAAGCCACCCCACCTAAACCCTTTCTATGCGGGAAAGGGGTGACCAAAGGCTTACTCTTATTCTCGCGGAAATAAGGCTGAATGCCAATGGAAAGCAGCCCATAATAAAGTTTAGGCAGCAAGGCCAAAATATAGGTCACACATCCTCTCTCTTGTTCTGCAATGTGACCAAGGTTCAGATCTTTGCGGTCCTTTCAACAACAAGTAAAACTTAGTAAGTGGTTTCCAACTGAAAAGGTCTTTGTGGAAACGTTCAAAACTGTCTCTAAAGATGATCTTATAGTTGATAACTTCAGATCTGGGTGGCTTAGATGTGAATATTATATTAATGCATCAAGAGCGGTTGCCATTCAGGAAACCAAAACTCTTTGATGGTATTTTGGGGAGCAGTTGAACTTATATCACCCTATTCCTAAATTATTAGACGCCATCTTTTTAAATTTTGGCTATGTGCAGAGATTGCAAAAGTTGAATGGCAATCCAATAATGCTAAGCCTCAATAAACCTTGGTGTTGGTGTTGGCGAAGAGTGGTACAACGCTCTTCTCTTTTGCATAGGGTCTACAATTCCATTACTTTTAACAGGCATAGGGTCTCTCCTTTACCATCTTTGGAGCTGGCTCCGATCATCTCTCCTATTAGAGACAAGATAGCTTAACCTTGCATTAGGGAGGGTACTTCACGAATTTTTTTGTCGATGAGGAGAACCCAATGAGGCTGATTCCTTATTTAATTTTCTATCCATGGATAAATGGGATTTAGAAACTAATACGCCAGGCCCACGTTTTTTCCTGTTGTGAGCCAATGAGATGGTTAAGCAGATATATAGCATAGATACCGGCAGCCGAGTTCAGACCTATTTCACCCTTAAGTAGGCCACAAGGAGCCTTTCCTGACCGCAAGTTGAGTAGGGATCGAAAAAAGAAATAAGCCTGCTCTGCACTCGAAACATGATCCATCATATGAGGATAGATCAATTTAGCGAAAAGGGATTCGATGTTTACTCCCCGATATGAGTATTGCTATCTGGTACAGTCTGTTACCCTCTCCCTTCAAAATAAGAGAAATAAAATAAAATTTTATTACTTCGGGTGAGTGGTACTAGAGATGCGATTGGGCCTTCGTATTTTGGCTGTAGGTCTATCCGGAGTGGGTGGTAAGAGTAGGAAAACTCTTTACCTCCTTAAAGGACATACCAAGAAATTGATTGAGGTTTGAGGATGGTTAGCCACTCATCGGGAGTCACCTGATGTTTCCAAGCACGACTGCTTTAAACGGTCTCAATTAATCCGTTACAATGATGTAACAAGGTTGTCTGGAGGATTTGATGATCGATCATAGTCAATATTTAGCTCTATTTTTTTAGTAGAAGACTGAACATCTACAGTTTTTGGTCTCCTGCGGTGACTGGTCCCCCGTTGAGTGAGATAAAGATGCTCAAATATACAGCTGAATCCTTCTACCCTATCCTGATTTTTGTCAAAGTCTACTTTATGCAAGTCAACTGCCTGACTACACCTTACGGGATATTACTGAAGTCATGTTGGCCAGGATGCAGGAGGTCGAGGTGAGAGTATAATCAAGAGGTGTGAAGGGGAACGAGCCACACCAAAGCAGTTTTCTTTACATTATATCACGACAGGCTCCCTGAGCCAATAAATTGTGGTGGGTACCACTACTACATAGATATGAGAATTCATGTCTCGACCGTGGTGTACTAAACACTAATATCATATTGGGAACTGTAAAAAAATTTCCACATGCAAAAGTGTTAACCACAATTTTTATTAAACTACACCTAAGGCTGTGCGTGCTGTAATTTTCTGTTTTGCAGCCAATTTAATGAATTGTGGCTGAACATAACTTGCTTCTTCTAAGCAAGTTAGTTTTTAGATATTCATTAGAGAGATGGAACTTTGCCTCACACCATGTTGTTTATTTATTTGGTTGAGGCTATGGAGGTGATCCTATAATGATATTCATGAAAAAGTATATCTTACCCATCTCAGGTACTCTTAGTTTATAACCATTCCAGGAATACGAGGTCGGTCACTACCACGCCAATTCGAAACACTTCAATGCATTAAATGACATACTGGCGCACCCATGGTAATGCAATCCGTACAAATACTTAGTCAGGCTTCGTCTCAAGCTAGATCCCCTTCAACCACAGCATGAACCCTTTTAGAAATACTAAGTAGCCATTCTCTTACCAGACCAGCCAGACTTGTGAAAGGAAAGGCAAACAGAGTAAGATGAATTAAATCATAAAATGAAAAATATAAGTCTAGCACCATAAACTGAGTAACACTAAGGCATCTGGGCCTCCCTTGCCTCTACCAACATATGTCAGTCTAGAGCACCTCTGGTGGTCATCTAAATTCAATACACAAAAAAGGCATCAAATCCAAAACCCCACAGGTAAAAGGATACGGAGAACGAAGTTTTAAAGGGTCACAGAGTGGACCCAACATCTTCTAGTAAGTTATCAAGGGTTAGCAGCAACTAAGTAATCAACGAAGAATATACCCGGTAACAGTGGCTCCGAAAGGCCTACGGCCATGTCACTAAAGTTTTATTTCTCAAGTGAAGTCAGAGCCTCTTCATTAAAATAAGTCTTGAAAGCTAAAGACTGTATTCCGTCGATACTACTTCCTAAAATTAACAATATGTAAACAATAAATATTACCCTGCACAATGCGCAAAAGATATATTGCAAAAGATAGACCAATACTTACCAGAAGTAATTACTCTACAAATAAAACTCGAAGAAGAAGACCTACCGGATTTACATTTTGAACAAGCCTTTGCAAGTAGCCAGCTGCAGACGCCGCAGGTGATCTACCCCATTGATAAATGATACTAAAAATAAAATAAATTAAAATTAAAGAGAAAATTAATTCAAAATATATCCGTGGTAGACATAATAATGACATCAAAAGTAAAAATGAGCAAAGGAAAAATAAAACAAAGATGATAAAAAGTTAACAGTGAAAAATCAATTGAATAAGAAAAGGAATATATAGCGACAAACTCTCTTAACATATAAGAGAGGTTTGTCAATGAAAGCAAAGGGACGAAATTTAGACTCATATATTTAAGTGATCAAAGAAACAAGATGATAAAAGAGGCAAACAACTGAGGTTACCATACAACATGATACATTTTTTCTCTTCCTATAAACATTTTCCTACCTATCTCTCTTATCTATCCCATACAATTTTTTCTTCTTAAAGTGTAGTTGATCGTTTATCTAATCAAATACTTAGAAAAGACTCAATGATCATCTTCTGCGGTAGCACAATAGCTATTTTTTTAATAGTATATAAGTGTATCGGACTCATACATAATCAGTAAGCGGGTGCGCATTTTACACCCGATGTTATGCATATGTTCTATTATTGGCTATTAATAGCTCCCAACGCGCTTTAGCAATGCATCAACCCCTGAATACAGGATATACAATTTGTTTTATGTGCCTTGGACCGTCAACCAACTTACAGGCAGTGAAGTTCATCCAATTTGAAACAAATGGCCTTGATATTTTTTCTTGTCTCGGAAATTTACGATAGACACTCCCACTTGGCTTACTATATTATCGGGCCTCACAATCGGATTCTAACTCCCATTACGCGTTAGCAATCTAGCTTCACTTGAATAGAAGATATTCTATTATCTTTATGTACTTTACACTGTCACCCAATTTGTAATATGTAGATTGCCGTGGAAGTTTTTTCTTTTTTGGTAATTTTAGGATAGATACTGCCTCCTGGTGGACTGTATGATCAGCAATAGTGTTCGTATCATAGTTCACACGATCTCTGAGGTAGAGATAGGTGTCTGTAATTTGCAGTATTTACGTATCACTCTCCTCACACTTAATTTTCGTGTATTGAATTGTCTCCTTGCTTAACTGGACTTTGGATTCAAATCGAATGACTGTCTCCATAAAAGCGTTCAATTCAAATATCTGTGGCTGAGCATGGTGCATTTGAGGAAATGACCCAGATCGAAATCTCAATCGAGGAGTTAAGGTCTGTCAAGGAAACCATGGAGCTCTTCTCAGCTACCCTTTCGCCGCTAGTTTGGTTTGTTTTCATGGTGTGTGTCGTAGAATGACCCTTGGCTTTGATCACTCTACGCTTTGACACCCTTTTAGTAGCGGTATGCTTTAAGGGGCGTGAGTTACTTCTATGATTAAGTAGGCTTTGTTCTAAGGGGGCTATTTTTGTGGTTTAGTCCTTAAGGAAGAGCTATTTTTAAACACATAAGGATAAGAGGAAACACCAGAATCTACCAAAAATAAACATGTATTTTAGAATAAAAATTACAAACCAACAGTAAAAGCATTTCTATATTTGGCCTCAAAGATTTTACAATGACAACACATAAACAAGTAGGTTTCTAATAAACAAACCAATTGCCAATTAGTATTTTTATCACGACCCTATTTGTTTAGCATAAAACATTAAATTAATGTACTGTCATCTAAAAACACATATGACCTAGGTTCAAGAATAATGGTTTCTACTCTCCTTTAAAACGTGGGACGTACTAAACTTCTACTATCGCAATAGAGATATAAATGTTATTGTTAACTTACAGGTAGGTATTAGGGATTGCCGGATGTCGCTGGAGGACTTATCTCTCGCTTTGAAGTGGTGTGGCCGCTGGTTGAAATTTTCGAGGAGGGATTGCTTGAGATGTGAGAATCACTCGAGTGTGAGTGGCTTTGCTTTTCTTCAGTCGGACTTCTTTGCAGACGGAAAAGGCTTCTTCGGTATGGCACCGATATAAAACTTGACTAATTAGGTTAATACGGCCCTGAAAGGGGGGGATCGATTTTCTCAATCTGATCCTATCGTTTCTCACGGAAATAGTCTTGTATGGCTGAAGGATCGATCTTTACGAACTAATCTTTCTTCTGGCGAATCGACTTCTAATAATCTTCTTGTCTAGCCGATGGATCGATCTTCACGAACTAATCCCCCTCTAGCGTATCGACTTCTGATAATCCCCTTCTCTTTCTTTGCGGGGCTTATATATAGGCGGATTGCCGTCCCATCTAAAGGGAGAAGTGACCAGGCCACAGATGCAAAAAGGAGGGGGGGGAGCGAATGAAGAGTTAGCATCTGGGGAGAGCGAGAATTCCTGAAATGGCACTGGGGTGCCCAAGTCAGCTCGCAAATTATAGGCTCGCAACCGCACCGCTACTTGGCGTGCTTTCTGACTCGCACCATTTTTTTTTCCCAACCACGGGTTTATGGGTCTCGTAGGTAATACGATCGTTAGAGCGTCGTTTAAGGACCTTAGGTGGTCGCCTTCAAACATATGTTAGCTCCAACTGCCCACAGCGGCGAGGAGATCACACATGGTAAGCATTTTCGCCAGCTACCTTTCCCACGCTTCTCCTCATGAAGGGAGGGGGGCTTGAATGTAGCTATACTCCTCCAGGAGGCTTAATGTAGCCATTTCTCCACATCTACCTCCATTCTTAAGAAAATAACGGGAGGGGGGGGGGGTTCCAATCCGACGCTTACAATAATATACATGGGTAACTTACGGAACATTATATTATACAATAAATTCTAGTTCACTCGGGAATGCCTCGATAACATTTCACCTGACCTTACATTAATTCCTATATTACTGTGCCAACTTAGGATTTTCTTACCTACCACTCGGGTTACTCGCCCCTACTTATTTACAATTCTACTGATTTACACTTAACTTTGCTATAATACAATAGTTGGGCTGCTCCTTAATCGTCGACAGGGTTCCGACTTAACGAGTCGGCCATTCAATTGTTGGACCCTTTTATATAGTGAATGGAGTACTGATACTCCATCAAGAGTAAACTCCATCTCAGGAGTCTTCCATTCTTACACTTATTTTCACCTAAGTATGACAACGGTTTATGGTCGCATTCCAACTTAAACTCGCGCCCTATTAGATAATATTTGAATTTACCTATGGACCATATTATGGCCAAAGCTTCGATTTCGATAGTAGCGTAGGCTTTTTCTCTACTCAACAGTTTCCTACTGACATAAGCTATGGGATAGGCTGTTTCATCATCTTCGTATTGAAGCAATACTCCGCCTAACCCGTCCCGACTAGCGTCCGTGCGAAGGCCGAAGATCTTGTTGGAATTTGGTAAGCGAAGAATGGGCGCAGTTACGAGTTTTCCTTTTAGAACCTCCAACTGAGTTATTGCATGGGGGTTCCACGTGACAGGGTCTGACGCTGTCATTTTTAACAAATCATTCAGTGGGGCCGCAATGGAAGCGAAGTGTGGTACAAAACGCCTATAGAACGAGGCCGCTCCCATAAACGATCGGAGTTGTTTCTTTGTTTTCGGCCGGGGCATCTTGACTATGGCGTCCACTTTTTCTTGCTGGGTAGTCAAGTGTTTTTGTCCTATTTTGAATCCCAGGTAGTCAATGGATTCGTAGGCAAAATAACACTTGGTCGGCCCAGCGGTTAGACCTTGCTCCTTCAATTTCTCCAGCAATGAGCGTAGGGCGTGTAAGTGTGACTCCCATGTACGGGTAGCTACGTACACGTTGTCGAAGTAAAACGACACGTCGCATAGTCCAGCGATAATTTGCCTCATCATCCTATTATAATTGCTACCGGCTGTAAGTAGTCCGAAGGGTAGCCTGGTAAACTGTAACAGACCTCTCTCGGTCGCAAAAGCCGTCAGTTTTTTGGACTCCTTAGCGAGAGGTATTTGATAGAACGCTTTACACAAATCCAATTCGGTGATGCATTTAGCGTCTTCAAATAAATCGAGATTTTGATCTATTAGTGGGATGGGCTCGGCGTCGAAAACGGTCACTGAATTCAATTTTCGGAAGTCCACGCACATCCGAAATGATTGATCAGGTTTCTTAACCATTACTATGGGGGAGCAATAATCGGACTCCGATGGCTCTAAAATTCCCAATTTTAGTAAATTCCGGACTTTCTCATTGAAGGCTTCTCGTAGGTGGATCGGTAAAGGATATGGTTTGCTCCGAACCACTGAATTAGTTTTTAGTTTTATTTCATGGATAAAATCCTTGGCACATCCGGGGTTTTAAGGAATGACTTCTTGGAATTCCATGAGCAAGTTCAACATTTCCGCTTTTTGTTGAATTTCTAAGTGGGGATTTATCTTTAAATCCACCCAAGGGTCTTCCGGGGTAGGTGAGAGCGAGGGAAGTTCGTATTCCTCGTCTTGTTCCACACACACGGTGTGTATGACTTGCAGGGGCGTACCCGGGTAAACGGCATCCATCGGTTCTTCTTCGTCTAGAAGGGTAATATTCTTTATGCACGCGCGGCGGTGATATTTTTTTAGCATGTTTATGTGATAGGTTCTTCGCCCTGTTGGGGTATCTATCAAGTAATCGACTGGACCCCGTGCCTCGATTACTTCAAACGGTCCCTTCCACTGGGCCCATAACTTATTATTTTCGGTCGGGAGTAATAATAAGACTTCATCTCCTGCCTTTAATTTTCGAGCCTTTGCTTTCATATCGAAATAGTCCCGATATTTGGCTAAATTTTTCTCGGCGTTCTCTCGAGCTAAGCCAGAGCAGTATTCTAGGCGCTCGCGCATATCCATCACGTAGGCGTAAGACGATTTGATATCTTGCTCGAGCTTCGCGTTGGAAAATAAATCCTTAAGAATACTCATAGGACCTCGCACATTTCTCTCGTATAATAGCTCAAAGGGCGAGAATCCCAACGTCCGATGAGGTATTTCTCGGCAGGCGAAAAGGGCAGCAGGCAGGTATCTGTGCCACTGTGTAGGGTTGTTTTGACACAACTTCTTCAATATATTTTTGAGAGTCCCGTTTAATTTCTCGCAGATTCCGTTAGCGGCTGGATGAAATGGACTCGTAAAAATTGGCTTGACTAACAGAAGTTTGTTAAAATACTCCATCAATTCTGAGGTGAATTGGCGCCCTCTATCAGATAGAATTTCTTTAGGCAGGCCTACTCGTGCAAAAATTGAAATTAATGCTTCCGCGCAGGAAATAGTGTCAATCTTCCGTAGGGCCACGGCATCTGGGAACCGGGTGGCACAATCCACTAGGGTGAGGATGTAGGAGTGTCTTCCACTTGAAGGGGGGTGAATTGGTCCCACCAAATCAATTGCCACTCGAAAGAAAGGTTCGGTAATAACGGGCACCTTTTGTAAGGGAGCGGGAGGTAACCGTCCTCTGGAGGGATCCTTCTGACACACGTCGCATGATCGGCAATAGGCCACAATTTCCCTGGCGGCCTGGGGCCAATAAAAGTGTCGGAATATCTGCTGCACCGTTTTGTTGTGCCCAAAGTGTCCGGCTAATATTCCATCATGCGCGGTATTCAAAATTCTTTGCGTGTATTCTTGAGGTACACACAGTGCTTTCTTGTTCTCCTTATCCTCCTCGCTGATAGTACGGTAGAGAAGTGAGTCTTCTACGATATCCTGGATAGGCTTCTTTCCTTTCACTTGGCGAATTTCACCTTTAATAGCTTTCTCCCATAGAGGTTTAAGAGTGGGGCATTCCTTCTGAGCACTGGCGAAGGAAGTCAATTTGAACTCATTGTCTTCGAGGGTAATCCTCGGGGTCAACTTAGCAGGTTGCTCTTTCCTCTGGGCTTCTTGTGCCCGGGTGACTACTTGTTGGGCCACTTCTTTTTGGGAATTAGGGGGTTTTGTCCGATTAGTACTGCGCAGAACTTAATCGAGGCTACTACCACGTCCGTCCAACCGGTGAAATATCTGCATTGTATATGACATCTCACGACGGGGAATCGATTGTTGCGTCCTAAAAAGTCGTGGACGATTGCGAATTTCTTATGGGCAGGGTTTACTGGGGGCAGCAACTTGTCGGATACCACTATGCACGTGCATCTGGTGTCTCGGATTAAAGTGGATACTCGGCACCCATTAACAGTGCCCTCTTCAAATTGTAGGCCGCCTGGCGAACTTTTGTTGAATAGAAAGTTTACCTGTTGCTTGGGCCCTTCGGATGTTGGCGCGGGGACGTAGGACGAATCAGCTTGTCCTGCTGGGATCGCGGCAGTCAGGTTTTGCACCTGTTATCTCGAGGTCTCCCTCAGTCGGGAGTTCTGTGGGCACTGGAAACTCAGGTGACCTATTATCCCGCAGGTATAACAAGTGACGGGCTTCCTGGGATACGTGCCGGTATTAGGGTATGATCCTTGTGGAATCCTAACTTCTTTTTGATTTTTTTCTCCTCCAAAATTTGGCTTATAAGTTCCTTTTGCTACTGAGAACTTGAAGGGCTTCTTCTGTAAATGCCTGGGTGGCGGCCCATTTTTCTTTGGGGAGGGAGCCTTCTCTTTCTTGTACTCCCTAGAATATAAACGATGATTTACCGCGTGGAGGTCAGCCTCGTCCAGGCACTCGTTAAAGGTAGAAGCTTTTCGGTCCTTAACGAATGCACGGATTTCCTGGGGTAGTGTACTTAGTAACTGATCTCTAAGCATGAAGTCGATGACCGCAGCAACTTCGTTCTCTACCCCTTCTGACTCCATCCAAAACTGTAGGCTTCGACGAAGCTCAAAGCCAAAATGTTTGTATGTTTGTCCAGGTCTTATACGAGACTGCCTGAACTTCATCCTATATTCTTCCGGGTTAAGGTTTGTTGCTGAGAGAAGTTCGGCTTTGAGAGTGAAATAGTCTACAGTCGCTTCTGAGGGTAAAGATACGAATATCTCTTTCATCCTACGATTGAGTAGCGGTAACAGTCTGGCGACCCCATCTTCTTCTAGGTCCCAATTATTGACTTCAAATATTTTCTCAAAATGGGAGAGATATGAGCATAAATCTTCTTCGTCCTTGTACTCCGGGAGTTTCATGCTGGCCGCTGGTGACACTCCTGTTCTAGATGACACTGACTGCACCTCTAACTGGTCTTTACTAAGAGCTCTTTCGTGGGCCCTTATCTTCTCTCTTTCATCAGCTTCCATTTTCAACTTTTCTGCTTCCATTTTCATCTTTTCTCTTCTTTCTTCTCTTTCGTTTCTCTCGAGCCCCTGAATAAACGAACTCAGATCGGTTCCTCATAGTCCGAGGCTTTGACCTTGCTTCCGATAAAGGTCAAACAATGCCATCGCGCTTATGTCAGTCATCTACCTTGTTTTTAATCAAGCCTTACCTATTCCACCACCGAAACTTACCACTTGGCCTAACAATTACCTTTAGATGGTATCCCCCTCTAACTTTACCAATTTCCCACTCGTCAAATATTCTATTATTCCTGGTGTTCCTTTTATGTGTTAGCTCTTCCTTAAATAGACACTGCTAGGTTCTTTCTAATATAAAACCTCTAGACCTGACACCACTTTTATAATATGTCGTAGAATGACCCTTGGCTTTGATCACTCTACGCTTTGACACCCTTTTAGTAGCGGTATGCTTTAAGGGGCGTGAGTTACTTCTATGATTAAGTAGGCATTGTTCTAAGAGTGCTATTTTAGTGGTTTAGTCCTTAAGGAAGAGCTATTTTTAAACACATAAGGATAAGAGGAAACACCAGAATCTACCAAAAATATACATGTATTTTAAATTAAATATTACAAACCAACAGTAAAAGCATTTCTATATTTGGCCTCAAAGATTTTACAATGACAACACATAAACAAGTAGGTTTCTAATAAACAAACCAATTGCCAATTAGTATTTTTATCACGACCCTATTTGTTTAGCATAAAACATTAAATTAATGTACTGTCATCTAAAAACACATATGACCTAGGTTCAAGAATAATGGTTTCTACTCTCCTTTAAAACGTGGGACGTACTAAACTTCTACTATCGCAATAGAGATATGAATGTTATTGTTAACTTACAGGTAGGTATTAGGGATTGCCGGATGTCGCTGGAGGACTTATCTCTCGCTTTGAAGTGGTGTGGCCGCTGGTTGAAATTTTCGAGGAGGGATTGCTTGAGATGTGAGAATCACTCGAGTGTGAGCGGCTTTGCTTTTCTTCAGTCGGACTTCTTTGCAGACGGAAAAGGCTTCTTCGGTATGGCACCGATATAAAACTTGACTAATTAGGTTAATACGGCCCTGAAAGGGGGGGATCGATTTTCTCAATCTGATCCTATCGTTTCTCACGGAAATAGTCTTGTATGGCTGAAGGATCGATCTTTACGAACTAATCTTTCTTCTGGCGAATCGACTTCTAATAATCTTCTTGTCTAGCCGATGGATCGATCTTCACGAACTAATCCCCCTCTAGCGTATCGACTTCTGATAATCCCCTTCTCTTCCTTTGCGGGGCTTATATATAGGCAGATTGCCGCCCCATCTAAAGGGGGAAGTGACCAGGCCACAGATGCAAAAGGAGGGGGGGGGAGCGAATGAAGAGTTAGCATCTGGGGAGAGCGAGAATTCCTGAAATGGCACTGGGGTGCCCAAGTCAGCTCGCAAATTATAGGCTCGCAACCGCACCGCTACTTGGCGTGGTTTCTGACTCGCACCGTTTTTTTTTCCTAACCACGGGTTTATGGGTCTCATAGGTAATACGATCGTTAGAGCGTCGTTTAAGGACCTTAGGTGGTCGCCTTCAAACATATGTTAGCTCCAACTGCCCACAGCGGCGAGGAGCTCACACATGGTAAGCATTTTCGCCGGCTTCCTTTCCCACGCTTCTCCTCATAAAGGGAGGGGGGCTTGAATGTACCTATACCCTTCCAGGAGGCTTAATGTAGACATTTCTCCACAGTGTGTTTGGCTCAAATTTCACACTTACTATTAAAATATCAGACCGTTTAATTGAGAGTCTTACTCTCTCCATTTAAAAGTATCAGTTCGGATGCTATTTTCCTCGAAAGGCTCTGAACTCTCCTTTTATTTATGCTGACACTCACGAGTTTATATTTTTGAGTCAATATAAAGTGGTCATCTTTCCCTGTCGAAGATCTAATCTTAAATAAGACAAGCCTATATGTGTCAGAGATCGATCCCTTGGTCGTGTTTTGGACCAATGTCTCCTCTCATATTTGCATATCTTTTTCACATGCTATAGATATTTTTAATTTTTTTACGTAAAGATTAGCCTATTAGGTTAATCTTCTGGTCTTATCCTGGTTCTTTTGCTCAAATGTTGACAAAAAGTGAGAAATTCACTCCTCTATTTACGAACTCCTTTTGTGCAAGATCAATTCAATCCAACGTACTCTCGTCGTTTGGCAATCAATGCCTAAGCAAGACCCATAGAGATAACATTTTTTTTTATTCAAGGAGATGCATTCCTATACGTCCAGCAGAATATACTAGTCCTTTGTACCTGTGTGATTAACATCGCCTACATTCACCAACGACTGATTTTGCACACGGTCAATCTCACAGGAGGCTATACCGATGAGAGACGCCAATCATGACGTAGGGTTTTTGGGTTTTAGGCAAAGAAACTTTTTCGAGAGTTGACGTAACTATCGATACAGTGGTACCGATGTTTTTGCCCAATATGAAACCCTTTGATGATACCACCTTTGAACGTATGTCACTCCGCTGATTTATTTTCTTCCTTTATCTCACCGAATATTAAATCCTCAAAGCCAATTTCGACGTGGTTAATCCCGATGAGATACGCTTTACAGAAACTAAGGCTTTAGAGTTTAGGGCTAAATATCTCGGAATGTTTGGTCTAACTCTCCAGCAGGTGGTACTGGGGGTATAACCAAATGTATACCCTGAAAGATACTCTCTTTAAACTTTTTTGTCACTCCTCTGCTCATAAAATTCTTAAGCAACGCGAGTATTAAATTTGAACTTTTTATACCACTTCATGTCACTGAATCATTAAATTTGTAAACAGATACCTACAAGTCAATGGGCCTATTTCCGGCACAGACGTTGTCTTCATAGCCAACTTTGTTCAATACATCGTCCTTGATCCGATTTGGAGTTATAAATGCTTCTCATTTATTAAAAAGATTAGGCAGGGAAACATTTTAACATGCATTGAACCTTGACAGGAGCCAAACCAGTTGTTAATGTTGAATAAGTATCGCCAGCAGGGCTCAATAACTCAAGAAGAGTTCCAGAAATTTATAAAGATATTCGAATTTGAGCATGCAACAAATCACCTCCCAAGGCAATAGGGGGAATCAAAGAATAGTTTCAACATAAATTGAATAAAACCCATAAATTTGAAGTCTTAAGTTTTGCTCTTCGCAAATTATGAGACAGAAAGGGATCAATTTATGAAGACAAATATGATCGTTTCAAGAATATTTTATCTGATATGGAATAAGAGAAAGAGATTTGGTGAATAAATAGTCAGCAAAAAAAAAAATCGCTTTCTTTTTAAATATGAGGCAAAGGTAACAGGCATATATTCATTTTATCGAAAAAATTCTATAATACATCAATGTTTGGTGATTAAATACGTGCATTGTTCAATAGATGACCCAAAGCCTGTTTTTTTGCATCTTACTTATCTAAATAACATTTATTCTAGTGATTTCCATGTTTTAATATACAAGTAAGATTGTATTAGCAATAAAAGGTTCATTAACAGGGAAGACATCATTCGAAGTTGAAGTTAAGATTGCTTTTCTTAACCACACTCAAATCTATGAGCTAAAATAAAGAGCCTAATGCATCCAACGGAGGCTTAGAATTGCAATCCTATTGAGTAAATTTACTTAAGTTGACCTACATTAAAATCGGCGACATCGTTCGATAGTTAAAATCTCTCAGTAAACAAATAGGAATTTAGTCAATATAAAAGATAAAATGGCCGAAAATAAAATTTCCCTTTAGTTGCCAACGAATGGAATTGATAACATGAACAGAG
Source organism: Ceratothoa steindachneri (assembly GCA_963969495.1). Lineage (NCBI taxonomy): Eukaryota > Metazoa > Arthropoda > Malacostraca > Isopoda > Cymothoidae > Ceratothoa > Ceratothoa steindachneri. The sequence goes on along the minus strand of OZ018323.1, from coordinate 192,940,579 downwards.
AATGTATAGGAAAAGGCAAAATAGTAAAGGCAAGATATAATAAAGACCTTAAATTATGAACAAAAAATAATGCTTGGGAAAATTGAAGAAATTTAAGATGAAATTAACTGCTCTATCAATTAAAAATATCTAGAGTTTAATCTATTTCATAAGAAGCTGCATTAACCAAGAAGGATACCTAGAAACAGAAATTCAGTTATTAATTAAAATTCTCTCTATATATATTTAACTATGGCAGGTATATGTTAATCCTGGCAGGTTAAAAAGAAAGCGACAACTGTCGTGGTATTCGTGAGTGGATACCTTCGCTGCAGAGAATGCAGTCTACTTACGTTGCAGGCGGCTAGATAGATAGACCAGGTGTAAGTTGCTAATAAGAGCTGAGTGCGTGAGGAGATTGATGGTTGGTTAAAGGGAGGATTTAAATACCAGGTCTTATTCAAGGTTATTGAAAGATAAAAAACAAAAATAAACATTAATTACACTAATAAGAGTAATTATCGAAATTGTTCCGAAGGCAAATGAATGGGAGAATAATGTCGCTCCCAATGAAATAATAAATCAAATAACTATCAGTTTAACAGGGATCAAAATATGAGACTTGGTCAGACAGGAAACATGTTGGTTAACACTGAAGAGTCCAATTAAAGGGTCGGGAGGAGCATATCTGGTGGGGAGGACAAAAGGGGGGATTATCCTCGAAAAGGGGTAAAAGGGTTTTGCCTTGACGGCTTGATTCTTGGTGAGAGGTGCGATTCTTATGAGGCGAGCTAGTCTCGAGGGGTCTGAATTGCCTGGGGTAGGTGTAAGGTAAATTTCAGGCTGGGTGAGACACTATCGAATTAGGATGAGTAATATCGGGGGAAGGGCGAGGTTTCCTTGACGCCATGAGAAGAGTGGTTCGCGCAATTCTCCAAATAAAAAGTAGTTTCACGAATTTGCCGATTGAGTGTGGCCAAATTTACGACAATCTCTCTAGCTGACGAGACATAACTTCGAGGTTCGACTCAAGGCAAGTGGCTGTATCTTTGCGGAAGGGTGGACGGTACTCTCTGGAGAGTAACGGGTGACCTGAGATTAAATACCCTGCTGGCTTCCTCGCTAGATAGCCTCCAGGCATGGAAGTCTCTTGGTAGTAACCATTGGCTCCTGTCTCTTTACGCCCAGACAAGATAAGACGACCGAGGAAGTTTCTTCTAGGGTCGAGCCTGGCTTCGAGGCAGGGAAGGGGCGGAAAAATGCGTCTCAGCGAGAGATCAGCTGACTGATAAAACACAGGTGTTCCCAGCCGCTTCGAAGTTTTCCCACGCGAGAATAGCTCTCTCTCCTTGCATTTAGAGATCTACCTTGGGCTCAAGTGCTCTCGTCTTAAAGGGGCGGAGGCTCAAGTTGGAGCTTAGGATTCGTTCCCTCATTCTCCTGCCGTCCGGGAGATGGATTTTTCGTGGAGTGAAGGGGAGAGAAAAGGGCATCCCCAAACTATGGTATGGAGCTTTGCTCATAGGGTATCATGAATGGAGACAGGGAATTCCTAATCTACTTGGAACAGCTGTACATATGTATGACTATCCCACCAAACCGATGTAATTAATAGAAGTTATTACTTATACAAAAAAGAAAGCATTTCTTAAGCAAACTAACACGCAAATGGTAGTGGAACGGATACGACAAAACATTATATTATATACAAATACGGATGATTACAACATATCCTCCCTCCAAAAAAAGAACGAAAAATACATGAGCGTCACATGGTATACATAAAATGGTTAAATATAACAACAGATTAGAGGCTTATAACGCGACTACGCAGACTCGGCGACAACCTTTATGTACAAAGTAAGAATAATATAGGAGTACGTTTTCCAAATTTAGCTGGGGCGGGTCCTGTACTGGGTTTCTATTGAGACTATCTGCTAGGACATTGGCACTACCTTTAATATAGAGAATTCGAAATTGATATTCTTGGAAGAGCGAGAATATCAAACGGCCATTTTGAGTGCTTTAAATAGGTTAAGAGGCAGTGATCAGTTTATACAATAAATTCCTTTCTTATTAATTACATGCGAAATCTATGTACATTCTAAACAATCGCCACAGCTTCACGTTTGATAACTGAGTAAGTCTTTTCTCGCGTCAGGAGCTTCCGGCTGGCGTATGCACAGGGTGACTTTCGCCGTCCTCTCCATATTGGAGGAGTACTCACCCGATGCCATCATTGCTGGCGCCGCTTTGAATGGCCAAAGGCATATTTTGGTTTGGGAGCCCTAAGATGATGGGGGAATCAAGCTGTTCTTTCAACTTATGAAAATTGGTGATACATGTGGTATTCCAGGCAAGGAAATCAGACAAATTTTTTCTAAGGCAGGGAGCCAAACGGAGCAGCTAGTGAAGCAAAATTTGGGACAAATCGCTGGTAAAAAGGCGTAGATCCCACGAAGGAGCGTAAATGCTTCTTCGTACGCAAGAGGGACATGCTGACTATTGCCTTCATCTTTTTTTCTTTGGGCGCAATTTGATTCACTTCGACGTTAAATCCTAAATATCTAATTATGCCTTACGTAAAGTGGCACTAACTGGGGCCTACTGTGTGTCCATGCTCTCACAACCTAATTAGGAGGGATCGGAGGGATATAAGATGTTGGTTGATCCCAGGTGTGAAGGGCAACTTAAATGTTGTCGGAGTAGAACGAGACATTATGCAACCCTTCCAGTACTCGACGCATTATTCGGTTATAGTTACTGCAAGCAGTAACCCGTCCAAATGGAAGGCGACGAAATTGCATAAAGCTCCTCTCGGTTAAGAAAGCGATATATTTCTGAGCATTTTCATTCAGGGGTTTGTATAATAGGCCTTACATATGTCTATTTGCGAAATAAATTTGGTCTCTTCGAATAAGTGTCGATTTTGTTCTATCCGGTAAAAAGGTTCATCGTCGAAAACGGTCGCAGCGTTAAACTTCCAAGAATCTACACACATACGGAAAAACTGGTCCGGTTTTCGGACCATAACGATGGGGGAGCAGTAATCCGACTTAGAAGTTTCAAATAATCGCAAATTTAATTGATATTACAATTCGTCGTTGAAAGCCTGACGCTATTAGGCGGTGAGTGTGATTGAGTGCTCAAAGTGGATCGAGCAACCGGATTTTCCCGAGATCCCTCCTGAGAATTTATTTAACATGCCTAATATTGCGTCTTCCAAGATGATACCAGCCGGGGGTCCACATCTAATACAAGAGCTTAATTTTTTGTGAAGCCTGGTAGAGAGGGGAGAGAATAATCATTATCTTGCTCAACACATACAGTTTGGACTACGTTAAGGAAGTTAGAGGGCAACTATATTATTGATACAGGCGCGGCAATGGTATCGCTTCAACATGTTCAAGTAAAACAGCTTATCTCCGGAGGGGGTTTTAATAATACAATCCAGGAGACCACGAACCTCGAGGACTGAGAAGGGACCCTTTCACTGGTTGAGGAGCTTGTTCATCGCTGGGCCTAAATCGTCTTTCATTTGACTTGACTTCAAAGTAGCTGCGATATTTTTTTAAATTTAGATGGGTATTCTTGTAGGCTATGTCGGCATAATCTTTTAGACGATTGCGGAGGTCCAATAAATAAGATAGGTGATTTTATTTCTTCATCCAGGCGGAGAATGGTAAATAGCTCGTTAAAGATGTTCATGGAGCCTCTTACATAGAGGAGCTCAAATAGAGCAAATCTTATGATACGATGCCGGATTTCACTGCAAGCGAAGATGGCAACGGGCAGGAAGCGATGCTATTCTCAGTGCTAAGCATGATACACCTTCTCTATTAGGGCTTTTAAGGTAAGGTTCAATTTTTACAAATTCGATTCGCTGAGGGGTGAAATGGTGTTGTAAATAGGGGCTTAATCATGAGGAACTTGGGGACGTATTCCATTAATTCTGAGGTTAATTTATAACCTCTCTCGGACAAAATCACCTTCTTAATACCAACGCGGGAGAAAATAGAGATTAGGCCCTCTGCACAGGGACGCTATCTATTTTATTAAGGGGAACCGCATCAGGGAATCGTGTCTCAAAATTTACTAGACTTAAGACGTAAGAGTGTCCTTCGCTGGACGGGGGCTGAACCGGGCCGATTAAATCAATGGCCAGTGTGAAAAAAGGTTCCAAAATTATTGGGACGACGGGGAATCTGTTCACTCATCCAAGGTACTCGTGGACCACAGCATAGTTAGTATGGTCTGGGCCTACTAGGTGAAGTGATTCCTCGTACACTACTATAGAACTACAGCCAGTGGCCCTCACGAGGGTAGATACCCCACATCCATTTAAAGTCCATCATCGACCTGTAATCCGCCAGGCGAGTTCTAATGGAGAAGGATTTCAAATGGGGTCTTGAGTGCCTATTCGTTCACAGATTTAGGAGAGATTTGGGGCTAGAAGGCGGGAGAATTGTAGCAGCGTTGATTTGATGAGTTTGGTGGTCGATAGGAGATCTGAATTGGGAATTTTGGGGGTTATATTTCACGTAGCCCTCTACACCATTCAAAAAAGGGTGAGTCAAAATAAGGGGCTTGATATACCTCGACTCAGCCGGGGGATAGTTCTTCGGTTTGGTGGGACCGGAAATCTTCACAAAATTGGGAGCATTCTTCGGGGGAAACCGGGAGTTATTATTCTTACTTTTGGGGGACAAAGGATCGGATTTCTTGGGGTCCTTCGAGTACAGGCTATGGCTGGTCGCGTACACATCCGCCTTTTCGATACATTCTTTAAAAGTCGTGCATCGCAAAATCATTCACAAATGCGTGGTGGCAGCGCTGCCATCAACTGGTCAATAAGGAGGAAATCTACGAGATACTCATATTCTCCGGTAATCTGGGCGGAATCTAGCCAGAAATTAAAACTTGTTGGAGAGTTAAACCAAACTGATGGAATGTCTGTCCAGGTTGGATTCTGGCGTGACTGAATTTTGATCAGTAGAATTCGGCGTCTATGTTGACTGCCGATAGAAGTTCTGATTTAAGGGCCGAGTATTCTATCCTTACTTCGGCGGGAAGGGAAATAAAAATCTATCTCTGAGTGGCGTATTTAGGAGTGGAAGCAACCTAGAGACATCATCTGCTTCGACCTCAAATATCTTATCGAAATGTGAGGTATGCACAGAATTCCTCACCCTCTTTGAATACTGGTAATTTGACGGAGGGAGAACTAAGGGGCTTCGGTTCTAGAACTGACTGAAAGGGCTTCTATTTGGTTGCAATTATGTCGTAAAATGGCCAGACTCTCTTCCTCTCTCTCTCTCTTTTCTCTCTCTCTCTCTCTCTCTCTCTCTCTATATATATATATATATATATATATATATATATATATATATATTTATATATATATATATATATATTTATATATATATATATATATGTGTATATATACACCTAGGAAATTTTGGGGTTTTGGGCCGAAGTTGGTTGAAGACCGTTAGTGGATGTGGAAATTGTTATTGGTCCAGTGGGGATGGTTTATTATTAACTTTGCGGGGGCTTTTTTAAAACATATATTTCAGAGTGCAAGTTTGTCAAAGGTTGACAGGTATCTAGAACGCGTTGTGATTGCAAAAGAAAGACAATGACGAAAGTATATCCTTACTAGCAACAAAATAATATTAAAATATACAGAAATATTGGCTTTAAAGGGAATGGTCGCACAGACGGCGTTAAATGTCTGCACGAGATACAAGTGGGTTAATTAGGAGATTATGGAGGTTGGATTCAGGTTGGTAATTTAAAGGTGGGTTTTAAACCGGAGCGCGCACACAAGGAATGGATCGTTTGGGTAAGCCAGATTCTAGATCAATCTGTAGGCAGCAACGGTAACAATTGCTTAAGTGCTCGTTGCAGGAAAGGTGCAAGTTGGGATACGATGACTGCGGAGGGGAAAGTCGGATTACCTTGCGCTTCAGATGAAGGAGTGGTCGTAGATAGCCTTCGGAGACGGGCATCTTCGTTAGCTACTCAGATACAGGGTGACTCTCACCGTAATCTCCGTACTGAAAAAGGACACAACCGATGCTCCCGTTACTCGCATCTGTTCAGGTTCCGAAGGGCCTTCTTGGGTCAGGACACGTGACAACTTGGGCAGATGCCAATTTACCCTTTAGTTGATGGAAATAAGCAATAGCCCTCGAATTCCATATACTGCGGTCTTGGGACTTAGTTTTGAGTAGTATTACAGCATAGTCTTAGTCTATTTTAATCCTCTCGGCTGTCTCGACTTCGTAGTTACTAATTCCACCATTTGCAAGTAACTATGTGGCTCTCTAAACCTTATTATGTGTTCCATTCTATTTATTGCAGTGGGTGTAGGCAAAGTTCATGTATAATGTAATTAGACTCTCTTATAGCGTCTAAAGCTTTGACTTTATCTATTCCTGCAGAGGCCACGATTGGCGGCTCTAACATATACTACGGTAGTTATCGTGTCAATAATTAAGAGGTTAAGGTGTCTAAAAAGCTTATTGATCATCTAGGCTATGAACAATGGTGAATTTTAATTTCGAACGTTCAATAAAGTATTTCCCAATATTACGAGGTGCGGTTAATAAGTTTTGCAATTCGGATATAAAAAAACGAGATATGGGGGAGAGTGTTTTAGTATTTTTCAATATAACTACTCTCGACTTCAATGAACTTGCGCCACTTGTCCCTGAGGCTTCGAATTCCCGACAACCAAAAATCTCCCGACTGCTGTTTATTCCACTCTGGACGGCGAGCTGGACATCTTCATCGTCCCCAAACTGGCGTTCGCACAGTGCAGCCTTAAGCTGGCGGAATAAAAAGTAGTCACTAGGAGATCCCAGTGATGGACCGACATTACATCACCTGTCACTATGCGTGACTCGAATCCCATTGGGTCTTGGTTGTACAGAAGCAGCAACTCCTCGGAATTTGAGGACGTTGAAGTCGATCGTGGGGCGTCAGGTTTCTAGGGACGCAACGGGTAGAGACCTTGTTCATGACAAAATTGTCGAGGATCATGTTGATAACACTTCCATGTGCTATTTCAAGTTCTCGCTTGATTTCTTCTACCTTCCCCCGACGATTTTCGAGGATCATCCTCTCCACACGGGAGACATATTTCTCGTTAGTCACGTCTCCCAGGCGTCCTGGATTGATGTCATCTTCAAGGGACTCAAACTATGGCGAAACTCCCTATTCCAGCGATCAATGGTTGCATAGGAAGGGGCGGCGTCGGTATATACTGCAACCATGCGTTGATGGATGTTTTTGCATTCTTGCCCTCCTTGGTCAAATATTTGATCACTGCGCGGTGCTCAACCTTCTCCATTGTTGAAAAATTTGTGACTGATGATCTGCTATCAGCTACTGCTTTTTAAATTAACTAGGCAGGAGCGTGCAGCCGCAGGTACTGACTTGTCATAACCTTTCCTAACTCCCCCACAAACGGCCATCCCCTTTCCTCTGTTTTTCCTTACCGATTCGCAAAACTTATTCACCGCCCCTAGTATATAATTTAGGGGCTTGTAACTATTTTAGCATTATCAATATCAATTTGATGATTTTGACTACTCTTTTATATTTATATTTGTATTAAATATGCCTAGTGGCTTCGTGTAGTAACTTTACCTCCTCTCTCTCCCTCTCTCTCTCTCTCTCTTTCTCCCCCTGTTTTTTTCTATGTATATTTCATTTTCCACTCTTTGTTTCTGTAGAGGAATTGTCACTTTCCCTCCGCCTCCCCCCCGTTTACTCTTGGTGCAGTCACAAGGCGGTTACCGCAAAGGCATCCGCCCCAGGCACCGGTGGGCCAAGAGCGTGACCACAGCGTTGCTCAACTCGGTGCCATGAAAGACCTAAAGGTCAAAATGTAAAATCTTCCCCAGGAGAGTGAGATCCAGTTTCACGTCAAATAAGAAATTGGAGACGTGTTCCTCCCAATCTCGAAGGCTAACGAGGTGCCGATGTTTGACTTCGTGCGAAAAACCGTTTGGAAAAAGAACTCTCCTTGGGCCGTCCTCAAGCCCCTCCCCCCCTTTCCACTCCTCCAGTGGGGTGACGAGGTATAAATGAGGACCTCTGAGGATCAAACCGAACTACCGAGACTGAAAAGGTAGTGTACTTGGCTCGCCAGACCAAGAATTACCCTGCAAGGGAGGCAGGGCTATTTACCTTAAAGGAAAAAGAAGAAGCTCATCATCGAGCTAGTCCCGGGTTATCAAACCAAACGATAAGTAAACTTTGTTAAGTTTAACTTACTCTCGCCAGAGAGACTCCTCATATCCTGGTGCACCTTAAACACCAGGGGTATTCCTCCTCCTTGAGAAATTAAGAAAAAAAGAAGGAAAAGGCTCCCCCTCAAGCCTGTTACTCGGTCGCCCCCCTGAACTCCTAAGTTAACTTGGTAAGGAACCAAGTTCAACTTATTCTTGTCAGAGAAACCCCCTTCCGTTATATTCGCCCTTGAAGAAGACTGGAACTAAGAAGAAGCTCATCCTTGAGCTAGTTCTAGGTTACCAAACCGAACAGTACCTTGTTAGCTAATTCTACTTTTTATCAACCCCTCCTCTCCTATGCTGTCTCTTTTGGAATATTACGTTCTATTGTCCATTTTCAATTTGATTTGAGATGAAAGATTATGTGATAATAAGGGACTAAAGAATAGAATTCAACGTCTACTGATTTTTATTCAAGGAGAATAGAGAGAGTTTTTGTTTTAGTAAAGATTTCAGGAGAGTATGGCTGATTAAATTAAAACTATCATTCTTGATTATTTAGTGTATCTCTTTACCTGTGCGATGGGTATTAAACATTGTTGCATAGAAACAAATCCCTTTCGTTTGACAAAAACTGGATGCTTTTAAATAGGCTCGCCTTCAACTCTTCTCGGTCATTTATTTTTAACAGAAAATGTGATGCTTTGATATATACGTACTCAAATTATTTTGTTTCAGTTAACCTAATAAAGTTCGGAAATTTTTTATTCGCTTCAATTGGTTTTATAAACAAATAAACCTTTTTATTAGCCGAAATATGAGATGTTTTAGGGTGGCTATAAGACTCTATTTAACTAATAAGTCATGTGCTTGTATGCTTCTTTCTATCTTAACAAATTTAACATGCCAAAATACCTTCACCAATGCAATATTTATTGTAAGGAGCAAAGGAGCTATGCTGGTAAATATCATTGTATCGTAAATTGCAAGACCCAAAAGGCTAATTGAATCTTATAAAACAAATCATCTTTTTAAATTCCAACTAGTAAAGGGATGCAAACACTCTTCTTTCAATTAAATAACAAATGCAAGCTGTCCAACGATGGTCGGGTATTACTAATCAATTAAATGTAGTGGTAAGGAGAAAAATAGTGAATGAAATGGAATTAAAACAAGATTTAATTTTCCGAATAGGGTAAGAGAGAACTTCACAACCTAAAAGGGCTTGTAAGATGGAGGGTCTCCTAGCGATGATGCACATGAGTAATAACAAAGTCTGCTGACCAAAGTTCGCGTGGTCTCATGACCTTACCACCTTCAGAACTTTCAATATATCTTTCAAAAATAATGTAATAATGATGTTATTGCATAATAATTCCATAGATTACCTTAGGGGGACTATGGCAATTTTATCTTTCGGAAGACAATGTAAAACAATATAAGGTTCTCAGATATCGTTAAAATCGGCTGACTAGTTATGAGGTTATTGACCAGACAAAATAATTCCGGTTCTAACCTTGGTAGGGACCTTGGTAATTATAGCATTCAAAAGGTAATATAAAACAACATGAATGTTTTAAATTTAGTTAGAATCCGCCGAAGAGTTACAATGTTATCACCAAAACAATAAATGCATAGCGGGAACCGACCGACCGATATATTGAATATTAAAAACCTACAGCTCCCTAAACTTTAATCGGAACCACCTACAGAACTTTCGTATAGAGGCTAGGTGAGTAGCATGAATCTTTATTATCAGATAATCTCAGTAAATCTTCTAATTTTATTCTACCTTTTAGCATTGTGGTGTTTCTTTCTTCTTTATTCATCATAATCCACGGTCGATCATATTCCTTAAATGGAGATCATTACTTTCAACGATTTTTTTTTCTTCAGATACCTAATTCTTCTGTTTTTCACTATTTTCACTCATGTTTGTTCATTAGCCTTCAGGATAGTTGCCTTTTAATTTGCATGTATCACATTAGTAAGAAGAATGAAGTGATGTAATGAAATTAGAGGTGGTAAAGTATTTATAATTCACATATCCCGAAATATATACCAGAGAGACAGATAAACAAAATTGCTCTTTTTAACCTGAACTATCGCGGTTTGTTTGCATCAAAGGAAAGCATTGTTTGGTGTTTTCCACTATTTTTGCTATATTTTCTTTTTGTTTCCTTCTCAATAATGAATGAATTACTAAAATAAATATAATGCTTTCAACGGAACTTCATATACAAGACTATAAATATATATTATGCAATATTTAGATAAATGAAAAAATCCTATGAATTTAACAAATCCCCATAAATTAAAAGGCACAAGTATCCAAATATTTTAAAAGTTTAACACTTCCATTACTCTTAGTTGAGAGAAAATATCAGTTAAATCTGAAAGAAATTTGCTGGGTTTTAAAAATTATTCCAACAGTTAGCATGTTATGTCGAACCGAGCTATGGTGCATGAGTTTAAATTATGGAAACAACCAGTTTTCATTAATTCCCGCTAACGATTACCGATTAGAATTAAATTCCCTTGCGTATATCTTTTCTTATGTACATGATGGCTGGCTAATTTAAATGGAGCTAAATAGAATTAGATTATCTATATTTCCTACATAACGATAAAAGGGATGGCACATGATATTTGATGAATTTCAAAATGTCCTATTTCCCATATATTAGAGCAAGGATCGGAATACATAGGACGAACAGGTCATTCTGAAAACATTGAAACGTTACCTCCTGTAATGTATAGCATGTAGCAGCGTTAGAAATTGAGTACTAAGGCATCAAACTATGCAAAATCCAATTTATGCCACCAATCTCTCCGCTTTAAGTTAAGATTGAATGAAAAGGCCCAACACCTGACTGGTTATAATATATAGTGGTTTATTAAATCGGTAAAAATACGCTACTACTGAAATTCATAGTTTCAAATCGTATATTAGATTGAAGATCTTTCATCATTTTCTTCAATTAAAGCCTTTAATTCTTCTTCTGTAAATGTCGCGAGGAGTAGGATTATATAATTTTCTATGTATCATCATGAATCACAAATTCCTTGCCAATTTCCAATAAGCTTCGAGTAGTTATAGGAATTCATTTCTCTTTGCCATCTTCATTGATACAGATCTCACACACCTATGAAAACAAAGGCCTCAGGTGTGCTTTAGTTATATATTTCCAGGATATTATTGGGCGGGAATACAACACCTCTTTATCATGATATAAAATGATATTCTTGAATTCTTTTTAGTAATTAAACACTAGGATAGAAACTCGATGAAGGTGACAAATTATTGATTGTTACTAGAGATATATAATTTCGATATTTTGGGTATCTTCATTTTTTGTGCTAATTTTCTTAAATTAAATTTATTATATTACCTAGTCTGGAAATCTTTATTACTTGTTCATTTAAATATTTTTATTTATTTGTAATCAAAGTACATATAAATAATCATTGTGGTCATCAACTACTTTTCCTCAAAGTGGAGTGAGTGAAAATCATCACCACTAAAATGTTCTCTCCTTCACACATTTTTTAATAATATGATCATAATAAATGATTTAAGCTCAAAGCGTTTAATAATAGCAGACACTTATCACAAGAATAATTTGGTTAGCATGAATTTAAAGCTTGCTTTTAAAAGATGAATTATAGCCATCTACGCATGTGCTAACTGATTAATGTTTTCCATCGTTGCTGGTAACGACATCACTCCATACATGGATGAGTTTAATGATTATCGTCTTTAGTGAGATCGTTGATGGCTACGGTGTCCACCAAGGTTGGCACAGCTTCTTTCACAGAGATTGCAGATATAGGGTCCTTGTATTTGTTGGTGTCGTCTTGCATGGCGGGCTATGGAAGCAGTGTTGTAATTTGTGCTGAAGTAGTTGGCTCCGTCGTATACTAGGGCGCACCACGAGCTTTAATTGATAGCATCGGTCCCGAGGGTTCCTGGGTTCATGTTGAAATTTTTTAGGGAGGTTTTAAGTGATCCTTAAACCTCTTCTTTTGTCCTACAACAGATCGATTTTCAGGCTTCACATACGCAATTCAGGATGGCCTGGAGCTTTTTTTCTGTATGGCTGACAAAGCCAGCATCATTAGCATATTGAATCTCTATGATTGTTTTGGTGTTAATAGTGTTTTTGCACGAAGGCGAGGTTAAAGTGATTTTCAATCCAACCTGTAGTTTAGAGTGACTCCCACTTCGTCCTACATGATGTTATTGCAGACAAGTTGGGTAACAGCAGCTAAGAACAGGCGGAATATTACAGGGGAAAGAACGTAACCCTGTTTAACCCCAACACTCACTTCAAAAGGGGGAGATTTTTTACTCCCTGCTGCAACAACAGCGTTCATCCCGCTGTGTAGTGCACCAAATACTTTAATATAATTGGGTGGGTAGCCAAATTATGCAAGTAATTTCGATAGTAGTTTGCGGTTTACAGTATCAAAAGTTTTCTTCAGGCCCACGAAAGCAATATGGAGGTTTTGGTGTTGATCCCTGCATTTTTCTTGCAATTATCTTACAACGAAAACCATATCTATAGTTAACCGTTCCGGCAGGATCTTTTCTACAACTTGAGTAAGAGGTCGTGTAAGCATGATGCGGGCTAGAGTTTTCCCAGCAGTGAAGAGGAGTGTAAGACCACGACTATTGTCACATACAGTTTTGTCTCCTCTTTTCTTAGGGATGGTAATAATTTTGCCATCTTTAAAGTATTGTGGTACTCTGCTAGTTTCCCATCAGACTTTGATGAGTTTGTGTAGAAGATTAGTGATGTTGTGATCACCTTCCTTAAGTAGATCAGCAGAAACATCGTCTAGGCCTGACACTTTGTGGTTCTGGAGATATGAAGTTTCTTTTTGGACTTCTGCAACTGTTGGAGTTGAGTCCAGTTCTATAATTTTTGTGAGCTGAGTGATCTCATTAGGATTGACACGTCCACTGGGTTTTGTCGATTTAGCAGCTCCTCATAATGTTTAGCCTATCGATCTAATATCTTGTCGTGCTCAGTTATGATGGTAATCTTGTCAGCGGTACGCACGAGAGCAAGTGTGGTCGTAGCTGGTTCGTAGGCTGTTATAAGCGAGGAATAAAAGTTGTGGAAATCGCCATTGTCCATTTGTGTTTGCATTTCAGAAGATAGTTTAGCCCGCCTAGACTTTACCATCTCTCTTAAATCATTCTGGATATTGGTGTGCAGTAAAGAGTAAGGGTGTTTCGTGATGGGTTTTGCAGGTACTGGTCATGGGCATCATTTTTATCCTTGATGAGATTGTGAATAAATGTTGCATTTTCATCAAACCAGTCACGATTCTTACGTCTGGTTGTGCCTAGAATTCTTGTGCAGTTTCATAAATAGTGGTGCAGGATCTGTTCCATATTGTGGTAAGAGAATCTGTTGGTACATTTGGGTCTAAGTGTGTTGCAACATCTGGTAGTTGAGCAAGAGAAAACTGGAAGGCTGTTTTGACTTCAGGCTCGTTGAGACCTGTCAGATTTAATTTAGGTTTGGGGGCTATTTTCCTGACTGGTGGTGTTATTCTTATATTGAGCTTAGCTCTCATCAATATGTGATTAGTGGAGGCTTCAACTCCTGTCATTACACGCGTGATTTGAACTTCATTTAAGACTCGCCTTCGGACTATGATGTAATCCAATCGATGCCAGTGGCGAGACCTGGGTTGCATCCATGTGGTTTTATTTTTGTTTAAGAGCTGGAACATAGTGTTGGTAATTGATAAGGAATGCTCTGAACAAATACTGAGGAGTCTGAGACCATTTACATTGCATTTTCCCACTCCGTGATGACCAAGAACGCCTTTCCAAAGAAGGTTCTTGTTTCCTACTGTGGCATTCATATCTCCGAGAAGGAGAATCACGTCACTGTCAGGTATACGGTGTAAGGTATTCTGAAGGCAGGAGTAGAAGAGGTCTTTTGTTTGATTGTCTAAGGGGAATGTTGGCGCATAGACGCTTAGTAGGGTGGCAAACTATGACTTAACTAAAGGGTTAGCCATACTGAGATTCTTTCACTCATTCCTGTGGGCGTGGTTGGTATTTAGTTAAGGAGCTAGCAGCTGAGCGCAAACAAAGCCGACTCCATGTAGTCGTAGTTGGTCAGAAGGCAGTGTTTGCCAATAAGAGGTATAGCCTTCTCCTGCATCCGCAAGTAAACCGGCTTCTGCAAGTCTAGTCTCACTTATGGCAACGATGTCTACAGCATAGCGTATTAGTTCTGTTGCTATGAGCGCAGTTTTTCTCTTTGGTAGGTTTGAGGTGGTGTCCTGCAATGTTCTGCCATTTCAAGTAGCGACTTTCAGGAATATCTTCTTGTTGTTGATTCAAACGAAATTATGGGATGCCCTGGAAGCTGCGGTAGTATGTCACAGGCTTGGGAATGGAGCGGCAATGTCTAGGTTACGTGTAAGAAATCCTTCCTCGATATAGGTTGGCAGCGCTGTCCCTAAAACAGGGATACCATTGTTCAGACAGACACCGAAAAAGGGCTGCGCTCCAATTCTTCAGCCCCTCCAATGATCATGTGTTTTAAGCCGCCTGTTGTACAACCTGCCAACTAGAGGCTACCAGCTGGTCCAAGGCCTGCCCCTGTCACTGACAAGGCCATCACCGCATTTCCTTTGGTCATATACCTAAGCTATATAGTGGGTTGAGAAATAAGTTCTTGCGGTTCTATCAAATTTATTCCTTACCATTAACAATTTTTGAAAGACTTCAATTTTAATTAATAACAATATGCAATTTAATAAATAATTTATTCTCCGTTGTTATTCACGACTTCCTTCCAACGTTCAACTAGTTTGTCGATGCCTCAGCAATAGAAATCTCTGGAATTTGACTCAAGGAATTCGTCTAACTAGGTTCCTAATTCCACATCAATATTGAACGAAACGCTGAGCAAATTTCGTGAGAGCGATCGGAAGAGATGGAAATTCGATAGAGCCAATTCTGGCAAATGTGGAGGATGCGGCGGGATTTCCCGGATAAGAGTTCAGATAGCAACTTTTGTCATATTGGCAATGTGAGCACGAGCATTGTCGTGTTGCATAAGGACTCCATAACGTCGATGAGGACGCTTTTCACGAATAGCTTAGGCGAGTCCATAGATTTGTTGAATGTAGAGTTCTGCATTGGAAATCTCGTTGTTCGCAAGGAGCTCATAAAGAATCATGCCTTCAAAATCCCATCACAAACACAGCATCGTCTTTCGTTGATGAAGTCCTTGCTTTAATCGCAGAAGTGTTTTTTTTTAATAGGGCTAAGCCATTGTTTTCGATGGTTCATGGTGAGATAAACAAGCTACTTTTCGTCGCCAGTGATGATGGGTGAAGAAATCTGTCCTTATATCTACGAGTAGCCTTTTGACGAGCAAGCAAACCTGCGGCAATCGTGGAGCGTAGAAGTTTTTTTGCTTTCGCTCAAATCATACGGAACCCATGCACTGAGTTTTTTAACTTTCCCCATCGAATGAAGGTGATTCACTACAGTTTTCTGATCACACGCCAATTATACAGAGAATTCTCTAGTTGATTGACAAGGATTTTCATGAACAAGGTCGTTCAATCGATCTTCATCCAACTTAATGGACGACCAGAACGTTCTTCGTCATTAAAATTGAAATCACCGTTTTGGAAACGTAAAAACCACCATTGAGCTATCTTTTCTGATAAAATATATTCTTCATGTATAGCACAAATATCCGACGAGCTTTGGCTGCGTTTGCATTGTTCCTGTCTCGATGGAAAATGAATAATAACATGTGTCGAAAATGCGCTTTTCTTTCAACTTGACATTCCATTTTGAGAGTACAGAACAAAAAATGAATTAACACAACTTTTAAATAAACCGCAATGACTTATTACTTAACTTCAAGACGTAGCCTAAGCAAAAGCCTAATAGTCTACGCAGTTAAGATACGTAGCCTAACCTTTGCAAATTTTGCTCTCATTTTTTATTATTGTTCCTTAATATGTGCACAAATCACGTTAACAAAACTTAAATTAACACAACATTAAAAAAAAAAACGCAAGAACTTATTCATCAACCTAATAGCTAGGGTACTGCAAGAATGTGTGGATAAAAGAGCAATTCATGGAGTGATAACTTGCACGATGATATTTCAGGGGGAAAGTAGGTGCGTATTCTTCAGTCCACCATTTTCACTTTCCCCTAACGAGTCCAGGGGTAAGTAAGTGATCCAGGACTACTGCAGCAGGTATAAATTGCAGTGCTTTGCCGTAAAAAGTCCCTCTATGGACTATCACCTCATGTACGAGCACTTTTGATATTTTATCTACAGCTTTAGTCCTGAAGCCTTGGCACTTCCAAGGGATCCCACAAGGAAGTGGGGTTTGCCGGGTTATTTCGCCCGGCACTCGGTCGTTGAACGTACCTTCAGTTAAAAGGCAGGGGGAAAACGAGCAGGTAGTACTCCAACAGTTGAGAAGCAGAGGCTAAGTAACCTTATCTTCTATCACTTAAGATTAAGAGATAAGGTTATATATTGCGCATGCACACCCAAATATATTATGAGAAAAATATGACTGTAGGAGGATACCTTGTTTTCCCTTCTTTGCAATGTTTAGCATGTTGCAGGAAGGAACGTGGTTAGCTATACTCCACGCGGCCGAGAGTCACATAGCAAAGCATGCGTAGCTGGCCTCACCATCGTACGATCCAAGTAAAGTGTGAAGAACATCCCCTACGTAGTGGTAAATTCCCTTAGTTTCCCCCGCAAGATAGAGAGAGGGGTTAAAAGAACTGTTTATCACCGACAGTTTGGCGCCTCAGCTGCGTCCTGGGAAGCCTCCGAATGTATGGGTTATACATCATCTCTTGCATGAGAAGACTCTCTATATTTAAACCCCTAGTTGCTTTGGAATATGAGTAAGAGCAAGGCTCACTCCCCAAGAAGACATCCCTTGTCTAAAGTAGGTGCGTACCCACCGAAGGCTGGACACTCTCTTCCCAGGTGAGGCATCCACGGTCAAACGATGAGCCTCTGCGCACACCGTCTTCTGAAGCCATTGCGCGAGCCAGATTATTCCTTCGAGTCATAGAAGCAGCCAGCCCCGTCTAAGTAAACCTAAGGTCGCTATACTTCTCCCGAGAATCACCGAGGGTTCCAGCTCCCCCTCAACCCTCACCTAACGTTAGAACTTACGTCTTCACGGCCCCGTAGGTAAGATGCCAACCATACCCTTCCTTCCTACTCTTCTCCTGACAAAGATCCCTCATTTGATGACGCCGACAAGATCGTCTCGCCAAGTCCCTACTTTCTATCAAGCCACCTTAAAGTGCTGTCGCTCTCCGATCCATAAGCGTCTTTTCCCCCTTTAATCTTGTGAGCACATTTGGATCTGAGCAGGTAGCTCTAAACTAATTAATAGAAATTAGACTTTCCCATCAGTAACGATAAATCATTATCAACTATTAATTATCCTCTATATCATTTTGATCCTTTTTAATTTGTAAATAAAATTTAGATTTTCTGATGTTTATCTTTAATGGAACTGAACGTCACTTTCGGCCTTGTTATTCAAATCTTGCCAACATCGACCTCAAACTGATTAGTTAAGCGTATTGAACCCACGCCTCGACCTGACCTTTCTAATCCGCGCATCAACGTAGCGTTCAGTCATTGGGCGGTTTGCTTCAATAGCCTGAGCTCTTCCTCTTCATACTTATAATAGATATTATATTATATAGTCGGCTATACCAGAACAATGACATTTTTAAGGAATTTAGGTCACTTTTTATTCCTTGAAAATTTAAAATGGATGTAGGGAGGAAAAATAACTTTTGTTTACTACTATGTGTGCTACATCAGCAGAATCACAAGCTCTCTGAAACTTATTTCCTTCAAATAAGCCAAAGGTAAACATATTCGAAACGAATTTTATACTTAAATTTCAGTCATGGCAAAACACTATTTCACAAGTGAAATTTGCGTAAATAGCATAGGCATAAATAAACTTTGCTAACAAAATGGTCCCAAAGAACACCTCCTAAGTAAGCTCTATTGGACATTTGGTGATAATCCATTAATTTTTTAGTATGGTAGAGACTGTCATTGGGTTGGATTAACGAATTTTCGATTACACACAACATATATACATATGGTTCCATGTACTAGAAACTCCGTAGATCTTCACCTGAACAAGAATTTGCAACGAGATTGGTCAAAAAGCAGAAGCCCACAAACTATAACAACCCACAATCATTATATAGATACTAATAGAATGCTTTTTCACATTATTTGATCTTGAATTTACAGAGGAATTCATTCACATTTTTTGCAGGAGTAGTCATAAAACCGTTCTAACTTCTGTATATGCCTGTGATGGCCCAGCACTGATCCTGGAAGATACGAGTATGACTTGTTTAGTTAAATTGTCACAAGCCAAAAGTTTAAGAATCACAAATATGAATCAGTAAATGCTTTTCTTAGAGTTAAGACTGTAAATTATAATAATTATATGAAAATTGTATAGTTAGCGTATTTTTAACATTCACAGTTAGAAGCAAACTTTTGAGAAAAAATCTTATTTCATAGAAGAAAAGTAATAAATCGACAAAAACGTTGCCTTTTATTTTAGTAGTCTTCTAGCATAATTTCATGGTGAAATATATCACAACATAGAGATCAAAACCATTTTATTAATAAATACAGTCAATTAATGCGCGCAGTCAATATTTAAATGATGACTTTTTTTTCTTAATCGCTTTAATTTTGGTGGGGCAGGATGAAGTCAAATTTTCTGATGATATCTCCACTGATATTTCTGCATTTTTTATCAATAAGCATCCAGAACTGCTCAAAATCCGATGGATTCTATTTATCAACCTTTAATTTGATTATTTCCCACAACTTCTCTTAATTTGAAACTTGGCAAAATCTCTGTCTAAGGCCCCAAAATTTCGGTGTCATTTTCCCTATAGAATTTTTGATTTTACTTTGTAATAGGTATGATCATCAAGTGGACCTGTAATGTTGAGAAAAGTGCTGATGAAGAAATTATTATTGAATTTTTAGTTCATGGCTGTATTCATAGAAAACTTGTTAGTGGTCCAGTTCTCTTAGATAAGAAGCAGTCACAGAAATGAAGAATGTCCCGATGCCTTATCGTGTTCAGGACACAGGATTTGTGAAATCGCTCGTTTTTCTCCTCTAAACCAGGGATCTCCAGAAGCTTCAAGCAAGAGGAAGTAAGATACATCAGGGCATATCACTTCGTCACGATCATCAAAATTTCATTCCTATTATTTCATATAAAAGACGACTCTATCAATATGATTTTTATTGGTGAGATGAGTTTTTGTTTCAGACGTTTACTTCCTGAGACCTTTTGTTGAAATGTCTCTGCATCCCTTATAATAATAATTTCGGCGCTGAAACCTTCACACATGTTTTTTTTTGCAATAGTGCGCATCTTGGCATTGAAAACAACAGGATCCTTAAGCTAGGACCTTACCAGCAAGGGATCTTGGTAGTTGAGAAGGCTTCTGCTCAGGTGGGTAGAAAGTCGTTGTAGAGCTATCAATGATGCTAAAGATGCTTGTTCCTGATGATATACCCTTAGTAAATATCTCCTTGCATTTCAAGCTAATTTACTGGAGAGTATCGATGGTTGTACGTTTTCTTTAGAAAGAACCATTTCTGGAATTAAAAAGATTTAGACATTTATTTTCTACCAAAATCTATTACGAAATAGATTATATTTACACATCATTCTTTTAACACATATTTTCCCATGACTGGACCATTTAATCGGCTAGCAAAGATCCAGGAACTAATAATCCAACAGGAACTGCTACCAGAAATGCCTACCTTTTAATAAATCCGCAATAATTTAAATATTAAAATAAATAATGCTATTCCGTATGTTTTTAAAACTAAAAAATATATATATAGTTTACTCTCAAAATTTTTGGCCATGAATGTAAACTTATAAGATTAGATATGCCAGTAAATAACGTATGCTCTCTCAAGAGATATCCTTATGAATCGGAACTTACCTAACAATCGAACAACTACTAATTACCTTCAAATTGAATTTATATTTTTAAGTTTATTCAACTCACACATTTATCTTTAGTTCATTGCTAAAAGAATGAGATCTGTTCCTACTATAGTTTATTACATTTTCTTTTAAGTTCGATTTTTTTATTCACTTCATTTTCCCAGCTCCGTGAAGGAACAGCCCTTTATTGGTAAATATTATGTAATATTTTGGAGCGATTGCTTGCAAATAGGTTCAAGTGAATTATGAAATATATACGTAGATTAAATAACTAGGTATTTTTTAAAGATTTATTACTTACATATGTAAATGAATACTATTTTACCCTCTTATATATAATTTAAAAAGGATTGTAATGCTCATTATGATTTAATTACCCACTTTTCTTTTTCATTCTTAACCACTGCATATTAATGACTATTGAAGTATTTTCCAATAGCTTCTTCATTTCCCTATTTTATTCAATGCCATTCAAATTTACACCTTTCTGTTTCCCTAAATTTAATGTTTCAGAAGTGAAAACCATTATAAGATCCTATCAAGCCTTTCAGTTGAATTAATTTCTCCTACCGTTATAAACAGAATTCATTCCTCGAACTTCCTACACAATCTGAAATCGTGAATATTATTAATATTCTAACTAGTAGTATTATTTTAGTTTGTCTTGAGTACGCTCGTATTTAATTTTGCTATTGAGACTATTTTGTTCTTTTTAACCAATATAAATGGTAGTTCTACTCTACTTCGTTCGTAATATTGAGGCTCGTATTATACATTTCTAAGCAGTTTCTATATAAAAAGAGACGGACTACGGAGGGCTAAGTGCCCCCTTTTTCTACATCAAATCAAATATTCTCATTTTACTGGTACCATGGTAACGTCTCTTCCACAAATTTAAAGACATCTTAAATTTATAACTTTGTGGTTATACTGTTTGAAAGATTTGGTGTCTGATAAAGCAAAGTTAACTCTGCGAGTTTTTTATAATAAATAATTATGAATACAGTTCTAACCACTCTTTTCGTATTCCATGAACGGTTGAGGAACTATGATGCTTAAATTAGTTATCTAATTATTTAAATATAAAATAATTGAGTACGGTGATTAGATTTGAAACTAAATAAACCATATACTTTTGCCGAAAAATTGCATTAATATGTTTCAATGATTCAGTTGTTCCCTTCCATTTAACGATTTGTTTATTTAATAATCACAAACATGCAAAATATCCTTGATTTTTCTTGGTGTTTTACTTGTTAAAGGAAACTTTCAAACTTAAGCCGCGGTAACTTTTCAGAGACGAATTCATTCCAATGAAGTTGGGTCACTCTAAGAACAACTGTGTCCCTGCTTAGTGGAGGTAATTTAGAATCTCAGAACTCAATTAAGAGTAAAACTCATTATAATGAAAATTAACTGGCTGTCACTCCTAGGTTACCTTGGAGTTTTAGCTTCCTGAAATTCGTAGGTTGCATGTTTTAGTTTGCAAATATTTATTCATTTCATCGTTTCCTAAATACACCTAAATTCAAACTACTACTCAAAGCTAAGATGAAAAATAAAACCTATATTATTTTAGCTTTCGAAAACTGCTTGCCTTCTAGTACAAAGTGATATAAGAATATAACGTCATAATGCACGATTGTCGATCCAACCTACAAGAGTGTTATTGATATCCAGTCCCCTCATGGCTCTTAGTATAATACAAAGATAAAGAAATAACAGCGAACAACAAGGAATCAAGGAGATGCAAGAAGCAAGCATGGAGGTGAAACCAATATCTTTGTCATACCTTTGCTTTTTAATTGATTGGACAAACTTCACGCCATCCTAAAAATTCCTCAATTTACTCTAAGCGACGCAGAAGAGGATGAATACCCATTTCATAAGATCCAAAACTGCATTTTTGCCTAATGAACTCTTAATAGCATAATCTTTAGGCATCACTCACTCATCGGAATTCTCTTATCTGCTATTGTAGGAGAATAGCATAATGCTCCCAAGTTTTGCCCACCTCCCTTCTGGGTGGGCCGCTTATCAACCCTTCCCTTTCAGCCCAATATCTGGTGCTCTCGAACCGGAAGAAACCGCCACACATTTCAGCTAACAATCGAGTTCCTTCCCGGATTGTTTATTGATAAATACGAGCCTATCTTAGCTTCCGATAGTTGCTGGAAGTTTACAAAGGACGAAATGGAGTAGCTTGAGATCTAATCTACTTCTGGCGCCCTGAGAACCTCTCCCGAGTTTCGAGTATAAAAGACGAATTCTTTTAACTCTGAGCAGTAGAGATTGCACAACGTATGATGGGGCAGGAATTGCTATCTATCGGTGTAGTGGTAATTCGTCGAAGCATCAAGTCTTCAGAGAGGAGATAGGTCCCAGTTAGGGAGGCTCCTCACTCAGTTGGTCTGCAAGTTAATGCAGACCCAAGCTCGTACTTAAGTGTAAGAGCCAAAGGTAGTAACAGCCTCACTCTGGTCCCCTAAGCTAGAAAACTAAATATCGGCTTTTCTCCGTCACCCTACGCGTAAATAGGTCACTTCGCCTTCCCCCACCTTAACAGAGGCACCCAAGATTCCTCGGAGTTCCCGAGCGTGAGGCCATCTGTAACAAGAAGCTCCCGTCAACGCCTTCTTCCAGCAGAAGTGTGACGAATTGTGGGATCAGGTCGGTCCCTGGAGAACCTACCTCATCGTCTCCACCCCTTATCTCACCACTTTCACTCACCAGCGCTACCCGAACATTAGTTTTCAAGGTAACCCTTCCCTTTCACATTCCCCGACTTGACCGCGAAGCTTACCAGCATTACAAGTGTATAGGGATTTGTATGGTGAATAGTAATTTTCAAGCTAAGTGAGATATCCAAGATTCACTTATTAATTTATCTCTCAAAGCAAATTATTTGAAAATATTTCTATATATATATATTTTTTTTCTTTTTAGTTTTCATTAAAACTTTATTTTCGTATTGTTGTGTATCTAACTTTCTTTGGGTGGCCTGCAGGTAAAGCACATTCCAACCCCTCCGTAGCCAACCTCTAAGGACTCTGAGTCAATAAACCCATTCAGGACACGGGCCGAATGAAGTATAAGGAGTAGTACGACGACTCCTTCGCATTAGGGATAATAGGATATATATATATATATATATATATATATATATATATATATATATATAAGAGTCAGGGAAAACTCTAAACACCCCTCGGCCTATTCCTCGAAAGCTATCTTTCAATCATATATGCCCTGTAGAGGAATCGTCACTCCCCCTTTCTCTTGCAGTGGAGTCACGAGGCGATTACCGCAAAGAGGAGCCGATGTAAGACTTGGTGAGAAAAACCCTTTGGCATAACAACCGTTCTGGGCCCGTCCTCAAGCCTCCCCCCCTCTTACCACTCCCCCAGTGGGGTGACGACGTATAAATAATGAACACTGAGGAAAATCGTGGTAGTATACGTCAGTCTCGAAGTGACGAAGTCCTTGGATTAAGACACCGGGCAACCTAGACTGGATTGGTAGATTACTTGGCTCGCCAGACCAAGAAGTATCCTGCAAGAGAGGCAGGGCTACCTAGCTTAAGGGGCTAAGAAGCAGCTCATCCTCGAGCTAGTCCCTAGTTATCAAACCAAACGCTAAGTTAACTTTGTTAAGTTAAACTTACTCTCGTCAGAGAGACTCCTCATATCCTGGTTCATCTTAAACACCAGGGGTATTCCTCGTCCTTGAGGAATTAAGGAAAGAAGAAGAAAAGGCTTCCCCTCGAGCCCGTTACTCGGTGGCCACACCAATCTCATAAGATAACTTGGTTGAGGAACCAAGTTCAACTTATTCTCGTCAGAGAAACCCCCCTCCGTTATCGTCGCCCTTGAGGAAGACTGGATCTAAGAAGAAGCTCATCCTCGAGATAGTTCCTGGTTACCAAACCGACCTTTAAGTTAATTTATTCAAGTTTAACTTATTCTCGTCAGATAAACTCCTTCTCATTGATCCTCGCCCTTGAATAAGACCCTCCCCGAGTTCAGTCCTCGCCCATGAGGAATTAAGTAACGAAGGAGAATAGCTCTTCCTCGAGATCGTTACTCGATGATCCCCCCCCACTCCAAGTTAACTTGATATAAGAACCATGTTCGACTCACTCTCGCCAGAGAGACCACGTCTTTCTTGGTGCCACTTAAAGCACCATAATTGTTCTCGTCCTTAAAGAACCCCTCCCTGAATACCGTGTGGACTCCCCCGAGCTGCTACCCTCGCCAAAAGGACCCCGTGATCCCGCCCACCTTAATCTGGCCACGCGACACGCGTCGTGAGACAATAACATTCCTGAGGTATTTAAACTCCAGTAGAGTCCATAATCCTAAATTTTATATATTGAAGTGTGTAGTGAAATTAATCAATTTTAGAGGGTCAATCTAATTGAATTTATTATTGTGTATTATAATATTCAAAGTATTTCTGTGGTTAATGGTTAGTTTTTGTGTATTAAAATATAAGTTTATTTTAGGAATTAATCAATTTAGAGGGTCAATCTAATTGAATTTATTATTGTGTATTATAATATTCGAAGTATTTCTGTGGTTAATGGTTAGTTTTTGTGTATTAATATATAAGTTTATTTTGGGAATTATTGTGCGTTTCTCTATATCTTTACCTGTTTCCAACGGCTCTCTTCTTTAAAGTAACAATATTAGCACTCTTAGCACTCTTAGAACAAAAAGGTGTGCATTCTACGACCTGCCCTGACAAAAACATGATGGAAATTGTTTTCCCAGTATAATTCTATCATCTGTATTCTTCCGTTATCTTTCCTTCTCTCACCAAACGATCTTTATTTTTGAGAAATTTCATCAACTTAATATTCTGCCATGGAGCGGTTAGCAGTCCAATTGACTTTTAAGACTAGATTTGCATTGTCCTGCGATGCAGGAAAGATCTCAGCGTGCTTCCTCTGACCTCTATATTGATATAGTAATTTTTTAAAGTAGATCATCCTAATTCCCTTCTTTTTTCCAGGTAAAACCTTACCTGGTAAAGAAATTCCTTTTCTGAGAGTCATCATATAAGATTCCTCCGATTTGGAGAAGAATAATACCGGCTTGATGAAAAGCTTCAAAGATCGCCAGTCTGCTTCTGAGACATTTTTCCTATATCACCTTGGTCACCAAAATAGCAGGTTTTCTGCGAATAGCGCCACTTTGCTTGACATATCATAACAACAAAGAAAGTTAATTCCTTAATCAAAATCTACGTCTCCAAGCCTAGTATGCAAGCTTTATTCCTTGGAAACTTGTACACTCGCATTTCGATTTACTTACCTGAAATTCAAAATCACTTAATTTACTAAGAGCATTTACAAATTTTGACATCTGGTGTAAACCATACTAATCTATTCCCATGTTATTATCAACCTTTCACAGCGGCTAAAATTATTCGAATAAATTCAGTGCAATTTATAGAGATGTGATTCCATTTTATTATTTGAATTAAATATTTCCTATATTTAGTTATTAACGTTAATGGAATTATTTTCTGTAATAAAGCATAAAATTCAATCTTTTTCTTTGCAACATTCCAGAATTAAGTGTATACATTTCAAGTATCCAATTAACCCCAAACCTTTAATGCTCCTGTTGTTCTCAATGTTGAATCAAAGCAAAATCAAGTAGCAAGCAAAACAATGGTGCCAACATTTGGTGCCTACATTGCTACTAATGTTTTCACCACCAAAACCCTCTCTGTGGGTAGTTGACTTTCAACGATACTCTAAATTATTTCCAATGCTAAATTTCGTAGTAACCCGTTGTTTGGAACACTTCTCTCTTTCTCACGTATTTTCTTTTATCCTCCTTTAGTTCTAAATTGTAAAGCAAAAAATTTAAGACCAACTTTTCCAAGAACCAAGAAAAATATTTTTTCTTTTTAGGATTGACAATGTGGTAATTTTATTTATATGCTACTGAGAGCTGTGATGATTATTTTGCTTCAATGTTTAATTATGTGCTTATTCAATTTTCCATTTGCCTATTAAGTTCTAATTCTAATGTTTAATTTACACTTTGATCTCTTAATTTTTTTCGTATTAATTATTTAAGAAATAGCAATTTCGTTTTGTATTCAGTTTCTTCTGTTAGTGGTGAAGAAGGGGTTTGTATGATTAAAACTGTCTCTCAGATCTAAGGAATTGAACATTGGTGATATGATTATCCGAGGAAGCCCTTTTATCAATTCCTATGTCATTTTGATAATAGTTTGTTGATCATTTTACATAAACTTCAAGAACTATCATTTCACAACGGATATTCAGAAGAGTTACCTATAAGTTTAAAAGCTTAGGTTAAAAAACGATTCCTTTAAGACTCGTCTTTCGCTGCTTAAAGATCAAGATTCTAAATAAAACAAAGATTACAAAAATTTGATTTCATATATTTCAAAGTGGCACGAGAAAGATTGTTACTCCTCATTTCTTACAAATGATGCAACTTTTAAACTCAAGCAAATTCATATATGTGTATTCCATTTTAGGTATTACTAATTTTAATAATAGAATCTAAGCGTCAGAGGTTAAGGACAAAATAAAAGTAAGAAAGCTGTAATGCGATATTTGAACATCAACTGAGTCAAGGGCAAAGTGAAAAAATATACCAAAGAGTTAAACGTGATGATAAATAGAAAGAAAAATATTAATTCTAAAAAAAACAACACAAATCTAGAATAATGTTGAATTCCTTTAAATAGAGATTTTCCTAAGAAATAATGAAAGTCACTGCTTTAATTGGGAAAAGATAAAATATTTAACCCTAATATTCTAAAAAAACTTTATTTGATTGATAAACTGAGGAGAATAGTAAGATTTTACAATCAAAAAATTTAAAAAGAGATTATGAAAGGGATGAAGCCAAATTTGGTGGAAATGTTTGGAATTTATACAAATGTTGTAGCCAAAACATATTACTTAGGTCTAAACAAAATTCTAACCCTTTATATTGATGTTTTTGTTTTGCTTTTAATAGTAGTAGTAGAATTAGTATTACCTACAAACTGAGAAACAAAAACCATTATGACAATGTTTATCGGAGGTTTACGAAGAGGTTTTTCGAGAATTTTTGTAGTTTGGTAAAGTAATTTTTCTTTCAAATTGTTTTCCTATTTGTGCCTTTGATTTCTTATTTTGGTCATGGAGGATGATTTAACTGTGCTAAAATATGTTAGTCCACTTTTGGTCACTATTTTTATTTTTACCTTTTCTTGTTCACTTCTCCCACCGATGACTTTCAAAGATCTTAGGTTTCTTTTTTTTCGGTTGAGAGTAAAAATTCCTTTGTTGATTGTACCAAATTATTTTCTATTTACAATGTGAATTTTATTAGTTTCAGAATCCTATGTGCATTTTCAAATATTTGTAGTAATTGAAGTTTAAATTGTTTCAATCCTTTCGTTGTATAATTCACCAGATCAAAGTCGAAGAGCTTAATAAGTAAGCATTAACTTTTTATAGCAATATTTTAACAATAGTATATCACTTTAGCGATTTATATACATATATTAATGGCAGCCGCCGTGAATAGACCTAAATTGCCATCCCATCTTGTGACTGACAAGATGGCGCTAAAATTGGAAGCAGTTTTAGACTTATCTAAACCGTTGGCCTTTGATTAGAGTGTGAAGGCGTTCGTTTCAAACCTATAATTAGGTTTAAAAGTATCATGGAAACCTCAAAAGAGTAAAATTAATAGTACGATTGATATATTTCTGATAAATAAACGAATTCCATTCGTAACCCGTATAAAATCTACTTTAATTGGATTACATTCCATTTTTAAAGACAATTCTTTCTTTTCAATGTTTTATTGGCATGATTTTAAAGCGGCTCTTTTACTTAATCTGTATCTATAAGACATTTGATTTGTTCCTTCCTCCATAACGTTTTCGCTCATAACTAACGGTCATTCACGCATGCACATAAATAGCTGGGTACGGCAGTGAAACGTTTCCTCATTGTAAGTATATTATTTGGTAGAAAGACTGCGCATCTATCCAGAATCTGTCTTTATCACACAAATAATAATAATAAGTAATTAAAAGATATTTTGTGCCAAAATATAAGAACTTCAAAAAATATGATTCTGTATTTATTTGCTAAAAGGCTTTCTATTGCGGGGAACGCCAGGCAGCTACGCTCCCAAAACAATTGCAACTGCAAATAACTCAAACTTCAAATAAGTAGATAACAAATAATAAGAGAAATAGAAAATACTGATAAAAATGACATTCAAGTTTGGCCGGCTAGTTTTTGGAAATCTACAATAATGACACATTTTCAAAAATCAACCCTCTAAATGGGATTTTTCCTCTGGCCATATGTCATATTTTCTCATTTTTTTATCACTTTAAAGGAAAGGAATATTGAATTTTAGGGCACCTTCTATATAATATGAAGGCGGCTAAGCAATAGAAAGTTTAGCAGCTAAATCCTATAATTAACTTTCGAGATATTCTTGCAAAACACAATTTTTTGCCCTCAATTATATTCCTGAGGATCCTCAAAATTCGCAATTCGATGAAATAGCAGGAATCTTAGGATAATTGTCAAACATACATAATGTTTACATTCTTCTGAAAGTGCAGTTTGAAAACGAAACGTTTCATCATAGCTTTCTACTTTTTGACAAAAATACCGCTTAAATATCTAAGTATTATAAACTTCTGCTTTTTTACTCATGTATATATGAATAACATGTAAATACTGAATTTGTGATCCTTAAATTCATTGACACTTTTGAGGTACTTAATCCTCTCCTTCTAAAACTGTTAACCTCCTAATCACATTAGGAGAAACTTCGTACGCGCGATTATCAATATTATTTCATAGATTGATAAAATAAACGAAAATCTCTTAATAAATCTTTCATCGCTCATTGAAATATTCAAGGAGCAGGGGCAACTCAAAACATAACCTATGATATTTAAACAAAACAATATATGTGATGATAAATGTATACTGTTTTGAAGTATCATCAAGAAATAATTGGGCATAAGCCTGACCCATATCTAGTTTAGTAAATAGATTACCTCCTGAGAGAATGCTAAACAGATCCCCAATGTTAGGAATGGGGTAGTTATCCATCCTAGTGGCTATATTCACTGTAAGCTGATAGTCCTCACCAATCCTTACTTATCCTTATGCTTTCAAGCCGTGTACCAATGGAGGATCTGAGGCAGAATGCTATAAAAGAGAAATTATACCTTCATCCACCAGTTATACAAATTCTCTTTCCACTTTAGCTCTTAATGGATAAGAAACTGTCTTGGTTTTACAGAATTTAGGACAGATATTTAGATCTACCTCACTAATGAAAGGCATCCCAGACCAGTAGAAAATAAATATAGGAAATTAATTAAATCTCTTTCTAATCTACATCAGTCTGATCCTTCAACAACAACAATATTTTATTGACAAGAATTAGTGGAATTAAGTCAGGCATAGATAGAAATCCCGCCTGCTACCTTGAAGAGAACATCACTATAGATCTTGAGGTTTATAGAAGAAGGATGAAGAACAGGACTGTCACATATATTAGGCCATAGATAAGAGAACTTATTCTCAGAAGTAAGGGAAAGTGCAGTGCTTGTATCTAACTACATAGTTACACAGACATTATTTATAAATCATGTGACAGCAAGAAGCTTAGTTTTAGTGGGAGTAACATTAAAGATATAATCATAGCTGAAATCTACCTCTGTGACTTCAGCCTTGTTCAGTTTATGGACATTACATACATTTTGGTTTACTGTTACCCAAATAACACTGCGCATTTCTGCAAATGGATTTAATATGCCCTTTCTGATTACAAGTAGAGCAAGTAGCACCAATAGCCGCCACTCCCAATCAATTTACCATAGACAGAACAAGGCGTCTTAGATTTCAATGTATCATCCGCCACGCCAGCTTCAGGCTGAGCACACTTGTGCTTAAAAGTAGGCCATAGATTAGATGACCTAGTATATAACAGATAGTCCCGTAACTGGTGCATCTCTGAAAGCTGCTTCGCTAGCAGTAGCAATTTCTACAGCTCTAATAAAGTTAATCTGATTCTACCAGGTAAATATGTGGTGTAGATTTATTAGATAGGACCATTACAAATCTGTCTCTTAGCATAGATGTTAATAAAATTAGCAATAAATTCACCAGATTTTATTCCTAGAATAAAACTTGAATATTTCATATATCAGTACTACCTTTGCTTTGTAATGTTCCTTCAAATCCTTAATAATATCAGCATATTTACAACTCTCTGTCTCTTTTAAAGATAAAAAGCCCTCAGCTAAGTCCCACCAAAGTAAGAAAATCTGGTTCTTTCTTCTTATTTAGGATAGAGTTAGCTATAAAATAGAGTTCAACTCTACTAATGTAAGTCTCTTACTCTTCGACTCCAGTAACGAATCTGTCAATAGAATCTATAAGAGACATTTTATTGCAAAAAATAAAATTAACAACAACAATAGACAATGCGCAATCTTCACTGTAATAGAGCCTCGTCGCCAATGTAATATATCAACTATATATATTATCAATCATCTCCTTAGATGATGTGACGTGTCCGATGTAATAATAAGTATCACACTAAAACTTTGAGTATGGGTTTGTAAATAGAGTATACAGAATATATCATTTATGTTATGATAGGAACAGGTAAGGTAAAATATTTGTGCTTATTGTTTTGCCTTAATTAGCTCTTTGTCGAAGCATCGACAAAAAGACTATATATAGTCAACTGCACAACAGATCATGTCATTACAAAATCTTAGCGATATATTAATTCAATAAAGTAATAGAAGTTCTTATTAAGTGGAAACATCGACTACAAATTTGGTATGGTCTAGGAATTTAAGACAATGACAACGGATTTGTTAATGTATTCGCATGAAACGTGTTAAAATAATTTGATGGACAGAAAGGTTAGACAATTATTATATTCCTTTCGACATAGAATTGTATACGAGTAGTTGTTAAGTCTTTGAGAGGATATCAAATATTTAAGATTGATGTATGGCCAGAAGAATATTTCATCTACTTATCTTAATCAGAGCGAAGTGGGGGGGGGAGAAGGAATATATTTGAGGCAAACATTCTTTTCTAAAATTTGCCATAAATAAATTACAATGTGTAGGTTATAATAATTCTCCATGCCAAAGCCATAAAACTGTCGCTTAAAATGATTTTCGCAAAGAAAATATCTCTCTGGCATAACTGGTTAAGTTGGGTAATTATTTAATAAACTGTAGAACTTAGCTGAAACTATTATACATTACGCTGAAGAAAAAAACTATTAGGATAAATGTGAGAAAAAATCTATTGAGGAAAATGCAGGAATAATGACATTAATATGACTAAAAAATAATATTCTTAATATGTGGGGATTTGGAAGCATTTCATAGGTTAAAACGAAACTAATAGCAAGAAGAAATAGGTAAATTGCATCTAATTTTGATCTTGTCTAATTTCATTGTTTGATTTTACAATACTGGCGTAATTATTATGGATTTTTCCAAAATTTAACTTTTTTTTTACAATAAAGCCAGTCAAATTATATCACCCGAAAAAGAAGCATCGACTGACGTAAATTTTGATGGCAAAGAAAAACAATGAGCAAAGGTAAGAACGAAATATCTAGGTTACCAGTTACCGTTTATTCATAACAAGATATTAAATCTACTAACCCTAACAATGCCGCATTTTAGTAATCGCTTGTTTGAAGATTCATTACTTCAATGGCTTTTCCAATACATCTATGTCTGTTAAGCTCCTTATGTTGTATTTTATAATATTGCAGGTAGTTTTCTTGAAGAATGAACCATTGCAGTGCTAGATGACTGCGTGCAGAATGTAAGAAGGTGGCCTGGAGGAGAATTTATGACTGAATGTCTGTGGAATACAGTAAAATTTTCAACGAAAATCATGACGTTGCGAGCACTTTGTTGCATGGACAAGTTGTTTGCACATTCTTGGGGAAAATATGAAGCAATAAAAGTATATCGAAATTTTTAAAGGTCCTTTACTGACTCAAATAAGGGCAGGGTAGGGCGACCGATCTTGGATATTACAACAAGACTCGGCCCCATATCATACAGAAAATCAGTGAAGGCACGGTGTCCATAAATGGTGTTTAGCTGCTCCTATGGCCCCAAAATTTCCCGGATATGAATCCAATTAAGAGGTTATGGTATGTGTTGAAAGATAAAATACACTTAGAGCCCATTACGACCAATCAGCAACTCCTATGCCGTCTCATTGTAGGTTGATTTAGATCTTTACAAATCTAGGAAATGTGCAAAACATTGAATAATGGCATGCCAAGAGGTGGTAAAGCCCTTATGAATAGTAATGTTGCTTAAACAGCTCAATAATAAATGCAAAAGACCTAAGACTGTGCCAATCTGTTAAAATAAATCAATTTGCAATCAATGAAATTAGTTTTATCCGCATTTTAGTAAAAATCTTTCATTTTTTTAAAAAAATCCATAATAATTCCGCCCGTAGTGTAATTAATTTGTTGCCTTACACTATTATGGCTTCCTCTTATAAGTTTAAAATTTATTGTTCACGTTTTATGAAATGGAATAAACATTTTCCTCGTTTGAATATTGTTAACAAGTTTCTATTTCATCTAGAAGATGTGACATAGCGTTATACAACTGTCATGGTTAATTGATTAAATTTTAATGAAATATTGGGGTCGCCATTATTACTTTGTGAGCTTCTATTTTCAAGATCTCGGAGCTCTTGAATTTTTCAATACTCCTAGCCAAAAAGTGATATTTTTTTATCTAATTCAAATAAAGAAATAGTACCAGTATTTTATAGCTTTATATTTTAAATCTTTAATAGGTTTACTCTACACTGAGCAGTGGCCGAGATTCCATATTGATTTATGCTTGCAGCATAGAGCCTTCTTCCCTCGTGAAATTACTAGTGCCATTAAAAAACATGACGCTTCATACTAGAAATTTAGCTGATATTTGAGGCCTTATTGGAGGAAATTTGTGTCAAATGCTCCCATATTCTCCGAAAACATACTAGGATTGTTCTACATAAAATTGAATGATAAATTTATAAGTAAAGCTTACCTAATTAGAATAAATTAATCCATCATTTTTCTTTTCGGAACTCAATACTATCCCAAAATTCATTTTGATACCTAACTTAACAATTCTTTGGTCAGTAATTAGTTTTCATGTATCAAGAAATATATATCTTATCTTTACCTTTTCCCAATCTAGTCCAATATAAACAACATAGTGTTAGCCTACAGTTTTAATTTCTTTCCCCTATTTGTTGTTAACTTAATCTATTTCCTCGAGCGTCATGCTGACATTCTTGCCTCAATTTAACTGATTCTGCCGGTGCGGTTACTCACTTTAATTGCGTCCTGTTATAGTCGTTTTTATAATGGTTTGCTCTTAATTTTTCTACTTTGTTTAGCTTCTTTCAATGAAATACTGGTAGAAAACTTAGTTGTAAATGTTTACTGCCACAACGATTCCTCTTCTTCTGAATTCTGATTTCACTACCCAACAATACCTGCCTCCTATTTGATAGCACAGATTCACAAACTTTAATTTTATAAGCAAAGTTACAGCTTTTGCTGCATTGTAGGTTAAATATGTTTATCTGGCTCGCCTACAAGGAGTTATACCATTGTTCTCAACCATTTTTGCTGGAAAATAGGACACATACGATTCACCTTTTCCCAGCCGAATATTACTTTACTTACGCGGATTTTATTCAACAGAGAACTAGCGAATTAATCTTTGATTAACTCTTGCCAATCTAACAAAATCTATACGAGTAAAACAGCTAAAAACCAACAAAATTTGAAACAAACTCTTCTATCAAAGTACAATGATAATGTTACCCTGAAAATGGTCATTAAGTGCAATTACCTAAAAATCATTTAGGATAAAATACCACCATCCTATATTTTTTATTTACCAGTATTATACAGTTTCAAAAATAACGTGCTTACAAAATATAGTGGAAAATATTAAACAGTGTCTTATATTTAAGCCTAAAATATTAGAAAAAATCATGGGTTCAGTTATTTAAATTATTTGTCAACGTCTGTATGTATACTTGTATTTTTTATTCTCTTAGACCTTTAGTATTTTTAATCTTCACTTTAGAATTTCTAACCAATCACTAAAATTATTATGTTTTTTTTAAGAAATTTTAATGCCCCCTTCACACTTTTTGTCTTGTATTCAGGCGTGTATAAGAGTGAGAGATTTAAAAGAGGTACAAAAGAATACTGGAGATCGAGGATCAATTTCCCATAGAGCAATAGGAGGAAGAGGGCGTGGTACTCATACACTGATACAGGTTTTATTTATACCCATGTCCTTGTCTCTTTGCGGGGACTATAAAAATTTCTACCGATGCAAGAAAAATTGCAGTCACGTTTGTGAACGAAATTAAAATATATTTCTAAAAATGAAACTTCTTAAACTTTGAATTTAATTTGAAAGAAATTTGCCTTTTTGTATGAGAATATTATGGCAAAACTTTTATAATTTGCCCTTTCCCTAAAGCTTCTATTTATTCTTTTGATCCTTTATTCTTCTCATTATATTTTCACTAAATTAAAGCCACTTAATTTCTTAATCCTCTTCTCGTAAAAAGACTTCTTCATATACCAAATATTTGCCATCATATGTAATGCAGCGTTTGAAAGAAGGAGAAAGAGGTATACATATCGAACAACATTTTTCTTACTACGTTAATAAACGCTTTGCTTTTAAATAGATAACATTGGGTTATGTCTTAGAACCAAAAATCACAGTATCCATCCGATAATGTAGCACTAGAGACAAGAAATAGTCAATGCCGGCTGCTAATAGGTTTAATCAAGAAAATTAAGGTAAATTTGGGTCTTCCTTCTCTTTGCTCATAGTTGCCACTACGATGGAATCTTTCAATTTTCCGAATGGGCAAAATAAAAAATGTCTAGTCACAATGTATTATTTCTACTGATCTGTGCATTAATTATAATGATAACGGGCTATTTTTCTTACATAGAAACTTTGCCAATATCTTCAAAGAAAATTCTTTGAAGACCTATATATTTGTAAACGAATAAAACTACTGAAGATTTGAAGTTCCCTACACTCTGTTTGATTTCCTACATGTTCCCTTTATCCTAAAGATCTTTTGCTACACGTCTGTGCAATTTCCCGTGTATCCTTAATATTCACATTGTGTACCACCTTGAATAAGGAAAGACATTTCAACAAAGTTTCATTATTATACTTGGGTAATTAAAATGCCGCATAAATTTTCGAAAAATGACCAGTAACATATATCTTTTAGAAAAAACCTAATTCAACACACTCGTAACTATTCAGGTTTTTGCTATAGGTATAATAAATTCTTGTAGAGCTTTTTGAAATAACTTTACCCTTCTTCCAAAAAACAAACTTACCATTTAAAGGCGAATGATTCTCAGTTGAAAAAAAGGTGCCAAAAAAAAAATAAAAGAGATTATATTAAAAACAAAAGAAAACCAGAGGGCTGATTGAAAAAAGATGGATTCAAGAGGAAAAGTCTAAAAAAATAAGTTAAAATCCGGGAAAAATATCGAAATAATTAATTAAATCAGAAAACGAACAATGAACTAATATATCAATACACACCGAGAATCTAAGTAAATATAATACTGAAACCTTCGATGAATCCAAAGAAGAAATGTTTCTATAAGATTAACATTTTGTAGGTGGGATCAAGATTTATAGTTCTCTTACTCATTAGACAAAATAAAGTGATAAAAGAAAAATATAATAAAGAAAATTAGAAATTTTTCTGAATATAAATGCTTTGATCATTTTCTGACAAATCTGGCAAAGTATTTTATTTTTCTCATCCGCTTATACTTCTCATTATTTATCAATCGTCCTCACTTAATCGCCCTTGATATCGTTAAAAATCATCCTCTTTCTCCAGTATTTAAATTTTTCCTCCTAAAATAGAATTATTAAGAGCATTATACCTGAGGAAGTTCAAATCTTCTTTAAGTGTCTGAGGATTCTCTTTTTGAGAGGCTAATTTGGAGAGATTATTTACGCAAATATAATTATTTTTTTAACCATTTTTCCCCTCACACTTTCGTGTATTTTCTAATCAAATTATATTTTCTCGTTGCGTCCTCCCGCTTGCAATACTTAACCTCTTTAACTTTGGCTACTATTTGGCTAATTTCATCAACTTTATGGACAGAAAATAATTAGAATAACGATAATTTAAGAGTAATTTAAAAACGTGATAATTATTAAATTTTGGCAATCATTCTTGGGAAATAAATTATTTTTGACATAAACATGGTGAAATATTTCGCCCAAACTGTCTTTCCTGTATATTTTGCTATATAAGATTAAAGAATATCATTTACGTTTGAATTTACTGTACTTGAGCATGATGAGAGAATAGATAGAAGGGTGACAAGGGAATAAAGTATGTTAAAAGCTTTGGCAATCCAAACCGAGGTGCTTTTGTATAGGCCCTAACACTTCTAATATAAATTTTATATAAATTTGGATTATTATGGACACAAACTGGGAACGTTCAATATGCTCATATCTCCCGACCTACCAAAGCAGGCAAAGAAATTTTGAAAATATACCAAGATGGGTCGATTTAATTGTGCATTTGACTATAGCCAGTATACCAACCTAGTAGGAATATGGAGCTGTATTATTTAGATACTCGAGCCTTGACCTTTGCCGTTGGAGTACACGCATCGTTATCTCTAACCCAGGGGATACGCTATATCTTGAAAAATTTGGATAAATCCTTAACTTAGACTGAATTGGCAAAAGATATGTTTGAGTTACCCAATTAATATAGTTAAATAGGGCTGTTTCTCTATTTCCTATTGGATAAAATTACTTATTTTGCTTGGAAAAAGAGTGGATACCAGGCGTGATCAATGGCTGTTAAGGTAGTGACTCAATACTTTACTAACTGTATGAGTGTTCAAATTTCAAACAGATTAAACACTAAAGAGAATTTAGTTCGCTTAATCTCTAGAGAAGCGAAATTTTCAAATCTCTGTATTTTAGTTAGACAAATGGCAAATATGATTCTATTATCTCTTATAGAGTAGTGTCCAAAGTAATTTGAAGGCTGTATTTCTAATACATCTTCTATAACATTTGTAAAGGTAGAATGAAAGATTTCTAAAATTCGTGTATGATAACCTACAGGTATAAAAAAACAATTGGTAAGGATGAACAAATTAAATTTGGATAAATTAAACTAAAGTTACAAAGTTTACTAAAATTTGGTGCCTAAAATGATCCTAGTTAAAACCGAAATTATTTCCTAGACATAATCTAATCCAATATAACGATTCAATTTATAATTGAAGACAATTTGTGCAATTTATAAGTAAGAACTTGTCGTGGTATAGCAATTATACCTCATTTATATATATATATATATATATATATATATATATATATATATATTTGCTATACCACGACAGGTTATTACTTATAAGTTGTAGAAATTGTATCTAATTTTAGATTCACTCGTTATATTGGATTAGATTATGTCTAGAAAATAAATTCCGTTTTCATTAGAATAATTTTAGACACTAAAATTTGTTAAATTTTGTAACTTTAGTTTAATTCATCCAAATTTGATTTGCATCATCCTTACCAATTGTTTTTTTATACCTGTAGGTTATCATACAAGAATTTTGGAAATCTTTCATTCTACTTTTACAAATGTTATAGAAGATGTATTTGAAATACAGCCCTCAAATTACTTTGGACACTACTCTATAAGAGATAATAGAATCATATTTGCTATTTGTCTAACTAAAATACAGAGATTTGAAAATTTCGCTTCTCTAGAGATTAAGTGAACTAAATTGTTTTTCATGTTTAATCTGTTTGAAATTTGACCACTCATGCAGTTAGTAAAGTATTGAGTCACTACCTTAACAGCCATTGATCACGCCTGGTATCCACTCTTTATCCAAGCAAAACAAGTAATTTTATCCAATAGGCAATAGAAAAACAACCCTATTTAACTATATTAATTGGATAACTCAAACATATCTTTTGCCGTTTCAGTCCAAGTTAAGGATTTATCAAAATATTTTAAGATCTAGCGTATCCCCTGGGTTAGAAACAACGATGCGTGAACTGCAACGGCAAAGGTCAAGGCTCGAGTATCTAAATAATACAGTTCCATAGTCCTACTAAGTTGGTCTATTAGCTATATTCAAATGGGTCATAATTATCAAAAACAAGTGAGTGCAGATTGGGTCAAAGGTTAGTTATGGCCAATAGTCGTTCAAGGTTATTTAAAGGATGCTACAAAATTAAATTTTAATACCAAAAGAAATATTAAATATATATACAAAAGAGGGTTAAGTGAGATATGTGATCAAATAAATAACGGACACATTCGTTGTCAGCAAAGGGGCAAATCCAAAGGGTAAAGTGGTTAATTACCTGACTCGGATCAAAGTCTTAAAAGAGCTACCCTAAGCCCCAATGTAAATAATACAATTGGTTCGGGGTATACCAGATTATAATGAGGTTCGCAGCGTCGATGTCTTGCACTGCGTGAGCGTTGAAGGGGAGGTACTTCAGGGAGGCGAAGCTGCAACAAATCAATATTTTTTACTTCAAGGTTCTCGATGGGGGGGTGGGGAGTTACTGGTTCTATCTCAGAATGCTGATGAAGGAGGGCGGGTTTTATTTCAGTATTCTCGATGAGGGAGTACTGGCGCGAATTCACGGAAGAATAGCCGTTGTGAGGAGCTGCCAATTGAGCGGGCTGATGTCTACGGCAGAGAGATTCTAGCCGTCGATACCCGAATAATCTACGTAAGTGGACGTGCTGCGCTGCCACTCCAGCAAGAAACTTTCGGTTATATAGGTCGTCTGTGGGTGCGAAATTGCCCCGGGCCACGACGTACTCTTTGGGATCTTAAGTCATCGGCTTTCGCTTTTTGCGAAATAAGGATGCGGTCGAATAGCCCTTAGGGTTTTTACTCGTGTCCCGAATAGGGGAGGTGAGCTTAAATCACCTCGGGGGCAGGAAATAGGCCTCTTAAGATAAACATAGATGGTTTGATAAAGCCTTGTTTACCCAATTCCTTCCTTGCCTTACACGATTTTTGTTCCAGGGTTAAGTCTACGTAGCACTTCCAAGGTGGACCTCCAAATCATGTTTGACTCTATTCCTATACATAAGTAGTTAGTGTTGAGTCTTTTTTCTGGCTGTTGCTTTGACATCTCCTGCCTTATGAGCCACGCGCTGACACTTGCGTGGTAATCTCTTTCCATTCATCTTGAAATATTTCACCGAGTTCATGACCTCTTTTATTATACATCTCTTTATGCCTCTTTCTCTATTAGCTTGCAAATAAATTCAATGTGACTTAGGTAAGAACTCTATACAGGACAGTTCAGAGGAGTAATGAGCTCGTCGTCCAAAAGGTCTTCACCTACTTGGACGTATTGCAGGCTGCATTATTCTTAATGAAAATTGCAGATTATCTTTAGAGGGTCGTAAGTGTGGCACATTCTTGCAGGAACTAGTTACAGTAACTTATTGTACACGTGTGCAGTCACTTTGCTCCGTAGGCGCATATTTGGTTCAATAACTTTTACAGTTGTCATTCATTCAACCATGGAAGTTCCTCTCAAATGTTGACACTCTTTAAGGTGCAATTTGCATACAATCTTTTGCCTTCTCTGCAACGAATAAACGTCTTTCTAACGAATCTGAAATAAAATCGAATTGGATTCGAAAATAATGCCATAACAAACACGTGATTTAGCTAAATTTGAAGCTATAGAAGTAATTAAGAAGTAAACTAAAAGAAACCCTAGCGTTCGTAAAATATTGATCACTTAATTTTTTCTAGTAAATTGCTTTTCTACTGATAACTTTCATTCAAATTTGTAATTTATATACCCATACGTAGTTTAAAGTTTCTAGTTATCATACAAAGATTTCAGCAATAGTTATAGAAGAGGCTATGATACAAATACAGGCATTCTTCTTGCTTTGAGGTAATGTATAAGGAAATAAGAAGACCTCATTTGTTATTATCTGGCACAATTCTTGTTGCCATATTTGTAGTGAAAGAACTTTGCCATAGTGGAACATGTCCAGTGACGAGAAACGCAATTGCATCTTTAAAATATATCTTATTAAGCCACACTAATGTCCCACATTTATTGCCACTGGAAAATGTGCATCTGCTCTGCCAACTAACAGAAGTATATAAAATATTAAACGGGTTTACTAAAATAAACTAGAGCTCAATATTTTGAATAGATAATAAAGTGATAAGTACAAATAATGGTCGCATTATTTATATGTAGTATTATTGCAAACTGGTGCTTATTATATCATTAAATAGTATAACATGGTATAATATATTATAGCATAACATAGTATAGAATAGCATAGCAATACATAGTTTAGTAAAGTATAATATAGTATAGTATATGTAGAATAGTATCTCCTATCATAGTATAGCCTAGCATAGCATATCCTAGTATACCCTAGTATAGTCTCAAATAGTGGCCCGAAAAACTTAGCTTAACGCAGGATAGCCTACCATAGTATTACATCATCTAGCATAATAAAGCCTAGCATAGTAAAGACTAGCCTAGATTTGCAAACATAGTAAATCCATCCTAGCCTAGCCTAGTATATCATAGAGTAGTATAACTGAGAAGAATATGTCATAGCGTAGCCTACCATATTATAGCCTAGTCTAGCATCGGATAGCCTACTCTAGGCCTAATCTGGTTTATTACAACCAACTCTAGCCTATGATTCCCTAAAATAGTAGAACTTACCATATTATACTCTAGCCTGGCTAGCATAGTTTCGTATAGCCCAACATAGTATAGCTTAGCCTGGCATATTATGACTTAGCCTAGACTTTTCTCGCCTAATCTAGCAGAGAATGTATAGTATGGCCTATCTTAGCCAAGAAACTATAGTAAAGCCCAGCCTAACAAAATTAGACTAAACTAGCATAAACTAGCATAGCATTAACTATCTTAGACAGCTATAGTCTATATTATACTATTATACCCTAGTCAAACATAGCTTATTATTGACTAGCCTAACATACTATATGCTATCCTAACATAGCATATTATAGCCTAAATTAGCATAGTATATCTTACCCTTGTATATTATATCTTAGCAGAGCTTAGCACAGTATAGCCTAACCTATAATAGCCTAGCATATCATAGCCTATTATTGCCTACTCTTGCCTAGCACAGTAAAACCTAGCCTAGTCTAGTCTACAGATTATCGGCCGAAAAGCCATGATGTTATTGCCCAAACAAAATAATTCCCGGGATAACCATGATAGGACTTAGGCAATTGTATCATTTAAAAGAGAATGTAAAAGAACATAAGGGTTTTGAATTTCGTGTGAATGGGTCCAATAGTTATGATGTTATTGGTAAAACAAAATAATTCCCGGGCTAACCTTGGAACGCCTTTGGTAATTATATTATTCGCAAAATAATGTAAAACAACT
The DNA here is from genome assembly GCA_963969495.1 of Ceratothoa steindachneri. Classification (NCBI taxonomy): domain Eukaryota; kingdom Metazoa; phylum Arthropoda; class Malacostraca; order Isopoda; family Cymothoidae; genus Ceratothoa; species Ceratothoa steindachneri. The sequence goes on along the minus strand of OZ018323.1, from coordinate 192,898,709 downwards.
TAAGGGTTTTGAGTTTCCTCAGAATCGGCAGAATAGTTATGATGTTATTGATAAAACAAAATAATTCCTAGGGTAACCTTGGGAGGTCTTTAACAATTATTTCATTTGAAAGAGAATGTGAAGCAACATAAGGCTTTAAAATTTCGTTAGAATCGGCCTAATACTTACAATGTTATTACAAAACAAAAAAATGCAAATGAAGGAGCGACCAACCGACATAGTGAGATGTAGAGTCGCTCTTGATCTGACTCTCACGTGACTTAAAAAGCTGACTAATATATTATTTAAATCTAAAACTATGGTTTTATTGCCCCATTAGTATTAGTAATTGCTTGATGTACCTCAGAATATAAGAAATCATTTTCTCAAATTCAATGCATTGTCGAGGGATTAAAATTACTTGTTGTTCCTACGCCCTAAATATTTCACAAAGTTGGTTTATGATATTTTGGGATTATTAAATGTTCAGGTTGTCTGTGGATTTTTCCTTCCAATATCCTTATAATTATAGAAATTCAAAGTTGCTTTCGATTCTACATTTTTGGGACTTTCAAACATTTTACAAGTTTTGACGGCCAATGCAAATTTTGAATATTTTGGGATAGCATTGCTAGAGAGATCTTTAATGTAGATTACACTATGTAAGAAAATTTGAAATTTTTCTTATTCCTGTATTAAAAGAATTATTTCTCAGTACTTCATAAATAACGAAATAAAAGTCTCTTTTGATCGCAAAACTTTGCTTTTTTAGGGCGGGCACTAAATTTATTAATTTGCGTATTTAAAATAATGCTAGTCTATCATTAGAATACAAAAAAGGATGTAGGTTCTATTTTTTTTCAAAGTGTGGTACAAAATTGTGAATCTTATTTTTAGTAGACAATTGGAATGTTATTGGTTGATATTTGTTTTAAGGGAACCTTCCAAATATTCTAAATATATTAAGAAGATTCTCTAATTTAGTAGAATTTTATTAAGTTTCAAGAAAGTTCCCGCTCTGAAAATTCCCAAACTTACTATAATATTCTAGAATATCTTTTCAGAAATATTTATACAGGAATTCACAGATCTTCTATCATTTAAGCTCTAGCTACCATAATGAACGTATCAGAAGAGAAATGTCATCAAGGGGATGGAATCATTCTCTTGAAGCATTCTGTTATGGACAGTTCATCAAAAATCAGCCCAAAACGTTCGGTGTGACAGATTCTATGAGAATTTGTGAAGCTTACAAAGCCTAATTTTGCATGCCACTTGAGGACCAAGATAAACCATTAGCACCTCATTTTACCTTTTATCTTTTTTAGAAAGCTTTGGAAATAAGAAAATTCTTTATTTCAAAGATAAAGAGAGGAAAATAAGAGACACTGACTACTCCAGTATGGTTTAACCTTCCAACCGATGAAGTGAAGAATAAGCATTTCCTATTTTCTATCTCGATCTTCTTTCATCAACCTATTGCACCACTATGTACATACATAGAGGATATTCCTGTACTTACCTTTCCAAATAAACCACCTCAGAAAAACCTCCACTTTTTAAAAGCTAAAAGGATCAGTCAAGATATTGACAACAGTGTCAGAGGTATGGTTGTTAAGAGAAATTCATACTACTCAAACTAATATGACCTCAATGACCTTGTCAGGGATTTTGTCTTGTCAAAATAAAGCAGAGCTTATGATTTCCAAGCTCAAAGGGTGAGATTGCACGATGAGTATATGCAAATGAGAAACCAAAGGAAACCTCATAAACTTTTTTCAAGATTCTATACTTATCAAGCTCGGCTAAACAACTGCTAGTAATTATCTGGTGTGTTTGCTGCAATTACATTTATATGTCATCAAGATGAGTTGAGGCTCTTCATTGACAGCAACTTAAGAAGCATAAAATCTTACTGCTACATAATTGGATTAAGCTAGCATCGCTTTTTCAACTCATATTCAGTATATCTCAAGGAGGGCTCCATCAGAGTCAAGCACATGCTACAAGCTTTGAATTATAAGAAGTATGGTTTCGAACCTATTAAAGACTTCGAAATGGTAGCATTTTTGATAGGTTAGCTGGGAGGTCTTACCAATTTTCCATATCATGTCTCTCTTTGGGGCTGTAGTGTTAACATAGCATAAAAACAAGAAGCACAGGCCGCACAGGACTGAGATCTCTTTGGGAGGACATAATATGATGCGAATGCGATTTTTAGATCTTAAAAAGTGGTTGTTTCTTCCATAGAATTAAAAACTTGATCTCCTGAAGCAGTTTGTTAAAGGTCTTACCAAAGAGTCTGCAGCCATGATGTACCTTCAAAATTTCTTTCCAAAACTTTTTGAGGCGAAGATGAAAGCGAATGTCTTTGTTGGACCACAAATTAGGAAAATCATATTGTTCAAATTTCTCTGAAATGGATATTTAAATGAAAAAGAAGCCGGCGACTGTATTGTTTCGGTGTTTTAAGCCTTTGTGAGCAACAACAAAGCTAAGATTTATATGGAACTGGTTGAGAACTTATTCGAAAGCTATTGCTAAATTTGATGCAACAAGGCCCTAAAGGTGCATATGCTTGATGCTCATCTTGACAAGTTCAAGGATAATTTGGGAGCATAATCGCAAGTGCGAAAGAAGTGCTTTCATCAAGACATAGTGAACTTGAGAGACTCAGTAAGGAATATACAATGAAAACACGATGGAAGATTACCTTGGGGGATTCTGATTAAAAAAATGTTCACTTCTAACACCTTTTCCTTGTTGTTTTTATTTCTTCTGGATTTTCGATAAAATTGTCTAAATTTAACTGTTTTTGTTTTTAGCCCATCAAGACAGGAAAATACCCAAATGTTCTTAGTTTTAGGAAATATTTCAACATACAAGCCTCATAAGAAAATTGTAAAATAATGGTTATTTTTTATTCTTTTGCAATAAAAGGAGTTGGAAAATATCTCTTGCTGGTAGAGAACAAAAAAATTTATAGCTAATGTTATGAAAGTTAAAAGGCCAAATACAGAACTCTGAGGTGGACCACTTTCGACTGTTCAATCTGAGGCAGATTCCATCCTTATTCAGTTTTTTATATTCTCTTGGATTTTTATTCTTCTCAGCTCCATCATCAACAAATTGATATAAACAATATCGAAAGCATTTTGAAAATCCTGTACATATATAATTTCAATCAACTATTTACCATCCGATTTCTTTAATTTATAATTAAAAGCCCAGCAAATTTGTTAGACAAGTTATGTCTCTTTCTTTATCTATGCATATTGGGAAAGTTTAAGCCAATTTTTTCTTTCTATATAAGACAAGATATACTAGGAAATATGTAAAACTATGTAGATGGTTTCCGACGACAGGAGTTAAACTAATCCTTCGAAAGTAGGGCTCTTGATAGCTGAAAAATTTAAGAGCGATGGAGACAGAGAATCTGATCAATGAAAGGTATTTGTGACGTTAATACAATGAAAGGGATACTCATTTATAGAAAGAGAGTTATAAAATTTTCCCCTAGATTATTGCTCAGAGTATTATAAATGCTTATAAAATTCTAGGGTAAAAGAAAATTATTTAACCATCTGTGGAATATAAAGGATTTTATTTTGCAAAAAACATGCTAATATATATATATTAAAAATTGCAAACGGTTAACCTTTGCACTACTTTACTCAATTTAGCCCAGATATATGATAGGAGGGCAGATTACAATAGAAGAGATATGTATTTACCCAGAGGCATTAAGAATGTGAACACATTTCAAAATGAGAAAAACAGCAACATAATTTGTGTTCAGCCTTAAGCTCTGAACCGGAAGCCATGATATATTTTTTTAGGCACTTTAGCAAAAAGCTCACACTTACTCAAGGACAGAAAAAAATAAAATTTTTAAACTAATATTTAGTTAAAGGTACCAGAAATGGAGGTATCCATTTTTTATCATGCCTCGAAATGATGATAATTCAAATATGACGAACGGAGCGCGTCACTTTCTTAAGTTGTATCTCTGAATAAAGATTTAGAATAAAGTGTTAATTTTGCTCTGACACAGTGATATTTGCACTTACTCAAAACAACCAAATTCTAATTCTTTAAGAAATAACAAACGACCAAAAATGAATCCTACTACATAAATAAAAAGTTTAGAAAATGTTTACCTCACGAAACAAAGGTAGGCCTAGATTTGCTGAAGCAATAATTTTCAGTTGGGGAATTTAGGTGGTTGAAGGACAATAGGTCCAGAATTCTTTTCAACCTTGAGGTGCCTTCTATTCATTATAGTGACCCTCTTTGCTTGGGAATGTACCTTAGGAGACTATTTAGTAGGTTTCAAATTAGAGTAAATCTACAGTAAACATTCTCTCTGTGACAAAAACAATCAATGAAGATAGATGAAATAAATTATAGATTTTCCCCCAAATCTAGACCACTGAGAGTAGATATAAAAAAGGTATTAATAATTTTTCCACCTAAAATCTGAGATGTTCAATAAACGAGTCATAGATCAGCCTCAATATTCTAGCAAAATTTCATCTAACCTAAGGTAGGTAGGCTGTGTAAGTTCTTAGGGAGTGGCGTTATTACCAAGAGTAATTTGTCATGGAGTTTTGGTACCACTCCCTAGGCAGCAAATTGGGTTTCTTGATTTAGTTTGGTGGCTGCCATTTTCTTCTGCTTGGAGTGCATGATATTTACAAGGCACTGGCTCCAAAATGGTAGAAAGCTCTCTTCTTACTTGATCAGTGGAGGGTCTGTAATGGTCATCAAAGGTTTCCTCAAAGGTAAAGGAATCGAAGAGTTGGATCTCAGTATTCTTTATTCGGTGAGAACCTAGAAGGACTTCAGATATCTTTTCTTGATTCTAGAATTCATTTTTAAACGCTTTTCAGTTCTATTTTTAGATAAACGGCCAGCATACATGAGTTACTTTAGCATTCACAAAGAGAATTAATATTAATACATTTAATATTAGTTTCCATAATATTAATTTCATTGTCTACTTATATTAACTAATTTTACAAATGCTTACACTATTATAATGTCTTAAAATTGCTATTCAAGGAATTAATATGACACTTTCCTTTAATAAAATAATATATTTTCTCACTTTACTTAAATTAATTGATTTACAATGTTTTACATATTTTTCTAATTGTACAATTCTTGAAATATTAAACATAACAATTTAATAAGCTTCTGTAAATTCCTTCAACGTATTACTTCGATAGAGGTGCGCTAAATATAGAGCATTTTAAAATATTAAATTCGAAGTTTTGGAGTATAATTTATAGTAAATTTTTATTTTATTTTAATAACACATATCTTAATCTTACAGAAGCAAAAAAAAATCCATTATATTAATTGTTTTTTCATAAAATTAATGTCATGCCTTTGATACTGGAACAAATATAACCAGTTCTCTTATTTCTGCGCTATAAAATTTTTTTTTTTTAAATCAATTATACTGGAATAATATTAAATATATATAAGAAATGAGATTGTAATTATAACCTAGCGAACTTTACAAAATGTTTTATTTCAAAATCAAAATTATTATATTACACTCTTTCGTTTCTTTTTAAAGATCCTTTACATTTTCTTCTACTAACTGAAAGAAAACAATATTTATTCATTTTTTAAAAATAAGAGAGTAATTGATAGAATAACAAAACTTTGGAGAAATATGACAAAGCTGTTTAATCTTTTGAGGTAAAAGATATATCCTTGTGGAGGAATGAATATACTGAGGACAAGCAGAGGATAGTTTGTGTACACAGTGTCAATCGTTACGTTCCACACTAGTGAAGACTCCCCCTTCCTTTTCCCTGCTGCCCCAAGACTCTTCAAACTCGCTAACAAAGAATGATTTCGCTCAACAGATTTCGTAATTTACAAACGGGTGGTGTTTTCCCGAAATATAAACATAGGAGGGTGTGAGAGCCTTAGTGAATGAAAATCCTTCTGCCTAAGGCCTTGTCAGCAGAAAAGCTTGGTACAGGCTCACTGTCCCTTCCGAGTCTTTCGGTCTATTTTGCGCCAAATAGAGGAAATCTCACCTTTCCCCTGCATAAACATGAAGGGACGAAGTGCGGCGGCTTTAAAAATTTATGCCCTAGAAGAGGGGCTTAAATGTGGGATAGTAAGGGTTCATCCTCTTAAACTCCCTCATCCTCCCTCCTCCCCAGTAGATAATCGACGTATATACTCGTCTATATATCAATCTTGAGGAAATTTTGAGGAAAATCCGCGTAGCCATCGAGAGAAGAAGACGATTCCTTGGGTCAAACAGGAAATAAAGAAGATAGTCGGAACCAAGCGGTGACATATCCTCCCGAGGCTGTTCCTTTGGTCTTTTAGAAGAGCTGACCAGTGGCATCGAGAACAACTCTGCTACCATTCTCGTCATGAAAAACTCCCCTATCTCAGTTTTGTGAAAAAAACAGAGATACCCATCACCATTGAGGAATACCAAAGTGAATTCCCAATCGAGAAAAGATTCACATCTTGGTTAAGTCTCATCATCGAGAAGCAAGAATTGGTAACACACGGATCGGGATAACTTCCATTCATCCGAGATCCCCTCACTTACATTCTTAAGTCAAGAGAAGCATCGTGACACGCCTCCAACTAAGCTCGGGAGACGCATCAGCTGTTGTCCCGAAGCACCTCCCTACGTTTGCCTCTCCTCAGCGACGAGGCTTACTCTCAAGGTCACCCAGCTGTCGACACACTCTGTGTTAAATGTAAACCGAATACAAAATTTATTCATTTTTTTCTTATTTCCTATTCCGTGCGAAAGTGTATTCGTAACAAAACTTTTTCAATATGGTAGTCTCAACCAGACTAAATTTCGTTTATTAGGAGCGCTTTTTGCGTCAACCATCTCGTATTACTCATTTGTAGTATTATTTTTTTATCAGACCCTCTTGATATAGAATTAGTGTATTTAAAGTTTTAATATTCCATTCTTTTATGTAATTAAAAGTATACTTTGTCAGGGTTGTTTAATTAGATCCTCCAACGCAGCAAATGGCTATAGATCTATCATAATACGAAGACTCCCTGGTTAATGAATTTTATTAGATCACTCTTAGTGAAAAGTGAAACGGATTTACTCATGTACGAATAAAACGTACATATATATTCAGCCGTAAACCAGGGCAGTCATTAATGACGCAAAGGAGAGGAATTTGCGATGGAGGGCAGTTATCATTGGGATTAACTTCAATTGAATGATTTTTTCTGGTTTAAAGGTGAACCCATTATAAGATTTTATAAAACTTCAAAGTGCTCATTTTTTAAGTAGCTTTTCGGGGAAATTTTCCATAGTAGGATGTGGTTCTAACACCATATACTTAATTACTACTTGACTCGATAAACTTTTCTTTGTAGATAGTAAATAACGTTAAATGACCAAAAGTTCCGATTACATCTTTATTGACCAAGATTGAAATGAAATACAATAGAAATAGATCAAAAATGAAAAATAAAGAAAAAAATATGAGGAGTATTGCTGGGAAATGATTCGCGACTTCGATTAACATTAGATCAGAAATTAAAATATGTAAATTTTATATACCTATTATTCTACAGACACATGATATGCTTTAATTAGACTCTCTTTTAATCACTCTAAAAGAAAGAAACAGTTTTAATTAAACTAAGAGGCCGAATCCGATAAATTTACATTCCTCAAAATTAATTTTAGGAAAAATATTTAATAAGACCATTAATAATTACACAATTTTTTTAACAGCATTAAATTGAAACAATTAAGAGTAATAAAATGCAAATTCAGAAACCAACATTTCGCAATTTTCCCCGTTTTCCTTTTGTGAATGAAAAATATAAGTTTAGATTTGAAAAACAAAAACATATTTCCCATTTCCTAATAGGTAAAACACGTTAATTTTTATAATTTAATACTTACATCTTTGCCTTTCCCATTTCTCATATAATTTATTTAAAAATATCTGATAACTATTCTAAAAATTCATAATGTTTGTAACTATTCCTAATGTCATATCCTTGAAAATGGTTTCCCACCCGAAACGATGATACCAAGAAGTTAAAATACCATAATGAACTTTCTATATGTTGCTGTCAGAGATCAAAAAGAGAGAGAGAGAGAGAGAACAGACATCTGGCAAACCCTTTTTGTCTGCGCTAATGGAAGTTCGAATTCATGTGACGCCGTGGTAGCCCGAAAGCCCGCCATCGCAAAATGCCGCAACAAGATTGATAGCACGAAAAGGTCCAACTGGGAGTTGGACAAAGTTCTCTGCGCCTGCTTAGGAACTTTGCATTGATCATGGTAATCGGGCGAAACTACACTCTCCTGCCGATGCGTGGGACCCTGGAACCCTTCGATTAGGACGGAGGGGGGAAAACCACATTCGACCACATGATAAATCCTCCGGCGCCAGAGTTGGAAGTCAGTATTCGCCACCTGCCCGCCCCGTCAGTATCCGCCGCCTGCCCGCCCCTTCAGTATACGCTCTCTGCCCGCCTCCGTCAGTAACCGCTATTTGCGTCCGTTGGAATCTCCACAATTCCTCGCAGAACCCCTCAAGATCTGGGTATTCTAGTTTAATTCGAGTGATTCCAACCCCCTACTCGTTTCTACCAGCTCCCCAAATGCAACCGCCCAGTCTCGAATCGGTGTTCTAAACCCAAAGGCAAGAACTAAGTTCATCCCGTTAGTAGTCATTGACAAGAGACTATTATTTTAGCTTTGCGCCAAGGCAACGATTACTCTCTAGGACCAAATCTTCGAGGTAACAACAACACGCAACCCTCCTGTGCAAGTGCCCTCTCTACTAGCCCACCGCCCAAGTGTAACCCTCTCTCATCGGCTTCATATATGCTCAAGGGTATTCGAGTGAAGCTTCAGTAAGTATTGTTCGTTTATGTGTACGGCGACCGTCCCAACCAAGTCTCACTCCCTTTAAGTCGCTGAGACTCGGTACGTCTAATATGTTATATAGATTGTTTCAAAACGTCTTTTATTCTTTGAATAAAGAATATTAATTTGCATATTAGCAAAGTAATTTTCTACCTGTTTTTCTATGGCCCCGGAACCTACAAAATAGCCAACTATTTGGCCAACCTTAAAATCCAGTTAATTTGCAATTTGTCTGTATTTTAAATCTCTTGCGCACATAGCCCTCATCTCTCTCGGCCCTATTCTACGACAGTAGCCTTTTTATTTATTCTAAAAATACGTATATATATATATATATATATATATATATATATATATATATATATATATATATATATATATATATATATATATATATATATGTGAATGCAATATCTCGTAGCAAAATGAAAAGGCGCTTCCAAGTACTTTCGAACTATATTCAGTTCATTCTCAAGGGAAATTAGAAGAGAAAATAATATAATAAGGGTATATATAAGCTAGTAAACGATAAATGACCGCCTCTAAGAAAATAAATCACCAATGAGGAAGTAGGAGAGGGATAGGTAAATTCACATTAAGATTTACCTATAACAGGTAGCAAGGTTAAATCAAGAGGTAAGAAAGAGTCAGGAACAGAGACAAAATGGTTAAAATGATTAACAGATGAAGCAATAGTATAAAGAGGGAGATTAGGAGAGACACTAGAAGTAAGCAGATACGTAGGGGAGATGGAAAATGAGAGAGGAAGCGAAATAAAATAATGTTAATACAAAATCAATGCAAAAATTAAATTGACACATTGGGTTTCCATAAAAACAAAAATTAAAAACAATTAGAAACATATGTCAAAGCTAATTTCTTGAAGAATAAGTTTGTTCATAACAGCATCAGTTTTAAAAAAGGCTAGGGGAAATGTTTATGTTATTAAATTGGCTTATACATGAACATTCAAAAAGGTTTCTTTTAATTGAGACATTTGCGCGAAAAATTTTTTTTGCTGAATTTCAATTAATTAAGTGGTTATTTTCGGACATATGCACCAAATACGAACTATTATTTATAGCTCTCCTAAAAATGTATATATGCTGATTAATAGGGACAGATAATTAATTGCTTTCCTCTCTGTCCAAAATATTTACTTGGCTCAAACCGAACATTCCGCCGAATAGACTCCCCTCAATATTATTACAATTATATTGAACTAGGATGTTTTTTATTTTTGACTCATATTTGAAAGCAACTGAAATCTTAAAGTTTTTAAAAGTTGGGGAAGGTCAATAAAACAAACAGAGAAAGTTAAAACCAAATGTTTTTAACATTAAAAGGGATAGCAGAAGCTGTATTATATAACGTATTTATTGCAGAGGAAAGAAAATTTAGAAGAAAGGGATAAGGGTAACATAGTTTATGGCCAATTTCAAAGATATTGAAGAATTCATAATCCATATATTCAGAACTAACAATTCGTAAAGCCGGTAAAAACATACAATTAGAATTATTGTAATTGTATGTTTGGATTGGAATGAGATCGTGTACCAGAATTTTCTCTTCTATAATTGACCTCCTGTAAGCATCGATACAAACCTTGAGAATGCGTTCCGTACATCGAATGTAGATTCCAAGGAATATTTGGGACAAGTATATTTATGTACTTCTCCAAAACGCAAGATGTCATAAGTAGAGTCTTTTTCAGGGGACAAAGACCCCTTTTTAACTGGTTAACAAGGATTGAGATTATACTGAAATGTAGATACGAGTAGGATCTTTTGAAAATATTCAGTAATTATTTCCCCAAAACACTTTTTAGTTTGGAGAGCATGAACGGACACAGTTTCATGTATACTGCAGGCCTCCCGAAAGGAAGGCATCTTTTCCCCATTCTGTATTCGATATATAACGCAGATATCCCATCCCCTGGCAACCCCACTATCCTCGACATTCAATTTGCTGATGTTTTCAAGGTGGAACGCCAACGCTCGTATGAAGTCGGTATAAATCGAAAAATTACCCATGTACGAGATTGAGTGGAAGATAAGAACGAATAATAATTCAAGGTGCTTTTGATTGGAGGTAAACTACTATCAAGTATCAAGGTGGGTGATAAGCACTATTCTTATACTACGGAGTACAATTAACTCGGGATTTAATTACTTCATTCTTGTAGTTCCGCTAGTCATATTGTTAAGAGAGAAGAAGTGCCTTTCCACGCATGATAGAATGTTGAAAAGACACAAGAGAAGAGTAAAATATTACCAACTTTCGGAATTACCAAATAAAATAACCAATCACGACAAGAGGAACGCGAAGAATGTGGAAAGAAGTCAACGAAACGACAAAATATGACATACACCACATAATACATGAAATTCAAAATACTAAGTATTAAATAATAATCAAACAATTTAATTATAAAATAACCACAAATGCTTATTTCATATACAAAAAACATTAAATTATACGACAAAAGGCATTAATATCGTATAAAACAAGAACGACAGCCAAAGATATACAAGAACAACAAATAAATGAAAGCCATAATCCTGATCACCATGCACCTTGGATCCTTTTGCAAGTATCATATACTACCTTCTCTTTCCATCACCACACTTCACAAATGCACAAACACTTATTCTAAATGGTAATTAGTAATTTCTGTTTTCTTGAAGTTCAGCTCAAGAGTAATCTCAAGAAACTCCAAAATCTCATAAAAATTAAAGAGAGAAAGATTACGAAGAAGAAAAAAAATATGCGTTCACTGGACTCTTTACAGTTTCCTCCTGTATCTATTGGGAGGGTTACCAACTCTAATGAGGATCTATCTATACTTAACTTTTGGCTTTTGCTGAGTAATCTTTAGCACATTTTTAAATCCTATCAGCAACATAACTTCACCACCCCAGCGCTCAGAACCGCCCTTAAGTTACGTTTAGTGAACCAGCGAAGGATGACTGTTAGTCGAGCCTAAAATTTAGTTGTGGCGCTTAATTTTAGTAGTTCTATTTATTTAACGTTGTCAAGAAGTGCTTCTACAATATAGAGGTATTCGTATGTACCGAAAGATGGTAAGAAGAAATAAAATAACTGCTCTGACAAAAAGTCTTCTCCAAATTGCACGGAAAGGCGAACCGAACACATATATTGAGGCCTTCACGCAAATGGAGGGAACGTCTCCTGCGCAGTGGAAAGGAAGCAGAATCGAATGACTCTGTGTACTATTAAGAAGACTCGAGAAGACGAACAAACAAGAATAAGTAAAACTAATAAAAAAATTATACGAAGAACTTAAATTTGATTTAATTCGAATATTAGACTTCCAAATAGATACATCGCAAACTGCCCCACAGAGAACGATGTAGAAAGACTAGTCTCAGAACATGGAATAAATACATTAAAATCAATTGGGCTAACATTCAGATTTCTCCACACAAATAATCTGTATATAGACATGTGGCAGGGTTCTTACACATAAGAGGACAACAAAAACGAAGTCAAGGAATATTTGGGCAGGAAATAATAAAATTTGGAAATGATTTAAATATTTTCCTAATAGTGTTCACTAAAAGAGAAATGATAAATAAAATCTGCCGGAAAGGCTTTAATTTGTTTAACATGATGAACGTACCACAAAATATTGAAAGAGAAGAATGAGGATTCCCCCAAAAATATGTAATAAGAGTGGTGAATCAACATACAGATGTGCTTTAACTGCTATAAGATTTAGGACTATACAACAAGGAATTGTACATGAAGGAGTGTGAGTGCCCGACGAAGTAAAATGACGCAATTGAAGCGGACCAAAATGGACAATGGTAATAGCTTGCCGAATGAGGAAAGAGATTATTTTAAAAATCACAAATAAAGAAAAAATTAAAGGGAAAATATCAAAAACTGTTCATTTGCAGATGACGAGGCCAGAGTAGAACTGATAAGGGAATCAAAAACTCCTCTAATAGTACCGAAAAAGTTCTCACTAGAGCTTCCAACGAGCAAACTATAAGAACACATTTTAAATATAGGAAAACCCAAAACTTTCTCAGCCACTCTTAAGACTAGAACAGCGGAATTTTTGGATACCTAAAACAGCGAAACGGGGTTCAGTTTGACCACCATCTATAATATTTTCAATTTACGCCTATTAGTATTTATCGAAGGAAAACGATTACTTTTACATGTTTTAGCTTTATTTAAAAAACTATACTGTTTATTTCACCGTTTGCAATATTAGCAAATAAATATACTTTTTACAAACTTTATAAAATCATAAAAGCATAGGGAAAAATTAACACTAAAAAGCATTTAATTCATATCTTACTACAAAATTATAATTTTATTTCTGGGACTTATTGTGTCGAAGAACACTTTTCCAAGTAATTTTCTTGGTTATCTTGCATATACTGGATTCACATCCATTTTCTTATAACATTTGTTGCAAATTTCACAAGTTATATTGGCAGTGTTTTCTTTTTGATTCAATATCACGTCTGTCTTCGTCTCTCTGGTGTCCTACAAAGTATTTTAGTAAACTTGAATGGGCAACTTTCTCGAGCCTGTTTTGGTGCTGTATTTGTGAGCCTTCTGATCAACAATATACACTCCATATTTGGTTCAATTGTACAATTTCACGGTATTAGGAGTTTCACATCATCGTTAACTCAAACATAGCTATGTATGGTACTGAGAAGAATCACAATTATGTTTGGTCTGCATTTATAGGCAGTTAGCGTTAATTGGTCAAACTTCCAAACAATAGTATTAAACCTTTTGTATCACAAATTCTTGATATAATTGGCATGTAATTCCTCACACTATTTATTGTCTCAACGAAGATAGTAATTTTGTTGTATAATTTATAGCCGTAAGTCAGAGAAGTAAAAAAGTTGTATGTGGAAATTTTTCTTCCTTTACCAAGGTTCGACAAGCTGAAGATCTACATATTCTGAAAGTGGTTGGTTTGATGGACTTAATTAATCTTTAGCGAGTTATGGAAATCCGGTCACGGTACTTTGACTTTTTAACAGCTGCTATCCAAAATTCTCTTCTAAATTTGTCTTTTTTAGTATTATTGTACTGGGTAAAAAAGTTTTTTGATTTAGTGGGAAATAACTGTTCATAAACAGTTGTATTTGTGCCTGATTGTAGCAAGCAATGCAATTTTGTATGGATCGATACCAAATTTCCACAAAAAAAGAGATCGCCTTTCTTTTGACTGGATATTATGAGATTATGTCTCGAGCAAACATGATACCAAATATAGATATAACTTCTTCCAGTGACACAGTCCGTGAAGAAGTATTCAATCGTCTATGAGCTTTCGATTGAGTACACTTTTGTATTTGTTTCAAAATAGAGTCATCAAGTAGCAATCTAAACACACTCAAAAAATCATTTTCAGCAATTTTTCGTTTGGCATATAGTGTTGGACAAGGTTCTTCGCCTAGATTATCGTGTAAACGAGTTTTACCCTCATTACTGTTGTCAAGTGCAATAGCCCCCAATCTGTGCCTTCCTCGTGTTATCCGACAAGCGAGAATTTCACCGCCGTGATTATACCCCAGCCAATTGGATGCTCCTCAAATCGCCAAGCCTTTGAATTTCCGCACAGTCTTCCTTCGTTTTATCGAACCGAAGAAAATCCCCATCCATTTGCTTTTAGAAAAAGAAGTTTCCTCTTCCGGTAGAATTACGAGTAATCTCACATTCACCGTCGAACGTATCTTTGAAGATTGGCTATCTTCATCGGAAGGTTGGTTTGGATCGTACCCCACCTGCTTGATTTGGACCGTGGCCCACTTTCCTCATTGAATCGTGCCCCACTTACCTCATCGCAAGAATGGTCTTCCTCGAAGTCACCGACCCGTAAGACTAAACCCCCTCCATTATTACTATTTTCAAGTTCCCCCTTTTGATCTAAACATAGTAACATTAATCAATTAATTTAAGTTGAGAATCCCTCATAATAATTATCAAGAGACTATTTCAATGTAAAGAATTCTCTTTTGCCTATTATTATTCTTATATTTTTGTTGTTTTATCTTAAACTAACCTTGAACGATACTCTCGGCCTATTTAAGTAAATCTCGCTGACCAATTATGCACTCTGCACTCTTTCTAGTTATGAGGGATTTGAAACCCAACGCCTTAGTAGTCTATGGTATAGAGTGGTGTACTACGACACGCAGGAGGCTTTATTGAAAGGATGAAACAGTTGATGGACGTGTTTTTCCAGGATTCTGAAATACGCAAGAAGATGGAACAGAAACATGGGGTGAAAATGGATAAAATGGAATGGGCCTTCCTTGATGAACAAAGATCCCCAAGAAAATTTACTGTGAAGACTTCCTGAAAATTAAATTGATGAAAACGATGGAGCGCCGGATCAAGGATATGCAGAGACGAGAGAGAATGAGAGCTAAGTGTGAAAAAGAGAAAGAAATCCTGGTGTCAATTGCATACTTTGAGGACAGCAAACAGTCTGATTCTGAAGATGCTGGCAAAGATACAGATACAGATACTCTGATGTTAAACGTCATAGTTTTGCTGAAGAAGGTAAGGGCCCAAGTGTTAAGAAGCGGCGGACGGCGACAGATAGTCATTTAGTAGCATGATGAATTGCCATGCCGATCAGAATTCTACGAGACTGTTGACAAGCTGAAGAGCTGCTACCACATGTTTGGGTGGAACTGAAAAGCAAAGAATTAGCGAGAAATTATTGATATGGACATCCTGCAAGAATCCAAGTGTGTCATAGATGCAGGCAAGAGCATTGGAGTCATGTGGCTGGGTGAGATCGGCTAGGATATCATGAACTCTGATGAAAAAGTAGTTGTTACTTATTTTGATGACAGTTTAAAGAAGCAGTGCGCTGGCTCATTTTCCGCTCACGATATTACTGTCAATAGAACATACAGCGCTCTACCGACTATGAGTATGGCTTCTGAGTCCATAAATAACTTAGCTGATTTCAGGGTGGCAGTTCTTAAAATCCTGGAGGCGGCTACTGGTCTCGCATCTAAAGCTTTGTTCGAGAAGTTAGATTTTGGAATTACAAACCAGACAGCTCAAAATTTGAAAGTGGATGAGCTATTGGCAAAAGGTCTAGAGTCTAAACACAGCCCAGATAACCTATTCTGCAATGTAAATTCAAATCTGATGTTTAATCGCATCATTACCAAATAGTGGGCTGAAATAGAGAACACGCTGGTTAGAGACACAATCTACTCAAATTTCCTCATCAATGAAACAACAAACGCAACATGACTCGACTCATCAACCATGATTTTTATCACAAGCCATGGAACCAGGAACATGAATTTTATATCCACATAAAACCTCGACCAAACAAGTATGTCAACCTCAGGCATGAACGCTTTAATCGCCTGACACTGATCTGCTCCATCAGTCTCTACTATGTGACAGATGTTGCATCATTTTTTGCAGAAATAGGAACATGTTACTAATCAGTTGGCTTGCATTGTGAGGAAATTCTTGTATTTGGACATCCTGAAGGTGATGTACATTGCATCTGCCCTTCTTGGACTTCATCTAGTTGAGCCATACGTGTCTTTGACGACGTCAGCTGAAATTACCTAGATTGAGATCATTCCAGCATTTCAGCAGCTGTACCAAGAACTGGAGGAGGTAGATGTGGCCACCTTGCTGCATGTTTAAGAACCAGCCTTCAGGTTTGTGTCCTAGTAAATAGTCCAGCATACAAAGTATGATCAGGACATCCCTGATGCCAGACTCAAAGTAGCAACCACATTCCAACAACAGGTAATTAGGCTTCTGAAGATGATCATTCCCAAGTTAGCTACGGGCTTTCAGAGACAGAAGGGCGATATATTTTCCTTTGGAGACTATTGTCAGTCTGCAGAAGATGCTGTCACTCAGATGGACCCAGAGAAGTTGGAGAAGGCACTAATTCACAACCCAAATGCAGAGCGCTGTATTGGATTTTTTTTTTCGTGCTGTCTAGAAGAGGTGCCAAGAAACTTTGCAGTGCATCAGCAGCACAGGCCAAAGCCAAGTCAGCGAATATTATCGACAGAAGGCAATAAGGGTCATTCAGAGCATATGGTAGTCTAGTCAGTAAAGTAGGAAAGCTACAAGAAATAATGCTGGCATGGAACACAAGGCAAAGATGAACTGAAGAAAAAAGGCCTGCAAGACAAAGAGATTGCCAATGTGGCAGTAAATCGGCGAATAAACAATGACCTTGAAAAGCTATAAATAATAGGAGGACCATGACACTGACAACAACCAGTAGACAAAGGTAAAAGGCTTGTACCTGGATGTTTGCTATTCTCGTGACACAACACTTTCCCTACCGAAATCAAGCGACCTATTTAGCCTCATGACAGAGCACAAGAACCTTCAAATCAAGACCTATATAGTGAGCCTGAAACTGAACCTAAAAAACATTAACTACAATGCTGATGTGACACTGTAAAATTTTAATGAGGCCATGGACACAAATCTACATCACTGACTATCTGTTGACAGTGTTGTTGAACACTCTGGAGACTCAAATTAAACAGTAGTATGGACACACATCACAGTCTTGCTGTGCTTGATTTACATTATTATTTGTTTAATGTAAATTGAATGTCAATAATATTGAGTTTCCTTTCGGTATTCCAGGTCTTTACCAATATTGTGATGCAATTTTGAGTTAAAAACGCTTTGGGGGAAAGTGATAACTTCAAGGCATATGTACAGGTAATTTAGGATTGATTAAACGGCTTATGATTCCTATTTTCTCGTACATAATGAACATCTCTATATTATAAGGAAGGTATCTCAAAAAGTTGGTACTACATGAATTTCGTGTAATATTGAGAATTCCTCAATTGTTCCAAGAAAAAATTCACTGAGAAAGATTTTTAAACGATAACATTTAAAACTAAAGAAATTGACACATTTGACATGAATATATTTTCGTTAAGGAAAAAAAGCAACATCTTTGTAAATTGGTGGTAAATGAACTCATGAAACATCATTTATTCCATCATGAAAGTTTTTACGATTCTTATATATGTTTGCTGTGAGAACTAGCGAGCACTATAGAAAAATCTCATTTTTCTATGCAAACAATAGATAGCCTGAAATCTTTGTCTCCAGAACGACTAAATTAAAAGAGTTGTGGTTGGCACTACTCAGAGATCTCTACTAATTCTTGAATTGCTGATATCGCAAGAATGACAAATATTCGGCTCATCTGGTCACAACTCAAGAGCCCTAACTTAACGTTCAGCACTGCGTACGTAAACAAATTAATGCTTAAAATGTATAGATTGCGTTTTCAAATATTATTATTTGTGTAATATTGTGTTTGGTGCGAAACATAAATATTTGGAGTATTTGTTTTTTTAAATTAACCTTTCACATACAGTTGCACCACCTTCCTCATAGGTACTCATCAAGGTTACCCTACTTTCTATATAGCATTTATAAAGTTGACTATTGTATGTTTAATAAATTGTCACCCTAAAGTGATAACTATTGAATTTGGGTATATTTTCACACTCTTTAAAGGAAATTGGGATGCCACCACCGATATGCCTGCACTTGTAGGAATATTGACTATATAAATATGGTCACACTTATAAATGAAAAGGATAAAGACGTATCTATAAAAAAGTGTTTTAATAAGAGAATTACAGTGATTTCTTTATCAACCGCGCTTGTAGGGCCTCTTAAAAGTGTTTTCTCACACTGCCTCCTAATCAAAACTAGCTGGTACACTATATCTAAACTTTAATATATTGATTTACATTATTAAATGCAAACTAGGAGTTGAACTCATATAGACTTAAATAATGGGTCTTCGTTCTACCAGAGTCTTATATTTTTCTCGAAATGTGTTGCAAATATATATACAAATGTATACACAAGAACAGAAAACGAGAATGTAGGTAAACAAAGAAATGCACGTGTATGATTAAATATGACACAAAGAAATGAAACTCAATGAATTTAGATTTAAACTCTTCCATGCTAAACCTTAAAAAAATGCTGGTATTTTAAAGGAAAAAAACTTTTAAGACCCAATTTTTAAAACAATTTTATATTTGGAACGAAAGCATTTGTCTTAGAGCAAAACCGAAGAAAGAACTTTTAGTAGAAAAAAACCAAAACAGTTTTCATTTTATATCTCTTAGATGAAATCACAGAATTTTAGATTTACTACATAATAATGTAGCATAATATTTCAGAACAAACATAAACGATTAATTCATTTTGGGCTATTTATGTATATTCTTCTATTTCCTTCCAAAAACAAATATGTATGAAGCATTACCAACTCTGGGATACAATTACTAGGTCACCAAAGCAAATGTTAGGTGCGGTAAACTCGGCTCGTGTCAGACTTCCATCAACAACTAACACTCTCGAATGTGAAATGAGAACTGTCCTCATGTATTAAAGGGTCTGTGCAATTAGCTTGGTTAGGCTTTAGAATGGTGAGGTAAGGTAAATCTCTTAGACATAATTGAGTAAAATATTAAAATATAAGTCAAATCTTCAACTTTTTATTTGTTTAATATAATATGAAATTTGAAAACATTAGCTTTCAGGATAAGTTTTAAGCATTTGTTAAATTTTTTCGAGGATAAGGATAGAAAATTGGCCCTCCCATCATATTTTGATCGTAAGACTTTTTAAGCAACTATGGTAGTTTGAAAAATAAGCCTCAATTCAGCAAATAAGCTAAAAAATTACACTTCATGATATATGATTAGGACTTTGCTTAGGACCCAGAGAGACTCGAGCCCTCTAAGGCCCAACGACCGAAATATATTTGAGTCATGTAGCACTCAGTCGTTTTTGCTCGTAACTCACATTAACTTAAGCAATTTTACACAGCACACATTTACAAAATGAATTTGATGGAGATGCCCTCATTCGCTTTTGCTTTATTAAAGAAAAAATATTAAAGTTTCCTCTAATATGTAAAGTTTCCTAGGACAAATGGAATGCACTATATCCTGTAATACTGCAAACTTCCAGAATCCAATTTCATTTACTCATCCAAGTTTTCTTATTTACCCGCCCTATTTACTTTCCTTTCATTAACCAACTGCGAGGGAAAGACAATGATGAAATATGTTCCGTTGCAAAGTTTTTCTCACAAAAGTTAGGGTAAGAAATTTATTGTCGATTGATCCCATTTTGGGAAATTTTCCCTCCCACCTAAAGTTGCGGTGGACTTGCCTTATCAAATATAGCTTGATTTCCCTCAACTAAAATAGGAGTTTTTTATAATTTTAAACAGATATTTAAAGACGTCTTGACTGAATAGTTAGTGAATTAGCAAGAAAATGGTTTGGCTTTTACCAATGGATTTTATTATACAGTACCTTCCAAACCTAATGAAGAATGTAACATAAGCTTCATTATTCAAAAATACTCATTTAATTTCCATTACACTTGAACAGATTATTGTTGAAAAATGCCTCTGTTAGATAAATTTATTACAACAGCGAATAAAAAGTGATAATCAAGGTACCGTGTAATTGCAGAAACAATTGTTTCAAACTAGAGAAAACAAACTTATTACATACTTTCAGTTTATCCCCCTGAGATCGCCTGTTTGAATCCAGGTCGATGATGATTTTACCGTATTAATCTTCTTCGTAATATATGTATGGCAAAACTGTTCCACGTTTATTGTATGTACACTACTACTGTGCTAATAGTAGTTTTGGTACATAAATCGTTCGGGAATTCAGGCATAATACATCTACATGAAAATCTAAAGTCCTGTGATTCAACGATAAAAAGTGTCGCCTTCGAAAAATTACTTCCAGTGAAATTTGAAAGATGCAAAGGATGATGTTTAAAGACAGATTTGAGACAGTAACCTTTTTTTCAGGTCAAGTTACGGAGAACCTGAATTTGAATGTGCCGCACCAGATTTTACTACTTTGCATGAGAGTAATAATTGACTATTCTCTACTGCTGAGAAACTTCTTATAAATAAAATGAATAAAGCAGCAAGTGTAATCTTCGCTACTGAGCGTGTCATTTGGTTTGCTGACTAGAGCAAAATTGTTCTTTTCCGCCGGAAAATGACTCTTTCAAACAATTTACTAATTTAAACTGTTTAAATCAGATGGGAAGTAAAATGTAATGAGGTATACAGTTGTATATGAGATATCCTGCAGTAACTTACCGATTAGCTTCGCTAATGGCTCTATTATTATTGGCTTTAAATTATCAATTTTTTTAACTGAATAACTGTGCACGTTATCCTTGGCATAGGAGCGTCATTTAAAAAATGATGAGAGATAGATTCAGCTTAACGCGGGGATTATAACGCTGTACTTTCTCTTCGCCTCCAATGGTTTTGAAATCTTGCGTTAAGAACATATGGATAGCTAAACAAACCCAAGTTGAATTCAAATCTGAAAATTTGCATTTTGTTTGCATTAAAAGAAGTCGATTATGCAAAATTTAACCACTGTGCTCTGCTGTAGGCTTAGTTTTGATGAGATATAATAATTTAATTTCCCAGGGCTGCGTTGTAAAAAAATAACCATCAACAGTTTCTTCAATTAAACATGACCTACGCATTTTTTTTCGTCACCAATACTGCGAGTCTCTTTAAACATTTGCTAAACCTAGACATTCTTAATATCCGGTGGATCTCTTATTTTTCATTACTGAATCATTGTAAGACCAAAACAAATCTACTTCCTCTTTCATGTACGCCATTATTATACTGGCAAATACAGTACCACATGAAAGGGAGAAAATCTATGAAAAATCTGCATGAAATATTTTATAAATTTTTATGCACAGTGATATATAATTCACATTTCTATCTAGATTGTTCCTTGAGATATGAATATTTTCAGCCTGTATATAGTTTTATTGCTTTATTTTTACTTACCGATCTCCAGTTTTGAACGCATATGGACTTCTTATGCATAAAATTTTCTCGCTAACTATTTTATCTGCTGAATTAATAAAAGAAACGACATTCTTAATATAAGAGGGATCTCGTATTACTACTCATTACTAAATGATTATCGACATCTGACTGGTGATTTGGTTTACTTAAAACAGAAAATACTGTACTTTCTTTTTCATAGACGCCATTATGATACTGGTGCATCCACTGTTACAAGCAGGGGATAAAATCTATAAAAAATCTGCATGAAATGTTCTATGAATTTTTCTGTACAGTGCTACATTATTCACGTTTCTATCTAGAACGGTCCTTGAGATATGAATATTTTCAGCCTGTATATAGTTTTAGTGCTTTATTTATACTTACCGATCTCTCTAGGTTTGAACGCATCTTGTCTTTAAATGTACAAAGGTTCTGTTATAACTATTTTATCAACTTTTTCTAAAAGAAACTGACACATTCAAAGGCATATATATATATATATATATATATATATATATATATATATATATATATATATATATATATATATATAGTATTTCATTTCACATCTAAGTCTAGCATCGGCAAGGTTTAAAGGGTCAGATTTAACACTTCTGTTTACTTTTATACATCAAATGATTCTGAATCTATTTGCCATGAATAGTTTACTTATCCTTCTGAGTCATATTCTTTAAATACACATTCTCGGACATATGCTTTGGTTTGTATAAAGCCATATGATCTTGAAATTATCAAAGTGATTTCATCCTTATACAAATAAACTGAGAAATACGTTTGATAAAAATCAATTGAATGAATAGTAATTAAGTTTTTGATGAGAACAAACTTATCCAAGTCTATAATATCCAGAAAAGCCCTTATTATATCAATATCCAAAACATTATTTCATCTGGATTTATTTCATACGATGAGAAGAAAGAAAAGATGTCTTGCTTTGATTGAAATTGAAATAGGGAAGGATTTTTATTCCTATTAATTTATTGGCTAATGTATATTTTAATCAAAGGTTAGAATAGGGTTAAGGATCTTTTTACCAATTCAATTTCACAGTCAATATCAATTTCAATATAATAGGTCTCCTTTATACTAACTGTTCTCTGCTGTTTGTCAATTCTTATCCTCTCTTACTATATTATCATTCGCATAATTTCCTATTTGCCTAAATTTCATCCCCACAGCTAATTCAAATCCTTTCAGTCGTTTGGCGTTAAAAGTAAAGCCTTTTCCTGGCTGTCTTGAAAACCCTCTTCTCACACAATTCAAAGCATATTCGAGACGTTATTTTAGGTTTCTTTTGGCGGCCTTTAATTCTAAAATTAAATTTTTTGTATAACAGCTGGCATAATATTAGATCCGGAAGCAGTAAGAGTTCACTAGGTCCACCTATGGCATCACCAATAAGAGTCTTAGTAAAATATTTTAAATAATCACAATGGTTTTATAGCTTATATAATAGAACTAAAAGAAGAATGCCTCTGAGTTGGACTATACGAAAATTATGAATATATATGCGAATTTCTTATATACCTGTAGGTTATTTTCTACTTCTTTCAGGCACAGACTTTTTATGAGTTGAGTTTCTTAGATTTAGCTTTTCTAATGAAAATGAATAAATGGATCACTCCACAAGGATTAGCTAAGGAGAACAGTGAATATTTGATCAATATCTAGATTACATTATATTACTGTCGATTTCTTATTCAAGGAAAGAGAAAAAAAACTTGATGTAACCGTCACATAGGTTAACGCTAGTTGATAGGGAAGGGCTAAAGTTTAAGAAGGTACACATCTCTGAAGTCCAAAGAGTGATACAGCATTTAAACCTTAGTTTTAGTAACAAAGTATCATACCTAGATCAGAAATAAAAGTACTCGTACTATTACTGTAGTCTGTAAGCTGATAGCTAAATGCAAAATGAAAGTTGTTTTTAAGAAGATTTTTTAATTTTTTATTAAGATTAGAGAATTAATTCCAGAGCATCAGAGTCGAAATTACTCCAATTTATTCTATTTCAAAAAACTTCTCATTTAAATGCTTACATACATATTTACTCTTGTCAGTGTTATAAAATAAAGAAATTAGATGTCTCGCCATGCTACTGCGTGCATATAGAATATCTGATAATAAAATACTTGAAAATAAAATTGATATTATTCTTAACATCTTTTATTGCCTCTAATATCCTACATTATTTATTAATAAAGAGTATTCGTAATACAGGAAATCACTCTATCGTAACTTAAATACTATAAATAATGAAATTACTCCATTGTTCTAGCTTTTTACCCCTTCCTTAACCCTATTAGTAGTCATTTAACACTTGCAACTAGATTTAAGTTTCACATATGCTTTACAAAAGAACAAGAGCTGAATAAGCCTTCTCATCCAATAAAGTAGTTGCCCATAAAACTTAATGAAAATTACAATGAAATGTACATAGGACAAATGTGACGTAGTCTATCAAAGAGGATTTTTGAATATAAATATTCTGGATGCAGAAGAAATAAGTCTAATCTTCTATTAAAACTTACCTATAAGTTACATTAATCATAGATTTAATTAGGATTAAAAACAATTGTAGTTATACATCGGAGGTTTGCCCCAAGCGGCATGTACTTTAGCGGCTTTAAACCATTCCTTCTTAAATTTTACTCTGTCATAATGGAATGTCCAGTTGTCAGCTCGATAAAGTTTTTTGGTTGGGTGTTGGGGGACTGCAGTGTAGAAACAGTTGAACCTATCTAACGATAACCATATCTAGAAGATGATGTCAAAAGATGACATAAAATGAAGTAGGAGAGAGAAATATTTAGAGAAAAATGACCTTGCCTTGAAGTTGACCGAAATTACGAAATTAATGTAAGTGTGTTTGTGTGTGTGAGAGAGAGAGGGGACATAAAGATATTTGGATAAGAGAAGAAATTAGGTAACTGGTGAAGGAAAAGAAGTGTGAGAGAATTGCAAAGGGATGCAAGAGCCTAGGGATCATGCCTATCACTTTCAATAATTTTAATTGTTGTGTGTTTACTTTGTTGTTTTCGTTAAGTATGATTTATTATGGCGTTTAAGCCATTTGTCTTAAAAACTTAATTTTCTTGGGTATGTTAAGTGCATTGCTCATGTTATGGTTAATTATTTTTAACTTATGTGCTTATTTAATTTGTTTTAGGTTTGCTTTGTAGTGAGTGTATTTTGTGTCTTTTGTCTCTTCTTTCTTGAGGTTTGTTCGGTTTTTCTTTAGTCTTCATCGGTAAATTTTCGTTAATCAGGGTTTGCTTCTCATGAAGAGTTTGCGTCGTTATCAGTTTAGTAAATGCAATTCTTTTTTATTCGTACAACGGTACTTTAGCTCCGCCTTCCAGTAGTCTTGCGGTGCTCGAAAATTTGGCGTGACTTGGAGCTCTTCTGTTTTGGTTAATCATTTGAACAATTTCCCCGTTCAATTTTTGATTAACCAGCGTGTGCATATTCCGTGTACCTGAGTGCCCTTACTTTTGTAACTTCTTCGTTTTCTGCACTTATATTCCATGCATTCATTACTTACGTATGCATAGTCGATGGAAATTATTGAAGGCAGAGAATAATAATCGAGCTCAGAAGGGGTGAAGACTCCGTCATAAGGATAGTGTCGTGTCCTATCGTATTTCTCTAGCAAAATTTATCAGTACACTAACTAAATCTGAGTTTAAATTCATAGGAGTAGGAAACAAGGTGAATATCTGGTAGAAATGTTCTCACTCTCTGTCTTTTTGATGATAGAGCGTTAAAAAAGAAACATAGAATATAACTCTATCTATCTCAAGAATCTTTTTTATATGAAATTCACTTAGGTTTCTGGCCTAGATTTACCTTGAATAATTTTGTTCCCACGTGATAAAGACGCAAAATGACCGTTCCCTCAATAATATAACTATTATATTAATTTATATGAACCATCATCATAAATTCTTTTATTCTACTGAGAGTTAAAGGTGAATAACCAATATTCCTCTGATTCGAATCAAATTTATAACTAGTTTGAAGTAAATATCAATTTAAATGAGTAATATGATTAAATTTAACCCTTAATTGTTATCGTGGGGTACCTTTCTATCACGGCACGTTAAGAAACTAGATCAAATAAAATTCTGAAAAAAGTATACCTAGTCTGGGTACAGCACAAAAACAGGTGAGTTGGGGTCTACTGGCCCCCACGATACCATTTGCGTAACAGTAATGATTTTTGATAGACATCCCTAAAACGTGCTATATTTTATATATTGTAATGAAATATCTATCTGTATAGAAAATTATATAATAATAATAATGAAATTATCGAATAAATAAATATATAAGAAATATATATATAAGAAATATATATGTATATTATAATGAAAAAATATAATTTAAAAACTATAATAATGAAACGTATTCTCAGACCATGGCGAGCACTTCACGAAGAAAGAAGAACGAATGAGTATATTCAGAGGCAACTTATGGATCTCAGTCTATGTAGATTCTGAAAAAGAAGACAAGCTACTATTAGAGGAGGTCTACGATAGCGATGAGGGAGATAAGTACATTTCCACGTTATTTTGAGAATCTTTTTAAGGTGAGGAAGACTTAGATGATGACGAGAGGATTCGGATGGCACGAGTAAAGCGACAAATAAGATCAACTACACCAGCACCTTCTCCTCCACAAGCTCAACGACGCCCAGAAGAACCAGGACGCGAAAGTTGGTCTGTGATAAAATTCTCAAAACCAAGAATTGAAAGCACCAGTAAGTACATATGGAGTACGAAGACCGTTCAACCCAGAACCAGTAGAATATTGAAGAAAAACATCCTAAATTTGGGAGTTGTCGGTCCAAGGGGTCTTGCAAAATGGTTTAACCAACATGATCTTATTCAATGACGATATAAAGCTTGATGAGGTAAGGACACACACCAATGCATTCATTAAAGAGGCATCTGTGAATTATGGAGCAACCTCTGCAGCAACAATAATGCACACATGCAGAGGGGAAATATAAGCTCTTCTGGGTGTATTGAATTACAATGGTTCCTGCAAATGCAATCATCTGACCGCAAGTGATATGTTCAATCTCCAGACAGGCCATCCATTTTACCGAACTGCCATATGCGAACGTCAGGAAAAGAACTGGTAAACTGGCACCGATAAGAAAAGGCCTTAAAAACAATTACAAGTGCATCTTTATTAGAAATAAGAAACATTTTCTCTCATTTTTTTTAATTTTACAGAAAAAAAAAATAGCCAACTACAGAAAAGGACGGAGAAATTTCTTTTGGTGAGGACACATTTTACATTTTTTTTTATGATATTTTGCCTTTTTGATGATTTGGTGAGTTACATTTACAACAAATAACAGAAATAGTATCCATTACCAACAAGCATGCCAGGTCCCACGTCATTCTCTGTAATAATTGCAACACGATTAAATCAAACTCATATTTATACTAACATATGTCTATTTTTTAATTTTTTATTTACTACATTGTCAATTGGGTATGAATTATAAAACTAATGGATTTTTTAATAAATATAGAACAAAACGAAAATAAAATCGTCATTAAAGTACTATAAAATTAAAAGCGAAGTAGCTATATATATTTTAAGTGTGGGGTCGCGTTGACCCCACGATACCAATTATGTTACGCGCAAAACCGATACAAATTAAGGGTTAAACCATTTATACAAGCAACGATGAGAAATCCAACTTCATCGCCAAGGAGGATCACAATTAGAAATTAGTAAATAAAGAAATTCTTCAAGGTTTGATTTCCAAACCATTATAAAACTATATCAAAGGGAAAGGATCCTGGTATCTAGAAAGAAATTAAATGTCACTTGCAACACTAACCTGATAGATAGTTTCTCACACCATCACTACTTTATTCTCTTAGCGCTACCCCATATTTCCTGAAATCTCACAATGTTGGGACTGCAGAAGACACCAGCTCATTTGCATTTCTAATTAGATTTTTTATATGATCAATCGCTCAAATTACTTCTTATATAACCGGTTTTTGTCATTTTCTTACTTTATAGGATACAACATTTTTTGACCTGTGAAATAAACTCAAACAACACTAATTTAATTTTACAGTCGATATACGATATTAAGTTAGCAGAATATAAAATATGTGATCTGGGCTGAGATCCGTTCTTAAATGTATACTAAATCAGTGCTCGTACCATAGAAAATAAACTAGAAGAATCTAAATTAAAGATATTGTAACAATTGGCGAGACCCGGGCTTAAGTAAACCAATTAATATTTGTCTAGGAATTTCACGTTCGTGGGTTTAAAACTTTTACAAGCAATGTGTTCATCGAAAAGGGTATGGGGAATTATCAACCAAGTCCTGTTGAGGTTAACACTCCAGCAATAGGAAATGTGATGCCCTATCCGATAAAATTTATACACGCAGGATAACGTTTCTCTTACCTCATTTATATAGGCTTCAAAAAATGACGCAAACGACAACGGGATATGTTAATATCTTGAAACTAATATCAAAGCAAAGATATGTATTCTTATGCGATTTGCCTTTTTTCCTCTCGTTATGTTTGACGAGACTAATGTGGGCTTTATTAAAATTTCTAAATAATAACTTTTATGTGCAAAGATGGAATCGTCTTACAGGTGGAAATAACTTCTTGGAGCTTGTTTGGAGAAATTACAATTTTTTTTTTAATGAAGTTCACATTCGTGTACTCTTTGTCATGGCAAACACAAATCCCTTTTAGCAAAAATGGAGAGTAATCGCTTTGGAACACAAGGTGAGAGTAAATCCTCAGTGAGAAAAGTCGGATATCTCCTCTTGGTCACGATTTCTTCGCGTTTATCTCATTATAACTCACTTGCGAGCGTGCCAGCTAGAAACGCATTCCTATCATAAATTCAGGTTCCCTAAGGATTACATTTTATGGGACTAAAGAATGCCTTATGAACTTTTTCCTTCAGCCATGCTTTGAAGGTAGCGAACTTTTCCTGTTTTCAAATCCATATATGCCTTTCCTTTCAGAATAACAAGCTTGCAAGCGCGACTGCGCGATTTGTATTTGCATCCACCATTATGCTTTTTAATGAGGAGATAACAATTATTTGGACTAATTTAACCAGTATGCGCTTTTCGCAAAACGATCCTCTGTGAGAATCATTTCAATATTTTTCTATTTAAAATTTCATCTTTGATTTCTGTTTTTATTATTTTATTTTAAATCCCAGATCGTTGTTCAATATCTTTTTTGGTAATAATGAGAAGATTAAACAAAAGGACTATTGGAAACCTGGATATTGGTTATCCACTTCCAGATAAGATACTTAACAATAAACTTCTGAATTACTCTTGGAAATAGATTATTTCGTTTGTATTTGGTCTTCTCATTTTCAACTCTAATTTCTTCCATCCCTTTCTGTATCTGACTCCACAACTTTATATAAGAAATGATGAAAGAAAATTTGACTAATATAAATGAATCTTTGAATATATATTTACAAATTAAAACTAGTTTAACAAGGTCTGCTGTCCAAAGGGTCGCCTGCCCTCACTTAATCTGATTTATGACCTTACGACCTTCAAAACTTTAAAATAATTACTGGAGCAACAATGACAGGACCTTGGTATAGCCACATACCTTAGCATAGCATAATAGAGAACAGACTAGCATAGGGTAGTATTGTATAGCATAGCATCGCCTAGTATAACCTAAAAAAGCCTAGCCTACACTTGCCTAGTCTAGCGTAGCATATCATAGCCAAGAATAGCATAGTATAACCTATCTTGTTTTAGCCTAGTGTAGCTAAGACTAGCCAAATATAGGATAGCCTAGCCTAAATTAGAATAGCCTCTTTGTGCCGGGCTTAAGCTAGGCTAGCTTAGTATAATCTAGCTACCATAGTATAATGTAGAGGGATCCCCTCGAATAATATTATTTCTCCACCTCCTAAGATATTACTTCAGGAGAGAAAGCGAGCCATTACTTCTCGCCCCCCTCTGAGTTCATTCTTGTCGGACTTGCCGCCAAATCACCGCAAAAATTCACACCGAGGCATGAAGCTGAAATTAAAGGCTACCTCTTCCCCGTCCCCTAATAGTAGGGAGATCACACAGCTTTTTTTGTAGGCTCGCCGCGAACAGTTTTTAGGCTCCAGCCACTGGTTGTCCGTCTGGCCGCTAGTCCATGCCTTTTACGCTTTCCCGGAAGAAGACGCTCGGTTCTCAATCTCTCTCCATGTTTTAGAGAACCCTGGGTATATTTGCACCCACCCAATGATTACAGACATATTTGGTTAGACGACACTTCCCCGAAAGGAGATCGGTTCAACGAAGCTCTTTCCCGTGAAGTGTGAGTGACGGTCACAAGCCATGGAAGAGATGGACATCACACCCATATCTTCGGGTCAAGGAGAAGAGTCTCGTGAGGCAACGTCAGCCTTTATGAACCGCCTTCAGATCAAAGATTGGAGTGGCCATCCTTCGAAGTTCTTCTGGTGACCTATTGAGGACAAGAGTTCTGATAGCTCGCTGGACCCAAGTTTGGATGAGTCTTCTCACCGCCCTTCGTAGTTTATTCGGTGACCTCTTGAGGACAAGAGGCCCGCATCTCGCAAAACACAAGCTTCGAGAGGGTAGCCCTACCTGCTGCTGGTTTTTGGCTACACCCGTGAGTAATCAAGGTCACCAAGATCTTTCCTCCACTTTACTCTCGAGGTTCAAAGGAACTTAATCATTCATTACTCTAAATCTCCGATTATAACCATTCAATAATCCTGGTTATCTAATTAGTATTCGGAACCTAATTTCGTCTTATTCATGTAGCTATATAATTCCATATTAATTGTTGTGCCTTGTATTTAGTGTGATTTAAAATCTATTTTTGTCGTTGTGTTTGGAATATTCCTTAGTCACCCAGCTTCAGCTATCTATTCAAATAGGACTCTTAGAACAATAAGAGTTGTTGCCTCGCTTAGGCTACATTAGAGCCTGTGTGCGCATATTCCTGTACACTTTGCCATACTTCGACATGAATATATATATATATATATATTTATATATATATATATATATATATATATATATATATATATATATATATATATATATATATATATTTATATAATTTGGCTTCAGGCTTTGGGTCTTGCCCAACTGATTTTGATAGCTGCTGCATAACCAAGAATATCTAAACACCAATATATTAGGGGTAACAACACATTTTTAAGCCTATTCTTGTGTGGTTTGTCCACACTTTTTCTAGTTCCTTAAGAGAGAATACTAGCTAAGCGGTAATACTAACCGTCTTTTTTGTGTCGTGAGTCAGATCCTTCCGTTAGTTATTTATTTATTTTTTGTGTGAGTTTGCCCGATTTGTACTAGGAATTTTTAATAAATTTGTCGTAAGTACAATTAATATTTGTTTTGGGGTAAAGCTGCAATAGCTCTGGTAGCTTTTACGTGTGCAAAGGCCAGAAGTAGCATATCCGGGATGTCTTCATTCGATCACTTTCATAAGCAAGGGCAGACAAATTCTAGGCTTGTCTCGAAAATATTTAATCGCTTACGTCCAGGAAGAGGAACGTATCGAATGTGCGGAAAGAATAGCACAGAGAGAAGCAGAAGCTGAAGCGGAAGAAACAAAAGCACAGAGATAAGCAGAAGAGAGAGAATAAAAAGCGTAGAAAGAAGCAAAAGAGAAAGAAAGAATTAGGCAGCATGAGAGAGAGATATATGCCGTGACTAAGTTGAGATAAACTCCGTAGGATCTCGAAATGAACAGGCTAAATTGCCCTCTCTAAATCTCCTCGCATACAAAGATGGAGAAGATCTTTGCTCTTATTTAATGCACTTCGAGAATATCTTCGAATTCAACAATTGGGACTTAGAATCAGATGGTTTCGTCCGGTTACATCCACTCTTGAATCCTCGTCTTCGCGACAAATTCATTTCGCTTCCTTCAGAGGCCACCTTTGATTATTCAAACCTAAAGGCAGAACTTCTTTCTGCTATTATAATGAATCCAGAACTTTTTAGGGTTGGATTCCGCTCCGCGCAAATAAAGCTAGTCCAAACCTACAGACAATTTGAAATCATGCTTTGGCATAATGTCCAATTTTGGCTTGATTCTGAATAAGTATCAAATGATTATGAATCACGAATTGACTTCATTCTAAGGGATAAACTGATGTCGACCCTCCCTCGCAAACTAAGGGCCTTCATAGTGGACAGAAGAGCGTCCACTTTCAAAGAGTGTGTGAAAAAAGCCGACCTTCACGCGTACAGTCACGACCTCTACCCCGAGGAGGTCAAGAAGAACCATTCCTCCTCCCCCAAACTTGTGTTTGGGGGGGAAGGAATCCTACCCAATGGCAACAACTGATACGTAAGAGTGCAGGCTGGGAAAAAGTACATGCTTTACTCCTCGCGAGAGCAAAAGGACGTGAAGACCGCGTTACTCTCTTCCACGCCTAGAAACTAACCCCGTAGACAAATTGTATGCAGTACGTGTGGTACCCCTGCGCACCTAAGTTGCAATTCCCCCCAGAATTCTCAACACAGGAGCTCGTCAAGCCACCAGGTCCACCAAATCTCTGCTGCTGTCTCGCTTAATTTGCCAGCGCATCGACAGCGGCCCGTGCTCCTTCTCCCCCGGATCAACAGGTAAATTTCCTGTTCAACAAGAGTTTGCCCGGTCGGCTCCAGTTTGAAAATGGCGCAGTAAATTGTTGCCGAGTGACAAGCTTCGTTAGAGATACAGGTAGCACCTGTATAGTAGTTTCCGCCAAACTACTACGCCCCGTTAGTCCGCAGCATAACAGGTTCGCGTTGGTGCATGACTTTATATGTCATGCCACCAGGTTCCCAGTGGTACGGTGCCAAGTTGAGTACCAGTATTTCAACAGATGGGCCGACCTAGTCACAGCCCCGATGAAGTTCTGCTTCGTCATCATTAGACAGAGCGCACAGCTCTCCCAAAACCCAATTTCTCAGCCGGTTGTTCCTAGGACCCAAGCCCAGAAGGATGCATCGCTTACGGCACGTACCGACCGACAGACCGACGACATAGTGAGATGTAGAGTCCCTCGGGATTAGACTCGCATGCGACTAAAAATTAAATATAATACAAGATATGCACTAAAAATGCACTGTTCAACTTTTTGGAGATTGTACTCGATATTTGTTTTTATTACTTTTTGTCTCTAAATTGCTTTCCTAGAAGGTAATTATAAAGGACAGTATACTCATATCTTTTTAAAATATTAGACAAAATTGTTTATATAAGTTGATATCCAGTGGTTTCCAGTCTCTGCTTTTCTATTGAAATGTATAATAAACAGTCTATTATGCTGTACTGCAGATCAATGTTTGGCTGATATTTTGAATATTGAACATTGTACAAACGTGATATTGGTCCACTGAAATATCTTAGGTAGTTATGTACGCAGTTAACATTTGAATTGTATTGATAGGATACATACAAAGTTATGTATTTTGATGGGCTTTCAACTCTGTTGCACTTTATTGCAGGTGTACGAAAATGCCCCTGAAAAGAAGTCTGAAAGCTACAGGAAGACGCAGATTTTTGCAGGTTTCGCAGAAGGCTTATCTCTTGGAGAATTAGCCCAAGAGTTTTTTCGGGATACAATAAAATTGAGGGCGTATGTGGAAAAGCACATCACTAAACCAAGGCAAGATAAAGATAGGAAAACGTGTAGGTAGACAAGTAAGAAAATACCTCGGTAGCACAAGTGCTGCTATATTGGAAAGTGCTGGAGTTGCTACTTTGTCCAGAACACATGGTCAGAAGTGTTAAGTGCATCGCTAGACCCATCCTGAACAAGAATCACAGAGAGAATCAATTTCCAAGATCTTCTCTTCACGGATGACGCCAGAGCTACTCTTGATGGCTCCGCAGATGGGCCAAAGTTTGGGAACCTATTGGAGCTCTCGCCCGCATCGCGTTTGGCGTCAACAAGGAGTTAGTGGTTTCATGTTTTGTGCGGGAATCATAGGAAATAAATTTGGCGGGTCTTTTCGAGTTTTGGAAGGTGTCAAACTAACCAGAAACTCCTACACTGCATTTCTGGAGGAGCCTTTTGAAGCATATTATCTGCCAATCTTACGTTGACTGTAATTGGTTTTAGGCATGAAAATGCTCCTTCACATTCGACCGAGGCTACAATTTCGTAACACGCAACTTTTGGAATCACAGGCCAATCACTTATTACCTGGCCTTCCTGTTTTGCTGACCTATACACTATCGAACAGTTCTGGTCGATCATGAAGAGAAAAGTTTATGATGGAGGTATCCAGTTTTAATCGAAAGATGCCCTGTGGAAAAAGATTTAAACA
This sequence comes from Ceratothoa steindachneri, assembly GCA_963969495.1. Lineage (NCBI taxonomy): Eukaryota > Metazoa > Arthropoda > Malacostraca > Isopoda > Cymothoidae > Ceratothoa > Ceratothoa steindachneri. Next base: position 192,864,524 of record OZ018323.1, on the reverse strand, counting down.
GTTGTTGGTACTATAACTTCTTTTCGGATTAGTAGGCTAACAGCACCTGTGGAAAAAGACTGTTTGATGACCTTTATAAACAAGGAAGTTACGTAGACAAATAAAGTACACCACCAACAATTTAATTGTGTTTGTTTCATATATTTAGCTACTATTCTTTGGTAGCGTGTTTCATTATTACAATAATATGGTAATATAACGATAACTTAAATTGCTATTTTCGTACAACTGCAATAAAGTGCGACACAGTTTGAAGCACATCAAAATACATAACTAAATATAACTTTGTATGTATATCATCAATACGATTGAAATGTTAAATGCGCACGTGCCTACCTAGGATAGTACAGTAGACCAAGTTTCACGATTGTACAATGTTTAATATTTAAGATGTCAGACAAATATTTAACTTGCAATAAAACGTGATACACAGTATATATGCATTAAGATACAATGTAAAAAATCAAGAATATTATCCTTAGCACAGTCATTATGCTAAGGATTTAACTGATTTGAAAAAAATATATATTTCATGGCTGCAGTATACATACGAGTCTGATGATATAGTAAATTATAAATGTTGGATAAGTACTTCAATTTTATGGGGAAATTCCGAATATATTTGTTTTACATACCAATTTCAAAAGTTATGCAATTTTTTATATCACAGGGGCAAATAATATTCTTACATTTTAAATTTTCTTATCATATCTTAAGTGTTAAATGCAATATAAATTCTTCGTATCTTGAATAATAATGCGCTTGTCTATCTTTCAGATCACAATAATTTATCGTGTTGAATACGTCTACACGACCATTAAGGATTTAATATTTATTTTATATAAGAAACCCGATAGGGCTATATCCATTTCGGGCAACTTCTATGAAAGGAACATAAATTTCAGGTCGTGATTAACACGGGTTGTTTCTTTAGGAACTTTGGATGTCTACTCTATCGACCTGAATATGGCCAACAATTATAGATGATAAATCTATATACTACAGTCCAATATATATATATATATATTTATATATATATATATATATATATATATATATATATATATATATATATATATATATATATAAAACATATATAATCTTATATAAATAAATGCTACATTAAATTGCTTTAATAAATACAACTTAAGATATAAATTAAAGGATTTTATATCCTTCTCCACCTCCTTCATAGAAATGTAAACTTTGACATTTAGTTGGTGTAATGCCCTCATAAAAGGTAATCGGACTGTCCTAAGTTCAGGTGAATATGGATGGTGAGGAAATGCTGCCCAACCCTATTTTCTTGGATCAAACGTGACACGAGTGAGAGCGCGTGCATGAGAACAGCCTTTTTGGTTTTCTAGTGAGGAAACTTGCAAGAATTTATCATACATATTAGGTTGCAGATGAGTAATGATCAATATCTTGAAATCATATTTCTTCGGACAGATTAGGTGGAAAATAAACACCATCTTTAAGCTTAAAAGCGTCCTAAGCCTTACCAATTTTAAATAAGAAAACAATTAACATCACTCTTTAAACTGCTTGCTAAATATTTGCAACAAATTATACAATTATACGAAGCGTTTGTTGTTCTCTTCTGAAAAAGACATCAAATTCCTACTAACCAATTATAAAGATTCACAGCGACAAATAATCTAAAATTACGGTAATTAATTAGGTAAGAAAAATTAAAAGAGCAATTCAACTACAACTCCTTCTATCTTTCTTTTGCAAGAGAATACTAACATTATAAGAAAATACGAGGCTGTTTAACCAAGCCTTAATTCGGATTTTTAGATAACGAGTAATTTTAAAATCTTCCTGTTTGCATTTGTTGTGAAAAAAAATTTATTCTTTCCAGCTATCACAAGATATCTAACAACCTCTAACTTCTAATTGCTCCTGCAAACGGTGAAAAAAAGCTGGAAGATCACCTAAACCAATTACTTTGCAGAAAAGGGTTGCTGAAGAATAGTGTACAGAACTGAAAAAGAGCTGATATAAGACTAAATATGCCTCTGTGGCTTAAATTGTGAAGGCCTTACTTCATATCGAAAATTACGCAAAATAATACATTTATTAATTGTACATAGGTGTGAGATAAATCATATTTTATCATTGATATAGCTTTCCAACATACTTAAGGATTTGAGATTGAATTTTAGAATGTCTTTTTTCGTTGTAGGAATGTGTTCCTGCAGCGTTATAATGACACCTCTAGTCCAAGGTTAAAAAAGGAAGAACTTTGTTAATAAGTTTATATCACCTTTTAGCTTAACTGTATTACAACTTTTAGTTTACAAGTACTCAATAATCGACGGGTCTTTTCCTTCATTTGAATTCAAAGTATGTATTATTGTTGTTAGAATTAGTTCCTGCGAGATTATAGTGTCCCTATTAGTCCAAAGTTTAGAGCTGTTTGAATTCGGTATTTAAATTTCTAGATATTTTTTGACACTTAATTACTTTTTTTGAGGTAACACCTCTCAGCCATCCGTCTGACTTTTGTATTCCCTAGAAACACCGCAGCATTAGATTTATTGATTCAAATATATTTAAAAAAAAAATCAAATTTAATTCTAATTCTTTGGCCACTAACAAATTTTATAGTACAGTACTGATCAAATTATTATGGATTTCTTGAAAACTCGTGCTTTTTCTGGTAAAAAATAACTTAACTTTTTAATGAGTCAATAATAAGGTTAATTTAGCATATTAGTATAAAATAACTATTTCACATTTTTGGAGACTAATACTTTGAGTGTTTTACTTCATTCTCTGGGAAAGGTTAATAAAAATGCGGCCCCACCGATTCGGTTTTGGCCAATGCGGCAACTGTTACTGTCGTGCCTCAGTTCCACATCAACCTTTGCAGGGTCTGGGTGTGTGAGCTATTCTCTTTTGCTATTACTGACCCAGTAATTCAATTAGTGTGTAATTTGCTTGCCAGTGGAAAATAATAACCGTTTTTTCCTGCAGTGTAATAGATAAAAAGAAAGTCAACAACTATGGGTAAACTCGATGATCTGAGTCCTCTGAAAATTTGATCAAAGTTAAGTTTTATTAAGTTATAGTGCACAAAAAACAGAATGGTATTGCACCGAAATTGGAGTCTCCTATCTACAGTAAGCAATATAACGAAAAATAATCTAAACTGTCTTAATTTGGATTCAGCAAGGGCTGATTAATGTGGCTGCAAGAGGAGAAAAACACCAAGAACAGACAGGAGAATAAAACAAATGGCTAAAAAGGACAAAAGCATATCTTGTAGGACGATTGCAAGCAAATTGTTAGCAGATGGCATTAGTCTTTATCGAATAAAAGAAAAGAAATGGCTAATAAGGACAAAAGCATATCTTGTAGGACGATTGCAAGCAAATTGTTAGCAGATGGCATTAGTCTTTATCAAATAACAGTAAATAGGTTACCGGAAAGTATATTACGTGCCTACTGTTCTAAAATGAAGCCTAGGCATACCAAAACCATGATAATGACAACTCATTTATGGCCTCTTCTTCATGAGGATTGGACTTTTAAGCAATGGGAAGAGGTAAGAGTGGTACATTTGCCAGTTATTATCCGTATTAAGCATAAGAGAACATACTGTACCTACTGTAGTAGGTGCATTCTGATTTACTACTAGCTATGAGTTCATGCTAAAAGAAATAATTTCAAGTCATAATATGTCTAGCTGTTTAACTGCTGCTCCAAACATCACAGGTCGTTTCAGTACTGCTAACTGTTTTATATTGTTGCAGGTTGTGTTTTCGTAGAGTCAACTATTGCAGTAGTTGATGACCGTGTGGCAACAGTATAGAGGCGGTCAAGTGAGGAGTTTATGCCAGAGTATCTTAAAAAGACTGTATAACATCACGAAAAAAAATCATGATGCGGGGATATAACGAATCAGTATAAGTATATTGAAGTGAAAAACCGTTTGGTAGCTCAAATGAGGGAATGGTTTGGTGGCAGATAATGCATATGTCAGCATGACTCGGCTTCTTTTCACACGGCGCGATCAGTGAAGATATGCTTTGCACAAAATGACATTTGAAATCACCCAGACATTAACTTTATTTAGAGTTTATGGTATATTCTATAAAAAGAAATACAAAAATTTCCAAAAACCACCAAAGCAAAGGTCATAGAAGATATCATATACGTTTGTTTTCAGTCTGACAAAATCAAGCAATTATGCAGAACTTTAATCACTGACATGCCAGAGCATGTTAAACCACTGAAATCAGCTAGAGGAGGTCAAAGTAATTATCAATAAATGTAAGACAGGATATTTTTGCAATATGTATGAATATAAATTGATTACTTGTCAATAAAATAACTTTATATAAACTTTCCACAGAAAATTACAAATTTTTAAGAAATATATAATAATTTTATCCCTACTGTAATTAATAATCCTATGTCAAAATTTTCTCAGAATAATGAGCAAAATACATTGAGATCTCCAGTAGTATGTTTCTTAAAACATAGTTATAGGACTGAAGCTATTTCAATAGGCTGCGAGTGGTTATAGGATACAAACAAGCGAAAAAAAATAATCTTTTATACTATACAAACAACATATGAGATAAACAAGAATAATACAATTTAACAATTACGTTATTCGTTCGGCAATTAAAAATTTAATTTACTTTACAAAGAATGATATTCTCTGAGCCGTACCCGGCACAATAATTATCAGAGAGGGATCAAAGTGGAGACTATGGAGTAATTCTTGCGATCATAGATCCTCACCCCTCTTCGACGATGAAAAAGAAAATGTAATCGCTTACGATTTTCTGAAGGAGACCTCTAGTAGTCGCTCGGGGAAGTGTTCTTCTCGAGAAAGCGTAGCTAAGCGCGTTATTATTAACTGAGTCCTTCGTCCTTGACCTCCGTCGTTCCGAATAATGGGTTCTGCCTACAAGCTCTTAGGTGCCGGGGTTCACTCGAGAAGTATGCGTTTTTCTTGGATGATTCCAACTACCTCTCAAGATGCTGCGTGAGTACTATGAGAGTACTGAGTCAGCTTTGCGTGAATGTTGCTTGCGTGAAAGTGCCGTGGATACTGCTCGCGTCTCGAATACTCTTATAATACTCATTTGATCATTCCCAGGCTGGGGAATATATTTGTCTCCGCCGGAATCTCTTATGTTTGCTGACATAAGCGATCCCGACTATGTCCTAGAGACAAGGCAGCGATTGTTTTATCACCATATCTCTAAATCGTGTCCTGGCTCCTGTTTGACCTCTTATCACTTCGGAAGTTTGCCGAAGGGTTCTGATGGTATGCTGTTCTTCCGTGAGATACTCCTTTTACTCTTTGTCTGCGCGACTCGCTTTCTCTCTCTGATACCTTTTGCTCATTGTTGTTTGCAAATATTAACTAGAGGAACTGTAGTCTCACTGTAATTTTCTGCCTATAATATGTCCTATTATTCAGACACCAAATTTTCTATAACGAAACAAAATGATACTTGGGTGATGAATAATATTTAAATAAGTCTCTTGTGTTGTGATATATGGATGCTCTAATTACACCTTACAGGGTGTCTATTGGGCAGTTCAATTTAGAAGAATCATCTTGCTTACTAGTGCCCTGTAAAAATGATACAGCACTACTTGAGGGCTTTTCTTTCTAAGCAAACCATCAAACTGCCTACGTTATATAATGATCTTTAATAAAATTTTACGCACGTCAGCCAAAAAATATAGTTCTCTACTCTTAGGGTTTCTATACTATCATATCCTACAGACCAATTGCTATAAGATTAATCCTTCACATATTTCCTATGTATTCACAAAATTTAGATAATAAGGCGGAAATTTGAGATGAATGTAATTCAATTTATGAATAAGTATAAATTCCGCCATAAATACTTTATTAATTATTTTTCCATTAAACCCTGATGCCAAAGATTTCTTGAATGCTATTTAACTTGAGTATAAATTAACAATTCAATTCAAATAAGCAAATTAAAAAATAATACAAATATATTGATCATATAATTGTTTGCACGCATAAAAGTCAAATATGTTTACATCTTTTATTACCATAAATTTAACCACATCATATGATGTAACAAAGATTTATCACCATATAAGCTTTTGTTAAGATTGTTGACGATCAAACAGATAAAATCACAAATTTCAGAGGAGATGCAGCGAGAATCAGAATGGCATTACTCTTATTAACATTAGATTGGTTGCTCTTCAAATGTTATTAACGAGAAGGAGTTTGACATGGTCTGAAAATTAAACTTTCAGACCGGTTGTTTGAATCACCAATCCATCTAAGTGGTTCTCTCCGAAAGTTAAAAAGATATGAAGTTGTTTTATTGAGTGCGGGTTTGTAAGTGTCTATAATTAAGCATAAATTTACTTCTCACTTTAAGTCACCCCACTATATTGATTCAAAGTACGAAAAAAAATTGGATCAGGAATGGAGGAAGGATGGGGGAGAAAATACACTTATTTAAACTTACAAGGAATAACAGAGAATAAAAAATACTAACCTTAATCCAAAAAGATGCGCACTAATAATATTTTAAAGCTCAAGTGCACGACAAGGGTAAAGAGAGCGTATTGAATGCGACTATAAAATCCATTCTTTGAGAAATCTTTTCTGCCAAACCAATTGATAGGTTTTATCAGTAAAAATTTCTGAGGCCTTAAAAACTTGTGATTTGTGTGTTCATTATAAGAGCGAAATATATATTTATATTTTAGAAAACACAAATATCATTAACACAATCAAATGAATGAAAATTGAAATGATGTTACTATGGATAGTGGTGAAGATGGGGAACTTATCTTTGTTGTATGCGCCACATAAATTAGTCATACCGCATTTACTAATTCATTTTTACATCTCACAGATTTTCTAAGACATTCCGAGCTATATATCTTTCCCCCCCACCAAAAAAAATCATGTTACTCAATTTAGAGCTCATTTAAACTTTTGTTTTCTACATCGTGATCCATTAGATGAATTTCCAATTTTAAAGATCATTAATATAATTTTCCACTCAATTCCTGAGCTAGATAAATAAGCGACAACTAGAAATTAAGATTTAACTTTAAGAAACAAACGATTGGACATTACAATAGCCGAAAATTTCTTTTCTTACAAATTAAAACAAACTTTAAATAACTTGCCTGTTATGTCCTTTAAAGGACATCCCTACCAATGTTGAGTAAAAACGATAAGTTATACTCAAAATATAACATTAACCAAATAAGAGTGACAGAAAATTTTTGTGCATATTCTCTTTTCTTTTTAACTGTCCAGGACCTCTTACTTTCTCCAGTTCCCTTATTCTTGAACTAACCTCAAATGACTCTTAATTTCGATTTTTGATGCATAGTGTACTTATAATTTGTCATTACTACGAGATTATTGAAGCCCTATTGATTTCTTATTTCGTACTTGTCTTCGCCCATTTACTTCAGTGGAAGATCGGTAAAATTTTGAGGAATATATTTTATAATGGAATTTTCACCACAAATCTGGGCTGGAGTTATTTGAAATAGTCACTAAATAGTCACCGAATAGAGTAAATTTAGCTAAACAATACGTTGTAGATAAAAAGTTGCAAAACCAAAGCTGCTAGACTAAAACTTGCGAAACCACAGATATTTTTTTAAAATAATTAACTTCCTAGCTAATTGTTACGGATTTTGTTCTCACAACTTGTTTTTCTCTTTCAACATAATTTTTGGTCTAACATCCAAGTAATCGCATTCTTCTTCTTCAAATAAGCCCACTTTTACCCCAACCCAAATAAAGCGGAATAAAAGAGATCTTTGTAACAAGATAACCACAATTCATATTAAATGAATAACCAAACAAGGCAATAATTAACCTCAAGCAATAGAAATAATACAAACAAGTTAAATCCAAAATAATAATAAACACTTATCTTACTTTAGAACTGTGAAATTAAACAGTTGAAATTACGAATGCAGCATAGGGAAGAGTTTGTTAGGTATAATTGCTGTCGCACAAATGAAGCCAATTAATGAGATATGCCTTATTAAAAACAGTAAATAATTAATGATTAAATTAATAATTATATTGAATCTTTTGCTTTGATGACTGCAAGATATTTCAAATTTTAAAAACTAATACAAAAAAGGTATTCAAATAATTAATTAGAATCTAAAGAAAAAATGTAATAAAAAGTAAATAGAAAACAATAAAAACATATAAACCCCAACAACTTATTTCTCAAATAAACATCCTTATTGTTACTAATGCATCCATAAACATAGACTAAGTATCTAAGTTCCACGCCTTTTTGCATTACTGCGTACATACTTTTTCTTAACTTCCAATAAATGTGCATATTGTTCTTTCTTTAATGGTTCTATTTTTAACCGTGTTTTAGTTCGAAATTCCAACTTTAATAATTACCTATTATTGTGCCTAATTGATTTGACAAATCTTGGCCTTGAGCTGATTAAGTTTAATTTAATAGAAATTGCTTGGATTTGAGGTTCTTACAATTAAAGAGATGTGAATCCATCCAAAAATGAATATTGTACAGTGGGGGGCAGTTGCTCATATACAATCAATCTTCTAACTCTGATTTCCTCTATTTTCATTTTGGCCAATGTGTAAGCAGTAGGCCTACCTTAAAATAATGCGGATTCTTCTCTTGTACAATTAATGGGATGTATGAATTCGTATTTTTAAATAATCCTCATATTATAATCAATTTCCTAGAAAAATTATTAAACGAAATTATTCGAATATTTTGAGGCGTGCTGAAGCAACCTAACATAGAAATTCCAAAATAGGTTGTATAAAAGGTAAGAGAACGAAATATTGCATTGATACCCAATTACAGAATGAATATTTTAATATTCTTTGAGCTAAGTTCAAAGACTATATTCTTTACATATAATAAGTTCTTATATTTGTTATTCTAACTTGTCTTTTCTTTCATTATTCCTCTGACCTGCACGTAAAAAAGTTAGAAACCACTCGAAATAACCACGATTCAAAATAAAATTGACAAGATTAGTATAGACACTTAAAGATCAAAAAATACATAAACATTAGACTAATAAAAAACGCAAGTAGAAATTCTTTTTAATAATAAATTAAATGGGAATTGTTTGGAAAAGTGAAAAAGAACATGATAACTAAGCAAAAAGACCCTAAATATTTTTTAATAAATTAGTCTTGTTATTTATTTAAAATTAAGGAAAGAAACTCAAAATTTGTGAGACAAGGTTTGTAAAGCAAGTCATTAATAAAGGGAAGTGTTTTTAATATTCAAAGTGGAAACCAACGAGGTCAACTTCCGAATAATTTTTCTTAGGAGAGAACGGGAATGAATTTGGGAAAGAATGTAGAACAAGTCAAGATATTTGAAAAACGTATAATTGCAAATCATTCTGCGGAAAATAAGGTGAGATGGCAATCAAACGTTCAGATTTAGCTGAAACATAGTTTTATGTATTACAGCGGATACCTTAGATGGGGCTTGAGGAAATATAGGGAGGGTATATAACCCAAGGAAGTAACATTAAATATTTTTTACAACAAATCTAAAATTTATCACAGCTGTTGTTTCCCTTGTGCCAGCTTAGGCATTTCTTTGCTCTAACCTTTTCAGCGTAAAAGGAATAGAAATCAGATACTTTGGGACGTTTTTGAAAGAATGACCAATAGAGACTGAATGGGGATGCAATTGTCTGCATAATTTAAAGAAACAATATAAAGTGCGATAAACGATGAGATATTTTTCTTGTTAGAATAACAACTATTATCGAAACGAATTTTAAAGATGAAGACTAACGAGGAAACAAAATTATCACTAGAATTAAAACAAAAATGCGTTAAAAAATACAATCATTTTTAAACTGCGACAAAAAAATTGAGATAATGTTTTTATAATCTAATCTCATCGCGCGCGTTGAGGTTCTTATAATAAGTGTGCATAATAGTTCTCCTTTCCTAGTTCCATGAAGATAGTTATGCTTCTTTAATAAAGGCCTTAACCCTCTTATTTACTTCCTTCTTGAAGTATTTGACTGATCAGGAGGTCAATGCTCTTAATTTCACGTCCCCCTGTGTAAAAGGGTAAAAGAGCGAAAACAGGCGCAATGATCATTGTACCAGAGAGAAGCTGCATATATTCCAATCCCCTGACTTGGTAGTACAAAATAAAACTTAGTGGCAAGTCAAAGTTCTGTACCACTGCTGTTCTTTGGTGAATTCTTGGAGTGGTAATGATCGTTTAGTGAGTGACCGCCACGCAGGTAAGAAGCTTAATGTGGCTTAAGCGCAGACAGGATTCCTTATTAAATAAGGACATCTACAAAATGGGTTTTTATTCGCCTAACCTTACTTGATGCGATTCTATCCTTAGTACTCGTAGTTTCTATTCAGGGCTTAAATAAGTAATTTATTTTGTGTTGTACTGAGGCCAAAAGAATACTTAGTACGTGTATAAATACAAGACCATTGCCATATCATTTTAAAACAACATTTCAATGGAGAGTATCACATGCGCTACAAAATCCCCAAGCATTTTTCAGGCCAGTTAAATGTCAACTACAAGAAGTCCTTATATTTCCTTGAATTAAAAGACTCAGTTTAAATCATTGTAGTCCCTACAAAAAACTCAACATAATCATTAATTTTAACAATTTTTCAATATACATTTCCACTTTTAATTTTCACAAAAACATGCAGAGTTTGGCACTAAGACCTCTCCGCTTTGGCACAGAAATAAAACGAAAATCTGGGAAGTCATATGGCCACACGAAAATGGTTCAGAAACGAGTAACATTATTTTATCCTAACCTAAGTCACGATAGGGATAATTATGTTAACCAGATTTATTTTTTTATAACTTTCAATAAAAGCAGCAATCCGTATTGCTTGTCATTAGATCTAATGAGGCTAAAATTAATTACGGAGGTCCTCGTCTGTTTTTTTATTTTATTGGTGACTCTGAAGACCAAAAAGTCACTCCATTTTCCTCTCTATATTAATTTGTATTTGTTGTTAAAAATAATAAATATTACAATTCGACTATAATTCTTCCCATTTTCTCTTGCAAAATCTACCACAAAAGGTTTCCATGTATACTATGGAAAACTAGGGGCATGGCCAAAATTTTTAAGATTAAAATATATTTTTGTAGTTTTCATTCGTTTGAAAAATTTACTTTATAAGAATAATTATTCTAATATTTAAATAATTGAAGGTTTATTAATAGGTCAGCATTTCGAAAATAATGAGAAAAAATGCATTCGTTTGCTGAATCAAATACGCGCTCTGGTCCTGTTCTCGGAGTTACATAGTTACAGGGAGTCAGCAAGGACTACTTAGTCGACTTAAAAGACAGTTCCATCCTATACTAGTAGTCCTCTTTTGGACATTGTAGCCATGATGCTCACTCACGTGATATTCAATCCACAATAGGGCTCCGTATATAAATAATATTATTATTCGTAAAATAAATATCAATTTTTAAAAGTATTCACACTACTGGCCTTTAGTACCTTTTCTGGGAGTGCGTTCCATTTATCGATGGTTTAAAGGTGCAAAAATGTTAAGTTATATTCGCTTAAAACCGTTGTTACGTGTGATACTATGGACGTACTTAATTTTATTTTCCTAATTTTTGTTTTAAATTTATTTAAATTTTTTAATACTATAACCAGGCAATGGCATCACCACTCCCCCTACAGGGGTAGCTTTCGCTTCGATACTACGATTAAAATTTAAAATCTAAAAAAAAACAGCCATGGTTAAGTTTTTACAAAATTTCTGAACTTCACCAATTTTAATTCCTTTTCTTTGAAAACATTTTAAAGCATTGGATAATGATATTTATTTTTTCTAAACTGAACTATTTTGTTTTTTCAAACTCTAAAGAAATTTAAAATATATTTAACTCATAATTAACTAAGATGAAATTATTATTCAAATACTCCAAAAAATCCCATTCTTAAATTATAGAGTTAGTGATGATGATGATGATGATGATGATGATGATAAGCTCACCTTGCAATTGACTAGTTTCGAGAAAGGGGAGTTCAATATATTTAATCGTTCAATATACAACTTATTTCTAATCAATGGATTTAGTTTAGTTGCCTTCCGTTGGATTCTTTCATTTTATTGATGTATACATCTGTACAAGGTGACTACAATTGTATCGCGTATTCCAGGTGTGGTCATACTAAACTTTTTTATTGAGGTATAATAATATCTTGGTGCTTGTAGTGAAAGCTTCCCGTAATAAATCCAAACATTCCGTTAGCCTTCTTACACACTTCGTCACACTGTTTGGTAAACTTAAGATCCTTTGAAACACGCACCCCGAAATCTTGTAGAAGGTGCGTTTCAGTCACTGCAGATTTGCTATTCGAAGAAAAGCGTAAAATGATAAAAATATTCGGTTAAATGAACAATATTGCGTCAATAAATCTATTTCGTAAAATTTATTTGTCTAAAAATTGTTGAGGATTATTTTATATTCCAGAAATACTTCTTTTCAAAGAAAAGCGTGCAACCAATTTTGCTCTTCACCAAAATGGCCTGAAAGAAAAGATAGAGTTCGTAAAGGTATTATACCAAGAAGCAATATCTCTAGGATCGAGGATGACTTTAGAAAGTCTGGCTACACTCTTGTGAAGAGGTTTTCTAGATATCAAAGTGCTTCAAATTAAATATAAGATCGCCTAATGGTAGGGTACCCGCTCAAGGATCGGTTTGCTTTCAGGGCCAAGTTTGCTCAAAAAAGGTAAGAAGCATTTGTTATGCTTCAGCGGACACAGTGAGGGCGAGATTGTTTGGAAAATATCTCAAGTCTAGAAGGGCTGCGAATTGTACGGATTGGCTGCACTTTTGTTGAAATCATGGGTAAAGTGATATTCTCGGATGAAGCTCTCTTCTGCTTTTTAGAGCTTCTGGATATTCGCGCATTAGGAATAAAAAAGTTAAGCTCTTTCATGAGACCTATGTCTTGCCCACGGTGAAACATCTGTACACTCTTTATCTCGGGGGTGCTTCTCATCTAAAGGAATTGAGGCACTAAAATTTTGCCTAAATCACTGCTATGAACTCAAAATTTTAGCAAAACGTCCTTCTTCAGCACCTTTTCCAAACGTTTTAGGTCAACTTTGGCGATGCTAACTTTAATATTTAGCATTATTACCCCCTTTTCAAAATTAAAAAGAAATACCGAATTTCTTGGATGAAAAAAGCAAACTTTTGAGACCTTGGCACAAAAATAAAACTAGGAGTTGATGATCAGAAGCCAATTGCGAGCAGTTTTGGGTGATTATTGAATAAAAATGTATCATTATCAGTCACGATATTATCACTAATTTGGTCTACAGCTAGCAAAAACTAATTTAAGAAGACCAAAAGAATAAGCAACATCATTGTAAATATTTACTACGCGCATCATTTGACTATATTTATTAATAAAAGAAGTTTGGGCTTTAACCTTTTTGTATTTTACCTTTAAATTATAATAAAAACATACTAAGACATAATACAAAGTTTGATTATTTCTATTAATTTTCTTCTAGGAAAATATATAATGGTCTAAAAAATTTGGACCATGAATCTATCCTGCAGCTGACAAGAAATGTCACGGTGTCAATGCCAGCAGATGTATCCGCGACTATATATCGTTTACAAATTTTGATTTCTTTCAGATTATAGAGTTATTAAAAAAAATTTAAATACTTTTAAAGACTTTTATACGCCTCTATGTATTTTATCATTTGTTTTTGTTTTTTTGTTGTTGGTGTTTTCTTTGTAGGTCGCACTCTCCTGCGCCGGGGGGAGGTGGACATCTCCCCGACGCCCCCGTAAGGGGCGCGGCGATTTGCCAACTTGGCCGCCGTGCTGACGGGATCCAGCGCTCTGTCAGGCCCCAGCTTAGCCTCTCCTCCTTCCTACAGATAACTTGTATTTCTCACCTACTTCCCCACTTTTCCTAAAACGTCTCCCACAACTTACTCTGGTCAGCCTATAATTTCACAGGGTAGTTGCTGACCTTCTTCTCAGCCAAATGTCCCAGATCGGGGCAGAGGGAGAGGGGACAATGTTCCTTAGCTTCGGTTTGGGATGGTGGGTTTTTAACAACCTGCTTTATCCCCATCCATACCTTCCTCACATCCCCTTTTCTTCTCACTTCACCATATTTCTTTGTTTTTACGCCGTGTCTAAGGTGGAGCCGCTATGCTGAGGGACAGCCAGGCCACCAGGCAGGAGGGGTGATCCTGAATGGCGGCACCGGGCTCTGTCAGGCCTGTAGGCCGTCCTTGAATAGCGTGCTACTGCGAAGGGTGAGGAGCGATTGCTTCCTGTGTAAAAAATAGGGTAACCATGCCCATGAATGTAAACTAAAAAAAAAAAAATCTTTCCCCATTTCCCCTTGTTCATCAGCGGAGCCACCTTCGGGCAGCTCCACAGAAAAAAATGGATGTCCCCCGCCACTGTGCTTGCGTAGGAGACCCTACAAACTGCTCTAACCGGAGAGGAGGCTTTCTCCTCTCCTACAACTATGGGTGTAGGGGACCCCCTCTCACCCCCTTCTCTGGAGTGTTTTGGGCACCACCCTTTTACCAGCCGCGGTCCCCACTTTTCTTTACAGTGGGACGGCCAAGAAAGCCAGCAAGCAGCCCATAGATAACCGCTCCCCATTAAAGCTGCTCGGTTTGGCAAACCCCCTTAGGTGGGAGAGAGAAGCCAGGCCCCTTCGGTCGCTTCCCTCAAAAGACCTGCTGGAAACAATAACAAGCCTTGCCGGAGTCAAGGCCTCTGCCTCAAAAGATGTGACTTGTGTGAACGCTGCCAACGAGACCTGCGATGTCCTAGGGGGGGAGGGATGGCCAACTGGAGGCCCCGCTGATATAGATATGGTCTTTGAGACAACCCAAGCGCATAGTCTAGGGCCTTCCATGGGAAGGAATCCGGGCTGGGCGCCAAGCACCGAACCCGAATCCGCCCCTTTGCAACGCCGTCTTCAAACGGCTATGGTTTTTGAGGCAGTAGAAGGAGGAGAGGGATCTCCTCTGACTGGTGTTCCTACTACTACCAGGACCTTCACCATTTCAGAGAAGGACCTGGCTGAGACCGGCCCATCTGGCCTGGAGGCTCCTGCCGGTGGAGGGGAGAAGCGGGTTCATTCCCCGCCTTCCTCTTCTAAAAAGAAAATAATATAAGAAAAAGACTAAAGAGACTCGGGGCTCCTCGCAATCCGTAGGGGCTGCGGGAACAGATAGGTCTGCTGCCAATTTGGTAAGCGACTAAGCCATGATCGGCACATCTGGCCCCTCTGACTCTTTGGGCGCGGAGTCCATTACTATGAATAAGACCAAAAATGCACAGGGCGGAGCCTAGATTACATCGGGGCCCCTCATTCAGATGTTATCAGTAGTTTCCGAGCCCGTTGTATTAAAACGCTGTCTCGTTATTCGCTTAACTGATGGCAGCATGTTGGCCAAGGGCAACATGATCCATCAGAGGAGAGGATTAGCTAGTGCAATTGGTAGAGAGCCGAAGGTGACTTGTTTCTCGGACGGGAGCCTTCTGGCAAATGCGGAGAATCCCTCCGAGGTCGCCAAGCTAAGTGCTCTTCGGATATTTGATGGCACCACGGTGAGTGTGACGCCGCACTCTGCCATGAACTTTGTGAAAGGAGAAGTTTATGCGAGAGAAGTCGTTGACTACTCCATAGAGGACATCACATTAGAGCTGGCTCACCATGGGGCGGTCAAGGTCGAACGTCGGATGAGAAAACAATGAGGGGCCTCTAGTCCCACCCCTACACTTTTCATCACGTTCGACTGTGACAAGCTCCCTGAGTTGGTGCGTGCCGGTTGGTACCGCGACCGCGTGAAGGCATTCGTGCCACAGCCGTGGAGGTGCTATTACTCTCACCACTTCGTGCAAAGTCGCGGTAACCCGAAGTATGTGTAAATTGTTCCCAAGCCGCACTCGATAAGTCCAAATCGTGTGTGGCCAAGTGTGTCAATTGCAGAGAGCCACACTGCGCTTCTTCTAAGCAATGTGTTACGCATCTCCTTTAGAAAGAAATCCTGGCCGTTCAGGCCCAGGATCGACTCTCATTCTGCGAGGCTGAAGAATTGGTCCAGGCGCGCCCGGCTTTGCTTGGGTCGTCCAATGCCTCAATGGTTAGAAAGATACTATCTGCTCCTGGCTCATCCAGGCCAATGAGCACGGTTGTTTTATAGCCGATTTGTGCCCTTCTCGGGTTCTATCAACATGGGCACTCCCCTGGTAAAGTTAGCGGAACAAAAGGTCCACACACAGCCCCAGCTAAAACCAGGCCCCCATCCCTTCCCCCACCTTGACCGTTTTCTCGTAAGGCGAAACGGCCACGTGCCTCCACCGAGTCGTTAGATTCACAGGAGGCAACACCCCTGAAGTTGGTCGGCGGGCCATCTTCTGGGGTTCCTAAATCTGTCCCCCGAAAGAAGGACAGCAACAAAGGAGCTTCAGCTCCTCCGCCCACGCCTAGTGGTGGGCTGAAGGGCACGGAGACGGTGGATCCTCGAAAAGAAGGGCCCCCGCCTCCGAAGCCGCAACTCCCAGATAAGTTTTCGAGGCAGCGGGAGGAAAAGACTAGCATGGCTAGCCCAACCTCCCGCAATAAGTCCTCGAAGGCGACAACGCCTTCAACGCTTTGTCCAGACAACAGCGTCCCGGGTTCTGCCTCCGAAAAGCGTAAGGCCATTCCCCTGTTCAAAGAGGTCCCCCGCGTCTCGTCTGAGCTATAGGTATTCTCCGTTTCGTGACATTCAGTGCTTGGGGCAGTGATAGGTCTACTTCCTTACATTTTTTCGATCCTTTGTTTGTTCGAAGCTCGACTACGGATACGAGTTTTATGCATCCGCAGCCGAGCGTTTATTGCTGAAGGTGGATTAGATCCACCACACCGGCCTTCGCCTTGCGCCCGGTGCCTTAAGCACTTCCATCATTGATAGCCTGTTGATCGATGCTAGGGAGATACCAATAGCTCTACGCCGCGTAAACTGCATCACTCGCTTGTACGCGTGAGCCCGAGACCTCCCTCAGTCGCCAACAGCTCTCACTGCATTTTCAGCTGACTTCGACGGTGCCTATGCCGCCGAGAGCCGCCAGTTATACTCTAAGCCCTTTGGGTTTAGGGCCAGGAACCTCCTTCGAGAGCTAGGTATAGATCTCGGGCCGTTGGCGCCCCTGGTTCTGCCCAGGACGCCACCCTGGAGGGTACCACATTTGGCTATTTGTCGCCACGCCTTTGCTCCCAATGCTTGTACAGCGCCGAGAGTAATGCGTTCGATCTTTTTGAATCACACCTCTTGTAACGCTGGAACCGTGCCAGTGTGTCTTCATGGCTGAGCTTGTGGAAATACACCACTCGCCTTGGTAGATTACGCAAAGTTCCCGGTTCGGAGACCGGATTGTGAACTATAGTAACACAAAGAGCGCCCTGAGTGCTCTCAGGGCATTGGAATCTCCTCATCCCATGGTTCACGATATCCGTGACGCCACGGTTTTGGCCAGCGGGAGGGTGGTTTAGGTTATCTTCTTCTGGGTTCCTGGACATGTAGGAATTACAGGGAATGAGGCGCCGATGAGGGTGCCAAAGAGTCCGCGAGAACTCTGAGACCAAACCAGCGTTTTGCTCTTCCACACACCGACTACATGGCAGGAATACGGGCAGTTCTTTGGACTGCTTGTCAAAGAATATGGGAGAGGGTCGAAGGGAACTTAAAGTTGCGTGCCAATGCTGCGCGACTGTTCCCATAGACCTATCCCTTAATGCCGCGACAAGTTCAGGTTGCTTTCTCTCGTCTCCGAATTAAGCACACTCGTGGGACGCACCGCTATTTGATACAGCGCTCGCCCTTGCCCTAAGGTGAAGACTGCGTTGTCCCCCAGACTGTTCGGCACATTCTTGTCGAATGTTCCAGTCTGGGCAATATTGGCACACGTTACGTGTCCCGGTACCTGGATGGGTGGGGTCACTACCGCCTGTCCGTTTTACTCGGGATGAGTGCGTGCTCTTTGGCTGCTGGACTGATGGACTTTGGGGGAAAGGCTGGCCCTCTCCCTTTTAGTTGACTAGGTTTCGTTTTTTTTTTGTTATTGTTGTTTTCTTTGTAGGTCACATTTTCCTGCGTTAGGGGGAAAACGCCAGAGCTTCGCTTCCCAATTGTCATCTTCCCTTTTTATCGTTGTTTTTTTTTCGAATTTTAAAGTAGCCTAGAGCTAGGCTGTTTGTTTGCGGTGACTTATACCCAAGTGGGCAGTCGCCAGATAGCCCCCTACGCCGTAGCTTGTTTCATAATTGTTGCCATTGCCCATTTTTACTGTTGTTGTTTTTTCATATTCTTATTTTAAATTAGCATAATGCTAGGGTGTCGTTATTGCGGCGACTTATGTCCAAGCGGGTAGTCGCCAGATAGGCTCCTAATTTAAAAATAAGTAAAATTCTCCCACCATTTCAATTCATATACACCGCGTTGTTGTGTGTATATGGTTTTAGATATGCATATGTCTGTTATTAGTTGCATATTGTTCTTTTTATTGGTATTTTTCTTTCTTGTTTTTGTGTTTTTTTATTGGTTTGTACTATGTGATGGGCGTTCCCTTCGTATCTTTGTACCCTATATAAGGTTGTCTGTACCATTTTTATGCTATTTCTTCTAAATGAAATGCAAATATAGTTCCAAAGTGCTTGGATTCATCTCTTTACTTTTCTGTCAGGTAATTTTCATTTCATTGCTTTCCTCACGTGACACTTTGCGAGTTTTCTCATCATATATGTATATATATATATATATATATATATATATATATATATATATATATATATATATATAAAGTTTACAAAATGCAGCTTAGTTATCGCATAACTTTTCATAAAAAATCTATGTTATATCATATTTTTCATTTAAATCCCCCAAATAATTAAAGTAATAATGATAATGATAATTAAAATAGTAATAATATTAAAATCATTTTATTGGTCGCTAAGCCTGAGCTTGAAATTGGGAAGATTAGGCACCCCATGAATTTTACATATACTGGAGGATTACAACCAAGTGGTAGGAAAACCATTTTCTGCTCTTATTGGTGCAAGATTCAGATTAGTTTTGCATTAGGATTCTCTGTTGAAGGCAAAACCATTACCCAAATTATTAATGTACTTTTTACCGCTAACATATCACAATCAAATTTCTTTGCTAATCCACGCTGTGTATCTAGTTTAGCCTGATTATTCTTCTATTTGTACGAGAATATATCCCACAGCGGCACAAGTTTTCTATATTTTTCTATGAATTTTACGGTTTTACATCAGAACAATTCATCCTGTTGCTTTAAACATTGAATGCTTCCCGAGATTGGTGGAAAGAAACGGAACACTAAGCAATGGGCTGATTTGAATCACATGCATAAATTTCTACGGGAAACGTGTAAATATATGTTGCCTACCACTCGCTGGAAACTACATGTTGCCTTGTGCTGATCAGGTTTAAAAACGCTTGGCCAAAAGGAAAATGTGGCATGTCACATGTTGCTAAATCTTTGCTATGCATAAATAGCCATTTTAGAATGCATTTGTCAATTAGGTTCAATATCCTATATTTGTTATATGACACACGATAAAATGATATAGAAAATTTGACAGTAGTTTAAATGTGTGTACTTTTCGTCTATAGAGATAATATTGTTATTGAATGATCCAATGTAAATTTATATTAAAATTTATGGCATTTTCTTTACTTTTTTTCTTTAACAAAGATAGTTACCCTCTTAAGGAACCTTAATTGAATATCTTTCGGAAAATCTTCGAAATGATAACTAAGAAATACATATATATTTATTCTTTATTTTTTGGTAAATCTTTCGTTTTCTATGCTTATTTTCATTAATTATCATCAGATCATGGACCCATCCAATATTTTCCATATTTCTCAAAACTCTTTATTTCGACCCAGTTCTCTTTAGTTTTATAAAGAAATCCGCTACCTTAATATGTTAAATGCAATGATGAATCAATCTCGTTTCTTTAAGTTTTAAGAAGAAGTCAGCTTTATCTTCTTGTTAATTGCAAAGATGAGTCGATCTCGTTTCTTTAAATTTAATAATGAAATCAGCCAAATCACTATCTTCCCATTACTTTCATGGAATTTGCAAGCGTATAATGGTCAGTAAACACCTTGTTGTCTAGTAATTGCTAGCTAGTTAATACAGATTTTACTATACCCTCGGAATTTCATACCTCCAACCTTGATTATACCTAAGCATAAATGAATCACATAGAAAAGATTAAAAGCGAATTACACTTACTTTCGAACTTTAGGTTTATAGGAAATTTTATAAGAAATTAATACATATATATTAGGGTGTTTCACTCCTAGGGAAACAAAATGAAATGTGTTGAAAATTTTCAGCATGGATGTCCCATTGTTTTTTTCTGACCCATCAATACTCTGTGCTAAAATTTTGTTTTATTCGTCAATATTTACTGGTCGCACAGATTGACAAGATTCCACATTTCAGGTGAAGCTTCGAAAAAATCAATTGGAGGAGCAGACAAAAAATTTCAAAGAAAGGTATTCAACTGAAAATTACCAAACACAGTTGTGAAAAATTCCGAGAGGGCACCAGAAATGCAGAACAATTCTATAAATAGAGGAGGGAAATCAAGTTGCTGGTAGATGTGGCTCAAGTAGCAGTAGGGAACTTGGCGACCACTCCAGCCTTTTTTTTCTTCACGGTCTTGCGGTCATGATGAACAACTTTGAAGAGGAACTGCTTCTGTTGCTCGTTTTGCGTTCGGGCTTGGAGTCTTTGGATCAGTTCCAATTCTCTTCCTGCTGCATCATTGGCAACATGCTGGCCTCCGACGGTGGCTTCAGTTCGTTGATCTTGCAGAACATTTTCCACATTCTAAGTAGTGACCATCCTCCCAGCGAAGACCACAATGGCCTGTAAAGTTCGCCTTGTCACCAATTCGGGAAGACCATCAAAAATAGTGAAGTTCTTCTTTTCAATTCTCATGAGTGCTTTTAACTTTGTTGGACGGATTAGGTTCTTAAGCATGGCCGCCCAGTCATCGAAGGACACTCGTTCGTTGAAGAACGCTAGGGCCACTTCTTGCTCCGAGAGGTGCCAGAGTTAGCCTTCCTCTATCCACAAACACCTCATGCCAGAATGCGATTTGCTTCAGTTTCTCGGTTCTTTCTCCTCATCCGATGCACCGTGGAGGCAGAAGAGGAGATATCCAAGACATCCTACCCCAAGCTTGAGGCTCCCGCAACGAAGGACACAGCAGCTTGAGAACATCAAAGGTTTTCCCGGTCCAAGTCGTGGTTAGGGCTGGGATTATTGGTTTCTTGGACGGCCTTTCCTCCGTGGGCTTTGGTGTGAGAAGGGCAGCATTGGAAAACCTCATCCAACACAGATGATCCATAAGAAATGAGGATGAATCGGAAATGTCGTCCAGGGCAACTCTTATCAACCTCTTCTTCATTTCAGTCTTTTTAATCCTCTTTCTCATCCTCCCCTTCATCATTTTGACAGCCTTTTTGGCGACAGCAGACAGATGGAGTTTATTGACAATCTCCATTATACAAGACTGTCTGTACTACCTCTGCAGTACCAGAAAGGCCAAATCTTCTTCTAGTAAGTTGGCCTCCGTGATCTTACTGCTCGCGACATCGAAGGCAAACTTTAAGTCATCCTTCCAAACCTTCTTCTTTGTCACGGCGGCAGGTGTCTCCCACTTGGTTTCTTTCTTGAAGCGCACGTACTCGTTGTGATGGTTCCTGATGTTACGACGGATCAGGTGCTGGACCTTGAAGGTGAGGTTTGCTTTCGCTCACAATTCGTGCAGCTTGAGAGAGTTGTTCTTGACCGCACCCGGGAGGGTTTCCTTCTGCAACTGTGGTGATGGAGGAAGACCGAAAACCTGGATTCGGTGAATTTCTTAGGAGCCAGAGAAGGTTTTTCGTTCGTGTGGAAGCTATAATCGAAAAAAAACGTCAAATTGGCATTCAGAAGGAAAGGTTAATACCCTCCTCATAAAACTCCGCTCGCTCTCAGCGCACACCACAAAAAAGACAAAAGTGTCCGACCTGTTAACATGGTTCGATTTTGCTAAGATTTTGCACGACTCACTTTTTATAGAAAACGTCCAAAGGCAAACCCGTATTGCTAAAATTATTGTACTTCGCAAAATATAAAACCCCATCATATATATGAATAATAAACAATAGCATTTTCGAAAATGAGAAATGCCACTACAAATGAGAGGAATTAAGAGCTAAGAATTCAATACAATTACCAATGACATAAAAACAAAGACAGTGAGAAAAGATAAAATGAGTAAAGATCTATTCTAAAATGTTGAAAATATTAACAGGAAGACGAAGGTTTAGAACCTAATGATAAAATAGCGCAGAATATAGTAAGTGAGAGAAAAAAGGAAAGTGTAAAAGTGAGAATAATAGAGGCAAAAAAGAGACAACATAAAAATGATAGATAAATATGTAGAACGAAATGAAAAATATTTTACGCACAATGCTCTTAATATATAGGAAAAAAGAAAAAAAACTAGCCTAGGTTGCAATAAAAATATGTCATTAATAATAACCTTTTATATAAGAGGATGAATGTAAATTCAGATGAAGAAATATTAAAACTTTGATTTGAAAAGGAACTATTAAATAGTATTAAATGACAGATAGGATGCTGAACAAAATCTTACAAATAAAAAATAATATTGGCTGAATTCCAATAAAAAGAATGTTCATTTTGAGTTAAATGTACCGCAAATCAGCAGTTTCATTTAACTATTCTTTCAATGCATTGGTATTGATCCATAAAAACCATAAGGATTTAGCCGTATGACCATGGTAAAATTCGGGGCAAACAATACATTGGGAGTCCTCCTAAATAAAGCAGCGAGAAACGATGAGAATCGATTTTACATTTATCTCGGGACGCAATGATTATTTGTTACTTTACCATAAGCTAAATGTATAACGCTTCAGTGTTTTTAGACAACGATTTCTTATCATGTAAGTAAAATAAATGTTTAGCTATGTTTGTTTCAACATGTCATACATGTAGCTTAAATACATTGTTTCTTGCTGTAATTGGAGTAATGAGCTTAAGGAATAAATCTGACTTTCTAGACATGTATCTTTTGTTTTCCTACATCTCTCCTGGGATTGCACAAGGGGTACCGTTAACTTGTCGTCATATGATCTATGGCGCAATACCTAACCATCTTTTTGCACAAAGTAACACTATTCCAACCACGTGTAGATTTTTAGGCAAGTAAGAAAACCGGAGCTATATCACAAATTCAGAGTGCAAAAGTAGAGTTGTTTTTGATGGACACTCATAATATTATTTCAGTGTCCACTTTAGGTATAGATATTCCTGACTAATCCAGTACGCAATGCTGTGTTTATTCGCCTCTAACCAAGCTGTAAGCGGAGTGAAAAAGGTTATCAAGAGTTCACTTCATTTCTAGGCATCCTGGTGTAGCATGACCAAGCTCGGATCCAAGCCGGATGGGATTGAAGTTGCAATTGAACTTGCACCTCCGAGCTGTTACATTAATTGATAGCATATGGATGTGCTAAAAATAGCATCGGAATCTACCCTTTCACTCTAGTTTGGTCCCTCATAGCAGTTTTAAAAAAGGCACGCCGCTACTTAATCGTGATAATGTTGAAGTTGCCTACAGCGTTTGCTGTAGAATCTAAGGAATTCTCCCTAAATCTCGTAAGTAGCTTAAGGGAGTAGAGGTCTTCTGCTCATTTGGAAAATTGAAACAACATATTCCTGACATGGTAAAAAAAAATCCATTTTCCTGACTTAAAATATTTACTACAAAATTATTAAAAAAATCATTGAATGAGGAAGAAAGAATAACTTGGTTATTTTTCTGATGTTATGTAAAATAACTTTGCATATAAAAATAAGGAAAAAAGAAAGGAAACCTTATTCCTATCGCACAAATCATATAAATTATGAATATTAAATTCAAGAATGTTTGGAAAGTAATGGGACATAGTTTATTCATTCGAGTTTTCCACAACCGTAAGTTTGTTCTTCGCAATTCACAGCGATTTTAAGCGAAAGTATTTCGTAGTGAAAGTTTAGACAAACTAGAGTTCGCGCAAAGGTGCAGGCTGACGTACCCCAATTCCTAAGGGTATTTTCTCAATAAATTTCAAAAATTATATAAATTCTTGAACTAATTCTACATACATAGAGGAAAGAAAATTTATGATTCATATGAAAGAATCGCACCATCCATGTCAATAAAACGAAGCTTATTTTCAAGCACTTTTCCAGTAGAAAAATTGCCTTGTGCTTGAGGATGAGTATAAAGGTTTAGCTGTAGATTTTGATATGACTTATGTCTATATAATTTGTGAGTTCGATTTTTGTATATTTAAGATTGGTAAGCGCCTTTTCCTTATTGAAGTAAATTACATCTGTCTTTTTAACTTCGCATTTTAATCGTCGACAATAATGAAGGTAATTTTCATTGAGTAGCCTGTTGCTATTCTCTTTTCTTTACAGTGCTAGTATCGGCTTCATTCTCTTCCGGGATATTTCACAGTAATATTGACCTATTGCGATTAAAAATGTTTCTTGTTTTGGAACGAATTCATTTCCATACATTTGTACCTATTAGACACTTGAACTGCTTCTCGGCCACAACGTTGTTCGCTCATAGTTAACGGTCATTCATGCATGCGCGTGAACTGCCATGCACGCGGGATAAAACGGCTACTCAGTGTAAGTATATTATATTTAATTTTAATACGAAACGGATCGAAATTTGCTTTCTAAAAATTGGGATATTACGTGTTTGGTGATTAATTTAAAATGCAGCCATTGCGTTAAAAGGTATAGCTCGAACTTTTTTGCATATATGTTCGCCCACAGTTACACCAAAGAAATTTTACTCATTTGTCATAATCAAATCGAAAATGTTTTGTTCACGCGTTATGTCTTTCAACCTTTGGTTTAGATATTTTTCGATTAAAAATCCGATCAATCACTTTCCCTCGTTATTAGCTCTTTCATTATCAAAATGTACTTTAGAAAGTTAAGATGGCGGCATATAAATGTCACTCACTACGTTACAACATTTTGTAAATATTCAAATAAATCCTCGTCATTATTTTTCGTTTTGTGCCGGTGTATGTATAATACAGCAAAGTTTTTTTTTTTTTTGACAGCTAGTAAAATATTCGTAATTCATAAATGAGTCGCAACTAATTGTGTTCAAATTGTCTCTCACAAAAGATTGTAGCCATTTAAATCCAATTTAACTATGATTATTTTTCATCTGATTTCACGTAAGCATTGGTTATTGCAACAATGGCAAAATTTACAATAGCCTTATATTTCTTACATCGTTTTTATAATACTCCGTGTGTTCGAAATTATACCCCTTATTTTTAGACTTTTTTGTGACTGGTGAAGGTCGATATTTATGCTATCACCTTCTAGTGCACTGCATCTGTATGCAAAATGTTTCATTCAATTTGAGGCTGCCACTCTTAGAGCTGAAAACACGTAAAGCGTTATCTAAAAGTTTTCCCAACCTTGCAGATCCTACTCCATTTAGATGCAGTCCATCTAACATAAATAGGTTTTATAGACGGTATAAGTGATCACATATAATCGATTAGAAAATTTACGGCTGCACCTTGATGGAGAACTTTTAAACAGTTATTAATATACAAGGCTCTCTTATAAAACTCTACCTAGAATCCACTTGCGGCACTACTCCTGAAAGACTAATTTTACAGCTTATTACTTTCTTTAACACTAGAATGGCCAACACTTTGTGCATATATAAAACGATTAAGGTGTCGATTTCGACCCAACCAATAATTTTTATTTTGTTTCAAAGTATATTTTCAAAATTTTAGGGTTGAATATCTCATCTAAAAGAGTTATATTATAGGCTCTTAGTCCTATAATTATATCAATGGCGTAGCTAGGAATATTGTTTGGGGGAGCCATTGTATATTATATATCACTTTCGCGAATTGGTGAATAAAGAATATCTAAAAGCTAAAATCTGCTCAATTATCCCTGAATACCTAATATTATTATTTTATAAAAGTTAAAAGTCAAAAATATAAATAAATATTTATTTTTAAAATGAGAAAATTCTGTTTAATTCAGATTGCACTTTTTACATGTAGCGATGATTATTCGTGTTTCTTTTACTGAACAATTCCCACAGGTCGGTTTTTCGCACATTTTACATGTAGTGACCAAGGCATTGTTACACTTTTGACTAGAGCACTTTCTTCTCTTCTTTTTTTTGGGGGGAGGGGTGATTTTCAGCTTCATTTTCAACATGTGAGGATGAATTTGTTATTTTCGATAAATATGCAGAACGAAGATTCTCGATGAGTTCAAGAATATATTTTTTTCCCGACTTATTTTACTGCCAGTTATTTTCTTATAAGTGATCCAGCTATTGAGGGCTGCCATGTCTAAAATATTTGATCAAACTCCCACATGCCAGCGCCTTGTTGCATAATGTGTACTATATTTTCCTACCATTTGGTCAACGGCATCCACGCTAACTTTATTCTAGTTATAAAACTTTATCACATCAGGGTTCTTTTTAGCATCTTCGGAAACTGTTGGAGCTGAATGCATTGTGGAAAGCAAAAATACAGAGTTATTACAGATAATTAACCAACATACATCTACTTTCTTCTTGAAAGAACAATTTGATATTGTAACGTCCTCCCTTTTCATAGGCAGTCATTTTCATGAACAGATGCTTGCTGTTTGAACGAACTGTACCAACTATGGAAGTCCCTTGATCTTGAAGTTTTCTTGCAAGTTTAAATGTTGTTAAGAATCTGTCTCTTGTTACATTATAACCATTTCTTTTCATTGTGTCTGTAATCTTCAGCACAACACTTTCTCCAAGAGGTAGTCCATTTCTTGTTTTATTTTCTCGTGCACCGAGATACGGTAGTATATTGGCAACATATTTTGAATTTACTTCGGCTAAGATAAAAAATTCGATGCAGAAGTTATCTGGCTTGTATACAATAAAAGGACAACGATTTTTCATTGGTAAATCTGCTTATCTATTGTAAGGCTAAACTCTGGACTATAATTTTTTTCTGCAATTTTGAGCAAATGCCTCAAAAATGTCTCTTATATGGGTAAATTTATCATTACTAATACATTCTGATCTCGTACCTTTTAGATCAAAGCGCAGATGTTTTCTGATCTCTTTATAATGTCTTCGAGACATCGTTTCTCGAAAAATATCAGGACCATAAAGTTTGCTCCAAAGAAAATCTGCACTGTGGCCCTTACCATATATTCCTCAAGCATATTCCAATGCAAAAAATGCTTTCCATTTTTCCAAAGTGAGAGTTATCAAGATTGCACTCTTTTGCTTTTGCAATAGTACATTTAAGAATTTTTCTTAGCATTGTCTCATCAATAAATGATTTCCATGCCATGTATGGAGATTTTGAAACATCATTTATCAAGGTTCGTATGACACCTGGCTTAGCTTTGAATACTGATGCGTTTCTTGATCTGCCAGGCCTTGCTTTCGTGAGAGCTCTCCATGTTACTCCATATCGTGTTACAATATCTTCGCTTTTATCAAAAGTAAGGGTTTGGAGAGCTGATCTTGGTCGTGTTCTGAGCAAGAGTCTTTAGATTCAATTGATTCAAATAGACTGTTATTATGATAAGTTGAATTTTCTTCATCTTCACTTTCACTACTTATATCGTCACCAGAATCGCACAGGATGTCGCTTGCTTTATCAATTGGAATATATTTATCTGCACCTGAAGACATAATCTAGGTAGATATATAAAAATATCTTATGAAGAAAAGTTTAGGCCTTCAGGTTGTACCACAGCACAGATTTGAACGGCCCTAAATAAGTAATTAACGATAATTTATAAATAGCAAAAGCACTAAAGATTTAAGTGGAAATTTCCATGGATTTTTCTAGAAAAATATGAAAGCCCAGCCCACAACTTATTGCACCACACTACGAAATGTTATAAATGCTCCACCCACAAATAGGCTCCACCCACATCTTATTGCATCACATTATGTAATGTTCACTGAAATAAAAATTAGGGGAAATAATATGATCTTCTTATTTTGTATTAGCAAAATATAAATGATGTCGTTTTCGATACCTTAGCCTTCCGAGGTAAACACGCATATTCCTTTTAAATTATAAAATTTAAAAAAGTAAAAATTTGCGTTTCACTAACTTTAGAAGAAAATAATAATTGTCATAGAAGCATAATGAGTTATATGCATTGGTTAGGGCTCAAAAGAGAGATGAAAAATTGCAAGGTGTCAATTTCGACACCATGGCCATTCTAGTGTTAAATAGCGTCCTATAACGAGCCAGAAGCTCCTACTAGCTAGTAAATAAAATATTATTACGGGCCACATAGACTATAAATCATGTAGCAACAGTAGCTTTTGTCAGCAAAGTCAGAAAAAGTGTTCGCTAAATCATTAACTTTGGCACCTCAATAGCAGCACTTTTTCTTTTAGCCGGCATCTGCCACCGAACTCATTCAGTTGGTTACAAACTATCATATCTTCTACAAGATGAACTACATCCTAGTCCAAATAAGAAGTAAAGCTAAAACTTTGTAACCATTTGATGTGACTCTTTGTAGTCTTCTCTTTTTAATATTAGAGGGGGAGATCTCGATGCACCATCTCAAAGAAATATTCAGAGAGTAGATGCTGGCACAGCCGCTTCTTGACCCACCTTTATTTCTAGGCGTCAACTCGTTATCTGAAGGGCTGATAGGCAAGGCATCAATTTTGCCCGTAGGAGAGCGACCTCCTTTTTTACATGACAATTTTGCCCTCAAGCTTTCTATCTTTAGTATAATGGCGACATTGATTTAAATACGGTAAAGGTGAGCAAAAAAAAAATTCTACTGAAAACACCACAAACTCGCTTAGGAGCCGCCATCCTGAGGGTTTCATTGCGATGATTGATTCTACTGGGGAAGAGTAAAGAAAACAGCATGACGACATCAATTCAAGAAATATATCCAAGGGAAGAATATTTGTTAGTAAATTTTAAATTTGTAAAAATTTCGCAAAATGGCAGCGTTTCTGATGGAATGATAGTATTTATAGATAACTTTTAATTGAGCACATATGACAGGGGAATATAATTTTAAAAAGGAACAAAGGACTACATGGAAAAACAAGCAGATAAGGTGTATAGAATTATTTTTTAGATAAAACTGGATTTTAAAAAGAGATGCAATGAATATATTTATTCTCCAAAAAAATGGCAACCACTTAAGAGAAGCTTATCGTCCGATCCTGTAACAAGATCACTGATAGATCCCTGAACTATAACATCACATATGGTTTGTGAAAACTACGTTTTGATTCGATTATCTATTTTCCACGTCTTAAAATATGCTGAAACCATGTTGGATGGCATTGCGCAAAATTTGGCTTATTATTATCTAAAGGCTGTTCTAGTTTCCCTAAAATAAAATGTAAAAGCAAACAACAAAATATAATTAAATTTGAAAAACGGATAAAGCCTTTCTTTACGACGACACCACTCGCAGCAAGCCCATAAAACCCACATACTAATAAATTCATAAAACTAATTTTTTTGAAAATTAAAATTAATAAACGGACTATTTGCACGCAAATATATAAACCTTTATAAGTATAGTCAACAGATCTTCTTTGTTTTTTTATAACAAGTTGATCTTTTGTCTTATGTTCTACGTACACACGTTATGTTTAATTTTTCACGTAGTTTTATCCTGTAAACTTTCAGTTAAATTTAGTAATTCATGTTATGTCGTTTGTGTGCAATACTGTGCTTAGTTTTTGGTGAGGATAAATTTGGGGACTGTGTCGTATGCTTTCTTTTTTATATGGCCCCTAGTATGATTCTTTTTTAGGTAAATGTTGTGGCTGAACTTTCTATTTTGTCTTATATTAGTTTGTGAATAAATATCTTGTGCTATGTTTTTAAAGAATAGGATTAGTCTTAAATTTCTTTTAATTAAGGTTTGTTTTTGATAATATTGTAACAGTAGAAATATTGAATTTATTACAGTTTGAGATACCATAATGTTTTCCGAAGGTGAAGTATTTTTAGAAAATGCACTGCTCAGCAATCATTTTTTAGCTAATCGTATATGTTGCTTACATTAAGATAACTTAATTGAGGCACTATGTAATTTAGTATTTTGCATTATAAAGGTTATATTGATAATTGCTTCTTAACTTATAGATAAACGAGTCTGAAAAACAATTTTGAGATTCTATAAAAAGTAAGCTGATTAAAACTTGATTTTTTCCGTTACTAACAACAGATAGAAAAACTATAGGGATACTATGAGAAACCCACTATTATCACCATTATAATGTATATAAAAATGATTTCCAGGATATTTCGAGTAGGTGTCACCTGAATTAGAAATTAATATTTATTGAATTTTTTTACTTATTATTTGTATTCTTACTAATTTTTAAGCAATATATTTCTCTTAAAGCACTTTTCCACTCATCATCCAAAGTCAAACTTTACATAAAGTCACCATTTTCCTAGAACATTAGTTTTAAACTTAAGCACGACATTCTTTTAGCTTTTAGAACCTCTTAATTCAAGTTAGCATTATTTTCATCAATTTTAATCAACCTTATTTGCTCTCTTTTTCATTTAAATCGCCACCTCCCACAGAGCTGAGATTCTATACTAAAAATCTCAAATTGTTATAATAGAGGCCAATTTTCTCTCGATACCACAAAATTTTGAAACGCATCTCAATTCAGATTCCTTTTTATTCTAATTTCCACGAAAGATATACATAATTGAGAATTGGTAAATCGTTAACAGCAAAAAAATATAACCAGAACATATGACCCATTAGTCTTCTACCGACCTGTTACTTTATAAAACAACCCACAAAAATTATTAAAACAGCAACAATGACCTTATTACTTGTTAGTGTTCCTTAGGTATATGAATACATTTTTTACCTATTTAGGTGCATTTAATTTTCATTTCATGGATTTTTGATTTGTGTAACTTCTTGAGTATTGCTCTTAACCTTTGTGGTCTCCTTGATACCTACTATTCTTGTCATTTATTTTATATATAATTTATTGCATATCTTATTAGTTCTACCATAATCTTTTTAATGCTTGCATATTTTTAGAGTATCCTTTTTTGCTTAACCTAAAATAATTATTATTATTTTTAAATAATTATTGAAGTTTGAACACGAAAAATGAGATATTCTGCATTTTCATTCGAGCCATCGAAGATGGTCTCAATTTAAATTTCTAAACTTTTGGAATATGTAAATGATTGCTCTATAAAAATTACACTTCTCTTTATAGAATATTATTCCTATTCCGATGTTTTACGTTAAGAACCCATTTTCAAAGAAACTATAAAATTGAAATAAAATGCAATATCGGAAAATAAATTGATTTTTACTCTCTTTTCTAGTACATATGTATTGAAATAGTTTATTTTAGGTAATATTAATATATTTTATCATCATTATTTAATTTTGAAAAGATTCATAAGTTACAAGGGGAAAGAGTAAGGAGCGAACGGGAAGCGGGATATCAGGTAAATAAATAATTTTAAACGTGAAATAATTTTAAATGGGAGAAATATGTATAAATAGTTCCTTAAAACGGGGACTAACCTTGATGCTGTCGCCCTACCACTTAGTCAAAAAGGGAGAAAATAAGAATTATGGATTTTATAATTTTTTGGGTGTGATTGGTTTGAAAAGGCACTGGTTTATTTGGCTATATTTAAAATAGTTAAAGGTAAATAGTTTAATTCTGCAATCAGGCTCGGGTGTTAAGTTTAATATGCAATAATTCCAATATTCGAAGATGTGCTTCATTGGTAACAGTAAGTAAAATGGAAAAATCTCCGAAAAAAGCTTTGTGATTGAGATCACTATTCTAAATGTGTAATTTGATAGAAGAATTCTCAGAGTTATTTCTTTTATACTACTATTTCTAAAGATATTGCAAATACGAGCATGTAGAGTAAATTGTTTCGATCCTATATATTCTTCGGTTATACATCGCGAGCAGTTATATTTGTAAATAATTGAGGACCGAATTTGCCTGGTACATTATCCTTTTTGTTGAAGTGGCATAGTAATTTCAGGGAGTAATGAAATATTTATCGAAAATTAGTAAGGAAAATGTCTTTTAAAATGGATTATAATTTGGTAGAGAGGAAAGAGTCGAGAGGTAGTATATAGGGAGTGGTGTGATTAACTAGTCTATACCACTTTGTAGGATGCAGCAATTATTTAGAAATTTTCGGATTGTTTGCTCAAATAGGTCTTGCCAGTATCTATTTTATCGACAGTAGTTCTAAAGTAAGGTAACTTTTTGTGAATGTTAAAGAATATGAAGAATCAAGCGTAAAAGCGCGAAAGATTAAAGTTTCGATAGAATTTATAAGGAATTTCCTGTCATATCAATACAATGGTATAACCCCAAGTATGCATGAAAGGGTTTTCTATAATTAGATTTAGCAAAGGAATCTGGTATGGGAGTATTTTTAAAATAAACGAAGGAAATTGAGATGATTTCATTTTCTTAAGTGAATTAGATATTTAAGAATGTTAATAGAATCATCGGCAGAGTGGAAGAAAGCTATCGTGTTGTCAACAGACATTCTTTAAAAATTGACTGAATTGCAATGCGCAAATATTAAGCCCTTCTTCTTCTAGTGAAAGCATGAAAAGGATATTGTCGGAGAAGAAGACTGTAAGATCCTTAGTAAGCCTCACGATTTGGAGGATTTTTCTATTAAATTAAGAGTAATTAACATGAGTAAATATAAGGATTATTTTACTAATTTGTTGGTTGTTTAGTCCATTTATGAGGGAGATGGGAGAGGGGACAGTAAGAGAAAGAAAAGGCCTAATGGTTTCTAAGAGTGGGACAATGTTATAAATGGGGTCTTGATCATGATCCTTCTGGGCCGTTCCAAAATTAATTTTGTTGAAGAAAAGATAGTTGATTGAATGTAGATAAAATTGAGAAAGATTGAATTATTTTGGATAATGCTTGAAGTTGATAAAGTTAGGAAAAGTTCTCCTTAATTTGAAAAGTTTAATTGAAGAAGGAGAGAGATTGAAAGTTAGTTGAATTTGAAGAGCCTTATTCTCCTAAATACCTTCAACATAAGGCTGAATTATAAATGCATCAATAGAGAAAAGTGAGGTTGAAGCTACTCTCTTTCCGGATGAACTCCGTGCTTATATATATATTCTCTAAGTTTACTACCTGATTTAAAGTTAAAATCACAGATTTCCCATAACCATTAATTAAAGACACATAAGATCAAAATCTTAATTATATAATAAAAAGCCTCGGGCCTTTCTCTTCACCAGAAAAATCTAGGACAGAACTTTAAAAAATATATGATTATAAACGACTCCTTGCTCTGCGTCTGACTACTGTCTTCCCCTCCCCAAGTAGCAGTTTATACTCGTTTAACGGCAGCCCAACATCCACAGGCATGTGATCTCTGCATCTCATGGGTGGTCTACCCCTCGGTCGTCTACCTTGAAAGCTGCCTATATAGGCTTGTCGTACATAGTTTTCTAGCGGTCTTCTCATAACATGTCCAAACCACTTGATTCTCTTCCTTCTGCTAACATCCGTAAAGCTCTCTTGCATATTCAACTCTTCTTTTACATTAACATTTGTCCTTCTATGTCTCCAGTTGATGTTGATGATACTCCTTTGGTACTTCATTTCAAAAGCCTTCTGTCTCCTTTCCTCTCCAGGAAACAGAGTCCAGGTTTCCGAAGCCTGGATGGAAATGGGAACTATTAAACATTTATATAATCTCATATTTAACTTTTGTGGTATATCTCCTTTGGACCCTCAGTGTTTTTCAGCTTCGCAAATAATTCAGCAGCCATGTCTATTCTCCTTCTTACATCGTCTGAAGATCCCGGAATAACACTTCCTAGAAAAAAATGTATTTACCTTCTCAACCACATTACCGTCTTTTCGGATAGTTCCATCAGCTTGGGACAATATGTTACACATTTTTCTGTTAATCTTGAGCACGCACTTCTTGCATGCTATTTCTTGTTGGTTTGTTGACATTTTTAACTTGTCAAATGGCGTGATCCAGGCTATTAAGTTTGTTCATTACAAAGTTAAGAAAGATGTTGAGCAGTGTAGGTGAGGGGATACACTCCTGCCTCACCTGAACTTCGATGCAGAAGCACTCTATCAGTGAACCGCCACCATCACTGCTGACTATATATAGTCATACAAACTTTTAAATATCTGCACTATCTTCCTGCTGACACAAACAGCTTCCAAGAATTTCCAAAGAGACTCCTCTCCAAACTATATAAAATGCTGCTTTAAAATCTTTCAAATTAAAATGCACTTGAACTTGATGTTGTTCTTTGGCTTTCTCCAAAACCTCTCAGAAAATAAATTATACATGAATGGCAACACTTTTGTGCCAGAAACCATATTGACTTTCTCCTAGAAATTCTTCTATCTGAAATTTCACTGAAATGACTCTTCTTTTCGACTTTATCCTATCTCTTTTTTTGAACAGTAGATAGTTAAACAGCCTTGCCTAGCCTTTAGGAATACGTTCCTGCTCTCATATCTTGCGAAAGATTTAGTAAACAGTCTCCACCCATCCTCAGAACTTCTGCAGTTATTTAGTCAAATCCTTGAGCTTTCTTATTTTTCATATCTTTAATGGCCTCTCTTATTTCTTTCACACTCTGTGAATCAATCTCAACTAGCTCTCCCTTTTGGACTTCATCTAATGCATTCTCTTCACATGTGAATCAAGTATTTAGCTGCTGTGAGAAATCATCTTTCCAACGTCTCAAAACATCCTTCTTGTTGCATAGTACCTTTCCCTTTACATCAGTGATGATTACCAGAGGTCGGTTTGGTTTTCGTTGCAGCTCCCTTACAGCTTTGAACAGGTTATGGCTGTTATTTTATCTGAATTCCTTCTCCAATTGCAAAATTATCTCATGTAGCAATCTCCCTTTCTGCAATTTTACACCGTGCTTAAAATTGCATTCTATATTTTTCTCTTGCTTCCTCATTTTCCGGCTTGCAAAAGATTCCAGTCAGCGAGATCAAGTTTTCAAATGATCAACTGATTCTTTGTTTAAATACTGCTGCTATTTCTCTATGCTACAGCCTATTCAGATTTTATCATCTAGGTGTTTACTAGTTTTCCTTTGCTCTTACAGACGAACATTACCATCATTAATAACTAAGAGGATGGAGAGATATAGTCATAATAAAGAGATCATCTAACTTAGTGAAGTTTGAAATACAGGAATAAATGATTCCCTCTTAATTAAAAAAATAAATTATGAATTAAAACTACTATAATAGTAATGTCCGCTTACAAAGATAATCACATTAGTGAAATTTTTCTGTAGTAGTAGAGAAAGATTTCAACTCTGTTGCCATTAGCGCTCTTGCTATAAGTCATCTATCACAATTCCACGCACACCTAATTGAAGTCTCTCTCAACAATTAGTTTTTAATATCTGTATTTAGCTTTGAAAGCAAAAAAGGTCTATTTATTAATAAAAATTCACCTAATTAGAAAAGAATACTGCATTAATTTATGTAATATTAAATTCTTTATACGATCTTCAAACCTATAAATCTGTTTGAACAATGGGGGACGTAAATGATGCTGCAAGAGACACTAGTAGGACATCTATACAGGCCAAGATCAGAATAAACTAGCAGACAATTAATATCAGGTTAAAGTCTTAATAATCACTTCCTATTTCGTCCAAAACTATAAAACATCGGCTATTATAGCAAGAAAATTCCCACAAAAATACCTTAGTAAAATATGTTAAGTAAGCCAATGCCATGTGGCCAAATGCAGCTAACTGAAACAAATACAAAATTAGCAGGTTAACATTGGTGAATACCTTAATAGAAACGAGGTTATTCCAAGGAAATTATTATATGAACGAATTATGATTACTTAACAGAGTTGGGATAGGATCTGGTAATAATGAGGAAACTATTAAAATATGAGAAATTTATCTTCATCCACAAACTTCTACCGCAATGTAGTTTGATTTCTACCTCCTTACGACAGAACACCCTAAATTCTCATATTCATTCATATTGTATAAATCAAATGAAATCATTTGAATTATTTCTAATTGGGAGAAATACAGGCTGTCTGAAAGAAGGAGAATAACCTAAGCTGGGGTAGGACGGCGTGCTGAATCCCATCAGCACGGCGGCCAGGTATGCAAATCGCCGCACCCGCGCCGTGCTAACGGGATTCAGCACGCCGTCCGATCCCAGCTTAGCCTCTTCTCCTTCTTTCAGACAGCCTTTATTTCTCCCCTACTTCGTCGCTTTTTATACGAACTCTCCCACAACTTTCTCTGCGAGCCTCTAAATTTCACAGGGTACATGCTGACCTTCTTCTCAGCCAACCATCCTGGATCGGGGATGAGGGGGAAGGGGACAATGTTCCCTAACCCCTGAGCTCCGGTCTGGGGTGGTTGGTTTTTAACAACCTGCTTTATCCCCACCCATACCTTCCTCAAATCCCTTTTCCTTTCCTCTTTACACTCTATCAATTTCACGCCGTGTTCAAGGTAGAGCCGCCATGCCGATGGACTGCCAGGCCACCAGGCGGGAGGGGTGGTCCCGAATGGTGGCACCTGGCTCTGCAAGGCCTGTACGCACCCCTTGCAGTGCGGGCTGCTGTGAGGAGTGATGAGCTATTGCATCCCGTAGAAAATTTACAGTCACCATGCCAACTGATGAAAAAAATAAAAAGCTCCTCTTAATTCTCCCTGTAATAACGACGAGCCGCCTTCGGGCAACTCCACCAAAAAATGGAGGTCACCCCTATCCCCCTGTGCTTGCGCAGGGGCCCCTCCATATTTTTCTAAACGGAGAGGAGGATTACTTCTCTCCTACGATTACGGGTATAGGGTACTCCCCCTCACCCCCTTCTCTGGAGGTGCTTTTGGGCACAAACCTATTTCTAGCGGCAGTCCCTCAATTTCTTTCTAAAGGAACTGCCAAGAA
Source organism: Ceratothoa steindachneri (assembly GCA_963969495.1). Lineage (NCBI taxonomy): Eukaryota > Metazoa > Arthropoda > Malacostraca > Isopoda > Cymothoidae > Ceratothoa > Ceratothoa steindachneri. The sequence goes on along the minus strand of OZ018323.1, from coordinate 192,827,340 downwards.
AGCCAGCAGGCAGCCCATTGCCGACCGCTCCTCATTGAAGCGGATCGGTAGGGGAAAGCCACATAGGGTGGAGAGGGAAACCAGGCCCTTCAGTCACTTCCCTCAAAAGACCTGCTAGCTAGAATACTCAACCTCGCTGGGGTTAAGGCCTGTGCCTCCCCACTCATGACTGGTGACGCTGCCAACGGGACCCGCAATGTCCTGGGAGGGGATGGCGAACTGCAGGCCTCTCCTCTGATAGACATAGTCCTTGAGGCGACTCAGCCTCAGACGGTACGGCTTTCCATGGAGGCAAATCCGGGGTCGGTGCTTGGCAATGTCCTCCTCAAACGGCTAGAGTTTCCGAGGCGGAACCAGGAGGGCAGGGATCTCCTCCGACCTGTGTCCCTGCGACTGCCAGGACTTTCTTCATTTCGGGGAAGAACCTGGCTGAGGCCGGTCCATCTGGCCTGGGGGCTTTTGCCGGAGGAGGGAAGAAGCGGGTTCATTCCCTGCCCTCCTCTCCTAAAAAGAAAAAGAAAAAGACTAAAAAGGCCAAGAAGAATTAGGGCTCCTCTCCATTAGCGGTGGCTGCGGGGACGGATGGGTCTGCTGTCACTTTGGCAAGCAAACAAGCTAAGATTGGCACATCCGGCCCCGTGACTATAACTAAGACCAAAAGTGCACAGGGAGGAGCCTCGATAACATCGGGTCCCCTCATTCAGAGTTTACCTGGCGTTTTCGAGCCGGCTGGCTTAAAACACTTCATCGTTATTCGCTCCACTGATGGCAGCATGTGGGCCAAGGGCATCATTATCCATCAGAAGAGATCATTAGCTAGTACAATTGGTAGAGAGCCGAAGGTGACCCGTTTCTCGGACGGCAGCCTTCTGGCGAATTCGGCGAATCCCACCGAGGCAGCCAAGATAAGTGCTCTTCGGAAACTTGATGGCAGTCCGGTGAGGGTGACGCCGCACTGTACCATGAACTTTGTGAAAGGAGAAGTTTATGCGAGGGAACTCGTTGAGTACTTCATGGAGGACATCACCTAAGAGCTAGCCGACCATTGGGCGGTCAAGTTCAAACGTGTGATGAGAAAACAGGGACGGGGCTCGAGAACCACCCCTACACTCTTAATCACGTTCAACTGTGACAAGCTCCCTGAGACGGTGCGTTCTGGTTAGTACCGCAACTGCGTAAAGGCATTCATGCCACTGCCGCGGTGGTGCTATTACTGTCACCTCTCCGGCCATACGAATCGTTTTGTAGACGTGTTAAGTAGGGGGCACCCGAAGTCTGTGTAAATTGCTCCAAGGCCGCAACGATAAGTCTAAATCGTGTGTGTCCAAGTGTGTCATTTGCGGAGAGCCGCACCGTACTTCTTAGAAGAAATGTGGTGCATATCTCCTTTAGAAAAAAATACTGGCCGTTCAGGCCCAGGATCGACTCTCATTCCACGAGGCTAAGGAAATGTTCCTGGCGCGCCCGGCTCTGTGTGGGACGTCTTATGCCTCAATAGTTAAAAAGGCACCCTTTGCTCCTGGCCCTCTTAATCCAACGTGCACGGTTGTTTCTGCGAAGGCGAAGGCCTTCTGCGGGCTCTACTTTAACCTAGCGCACCCCTGGTAAACATGGGGCAAAAAGGGTTCATGCCCTGCTTTGGCTAAAACCAGGGATCCCGCCTCTTCCCCCAGCATGACCGTTTCTCGTAAGGCGAAACCGCCACGCGCCTCCACCGACTCGTTAGACTCACAGGAGGCAACACCCCTGAATTTGGTCGCCAGGCCATCTTCCAGGGTTCCTAAAGCTGTCCCCAGAAAGGAGGACAGCAACAAAGGATCTTCGGCTCCTTCGCCCACGCCTACTGGTGGAGCGAGTTGCTCGGAGGCGGTGTTTCCTCGAAAAGTAGGCCCCCTGCCTCCCAAGCCGCAACGCCCAGATAAGTTTTTGAGGCTGAGGGAGGAAAAGACTCGCATGGCGAGCTCAACCACCCTCAAAAAGTCCTCAAAGGCGACAGCGCCTTCAGCGCTCTGTTCGGCCAACAGCGCCCGGAGTTCTGCCTCCGGGAAGCGTACGGCCATTCCCGTGAGGGTCTTCTGTTCGAAAAGGGCCCCTTCGTCTCCTCCAAGCTAGACCTGGAGGGCATATTCCTTCAATAGAATTGCCGTGGACTCCAAGCCAACTGGGAGGGGCTGCGGAGGCTTATATCGTCCCGTTCCTCCTTAGCTATTTTTATAACAGGAGACCAGTTGCTAGGTGCGTGCTTCTTCTCCGACCTCCCGGGGTATAATGGTCTTGCTCCCCCACCACAGCGGGATGGCCGGGCTGGGGGATGCGCGGTTTATACCCGGCATGATGTATCCGTTCTTTCTTTTCACTTTAGATACCTCCTTTCATGCAATGGCTGTGCAGCTTCACCTGCATAAGAGGTATACTATCATTTCTGCGTACATTCCACCCTCAGCTGACTTCGATGCGGGGGAATTCCGCCGCGTTTGGGACGGTTGCCGAGGCCCTTTCTCTTGCATAAATATCTGAACGGCAGGCATCCTCTCTGGGGAAATTACTCAATAAATCCCGGTGGACAAGTCCTTGCCGATCTGATCGAAGAGCTTGAGATAGGTGTGCTAAATGTCGATGACATTACGCATCACTACCCGAGAACCACTACATTTTCTTACCATGACCTATCTTCGTGCTCTTCGGATGCACAGCCTGATTTTGAATGGGGGGTGGTTGATGACCTCCATGGTAGTAAATCACTTTTCCATTCAAATATCCTTTTCAGGGCAACTGCCGCCGAGATCCCACCTCGGTTGTGCTTGGCGTAGGCGTGGTGGCCTGCATTTCAGGAAATGACTGAATTCTCTATCTCAGTCGAGGCGTTTAGGTCGGTAGATGAGGCCTTGAGTTATTCTCCGGCACCTTCATCGCCGCGGGAAAAAGTACTATTCTCAGAACGTCTAGCCGTTTGCACGCCGACCACTGCCATGATGGTCGGCCGAGTGTGAGACGGCCCTCAAACAGAAGCGTTATGCCTACATGAGCTATAAGCGCCGCCAGAACGATTTCACTATCGGTGAATTTCATCGGGCTAAAGATAGGTTCTGGTATATTTTGAAGCACGCCCGCCGCTCTTGTTAGCGGGCATACGTGTCTTCACTTAACGAGGAGGAATCCTCTAGCAGAAGTATGGAAGCGAGTCAGAAGGATTCGGCGCAAGTTCTCGCAGGAGCCCCCTCCCATTCCCAAGGAGAATGGGACCCCAATCTCGGACCCCGCGTCCGTGGCGGAATCCTTCGCGACCGTTTTTTCCGCATTCTATAGTTGAAATGCTGCTCCGACAGCCTTCAATGCACTTCTTGATGTCACGGAAGGCTGCCGGCTGGACCTTACCTCCAGAAGCGGAGAACCCTTCAATGACAGGTTGACTGTGAATGAGTTGCGCTCTGCTCTTGCCTTGTGCGCGGACACCGACCATGGTCCGGACGACGTCGCGTACGCCATGCTTCGACACCTGGGTGAGCGAGGCATGGCCTCTCTGCTAGATTTGTTAAACATGATCTGGGTAGGGGGTCTTCTCCCAGATTCCTGGCGAATCGCTACTGTGCTTGCCTTTTGCAAACCAGAGAGAGATCACTCCACTCCGAACGGTTTCAGCCCAATCTCTCTAACCTCTAACCTCTTGGCGTCGGGGGCCCTCCCCCGACGCCGGAGATTGCTTCCTAATTGTTGCGATCTTCACTTTTTATCGTTGTTGTGTTTTCGTGTTCTTATTTTAAAGTAGCCTAGTTTTAGGCTGTCATGATTCCGGCGACTTATACCCCGTTGGGCAGTCGCCAGATACGCTCTTAACCCCCCGGTCCAAACCGCCTTTTCTTTGCAGAAGTACAGGCCCTGATGAGACCCCGAAGCGCTTCTTGAGTAAAGGCTTGATATTTTGAGCGTCATCCAGGTAGTTGTCTTCATTTGATGTAGAATTAGAATCGGAATCACTCATGAATTCTTGTTCACTCGATAGATTTAGGACTGAGACTTCATCGCTGTGCGGAACTAGTTGTTTGCAGAATCAATATTCGTGTACTGCGACTTGCCTCTGTTTTGATAGTTATTCCCTTGATGTTTGTGAAACAGAAGTAACAGTCACTGCTGTGGTGTTTAAGTTCACGCCATATCATTATTACAGCAAACCTCTTTCTCGATCATCGCTTACCAAACATCCACTCATTCAATTGGTTGACACAAGACTTACAAGCTATCCATTTCTTGTCATGGTCACCTAAAAGACAACATTTGAAGTAACTTTTTTAGTTCAGTCGAACAGCTTTTGTGATTAGATTCTTGAAGCTACTATGAATGAAGGCGCCACATATGTAACAAAAACAATCAGCATCGTTCGTGCACTTGCCATGTTCCATGTTTTGATAATTTCCGAGTAATTAGAAATTAGGAAGTTGTAGCTATCCAATATTATGAACCAGCAATCTAAAACAAACATAAAAACACAAATTAGAAAAAAATATTTCATAAGTGGAACCAATGAACATATAAATTAGTGTATGAATAACATGATGCACCAAATTTATAGATATGCTGGTTCTGGAAAACTGAACCCGATACAGCTATACGAATATCATTAGTAAATTCAGCACATACTCGTACATTTACCCTAGACTTAAAATTTTTTATCCACCACCAGGAGAAATTTTTTTTTGTTGACTCGTGTTATTGTTAGTAACGTTTCGCTCTTCCACTTTTCATCAGGAATTATAAAATATTTTCTTCTCTGCCGATATAGTTACGCAAATGCTCATTTTTCTTCAACGAGAGGTACCACGTTGTACTTTCGCCAGCCAAAATTTCTCGTCGATCTCAACATTTGTATCAGCCACCCAATAAGCTCCCTCATGCGAATACACTAGTAAATCATTATTTCCGTCAAAAACTAGCCCAATGATTGATATTCGAATGGCTGACAATAAGCTCGTAGTGAAAAAATTCGTAACAAAATGCTTAGCAAACCTAAATGTTGATAAAGGTCAAAACATTTTCAATGTCTCCCGTACTTGAAAGATAATGTGTTTTTTTTTCAATTAAATGCGATCAGTTTCATTACTTATTTTTGCCTTTGAATCTTCACATTTCTCTGGCATCTTCATATCCTTCTCGTTACATCGAATTTGGCCTTACCATCGCATCGTTTACAAAAAGGAATATTTTCTTTATTAGGCTGTGCTTTTTAAAAAATAAATTATAGCTTCGGTATGAACATAATATTCATAGAAAAATGCAAGAGCAGTTATTAAACAACAGTCTTAAGGAGAAGAGATTTCAGACTAATGGTGGGGCCATTGCATTTTACAAGTATTAACTTGTTGATTGGTTTCTTTCCGGTGAGAAAACAGAAAATAAAGTCTAGATATCCTTCCTAAATTAACCTATCCTAAAAATAGCTAAAAAGAAGTAGCTCACCTAAACTCCCAATTTACCCATTCTTTTGGCGATTTAAAACAACATCAATGCCAAGATGGCTGACAATTTATTTTTAGTTATAAGATTATAGTTAGAAATTTACGCCATTTACTCATTGAAAGTGCTAAATAGTGTCTATTTTTTAAATAAACTAGATATCATATGCGTAGATTTTCAAAGTAGAGATATACATATGTAACAAAACCACAACTATAATTCATCTGTTATTCAATCGTACAGAAGCTTATCTTAGAAAACTACTTAGAGTCCAATAAACTTGGACTGGCTTGGATTCCCTTCCTGCCGAAAGCGTGTGGACCCTAGCTGACACACTCTCCAAAGTCAAGTATGGCTTTCAAGTTATTTGTCCGCAACCTCCATCTGGCCGGTCGGCACGCGTCTTGGAGACAATAACATTTCCGAGGTAAAGTGCTCATTGAGTTCAAGCTCAGACGCAAACTCGTTCCAAGGGGTATCGACAAAGGTAGTTGCGGCCAGTAAAGGCCTTTAGCATTTTGTTTATTTTAAAATTGAAGTGAGCATCGAATTAGCCAATATTAGAGGGTCAAGTAATTTGAAGTACTTTTGTGTATTTTAAAATTTGGAGTATTCCTGTGGTTCATGTTTTGTTTTTGTGTACTAAATTGTCAGATTTAAAATATAGGTTTATTTTTGGAATTCCTGTGTGTTTCTTTCTTATCCTTACGTGTTAAAGTGACTCTTCCTTAAAACAACAACATTAGCACTCTTAAAACAAAGCCTACTTCTGCAAAGAATATATCACGACCACAAAGTATATCACGACAAAAGTCATGTCAGGCGTGGAGTGATCAAAAGGGGCATTTTGCTACAAGAGCAATTGCTTGCTTGCTCTTATATGACTGAGGAAGCTAGCTATAAATCGACGATGGCTATCCTAGAGAGAGCAACTGCCACGACATTGTCTTACCACTTACCATTGCGAACGTCGGTTTTTTATTGAGAGATATAATCTAATTGTTGACATTCGCATAAGGAAGGGTGATCTTAATTTATCTGTTTCGCTTATTGGAGTGGTCGTTTTTATGTATAAATTGGAGAACATCGCCTTTTCACATGGTAGAATAGGTGTTTCCTTGTGCGAAATACAGCCACATTCTTATGTGCAGTTTGTGTAACAATTTGCTTTAGCATTATGTAGAAGGACTCAATCTCATTTACTTTGCTGCAAAACGCCAGCCATACGATGGGTGACGCGTCTCTTGTTAGGACTAACATACTTTCACGTCACCGGGAGTTAGTTTTTAGCTCTACATCTTTAAGGAGGCATTTAACTGATTTAAAGCTTGCGCATCCTGTTGAATCAAAGGCACATAAAAGTTTACCATCCCAAGGAATTCGTGTATTTCTTTCAACGTATGCAGTTTTGCTAACGTTGTAATGGACTTAATTTTCTAGCAAATGTAAGGAGATAATATCTTTCGTGATATATAGCATATAAAAGTAATCGAAGATGAACCATAGTTATATTTTTCAGGGCTACTTAAAAGTTATCGCTCAGGTAGAAATTCTTTAAAGATTGTTTTTGGATGGAAATTAGCTACTTGGAACTCGAATTTGCCACCAAATTTTCTTCCCTAAATCTGAAAAAGAATTCATTGCATCGTATATTTATTCAATAAATTACTTGAAATTTTAACATATGGATTCACTCAGGAACCAAAAGGAAATGGTACCAGGCTCGTGGATTGATTCCGAGTCACAGGGCATTTGCCTGTTTTTTAGATATCAGTGTACGATTATATGAAATTATTTCTAAAGTAGCATAAAAACACATAACATTTGGAAGGTTATAGTAGTCACGAGTTGTCTTGGTAATGATGCTCCTAAAATTGGCGCAGTATCTGCAATCAAATTTTAATGTTAGAGCCTTTGGGTTTCGTATGACAGAGAGGACCTAGTGCGTGGGTTAGCGAAAAAAATTGATTAAAAACTGTGTATAATTGTCACAAGTGCAATGAAAAAGTATTCAACAACAGGCAAGAATTCAACCTGCTTTCCGTTAGGGAAAAATCTCTGCAATAAGTAAACTACCCTTCAAACTTTAAGATCTATATGGGTTAGGAAATTTTCTCCAAAGATAGCTTCTGAAACATCATCCACAATATAGTTACATGTAAAATACCTTCCTAATTCAAGGAAAATTGTAGGATGTTTTCGCTGTTTGTTCGGAGCTAGGAAACGTTCGCCACATGTAATATAAGAGAATAACCTGGCTTATGTTGTTTAATAAAACTCACCGACACCACCCTGTCGACTGGCCCATAATTCACCATCATTGATGTTTGAGACGCCTAGTAAATGAGGAAGCTCAATATATTCGCCCCCAATCCGGGGCACTGAGCGAGAAATAGTGTTTAGTTTCGAGTAAAGTAACATGAAGTAACGAACTTGAAGTGGTGGCACAGTTAGTAACTAGTCTTCACACTCACTCATGGGGAATCGAACTGACGGCGCCTTGAGGAATGGTGGTGAGTCCATGACCTTTGATCGAGCCTGGATATCTTAGGTGATGTGTATAACTTGACTATCTCAAAGATGAGATTTAATTTACTTATGAAAGTGTAGACATTGCGTTGCTTGATGGAAAGGTTTACCAACCACCACAGGTAAAGATAATTCAAAAAGAGTATTAGGTGTTTTATTACCTGGTACAAAAGAGCTCTGAAATGTATGGTGGTAAATATCTGATTTCTTCAAGACGAAGGGATATAGAAAATCAATGAATGATTAAGTCTTCTCTGAGGAAATGTTTAAATGAATCAGCGTGCTACCTAAGTGCCCACAGAAGCAACGGTGGGATTTAAGATTAATAATTTACACCGAATAAATTAAATGCTCTTTGAGTGCGGTGAGTATATAAAAGAAGCTATACGCTTCTGGACCTTGCCAGGAAATGGAGGAAAGATAAATTTGAAATTAGAGTCACGTTGATGAGCTACAAGGAGCTACAAGGAAAGGAAGTACCCTAGTAGAGTATACCTTAAGGTCCTTTCAAAGAGGGTACCTTTGGCGTAACAGTTGAGCAGGCGCTGTCCTCGAAAGTGTCAATTGACTCCCTCGAAGAATATTCGGACAATGGTTAGGTGCCCAAACGGCTACTTTTCAAGACTGTCTAGACGCAACTTGAACTGGCGAACAGAATTTATGTTGAAAACTTCTACTGGAAGTGCATTCCATGTACCACAGATACTGTATGTAAAAACTTTCCACACAGATCACAGTTGTAACGCTTCAGCTCAAGTTTGTAGCCGTGGTTTCTGGTTCTCTTCTCGCTAAGCTGGAAAATATCCCTGTAGTCTACATTGTCTAAGCCTTAAAGCATTTTAAATACTTCAATTTGCTGACCACTCAGCCTCCGGGTCTCCAACGAGAACCAATCTAAGAAGATGGCGGTGTGGTACCTAATCAAAGGCATATATGGATCGTGCTAACTGAATACGAAGTGAAAGAATTCCATATGATGCGTCAGGCATGACCCTTGCCTTCGGAATCAGTGCTGGAAACTGCTCAATAGCAAGTTTGACTCTAAATATGACATTATTTTGGCACCATGATGCTTTGCATGAGTTTACCAACTATCGAAGTTAAACTAATATGTTGGTAGTTCGACTGTTGGCTAGAGTCTCCTTTCTTGAACATAGGAGTCACCTCTGCCTCATGCCAGTCTCTAGGAACGCACTCAGTCCGAATTGACGTGTTAAAGATGTCGCACAAATGTAGTGACACATCATCACTTACTTCTTTCAATACTTTTGATAGAAACCAGTCGGGGCCAGGGGACTTATCGTCTTTAGGTCATTGATTTTTTTCAACTTCGCTTTGGGTGAATTCCATTTTCTCCAGCTTCTCACACAAGTTTGAGTCCATGGGTTGGAAGATAGGACCACACTCTTCAGTGAACACTAAAAAAAGTAGTCGTTGAGGAAGTTTGCATATACTGCATCTGAGTGCCTTAATGCCCTGGTCCTTATTCACCAAAGGGTCAATCTCAGGGCGGATTGGTTTACGGCTGTTTACATAGCCAAAGAACCCTTGCAAAATCTCGACACTCGAACCTCTTCGGCACTCTTTGTCACCCTTATGCTGGACATCACTCTCCTAGCTAGCCTACGGTACTCATCGAAGTTACTAGAAATCTTTGACTGTCCGTACACAGTTCTCTTCTACCTCAGCAGTTAACTATTTTCTAGATTAAATCATCTTGGTTGAACAGAAAACTGACGCAAGATTTCCCCAGGGATAAATCGTGATTGAAGACTTATGACGTAGTTCTGAAACTATTCAACAAATTTTCAACATTCTCACGCCCTTCCAGCCTCACATCAAGGTTCTTCGATTCACAAGTCGGAGACTTTGTCTTAGTGACCTTGACTACAAATCTAACTAGTCGGTGGTCACTGCCACCGAGCTCTGAGCTCACAGAGAGCCCCTTAACGATGTTATCCTCAGATGTGAAAACCAAGTCGAGAATATTATTGCCTCTCGTTGGCTTTCTCAACCATTGAGTCAGGAACTCGTTGTTCGCGAATTCAATGAGCAATGTGCTCTCGCCACAGGATTCTCAGGTTTCCCAGGCAACTTGGTTGTTGAATTCTCCCATAACGATACACACTCTGTCTTCAACAAGTTCACCCAGCAGCCATTACAGATCCCTGTCCTTCTCAACGAATTATGCAGGGGGTATATAAAGCAGCATCTGGCAAGACCTATGTCTAGATCTAGACCTAGTAGTTTGTGGTCAGATATGATGTTGCAGTTCGTCGTTTTAAATGTATCCTTAACAGAGAGCATCACACCACCACCCTGTCTAACTAGCCTCTCTTTTAGGAAGTGTTGGTAACCGGGAATCGTGAATTCAACCTCAAAATCTCGATTCGAAAGTTTTACCTACGACTCTGTTAGGGCCACCATTACAGCTTTTTCCGTCGCTACGAGGCCACAAGTTAAATAAACTGGTTCCTGAGTGACCTTGCATTAGACCAAAAGACATTCAGGGAGTCTCCAAATGTAGGATCCACTACGGTTCTCTATTTCCCGTCATATTTGCCCCTCTACTCCTAGTTGGTGGCGTGGTGGCACCATTTCCAACGACCTCAGAGAATGTCGTTTCAGGAGACACAAGGGCGTATTGGTGCGCGTCCGCCTTCACTCTGGGCCGGACACTCCATTGGGTCCTCTCCACGATATCCTGTATCATGTTACAGCCTTTTCTTTAAAGAAAAGGTGCTACAATCTCTTTGGTAGAGATCGTTTCTACCATTAAAGGTATGGTAAGATTCCATAACAAAGAATTTCTCTGCGGTGCATCGATCTGCCGGGCGCGGGTTCAAAGATGAAAGCGTCACAGATTGAAGCATAATTCTCCTCCCTGACGTTTCAAGTCAGCATAATTTGAGCATTATTTTAGGGAATTAACTGCTCTCGTTTTCTCTCGACCAGCTTCTTTTAGATCATCCAAATTCTGTGCGTCTTGAATTTGCTATCTTCACATAGGAATAGGATTTTTCGAGAAACACTCGCTACTCTGATTCATGTTACTAGTAGGACCATAACAATTGCTTGGTCCCTGTGAGTGCGGGCAAGTCGTCCGAAGATAACTGAGAAAAGCTGCCTCGCAGCATGATTTATCTTGTTCTCTTTGCTTTATTTTAACTAAACAAGATATGCTTTCTTTTTAAATTCACAATTTTTTTAAATTAAAACGAAAGCATCTGTAAAGAAATATAAATTAAATATGTAGACCCATTACACAATGAAATTGTATATAGGTATTTAAGTGTGTATAGATTTATAGAATGATTTGAAATAAATGCTAAATTAACTACAATTTAGTCACATTAACTTCATATTACAGCTAGACATACCGTCAGATGGAAGAAAAGTAAACACCTGAGGTAAAATTGAACAAATGCAGTTCTTACAATATAATTAGAATTAATTTAATACCCAGTTAGTTTTTGGACATTTTTTATATTTAATCTTTAATATTAAGTAAATAAATCATATAATATTGTATTTTTTAAATTTGTAGTTAAAGTATGTAATTTCCTTAATTGCGTTCTTTTCCTTGTGTTTCAGGTTATTAATAACTAAGGCAAATAATTGCCATTGAATATTAACATTTAAAGCTGATTGTTTAAAGAAGCAAAATTAATCTTAAAAGTAAGTTATGATAACTGTGAGGAGATGCCCTCGAAGGACCACCGTGAGAGGAAGCCCCCCTCGGAAATCCCCCTCTCTTCTTTCAGAAAAGTTCGAGAAAGAATAAGCTCCTCGTTGAATCACCCGTCACAGCTGTGTTTGCTTTCGGAAACCCACTCGTCCTTCGCCCTTCCCTGCAATAACACCGTGCGCATCCCTCCTCTCTCTAACCCATGCTTTTCAGGCATGTCTCTTCCCCCGCCAGGGAAGCCACATTAACCCTACCACATAATACGATGCAAGTTTCACCGTCTGGTCTGAATCGTAATCATGAAGTGTGTTTGCATATACTGGCTCTGAAAATCCTCTAGGAACCATCAGACCCTGAGGCGACCTATCGTACCAGCCACCTCGCTATTTAACCCGAAGCTCACTATTTCTCAAGGAGATTCAAAGCCCGCCATTCACTTCTTTCAGACTGCCCGTCAGTTTCCCGTGAAGCCCTGTAACCCGTGTTGAGTCCTACTTCGACGACGAATTTGCCAGCAGATCTACCTTCTTTCAGCTTTGGCCCCTGTTCAGTTAAAAGCTATCGAGCCCCCTTCTTCCCGGAGAGTTGTGCGACGAGCCCTCTCATCTTCACCACCCATTTAAGATTGCCGTTTTTTCGAAACTGAGACTCCCTGCTGATCTGCAGAATCGTCTCGAGTTAAGATTACATCTGTCTGGAGCAGGAAAAATCACACTCTTCATTACGAATTAATCAAACTTCTTCTTCGAGTCCTCTTGGTTGAGACTCCTCGAAGTATGTTCTTGAGGACTTGTCCTGTTCTCTTTCATCCCCCTCCAATTCCCCCGCGCTTGAAAGTAAAGCGATCTTGTATATTCTATCACAGATTATCTCGTTAATCTTCACATAATTCATTTAACTACTTTTATTAAGTAATTAGTTCCCTCCTTTTGTATATATATAAATTGCCCTCTTTTTACTTTATATATTAAAATTATATTTTGGGGTTTTGTTCTTTATATATCCTATGAACTGCAACTTAAGAAGCTCTTAGTCAAAACCCGGCAACCGTAACTTGTACTGTCCATTAATGGCCCCAGAACATATCTCAAGCGGCCTTTAGGCAGCAGTCTGCCTGTGCTTGTGTACGACTTTGTGCGCCGAGCTAGTCTTCACAGGCATACCTAGCTAAAAAAAATAGGATATCCACCTAACATACAATACCTTTTATGCGGTAAAGCTTATTATAGGTTAAAAGGAAAGAGGAATTTGTGCTTTGGCTGTTGAGCGTGTTATGGCTAAATTAACGCATCAAACATTTCATCCGGACATATGGAATATAAGTACTTAGCTCCTGCAATATCTGAAAGAGACGCGCGAATCAAGCGTCAATCAACAAAACTCACGTAGTAGAAAAAGAATGAACATTCCTTCTGGTAGAGAAGTCAGACTTGCTGATCTCCAAGAGGCATCTCCCAGCCAACCATCCATAGGCACACTAAAACGACCTTGCATGATACCTCTAAGTGAAACAGAGAAATAGGAAGAGAGAAAGCTTGAAGACATGTCTAAAATCAAAGAGATGTACAGGAAAATATTTCGAACTTAATAACTAATGACTTTGTCCTTGTGGCATTTGGAGAGAAGAAGAAAAAAGCCAATGTAGGACGGCTGATAGAGGAGAAAATGATGTTGGAATATATATTTCAATAGGAAAACTGAGTACAATAATTTGACCTCTTCAACAAATCAATACGTTTTAAAAAACCAGTTGTAGATGAATATGTTGTGGAAGAGGCTGCTATTGTTAGGAAACTTAAATGCCTGAAATTGGAATAAGTAAATGAGAATGTATTAATTTATTTGCATCAATGAACTTGAAGGCAAAAATAAGGAATGTAAATATATTGTTTAATATATATATATATATATATATATATATATATATATATATATATATATATATATATATATATATATATATATATATAAGGGAAGCGGCTGTTGAAAGTGTGCAATGGACACGCGAATATATAAACACAATGCATAAACAAACAATTCGCGTCTCAGAATAGATTCATCAGGAAAGAAATGTATCACAAAGCTGCGATAAGCATATCCTGTTATAGAGATAAAAACATTGGATATGAAAATAATTCGACATAAACAGCTTTCGGTAGCTCCGCCTTAGGGTAGAGAACAATGAACTTGAAAACTGAAGTTCATCCCACAGAGAATTCTAGGCCACGCACTCTGGAAAATAAGCATATATATCGTCGGAGCAGCTCAGTTAGAATGATTATTGTATTTTTAAGACTATTCCATTACTGTCGTTAAGAAGATTATCTCGTTCACGTTTCCCTTTTTAAATTCACCAATTCTTGTTGCTCCCGAATTTATTACTTTGCGTTGAATATATATAGACTGCTAGTTGCCCAGAGAGTAGCTTCGTGATGTGACGCTTGTCCCGTTAATAGGCCAATATTAGAATAAAGTATATTTTTACAACGTCTTTCTTTACCTCGATTTAACCTTAAACCTTCGCTAAGCTTAGCCAAAATAAGAACACAGTGAAGAAATCATCTTTTGATTCAGATACTTAATTCTCCTTCATATAAGCTGATTACCCCTATAAACTTGTAACCAACCCACACACCTCCTATAAGATAGAGAGATACATATTAAGTACATACTTCAGGCAAACCCAATGTCTAACATCATTCTAATACTGGTACAGAGCATTGGCCTATTTATTACGCCATGTTCTGCCATATATACACAATATATATTTTAACTTACAATTGTGTCTCATTTTCTAGTATACTACTATACAAAGCTATACTTATAATACAGTACATGTGTATATACATAGTCTCGATACGTAAGAAATCTACAAAGTAATGAGGTCTACGGACATTTATTTGCGTCCTTCTCCTTTAATATAATAAATCCTGGCACTATTAGACGGTTAATGGATCCAAGAATAAAAGAACGATTGGTTGCAACACATGAATCTGTTAAAGTGGCAGCACTCCGGCGATTCTTTACTTCAAATCACGTGATGCCAATCAGGTTAAATGTGGAGTCTGGATGTGGATTCTGTACTGCGAGAAACTTCTTTCGTTTCTAAATGAATTAATTCGCTTACTTACGCAACAGAGATATCTATTAAATTAATATATATACACTGACTTTTTTCATGTGCACTTGATTTTTTCTAATCATGCTTCATACCAGCGGACACTGGACTTCTTCCTATTTACACATTTTTAAACTTAAGTGAACACTGAGTTTACGCCTATCTAAATGGTTACGAACTGAATTGCCGCCTTAATCTGATATGCACTAGAATTTTAAGAACTAATATAGCCTAATTAGGATTTAAAGCCTTGCGCTGGGAGGAATGGCGTGATTTCTCCTAGTCCCTCGTTGGCATTCCTCAGCTACGAAGTCGGTGAACTGTGTCTGTATGCTTGGACTGGGCAATCTTTTGTCAAGTTTGGTTCCCACCTACGTCCACCTGTCGCTGCAAATCCTACCTCAACCAGTTGATTGCAGTGGTCCTCTTATAGAAAAGATATGATCTTCTTAGCATCCTAATGGTTGCATGACTTTGTCCATGGTGGTGGAGTTCGCCAGGCCGAATTCTACTTGGGCTGAGAGCAGGATTGCGTTTGGCGTCATCGTTGGCGACTTTTGTATTCCCTTGTCCTGCTAGTCGATGGCTTGATGCGAACATATTTTCGTCACCTTTACTTGTTCGGCCAAAAGAATGGCCAGCAGTTTAAGGTGGTTAACAGTTAAGAGTAAGTTTTTGGGCTAAGGCGGATTCCTTATTTTGGTGGAGAGGGTTCGCCAGGCGTACTTCTTCGTTCATTGAGGGATTACCGGTCTATGAATTGATCTCCTTGCAAGAGGAGCACTCCTGAAACGGTGAAAGGCCTGCTTCACGACGGATGGACGAGAGAGGGCAGTGATAGATTCTCTATATTTTGACTTCTGACTACTGACTGACTTCTCACTTTCTCTGCCTTCTAACTCTGACTGTCTGTGACTCTTTCGCTAAAAGAGTGCCTACTTAGTGTGAATTTCCTAGTATATATATTTATGTGCCTTGGAAATAATAGGCGTGCCCTATTATCATCCACAGTGGCTTTTCAGGCGCTGCTTGTTTTATGTTTTGGTAGGAGCTAATTTGACGACTGAATTTCGTAGTATTTCCCTATGCAAACAATGGACGCTGTTAAATAAATAATCACCGACGCTATACTGCTTTCATTCTACAACTGTATCTTAAGCTTCGTTTAAACAGCTGACCTTCTATCACGGCACTGGAACCACTTTATTTGTTTGTGTGCATATTCCTACTGAGGTGTCCACCTTGATAGTATCTTTGACGAAATTGTTTGCCATATATTGACTGCTGCATATTTATATATATTTACATTGATTTATGTACATTTGTATATATGTTTTATTTCATTTCCTAATTCTCTTTAGTGGTATATTATTTCTTTAATTCATAAAAAATATAGCCTTTTACACTTTTATAGATCCCCCGAGCATCCATTTAATAGTATAATTTCGGGGCAATAAGCCTACTGCTACAGAAAATCCTTTCCCACAGTGCTCTCTCCTACATGGTTTACTGTGTAATTTGTAGTTGTTGACAACAATAAATCATGCATTTGCGTTTTGTCTAGCGTTGGTTCTTTCTTCTTACTAAAGTAGGAGAATCAGTTCTGCATCGTTTATTAAGAAGCAATAACATAGCTGAATTAAATCCTATGAAAATTTAGAAAATAGAAGATGTGTACTACTTGCTATCACACCGAAACCCGGTGGGGATAACTTTTGATGCATTAGTGTTAATCTGAAGAAGGGCAGATGGTCATTAAGTAATTGGATGTCAGGTTTTAATCAAGAGGGTACTGTGTCTCAGAATCCTCACTTAAAGCGTACTTATAAGAAAATAATTAAAAAAATTGTCCCTGAGATTAAGCTTATCATTGATAAAGATTGCCCTATAATTTAATGAGTTCCAGAGCCAGAGACATGTGAGTATCAATATCACATTAGGCAGCTAGTGCATTATGACATTCGCTACTTCTCTTAAAATCTAGGAAAGAGCCAGTTTCTGTCGCTATAAATGAAGGACAAGGGGAAGGGCCATGCTGCATATGAATAACTTAAATTATCCCCTCAAGCCTGGTATGCTTTGGGTCTTCTCAAAAGAGAATAATAGTGCTACAACTAGGTGGTGAACTATTAAACAACTGATATTTGGCTGTATCCTTCACAGAAGAAGGATACAGGAACAAAATTACTGGTTCACACCATTATGTTTTCGATGGTCGATAGTGAGGGCCACTTTCTGCCTCCATTTTACTTCCCTTACTTAGAAAGGCCTTATAGAGCCTGAGGAATTGACCTTGCCCTGGAACAAGCTGGTAGCTATCGGACACTGATCCTTGCCACAGAATGAAGAAGAGTCGCATTTGGCTGTCAGACAATATTTTTAACACATCTCTCAGAACATCTAGCATCACAACTCTCAAGACTGGAACCTTCTGGACTATTAGCTGTGTAGCAGTGAGCATAGATAAACTACTTAGTTAGTGCCTATGAATCAGCAAGGTTAATCTTAGGTCCAGGATCACGAGAGTTTTCATAGGTTAAGAGGGGGGCTGGCCGAGAAGGCTTGAGGCAGGTTCCAACGCTGCGGTTGATGACAAACACAATTTCATTAAATATAATAAATATTAAAACCCTTCATGTATGAAACATGTACATTTGGTAAATATATCTAAATAAATTATATATATGGTCATTCCTCTCCCATATATCGCGAGCCTACCTTCGCTGGCATGAAAATCAGTTTTTAGTTAGATTTCTTGTTCCTTTAAACTAAAATTCATTGGGCCACGTTTTCATTGATTACAAAAGATCTGCTCAACAAATAAAGCTTGTCTTTATAGCAGCTAACATTTTTGCTAGCTCCTACAAAAGTATAATTCCCCGTCTGAGAGATTACTTATCTCGCTTCAATTAATTCATTTCCATGTACGACAATTCCAATCATATATAACTAGTACGATTTTTAACAAATTTACTCTACGTATCATCCGATAATAATTATCCTGTACATTGTACGATATATATTTCAACCAATCCAACTCCTGTGGGACATATTTTAAACCACCTATTCAGCATCTACCTACCTTGCCCCAATGTTGGCTGACAAATATAGTCAACTCGTGTTTCGTGCTCAGTAAATTAACGTTACTATTATTCAACTCAATCAAATATTTTAACTATTCAAAATGTAATTCCCCTTTTCTCTCCATTTCCCGTCCCCTTGAGATTATATTTCGAGCAATTTTTCTGTGTGCAAAACTTTTCCAAAGTTCATCCATCCATAATTAAATATATCATATCCTTTAAATTATATAGACCAAAGCTTATATTAAAGATACCCAATATATCATTCCATAATTTCTAACTCAAATTTAGATAAATATTTATTCGATCGAATTCATTATTCTCATTCTCTGTATTTCCCATTTTTTTGTTGTTCTTTGTTTGCCAATATATCTTTCTCGTTAATTTATAAATAAATATAGAAATATACCTCTTAATTTCCGCGGAAATTGCCGGTTGCGTATTCCCATTTTTACTCTATTAGAATCTAATACGGCACTCCTCTATTCTCATTCCTCATTCTTATAAAGCATTGGTTGGTAAAAATCTAGGCTTAACATTCCCATCAAATAGAGTATATATATTTTATATATGTATATCATAATCATATACCCATCTCTCTATATATACATATACCCCCTTCACCTTTTTCCATGGCCTTTTCAGCTGAGGTCAGGTTGTGAGAAATCATTGAATATTTTTTCTTCTATTTATTTATCATCATCGTCATCATCACTAACTCTATAATTTAAGAATGGACATTTTTGAGTTTTTGAATAATATTTCATCTTAGTTGGGTTATGACTAATAATTCTTTTATAATATGAAAAAACAAAATGGGGAAGTTCAGAAAATTTATTTTTATATATCTTATATAACTATATTTTAGTAACGTGATATTTTGAGATGGGGGAAATTTAGTTTAGAGTTCCTTTTTAAAATTATAATAATTGGCGAAGTTCAGAAAATTTCTAAAAATTTAACCATGGCTGCATTTTTTTAGATTTTAAATTTTAATCTTAGTAGCGAAGCGCAAATTACCCCTGTAGGGTGGAGTGGCAAAGCCATTGCCTGGTAGTTTGTATAAAAATACACATTTAAATATGTTCGAATATTTTTATTTAACTGTTTTAAATAAAATAAGTAATTTCTTTTTAAACACCGTGCATGTAAGAGTTTAGATCGTCTGTAATTAAGAAGTTCTAGACAGTAAAATTTTAATAGAAAAATATGTCGTCTTGATAATACTTGATGAAATTTGCAATGATTAACGGCAGATAAAGATTATCTAATAAAAAAACCCCGCTGCAATTGGCAAAATACTATCACGTAGCAGTTTAATGTGTTTCATATTGACAAAACTTCGCTCCAGTTCCAAAACCTCACATAAAAATTAACTGCATTGTAATTTTTTACCAAAACCTAGCTATAAAAGTTATTAATTTTAAACTCTATCCCAAATTCGAATGAATTCATTGCACTTCTTATTGCCATTTATTAAGATTTGAGCCGAGGAAATTTAGTAAAGAGAGGAAAGATTAGTAAAACTGCACAAATACAGTCGACATAATATCAGGTTTAAGCATTTTTTGGCCATATCTATTTTTTGTAAGCAATTTAAAAAAAAAAATATTGGTTACTAATGATCAAGTCTTTGTCAGAATATGAAAAATATCTCAATCACCTAATTTCATAAACCAATAAAAAGCTTGGGATATACTTAGCTATACTTGGCTAAAATAGTGCAGGTTATATTATGCTATACTAGGCAAGTTTATGCTATGCTATCCCAAGGTAGAAAACAATACGCTATGATATTTTAGGCTACGATAGATTATGCTCTGCTAAAATATGTGGCAATACTATGCTATTTTAGGCTAGGATAGACAATGCTATGCTATACTATTCTCTGTGCTGTGCCATGCAATACTATGCTATGTTATACTGTGTAATCTTATTAGATTGCAAAATGATATGAATTTTTTGGAAACACCTGATATTATACAATGCTGTGCTATGCTATAATATGATATGAAATAATATTCTATATTATACTATGCACTAATCTTCTATGGTATATGATGCTATAACATGGAATACTGTGCTATTAGTGTGTGTCCATCTTTTTAACGTTCTAATTACATAAATGAGGGGTGCTCAAAACTTGCAGCCGTACTCATGTTTTCTAAAGTTATTTTTTTATTTTAATATAATTTTAGTTCTACTTGGTTATCTACTTAAATGTTTTGATTTATTTTTGTCATCTTGGGGAATTAACTGACTATTATTATATTAATAACTATAACCATTTCACTTTTCTTTTTATTTCACCGTTTGAAACATTTTCATCAGTGCAGTGAAGATAACGTAACGATCAGTACTACCATCCTTCCAGTGGGATTTGACCTAGAATTGCTTTAAAAATTAGAACAAGACTGGCGACATTCACGCATTGTTACACCAAAATTGAAAACAGCAGATTTGTTGTAATTTCAATTCCTAACTCTGGTTGACGTTCTGAAATGTGGATGTGAGAAACTAGCCAGCAGCAAATCTTGCAAAGGATATTTACCCTGAACTGCTTTAAAAGTGGGGAAATACGAAAATACAGGAGCGTAATGACATGCAAGACAATTCCAGTATATTATCTTTATTTAAATATGTGCATTATGTTCGATTCTCAAACTCAACTTATGACAACAAAGGTTTCTAATTAAGAAGCACAGGAGTAAAAATTGTGTTCTAATCCACGCTATAGAAGAACACACATTTCATATGAGAAACATGAGTGATGTGATTTTTCTGTTAACAAAAGAATTTACCCAGAGTTTCCCTGAGCGTTTTAAATAATGAAGCTATTTACGATTAATTTATATATCTAACTTATTGAAAATTCAAAAAGACGATGATTTTAAATTATAACCGTCACGACAAATATAAAATGCATGGAAAAAAGGTACATCTTTAACCAAAATGTAAATCAAAAGATTTTAAAGCATCAAATAAATATCCCACAGGGAAAATGAAAAAGTCAGTATTCCAGCTGTCAATCAGTATACCTGCGCGACAATTTCCTAAAATTAAAAGAAAGAAATCATAATACTTTATCGTTTAAAACCCATAGAATTCTACCCACACGCCAATTCACCTAGTTAATACGAGTAATAAGGAAAAGTGTTAGATTATTATCCTGATTATAGTGTTATTTCCATAAAAGTGTGCCATGGAGGTTAGGTGTTAGCACAAATAATGGTTTCTTTTACTTCTCCAGACTATATTTATTTATTCGTATATACCAACGAGTAAACGGATGCCATCTAATTTAAATCGAATTCTTGTTACTTTATAGCTTATTGTGTGTTAAAGTAATTAGACAAAGTAATTGAAAATCTCAGCCATTCCCTTATTCGATTGCAGCTGGTCACACTCTTACCCACTTTATCCTATCCAGTGTTAACAGCAAATTCCATTCTTCTATGAGTTTAGATCTAGGAAAGTGACCTACTGCTCTAATTCTCCAGACCTCACCACAAAAACCTTCTCCGTCCGTAATACTATGTCTTATCGAGTGAAAAAATACCCGTCCTTTTTCCATGAAACAGGCCAATAATATCAGTTGGCTTGATTAATATCCTAATGAGAGAAAATTTTCCAACGAATTTTCAATTCCTTAATTAAGGTGTTCTTTTATAAACTTAAATATACTGGCATTAGAAGAAGCTGTGTATACTATTTTACTGAAATAATTTAATAAAATTATTCTGCTTTTTAACCTAATAGAGTGAGAGGCAATTTAATAAGTATAATTTAGGTAATAATTTGAAATGCATTTCCTTATTAATTATATAACAATTTACAGTCCCTGGTTTTTACTGAAGTTTTCATAAATTTTCCTTTATGTGTGGCATGCAACCATAAATATAAACATAAGCTATCCCTTTTTTTCATGTCTTTTTACAGAAAATAAAGAAATGCGATTAGGTATTTTCATTACCAGAAGATCTGAGATTACTGGTTTCTTTCCTATAAAAAATTAATGAAATTAATCAAACATCGTATTTTGTTTTATTATGTTTGTACCATAATATGAAGGTAAAATATACAACAATTTAGAGCTCAAACCGATTTTATTAATAAATACTGCCAATTAATTCGCGCAGTTAATATTAACACTGCTGCATCTTGTTCTTCACGACACCTTCAACCTGTTTGGGCATGCTGGGATCTAAATTTGCAATGATATCTTGACTGATATCTCTACATTTTTGTTCAATGTACACATGCACCTGCTCCTAGTTAGATGGCTCAATTTTATCAACCGTCAGTATGTAAAATGTCGGAAGTTCTTTAGTGTCTGTGCTATGAATATTCTTATAAAAAGAATCTCCATCATATGACTGCATGCCATCGTAATTTTCTATTACACTACCTTATATAATCCTGCAACAATCTGCGGTTAAACAAACTGCTCACCTGTATAACTTAAATTTATTATTATTTACTAGGTTTCTAAACCATATATAATTAATGATTTGGAATCTAACCATTTATTTTAGATTATTCATTTTAGATTAACATGGAAATTCAAACGTATCTAGAAAAATTATTTATCATACATTAAATTGCAAGTTAGTAAATATTGAGATGTAGAAAATGTTACTGTAAATATCTATTTGAATCACTTATGAATTTTTTTACCTCAATAAGAGTCTTCTACTTTATTTTGTTGTCGTTTACAAATGCAAATTTAACCTTCTGGCTTTATTTTAGCTAACAAATATCAAATCTACTTTCATCTTCACCTTAATAAGACTACTTTTTTAATGTGTTGAATTGCAGTACCCATTGTAAAAACTTTGAACTACTCTTCATCACAACTGTAGAAATAAAAATTAATTCATCGTAGGCCATATTTTATACGTATTCCAGGCATTATTCATTGCTACATGAATAAAGAAGGTGAGTAAAGAGAAATTAAATGTTTTCTTTGTTATGACAATACGATGTATTGAGCAGTATAGAATATGTTTACTTCCGCCTTGTGTTTCTAATACGACTTAAGAAGATGTGACTTTTCAATCTGAGTGAGTGTCCTACCTGGTGGAGAAATGCGAGATGCCTGACAGTAGTTCCAATGCTGATTAGGTTTGGCCAAATGATTCTAGCACTGAGAAATTATTATAGCACTAATATCATTCTATCTCCCCATACCTAATTCAATATATGAAATAGTTCTTTGCTACTTAGTTTTATGAACCTTTTCTTGTCTTTAATGGCCATATATGTATCTTACTTCTATCCTGGTATTGTTTATGTTATATTTATCAGTTGTCACTCGTAACTCTTATTTTAGACCACAAATGTTTTAATTCTACATTCTGTTTAAAACGGTTTACAGCAAACCTTTCAACCGATTCTCCCTGATAAATCTCATTTACAACCTTTCGTCTTTATTACAATAAATTGACTCCAAAACGAATATTTTAAAGAAAGGAATTTGCCAAGGTTGTGTATCCAAAATTATTTACACATACATTAATCAAAGATGCAATATTAATACATTAAATCCTAGTAAAATAATTATTTATTAAAAGGATTATAAGAGATCATACTTTAGCAAACCTATCATTAATTTGCAGAAGAGCAATATGAGCTGAACCGCATTTCTCCTCTCTTATTGTAGTATTTGGTTCACATCATCCTCATTACGCGAAAGGGTAAACATATGAAAGAAGCATTTATCTGGCAAATAATTTATCAGTGCAGGACATTCTTTCTCACTTGAATCCTCATTATTACAATATCATCTTCTCTTTAAGCTAAGAAGTTAACGGGATTCAATTCACTTTTGCCCTTAAATAAATAATATATGCATATTCTATGGTCCCTTATAAAAGTTTGCCTAATTATTAATAATTATATTCTAGGCCTTATGTCACTATTTGCTCTAGTTTTATATGAAAAAGATCCATAGCTAGTTATACTAGAATGATGCCCTGATTAGCATTACCCAATAAATTAATTAAGTATTTATTTAATTTTCTACAGACCACATCATTCTTCACCTTATGCCACTTTCTCCCAAACTGCGTCGGCAGTCATCAACGCAACTCAAACTACCCGCTCTATATCATCCCTTTTTGCCCAATCTCTTTCTACATACTGGGAAATATATGGGTTGTATTTTCTCATCCAATTTGGCTTAGCTCTTGGATCAACTTCAGCACAAATTACCTCTAAACACTCTTATCATAAACAATATTACCCAGTTTTTTCTTAAACGGCAAACTTTCTCTCTAATATCCCATGCGAAGTATTAAGGCACGCGTTAAAAAATCACTCTCATTACTCATCTTTACAAGCATATTTCCATCCATTTATCTTTCCTTCTCATTTCATTTCATAGTCTCATTCATTTACACATACGTTGGGACCAGCTTAATTTCTTCGAATTTATGGCATATATTACACTCAGAGCTTTAGAATTCAATCACAGGTATACATAAATCGTATCTAAAACATTGTTGTAACACACTGCACACATCTACCCCTATAGCTTTCCTTGCATGGTTCATACTTACATCATCGTACTTGGTAAAATGTGACAAAACTGATTCGGATATCACACCCTAACCCATTCTCACCCATAAATTACATTAGATTTCTCTTTTGTTCTTACACTTTTAACCTCCTCAATACAGACCTTACCAACTCTTTGATTAACATTTCTAAATACTTTACATTTAAAGAAACGAACAAGAGGTCATCAGCATATTTCAAATGCAAGGCTATCCATTACTCCCAATTGTCATCAATCTCACCCCTTTCTCACTTCTAATCATTTGTACGTTTCTCAATACTCCTACCATTTTTAGTCACCGTTTGTTGATGACTTGGGCTACTTATTATATACTCGTATTCTAAAATGACAATAATTGCATAAAATACCACAAGAAATTATGTGGATATTGTAAGACATATTTGGCTTTAGTAAGTAAAAAGTAAGAAGGAAGTAACTATAAAATTAAAAACAATATAAGGTAGAAACTCTTCATATTATAGTGGGGCAGGTTTCCCCTTCCCAATAATGAGACATCGAGCTATTTACAAGAGAAAGCCTACTAACATTGATGGTCTAATAAAATTAGAATTAAATTATAAAATAGCTATTAGCTAGATGTCATTAAAATAACTGTATCCATAATACCTCACAAAGATAAAAACAAAGAAATCTCCTCTCAAAGTGTAAAAATGTACACATAAAAACAAAAATCAAATGTAGATGACTATAGGACTCTTTATTGCAAATATTGCGAAACAAATAAGAGATAGTAATTTAGTAGTTCAACTCAAAATTGATGACAGAATTTATCGTGAAAATGGACCACTGCATTTTTCTGAAGTCGCTCTTCAAAAAGTGCCAAATATCTGATTTGCATTATTGATATCAAATGAAATTATTTATATCGATTGAATATTTTTCAGAAAAAAATTAATTGAAAAACGAATCATTTATGAGCTTATTCAACACAGCTCACACCTTCTGAGTACACAGGATCCAGATGAAACTAGATCTAAAACACGAGAGTGCCAAAGTGATGAAAAGGAAAACAAACTCTTGAAAACTTGACATTCCAATTAAAATAAGTACCCTACAAATACTCTACCAACCAGGCTAATGAACTAACTGATCAAGTATAAGATCCTTTATTTAAAATTTGTAAAAATATAAAACAAACCTTCCGAAATTATTTAACTTCCACATAACTATGAAATCAGTGTATCTAAAAAAAATATGTGATACCAAAAGATTGCTTTGGATAAAAGTCGAAATAATAGGCGTGGTTGAAAGAATAGAGATAAAATAGAATAACAAGGATTCAATAGCTGTATTTAAAGAAAGGGTTGATAAAATATCATATTTCAACGCCTCAGTTGTACTTATTTTTTAAAAAAATGAGAACACAGAGAACCTCTTAATGAACTACCAGCCACTCAGTCACTTATCAGAAACCTAAATTATTTAAAAAGCCGTAAATAAAAAATAATGAAACCTTGAAAAAATAATCCCTCGGAACAGGCATTTTCAGATGTAAATATACTACTACTGATCATCTGCATGCTCTTCAACAATTATTGACTAAAATATTTCAACACAAAATTACACTTTAAATGACATTTATTACCGATAAAAAGCATCGGACATAAAAACACCTATTTAGTACAATGGGCATTACAGTAACATGTAATTCATTAAAAACTCATTCACAACTCCATTACAGATAGAGCAAAGCCACGTTGTTATTTAAGAGGGTTGCCATCTGTAATAAAATCTAATTAAAAAAGAGTCGTTGGGATCCCAATTCTACAAAATTATTTACAGCAGTCATTATATGTTTCAGGAATTTTGAATAGGCTAATAAGATTTCAAAAAAGGTTAAAGATATCTTTGTGAGGTATTGTGGGTACAGGTATTTTGATGACCTCAAACCCCATTTCTCTTCTTCCATAAATAATTATTTCAGAGGAGGGTAATTCTATCGCTACCGAGACTTTACTACCGAAAATTAATCATGACATAAATTATGAGTCACGCAATCTGTTAGCATCCACATAGCCTCCAAAAAACGCTACAAACACAAGTATGAGTGGAACTATAATAAAGTGCCTTAAATTAATCGTACATAGAAAAACTTTATTTAATCATTGTGAATAAGAATTAGGTAAATGTCTCTATTTCAGTTACTTAATGATTGATGTATTAACGCGGAAAAATGAAATATATCCACCTAGTAAGCTTCTTAGTCTACGGAATTCACTAGTTAGTGAAATGTTCTATCAGATAAAAAAACTATTTATGGCAACCATCGTCATATCTGGACAAAATGTTCCTTCAGAAATATTGTAGTCGTTGAGTCTCTTGATTACTCCCTCAGCTGCTTTTACGAAGTATAAGAAAAGACATTTTAGAAAATCAAGAACTAAAAAAAAGGAAATATTATAATGTATTTAATGCAATAACTTTAGGAATATAAGTTTAGCTATTTTCAGCTGAATACATAGTATCAATATTGTATCAAGTATCAAGTGTAAATATATTTTTAATCAGACATTTTAATTTAAGATACTTAGTTTTTAACACTTCAACAAATTCTACACGCGTATCTACAATCAATAATTCCACAAAAGTATTAATGTATGAAGATCTACTTTGCTAATAATCAACACATACAGTATATAGGTGGTAAACCAATACGATTTGGCTTCAAAGTTTGTGTTATAAATAGTGCTGATGCCTTCTGTCTCCTGCTTTACCTTAACGCATTGCATGTACAAATATTGCAGGCAAAGAGTGTAGACAATACCTCTTAGAACGAAAACACGTACGTGTTTTGTTTAATGTGTAAATTTAGCATTCGATAGTTTCTTTAACTCAGTAATATGTTAGAAACACTGAATAATCTTCACATATGTGCAAAAAGATCATTGCTGAAAGCTGGCCCATGCGGTAATTCACTCATGTCAAAGAAGGTTGTGTTGATGCATAATCGTGGACGACTAATTTACTTTAGGCCTTCTTCGGCTCCGAGCATCGCTTTGGTCTTCAATTATTAGGTGTCTTCGGCTGAGGCTTGTGCCGGATATGCCCATGAAAACCCAGTCTGTTTTGAAAGAGCGCACTTGGCCAGTAACACGTGCATTGCGGCTGAAAACATTGAGACATGCGGTTTCTGTGAGGCTGGTTGCATCGGGGTACTGAGTTCTTGGTCTATTAAGGCTTGCCTTTGTAGCACCTGCCTGCGGTGCGCTGCTCTCCTCCGCTGGAGCCAGAAAAATAATCTTATAATGCTCATGTCTGCTTGATCTGCTCTTTCTGTTGGTTGCGTTTAATCTGAAGCCTCATCCACGACCCTACTGCCTTGGATGGTCCTGCTAGGAGTTTGAAACTCCCGACCGCATCGCTTTTGGAATCATTGGAGCACTGGAGCCCTTTCACAACGGAAAGTCGCAACCACCGGAAGGAATTAATTGTTGTACATTTATTTTGTGTTGGAAAAAGAGAATGGTGATATTTGTTGGTCAAATAAGATCAAGAAACATCCAATAGAAAAGAAAAAGTGCTGAGTAAAAGCCAACATAGGCACATAGAAATTATCCTGCCAAACTCTATACAGATTTATAACCAATACACGGGTAAAGTTAATGTATTTGAGAGCAAGTGTCTGCCTAGAGGATCGGTATTAGTTTAAAGAAATAGTGTTCATTAATATTTACTTGGAATGTAAATGGAGATATATTTAATTCAAAATGCCCAATCATCGTCTTCGCGGCTATCTCTCGTAGACCGAAACTGTTGGTCTTAATTCTGAATAAGCTTGTTGATGAACCATAAATTCGCTTATACAACAAAGAAACTTTTTCTAGCGAATAGTATCGGAGCTGACAGTCTTCCACCTTGAATCCAAAAAACAATGATAAAAAAGGCCTTTGTTAGCAATATTTTGGGAAGGAATATTAAAGCCACTCACTCCCGAAACTATTTAACAAAACTATGTTCATATTGAAGTGCATATTAACATCATACAGGAAGCTTGATGCTCTGGGGAAAACTAGAGTATAAGGTATAACTACAAACAGCAATTCATGATCAAGGAAGGGAGACTAGCCGAATTCAATGTGTTTCATTTTCCTGGATGAAGGTTTAAACTTACAAGATATGTGCTCTGCTTGTGCACTGTTGTGAATGGTCAGAGTCTATATTTATATATACGTAGGTACTTTGGGGCTTAGTACCGAAGTAGGTTTAAGACGATAGTGAAAGGGGAAATTGTTATGATTCCAGTGAGGATGATTTATTATTAACTTTGCGCGGTCTTTTTAAAAAAATATTTCAGAGTGCAGGTTGGCTAAAAATTAACAGGTAGCTGGTACGCCCTGGGGTTGCAAAAGAAAAACAATCGCGAAAATATAACTTTACTAACAACAAAATGATATTTATATTTACATAGAAATTAGGTTTAAAGGGAATGGTCGCCCAGACGGGGTTAAAAGTCAACACGCGATCAGGTAGGTTAATTAAGGGATTAAAGAGGTCAGATTTAGTTTAGTGATTTAAAGAGGGGTTTTAAACTGGGGCGTTCACACAAATAGTGGATCAATTGAGTAAGCCAGATTCAAAATCAATTTGTAGGCGGCAACGGTTACGATTACCTTACGTGCCCGTTGCCGAAAAGGGGCCAGTTGAGGTACGGTGAATACGACGGAAGAAGTCGGTTTACCTTTTGTTTCAGACGAAGGAGCACTTGTCGCCTTCGGAGATGGGATCCGTGTCAGTCCTGCCGATTGACTAAGTTAGAGTTCACGGAAGTCGAAGCTTACCGATTGACTAAGGCAGAGTTCACGGATCAATTTAGCCTACAACTTGAATCGAAATCGCCGATAGTGGGGGGGAGGCGCCTTTAGCTCGTTCGTCGGAGTAGGTGAAAGTCTAAGAGTGCTGCTCTCAAGAGAAAGGCGTCCATTTTTACTTCGACACAATCTAATATGTTACATAAAGCGAAAATGTGAACACATCGTCTGATTATGACTCGTTTATTGAAAATAATCATTAGACCACCAGTCTGAAGTAAGCCAACGATTATTCTGAAGAAAAATTTAAGTTTTTGGAACATGTGGTTTGGTCAGATAAAATGATACTTAAAGTATTTGGTACAATAATGTCGGGTATATTAGGCGTAAAAGTGGGGAGGTTCATATTCCTAAAAAGAATGTTCTCACAGCAAAATATAAAAGTGTATTTATTATGTTATCTGGCAGCTTCTCTTCAACAGGCATCAGTACACTTCATGGAATCAACAGAATGAAGAAAAAATTATACTACAGAAAGATTCATGAACTTTATCTGAAGAGTGATTCTCATAGCACTTACAAATCGGTATCTTGATGGCTGCATGAATTAAAAATAGGTATTTTTTAATGGTTTTCTGAGAAAGCAGACCTGATAGAAACTTTGAGATCAGATCTTAAGGTTCGTGTCCAATAAATTTTCCGTTGAGGAAGGGGACTACATTTCACTCGAAGGTTATTCGAACCTATTCAAAAGTAAAAGTAAACTTTGGATAGTGTAAATACACGCAAGGTTTATATGATTGATTATTAATAATCAAGTTTTATAGGGTATGAATACTTTCCGATTTTGAATTTTCGTCATAAACGTTATTATTCTTTCCTTTTTCTAGGAAACCTTTTAAAGTTTTGTGGTTGTGTCTTGATACCTTTGTCTCAATACTCGACCAATTTATTTACTTAATATGAAAGAGATAACACGATTGTGAAATAATGTAAATTTAGGTAGGGCTATGAATACCTTCTGGAGTAGGTGGGTAAATAATTGTAACGGAGTAAATGTAAAATATTTCTTAAAAAATTTAAGTTTTATTTCTTACTAAAATTATGGCTAAATTATGTTTTTTTTGAACGGAGCTGTGGTATGCAGAAAAGTTTGTATCAGACTTTTATCTGTTCAATGAAATATCTTAATTGAAATTTATTCTTAGCTTAAAAAGTTCTTATCACAATTCTCAGCAGAAAAAATTGCCAAACATATATTCGATCTTAGTGTACCAAGGAAATGGGAAAATCTATCTCCCTTTGCATATTTCCATTTTAAAAAGTTTACGTCAGAAAATTGCGTAAAAATATGATATAAAAATGATTTAAACTCTCATTTATTTTCTACATTTAAAACCTTGAGCTCTCTTATAAAATCTAATTTATATGTATTTTGTTTTTATAGAATAAGTATTCATATCGTCTAGATTAAATTAGGTATATTTTCACCCTTATATTGGGGAGGTTTTTTAGGTATGTTTTGATATATAGCAAGAATATTACTAGTTTTCTCGAAATAGGTAAAGCTTGAAAACTAATAAAATTTCTTAGCCTTACCCATTTACAGAAACCATTAATATTCTTGCTATATATCAAAAGATACCTAATAAATCATCTCCTGATATAAGGGTGAAAATTTAACTTATTTAATCTAGACGATAAGAATTTACCAACACAATACTTCTCGTAAATTAAGTCTCCTATCGACCTAAATCTTCCTATTACACCATGGACAATAATAGCAAAAATGAGATAGGAATATCCTCCGAAATACTAGGTATGATACGGCCAAAAGTTTAGAGACTACTATAGAAATAATCAAACGTTGATAGACTCAAAATCCCTTCAAATAACCTATTAAAGGAGGCAAGGCCAGTTAAGAAGGATGAAAAACACAGTGATTTTAACGTCGAAAGATCTTTTAATCTTGGAGTTTGTTAAAGTTGGTAATTGTCAGGGTGCGCCTTAAAGAGGAACCGCCCAAACTTTACTTGTTTTTACTTAAGCTATTTTTCATAGGTCTGCATAATAAAGCTACCCTCAAATCGATCAGAACTCATTGGCTGTAAGGTGTAGTGAACCCAGGAAGGAAGATCTATTATGGAACCCGATGAAAGGGTTCCCTTAAGGACACGAGCTGCAAACCTTGGTGAGGCACTTAATACGAGTAGAATTGCCCTATTTAAGTAGGAGGATGACGGAGGGAATCAATAAGTAGGCATCTAAAGAACTTTTATGTCCACACGTATTAAAAGTTTAGTCTCCTAAATTCTGTCCTTTTGCACAGTAGGTGACGTGGGAGGGGCCACCTCTTAATCGGATCCACATGGATACGGATTGCAAAAGTATTGCTATCAAAGCTGAAAAATGAGCAAGAAAACCAGAAGGGGTCCTTGTTATTCGGAAAATTTAGGCCGGAATTAAGGTTGCCTTGGTAAAGCTGATTGATTCATATATTATATACTTCGCATTCTGCCACAAAGAGGAACATGTAGATATGCTCGTATCGGAACAAGGACTACAGACGCTGAAGAAAATTTGACGTTCCACAAAACCAACACCACAAGATATTGCGAATCGTCATTTATGTGCAGAAATATCAAACTTTGGGTGTGCTCTCACACAAAAGATGAGCTCAAACATGATCTCGGATCACAGAATGTTTACTAAAAAAAGTAACTAAGGTGATAAAGTTTGGTAACCAATTTCATGTTTTAAAATATCGTGTAATACCTCAGTGTCGTGGTATGACATTACATTATATCAATACCATATTATATCTATGGGAGAGGACCAATAACTTGAAAGTGAACCTAGGAAGGGGACGCAAAACGACGCGTTCAGACGGGCTGAGTAACGAAAGAGTTCAACGTGGTCAGGTAAATTAAGGACAATGCAAAGTTCAAGGTTATTTAAAGAGACTTGTACAAAAAAAAATTTTATTTCCCTCAAAAAAATTAATTAAAGAATTGAAGGGTAAAATTACCTCAGAGAATTAACCGGCAAAAATCACATCAATAAACGAAGGTGGGAATATTAACTCAATTGGGTAAGTTAAGGGGAAAGGGGGGTTGGCTTACGTATGTCTTCTGTACGTAAGGTGAAACCGCTGGGACTTCAGAGCGGGAGGTTGGAGTGATGACGGTTCTGCAAAAGAAAACGGGGGGGAGGGGCGTAACTTCCGGTCCAGGGGAGAGTGTTTTAGCTACCCCAAATAAGGAGGGCTTCGACAGGAGTTGATGAAAAAAGCCGGGAAAATCACTCGGGGCGATTGTTCAGTGGGATTACCTCCTGAATGGGGCTAATTCCAAATACACAAAATAGTCCAGCTGTCTCTTTGCTTTGTTGCTCGCACTTGACTTGGAACCATGAGGAAATCTTCTGGGTTCTGGCGAGACTTCTCAACTCTGTCTCTCTTCCGGGGAGTCAAGCGTTATTTATGTCCAAGGCTCTCCCCGGAGTTGGAGTTAGCGGAAACAGCTCTACTTTCGAAGGGCCTCGAATCTTCTTGCAGAGCTATTTTAGCCCGCATAAAGGTGTAAGCGTGTGGGACTCGATTCGAGGCTACCGCTTGTGCAAGAGGGGGGCATGGGGTAGGCTTACCACTTTAGGCCTAGCTGGGCCTTCTGCTGCACATGGGGGTTCCGTTCTGCTAAAGATCTTCCAAGTGGGGATTTCCTCACACATCTCCCAACCGAAAGATGGTGCTTTACAGAGCAGTTGCGTAATAAAGGATCATCCCAACCCCTCAAACCAGTATTATCAAAGGTCTAGGGAAATTCTGACCTTCTACGACAAGTGTAGACACAAAAAAGACCGTAAATCTGAGCTCAGCGGGGAATTTACGGGCATAGGCCTTAAACAGGTCGATTATACAGAATTTTACTAATACAATTTTAAACAAAAGAAAAATCACAGGAGAACATTGGCGACATTTCAGTGGAACCAAAAAAAGGAAACAACTAAATGGAGGCATAAATATGGGCCAAAAAAAAAACTTAACAATTTAGTTGACCCCCCAAAAAATCATAATTAGGAACATTGATGATATAATATATATATACAATTCACGTGGAAAACCTTCGCTCCGCCGGAGTATGGATATGGTAATCCACGGGTCCTCTTGCTTCGATAACGGGGTAGGGTCCCTTTCACTGGCTAAGGATTTTGTTGCTTCCAGTGGTAAGTAGCACCAGCACCTTTGCGCCAGGCTTGAATTTTCGTTCTCGTGACTTAAGGTCCAATTAGGTCTCAAACCTTTCAATAAGTCCTTTTTCACGTTTGTTGCCTCGGGTGGACTCATGCTCGAGGGCTTAAGTTTTCTCCCAAAAGGGGGAGAGTTGCGCACTCATTCTGGGCGCGGGAAAACTTATCGCTCCGGAGAGCTTGAAACTCCGTGTCGATAGGAGTTTTCAGGAGAACAGGTGCACGGGATTCCAGGGCTGCCTGTGTACGGGTAATCACGGGCTGGGCCACGGGATGGTCGTGAATTACGGGGTTCTGACCGAATAAAACGGTGCAGAACTGGATTGGGGCTGCTACCACTTCGGTACCACCGGACATATAGTCACACTCGATGTGACAACGAATTACTGGGAAACGACTGGCCTGGCCAAGGTAGTCGTGGACCACTGCAAATTTCTTGTGGCCGGGCCCAACAGGGGGGATTAGGTCCTCAGACACTATAATACAGGTGCACCCGGTGTCACGGACGAGGGTGGATACTCGGCGACCGTTCACAGTTCCGTTCTCGAACTTCAATTCACCAGGGTTTTTCTCATTAAAGAGAAAATTTACCTGATGGACCGGGTCTTCGGCTAGCGAGGGAGGTTTGGGACTCTTCTGAGGCGACGGAAGAGGATCAGGGTCAGCCCAGATTTAGTGTACTTGGTGGGAATGAGAGTTTGCGAATCGGGAGTTTTGAGGACAGTTCCTGCGGTAATGGCTGGGAACTCCGCAGGTGTAGCAGACGATCGGATTCTTTTGGTACGGCACAACCGGGGGAGAAGAAACTAGGTGCTTAATGTCCGTTGTCCCGATGGATGGAAGTTTCTTGGCTTGGAGGGACTAGGAGATTTGGTAAATTTTGGAACCAATTTAAGGGTGGTCTTAGGGCCATAAAATTAAGTTTGGGGGGTCGATTGGGGAGCCTTTTTAACATCCTTAGGTTATAAATTGTGACTACCCGTGTAGATATCGGCCTCTTCCAAGCACTCCTTGAAAGTAGCGCAACGTTTATCCTTAATGAAGGCGCGAATTCCGGGAGCCACGGCAGCTAAAAGCTGATCCCTAAGAAAGAAGTCCAGAAGGGACTCATAGACCTGGGGAATCTTGCACGCATCCAACCAACACTAAAGGTTTCTTTGGAGGATGAACCCGTGTTGTCGAAAGGTTTGGCCAAGGGTGGATCCTCTCTTGACAGAATCGGGAGCGGTAGAATTCGCTATTCATGTGAACAGTGGCTAGCAATTCGGACTTTAACGTGGAATATTTCAAAGTTGCTTCCGAAGGAGGGGATATGAAGATATCCCTTAACTTGGCATTTAGAAGGGTAGTAAGCGAGCGACGCCATAATTTTCGAGATTCTATTAATTGATCTGAAAGATTCTCTCAAAATGGGCCAAAAATTACACAAAGTCCTCTCCATCTTCTTGAGAGCAACCCCTTCTCACTTGTCTTGATGCCCACTCTCCCCTTGCAACCCCTTCGAAATTCCATTGTCACTGTGCCTCTTGGTACTCTATGCAACTCCTGCGTGCTAGGCATTCCATGCGTGCCTATGAAAGAGTCCTTAGGAAGGCTCGTACCCGTGGGCAAGACATGACCCATCTCTCGCTGGCGTTCCGACTTTCGACAGCCTTCTACGTGCGAAATTAAAATCTGCTCGTGAAGCCTACTCACGTAAGCTGCTTACTGATAATAGATATGATCGCTGTACCGTCTTCCGTCTTCTCTCTCGTTTTAATTCCCCATCCCAGGTCTCCCCACCCATTAGCCCTGCTACTTTCTCGAATTTCTTCGCAAATAAGGTCACTAACCTCCGTGCCACCCTCCCCCAGCCTTCTGTTCCGGCTCCTGCCCTTCTCCCTGACCTCCCGCCTCAGCCGCTCATCGTTTTCCCCGCTGTCACCGCGTTGGAGCTTACAGCCCTGCTCTCGCGTTTTAAGAAATCAGGCTCCCCAAAGGCATTTTTCCGCCTAAACTGTTATTTAAAATTCTGCCTGCTATAATCCCAACGCTGCTTCACCTGTTTAACACTTCAATTGCAAGTGGTCTTGTTCCCTCTTCCTTCAAACGTGCCCACATCCATCCGATTCTTAAAAAGCCTCAACTGAACCCCACTGACCCTTCTAATTATCGCCAGATTTCGCAACTTCCTTTCCTCTCTAAGGTTCTGGAGAGAGGGGTCAATTCACGCATCAACAGTCACATGGTGGCCTGTAACATTGATGAAACCTATTAATCTGGTTTCAAGTCAGGTCACTCCACAGAATCCGCCCTTCTCAATGTGTCCGATCACTTACGAAGAGCCGCGGACAGGGGTTGTGTCTCCATCCTCGTTCTACTCGATTCTCCTCTGCCTTCGATACTATTAACCATACCGTCCTACTTGATCGTCTCAAATCTTTCCTCGGCATATCAGGCACAGTGCTTGATTGGTTCCGCTCTTACCTCTCGTCTCGTACCCAATCTGTTGTGATTGACGACGTTTCATCCGAGTCTAATTCATTCGCATTGGAGTGGCACAAGGCTCTGTCCTTGGTCCTCTACTATTTTGTATCTACCTTCTCCCCTTTAGTTCCCTTCTCTGTAATCTCAGTCTATCCTTCCACCTACATGCTGATGACACTCAAATTTTCGTTTCATCATCACCCACGTCTCTTACCTACACTATCAACGACCTCCTGGCTGCCTACTTTTCCATTTCTGACTGGCTCTCTACCAACTTCCTCAAGCTTAATCACTCCAAAACTGAGGTCCTCCTCGTCGGCACTCCTGCTTTTGTTCAAAAATCTAAATCTCTTTTCCCTCGCTTACTATAGGCGGTAATACTATCATTTTCTCTGACTGCATTAGGAATCTGGGTGTTGTTTTTGATGAGCATCTCTCCTTTAAGCCTCGTATCCTCAATGTCAGCAAATCTTCTCTATGTTTCCTTCGTAACTTCTCTCGCATTCGCTCTCACTTTGATCGCCAAAGTCTTGAGACTGCTGTTCAAGCCTTCATCACCTCACGCCTTGACTACTTTAACTCACTGCTTGTGAATCTGCCATCCTCCTTTCTCAACCCCCTTCAACTTGTACAGAACTATGCCCCCCGGCTTATCCTCCGTTGCCCTCGCTTCTCTCACTCGAAACCCTTGCTGCATGAACTGCACTGGCTCCCTGTCAGATCCCCTACTCACTTCAAGATACTTCTCCTAACATTTAAGGCCCTAAACAACAAGGCCCCGTCTTACCTCTCTTCTGATCTCTCGCCACGCCATGTCCCTCTGGCCTTTCGGTCATCACATGCACCTCTTTTGAATATTCCTCGTTCATCCCTCTGCTCAATGGGGGACTGCTCCTTCTCAATCTGCGCCCCTAAGTTGTGGAATGATCTTCCTTTCGAAATCAGGTCTTCTCCTTCTCTTACCACATTCAAGTGTCTCCTGAAAACGCATCTTTTCAGTATTGCCTTCTCCCCTCTCTTGAATTTCCATTGAATTTACATTCTCATCTCAGCACAACGTGCGCTCAGGGAAGGACTCAGGCCTTGAAGAGCGCATTACAAAACACTTATTATTTATTTATTTATTTATTTAAGGAGTTTGGGGAATTTCAGCCCGGGAACCGATGGACTGAGAATCCCTTTGATTTCGGCGCATTTCCAGTTCATGCTGCCTAATTTGTTCACGTTCTTCCATCTCCATCTTCACTTTGTTCTCCTTCATCTCCATCTTTAATTTGTTCTCCTCCATTTTATTCTTCTTCATCTCCATCTCCAGTTTGTTCTCCAACTCTGTTTTCAGTTTTTTCTCCTTCATCTCCATCTCCATCTTCAGTTTGTTCTCCTGCATCTCCATCTTCAGTTTGTTCTCCTGCATCTCTATCTTCAGTTTGTTCTTCTTCATCTCCAATTCCCTTAGCTCTGACCGTTCGTTGCTCTCTTCTTCCTGTACGTAATTTAGCAGGTCTTTGCCAGAAAGACCTAACATTTCACTCTGACTCTTGAATTGTTCGAAGAATGACATTTTTACGCAGTTTGCTGAGGGAACACTGATACACGAACGAGCTAGGACACTACCCACGCGAAACGAATACTTGAATATTCGTGAAGGCCTTGATCACAAAAAAATTAAGATACAGCTACCTACCTCTGCTGTTTCTAAGGGGAAAAAAACTTTCACAAAAATATAATTTTATTTACACAAAAAAATTAATAAGAGAATTGAAGGGTAAAATTACCCTAGAGAATTAACGGGCAAAAAATCACATCAATAAACGAAGGGGGAATATTAACTCGATTGGGTTACTGAAGGGGGGAGGGGGCTGGCTTACAGATGTATTCTGTACATGAGGTGAGACCGCTCGGACTTCAGAGCGGGAGGTTGGAGGGATGACGGTTCTTCAAAAACAAGAGTGGGGGGGGGGCGATAACTTCCGGTCCAGGTGAGAGTATTTCGGCTAGCCGAAATAAGGAGAACTTCGACAGGAGTTGATGAAAGAAGTCAAGAAAATCACTTGGGGCGATCGTTCAGTTGAATTACCTCCTAGCTGGGGCTAATTCCAAATACACAAAAGAGTCCAGCTGTCACTTTGCTTTGTTTCTAGCACTTGACTTGGAACCATGGGGAAATCTTTTTGGTTCTGGCGAAACCTCTCAACTCAGTGTTTCTTCCGGGGAGTCGAGCGTTATTTATGTCCGAGGCTCTCCCCGGAGTTGGGGGTTAGCGGGAAACAGCTCTACTCTCGAAGGACCTCGAATATTCTTGCAGAGCTTTTTTAGCCTGCATAAAGGTGAATCGTGGGGAACTCGATTCGAGGCTACCGCTTGTGGAAAGGGAGGGGGAGGTAGGCTTACAACTTTGGGCCTAGCTTGGCCTTCTGCTGCACATGAGGGTTCCGTTGTGCTAAAGATCTTCCACGTGGGGATTTCCTCACACTCAGAGATGCCTGTCAAGGCTGCCAACCATATACTAATAGCATTTTGAATGAGAAATACCTTGGACAATATAGAAAGCTAGAAATTGATAAACGTTCAGATATACTTGCCATGCTAATGCCTGAAAGCACCCAATTAAAAATCCTGCCCAAGCAAGGTTGTCCTGTGCTCGGAATGTTCGAAAGATACACATGCCTACATAAGATCAATTATTTGTTCAGGCTTATGGTATGATTTTGGTTGTTTATGGAAAATGGCCACGGTTATCTTTATGAAGCACAAATGGTAACGTTCAACTGAGCTTGCCAGAAGTTTGAAATATACAGATAGGCTAATTTGCAGCTTTGGAAAAAAGAAATTTTGTTTATCAATCCAAATGCAGTAAACTCCTCTTATAATGGCGTCTTTAATAAAAAGTTTTTAATTATAGTTCATACAAATAACATAAATTTAAATACTAGCACTAATATTAATGAAGTTGTATTGATATATATTTTATGCCAACCCATGTGATTTAACCTGGCCTGCCGATCATTCCAAGGAGTATGAGTAGAATATCTTAGATAATACGAATATGAATTCTAAATATGAATGCATTAAGTTTCTTGGTTGTAAAGTGCCGTTTCGAAAAATTCTCGTGTCTGATCCTCGAATGACAGTAATCAATTCAACTGCTATGTAGCAGTGATGGTATGTTGTTAGTGTGACATTAAGTAGCAAAGTCTAAACTGCCTCGATAAGCTTGGTTGATGCTACTCATATACCCAAGCAAGTGTTTAACGTCGGGGTCAAAATGCTGGGTACTGCGTGGCTAAAGTGAAAGTCATTACAGCCAATTGAGTCATGGATACAATTTATTTAGGGCGGTGAGATTTGTTTGGTAGAGGCAATCACCTGCTTGCCTTGCTATTAATGAGGACTCTTCACCAGACATGTCGGGTGTAGTCTGAAGGTGGCTACTCATAGCTACACTAACTGCTTAGCATAGTAAGTTTAATTCAAGATATATAAAACAAATACCACTTACATTATATGAAGTTGAAGGTATTTGCTATAATAAAGTAATTTACTTTACATATCACAATAATATTTTGCTCGTTCACTCGCTTCCTTTCCCTTTCTAAGATATCTTCTCAAGAATTACAAGAATGTTTTAATCTAGCTCTTTACAAGCATTTTTTGGTAAGAATATTTCATCCTTTTACATATAAAAAATCTGTGCCTCGAAAATGTATATTTTCCAAGATGAAATTGTAGTATATAGCAACATAACGCGTGATTTTTCACTTCTTAAGCGTATTAAAGGCCAAGAGCTAAATTTATATTTTAAGTTTGTCACCATGAAACTTTTTTCATTATTTCCTAAATATAAACAAATGTCTTGCAGTTTGCCAGCCCTTTTTAATTTTCAATTTATAAAAAAAACTTGAAAATTTGCTCACGTTTTAATAAAAGTTTGATGATTAATTCATATTCAGTATAAAAAAACTGATCTTTCAAAATTTAAGTAAAAAGTTACTTTGGCCTTATTGAATTGGATTGCGAAAATCTTTCTTGTTTTCTTTATGCTCAGAGGGTAAACATAAATGATTAAATTTTCCTGTTTGAAAGAGATGGTTATTAGAAATTATTTTAACGTTTTTAAGCGAAAACCACTTCCAAATTTCCCACAAAAAATTCTTATATAAGGGGCTTATAGGAAAACCTTTGGATTGTAGGGTAAAATTATGGTCGCCAAATATTCGTATGCACAGATCATTGCAATATTGGAATGTCTTTGCAAGGAGTACCGAAATTAATTCCAGGACTAGAAATACATCGCATGAAGACATAGACGCACTTCAATTTATTGTCATTGGATGATAGCTCTCAGTATGGTCTACTTATGGAAGTATATAAAATATATACAGGTTAAATAATATAAATTATAACGTAGGTTCTGAACAAGATAACCAAGCAACGGTGAGAAATAACAATTACACGCTTACTAAACAAAGTGTTGAACAAGATTTCTTTATAAATTTACATAAGAATGAAAGTAATTAGCAAAGAATGAAATTAAAATTACTAGATTAAATATTTTAAAGATAAAAATTTATTAATTTTAATTTAAAGTATAATGTATCATTTTTAACTTACCATATCCTGTGAAGTACACCGATTCCGTTCTCCCTTGAACTAGCTTCTAGTGGATTTGGGGGCATTTTCTTGTTTGGAATTCTATAAATTTAGCTTTAACCCCTTACTGTCTAGTCTTCTAATTTGTGGAAAATAGTTTTAAAAGTTCATCCAACGAAAACTACATTAAAATACTTTGATTTCTCCAATTAGTTTAGGAGTTGAAAGTCTATTGCATACATATCTGACAATTTTGAGGTGTTATATCATCTTAGTGATTGACTGCACGAGTTTGAACTTCATAAAAAAATTATGTTTTAATAATATTTGCATAAATCTCTTTAAATTTATTAATATTTGCATTTAGATTAAGTGAGATGCATAAAACATTGTTCAATAGTTAGACTAACCTTCTGTAACGTAGTTAGAAATAAAGAAAATGAAAGCAAATGAAATTGACATTAGAATTCAATGTTCCTAAAATGGTAAAATTCTCTACTTTTCGTACCTGAAGATGTCATATTTGCCGCTTCACACAGATTTAACTTATACGTCTTGAAACTTGTCTGGAATTGCGTGATATCAGCTCAGGCATCTTGGCATCAGTCAATTTAAGGGAAACGCTGCGAAGACCAAGTGCATGTGCAGAAATGAAAACCGCATCTTTCTTTGGGTAGGTAGAATTAGGAAAATATTGAAAATTGTACCTTTTTGGTAAAATTTTGCTCAATTTTGTATCAGTTCATAGACTCGTTTCATTTATATTTAACAAAGGTAGGTAATTATTATCACAGATCACTTTAAAGACAAATGTATCGTGCAAGTTTTCAAATTTCTTTATCCGTATGATTAAAAATTACCTTTACTGTCTAAAAACTCATAAAGTCGAAGTGTCAAGTGATTACTTTGGTTTAGAAAAAAGTTGCCTCTATTTTATTACCTCATTTATTTGGTCAGAAGCCCAGGCCTAACGGCGAGATCTCGGTTTTGTATCCCTGAAAACGCAAGATATAATATCGAGCAACGTGACAGTGAAAACTTAGATTTCGTTAAAAAAACCTTCTGCTACCCCAAACAATACTGTCAGCGACGAAGAAAGCGATGATGGTAATCTGGATCAAGACACTGAATCTGAAGCAGTTGCTAGCGATATTGAGGTCCACGAACAAGAGAGAGTGTCTGAAAGGGAAGATGTCGATTTTGGTGCGAGCAAAGCATGGCGTAAAAATAAAAATGTATTTCTTGGACTGATTATGCCACTGCAATCACAAGGTGATCTCTTTCAGCACAGTGATAAATATATTTTCGTTATATTTTGCTGATGTTCTTTACTACCGACATAAGTTATCTCACAGAGTAAACGAATTTATATGCTAAGAGAAATAAAATTATCAGATATTCAGCGTTGATACAAAATAAATGTTCCATTCCTTAGTACTACTCTTGATAAGTGGCTACCATAGACAACCCTTGAAAAATGATTACTGGTCCAGGAACTGCTCTTTGGAAGCACTCATCTTTCACAAAACAATGAGCAGAGACAGGCTCAAACTGATCAAGCAATTTTTTTCATATTGCTGATTATTAAAATCTGTTGCAGTCTATAGTAGCGAAGGTACTACCCTTGTTTTGAGATGCTGTGAATAAAGCACCAACAGTTTGGAATATATCATGAATTCCAAGGCATCGATGAATCCATGATTTATTACAGAGGTCTTCACAGCCCAAGACAGTTCAGAAAGGGAAAAACAGGGAGATTCAGCTACAAAGGGTGGATATTGTGCGGCTTGAATAGGTTTTCTTATTATTTTTAAATTTACTGTGGAAGGGGTAGCCTAAGAGCAGGTCCTTTGCTCTCTCATGTAGTAACTACTATTTTCTTCAATCTTTTTTAAAGGATGAATCTCACATGGTGTTTTTCTTCGACAACTTCTTCAGCAGTCATCAGCTTTTGATAGAGTTAGCTAAGAAAAACCTCCGTGCTTGTGGAACATTCCGAGACAATCTTGCTAGAGGTTGTCCTCTAATGCTTGATACAGAGATGAAGGAAACTGATAGAGAGACATACGCCTACAGGTCAGAAGGAACCATTTTTTGCGTAAAATGGAACGACAAATGTACAGTAATGGTGTCTAGTAAATATTACGGAGTTTCTCTTGTAAAATAATTTACAGAAGAGTAAAGCATGAAAAAAAAAAGTTTCTGACCCTGCCTTATGCCATAAATATGTATAACATAGGCATGGGTTGTGTAGACGTATGTGAACACATGCAGTTATCCTACAGGCCTAAACTCCAAATAAAAGAAATAGTGGTGTAACTTGTTTTCTCAAATCCTAAACTTAGACTTTGTTGCAGCTTATAAGTTCTTAGAAAAATAAGTTGCCCCATATTGATGTGAGAAAAACTGTTACCGAGTCACTTGCTAAGTCGCAAGACGAAAGGCTACCTCGAGAAAGACCAACAGCACCTCCACCAAAAGCTGCGAGAAATTACGTCGTAAACGTTTACCTGTGCTCATGTACACAAGGCCGATATGCTAGTAAAACACAGGAGTAAACACGTTTTGTTAGCTACAATTAAAATTGTGTTCCATAATTGTGTATTAGTTGGAATCCAACTAAGAGAATGTTCCCATTTTGCGAACATTAAAAAAAACACATGAAATTTTGCATTTAGAAAAAAACAAACATGAAATTACTTCTACTTACACCCAG
Organism: Ceratothoa steindachneri; assembly: GCA_963969495.1. Taxonomy (NCBI): domain Eukaryota; kingdom Metazoa; phylum Arthropoda; class Malacostraca; order Isopoda; family Cymothoidae; genus Ceratothoa; species Ceratothoa steindachneri. The sequence goes on along the minus strand of OZ018323.1, from coordinate 192,784,126 downwards.
AGCCAATGTAGTTTTTAATTTAACAGAAATTTGACAGCTCATTCAGGTAGCCGTCAGTTAAGGGTTAATGAAATCGCTTGTGAGGATGTTTTGCTTGGATTAAATTTAATGTTTTCGTGTATCTTTTCCACTATGAACGTTATTCATATATTTTCAGAGCAGTTTCGGGATACTACGTTGAATTTTTTAAGCTTTGGTCTTCCTTGACCAGGTGTGAGGTAGTACACTTCTTTTGTATTCACGGCTCCATACCGTGACACGGACATTTTCTTAAACAGGGTTTCCATAAATGTGGTCTATTTCTACATTTTCTCTGGTCCTCGTCTCGAGCGACGCCCCACCTAGGAGGCCATTTTCACTGCCATAATTTTTATTGTACCGTTGACTAATAGGTTAACACTCGGCTGTTGTATCGTTACTTTGTTAGCTCAGAAATTGACTACTTATAAGAGCTTTACGCATATGCCCTATACGCAAGCAATGGACCTTCTCCTTCAGTCAACAACTTTTATCATTACATCAAGTGCAAACTCCCTAGTACTTATATTGTGAGAGGAGAAATTATTCCCTAATCCATGAGAGTTTAGGGCTAGAAAACCAATTCAAAAGCAAGGTATTATTCTAAAGCCGGTTACACCTCAGGTTTAACCAAGGACGGTATCACGAATATAGTAACGACGTTTAAATATCTGTCACGACGTCTGCGATATCAAAGCATATACAGCTCCGGTAATATTACGTTCGAACTTTTTAAACGTACTTTGTGCCATGCCTAATCCGTGCCAGTGTACAGGAATGGCTCCAAAACCGAAGAGAAGGTTTTCCCCCTAACCTGATTGACCCTGTTTCAACTCAGCAGTACTCTGTCGGGATCTGCGTCTATCTTTACGGACGAGCTGGTTAGAGTACGCCACTTGATACACAATATAGGGTGGTAGGTCCGGTTTAGTAACTAGATTTTTATCTCTAGCGACTTACCAAGCTCCCTAAGTGCTCTTTGTGGAGGTATCCCCTTAGAATAATATTATTTCCTAACCTCCTAAGAGCGTACTTCGGGAGACAAAGTGAGCCGTTACTCCCTCCCCACTTTCCAACTCACCCTGTTTTTCCTCGCTACCCGGCCTCCGCGAAATTCACACCCAGGCTACCTCCCGGCCATCTCAATCTTCTCCCCCCCATCCCTCGGGTCGAGGGATTACTTTGTAGATTCGCCGTCAACCGCGTTTATGGTTTCCTCCTCTGTCGCCCGTCTGGCCCGCTGATCCTAGCTCAGTTCGTCACGCCAGATAACGAAGGTTAAGAAGGTCTTAATCTCTCTCCCTTTTCTGAAGAACTCTGAGTATATATGCACCCACTCCAGGGTCACAGACAGACTTGGTTAGACGGAACGTTCCCCAAAGGAGTCCAATTCAATGAACTCTCTCCCAAGAAGTGTAAGTAACGGTCGCAAGCCACGGAAGAGCTCGACATCACCACCGTGTCTTCGAGTCAGGGAGAACAGTCTCGTGAGGCAACGTCAGACTTTCTCATCCGCCTTCGGATCAAGGATTGGAGAAGCCGTACTCTGAAGTTCTACTGGTCAGCCACACCTCGACACTCTTGGTATCTATGATTGTCCGTGCCATCCATTTAGCAGTATCCGTGACCATATGGTTGACGCAAGCCGGACATTGGTCCATATTATATTGTGATCAGTTGCTGGCATGTTGTGATTGCCGGAAATAAATGCGCAAAGGAGAACACTGAATACTCCGCGAAGATTGAAGGATCAGATCAGCGTTTCACTGTTCCTCACACTGATTACATAGTGGGAGTCACGGCAGGCCTCCAGGCAGCCTGATAAGAAGATGGTATCCTACTGATGGGATGTTAAATTGCGCGCCACCACTTCTTGTCCTTTATAATCGTAACGCTTTCGTGTAATGCTGACAGTTAACTTTTCGAAATTTTTAAGAAGAATATAGCCTTGTCCATCCTATATAATGGTTTTAGTTTTTGGTGGTTTCATCGCCCTGTGAGTAGGTGAGCATCCCTTCAAAGCAAAATTATATAACTCTTTATACCTGTTTCTTTGCTGACTTGCATTTGTGCTCGTTGTTTGTTTGTGTTTCATGTTTGTTGATTTGTTTCATATTCTTTTAAGTTACCGTCGAAATAGGCTGGTGACAGGCGACATAAATAATTTGTGTTGATCTAATATCTAATTTTGACCAATCTTCAAGGAATTCTATAAATTAGGGTTTTGAACCTGCAGCCTTTAGACCGCATGTGGACTTCTTGGCCTTTAAGAACGGCCTTCTTAATAAATCAAATTTTTCAGATCAAACCATTTTATTGTTCTTCTACAAAAGATTCTCAAAACAGTCATTAATAGTTTAGTTAACCTTATAATTCCTAGCCTGGTTCTTAAAATGATAGTAAAGAAATAAAACGGGCTGCAATAACAGGAGTAAAAGGGGTAGGCAATCATATTAAAAACCAACCTCCCTCCCAACCTCCAAGTGACTATGGTTATGACCCTCTCCCACACTATCAAGAATGCAACGAGATGAATTGATGAGAGACTTTCCGTAAAGTCTCCAAAATAGCTATTGGATAGGAGAAATGAAATGATGAACTAATTGTCGAAAAAGGAGAAAATCAAAATTGCTTGTAGACCACCGAATGCACAAGGACCGAAAGGGCACACCGTGCGTTCAAATGCCATGTTTAACACTTTACTAGCAAGAACTTCTTTTTGGTCAATAGTTATAGAAAGTAGATGCCAAGGACGTAAAGTATATGGAATTACCTTTTCAATCTCTCCTTATATGACGCTCAGAATCTCTTGCTCTCTAAATTATTCTCATAATAATTATGTCACTTCTAGCGTGTTTTTGTAGCAAAAGGTTCGATGTTATAAATTATGAACTCATTTGTTATATATTGCTTCTCAAATGCCCTAATATGCATAGACATAATCAAGATTGTAAGAAAATCTCCATATCATTAGATAAAAGAATTTTTTTCTTTAATATCACTTTTCTCAAATGGTCAAGGAAATTAAAGGCTGATTGAGAAGACTTTCTCTCTATTAAGAATAAAAGAATAATAAATTCTAGGTTTTATTTAATTTTATTTTCGATCAAATAAAGTAAAGGTTTTAGATTTTAGTTAGCATACTTTTTCTCTTATGGGTTTAATGACAGATTTGATAGGACTGTCTTGACACATAGTTTTAGTATTAGAACTAAAATCGTCTAAGAAGGAAAAACAAAAAGATAAGATGGGTTTGTGAAGATTTATTTTCTAAATCTGCTTAAAAAGACTACAAGATTTCTCAATTTCCATTAAATTGTTATCTTAACTCTTATCTTCGAACTTAACCTAACTCATTGAATCATAGTTAGTCACCGTAGAATGAATTGCATTTTATTTCGTTCTACAAAGAAAATAATGACTAAAATATAACTGATATAGGTTTGGGATTTGGCACACTCCTTAAGGGAATCCAACTAGCTAATCCCAATTTCATTGAGCAAAAAGGAAAAAGAAGAACCAAGTAAAAAGTGAAGTTCTTGCCATTAATTCAGAAGAATTTTAGAACCATTGTTCTCTGAAGACAAAAAAAGCAGAATGACTATTTCTTTAATTGTTTTAAAGAGTATCCCCTATTTTGATTAAATTTATCATTAATTATTATCCCATTGATAGATTTAAATAACTTATCAATATTAAATAATTCTGTGTATTGTGGCAACAAACTGTGTAAAATTAATCAGAAGTTTGTCTCACCAAGGGCAAGCCTAGGAAACCGTGACCTCAGTTTTTCACGCAAAAAGCAAAGAGTACATTTACATTAAGCAAACTGCTTTTTCCATATTTGTGGCAGCGGTTTCATGATCGTTATGAGTTTGTGGACTAGTCCCATTTACTTATAGGTTTTAAAACACTTCTTTTTCATCATTTAACTAAAGTTTTCATACAATCTTTTTATTCTACTGTTATATTTCATGCAGAATGTTTCAGAATATTTATAAAGAATATATCCTATACACATTAGTAAACTACATCACACCTCTTTTTACTAAGATATCGGAAACTGGCCTTCAATAAGAAATAAAATCTTGAAAGTGTCCATTTATTTATCAGTGCAGAAATTTTAGAATAGAGAGCAAAATTTTATTTCCTCACTTACTAATTCTTCTTTAGTATAAGACTGAAGATTACGCAAGAAATATTTTAAATAGAGAGGGTTAAATAAATAAGCAAAAGTGCTTGGAAAGGAGTAAGAATATTTCATTAAAGGCATTTGTACTTTTATAGCAAGTGATTATTTGAAAATTTGCAAGTAGTATTTTAATAAATATAAAAATACACAGCAAGAGTTACTTTTATGATTACTATATCATGAAAATGAAAAATATACCTAATACTATGTACATAATTTTTAAAAGGTCATGATACAATTCAGAATCAAATTTTACAACTGAGAGTCATTCTAATATCTTCGGTAATAACTGAATAATTTGTCATTTTGGTTTTAAAAAAATTTAATATTTGCAAAGAGAAGCTCCATGACGAGGATAAATAATTTATTTTTTGTGAGAGATGGCCTATTTAAATTTGTGTTAAATGTTACAAAACCATTGGTAAAGTTATATATATTTATCTGTTTAACTTGGCTATAATAATTAACTAGAAACACAATCATGGCTAACAGTGTCCTTGATCTAGTTCCCATCTTAGTATTTTCTTCCTTACTGTTAACAGATTTGTCAGAATAGTTTAAGCAATATCACAAAACTACACACAAATAATTTTTACTTCAAGAAAAGATGTCGGTTGCACATAAGATTTTTATTTTCGCTTTCCACAGGAAGGTTTGCGATATTGTAAAGGGATAAAATGGCCGTTGTTAAAAAAATCCATCGCAGAGTCACGTTTTTCTTTCGAGAAAGAGAAATTATCTAAGAAAGATAACGAGCTCAAATCATGTCGGTCTCTTAAGTAGAAGAAGATTAAAATCTATGGAAGAAATAGGTTTCTCATCCTTATGCTTTCTAATTTGTAATGTAAACGAACCTAAAAGTATCTAACATGTAAAATGGTCTAAAATATTAGAATGAGTTGGTAAAGTCTATGGAGGGGAATCGTCAGTCTCCTGTTCTCTGCCAGTGGAGACACGGGATGGTGACCGCAAAAATATCCGGGCCCGGCACCGTGGGTCAAACTCGTAACCACAGCCCCTCGCCACTCGTCTCTATGAAAAGCCGAACGGTTTTAAACTGCAAGATCTCCCCAACGAGAGTATATTCAATTTCACCTCAAGTAAGAAATTGGAGACGCGTTTCTCTCAAGCTCAAAAGCCAGCGGGACCTGAGGTAAGACTTGCTGAGAAAAACCGTTGGAACAGGAGCCCTTCTGTGGCCCGTCTACAAGCCCCCCCTCATACCCATACTCCAGTGGGGTGTCGAGGTATAAATAACAAAAATTGGGGAAAAACGGGGTAGAATACGTGAGTCGCCAGGCTACGAAGTCTCCAGTGATAGAGGCCAGGATACCAAGACTGGACAGGTATAATACGTGAGTCGCCAGGCTATGAAGTACCCAGTGATAGAGGCTGGGCTACCAAGACTGGACAGGTATAAAACGTGAGTCGCCAGGCTACGAAGTCCCCCGCAAAAGAGGCAGGGCTACCAAGGGAGCTAAGAAGCAGCTCAGCCTCGAGCTAGTCCCTGGTTATCAAACTGAACTTTAAGTTAACTTGTTTAAGTTCAACTTACTCTCGTCAGAAATACTCTTCCTAACCTGGTTCCTCGTAAAGCCTAGGGATAGTTCTCACCCTTGAGGAATTAAGAAAAAAAGAGGAAAAAGGCTCCCCCTAGAGCCCGTTACCCGGTCGGTAAACCAAACTCTAAGTTAACTTGATTAAGGAACCAAGTTCAATTGGTTCTCGTCAGGGCCCCTCCTCCTATCTGTGTGGATCCTAAAGCCCAGGGATAGTCCTTGTTCATGAGGTATTAGGTAACGAAGAAGATAAAGCTCCCCCTCGAGCCCGTTATCCGGTAGTCACACCGAACTCTAAGTTAACTTGGTTTAAGAACCAAGTTCAACTTACTCTCGCCAGAGATACCCCACCTACCCTGGTGCCTCCTAAAGCACCGTGATTGTTCTCACCCTTGAAAACCCTCCCCCATTCAATACTTTGTAAATCCCCACCTGCTACACTTGCCAAAGTACCTTGTGACTGCCACTTCATCTAGTCCAACTCCAACAATCTGGTCGAAGCACGCGTCAAAGGACCCACCAGATTCCTGTGGTGTCTGCGCTCATTAAGTTCAAGGTCAAACTTAAACCCACCGCCAGAGCAACCAAGGTATTTCAACTCTAGTAGACACAATTAGCCTATTTCTCGTATATTGAAGTGAGTAGTGAGTTAGCCAATATTAGAGGGTCAAGTAAAAAAAAACCTTACTAAAAAATTTTTTAGGTATTTTAAAATTCGTAGTATTTCTGTGGTTCAAGTTTTGTTTTTTCGTAGTAAATTTTCAAATCTAAAATATAACTTTATTTTGGGAATTCCTGTGCCTTTCTTTAATCCTTACGTGTTTGAAGCGGCTCTTCCTTGAAAACAACAGAATTCGCACTCTTAGATCAAAGCCTACTTCATCAAAGAAGTACATCACGACCACATGGAATCCTACGACAGTCTATAACATTTAATGGGCTCTCTTCTATTCTGACATTGACGACCTATGCTACTCACCACATTATTAATTATAACTTTGTATACAGTAATAAACGCGCTTGGCCTGCTGGGTGAGATTATAGCAATATTTTTAATATCGAACTTTATTAGCATTTTCTTTTTTGGAAATTATTACAATAGTTAACAAATTTTCACTTTTATTCTGATGACTTAAGCTTGGGACCTGTTCTTAGGAAATTCGGGGTCACTTAGTTTAAAAATTGCAATAGTTTTTTTCTATTACGTCAAGTTTTTTTATTTTAGGACTGGTCTATACTGGACCGACTCATAGTAGCAGGTTATCTTACGACCAAGAGGACGGAAGTGGAGGCGTTTGGTATTCTTCCTATTTTATTTTATGTATGTATTTAGACTCCTCTCTCTGCACATCTAGATATATAAAGCAATTGTGTATAATAGAAATTTGTGTTTTTTTTTCAAATTTGTTTTAGGAAATAATATTCATTAGTATGGCCTCATTACGAAGAAAAAGTTTGTATTGCTTGACTCATTTTACTATAATTGTGTTTGTTTTACTGCATCAACTCAAAGAATGAACATTAGTATACTTGTGAAAAAAGCATAATTGGCTTAAGTTAAAATTAAATTAGATGCTTAGGATAAATCGTGGGCCCCGCACAATGTTTGTAAACGATGTGTCGAAAATCTACCCCAATGGACAAAGGTCACACGGAAACTACTAGAATTTGGGATTCCTATGGTTTGGCTGGAGAGAAAATCCATGTAAACGATTGCTAATTTTGTCTCACAAAGACTTTTGGTTATAGCAAGAAAACGTGACATATAATTAGTTACCCAAATCTTGATTCAGCAATTCGTCCAGTGATTCATTAAGATGAAATTCTAGTACCTATATTCAAGGAACTTTCTTTACTGTACGATATGGGTGATATATGTGAATGTGATGAAAGCCACGAACTTGACAGTGATCAAGACTTTATACATACATCGAACCAAGAACGTGGAAACTTAAGATAATTAGAGTTAAATGATTTATTTAGAGACCTAAGCCTGTCCGAAGATTTAGCTTCTAGACTTAAAGATAATAATTTGTTTCAGGATCGAACAAATGTAGTTTGTCATAGGAACAGGGAGAGAGATATCTTGGCATTCTTTAAAACTCAAGAAGATTTTTTTACTGTTGTGACGTAGCGGGACTTTTTAAAGCGATGGATATTTCAGAGTATGAACTAAGTGAGTTGAGACTTTTTATAGATAGAACAAAGAAGAGTCTAAAATGTGTGTTACTCCATAAGGAAAACTTGTTCGGTGTAATTCTTATTAATCACTCTGTGCATTTAAAAGAGACGCATGAACACATAAGTTCTGTATTAGACTAAAATATAATGAACACAAATGGATCATTCTATAGATACTCTAGGGTGACAAACTGAATTAAGGTCAGAGCAGCTAAGATCTTTACGATGTCTAAATATTGTAGAATCAGGAGTATATTATAATTATCTAGCCCTATTGAATCTATGATGGAAACAGCTATGGCATTATTATTTAATTCATAGAAATTGGTATTAGAAGAAATTTTACTTTGTACCTACAATGAGCTTAAATTAAGTTCCTTTGAAATTTCGCGTACTATCTCTTACTATCTCCGTTAATTCGAAACATTTACTATTTTGTTTATATATTCAAATATTTAGTTGCAAAATAAACTAACTCAAAACACGATCTAGAATATTAGAGGGTTTGATTGTCTTCATTATGAAGTATTAAACTGCATCATATAATGTTGTTACAATGTTAATCAAATGAATAAGGCTTGTATTTCTGAACTTTGCCTGTTTCTCTAAGGTGGACCACCTGCGAGGAACTCCTAAGGATGATAATGGGATTTTGCAATATACTCTCAAAAGCAGTTTGCGCAAATGTATTCAAACGAGCATGAAAGGGCCAAAATTTTAATTAAAAAAATGCACACAATGTTAAAGCTGTGCAATCCAAATATTGCTCCGAATAAAATATTACTCTCTTTTTTGGGATATCAATATTCAAAGCGGGCTTATTACAAAATATAGAGTTCAAAATGAATTACTAAGTAAATTGCATTTTAAAATTACAAGATTGATTTTCGTTCGTATGTGAATATTCCAATACCTTTGTTACCGTCAAAAAATTAAGATGAAACATTTGAACTTCGGATTAACTTTGGAAGCAACAAGTGGGAATAGGAATAGATGACATAGAGACACTGTTTTAGACCACTCATGGATAATACTAATGAATTTTGTTATCTTTGGAATGGATAACCGATATGAAGAATATATTTGAAATATCAGAATGCAACTGCTTTAAAATACTTAAAATATTTAACATCGGTTCCCTCTAAGAGAATATATAGGCAAATATAAAAACTGATCCCATTAAAGTTTCCATATATATATATATATATATATATATATATATATATATATATATATATATATATATATATATATATATATTCTATGAACAACAGAAGTGGCAGTAGTGTATCCTGACGATCGGCTGTATTATCTGAAGGTTATTACAAATCTGCGTTATTAAGACTATCCGTTGTGAATGGATGTTTTAAACACCATTCTTATTTTCAGCTAAACATTTTGATTATAAAGAGGTTTGTTTGTCTTTTTTAAGAGCCCATTATGCGAACTTAGTAAAGTCCTAATCAAAGTCAATATCTACAATATCATCTTGCGAGCTAATATCAAAAATTTCACACTTACATAAAATTCACTGAAATCACTCCAATTATGTTATTTGGGTTAGTTAAATTGAGATGTTCTTTTTTCCTCTTGTTAGTTTATATACTTTATTGCATATTATTGAGTATCGGCCAATTAATTGCCTAGATAGTGGTAAATTTCTTCCCTCATTTAATTTAATTAATTTCTTTACTGTTTTTATGATCCTATTAAATTTAATTTTCAAGTAGAATAGTTTAGGTTATTTTTCTACTCTCAATATTACTTTTACATTCTTAAATTTCAATTAAGGTTTGTTAGTTAGAACTTGCTCTTTACTCCTGACCAACCTGTTTATTTTTTGTCTAACTTTTCACTTTAGTGGTAACTTTAAATTTCTAAGGCGTTGTTTGGTTTAAATTTTAGGTTAATTATGTGATTTATTTATTCCTTATCTAATCTTTCAGCTGAGAGCTTACATTCTCGTTAATATCTCTTCACTATTTTCATCAAAGGCAATATTTTTATTTACATTGAGTGATTTTTAGTTTGTGTTTAGGCGTATTTTTTAATTTCCTCGTTAATCAGCGGAATTAGGAAGAGAACAGAACTTTCGGCACCAAACGAAAACAATTAGTATTAAAACTCTTTTCTGTAAATTGGGAAAGCATATGTTTAAAACTTTGAAAGAAGTTATAGAGCTACAATGCCATATTCTTCAAGTTTAAATAGTCAAGATATTTAAAATCAATTTAAGCTCTAGCATTGAAATACAAATAAAATTTACTCAATACATATATATATATATATATATATATATATATATATATATATATATATATATATATATATATATATATGTAGACAACAGCAAAAAAGAGCAATTATTTTTTTCCTAGAGGTAGATTCGGCTTAGCCTTGTATGTAGAAACAGAGTTTCCGATTTCAGCGAAGTAAAACCACATTTGTTAGATTAAGTTCCTTGATGTATTCCTAATTCTTTTTCTTTTTATGGTTATTGGCATTCGCTCTAGTCTTCCCCATTCTACTGATTCCATCTTATGCTGTGTGTCCCCGCTGAGAAATAAATACATTTTAAAGAGTAAAAATCGGTGGTACAAGTGCCCAAATTGTTTAGATCGGTTTTCAGCCTTCGTATGCTGACAGAAGTTTATTTTCATTAAATTGAACCTGAAATACGAATAGTCTTAATAACGCTTTCATTCACCAGCCTCTCTTTGTTTGGAAGTTTTCAAATTTAACCTTTTTATTTCAACGTAATTTCGGCACGATCAACGAAACTAAATTCAACCTCATTCGATAAGTGAGCTAAAAAATGTATTGTTTTATTACTTTTCCCTTTATAATAATCTCAATGTGGTTATATTACTTTTCCCTTTAAAATAATATCAATGTGGATTCCTAAAAAATCCATATGGCTCAAAAAATCTCTCACCAATTTTTCTTTCCTTGAAATAAATAAAATTTGAGTGATTCTATTACTTGGAAGATTCACATGTAATATTGTTGAAGATTTCCTTTTTCAGTTTGTTTTATATTTTCTTTGGTTCAAATGAAGTTAAAGGATTACATTGGATGAAAATGAAAACATTGGCATTTTTTTATCCATAAAGATTTAGGGGAATTCTTTGGATAAATTGTGAAAACAAATCTAAATTTGGAAGCTCAGGTAGTTTGTTTGCGAACTATCTTCTTTTTGTAGCCCTATTAAACTTTGTAGCTTCATGGAAGAACAATAGAATTTAAATTCTAATTGAACAAACTTTTTGTACTTATCACGTGGTCTTATTTACTATGGACAAATAAATTTGTCAACAGCGAGAATAAATTCATTCCTATAAGTATAGTAGCAAACATACTCATAGAATATTCCAATATGCCATATAATGCTATATTTAGTATTGCCTGATAGGGGCATCTTTTATGGAAATCCTCGAACAATAATTTTTGTCTCGGCGATGACGATGAGAAGGGACGTGTATTTATCAGGTGGAAAAAATTTAATTAGCTGTATATCTGCCCCAAGTAGTAAGATCACAATTTTAGCTGAGTATCCTCCCGTAAAAATTTAATATATTATTATTCAAATAGATGTAAAGTATAAATTTAAGAGAAAGAACATCTACTTATGATATAAACAATGTACAATGAAAGCTATACTGTCTAAAATTTGATACGTTTTTGTTTCAAGGAGCAGTTGAAATAGGGGTGTCAAATAACATGTTAAAGACTTGGAGGATTGTCATATTTATTGTATTCAATGAAATCGCCGTTGGCCTTAACGGCGTTATTCATGAGGCATTTAAACCTGCTGCAGGTCTTATTGATGGTCCTCGGTGATGAAACGGTCTTGTTTTTTCACTCTTTCTCAATCACAACAACATATATACTTGTCCAGTGGATTTCAATTGTAGGGATGTCAGCTTTTCACATTGTTTTGGGCAAAGCAATTTTTCTAACATCACAATACTGCGTCCTTCTGGCTGAGTGCTATGGTGCATAACCCTTCTTCCAAACGTAAGGCTTTCCAGGGTGCTGTTTCTTGATCTAGGCCAACACCAAATTGTCCTGGCACTACTTTATCTTCATGACTCTCAGGACATTTTAAGGTTACAGTAAACGAGCGTTTGTTTTTCGAGTGAGAGCACAAACTGTTTATTGCTGAAATTCTTCTAATCTGTGAAGAGCTTAAGCATACCAGGCTAAAGGGACGCCTGACTTTATTCTCAAGCTTTCCGGCACGTTTCTTCTTTTTGTCTTTAAAGTACTAGCAGATGTACTTAGGAGTTTTATTGACAAATGCAGCTGTTATTTTCGAATCAAAAGAATAAGATGAGGTTTACGAATCTCTGTATCTTCGTAATTGCAACCAAACCCATCCAACTCTTTTCAAATTTTTGGAGGATTGAATTATTAGATGTTATGATTTGCTTCACAGTCGATACATAACTGAGTCTACTATGATAGCGAGAAGAGTGAACCGACGCAAGCCACCTTTCAGAAATTCAAATTTGCAAAATCACTCTCTGCACCCTGTATATCTGCAATCAAATTTACAGCTAACGCTTTATCCCTTTATGACACTATGAGTTTTATTTTCTTTCCGGTCCCGTTAACTGAATTTTGGTTAAGTCCAGAGATGCCAACCAGCGCTAGTTTTTCTTTATTTTGAATTAGCACTTTTACCTCACATTTCTTCTTGAACTATTGAAGAGCATAAAGAATTTCCAGGTAGAGGCTCAAAGCATCGCCTCTCCAACAATTTGGCCTCCCAATAACTGAAAGTTCTCTCATTTACCCAGAGATTCATCTATACATAAAAAAGATCATAAAATGGTGCAGGAAAACTACAACACTAATGGCATTAGTTATAGTGTGATAAGTTGGCAAAAGTGCCTTCAATCAAATATGAAATATTTGTATACGTTTGTTTTTTATAAACATTGCACATTATATAACTCTATTACTTTATGGACCACCTGATACATACGGAAATTTAGCTATAATATCTACAAGATAAGGCGATTAGAATTCTTGTTTCTTACATTTAAACATCTAAATTAAAAATCCACTTTGAAAAGACTCTTTAATTGTATATAAACAATAAGATGGAACTTTGTATGGAGTACTCTAAGTGCCTTCATTGAGTGTCTGTCTTCTAAGTAAGGAAAGGTTTGACAAAATCTGTGGGTCCTCACAATCCGCTTAATGGCACTAGTAGAGAGGTATTAGCGTCAATTTACAGGCGGCTTAATCAATATTCTAGGAAAAAGATGTGGAAAGTTCGATCCACTATGCATTACAGACGTTGACAAGGAAAAATCAGAAAGGTGATACAGATAGAGGGGAAGGTTTTTAGTGATAGTAGAGAATCCCTGTATAAGGTAGGGAGGAGGGTAATGAAGATGTCGTATGTTTCTAGCACTCAGGAATATTTTACTATGAATCAATAGATATTTTCTCTCCAAAAATAGATTTCGATCTTATAGATCCAGATCATGTTTTGGATACAGATTATTTATGAAATTTGAGAGAATGTGATAAATTGCCTATCTTTATGGCTAAAATATCCCCAAATAGCTTGAAAATATTAAAGAAAGTGAATAAATGAGTCGTTTGGATCTTGATCTGCCAGCAAATCTAAACAATCTTTCAATGTCCTAAGACCCAACGCTCCAATAATCTCATTGAAATCGGTTAATAACATGCAAGGGTAATCACATATACTACGCCCATCTCAGTTGGTGGAGATAACTAAATCTTTCTACTTGTTATTACCCTTTTGATGGCGCTCAATAAACACTTAGCTTCTAAAATTAACCATTATTTTTCAGACTGATAAATTTCTAGTGATATTTGGTACCTATAAACATAGGTGGGCGCAATAATCGATAAATCGATAATCGATAAATCCAAAATTATATTACAATTTTGATTATTGACTATATATCGCGTTATTTTATAATATAATAGTAAGAATATTTGAATACTATTTCTTAGTTTCTTACCTAGTGAGGATCTCCTTAATCTCCTCAAACGTTTTGAGGATCCTCCTCACAGCTCGCACCTACATATTTCTGCCTCCAAGGCATGCGCGGCTCACCCATGTGCTGAACCGGAACCAAAACCTGAACTGAAATTATCCATTATCGCTAGTTTGGAACCAAAGGTATCGGCGATACCGATTAATCGATAATGCAGAAAAATCTATCGGATAAGCCTATATCGTTATAGCGATAACGCCCACTTATGCCTATAAGAGATAGTCTCATTCAAACATATCATTAGATGCATTTCTCTTAGTACTGATTTTGACATGGTGGTTCACTTGGGGTGCGGCTAAGTTATTCCTTAGTTTAATTGTTCCATTATATTGAAAATACAATTTTCAGTTTATACTTTGCTTTCATTACGTCTTATAAAACATACACTGTGAAGTAGCATGCATAATGAGCTATGTACTTTACCTTGTACGTTTTAGTTTAGACTGTTTATTTCTCAAGTATTATAAAATATAGGCTGTGAAGAAACCTTTAATTCAGTATGATTCATTAGTTGCTTGCCAAAATATAGGAAAAAAAATTATATTTTAAATTTTTTTTAAATTTATATAGTTATTTTTCCAGGTAAATTATCGCTAAGAGAAAGTTAGAGCTGAGAGAGATGCTGAGGAAATATGGAACATTTTAGAATCAAATTAGCACTGAGATTCTTTTACTGTGAGAATTTGTGAAGCAGATAAGCTGAAGTCATTCTCCAACCGGCAAATGATTGGAGAATACTCCAAGAAATTTTGAAGAGTCTATATCAAAATTCAGATACATTCGAAGAGGTCTACATTCAGAAGCTGCAGAGATTAGAGTTATCAGTAAAGTATGTACAAGACATCTTTCTCTGGACACTGAACAGGTTGCAGATTCTCATTTTCCTTAAAAAAAGACTGCAACTGAAAAAAAACTTCCAGAAAATGGCCCCCTAAAACATTAGAAAAATCCCGCCAAAATTATGATTATATACCATTGAAACAGAGCCTGCCATTATTAAAAATAGCTAAGAAAATAAAAGTAGGCCAATGAACATCTTGAGGCTATTTTTTAATAACGAAATAATAACTCAAATATTTAACGAAACAGTTATATTTTTATCACTGAAAGGTGAGCTCCAACTTCATTATATCAATTAAGGAACTATACACCTATTTTATGATTCTTCTTTTGTCATAAAATAATAAAAAGCAATTCATAAGAATGTATTGAGACACCCGGCCTGATGCTCGTAATTATCGTGAGCCAATTAATGAGTAGAAATAGATTTGGAAAGATTTAGCAATATTTAAATTTCAATGATTGTAGAGAACTTAAAACGTAACACCACCTATAGGGTAAAGCGGACAATATATTAAAATCTCTCTTCGGAGAGGGCAGAGGAAAAGAACGAGAAATTGAGGTGCGTGAGAACGGTAGGCGTTTTACTAACGGTCAAACTGCCGCATGGCTCTGATCTTCTCGCCCGGTGGGCAGTCGTCTCAAGCTGCCCACCCTAAGGAAGCCGCAAAATGGCATTAAGCAGCTATAATAAAAACTGGCCCCAGCAAAATTGAGCAAGAAATCCATCTAACTAAAGATTTCAACTACTCGCTAGGCAAAACACCCCGTTAATCCCTGAACTAAAAAAATCCGACTACCTACGAGGTCAGGATGCCTGCGGTTAGAGGGCTAAAGAGGAGAAATAGTAGGACGGTTGTAGGTGCATCTCCTTGAGAAGCAGACCTGGAGTCCGTGGTGTCCCCCCCATCCTCCCCCTCGCGCGCCTCTCAGTGGCCTTACCCCATCCCCCTTAGTTGGGGCGGTCCTAGGTCTATAAATAAGCCCGTAAGGAAAGAAAGGGATTATTCTGTTAGAGACGATAGAGGACTGGATATTTGTGATCAGTCCCTAGCACTTTCGGGACTCACCTTCTAACATTTAGAAGTCCATCTCCTCTTCGTATCGGGGCCATACCGACTCATTCTTCGCAGACTTAGCAAGAGGTCTGGCTGGATCAAAATTCCTAAGTGCCAAACAAGAATTTCTGGAGCACGATAAAATAAATTATCAGCTCACTCTCGAGAAACTTTCAGTCGAAACCTCATTAATTTTGAAAGAATAATTGATTCCTAAGTAAGTTCCCTCTTACGTCGTACGTCATTTTCCCCTTCAACGTTATAATGGGACACTTGAATTTCTCCTTCATCGTGAGGTCTTGAACCTCCCGAAGACTCGTGTAATCAAGTTTATCTTATTCTCGTCAGAGAAACCTCCCTCCTCGATCCTCGCCCTTGAAGAAGACCCTCCCCGAGTACAATCCTCGCTCATGAAGAATTAAGTAAAGAAGAAGAAAAGCTGCTCCTCGAGCCCGTTACCCGGTGATCACGTCAAACTCTAAGTTAACTTGGTTAATGAACCAAGTTTGACTTACTCTCGCCAGAGAGACCCCGCCTACCTTGGTGCCACCTAAAGCACCGTGATTGTTATCGTCCTTGAAGAACGCCCCCCCCCCTGAATACCATCTGGACCCCCATCTGCTACCCTCACCAAAATACCTCTTGATTTCGACCACCTCCATCTGGCTAGGCGGCACGCGTCGTGGAGTCAATTAAACTCCAGTAGAGTCAATAAGCCTAAATATTGTATATTGAAGTGCGTAGCGAATTTAGCCAATTTCAGAGGGGCAAGCTAATTAAAGTAATTATTGTGTATTTCAATATCGGAGTATTCCTGTGGTGAATGTTTAGTTTTTGTGTATTAAATGGTTAAAGTTAAAATATAAGTTTATTTTGGGAATCATTGTGCGTTTCTCTATATCCTTACGTGTTTGAGACGGCTCTTCTTTAAAATAACAATATTAGCACTCTTAGAACACAGCCTACTTCCTCAAAGAAGTGTAACACTACGACAAAGAATACCACGACAAAAGCCAAAAGCGGTTTGTGTGAGGGGTGATTATAAAGGGCCATTCTTCTACATAAAATTAGGGTCAGGTGTGGAGTGATCAAAAGGGCCATTATACGACAACTATATTTATTTCTCTTGGTTAATTAGGGATTTTAAAACTGTTCCAAGCTAATTAAATGAGATAGAATATTTCGTAACCTCTGTAATATTTTAGTTAGATTAGTGAGAGTCAATGGTGGTATAACTTTCTAACTTAGAGGCCTCCAGATATTAACTATTCAGCAATTGGTTTGTTTACGTAAAGCCTACTTTGTTTTGATCAGAGCTTTCATCAGGAGTAGGCCAATATTTGAATCATGTAATCGAAGACCATGTTAAACTGAGAGAATTTCTGGTAAATTAAAATATTTGATTTAATAGATAAATTAAAAGATATATATATATTTGGTAATTATTGGTGTTTTACTCGATCCTTACGTGCTGACCGGCTCTTTGCTTAAAATAAATTAAACACCGTGGTGCTCTCATAATTAAGTATTTACACTCCTGTATATGAATCCGAAGTCCACTCAGCTAATAGAGGAATTTTTTTCCTTCCCAAGTGGAGTCAGACTGGCTAGTTAAATGTCAGTAACTAAATAAATCCTTTAACAAAGATGTATTGTTTCGGAGTAAATCTTAAACGGTCAACAGTTGAAGAAAAATTCTCCGACAAAAGTGGTCTCAGGTCTGGAGTTTTTGTTAGGATGAACCCAACAGCGTCTAATTAAGGGAAAGCCAGTACGTTAAAGGAATACCATAAATAATATAATAATTGATTAGAGGAAAACTGGTAAAGTTAGGGGTGGAAACAATCGTTAGGCCAAGTGGTAAGTTTCGGTGGTGGAGTAGGTTATACTCGATTTACAACAAAGTAGATGACTCACATAAGCGTGTTGGTCTCGAGTTTAGCTCGTATATTCAGGAGAATGAGAGAAACAAAAGAGAAAAAAAAATGGAAAAGATGAAACTGGAAGCCGAAGAAAGTAATATGAAACTGGAAGCCGATGAACGGAAGATGAAATTGGAAGCCGAAGAACTAAAAATGAAATTGGAAGCTGAGGAAAGAGAGAAAATATGTGCCCATTTAAGGGCTCTTAACAAAGACCAGTTAGAGGTGGAGTCAGTGGCTCCTAAAACCGGACTTTCACCAACGGCAAGCATGAAACTCCCGGCTTACAAGGACGAAGAAGAATTATTCTCATATCTGTCCCATTTTGAGAAATATTCAAAGTCAATAATTAGGGCCTAAGAGAAGATGGGTTCGCCAGAATGTTACCTCTACTACTCAATTGTCGGATGAGAGAGATATTTATATCTCTACCCTTAGAAGGGACTGTGGACTCTTTCCCTCTTAAGGACGAAACTTCTCTCAGAAACAAACCTCAACTCCAAAAAATATAGGATGAACTCCAGGCAGGCCTGTATAAGACCTGGAAAAACTTACAAACATTTTGGCTTTAAGCTTCTTCAAAGCCTACAGTTTTGGATGGATTCCGCAGGGGTAGAGAATGAGTTCACCACGGTTGTCGACTTCATTTTAAAAAATCAATTACTAAGCATACTACCCTGAGAGTTCCGGGCGTTTGTTAAGGACAGAAATCATTCTACCTTCAACGAGTGCCTAGATGAGGCTGACATCCGCGCGGTAAATCATCGGTTATATCCGAGGAAGTATGTACAAGAAAGAGAAAGCTCCCTCCTCAAAGAAAAATGGACCGCCACAAGGCATTTGCATAAGAAACCCTTTATGTTCTCAGACCCAAAGGAAACTTATAAGGCAAGTTTTGGACAAGCACAGATTAAAAAAGAGGTTAGGGTTCCCCCAAGGTCACACTCTAATACCGGCACTTATCCCCGGAAACCAGTTATGTGTTATACCTGCGGGATATTAGGTCACCTTAGTTTCCAGTGTCCGCAGAACTCCTGACTGAGAGAGACCTCTTGACAACAGGTGGAAAACCTTACTGCCGCGCTCCTGGCCGGACAATCTGATACTCCCTCTATCTCAGCGCCAACTTTCGAAGGCCAAGAATGTGATTGAATTGCCGAAGGTGGCAACACCTCGCTTCTATCACATATTGAAACTCATGCTTCCCACGTGCATCCTGCGAGAAGAGAGTAGCATGGCGTTCTTATCACCCACCATTCCCGAGTATTATCTTTCCCCTCTCCATGTTTAATCAAGGAGGTTGAATCTCCCGTTTGCCTGCAGGCGTCAATCTGGCCAGATTGAATTAGGCTTATGGAAAGATAAGATATTTTTCCAAACGCTACCGGGACATTTCTTCGAAGTGTCCCCCATTGTCCCATACGCCGAGGGGCTGGCTCCGGCTATTTATGCGATAGAATTTCACGTTCGAATCAGATCCAGATTATCTTCGTCAGGTATCACGCCAATCTGGTCTCCCTTGTGCACCTAGGAACTCTCTACCCCGAGGACCCTTTATTGTCCAAAAGAGGACAATATCCTTGAGTGCCAATGTTCGTGCTCCTCGAGAGGCCAAGTCAACAAAGCTCCCCTGTTGTTCAATTGTTCAGAAGAGAACAACTTTAGAACATTCATCGTTCTTCAAGCCAGTTCGAAAAGAAACTGTTCTCGCTCCCCTGATATTACGTCAGTGGTAATTTAATTCCCCCCTTTTTAACGTTCTTCAAGAGAAGGTTTGGTTACCCTGATCACCTCAATCGTTCATCCAGAACATCTCCGGTATCCTGTCTCAAGGATCGCTCGTACTTCCAAGCCCTACTTTGCTTATACTCTTCGAAGTCTGTCCTTACCCCCTCGTTAAGGAGAATCCCCCTAAAAACCCCTCCTCCTAGCAACGAAGTCACCAGTCTGACCGAAGCTCTTCCTTCAAATTGCCTTCATCTGCACAACGACCTTATAAATACGTAAGCTACAAATTGAATTTAACTATTTACCTTTGTGCCAACGTAACTCCGTGCTTTAACACTCATTTAACCAACCCTTTCCCTTCTTGTTTGTTTTGTCATTTTAAATCCCTCCAAATCTTAATTCACCGCTTAGTCAAATTTATCCCATGACATTTTTCATTTCATGTGTATCTCCCATTTTAATCCCCGGCCATGTAACTATTTTCCATGTGTTGTTTTGTTAGATTAATTAATAAAATTCTATTTTATTAATGCTTGCAATATTATTTATCCTTTGGCTCTGTTTCACTTCTTAAGTATATTAAAGATAAATAAACCCTCTCCACTCCTATTTATTAACGTACAGTCATACTCGGCCATCTGATAAAACCTCGCACTCGAATATAGAATAATCCGCACAAAGAATACATATATAGTATATCGTCGGGAGCCTTTTCTACGACACAAAACAAAAGATAAACTTTCTATTCAACAATAGTTCGCCAGGCGGCCTACAATTGGAAGATGGCACAGTTAATGGGTACCGAGTTTCTACGTTAGTCAGAGACACCGGATTTACTTGCCTAGTGCTGTCCGACAAATTGTTTCCCCCAGTAAACCCAAACCATAAAAAATTCGCTATCGTCCACGACCTTTCAAGAGGCGCCAACCGGTTTCCCATCGTGAGATGTCATATACCAAGCGGATATTTTACGGGGTAGACGGACGTTGTAGTAACCCCGAATAAGTTCTGTGCTGAGCTGATCGGACAAAAACCCCAAAGTCCCCCAGCAAGAAGTGGCCCAACAAGTAGTCACCCTGGCACAAGAAGCCTAGAGAAAGGAGCAACCTGCTGACTTGAATCCTAGGATTCCCCTCGAAGAAAATGAGCTAAAATTGACCTCCTTTGCTATTGCTCAGAAGGAATGCTTCACTCTTAAACCCCTATAAAAAAATAAAACTTGTACAATCATAAGCATTAACGGGTTTTAATAATAGATAAAAGAACAGATAAGCAACAACGAATTTTATGAATGGAAGTAATAGTTTTTTTTCCCCCTCTTCCCATCAAAAAAATAGAACTAGTTGTTACCTTGGTTTCAATTACATCAATGGCTCTTTCTCCTTTCGTTTTAATGCAAGAATTTTCCTGATGCTTTAATTTAATGAAGGTAACTAATTTGTGGTTATGATTTATAGCCAGGACAGGGAAATTTTCGGGGCCATTTTGGTAATATGGGAAAATTTAATAGGTAACTTTATGACAATCTCATCACGCATAAGTGTTGGTATGGTGAAGGGGGAAATATGTTGATATTTTTCGTTGCATGTGAGAAACTCAATAAGTTACTTTATCTGTCGGTAGGTCGATCGTCCTGATGGTAGGCATTTTACTTTTTAATGAGTTCGGCCGTTCTAACGAAATTTGAAACCCTAATGTTGTTTTGTATTCTCTTTCAAATGATATAATTGTCAAGGTCCTATCAAAGTTATTTCAGGAATCATTGAAGGTTTTGTAGGAGGTAAGGTCATATCGTCATGGGGTCATAAGTCAGAATAATGAGAACATGCGACCTGGTTCTGTGGACCTCGTTGGGGGTTTAAGACATATTTGAAATGCGTAATTTCACCCTTTGTTATATTGCTTTGTTTACATTTTTATCTACGCTTTATTTTTTAATTCTGTCGTAAATTTATGTGATAGAACCTTTCTTTGTATTGTAGATACCCCCTCAGATGCATGTCACACTCTCAAAAACTCTGTGTGTGTATCTTTGGGAAGCAGCCGGATGAAAACATTCTTTGAAGATGTCTCTGAATGTTCCTCTTTTCTCTTCACTTATTTTTCCTAGTTTAAAAGTCTTTTCACTTCCTTTGTACACTTTAATCATAATCCCTTACTCTTATTTGGGTTTCTTCCTCACTGAAAATAATAAGAGAAAACAAAGTAAAGAGAATCACATCCCATGATTATTGAATAATTCAGCGATCAAGTGATTACTAAAGAAAACCTACAACTTTTTAGATTTGGTGGCGGATGGGTTGCATTTGGCACATTCAGTCAGAATTAAGCAGAGAGATGTAGAAGTGCTAAGAGGTGCAAAGGTGTTCCATTTAGGGATGGAATTGGGTCGTTATTTGTCTGACCAAACGCACAAGACATTTATACCAAGTATCATTTAGTATATTCGATTTCTTCATCGAAACCAGTTCAAATTAATCTTCATTAATTTAAAATCAATAAAATTGCGTTTTTTCTAAAAAAACACCCGGATCTCGGTATCCAAAGAACCTACAGAGATTAATCATGCCCTTTTATATAAATAAATGAACCGTATTTCCAAATCCAAACTGAGCACATAGAAGGGAGATAGTTATAAATAATAAGGTTACAATAACAGATTTCTGGAAGCGTAAGGAAAGAGAGAGTGTAAAAATCCGTTTCTATGAATAGTCGAAGTTTAAGTCGGTGATAAAATTATAAACAAATCAGGTAATGGCTTCGTCACTTCCCCCTATGGGGAAAGCTTGCGCTTCGCTAATAAGATTAAAATTCCAAATCTAAAAAAAAAGCAGCCGTGGTTAAATTTTTATAAATTTTAGGAACTTTCCAATTATAATAATTTTAAAAAGGAACTCTAAACTAAATTTACCCCCTTTCAAAATATCACGTTGCTAAAATATAGTTATAGAAGAAGATATATAAAAATAAATTTTCGGAACTTCATCATTTGTAATACTTTGGGTTTAAAAAAATTCACAGAATTTCGATACTTATATTTATTTCTGTTCTACACCATTTTGTTTTTTTCATATTATAACAGAATTATTAGAAATAACTTTGATAAGAAAAATGACTTAACCAAATACTCAAAAAAATCCCCTTCTTAAATTATAGAATTAGTGATGATGATGGTGCAATCAAGAGTTTGTTGTCTGACGCCTGTTACTATGTATTTATCCAAAAAAGCCTTTGATTTTTGGCAGACAACACATGAAGTTGACGATGATGAATGTTGCATATAACCCACTAAGTATTAGAGGGGACATAATCAAATGAACAAACATGATGAGATAATCATATAACACAAAGAAATAACAAATTCAATAAAAAAAGGTAATATGAATCCAATGTATCGTATGTTAGCCGAGACGCTTCCAGCACATCGCTCTGAGTTCGCTTAACGAATACTTATTTGTTATAATTATGTATGTATTTATATTATTTCCAGAACAAAGCCAGGAATGCCTGAGGAAAGCGGATTGTTACACGATATTGTGTATAATAGTAAGAGTGAAGAAGAAATGTTTTTGATGTATTTATGGTTATCAAAAGAAGATTTCTTACAGGGAATGCTATGATATAGTTGCAGATAAATAGAATAGTATCAGTCGCTCAACTTCTATCAAAATTTATGTAGACTAAAGAAGTGATCACTGCAATAATCGACAGAGAACTATTGAACGTTATAAAGTGCATGTAGCTTAGCCAAGTTAGGCTGCTTCAATGCGATCTACAATGTGGAACTGATACACTAACAGGCAATCAGATTTTCAAGTCTCTATGTTGGTTTATCTATATTTTTAAAACTTTAAGGGAGCATTTCAGGCTCACTCTTGTGCGTGTTATTTTTTTAAGAGTTGGATATTCTTTTTATTATAACTTTATCAAGGAATATCAAGTTTAATTTTTATAATATATGACACTCCCCCATCCACAATTCTAAATCGATGGGAGAGGCAAAATGTCAAATTTTCAGACCTTTCTTGAACATAATAAGTCCCATATTCATAAACTGATCTTTGTGAAGTAAACGCTGTAGGTAAATGATAACATTCGCATACATCATTCTGATGAGTTTTTTTCAAAAATGTGATTAAAGTATTCTTTAAGGAAGAGTTAACTTTGAGAGATCAAAACTTTCTCAAATTCGGCAATTTTGGCTACGCCCACCAAAATAATTTATTTTTTAAAATTAAATTTGCCAAATGACTCACGATACCGCTATGCAGAATATTTTAAGTTATATTTTAACCTTTATTATTAAGAAATCGACGAATAAATAACGGAGTTATTATGATTTTTGTTAATGTTTTTTGTTTGTTCGAGAAAATGGGCTCCAAAGTTCGGCGAGTGTCTTTATGTTTTTAACAGATAGTAGGAAGCTTGTAATGCCTAAGATAATTTATGTACACACGCTATATACCTTTATATATATATATATATATATATATATATATATGAGTGTGTATGTGACTGCGTATGTATTACAGTATATAACATATATATATATATATATATATATATATATATTGGATACCCCCACCCCTTCATTTAAGAAGCATTCGCTGATGGCAGATCGTCAGTCACAAATTTTTCCACAATGGAGAAGATTGAGCACCGCGTAGTGATGAAGTTTTTGACCAAGGAAGTCAAGAATGCAAAAGAGATCCATGAACCCATGGTTGCAGTGTACACCGACGCCACCCCTTCCTATGCAACCATTGCTCGCTGGAATAGGAAGTTTCGCCATGGTTGTGAGTCCCTTGAAGATGACCCTTGTCCAGGACACCCGTCAGACGTGACCAACGAGGACAATGTGGCCCCTGTGGAGAGGATCAACCTCGAAAATCGACGGGTGAATGTCGAAGAAATTGAGCGAAAACTTGGAATATCACATGAAAGTGTTATCAACATCATCCACGACAATTTGGCCATGACCAAGCTCTTTGCCCGTTGGGTCCCTAGAAACCTCACGCCCCATGATAGAATTCAACGTCGTCAAAGTCCACAAGGCCAGAGTTGCACAAGCTACCCTGCGCGATTGTGGATTCGAGGAGCTCAATCATCCATCCTCCAGTCCAGATCTGGCCCCTAGCGACTACTTTTTAGTCCGCCCTCAAGGCTGCACTACGTGTACGCCGATTCGGGGACGAGGAAGAAGTCCAGCTCACCGTCAAGAATTGGATTGAACAGCTGTCGGGAATTCAAAGCCTCAGAGACAAGTGGTGCAAGTGCATTGAAGTTGGGGGTAGTTATATTGAAAAATAATGAAACTCTTTTCCTCATATCTCGTTTCCTTATATCCGAATTGCAAAACTTATTGACCGCATCTCGTAGTTTTCGCTGTTTTTACTTTATAAGTTTGTTACCTACTCTCTCTTAACATTCCAGTTATCGTGTGGAAATTTCCTCTTCTTCTTGGTCGATACTTGTTGTATATGTGGGTAAGAGTCGATGTGCTCTCCCTTCTTCTCTTTGAGATATCAAATCCGTAATTTCCTCTCCTATTTTCTGATGCGTTTATCAATCAGTCTCTTGGCTCTTTTCTCTATTATCTTGTCAAATGGTTTCATCATCACTTCTTTATGTAAGTCTCTTTGTCTTCTTCCGTCTGCTTTTCTTGCGTTAGTGATTATTGAAACTGCCTTGTTTTGAATTCGCTGCAGTTCAGTAATTATATTATCTGAAATGTTGTGCATAGGGATCAATGGATATATTATTGCTGATTGGATGATCACTTGGTAAAGTTTTTTCGTGTTTCTCCATTTAGAGCACTTGAGCCTGTATAGTAGACCCAGTCCCCCTTACTTTTTCAACTCTTTCTTTAACGTGTATAATGTATGTTGTCTTGCTATTCGTTAGTCCTACTACTTTAGTTTCATTAGTATTATCATATTTCAATCCTTTGATATGTATATCTCTGAGTTTCCTTCTGTAGATTGGCACAATTTTTAACTTACTGTTTGTACTTATCTTACATTATTTTTCGTATACATTAATCCTTCTTATTTCCTCTGTTCTTAATCTTGCCTGCTTGTCCAGGTCCTTTCTGGGCAGTCGACAATTTGTGGAACGTCAAATTTGAGTTGTATGTATAGTGAGGGACCCATATGTAGATGGCGTTGGGATGTGTGAGCTATACACTGAGTATAATGAAGGACTCAGGCACCCTCCCAGCAGCAGGCTAGCCTCCATCTTGAATTATTCTCCTCGATGGTTCTCTGTCTCGATGAATGTTTGTCGTTTTGTTACGTAGTTGCCAATGAGTTTTTCCATTTTGTTTGATCATAAGGTAATTTTAGTATTTTCAATTGCATTCTCTTAACCCAAACTCTGTCGAATGCCTTTGAAACGTCCCTGCAGACAATGTAAACGCTAGGTATTTTCTTTTTTGCTTTGGCTATTTTATCGGTAATGACCGTAAGGGCCATCTCCGTGCTCCCTTTCTTTCTAAATCTAAATTGAAATTTGTTCAGGATATTGTTTTCCTTCAGGTGCTCACTTAACCGATGGTTTAGTTTTTCTCAAACACTTCCCCGATGAAGTCAAGTAGTGAGATTGGTCGAAAATTTTTTACTCCTGTAGGTAGTCTTACCGCTTTGTGGATAAAGATCATCTTTGCCAACTTTAGTTAATTCGGGAAGTAGCCGTTGTTAAGGCAAGCGTTTAATACAGATGCAATTCCCTGCAGTATTTATTCGACCGCTTCTTCGTAGTTCTTCTTGGTGAGAAATTTTGTTTCGGGTATGAAATGACTAAAGAAATTTGGCATTGATAGGCAAGAAGACATATCGACAATACAATTTTAATTAAGTGCTAGCTTTGGTTTACAGGAAACCCAAATAAATAAGCTGCAATAAGATATTGAAAAGATAACTAGGAATTTTATATTTCTTAAGTTGAATGAAAATCGGAAATTGGTGAAATGAAACAAAACAAAGACAATAAGGTAGAAACGGGCGTAGAAAATATAATATGCGATTTTAAACAACTGCAAAGAACGACCCGAGAGAGAGCACTAGATAGCCTTGAGGCATTCTGTTTTGGAGGGTTTAGCCTCCTCTATGTATAACGTTGTAGAACGCATTATCCTCAATACATTATCTTGCTTGCGGCTAATTAAGATAAAATGATTTAACTATTAAAAATTATCTATCATAGAAAAGACACTTAAATAACCTGAATACCATTTGAAAATCAAATTATTATAAATACATAATATTGTTAAATTTGACCGTTTGAATTTACATTAATGTATTTATTACAGAATTGAGGCTAAACCACTACTTTCACTCGGTAAAATAAGCTATAAACATTTTTACCCCTTGGAATAGAAAAAAACGAGATAGTTTAATTTTATTCCAAAAATTCTTAATCGCGACAATACGACTTTTACTAATTTTACAAAGTTAGACTTATTTAACTTCGAGATCAAAAATGTTGCTAACGGCAATTTACTTTTATATTTGTTCAATAATTACAAAAGTTTCGTATTCCTTTAACTAAAAGGTAAATTTCTCTCATCATTTAAAATTCTGAAAAGACGAAAAATCACGTTCCCAAAGGCGAAAATTTAGCGTAGAAAAATATATTTTTACCCGACACATTTATTTTATTTTTTTGAAAAACTGAAAAACTGGAGAAAAAATGCTTGGGGAGCGAAGGATTACGAAATTCAAGAAATCTTAATGAAATATCGTTTAAACTTTATTTCTCCTTAGTATAAGAAGGAGTGAAAAAATTTCATCCGATGGAAGAGAGGCAAAATATATTACTTTATTCTTCGTAGAAAAGACTTGATTTTATAAATTTGCGCATTAACATAGTTCTTCAGATTAATATATAGAAAGACCAGTTAATGGCTTTGCCACTCTCCCTCCCCCATGCAAGGGAGAGCTTGCTCTTCGCGTGTGTGATTAATATTCAATATAAAAAAAACAGCCATGGTTAAATTTTGATAACTCTTCTGAACTTTGCTAATTATAATAATTTTAAAAAGGGAACTCTAAATTACATTTTCCCTTTTTCAAAATATCATGTTGCTAAAATATAGTTATAGAAGATATATAAAAATACATTTTCTGAACTTAACCATCTATAATTCTTTGGGTTTTAAAAAAAAAATCCCAAAATTTTAATACTTATATCAGAACTTCACCATTTTGGGGGGGCGATATTATAAAGAATTATTAGAAACCAGGCAATGGCTTCGCCACTACCATCTAAGGGGGGAGCTTGCCCTTCGCTACTAAGATTAAAATTTAAAATCTGAAAAAAACAGCCATGGTTAAATTTAAATAAATTTTAGGAACTTAGCCAATTATAATAATATTAAAAAAGAAACTCTAAACTCAATTTCCACACTTTCAAAATATCACGCTACTAAAATGTAGGGTTATAGAAGGGAAGATATATAAAAATAAATTTTCTCAACTTCACTATTTATAACTCTTTGGGTTTTATAATATTCACAAAATTTCGATACTTATATTTATTTCTCAACTCCCCATTTTGATTTTGAAATTATAAAAGAATTATTAGAAATAATTTGATAAAAAATGTCATAACAAAACTTGGATGAAATTATTATTTAAATACTTAAAAAAATCCCCTTCTTAAATTATAGAGTTAGTGATGATGATGATGATGATTATGACGATGATGAAGAGCCGTTTTATGTATTAGATCAAATCCTTTATACTCGGGATAGCTTGGTTTTGCTAGAGGCATAGTTTTCGAAACTGGAGATAGAGCGCATCTAGGTACTAAAAGTCTAGAACTCAGGTTTTAACCTGTTTATCAAATTAGATTTGTGGGGTTTAAAATTTGAATGTGATATTTTATTTTCTCTGAATATTCCACTCTCCTTTCTAAGACTTGCGACCATTTAAATATCATTTGATTCTATATAATTCCGTCCGTTGAATTTTCTCTTCTAGATCTAAAATTTCTCAGGCTAAATTGGAAAAAAATGAGCAATGGCAAATACACGAGAGTTCAATGGTAAATTTCCTATAGAAAGCATCATAAATAGGTTTTTCTTTTAGTCATAACGGTTTTTTTCGTCGAAGATTTATGTTTCACAACTATCTTGCTTCATTTAATTAAGAGTGAAAAAGCTATCTATTATTCACTACTTAATCATGCAAAGAAAGATACTTGTGACATTACATGAGTAAATTACACTTTGAGCTTCTGTAACTTCTAGTGCTAATAGAAACATGGTAAACAAATACGACATATGATTTGTTTCTGTATTGTATTCTAAACACAGTTTTACTAAAACTCTTTTGCTTTAAGGTTATTTTTTTTTTAAAGGTATGATAATAATAGGTGATCTCACGTCCTACTTTTTAGTATATCAATCTATCTCTACTACTGCTTATTACATAGCCTCCTACTTCTTTCCAAAGTTGCGCTTCTATCCACAGAGGTTTGAGATGCGCAGCGCCATTTTGTACACTTATAAGCCTTAGTCGAGTGAGATTATATACTGTGAGGTCCCTACCTTCTCTAAGAGACGAAAGAACGCTGGCTAGGGTATGTAGTAGGTGTGGGGTGTGCTGGGCCGTGGAATATTCTCACCTTTCTCCAGTATATATATGTGGTCAAAGTTGCAGAACATTATTGCTAGAATGGCATGCCCCCATCTCTTCTATGACGGATTTCGGCGAGCTGGTCAGAGACGACACAACACAAAGTACCTCGAATTGGATCTGTGATTCCTTGGGGGAGGTTGCTTGGATATGACCTTATGATGGACTTGTTCACTGAAGTGACCCAGCACCAGAAGGCAGGATCTTCCATGTGATCGAATCGACACTCTGTGCCAAACATCGCCCCAGATCGCTCGGTCCCCCGAGTACTCACAAGAAGAGGATGGATCTCCATCCACGGCTGTTGTCCCTTTGAGAGCTAGGATCTTCTCTATTTATGAGAAGGATCTTGCTGAGGCATGTCGTTCCATCTTAGGCACTACTTTCAGCGGTGAAGAGAAGCCGGTTTATTCTCAATATTCCTGACTTTCACTCCAAAACAAGTAAGACTTAAACAGAAAAACATGCTTAGTTCAAACACATACATTTTATTTTACAGAAAGAGAGAAAAATAACTTAAATATTTTAGGTCAGAACATAGTTTAGTATATTGCTGCCTCATACCAGGTTTGTTAAAGTAAATGGGGGTGAAGTCTTACAATACAAGTGATTGGTGTTTGTGTTTAGACAGTTCCAAAAGAAATCTTGAGTGTGTGTTAGTTCATAATGGCAATCTATACAGCTCGATACCAAATAGGCACTCAAAAACATTAAAAAAAACGTATGAGCATATAGAAACTGCAAATATAGCTATCACAAGTCGATCATATGTGTTGACTTTAAAATGGTCTTTCTTCTGCTATGGCAACAACCAGGCTATACTAAATATCCCTGCTTCCTTTTCTTATGAGACTGCAGATCTAAGGAATAACATTATTCCAAATAAATCTGGCTAGCACAAACATCACTTACTGTCGGAGAAAAAATGTAATTACTCCACCTTTAGTGAGCAGAGATAAAATCATATTTCCTCCTCTTCATATCAAACTAGGCTTTAGGAAACAAGGTTAAAAGATTTCTCGACGGTCCACAAATAAGAACATTAATTAATGACAGCAGTTTTCCTAATTGTCATGAATTAACGCGAAAGAAATGCCTGGTTCTCATTCGTGGACTTGATGAAAAAACTTCTAGGAAATTTTAGGGCAGATAACTACGAAAAAGTCGTAAGAAAACGTTTGAGGGACTACAAAGAGCTAGGTTACAATGCATTTTTAGAATAGTCATCTTTACCAATTTCCAGGTAATTTAGGTGTTAGAAGTGACGAACAAGGGAAAGGTTCCATCATGATATTAAAATTATGAATAAACGTTATCAAGTTAGACTTTAGCAAGTTATTTGAGATATGAAGCTTTCACTCTGGTAAAAAGAAAATATTTACCTGAGTGAAAGCTTCATATTTCTTTGTTTTGTTTTATTTTAAGTTATTTCTATCATTATAATGGAATTTTACAATAGTTTAGACTACATGCATTCATGAAAATTCGAAATAAATGTTAACGCATTACTTAATTTTTTGGCTGTATACAAGAATCAGCACCTGCAAGACCCAAATCGAAGTCAAATTCGTTTTCAGCACACAAAAATTACTTACAATCAAGTGTCAGATATCATTCAATAAAGTACGTGTTCCCCAGTAAACATCTAATCTGCGTTTGAAAACATTCAAGTTTATACTATCTACTCTCTCTAGTGGCAAACTCTTCCAGTAATCTACCTCTCTATTGGTGAAAAGATATTTTCTAACATCCAACCTGCACCGCTGTTTTTTAATTTTTAAGTGGTGACCCATAGTCTTATTACTACCTTCAACTTAAATAACTTAATAAAATCCAACCTATCTATCCCAGAACAGATTTTAAATAGCTCAATCATATCTCCCCTCAGACATCTTCTTTCAAATGAGAACATATTTAATACCCTCATTCTATTTTCCTATTCAAGGTGCTCCAGGGAAGGTTTTTTTTTTACCGTTCTTTGTACTGACTCTAGCAGGTTGATATCATGTCTGAAATGTGGTGACGATGCTTGTATACAGTACTCTAAATGTAGTCTTACAAACGAGTTGTAGAGTTTAAAGATAATCTCTTTACTTTTGTAACTAACATTCCTCTTAATGTATCCTAGCACATTATTTGCCTCATTACACTGTTTCGAAAACTTCAGGGACCTATCTACTGCTACACCTAAGTCCTTCAACCATGCCCATTCATTTCATAGCTAAATAATATTATCCGTGGGCGTTATCGTGATAATGATATCGGATTATCCGATATTTTTTCCGCGGTATCGATTAATCGGCATCGCCAATACTTTTGGTTCCAAACTAGCGATAATCGATAATTTCAGTTTAGTTTTAGGGTCCAGTTTAGCACAGGGGCGAGCCACGCGTGCCTTGTAGGCAGATATATTTTCGGTTCGAGCTGTGAGGGGGATCCTCAAAACGTATGAGGAGATGAAGGAGACCCTCAGCAGGTAAAAAACTAAGAAACAGTATTCAAATATTTTTACTATTGTATTATAAAATAAGGCTATATATAGTCAATAATGAATATTGTATTATAATTTTGGATTTATCGAGTATCGATTTATCGGTTTTCGCGTCCACCTATGTCCATTCCCATGTTCGTAACATTGCATTTTTTTAAGTTTAAAAGTCATCTGCCTATAAATAATAAGTTATATCAGTTACTCTGCACTTTAAGCTACCTTCAAATTCTTTGACTACAACTGCCAATATATTGTCATGAGCACAAATTGACACTTTGCTATTTACAGGCTCCCAAACATCATTTATATAAACTATGAATAATAAAGGGCCTAGAACGGATCCCTGAGGTACGCCGCTGATAATGACCCTACACTGTAACCTTACCCCATTCAGTACAACTCTCTGTTTCCTGTCTTTCAGACAATCAGCTATCCAATTCGGAACTTTCCAACATATCCAATGCATTTTTAATTCATAAACTAGTCTCCTATGTGAAACCTTATCAAAAGCTTTGCTAAAATCTAAGTAAAGAGAGCAACATTATCACCCTTATCTAATGGTTGAGTTAAATAATCCATTTAATCCAGTAAATTAATTAAACACGATCTACCTTTGCTAAACTCAAGCTGACCATCATTTATTAACCTACTACTCCCTAGATGGTCAGAAATCCCGTTCTTAACAATCTTTTCAAGAACTTTACAAACTATAGAAGTTAGGATTGCCGATCTAAAGTTATTTGTATCCTCTTTATTTCCCTTTATAAAAATTGGTTTTACATTCGATAATTTCCACTTATTAGGTATTTCTCCAAACTCAAGTGATCTAGTATATATCTTCAAAAGAGCTACTGCAATACTTTTTACACCATTTTGAGTAACCTAGAATCAATGTTGCCTGGGCCGGATGACTTACTAGTATTTAAGTCCAATGTAGGTCCTTTAATTATTCCCCTGTATAGATTAATAATATTCAGCACTACTCCCCTTGACCTAGAAGTATCATCAATTAATCTATCCCGAATCATTTCGGTGAAATGTTTATTAAGAACCTGTACTCTTTCCTCAGATTCATTTAAAAACCCTTGTATTTCCAATAGGCGCTATTTTCATCACTGTTGGGTTTTTTATTGATTCTATCATAGCTAAAGAATTTTATTGGATCTTTATTATTATTTTGAACCAAATTAATTTCTTTCGACCTTTTGTTCTTAATAATCTTATATAACTCATTTCTATTCGACCTATAAGGATTTAAATTATCAAAACTACTTTCTCTCTGTAATTTCTAGTATGCCATTTTCTTCTAAGAACTTTCCTAGCTATTCGTGATTCCACCACAATGGCTTCCTACATTACTTCCTAATAGCCTTCTTTGGAATACACTCCTCCTGGACTATGTTTAATATAGTCTTAAAAGTCTTCCATATCTCACAAGTACTCTTTCCGCTGAATTCTATAGCCCACCTAATTTAATTTAGAAAGTTACGTAATTTATCTTAATGGGCCCTATAAAAATTTGGAATTTTTGTGGAGTTTGTTGATGTTCTATTTTTTACTATTCCGTAGTTAATCAAACCATCTGATAATCACTCTTTTCCAATTCTTCCCCGACAGCCAATAATCTTAAAAGCATTTTAATAACTTGCGACTTGCTCTATCCCTTCCTATCATATTACCCATTCCAGAGAATTTAAAATAAAGTCAGCAAGAACCTCTTTAACCTGTATACCTTCAGCTTTATCTCCTTTCCATTTTTTTCCTTTCCGTTTCCCACTCTGTACTCTTGAATTTTTCTGACCGCTATCAGTAACTAGTTTCCTGCCTGCACAGACCTAACGAGACTATCTCAGTCCTGCCACAACCTGTCAACACCAGCCCTGCTTAGATGGAGTCTATCCAGTGTAGACAATGCCTTATTCTTCAAAAAGTCATTCCATACATCTACAAAAATTAATCCAATCTCCTTACGCAGGCCTTTCACATACTCATTCAGTCCAATTTCAAAAGACAATCATTCCATCTCCACATCCAATCTCGGAAGCACACCTGAAACAACACCCTTTACCCTACTTTCACTCATTCTTTCAAATAAACTTTTGTACCTCTCTCGTAACTCACATGAATCCACCTTCTTCACATCATTGACTCATACATGCGAAATCACAACTACACCCCTATCACACCCAGAATTCAAACTATCTTACCTCTCAAATACATCATTTACACCCTCACCCGCCAAAAAACTCTCAATCCCTTCCATTTGCTCGCACTTAACTTTCTATCTAAATATATATACTGAGAATCACCCATCACAAGCACCATAGTCATCCTCTTAGCCCCCCTAGGCTTAGCATTACCCTACCTCCTGTTCTTTTTCAAACTACTACTTATTCCACTTTTAGACACAACCACATCAGACAAATCACTTTCAACCTCTTCCTCTCTCAGGGCATCGAATCTGTTAATCAAGCTAACAGGTTCCATGTCTCTCTTATTCAAATACCTAACCTTTTATAACCTATCCATTCTATCCATATTCACCCACCATTCCTCTTCACTTACATCACTGAGTTATTTCTCTCCAGTCCCTAGTCTATGCCTTTCTTCCAATCTCCAAGTCCCAGCCACATACTTCTGCCGTATACTCATATCCCTTCACACTTCATGCTCCAACTCACTTAATGTCTTGCATTTATCAAGCAACCGATCACCTCCTCTACTAATGACACAATAGCCTGAGTCAAACTCCTCAATAGGCATTTAGATATATTGGCCATTCTTTAACACAAAAATCACAAACTGAATACACATTAATTACATCCGAATACATAATCCCTTCTTCCAAAGCGACGAGCATAATGAAAAAATTAATTCCAAACCTTTTAATTAATCAATCTATAAAAGTATAAACAAAAATGAGGATAAAATTAGGGTCTCTGAAAAGTAAACAAGTAAACAAACGGGAGCTATTTCACGATTCCTTAATAATTAATATTTGATGTGTCCTCCTTTTGCTTTTATAACCGCTTTAATGCGTTTTGCATATTGGGCATAAGTAGTGAGGCAACCTTGTGCCACTCAATGTGTGATACTAACCTTTATTCCTATTATTTTCAGCGATTTTTATATTTTTAACTTACAAGTTGTAATGATTTGTTAAAGATTTCTTCGAAGAAACATATTTCTGAAGCTTAAGTGGAACATATCATTGCATTATCCAAAGACGGATTATCCCAAGTTGAAGGTACAAAAAATTTGAAATGCTCGAAAAACGGTGGCCAAACAACCATTCAAAGCTACAATGAGACCAATTCTTTTAAAAACCGTAATAATCAAGGTAGCTAAAGGTATACAACTACAAGGGAAGAGAGGTTGCTGAAAAGGACATCTCTGGCAGATAGGAAAACTCTCTTCTGATGTAGCTGCTGCGTTTCTGGCAGATATCAAGACGTAAGGTGTGAAAAAGATTATTAGAAACTGGGCTCACAGGATGTAAGGCTAGAAGGAAACCGTGATTGTCTCAGATGAACAAGAAGAACCGATTGTCTTGGGTAATTAAGCATGAAGATTGGACTGATGATGATTGGGCTAAAGTTGTTTGATCAGATGTTAGCAACTTTGAAGTAGGTTCTTCACATTAGTCTCTACCAATTTCGTACGCTTGTACACATTTTAATTAGATAGCCAAATTTTTATTGGATACCGAATAAGATCAGTAAAATTTTTATTTCTCTTTAGAACTTAAGAACCTTTGAAGTTGTTTACTTTCGTCTATGACTTATGGAAGCATATGATGCGAGAAGTGTTGTCCCAACTTGTCACTTGTGTGTGAGCGCAGAATTAATTCCATCAGTTACACAAACATGTTAGACCAGGCTTATCAACCTACCTTAGGTAAAAATTTAAATGATAATATAAAAAATGGTGTAATCTTCTAAGAAAACATTGTTCCATGCAACAAATCTAGAGTCTCAAAGTGTTGTTCTGAAAAGAAAGGGGTGACGTTAATGGAATGGCAGCCTCAATATCCAGACTTCAACACCATTGAACATTTGTGGTCACTCTTGAGCACAAGAGTGACGATGGAAAATCTTAACAGCTAAAATTCATGAATAGTGGCAGAAAATTAAGCCAAACACCTGTGCCAAATTAGACTCAATATGCAAAAACGCATAAATGCGGTTATAAAAGCAAAAGAAGGAAACATCAATATTAACTACTGATAAAATATCCGCAAAATTCTTTATTTGTATAATATTAGGTATGAAATAAATGAGTTTCAATCACATTCTTCATTCTCTACATTATAAAAGGTTACCAAAGAACATGTATACACACTTCAGCAAAGAAAAAATCAATATAAATATATGAATACTAAATTTAATAAGACACCACAAGATTAATGCATCTTCCTTTGAGCACTACAATTAAACAGGTGCTTAAAAGATGACCATTATTTTGCAGTCATTATGTGTAGGGCAAACTACTGATTGAGTAACATTGAAAAAAGTTTCCAGTGGAACCGCTCCAAATTCATTTTCATTTTCTTGTTTTAGTTCAGTCAATGTAGTCGGTCTTTTGCAATAGAGGACATCCTTCAGGGTCTCCAATAGGTAAAAATCTACAAGTGTTAAATCAAGAGAACGTGAAAGGAACTCAATTACACCTATTCGTACAAACCAGTGTACTTTCAATTTCTCATTTAAATAACCTAGCACGTCTTGGTGATAGTGTTTCTGTGCACGTACTCGTAATATGGATCTGGTAAGCATGTCTAGATACACCTCACTAGTAACACTACCTTCTAAGATAAATGGTTGCATTAAACCGCTGATGGCTGTATGGACTTTTTAGCGCATCTATATTTATTTTGATAAATCAAATCTCATTTAGAAATGTATAAATAATTGAAATTTATAAATGATCTACTCTATTCTCATAGGTAAAATTCCAAGTTTTTTCAAGTGAGATGATATATTTCAGCAGTGTACAAATTTATATACAATCAAATTTAAGAGAGTTGTATTTAGATTAGTTCAGGGCTCTACCTCGTGGACAGCAAGTTATTTTTATAATTTCATTTTGTGTTTCGTTTGTTTTCTGTTTCACTTTCATCACTTTTCTCAGCCCTTTTACCTTAGACTCTCAGTCTGGGCATTAAGGTTGAGCAATGGAAGAAAGTTAAGAGAAGAGTGAATAGAGGATAAAAGTGAAATAGCAAAGAATTGAAAGGCGCTAAATATTTAAAGATAATCCTAGTTATTCTGTCATAAAAATAGTGTGGTGGAGAAAGGAGGCCAAAAGTCCTCAGGTAGGGCTCAATCTTAACTCAGGGTTCTATTTCCTGGCCTCCTGTAAGCCAGTATTCCTACCCTAGGGTATCTCATCCACTTACCACTTTTATATTCGATTTCTGGTGAATTCATTTGGCCATTTATAAGACGAACTTTTAATGTTTGGTTGTTGAAGTTTGGACTTTAGTCTACTATCCAGAGGGCTTAATATATCTATATCATTTGATTTCTTTTCAAGATCTCTTATTCTAGAATATCGCTCTGCTCGCCTGAGGTCTTCTTTTTATTTTTCCTTCAGTTTATTCGCACATTTTCTCATAACTCCATAATATTTTCTCTTTCTATCTTTATATTGGCGTCTCTTCTGCTTGCAGTATTTTTGTACTGATTGGGAACTTGCTTTTTATCCTAGAATTATCCTCAATTTGTGTCTCACTATATAATTTTAAGGGGTTTCTTCATTATTTTCAATATCTTTAGCGATCCCTTACTCAAGACCTGGTTGAGGTAGACCATGTTTGCTTCCTCGTGTGAGTTACTGTAATTTTTGCGTTATCATCTTTCTTTGTTATCTGAAATTATCATAGTGCATTAGTAAGGATAGACGGATAAGTCAAAATAAGAGTGGATTGTATATCGAGTATTGCAAGAGTTTTTTTACAGTTAATTTATTTATCTTTCTAGAGGCTTACGTGAGTGAAAGATATGGTTGCGTTAAATAAAAGCTAATTTATTCTTTTCAAGCACGTCTCTTTAAAACGACACTTCCATTCTCTGGATGTTGGTTGATATAGAAGTGACAAGAATCAAAATCCCTAGTCTCCTGCGCGCCAGCCACATGATGTTTGCCATCACCAAGCGGCACAAGTTCTGCCAAATCACCGTGCACAGTGTCGCCGAGAGGCTCAAAAACAGGGAAGGCAACAAAATTTGACCTTGTTCAGGCAAACTTCAAGTTGTCAAATATTTCACTGTGAGAAAAGCCCTCAAAAGTGCCCCTAGGTTCAAAGTAACTACGTTTGCG
The DNA here is from genome assembly GCA_963969495.1 of Ceratothoa steindachneri. NCBI lineage: Eukaryota > Metazoa > Arthropoda > Malacostraca > Isopoda > Cymothoidae > Ceratothoa > Ceratothoa steindachneri. The sequence continues at coordinate 192,746,134 of OZ018323.1, read as the reverse complement.
AAGAAAAAGAACATTCCGATGGCCAAGATGTCCAGGGCCTTCAAGGAAGAGAGCGGCAAGAACTTGAGGTGCGTGAATTTTTGGTTATTTTAGGAACCCATCTGGCGACAGCCAAGTACTAGACTACATTAAAATAACTATAGGTAAAACAAAAACAGAAAACAATAAAAATAAACAAGAAAAAATGAAAAGAGCAACAAGCAGGATCAAACTCCGGCGTCTGGGGAAGGCTCGCTTCACCCCGGTGCATAAACGTGCGACATACAAAGAAAGGAAAACAAAAAAAAAATAACCCAGTTAAATAAAATGGGGGAGGCCAACAACCTCCAAAAAGTCATAAAGTCTACAAGATGTGGGGGACAAACCCGTTATGAGTACAAGGGACAAGCACCCCGCTCATTCCGGTACCTGGACAGGTAGCGTACGCGAAGATGAACCAAACTGGGATATTCATTAAAAATCTGCCGATCAGTCTGGAGTCAACGCGGTCACCAAAATAAGGCACAAATAAGCGTTCCATACAATGGCATTGCATCCCGCAAGTTTCTCCAGTTCGGAGACGACAGAAAGCAACCTGAAGCCGTCGCAGCATTGAGGAGGGGGGGGGGGTATGAGAACATTCGCAATGGCACAAAACTATAGGTTCCCATCAATCTTCTTCAATCTAGGAGGATGGTTGAAACGCCTGTCTGGTCACCCTCATCGGTGCGCTCATTCCCCGCAATTCCAACATGTCCAGGAACCCAGCAGAAGATACCTCGACATCCACCAGTCCCACCCAAACCGTTGTGTCACGGATATCGCAAACCAGGGCATGCGGAGATTTCAATGCCCTGAGAGCCCGCATGGCGCTTTGTGAGGCTATATAAAGCACAATACAGTCTCTGAACCAGGCACGTAGCTTAGTCTCCCGTACTAAGCAGTGTATTGCAACCAACTCGGTCATGGAGACAGATGCAGCGCCTGGCAGAGCCCCGCTAACAGAGGGAATAGAGCGTGTAAACCGACCCCCATCCAATATACAGGCACAATTCCATCGTGACACGAAGTGTGTTTCAAAAAGGCCAAAGGCAATACTCCTGGTGCTGTAGAGGCTTTGGAAGCAAAGGCCTGGCGAGAAATAGTGGAAGGTGATACCCACCAGGGTGGCATACTGAACAGAACCAGGTGCGTCACTGGCCCGAGAACTATAGCAAAACGTCAAACGGGTTTTCTGGCCCGAAAGCCGGAGAGCTTAGGGTATTACTGGCGACTTTTGGTGGCATAGGCACCGTCGAGATCAGCTGCGAAAGCAGTGAGACCTGTTGGCGAGTGATTGAGGTGCCAGGCTCGCGCGTACCTGCAAATTTTCTAATGCACTCTACACGGCGCAGAGCGAGTGGCATCTCCCCAGCATCGACAAGTAGGCTCTCAATGGGTGAAGTGCGGTAAGCACCTGTCGCCAGGCGAAGGCTGGTGTGTTGGATCGAGTCTACCTTCCGCAATACACGCTTAGCTGCGGAAGCATAAAACTTGCATCCGTAATCGAGCTTAGAACAAACAAAGATCGATAAAATGTAATGCTGTAGCCCTATCAGCGCCCCAGGCGTTGAACAGCACAGAACTAAGAATATCCATGGCGCGGCTACAAGATACACTAAGCCTACGAATATGAGCCTCCCAAGTGAGGCGTCGGTCAAATATAAGACCAAGGAAACGGTTCGAGTCCACCACTTCCAGGCGCACCTCACGGGAATTGCTGTACACTTCTCGGGGGGCAAATTCCGGGTTAGGTGGCCGGACAATGAGCTGTCGCCTTCGAGAACTCATTGGGAGAGTTTAGCTGGCCATGATAGTCTTTTCCCCTCCTCCGGCTCGAACCTTCAGGCGAATTGGGTGGCTTCGGTGGCGGGGTCTCTGATTTAGAGGATCCACCGTCTACGAGCAACCCAGGCAACCACTAGGTGTGGGCGACGGAGAAGAAAGTTCGTTTAGTGCTGTCCTCCTTTCGTAGGGAAAGCTTTAGGCACCCCGGAAGATGGCCTCACGACCATCTTCAGACGTGTTGCCTCCTCGAGGCACGCGGCCGTTTCACTTTAAGGGAAACGGTATTGCTGGTGGAGACGGGGGGGGTAGCCCTTGTTTAGCCAGGGCTGTGTATGAGCCTTTTATGCGGCCAGTTTTACTAGGGGAGCACCACAAGCGGATATAACCCGCGAAAGGTTCTGAATAGGCGCAGAAACGACCGTGTTCGTAGGCCTGGAGTGGCCAGGATAAGACAGTGTCTTTTGTAGCATTGAGTCATAAGACCTCCCAGGCAGAGCCGGGCGCACCAAGACTACGTCCTTAGCCTCGCAAAATGAGGGAAGCTCCTGGGCCTGAACCGCTAGGATTTCCTTCTCAAGCAGATACGCACCACATTGCTTTGAAGAAGCTGGGTGCGATACTACGCAATTGATAAACTTGGTCACACACGATTTAGACTTATCGTGTACGGCCTTGAAGCAGCATACACAAACATCCTGTAACCCCAACTTTGCACGTCGGCACGAGCGATTTGTATGACCGAAGCGGTTACAGTAGTAACACCTCCGCGGTAGTGGCAGTAATACCATCACATGGTAACGATATCAACCAGCACGCACGGGTTCAGGGAGCTTGTAACATTGTAGTGATAGGTCTCGAGGCCCCTTCCTGTTTTCACATCACACGCTCAACCTCTACCGCCCCATGGTCAGCGATCTCCTCTATGAACTAGTTTACAACTTCCCTTTGAGAGTGCGTCGTAATAGTCAAATGTCTCAAGGGCCCTATTCATGGCCGTCTCATAAGAATTTGACGCATTCGCGAAAAGGCTACCCTCCGAGAAACGGTTCACCTTCGGCTCTCTACCAATCATGTTAGATAAGGCTCTCCTCTGATGGAACATGTTGCCCTTAGCCAACATGCAGCCATCAGTGGTGCAAATAATAAGGAAATATTTTAAGTCAGCGGGATCGAAAACTGCAAAGAGCCTCTGCATAAGGGGCCGCGACCTAATCGAGGCTCCGCTCTGCGCACTATTGCTCTTGGTCAGCGACTCACCACCAGGGGAAGCACTGGTGCCAGATGTGCCGAAATTGGCTTGCTCACATACCAAAACGGCAGCGACCCCTCAATTTCCGTTCGTCCCACAGAGGGAGAGGAGCGTAGAGTCTTTTTTGTCTTCTACCTATTTTTCCTTTTCTTAGGAAAGGGTGGCGGGGAATGAGCCTGCTTCTCTCTGCCGCCAGTAAGAGCTCCTAGACAAGATGGACCAGCCTTGGTAAGATACTACTTCAAATCAAGAAGGTCTGCCTGTTACAGTAGTACCAGACGGGAGACGATATCCCTCCTCTCCTCATAAGGCTTCGGGAACCCGTGCCGTTTGAGGAGGAGCCTGCATAGAAACAAACAGGGTTTCTGTCTAGCCACAAGCCCAGGTTCTACCCAATGGAGGATCCTACCTTCTAGGGCTGTGTCACCTTAGGGACCATGTCTATCTCAGGATGCAGCGAACCAGCATCATTTGGGGGAGAGAGAGAGGCATTGACATTAACCCCATTCAAGCTCTCTATGCGCGGCCTCAGGTCTTATGAGGGCATGGACCGATGGGCCCTGCCTTCTCTCGCCCCGCTAAGAGGGTTGGCCCTATCGTGCCAGTCCCACGAGAGCGTTGAATAATGGGCCGCCTGCCTACCTTCTTGACACTCCTTTTGGAAAGCAAAGTGGGGACTACCACCATGAAGAGGAAGTCGGCCAAAAGCGACTCCAGATAATGGGGTAAGAAAAGTCCCCTGCACCCATAGGCATAGGAGAGGAGTAAGCCTTCTGTCCGGTAGAATTAGTTTGGAGGGTTCCCTGTGAAATCACATGGGGGGGACCTCCATTTTTCCTTGGAGCTACCCGAAAACGGCTCCGATGCTTGTGAAGGTGGAATAAAGGGAGAATAAAGGTGGAGATTGATTAATTTTTCTCGTTCATGGGTATGGTGACCCTGGGCTTTTCGCGGGACGCAACCGCTAATCACCCTACGCAGTAGCCCGCTCTGTGAGAGGTAAGTCGGAGCCGGTAAAGGCAGCTGCCGCCATTTAAAGCCACTTCTCTCGGTGATGAAGCAGGTTATTAAAAGCCCACCACCCTAAACCAGAGTTCAGGGGTGATGGGACTTAGTTCCCTCCCCCCTTAACCCCGATACGGGATAGTTGGTTAAGAGAAAACTGGTGGTTATCTACCCTGTGAATTTAGCGCCGACCAGAGAAAGTTATGTAAGAGGTTTTAGTGAGAGTGAGGAAGTAGAGTAAAACCGCAAGCTATCAGAAATAAGAAGAAGTGGCTAGGCTGCTGCTGGACGGGGCGCTGAGACCCATCAGCACGACGGCCAGGAAGACAAATGGCCGCGCTTCTTAGAGGGTGAGATGCGTGTAAAGGCCTCTGCTCACCGACCGTATGAGAGAACAATTTCAGGGGTGCTGTGGTCTCCTTCTTGACGACTTGATATGCCATGGCATCGAATTTTATTGTCTTTTGAGGAAAAACTTTCACGATCGATGTACTGATCAACATGAAAAAGGCTCTGTAGTAAGCTTCGTCAGGGCGAGTCCAAGGTCCGCTCCGTGTCCAAAACCAACCACTGGCCTCGTGGCATGGAATGGTGAGAATTTGCCGAAGGTGTTGTTCGTGGCCGGTTTTACATAAACTCACCTTGTGAGATTACATGGACAAATTGGTTTAAAACTCCTGCTCTGGGTGAGAAACATTATGAAGAAGGCGGAGTGTGTCTTTTAGTAGGACAGTACCCAAGCCCAACAGGCCAAGGCTGTGTGTAAGTTTTTGTTGTTGTTGTTTGAACGGTTTATAGCCTTCTTTCATCCTTTATCGGGTCTAATCGGGATAGGTTTATTCCATAGTATTTCTCTTTGATGTTATAAAGATTAGATTATTTAAATAAAATTAAATTCTAATTTTAAAAATAATTGATATATGAAACGGTGAAGCTTGATGGATGCGTAAAATGACTATGTAAATTTGATCGGAGTGAATTGAAGAGTGCGCTGATGAGACAAAGAATTGTGGTTTTAGTGAGTCATAATGAACCAAAAATTAAATTAATGCCGGGCCAAATTTACGAGGATGTTCCAAATGAGTTAAAAAACTTACGTTTTCATATCTATTTAAAAATATTGGTTTCATGTAAGAATTTGATTTGGTTGTTTGTCATATGCGAGTTATCTGATAGAATGTTTCGATTAGTTGGTCGTAATCTATGAGGCGTCTCCGCTGGCTAGTATAAAGTGTCAAGTCTATTAGCATATGTCTGATGGTTATTCTTTTATTGCAGTTGTTACATTGTGAGGTTTGTGGTTTTAAGTAACAGTGGCTATGAAGAATCAAGGTGTGGCACATCCGTATCCGTCCAATAACTGCCTCCTCTCTTCTATATTTTCTTTCCTATGTCAGCCAGTTGTTTGTTTCCATTTTATTCTTGTTGTGGTTTGGGTAGCCATTTTTTATGCCAGTCTGAGTTTCACTTGAAGAAGCTTAGTTTCTTTCTTTGGTTTTTCTTGCTTCTTTTGGTTAGTTAGTTCATTTGCGGTGACTCTGAGATACTTTGGGCACAAACATAGCTTTATTTCATGGGGAACCAGCCTATTTTGTATATGTTAGCTGCTGTGAGAGGAGGGAGCTTTGTTGGACACTGAAGGAGTTCTAAGGCGCTTGTGAAATTGGTGAATATGGGGGAACTCTGTGCAGAATTTTGCTTTGTGGCTTTCAATAGTTGCATAAATTGATTTAAGTACTGCTGTTATGAATGACACTATTAGTGGTGGGTGTGAGATTTAGTTCCCTTCTGGGAAAACGGCTGTTAGACAACGTCCTTCGTTACTTTGAACCATCGGCTTAAATTGTTTTTCCGGTAAGTGTTCGCCTCTGTGTGGTTTGAAGAGCTAAGCTACTGTTTAAAGTGGGAGAAAAGATTTGGAAGAATTGATTATGGGTACACACACCTTCAGACTTGTTGTTTTTCAAGGGAAGATGTCGAGAAAGATATTTGGTAAATAATTCAATATATGCGTTATCGGAAGAATATGGGGAAGGCGGCTAAGCTGGAACCGGATGGAGCATTTAGTTCCGTTAGCGCGATGACGAGAAAAACAGATGACCATGTCCCTACGGGAAACCGTACAAGTGTGGTTGGGCTCAACATGAACTTCTGGCCGAAGGCATTTTGAACGCCGTAGTCCATAAACTATATCGCGTTGACACATTTCGAGGGCAAGGCCTGCAAGAACCGCCACAGCACAGTCAACGAGCTGAACTGCCTCTCAACAACGTGTGGGTCATTATGATAAAGGACTTCGTCCAGAACGTGTGCGCGGCCTTCCGCTTCCAAACACGCCTGAAATGCATGCTTACTGCCGAGGGCGCCTATATTGACTATCTCTGGTTGAATTATGCTTTTGTATTATTCCTCTGTCGTCGTATTCTTTGTGGTGTATTCTTTACTATTCTCTTTTTGTGTTGCCAATGCAGTTCCCTGTTTGTTTTCTACTTCCTTTGGTGTACTGTTTCTTAGTCTAGTATTGGTTTTCACACCGTAACTGCTACTCTGTGTCTGTGAAGCGACGGGGATTTACTGAACACCAGATTTGGGCGATTTCCTTGTTTTCTAGCATTATGATTAGGTTGTCTGATAAGGTTCCTGCAATTGCAATATTCCTTACTTGCGCATACATTTTGCATGTGAGAATGCCGCCTGAAATGGTACCTGGAAGTATTGCAAGTTCTATTTGCCCGAGCGTCCTCAAAACAGGCTTATCTTTACATAGTAAAACTTAATTATTCATCCAGCTTTGAGACGTTGGTGCATTCCGCCGAGCAATTTATCTATGTACCCTTTTGATCACAACTAGACCTTTCTGTCCCATCTTGTTAGCCCTATTCTGCACTGCCTATTGAGCCCTATGATCATGACCCCTTGATCCAAAAGAGCAGATAAACTTCTACTCTTCGGACCTGATGTTAGATGTGGTGACCCTAAACTTTTTGCCCTTCACGAAGTTCGTTTAACCACCCTGACCAAACTACCATAAAATATAGAGATCCTTTCTTGGTCTTTTACGGTTTGAAAGTAAAATCTTGTAGTGCCACTGTGCAAGGTGGAATAGGTTCGACAATGAAAGCTTGTAACAGGCACGCTCACAACTATGCACATTTAAATAATCTAAAATAATCTAAATTAATCATAAAGTTAAACCAGATAAAAAACTATTGGCCTTTACGTCCTTTGGTTAACAAAGAAATAAAACAACCTACGTGATTGAGCATAAATAAATCAAGAGTGGGCACTGTTCTATGCGAAATCAATCGAGATATTTGAAAATATACGTTGCATTGAATAATATGTCGACTAAATTCCATGAAAAATAAAATAACACAGAAAGTTTATTTATATAGATATATTTACCAAAGTTACATATTAAAGATATTGGATTTTAATATCAAATTTATTTATTGAAATCGTCGATCGCCTGAACCACGGACACCTCTGAACCTGCTCTGGTTTTTCTCTACGGTATTTGTTTTTAACTTGGTAAATACTCTGATGCTTCTGGATGTAATCACATCTTGGTTGTACACAGGACGTATTTCTCCCTCTTTCTCTCCACCAGGCCTCGCAAATAATAGTCCAGGGTCCAGACTGGGAAGAGAAGAACCCAGATATTCGGAGTGATGCGGTAAAAGAATTTATCTGAGAACAAAGACTGGATTCTCTTATTGTGTGGCATAATGCAAAGTCCAGCACAGTATCTATCTTTTAGTTCAAGAGCAGTACCAACTTCTCCATGCTCTCAATAAAGCCTTCACTACTTACCACATTAATCACCATGATGTTACGCCAGAACTCGGTCTTCATGACTCTTGGTACATATTTGAGGGACACAACAAGAGAGTGCTTGTTTTGCGCGTTCATCATTTATTCCTGGTCGAATTTGCTAGTTGGCTGAGAAGCACCAAGTGATGTCACGATAGAAGCAAGGATTCCCTTTGTTAACAAGCTTCGCAGCACGCTATTTCCCATAGTCCTTATATACTGCAACTGTGGCATGAATTTTATCATCTTATATGAGAAATATCAGATGTAATCATGCAATAATTAGCTGATGAGAAAAAATAACACTCCCTTTTCCATCGCTCTAAATAAAATTGCTTTGCCGGTATCGTTGCCAATGATTGTCTGGATCATGAGTGAAAATTCTGTGGTTCTTTTCGCATCGGTACGCATAGAGTGGGTATTCCGAGGCAGCGTACCATAGTGATCACGGCCTGACTCATACAACTCTTACCTGATACTCCGCACTGTGTTTACTTTGGCACTCTAGCATTCGAACATCTCACATTTGAACTCCTTGCTCGAATAGCACGCAACATAAGCTGCCTTTCAGAATATTTTGAGTATTGAATTCTGCCATTGTATTGCTTCCTTCACAATGACGCCCAACGGAGTCTGCTATAAAGGGCAGAAGAGAAAAGTGACGCCAGACACTGCCCCTTTGTGCAATTCAGATTTGCAAAAGAGCAAATGTTAGCAACTGCTTCCTGTATATTTGTCGAACCGTTCAATCACTCTACATAAATAAATTTGCCATAACCAACAAACAATCCCTTAAAGCATCAGATTTGCAGGAGGCATTCTACACTAAGCCAAAAATGACCCATATTATGACAATACTAATCATGTCTAAAGTTTAGCCCTTCATTAAAATACTGCAAGGAAGAAACAAGATTTTGTTTTATAAGCTGAGGTAAAAGCCATACTAACGAACAGTGTCAGTCTTCCGAAAAAGTAGCATTTGCAGCGAATAACACCACCATTTCTTTTAGAGAAATGCACAGACTAAATCTTTTATCAAGAGATCCGCCTAAAAAATGTCGGCTTCGTAAATCCAAAATACCATCATAATGCCAGTACCGAGGGACCCCAGACACATTTGTTAAATACACCTCAACTTGAAACACCAAACTATTCAAAAAAGATTTATCACACTATCCAACGAAAAAAAGAAGAAGAAAGGAATTTCTTAAATCCAACCCCCCAAAAATAATAAAAAAATGCTCTGAAAATAAATATATCATAAAAGACAGATCCTCCAGCGAGGAGATAAACACATTTTAGGATAAAATGTTGTGCTCTCCTCCGCCGTGACTGTTATTATCCAAGAGATCGTCTGAATGACATCACAAAAGAAATTTGAGAGCCAAAATAAATCTTTTACAAGGAAAGTTGCGAAGAAAATTGCAAAATTAAGATTACAAAATTGGGATCGGCACCCTCAAAATCTATTGCATACAAAACTCTCAAATCAACCTAAGATAACATATAAAAGCTATCCAAACTTTTACCAATCAAAAACCGGAGACAAATGTTGGATCAAGATCTGAAATTACGAAGAGTAATAAAATTTTCAGAAAAATCATAATTACGACTAGGTAACTTATCTACCAGTATAGGTAATCAAAATGAAACAACTCGCTGAATAAATTCAATGCTACAGAGCCATCAAGCTACTATAAAACCAGCACTTCTGAATTGATCGCTAAAACTACAAATCCTTATTTTACCAGACACTTCCACCTTAAAAACCAACAAAGTAACCTCAAAAAAAGCAGTGCCAGCAAATGCAGGGCGATAAACTCTTGGAAATAATATTTAATTACGACAAATTTAGTTTACCAACGCGCTTTCCTGGTGTATAATATGCGCTGCCTGCCATAGGGACAAATATGAAAGTTTACACGAACCAAATAAAGAGTACATCCGAAATGTTTTGGGCTCAATGAGACAATGCATAACGTCCCTGAACCTTTCCAACAAACGCAATCAACGTACTACTCAGAACTGCTTAACAACAAACGTTGTAGCGCAATATTTATTTAAAGAAACACGCCTGTGTATTTGGATATAGAAAATTTCGTTTTCTTTAATTATAATTTAGTGACTTTGAATTGAATTTTATTAGTTATTCCTCGAATTTTAAGATGGTTTGAGAGAATTCCCGTTCAGTAAAGTTCCGTGTAAATTATCATTGTGTTAAAAACTTGTTGTAATTGAGAATCATTTTTAATGTCTTAATGCATTCTTTAATAATAATATTGGCTTATACTTCGTGTTCAAGTATTATTTTTACTGATATTTTGCCATTTCTGTGTATAATTTAGATATACAGCCTCCATAAATAAGAGGTTCAAACAAAATATAAGGTGAGACTACTTTGTTATACAATATTTTTAATCAAATAAGTTTAAATTTCTCATATACTAAAACTATTATATCGTTTTAATATTAATATAGTTTGAACTATATTTTATAAAAAAAAATAACATTAAAAACCTTCAATTATTTTTTTAAAATCACTCACGATAAAAACACAAATCACTTTAAGAAAGGAAACTCCAAAATTAAATGTATTGTTTATTAGATATATTTATAATATTCCTTTTTTTTTAGTTAAGATTAAATTTTTGGGCCTTTTACAAGCTGTAACTCTATCCATTGAAAGTAATGAAGAATTTGATGCCTCATCAGATGAAATCTTTACTGATGAATCACATAACATCAGTGGATCTTAAGTGCGCTGAGAAAAATATTGCCTTTTTGTAGCTAAATGAAACAAGGTTAACAGCTCTTGACTGGAATTTGTAGCATTATCTCTTTCATTTCCTGGACTTGGTACCAAGTACCAGGTATAGAAGTACATTTGAGATTTAAAGTACAATCTTGGTGAGCCTGGGGCACCAAGGAACAGTGCTCATGTTGGGAGAAGAAGCTGAGTAGTATAATGTTTCTACACCTTCTAGCGATTGGATGGTTTTCCCATCACCCAAGGTCAGGGTCATCCATCGACGTCAAGAGTGTGTGGTGAGTCTCTTAACAGGATTCCAGGGTAATTGTGTGATATTTTGGTTGAAAAGAAGGGATTAGAAAGAAGGCGGTGTTGTGATTGCTTTTGTAAGTGATGATATTAAAAGGTGCCTACCTTCCTAGACTGAGTAGGCCTAACATTTACAGTCAGGTGGCCAGCCATTACACCATCGGACTATATGCCATTCTCACCCGATGATCATATCAAATCTATTTTAAAATGACTTGGTCACACAACAACTTATTTTACTTACCATGTGAGTTGACATATTTATATGAAACATAGCCACCAAAACTTGAATATGAACAGCTTTTTACACCAGAGATGGTTAGTGCGTTCCTATGAAGAAGACCTGAAAAATAAATAACCATACTTTTTTCGGACAAAGATAAACAATCAGATGATTGTTCATCTGATTATTTATCAAATGGATCATTTGCCGATTTAAAAAAGGTTGCAAATTCATTAGATTATTTCCAAAGGTTTTTGGATGAAAATCTTTGGAATTTATTTGATGATAGACAATTTTATATAGAATTCAACAAAATGTTGAATTGAGCTTTATCCTCAACAAAAGAGAATTGGAACAATTTATAGGAATTCGCTTCTATGTAGTTCTCATTACTACAACAGGAACGACAAAATATTGGACTGTTAAATGTGGACTTTCTTAAGTATATCAGAAAATGCTATTGAAAAGATTTGAAGAAACTAATAACTAAACTTTATTTTGCTGACAATAGCCAAATAATTACAATTTCATTTGAATTAACAGCAATTCAAGATCAAGTGGCTTACTGAAAGAATTCTAGAAAATTTGTAAAATACTCCAATGGAAGAAATTGGTGTATATAAGCAAATATTTCCATATTAAAAAAACAGTGGTTTGAAGCAATAGAATCCTTAAAAAGCGAAGAAGTGGTTATATAGGCTTATTTTTGTTTAGCAGAGGACTAAGGGTTAGTATTTGATTTTAAAATGCTTGCTGGTCCTATTAAACAACCCCATTATATTCCGAATATTGGGCAAAGTGACAATGTTGTTTTGAGACTCGCTTAATTGATTACACTAAATAAATGATACCTACTTTATTTTTACAACTGCCTTGTAGTGTAAATCTCATGAGCGGAATTTCAAAAAGTAGATAATTCTAATGCCATTTGTAAAAAAATGTAGAAGCAAGGACAAGGTAGCTCTTTCCAAAATATATGTTTAGTAGCATCTAGGTAATCAACTAAATATGGTTTAGTATCAGGATAGCAAGCCTGTACTCATACCTATTTCATTTGTAGAAAAAAATTCTGAAACATCAATTACACAGTATGACAGGAAAACTAAATGTAAAACTAACATCTCATGCCGTTTAATGAACAAATATACAACAGTGCAAAGGGTGGGGTTGATAAAATTGGTTCTCTTCCTGGAATATATAGAACAGTGAGTACGTTCATATTACTTGCGTTTTTATTTTCATCCAATAGATTTATGTGTTACTGTGCCTTGGCTCGTTTACAAACTGTGAGCTGAGTAGTGTAGTCGGAGGAAAATTGTATTTTGAGTCTTTCTTAATTCAAAATTGAGTTATCACATTTTTGTGCACAAAATAATAAACAGGGTAAGCGATTAAGGGCTGCCAGCTCGCCTCAAGTAGCTAAAATATTGAGAGCTAAGCAACTCACTGTAACAACCAAGCACGGCAAATTCGATGATTGGTTGGTATACATATGAGAAAAAGGAAATTAGTATAAGATGTTAATTAAGGAGGATATGTGTCAAATTATTAAAAGTCATATCCAATAACAAAAAGTAACCATAAACTCAGAAAATTCTTTTTAAAAAGGGATATTGAAAAATACTCCTTTTTCCATAGAATGAGGAATTTTCAATAGTCGAATTGAAGCGTCACTTTACAATAACCAAAGACCGCGCCTGGAGTTAATACAAACACAAATATGTATATGTTGACTATAATTTGATTGCCTCAAACATGAATAATACTTCACTTCCATCCAATTTTAGAATAAGCATCCTCACATCTTGCTTATGCAATTTTCTTAAAAAATTATGTAATAAGATACTCAAGGCAAGAGTTGAGTCTCGAAACCTAATATCAATCATCAGTTACCATAGGAATAGATCAACATTTGATCCACTCAGCCATCTGTAACACGACATATACAGGTGGATCCTTTTCAGAAAGAAATTCCTGACGGCCATATTTTTCTACCTAACCAACGCCTATATTAACATTTGGTAGTATTTCATTCTTAGACAACTGCACTGAATGGGACTCCGAAGATAACTACCGTTTTTTGGTCCAAATTTTTTATGCAATATATATTTTGCAGGATATCTTCAAGGAAGTCACTCTCTCAATGTACATCAATATAAAATGTGGCAATGAGAAGTTTTGTATGTACGACCCCATTCATCTAACTCGATTTTTATGTCCCACCACCTGCAAAATGTTCTCATATGTGGATAAACTACCCATTTAGTATAGAAAGACGCAAATACTAGAAGTCACAAACAAGCTGCAAGATACTATACATACATACAAGAGTCAAATACACTCCATAAAATGGTTAAAAATCTCAGAAAAAAAAGTGCAAGTTACTTTTATGAACAAAGGTGAGCTTTTAAACACTGCTATTGAGTACGAGCGAACCTTGATGCTGGCGCAGAAATGTTACTTATTTAGTCACATTTACGAGAAGCAGCTTGCATTTGTTTTCTAAGCCTTTCTTGTGAGGTATTCTTGGACTTATCAAATTCCTGATCTATAAGATCTAACAGGTCTCAATAAGAATATGTTATAGACTCTGTAGCGGCCAATAAATGATAAGTTTTCCATTTTATTCCTTTATTTATTAATAAGTTTTCCAAGGATTTAAGGTGTGTTTTGCATCATTGTCTTTTTGATAGCAAAATAATTGTCCTATAAGAAGTAGCTCACCACGTAGAGCATGTCAAATAATAATTTAATTGTTCATTTGCTAGTCTATTTTTCCACTGCAGATTCCGCCATCCTAAAGTAGTAAAGTATCTCCATTAGGAATATTGCCACCTCCATGCTACACAGTTTTAACAATGCAATGTGAATTATATCTTTCATTTGGTCTTCGTTTGAAAAATTGCCTTACTTTTTAACCCAAATGTTCGAATTTGGATTCGTCTTTGAAAGAACTTTCATTCACTGCCTGACTATCCAAACTTTGTATTTGTTTATGTGGAAGTATGAATTCGAAAGCGCCGTTTGGCTTAATTTTCTCAGGTCTAGACTGGCACTAGCTAGGTTTATTTACATTTATGACCACCGTGCTACTCTGATAGCATTAAGGCCCATCTGGCCGGTGGTGTCTTCCTTGCCCTTCCCCCCAAGGTGAGGTAGAAAGAATCCTCTCACTATCCCCCGGTCGCTTCGTCAAAGCGGCGCTTATCAAACTCCCTTGTTTGCATTGTCTGACGCCGTACTATCTATTCCTTGGGACTTCGCTCGCCTCGCGTTTTCCCCTTGCCTCCAAACAAACTCTCCTTACAAGACGAAGTGTCTAGTTCTCATCAGAGAGTGCGAGTTAGGAAATATTTTCACACAGATCAAGTGCATCTGTACCCTAGTCGAACTGAGCTTCATCGTCGTGATCTCTTGAGCAGATTCTCTCCGTTATCCGCTCTGTTCAGAGGGAGCTAACCTAAGCTTTATTGCACCCCGGAAGAAGACTGTTCTGGGGTTCGCCTCTTCTCATCTGGCTCCGTGGAAATTCTAAGCCGTTCCCTTGACGAGTCTCTAGTGTGGTCGCTCCCCCCACCCCCAGACCCCGAAGCCGGAGTAAACACCTACCAGTTGTTCTCTGAACTCTCATACCACGAGTTCGTTCAACGAAAACCTGGCCACTGGTTTTCTGCTCCAGTTAATCATCCAAGATAATTCAGAATCCTACCCTCGTAATTCACCTCATTCTCCCAAGTACTAAGAAGACATTATAATCGCATAACGAAAAAATTTATTTATCTTACTCCTCTTATTTAAACCATCGAATTAGTTAATAATTCCCGGGCCCAGCTTCCATTATTTCCTGTCCGCTAAATATTCATTGTCACGCTAATCTTTGTGCTAATTTCCATTATTATTCTTGTCTCCATATTTAATTATTTATCTTGTATTAAAGCTCATTTTTGTAGAGATATTTTCTTAAATAATTCCTTAGTTGAATATGGCAAACGAGTTCCCCTTTTGAATAGCCAACCTGTAATTAAATCGCACTCTTACTTTGGGAGGCCATTGCCTTCCTTTCGCTGCGTACTTGCCTGAGTACAGGGCCAAGATTTGTAGGTCTGACTTAATTACGTATGTGCCCATATTAGACAGTGGGACATGCTGTACTGTTCCTCGACAGTTTGCAAACTGTAAGCGCTATATTATGTTTGACATGCGTAGCAATGGTTTACTAACAGCGACTCTTTGTTACAAGCCGTTTTAACATGGTCTCTCGAAACAGTGGATCTTGAGACGTTTTCATTTTCAGGAATATTCTTTTGACCTCTTACATGAATAGAATGGCTAATTTTCTTCGATTTCAAAGGCTGTTTAATAAAATATAAATAATTCTTTTCACTGCGCCTTTTTGGGCGTCCTTTCTTGTTGTTTTATTTGATAGTGTCTAATTTTTGTTTCTCTGTCCAGCGTGATTTTATAGTATTTGTTGCACATTTGATATCGGAATTAATTGATCCATATTTCCACCCAACATCTGCTAATCCTTTAATTCTGCTTTTATAAATACTAGCTAATTCCTTTCTCTTTAGCATTGAAGGTTCCGTTATAAGATTTAAATCACTAAATTAAAACGAAAATATACTCCTGTAAATTGGTTTAAGATCAGTTACCTTACAAAAAATGTTTAAGGATCAATTACAAGCTTCTTGGCGTTGATTTCCTGAAGATACTTTGAATAAATAATTTTCTACACTCCTATATAGGTAGTATATATAAGTGCTTTTATTAATGAAAAATGTTTTCCCACAAAATATTTATTTTTAGCTATTTCTCCATGATTAGTTATAAAAAATAATCTCTCTTTGGTTGCAAAATTAAATGAATAAATATTTTCTTATCTTCGTCGTTTATTTTATCATTAAATCTATGATTACACTTAAAATATTGCACAAAAAGAACGTGTTCGAATACCTTTCCAGCCTTTTTTATATATGCTAATCCCAAGAATTTATTGATAAGAGCTGGTTCAATCTTCTACACCTACGTTACTGAGAGATCTGTCCCAAAGAAGGATTTTGACTAGACCAGCATTTAATTCCACTAGGATATAAATGGTCAGCCGAACCCATTATTCCCAATAGACCACAATACCATTATGTGATGTATTACCGGATACAAGATTTGAATGTGGAAAAATATGTATCTATCAGACATTAACCGGAATTAGCAAGAAGCACGTACACTAAGGGACGCGTAAGAGAAGAGCATCCCCGTGGCGGCGATTAAAACTATTTTGGCTCCTCGATGACAAAAATAAGAATTGCGAAGAAGCTTAAAATGAAATTATGCAGCAGGAAATACACAATTCAGAGAGAATTATAGTTTGCCCTGACTTGGAAAGATGGACGACTTGTTTAGCCATCCATTCGCAAACTTAGAGGTATGTCACGCTGAGGAAGATTTGCATAAAGAGCAGGGATATCCAGATATGTGAAGGAATAATAAAAAATAATAAAGAATAGAGTTTTAAGAACTATTGAAACTACTGTACATCTCTATTCAAAATAATGTTGGATTAACGTAGAGTAAGTATCTCACTTAATTGAAAAGTTAAATAATTGGTTTCAAAGGACGAAACAGTTTAATAGGATAGAGTTGTTTGAATGACGATCCTGAGGATATTAAAGTATTGAAAAATAGAATTGGAAAATTTAAGAACGGTAATTCACGTGTTCAGAAAGAAAGTCCAATATCCGTCAATAATAATGAAGGCCAAACTGTTTAATGTACCGGTTAAAGCCTAATAAGAGCTGCTAGAAATACTAAAGGCTTGTTGGTAAAACGTTTAATTACCGGATAGATTCAAGGTGACAAGAATAGTATTTGTACCATAGCTAGTCAAACCACAACTGGAATTGAATGGTTACAAGTTAATTTCGTTGTTCAATATTATAGAACTTGTGCTGAACAGAGGCTGCATGAGGTTGATAGAACAGCTACAAATTAACTTCTATGTAGTTAATCCACAAAAGTTCCGCTTCCAAAATAAAAGGTGATTAAATGCCCCTCGCATTCATAAATAAGAATTTGGCAAAGTTTAAGATAGAGTTACAATTGATCTTTTGGCGTTGCATGCTATTCGAATGTTATGAAGATTCACTTTATAAAGCCATAGATGGTTCGTCTTTCTATGGTGTTTTACACGATTTATACCAAAGATATGCCATTCCTAACAATAGTAGGAACAGACGATGTGTACTTTGCGGACGAAATTACGCAAACCTTTAAAAGCACACTCATATCTGTAAGAAAAGCTACTCGTAATACGACCAGAGAAATTCACAACCTTAACCAGTACGAGCCGAATTAGAAGATTAAGAAGATTTGCGATAAGTTTATAGTGATCAACATAGCATCAGAATTGTACATCAGCTTAATATTGCTAGCGAGATATAAATTTGCGAATTAAGGTGAAGTAATGGCGTGTACAAACTCAAAAACCGAGTATAAGCAGCATGAACAGAAAAGGATAAAATTGACTAAAGGTCAAGACATTTATTTTTATTATTTTAAGGGGTGCCACATATCGCCTAACTCAAGAATATAGGCTACGATAGTTAATTTTCGCCTATTTGTTAAGCTATATAAAAAAATGATAAATGCAAAAAAGATCAACAAAGGAAGAAACGCCTCACTCTGGTTTAAGAGAATGAACCTAACACTCCCAAATGTTAAATACAATTATTGAAGTGCGCCTCCTGAACAAATTCTTTATTCAATACATCGGTGTGTACGAGCCCGTCAGGTATAAGATAGATAATTAGTAGCGACCTCATTCCTCTTGCAATTGAGAAAATAATTTTCATGATGATCTTTCGGACTGGAAAATTCGACGATAATATGCCAACTAGTTTTGGCGAACAAGCAATCAGTAAATGGCGCTGCGTCCCAAGAGCATACACGATACGTACGCGATATATTACTACTAGAAGCCATCGAGGCAATAGGGGGCTATGTACACGGGAAATAACATATAAAATAAAATTACCATGCGTTTCTCTAATTTCTTTTACATGCCGTCATAAGTGCTAGTCTGATTCTGTTTTTGTATTCAGAGTGGGAAAGAGCGAAACGCTGCTCCCCTCGCTCAGTGCTCTTTGACTTTGTTGCCCTCATCTTGTCGCTCATTTATTTCCAGCAAGAACCCGGCAAAAGAATAGCTATACATTCCCTCGTCTTATAGCAGCTGTGAATTGAATCATATTGTGAAAAAGTAAATTTAAGATTACAATAACTTTTAAACACGCAGGGAACGTTTGAGTCACTATTTGTCAACATACAGTAAACCAAACGGTGATCCAAGTTTTCTTTTAAAACTCTAGATCGGGATGAAGCAATTCGCGATTAAGTACACTTTGGAGTTGACACACTAGAGTATGCAACTAAGGAATATTAAAATAGATCTAAATGTTGGATAAGTATATCGGGACCAGAATATCTTCCATCATCAACAAAAATGATAATCTTCATATTCAATCCAAAGAGAACCCCAGTGAGGCCTCCACTTTCCTGGACACTATCTTCCTGCCTTAATTTACCTAAGAGATCTTACACCTCCCTTAAGCCAAATCGAAGTTTTTGTTGAATTTTAGACCCAAAGATTGGGAGCATCCTCTTGTCCACATAGTATGTGGGTTTCTATAATACCGTATCATCATATTGCATGTTAGACCTTCTCCAGAATAAAAATACCGTGGCGAAGGACTTAGTTTGAAAAAATGATAAACAGATAGATTTGTCTAGTCAGACAAGAGCATCTGTCATAGAGGGCAACATGGAAAGCTGCACTGTGTATGCATGATATAGGTGGTTTTAGGTGTCAAGAAAAAGGCTAATCTGACGTTAACCAATATTTCCATTATCATAGGGGGCTATTTCATCGCCTTGCCAAAAGATATTCGCTAGAAATCAATGAAGATTTACCAGGTATACTCCAGATAAACAAAGTAAACAGCTCAGTTAAGGAGCCAAGGGAGTATAGGTAAAGTCCACTCGCTGGCTTTCAGAGAGCCTACGACGTACAATGAATGCTGATGGAGTCGAGGCAACTGTCCAGGTCAAAAGTGTGATGTTGAAAAAGGAAGTTATATGGAGACCACCACTTCAATTTTTATCATATAAAACCGTAGGTCTCTTTAACTCAGTTTGTATCGCAATTGCTTAAGATTATAGCGACCAATGTATTGGAGGTGGTACCACTACCACAACTTTGCCCAAACAAATCAGACCTAAAGAAATTCATGGGCTGGTAAGTTCTGTGCAAGCTGTTTAGGCATTTATTTAAAGAAACAGATTATATAAGGTTAAGTGTGTGAAATGAAGGTATCGCAAAATTTTACACCAAACTATGTGACTTGTGACTTGTATCTCTTTAAGGAAGAAGCATTTTCCTTTAAGTTTGCAGACCGAATATCTTTTTTAGGTAATAATTAATTAGCACTGACGCGACTTAATCGTCCTGGAAAATTTGAGGCCTTTCTGAGGAAAATAAGCAAATTCGGCACCTGGCTCCTCTACCTTTTAAGCACGGAAGCGACCGAGCCCTTTCTACAACACTTGTGTGACTTCTACAGGGAGCTACACTAGTAAAAATGGCGGCATGAGGTATCGCACCTAGATCCCTCTCAAACGAGCCAGCAATCCACCTCACGCGATATCATGGTAAAATGCAACTTGTCCATGAGATCATCTTCTTGGCCTCTTAAATCTGCTCTTCGATAGTGGGGCAGCGAAAAGGCGTCAAATGCCTTCCCCAAAGCTAAGACTGGATAAGACGCCAAGAAAGTCGGAGATCATCAAAAAATGAGGAACAAGCACTATAATCCACATTGAACGCCAAAATTCTCGAATCGGTAGGAGAGGAAAGCTCGCACGACGAGAAATTCATCCTCCAGTAACCTTTGAAAGAGAGATCTTCAAGAAGGGTACGGCCTTTCGTGTTAGCGTTTTTCCATAAAAGAAGAACCACTAATTAACTCGGCCTATGGTTGGATGGTGTTTTCCTTTAATAGGATAGCATTGCACTCCGAGCTGACTTGAAGGATCTGCTGATGCTCATCTTTTTATGCCCCTGTCTAGTTATTTTCCTTACTGAGAACGAATTCGACTCGTGCTCCCTCCTCACCCTCGCTGAGTTTTTTTGCAAACCCACCACCAAGTTATAGGGGCAGAGCATGTTGATAAGAAATGAAAAACTGATATATTGTCCCCATTCTCCTACTGGCTTTAAACTTATCTTTAATGGCATTTTCTTTGCAGCTCACCTGATTATTAGACTTTAATTTTGGTGCATATTTCCACCATCAGAGTAAGTCGATGTTGTGGACTTCTGCCGAATCTTGGCAGACTTGCAAATGTCCTTTATTCTCTTCGGAATTTGGAAGGGAGGAAACTCCAACGACTACATGACCAAACTCAGAGACAAGTCTTTGCTGATATGATAGAATAGTTAATAAAATAAATTTTTAAACAATTAAATTTTGAGATAACGAAAACGATTTTAGAAAAGGCAATTGATTACAGTATACGAAGAATACAATTTAGAACTACCAACCTTTCAATTTATTGAAATTTGCCCTTCTTAGTTCTCTGATTTACAGTGACCCACAGCGCCTGGTGTCTCATTTGATCAGCATTTAGTTTATTTCAAGAATGCTTCTCCATGGTGCTCCAAATTTATTTGACTATTAAATCGAATTCAGAACCTAATATTAAAGGCACCCATGGTCTCGTCTATATAGCATTAAGTTAACTTTATGCTTTGTAAAATTCAAACCATATTTGCAAGTTACATGAATTATCGTAAATTCACTTTGTCATATATTTTTAAAAACTGTCTCATGTTTTAGTACGCTACTAGCCTGTAGCTTACATTCCCACATCCCGTTCTTTAGTCATTTATAAAAATGCGAAGAAGCAAAATTTAAGCTTTGAAAACTAGGTCTTATAGAGCAAACGAATGTAAATAAAACTTAATATGGTACACATTTTAAGAATTAAAATAATATTTGTCGATATTTCTGTACTTTTATTTGCATGCCAGTTAAAACATTTTTTGCTCAGCGGGAAAACCTGTTTTTTTATGATTTTTTATATAAATTTAGTCCTTTATTTATAGGAAAAATATTTCCAGTTTGGTATTATTCAAGGTATAATTAATACCTTGAGTGCAGCTGGACGTTGCAAGCCTACCCCTTAACACGCGCCCACACACTTTTTTCAAAGGGTTTGAGCTTGGGGGACCTCGGAGGCAAAAAATTCCATAGCCCAGAAGTTCATTTTGACCCCAACTACTATTGCACAGTCTTGGTCGTATGTTCGGGGCAGCTTCCAGGTGAACCACATACTCCGCCTTCTTCAAAAGATTTCCTCACCGATGGCTGGACATTCCTGGCCAAGATACCCATGTAATTTGCTGCGGGGAGCCCACAAGCGTCCTGGAACCACACCGATGGCATTTTATCGCAATTGATAACCACGAGTCCGGGCATCATCATAGAGAACCCGTGGTTGGTAATGGACACAAAGCAGACCTCAGAAACGCTGTCGAGAAGAATAACACCCTTTTTTCTTCATATTGAAAACCATATTCGACTGGGAAGGTTGTCCATCAGTAAAATGCGAAATCGATTGCCATTACACTTCAAGTCGTCGAGGAGACAACGCCTGCGCTCCCCAATTTGGTCTTGCATAGAGTCGGTGAGCAGACGCCTTTTCACCCATCCCAACCTCATGTCGCCCCCCTTCGACACCTCCTTTATGAACCTATTTCACGAAAATAAATTTTACACCTCCCGAAAGCCTATTCCTCTAGATAATCATGTCTGTCTTTGTTTTTTTGCACATTTTTTTATGTTCTGTAACAGCAATTATTTATCTCATATGCCTCTTCAGAAAACCTCTAAAGGTGATACCCCAAACTTTTATCAAAAATTTCAAAATTTTAGTCATTACATAATTTTGAATAGAAAAACGTGTGGCAATCAGGATTGGGCCTTTAATTTCTACACATTTAACAATAATAAAGGCTTTCAAATACCAAACAAAGGTCTAAATTCGCCTCTTTGCTTTTATATTCCTAGTATGGAAAAAATCTCCTGTTTTGATACGCTTCAAATTTTCTCTTTATTATAACATTACATGTTTTTCTTTATTGACAAGATAGAAAAATAAATTAAAAACGTTTATACAAAGAATAAATGAGTCAATGACGTATTGTCTGTATATCCTTAAAATTTCAGAAGGAGAGATAATCGAACGAGCAATAAAATTTGATTAATAAGAGAAAAGAATAAAAATTAGAGCTGATATAAAAGTATGCATAAGAAAACAACGTAATTTCTGGCATTTTCTTATTAATCAACCTAAGCTCTAATAAAACTTTTGATTTCTTAGATGAAATAAACATTTGTATCTATTATATTTCAATAAGTTTTAATTAGATTAATATAAGTTTAGAAAAGATTTACAAAATGATTTTTTACAAACACAGTATTAGATTTTTGTATCCTGTTTATTCCAATGCTTTACTTTTCTCTATAATATTAAAAGTGGCCTGAGTACATATGCAGTTAGTCGCGGAGTAAAAAATAGATTTTAAAAAAACCCCTACATTTTCCCCTTCTATTTCTTCATGCTATACGTACTAATGACTATTGATTCATTAAACCTTCATTAATTTGGGCAATAGTAGAGTTCTTACTAAATTTCGACTAATTCATGGCGACATTTCTGCTCTTCTGAGATCAAAAACTGTTCCATCGCTCAAAATTAGACGGTGGGACTGAAGCATAAAATGAGGTAATAATAAAGTTTCCTCAAATATAATGTGAGTAAAATGTTTCTAAACAACCGTAAATGTTTCTTTGGTCAAATTTCCTTAATAACTATGGGCACTTTAATGAAAAGAGAAGCTTATAGAGGAGTCTTTAATTGAATATGGCATTGCTAATAGAGAAGAAAATACTTGTATCTTCTTTCATTTTTCGCTTTATCAAATATTTAGAAATTGATGTAAATATTTAATTTTTAACAAGCTTATTACTTAAGCACAGGAGTATATCTTTAATGAATTCCTTAATTTGGAAGTTTTAACAAGATAGTTCGGCAGCAGTGAAGCACAAATGCTACGCAATTTTGATATAAATTAAATTGTTTGAAAATTAATGTATAAAGTACATAAGATTGCAAGTTTTCCTCCTTATAAATAGTGTGATTTGATTTTAAATTTCAGTTATATCACAAATTTTCTTACCAAAATAAGATAATAAATCTTTACAAATACTTAGAATTTTCAGAGTTGGTAATTAAGCTTACAATTTTCAATTTTGTCGCATTTACCTTTTTTCTTTTAAAATTTCCTATCGTTTATTTCATTCTCGTAAATGAATAGTTTATATTATCTCAGAATATATCTTTTTTCTTACATATGTTGTCATTGTTTGAAAGTTAAAGGATTAAAATATGCAGTTTTGACATAGAGGTTTAAATACAAATAAACAATGTAATTTTAGGAGAAAGACAATATTCATCTTGATATTTGAACAAATAAAAGAGAATTAAGGTAGTAATACCAAATTACCTCAAAGTGATTGCACTTAGATAAATGCGTGTTTTATAGGAAAAAGGAGATAGAGAGGTTTGTGTAGAAATATTTTTGCTGACTAATAATAGAGTTTAGGCGATGAATAATATAGGAAAAGTTCTTAGGAAGAGTTTGCATGCCTTGTAAAATTTAAAAAATACATTCATATCTTTCGAACGTAAATGTTAACCTTTCGTGTATTAGTCCTGTCATTTAACACGTAAGGTTCTTGTTACCTTTCTGTTGTACCTAGAGAGCAAGAGAGAGGTTTGGAAAGGAAGACTACATTATAAGTACTCCATGGTCAGGCTTATAGAGGATAGATCTCAACAGGTCCCTGGTTTTCTATTCTTTCGTGACTCTATGAAAGACCTCTAGAATCTCGAGCCACAAACGTAAGCTCTTTCCATCGAAGATAATTGCAAAACAATTTAATTTACTTCTTTTGTCAATCCTTCCTTTATCGTTATTTATTGATATTTTCTCATTTGAGTCTCTATATAAATCCTTACCTTTATATTTCAATATTTCTTTATTTTCTTCAGTTGTTCATCTCTCTAATGCTTGCACTACGAGGCGCGTTCAAAATGTTTTGCAAATCGGAAGGGCAAAATAGATGAAGGGGGATGGCTGTTTGTGGAAGTATTAGGACAAGTTATGCCAAGTCAGTACCTGCAGCCGCGCACTCATGCCTCGTATATTTAAGAAGCAGTAGCTGATCGCAGATCGTCAGTCACAATTTTTTAACAATGAAGAAGGTTGATCAAATTTTTTACCAAGGAAGGCAAGATTGCAAAAGAGATCCATGAACGCATGGTTGCAGTGTACACCGACACCGCCCCTTCTTATGCAACCATTGCTCGCTGGATAAGGGAGTTCCGCCATGGTGGTGAGTCCCTTGAAGATGATACTCGTCATGAACGCCCGTCAGACGTGTCCAACGAGGACAATGTGGCCCGTGTGGAGAGGATGATCCTCGAAAATCGACGTGTGAAAGTCGAAGAAATCGAGAAAGAACTTGAAATAAGAAGTGTTACCAACATCATCCACGACAATTTGGCTATGAACAAAGTCTCTGCCCGTTGGGTCGCTAGAAACCTCATGCCCCATGATCGACTTCAACATCGTCAAAGTCCACAAGGCCAGACTTGCACAAGCTTCCCTGCGCGAGTGCGGATTCAAGGAGCTCTTAACCATCCCCCCTAGAGTCCAGATCTGTCCCCTACGACTACTTTTTATTCTGCCACCTCAAGGCTGCACTGCGTGGACGCCGGTTAGGGGACGATGAAGATGACCAGCTTTCCGTCCAGGAGAGGATTGAGCAGCAATCGGGAGATTTCCGGTTGTCGGTAATTCGAAGCCTCAGGAACAATTGGCGCAAGTGCATTGAAGTCGAGGGAAGTTATATTGAAAAATAATAAAACACTTTTCCTCATATCTCGTTTCCTTATATCCAAATTGCAAAACTTATTGACCGCCCCTCGTATATCTAGAACACTAATATTATTGCTCTGTCTTTTATCTCTCTCGTTGTCTTGGTCTCTATCTTTTTGCGATCTATTCGTCTTTCATTTTTTTCTATCTTCCATTGTCCATTTCTTTCAATCTTTGTTCTATTTTTCTCATATTTTTCACTTTGTCTCAACATATTTTGGTTTCTTTATCCCATTTTCTCATTTTTATTCGTTACCTCATCAGTTTAACTCAATCTCTTACATTTTTTCTCTGCCCTTACCCTATGTGTTTTTCTCTTTATCTTTATCATTTAATATTACACGCTTGTGTTTCTCCTTTTTTTCTCTCTCTGATACTGTCTTTTCTTTTTTTTAAATCTTTTTATCCGTCTTTTTCTCATACTATTTTTCTCTTCTCCTTGCTATTTTTTTTCTTTTTACAGTTCTACTTCTTCCACTGTTTCCCTTTCTCTTTCTCTCTATATATATGCATATATATACATATGTTTTATCGATATATCTTATTCACCCTCTTTCTTTTGGAAAGTTTGTTATGATACTACAAGATACTTCTTGTTCTTGATGCTTTTACCGTATTTTAAATTCATTGATTCACCCTCAACTTTATATTCGGGGCACACACTCTTTCCTGAATCAATCTCTTTCCTGAATAC
The DNA here is from genome assembly GCA_963969495.1 of Ceratothoa steindachneri. Taxonomy (NCBI): domain Eukaryota; kingdom Metazoa; phylum Arthropoda; class Malacostraca; order Isopoda; family Cymothoidae; genus Ceratothoa; species Ceratothoa steindachneri. The sequence continues at coordinate 192,720,224 of OZ018323.1, read as the reverse complement.
CTACCCTATTCCGGCCTACCTGAAGCTCACTTTTACTTGGGTGGAAGGCTTTGGACAAATTGTCAGAAGCGCTTCCCCGGAAGGATTCCCTTTGCGTGCTTAATCGCACAAGCGTTCTCTCGTTTAGGATTTATTAAACAAAGAAAAGGATGGTTAATATCATTAGGATTCGGTTTTATTGATTGTTTTGCAGCACGATTTTCCGTTCCTACTTTGGAAAATAGGTATATGTTCGGAATTGTTTATGTGTATGCTCATCATATTGAGCTGCTGAATACTTATGGGTTATTGTGGCCTGCTATTATTATCTTCCATATATGGCTTTGTCAACGTTTTAACTGCATATTTTATTTTGATTTAGAAATTATTTGTTTTTCTTTAATTAAATTTTTATTCCCTCTTTCTTTTATATCTGGTTTCGACATTTATGTCAATTTAAAGTTTTGTTTGAAGCCTTCCATTGTTTAGCGTTCGGTCGCTTCTCCACTTCATTATTTTTGGCTAAATTAAAAAAATAATTTCATATTAACATGGTTATTATTTTCAAACGAATCCCTATCAGCCGCTGTGATAATAAAAAAAACACTTACATTGTCTAAAAAATACAGAGCAAGGAACATAATTTTATGTATATATTGGACATATTATATTTTTTTCATCGTGTTAGTGAAAATTTAGGGTAAATAACACACGCTGCGTGCAAGTGTTATATAACTTTTATTTTATATTGTCAAAAACTTCATTAAGGCTACTTATATTTTTTATACTTTTTGCCACTACTGTTTTTTGTCTCCTGCTATTTTTTTCCCTTGTTTTGTACTTGCTCAATGGAACAACTACAATATTCTTTTGATGACTCCGTTTCAATCTTTAAGCACAAACCAAGGAACTTAATATGGTGGGCGCATTCCTCAGAGTCTTACCATCTGCGTAGGCGTTATTTTACTTTAAGAGCCAAACACATTTTTTTTATTTTGTTGTGTTTGTCTTTTCGAATATTTGGATCACTGTTCTATTTGTGTTGCACGTAATCCTTTATCATTGCATATCAGTTGAGTACAACTAAAAGAATGCAACAGATGAGATATATTTAAAACATAATATTTTTATGTAGTTGAATTTCAAATCTTTTAGGAGTTTTTTCGGTGGTAATCTTGTAAGCTGTATTAAGCAATTTTTACCCTGAGAATCAGAAACGCCATCTACCATAGTACATAAACGCCATATCGGACAGATTAAAGCCATATCATTTTACTTTGTTGCCGTCTATTCTCTTTTCCTTTCACGAAAGTTAATTTCTCCCATGGAAATATTTTCTTTTCCTTGATCCTGTAAGTGAGTGGCTTCCCGGGCTGCTCTTGAGGAAACATCCCTTTAAAGATTGGCGTATCTTCATTGCTTTAGTGTTTGAGCTGACGCAGCTGAGCCCCTGAGTAGATAGCGGTTTTTGCACGAGGCTGGAGGAGAGGCACTCGGTATGGGGAAGTTTTATCTTGAGATGCAAAGGAGGACCTTAGGAAAACAAAGGGGAAAAGTATAATATTTTTCACTGGAAACTTTGGTACTTCTATAATTGTACATCTGTGTAACAACACAATTACTTTTAAATATCAACTGTCAGTCCTTTAGACAGGCCACATTTTTTTCTAAAGAAACAAAAACAAAATTGGAGCGACTAAAGAGAATCAATTTGTCCTTAAAATTTTAAAACATAAAGAGATAAGATATCATATATATTGGTCATGGGTAAACATCTTTCGGTATGAATGGTTATAAATGAGGAGAAATTGATATAAATTTTTACTCCAAATTTAGTCGCTCATGACTTTGAGGGCAGAAAGTAAAATTAATACTCTCAAGGTTTTTTCATTAAATATTAATTTATTCTATAGAAGTCCAAGGCGTCTTTGCCTTCATAGTATTTATTATTTTTAAATTACTTTACTGATACCATTCTCATTCCTAATTATTTTAACTATTCCTTTAAGTGAATGATGATTTACAATAATATTTTCCAAGCTTTTAGCATCCTTTTTCATATCTTTCAATTTATCTCTGTCCCTGGTTGATTTATCGCCATTTCTCTCGTTTTATTTGTCCTTTATCTCCTTAAACCAGCTTTACCAATAACTTTAAGGCAAATTATTTGAAAGAATGTATGTTTGCTTTAAAACACTGTTTAAATCAAATTCAAGCTTATAGGATGAACAACTCTCTGACCTTTGCCAGTTATATTAAACTAATCACGTTATTTTTTCTCCTTATATATACGAGCCAAAGTTTTTAAGTCATATTATATTACAACTGGTTTTCAGCTTCTTAAAAGATTCTTAAATTTCGTTTGTCATCTTTTGTTGTATGAACTATTATTTCCAGAGATATCTTTACCCGAGAGATCTTTAGGTATTTAATTTTTCATTATCTATTCAAACTTCAGAATTTCCATTGTTACATCGGAATTTTCATAAATAATTGTTTTCGCTACGGCATGGCCTGGTGGGAACACTATTTCTGATTACAGTGATTTTAATGTGTTAAATTGCCAGATGGGGTTCCAATATGTGTATGCCTTACGTTGCATATAGATCACCGTACTCTGGATCTCCTGTTAAAATGCAAGTCCCTACACAAAACGTAGATTGTAAAAGATACACGTTCCTTCTTTCGGTTACTCCTCTATTTTGGATCTAATTATTTCACATTCAAAAAATATTCATTAATTTTCCATTCCCAGAAATAGCTTTTTAAACTTTGACAAGAAAACAAAATTATATAAAAATACAATCGATAGTGTAATAGATATCTTCTTTCTTTCTATTTTTATCTCTTTAACCTAGAACAAAAGCAATTAGTGACATTCTTTTTATAGTATTAAAAATTCGAGATCATTCTAGATTAAGAACATATATCTTTTTACATGTTGACTGCATTTAAAATTTGAAATGACATTGAAATCACATGGGAGATTATATTGACCTATTGACATTACATTACGCTTATCTAACTTCTGTTGCATTTGCGATCTTTCCGTTCATTTGACTAATCTATCTGTTTTTATGCAAGTTATGACACTTACTATAATATCTTAAAATACATCCTGAAAGGGTCAAGAAAGTTTTAAATGATAGACAATAAATTCTTTTTAAGTGTTAGACAACAAATCCTTGTGAAAGGCGGCTATACTCACCGCAGTGCGAAATGGACTAGGAAAGAGAGAGAAAGAAGGCGGGAAGCTGATCTGTGAAGATATGGCCACAATGTGGGGACACCTGTGACGTTGCTTGATGCACCCCATCCCCATTTCTCACTGCGGCGAGAATTACGGCTTCTAAAAATTTTACTACTCTCTTACTATTCCGTGCTATTTTATCTTGAGTAAATGGCTTTTATCTGGAACGATATTAAAGTTTTTTTTATCTAGAGATACGACATCTGTATAGGTATTTATTGCATTTTTAAAAATTTAGTGTTACATTTACCGTTTTAAATTCGTTAACAACTAGTCCATTCCTAATAAACCTTTTAGAACTATATAAAGGATTTTTCAACAATTTGGTATAAATTATTTAAAGTCGATTGAATAGATAATATTGGAACTTGATAGTTTAGAATTATTCCTTTTTTTAAATAAAAGCTAATTTCATTTTCCCTTATATCAATATTCGCAAGAATAGTGTCTTCGTCAAAAGGTATTAAGTCTTATATTGTAGGTAAAGTAAGTCTGTCTTTGGCGATAAAAATATTTATTTAATGTAGATCGCTACTCAGGAAACCTCATCATCTCTTTGGCTTACAATGCTTTAAAAATAAAAAAACGCTTTGTTTCTTGTTTTGACAAGGACGCTAGTTTTTTTTCTATTTTAGGTTTGTGTGTCAGCTCGTCTATCTCTTAATGATAGTAGTTATCGTTTACAACTTTTAATCAACAAATAAAACGGATATTTTTTGGTCTAATTGAGGCCAAAAAGGTTTCGAAAGTAATAAAAAGATACTGATACGTTTGATCTGCTGGCCTTTCGAACCCCAACTTTTTGTAGTTCTTTTTATAACAACATCTACTAATTTTGACATCGATCTTTCATTATACTAAGAAATTTTTTTGTTTTAATGTATAAAATAACGCATCTATCTATTTTTCTAGAGCTTTCCTAAAAAATATAGCCAGGTTAGTTGAAATTTCCAATCACCTCTCGCTAAGTTCTATAGTATCAATTTCTTCTGTTACAATTAAGGCATTTAATTCATCGATCTTGTTTTTCAAACTGCGCAGGTTTGTGCACAAAAATTAATTTTTTCTAGGATTTAATGAACATTTGATTTTTGAAATAGATATTTAGATGATGAGAGTAGCAAGATTATAAGTGCCCCTCGAGGGTAGGAGGCAGGGTTGCCTAAAAAATTATAAGAATATTATTTCAAAGTCTTACCTGCCTCTTACAAGCGTTGTATTCGGCGGTACCTTGAAAAGAGTTCATTTGGCCATGTACATTAGACAATATTAGCCCCTACATAGCTAATATAAACAGTTTCTAAGGGTGAGATTCGCTCGTAAAATTTTCCACTAAATGACCAATCCTATAGTCTTGCTGTATATGAAAGCAGTATATCCTCCGTCGCGTTGGTTACCTTTCATGGAATTCTACGTCTTGGACCATAATAATAGATTCCCATACAATAAGATCCTTGAAATAATCTTCATTCTAGTCACAGCCTGAAACTGAAAACATATTACATATTATTACTTACCTTCTCGACATTTGAAGTCAGTGAAACTACACGGCAAAAAGAGTAAAACCTTTACTCTCCGTTTCAGATTGCTTGAATGAGAGGCTCTTTCAATGGGCAGAAAAAGCCGAGGTAAAAGACCTCAGTCTTTCTCCTTTTTGTTAGCACTCAAATAGGCGCACTTTTCCACCTTGGTATCAAATTTACTCCTCCAATTCTCTTAAGTTGATATGCATCACCTGCAATTCATTTTAGACGAAAGAATATTAATCGCTAACTCTCTTCGCAGTACGCACATGCTGCAGCATTACACACATTACACACCTTTAAAGTGACCTAGTATGAGACAACGTCTACAGAGGCGACAGCTTCGTTTTGTCTGTTCGTTGGTCAGGCGGTTGGATCGTGACCATTTTATATTCCAATTGTTTTTTTTTGGTATATCATCGTAAGTATTACATTCATTTTCGAATGATATAATTTCCAAGGTCCTCCGAAGGTTAGTCCGGGAATTATTAAAAGAATCTTACTATGGGTCGGATTGCCCGAATTTTGAAGGTTGTGAAGGTCATATGTCAGAATAATTGAGATCACTGGAATTAGGTCAGATGACCTTGTTTGGCTGAGAAGTGAATCATAATGAGAGATGGTAAAAGGGGGAGAGAAAAAACTTTAGCATCTGGGGAAAAATAGTTTATGCAAATATCTGTAAACATTGCTAAATATTTTAGTGGAAAATAAATGATTTACTTAACTCGTTTTTTACGCAAACGTGAGCTTTTTAGTGATAAATGGTCGTAACTAATTATAGGTTAAAACTAAATTAATGTGCCTTGCTAGAGATTTTTTTCTAAAGTATTGGTAAAATTATCTTATTCAGGTTAAACTATATTTTGGTTAGATTAGTTATGTAAGCTAAGGCGGGGTTAATATTCTTTTAGCTAACTTAATTAAGAGTAAGATCATTAATTTTTATAACTTGATAGCGAATTTTCCAAAGTTATTTCCTCTCTCTGCATCTAATATTTTTCAGTTTAACTTAGAATCTGAAATACAAGTGGTAACAGCGAAATTAATTAACACGATCCGAAAGGTCAGTTACCTAATAGAAAAATAAATCATAACTTATTAAACTCTTGAATTTTTCACCCAATCTTTCTTAAAATTTCGACTATAAATCAGGAAAAATAATAACTAACACGTGCCACTTATAATCTAATGTTACTTTTACAAAATATCGTAAAAACTAGCATATAAAGTAATAACAATCTTCGAGGAGAACAATAATATTTTAAAAGTATTATTACAAATTAAATTTACAAAAAACAATGTTAATAAGTGAACAATATTAGTTGCTTTATTTTATTAGGAGTAGCACGCGAAAATAGTATGTTATTGTAATGTAGCCGTGGCGTCATAAATGAATGGACTATATTGCTATTTTCTAATTAACGTTAGATTTGCGCCACTAATGAGGATAACTCAAATGAAGTTTGAGATTTAGTCTCTTAAAATTACATACAAATTCCACCTTAATATCATTTTGAAAAGTTGAAAAAGTAAGAAGTTCATCTAGTACTCATTATATTAGATCTATCTGAATATCTTTTTTAATAAATTATTTGAAGGTGAGAAAAAAACCTTCGGGCAAATCTGCACAGAGAATTTAAAAAGATATTCATAAACAAATATTGAAAGTATGGAAAGTCAAAACGTTTGGCAATTAATTTTTTTACATTTAACCAGCAGTTTTCTTTTCTTTGTCTTTTCTCTCTTCCTTATAGTAAAATTGCCCTTAATTATAGTACAACTCTCTCTTTGGGTGAGGGGATATAAATGGTTAATAAATTTTAATTTCATTTAGCACTTTCAAATAAATATAACTTTTTAATACTTATTTAAAAATAAACTTCATACTTTATTACAAAAATTACAGTCAAAAGATAAAATATTAAGGTAATTATTTTCATTAATAAAATTTAGATACCAAAAAGTAGAGGAAACTTAAAGTGAATGATATTCAAAACCTTATTTAAGTTCTAATGAAAGTGATGCTCTAATATACTAATCCTGGAATCAAAGAATCTTAAAGAGAAGATGACACCTCAAATTGAACAATTTGCGGTGAATCTTGTATACGATATTTCCTAAGAATAATGAAGATTATTTTTAAAATCTCATCATCTTCAGGAAAGTTAATAATTACTGTAATCTTGACCCTATTTGGGGATTTTTTCTCTTTTGAAAGGGCTATTAAAATATAATAAGTAATTGTATTTTAATAAAAACGTTAAAATTCTTATAATTGGCAACTTAGTCTCAAGACTTTCTTCCGATATTACCATTTCACTAACTTGGCTTCTTTATTATTTGTCTGCGGCTGCACAATTGTTCAAACCGCTGCTTTATTTATATAAATAAAACCCTAAATACTTATTAGATTCTCTTTTTTAACTCCCCTCAACCGCATAGGTGCGTTAGTAGCAAAAGTATAAATGAACATTTCAGTTACATAGTGAGGAGTCTGTTCAAGTAATTTGAAAGTAATCAAACAATTGACAAAAAATTACATTGTATAAGATAAGTAATAATTAATTATCTAAGATTTGAAATAATGAAAACATTGAAAAGTATTCTAAACAACAAGGGTATTATACTGAATGAGGAGAAGAGATAGATTAATAAAGAAGAAAGATGTGTATATGAAAATAATAGGAATAAAGAAAGGGATATGATAAGATAGATGGGTATAGGAATGAAGGAGATTATTGCTATGTACATGTTTGCAATAAATTACGAGGGGCGGTCAATAAGTTTTGCGAATCGGTAGTGCAAAACAGAGGAAGGGGGATGGCTGTTTGTGGGAGTGTTATGACAAGTTATGAAAAGTCAAGACCTGCAGCCGCACGCTCCTTCCTTGTCTATTTAAGAAGCAGTAGCTGATCGCAAATCATCAGTCACAATTTTTCAACAATGAAGAAGGTTGAGCACCGCGCAGTGATCAAATATTTTACCAAGAAACGCAATAATGCCAAAGAGATAAAAGAACGCATGGTTGCAGTGTACACCGACACCGCCCTCTCCTATGAAACCATTGCTCGCTGGAATAGGGAGTTTCGCCATGGTCGTGAGTCCCTTGAAGATGACCCCCGTCCAGGACGCCCGTCAGTTGTGACCAACGAGGACAATGTGGCCCGTGTGGAGAGGATGATCCTCGAAAATAGACAAGTAAAGGTCGAAGAAATTTAGCGAAAACTTGGAATATCACATGGAAGTGTTATTCACATCATCCACGACAATTTGGCTATGACCATGGTCTCTGCCCGTTGGGTCCCTAGAAACCTCACGCCCTATGATCGACTTCAACGTCGTCAAAGGCCACAAGGCCTAGAGTCGCACAAGCTGCCCTGCGCGAGTGCGGAGTCGAGGAGCTCAACCATCCTCCCTACAGTCCAGATCTGGCCTCTAGTGACTACATTTTATTCCGCCAGCTCAAGGCTGGACTGCGTGGACGCCGGTTTGAGGACGATGAAGATGTCCAGCTCGCTGGCCAGGAGTAAATTGAACAGTAGTCGATATATTTCTGGTTGTCGGGAATTCGAAACCTTAGGTACAAGTGTCGCAAGTGCATTGAAGTCGAGTATAGTTATATTGAAAAATACAAAAACACATTTCCTCATATCTGGTTTCCTCATATCCGAATTGCAAAACTAAATTACTGCCCCTTTTTTATGAAATAAAAATTTCATTCGTGTCTCAAAAGACTTGAGCTTAAACTCCATTCAACAGTAAACGGGAAGCTAAACCCAGTCCCAAGGAGACTGGAATTGTTACCCTGTTTTGGAGGAGGCTGTAAAATGCCGAAATTATCGAGAAGACGAGAACTGGTACTAGTTTGTGAGAAGAGTTGATCGCATACCCAATTTCCAAGAAGATTTAAACTGGCATTAAGTTCCTGTGGAGACAAACCTACACACATTTACCTTGTCAAGTGGAACTTGCACCCCATATTTACGGTGACTGGAAATTGCAGCCTATTGCTGGGAAGAATGAAAATTGCATCCCCTTCAAAAGACTACGTTTTTGCCTCTTTCTGTTCCTTATTAGAGTGTAACTTGCATCGAGTTCCTATGGAGACTGCAACTAGCTAATATTAGTGTGGAACACGACACAGATCTCTTACAAATGAAAATTTAACTCAAATTAGCTTCCACTGCGTTCTTTGTCGTACAGTAGAATGGACGCTGTTATATCCCAATAATGATTTTCTTTCAGTTTCCTTTTCGTGGTGCTTTCACAGCATTCGCTTACTTATTCGATCGATTCAATATCATCAAGCTTTTACTCCGCTGCGTCCCATCCCTTTCCAATACCCATCGATTTTGTTTATAATCATTATAAACATGTCTGTTACGTGCCTCTCTGTACCCTAACCCAACAAGGGGTTCTCTTTTAATTGTTAATATTTTGAGGTGTATATCCAATTGCGAAGGGTCCTGGTCTCGAGGGCACCAAGTAGTCTACCCTTCTTACTACATCACCTTTTTATCTCCAACACATTTTAATTTTTACTAAATGTACCATTTTCTTTACATACCTCTTATCACAAAGACTATGGTATGCAATCCCCCGTTGGCTTTGAGTTTTTTTAAGTAATGAAGAACTCTCCTGCTAAATTACTCAAAGATAATGGAATAATACAGTTTCATAATAATAATATTATTATTATCTTTTACCAAATTATTAATATTAAATAATAAAAATTATAACAATAGTTAAAATATATTTTATGGTATTCATATCTATCTTCAGTTATTTCTGCCAGTCAGATATTTGCCTCTATTTTAAACTCCAACAGCTCACCAATAGAGTCGGATCTTCATTTCCCTCTTCCCTTCAACGAAAAATCACAAATACGAGCCTTCAAGAAGATCTATCTTATTCCCTTTTTAATTATTCTTTTTCTTTTTTGTCACATTTATTACAGCATTTTTGGAGTCATTCAATTTTCAACAAATTTAAAACCTGACTATTGTCTCGCTGTATTCTTTTGCAAATTTAAATGAGCTGAGTTTCTGCTCTATCGTCTTATGAGTAATCTCAAGCAATCGGTCACACTGGCCATACATCTGACCCTTTCTAGGGTATGTCGCTAAGAGGAATTTCTTTCTCTATACAAATTGTTTAAATTTGTTCTTCTGAGTAATGTTTTTACTTTATTCTAGTTGCTTTTGGTAATTACAATTTTGTGCTTTAGAGGTGTTAGTTGAGAAACTAAAATAGTCCATTGTTTAAGAGAGTGAGAATAACCCCGAACACTACGGGTCATAAATTAGGTGGAAATTGCAAGTTTGCAATGAAACCATGTTTGCTGCAGTATGTAATTTTTCTTTCGTTGAATTTAGGTATTATAAGAGTATTTGATTTGTAAGAAAAATGAAAAGCGTATTCTAAGTTTTCTAACTTTGTTCAATTTATTTTTAAGGAATATATAAATAATAACTTTAAAAGAATGGTATATATATATATATATATATATATATATATATATATATATATATATATATATATATATATATATATACCCCTGCGTACAACCAAAAGTTCCAAAACTTTGTTTTGCATCCTTTCGTTGTACGTAGGCTCAGTTTTCTAATATATATATATATATATATATATATATATATATATATATATATATATATATTAGAAAACTGAGCCTACGTACAACAAAAGGATGCAAAAAAAAGTTTTGGAACTTTGGGTTGTACGCAGGGGTGACGACTCTTGGTTTTCTACTATGTATATACCATTCTTGGAAAGTAATTCTCTATGTATGTATTCCTTGAGAATAAACTGAACAGAGTTCGAAAGTTATTGTAATCCGCTTTTTATTTTTCATGTGGGATTTTTCAAACTTTTTGCTCTCCTCAATCGCGCTCTCTCTCTCTCTCTCTCACCTTACAAATTAAATTTGAGTATACTTCCAAACCATCAAACTTCATGGCTTTTACACAATAGATGTATATTAATGTAAAGTTCAAATTTCTGTACACAAAACGGCATGAGACAGAATTGATATTAGTAAAATTAAAATGAATGAAAACAGGGGGGAAAAATGTATTTGTATAAATCGATATTTCCTTTTTAATACTTAGTTGCTTAACCTTTGTTGGCTTCCACCACCATCAAACTTTTCCTGGTGTTCTTCACTAGTGCGCTGCAACATTTCTTTGTGTATTTTGGTCTATTCTTATTTGCAAATTACCTCCAATTGTTTCATCTTCTTGGGACCCTTCAAATGAAGCTTGTTCTTTAAAGTTTGCCACAAGTTCTCTATTGGGTTTACATCTGACAACAACTAGGGCACTCTAGAATGTTTACATTGTTTTTACGGAACTATCTTGATAAGTTTCCGCAATATGCTTTGAAGCATTGTCCCGTTGAAAGATCCATCCCTCTCCTATTCAAGCTTTTTTATAGAAACGAACAAAAGTTTTTCTAAAATTTGATTCTGGATTGCCAAATTTATGGTCCAATCCATGATATGGAAATTTCCGGTGCCCTTACATGAGAAACACACCCGCACCATGATGCTACCTTCCCCAAACTTCACGGTAGGGATGGTATTCTTAGTGTCCTATGCACTGTTATCTTTCCTCTAGACAGGACGGCTATCCCTACGGCCAAACAATTATATTTTTGTGTCGTCTGAATACAACTTAATATCCCAGAACTCAGCTGGTTTTTGTAAATCTTCGCATGCGAAATTTAACATTGCAGCTTTGTATCTTTTCCGCAGCAGAGGTGTCTTTTTCTGCCTGGGAGACTTAATATCATGCCGGTTTAGTTCAATACATATTTCGTAGCATTAAAACAATTTCTTCACCTTTCACACATGCCTTAGATTTCTAAGAATATATGCTAGTTTACAAGACTAAACCAATTACTGATATGCGCTTGATTAAAAAGAATTGTGAGTTTATAATGGCATTGTATGAAGTTTTTGCAATTAGCATTCGCTTTGGTTTAAAAATCAACATATTATCTTGCTGTTCGATATTTTATTATTATTTAGATAATCGGTGAAGGCGTAACTGTTTGATTTTGTGACAGTACCATCAGGCTCTCTGCTCTGGTTTTCCCCAACTCTCAAGGAAACTTCTCTTGTAACGCGTAGTTGCGCACGGAAAGTCTTTGTAAGTTGTTCTATGTCTGTTAAGCACAATGTCAATCACTTCTAACTTGAGACGGCAAGCTGTTGTAAACTTAATTTTGAGGACTCCTTGAAAACGTAACGAAAAAAATCTCTCCACATTTGAAGATGTTTCAAAAGCATGTAATTGCGAAAGAATTGAGATGAAGAAGGCAGCAAATAAAGAAACACCTTTCCGTAACATTTGTACGAATGACTGCTGTCATCTTGAAAATATTTGTAGATCAGCATCAATTCCAACTGCCAACTAAGTGCATCAAAGGCATGGTAAACAAGTTAAATAATGACTATCAAAACTTTAACAAGCAGCAGGAAAGAAAAAAATTCCAGTTACAAACGGAAAATTGTAAATTTCAAGGCTAGTTGTAAAGAACTATTCAACATTGCAACCTGTAAATGCAAAGTAAATATTAGCAAATGTAAAAAACAAGATAAGGGGCCTAGAAAAGATAAATATTTTATTAATGATCAGAGAACTGCAAGAATAATTGTATAAATCGATGCTACTAAACGTCAAATAATATCAAAACAATGATGCGACAAGAGATAAGAGCGAGTAAGAATATAATTGCATCAGCAATTGATAATGATAAACACTGTGACTAGCAACCGTCCTGCAGTTACGTACTACCTGACACAAGTTCAGCATCCTTAACAGAAATCGATGACTATAAAACTGAACTAAGTGCTATATAAAGAGAAGGACAACCTCAAACTACTCCTCTAAAATCTGTTGCTGGATTATGTGACGGAACTGGCATTTCCGATCGTACAGCAGCAAATATTACTAGTGCAAATATGAAAGATTTTGGCATACTAATTAAAGGTGAGTTAAGTCAGGTCATCAACAATAGCAAAATTCAGTGGGAGCGAAACAAATTCAAAAAGTAAAATTTATTAGTAAAACTGAATTAAAGAAAGATTCAATCATTACTATCTTCTTGAACGGGAGAGAGGATAAAACTTTGTTACAGTTATCCAAAGGAAGCATTTAGCACAGAACAGTAACACCTGAAGAACACATTGCAATAGTACAAGAATCTGGATCTAAAATATTTCGGCTTTATCGTCATCTGCAAACAACACCTCTGATATCATTTCATTTTTAAACAAACACAAAATTGAAATATCAAACATACAAGGGGCGTTGGTACAGTTGTTAATATAGGTAAAATGTTTGGTATAATTACAGGACTGGAACAACAGTTTGGAAAGACTTACCAGTGGCAGAAATACCCCCCACATTTTTAACTTTCACCTATTTGTTGCTAATGAAATTATGCAAGTGCCAATGATGTTTTCATTCAGCTAATGACTTACCATTTTTTGTTCAGATACCCTCATCAAGCAATATGGTTTGGACTGGTGCACATCTTGCTTTTGCTGTAGAAACGTATTTGAAGAATGGTGAAGCTGTAATTGCAACACAGAGAGCTTTTCAAGCTCATAGATGTTAGGTCGGAATGATGCTGTTCCGGATAGAAAATCAATTCTGCTGTGGGTTGCAAATTTCAAAGCCACAGGTTCAGCACTTAAAAGAAAGCCACCTAGAAGACCTCGAACCGCTGGAACTCCAGACAGAGTTCAAGCTGTGAGACTTTCTGTTACTCAGTCTCCTACACGTTCAGCTCGCAAACATGCTTTTGCCTTGGAATTGTCTGATCGAACAGTGAGAAGAATTCTACACACTGATTTGAAGTTCCATCTATACCAATTAATGATTAGACAGAAACTGAACGAACGCGACTGGGAAGCTGGCATGTCATGTTGTGACGATGTCCTTCAAAATGTTCCTGAAATGTTGTTCTTCTCAGAAGGGATGAAGCCAACTTTCATCTCTCAGGCTCAATGAATAACCAAAATTTTCGTTATTGGACGGAAAGTAACCCTAGACAGCTTCATATAAGACCAGTACACAGCTAACAAGTGACCGTATGGTGAGCAGTTTCAAAAATTATGTGTATGGGTTCCTAATCTTTTTTAGGAAAGAAACCATTGTGTTACATTAACATCTGGCCGATATGTGGGATGCTGCAGACATTTCTGAAACCAAAAGTAAAAGACCTTTGCAATCAGAATGTGTGGTTTCAGCAGGATAGAGCCACTATACACAAAGCAAGGAGATCAATAGAAGCTCTGAGGGAAATGTTTCCAGGACGTTTGGCCAGCACGCTTGCCTGATATCAACCCCTGTGATTTTTTTCTCTGGGGTTACTTGAAAGCTGAGGTCTACAAAGATCAACCGGGTACCATTAAAGAATTAAAGGATGCTATTCGTCAAAAGATTGCAGAAATACCGTCTGGATTGACTTTTCAAGTGATAGAAAACTTCAGAAACCGTATCCAACAGTGTATAGCGAATAAAGGTCACCATTTAGAGGATGTAATTTTTAAAACCAAATGAACAAAAACTGTAACCCTTTGTTTCTTCTTCCTTTTGTCAACCATTACAATGTGGGAGGTATTTCTGTCCCCCCTTGTACATGGCAATGTTTACCTTTTTGGCATTTGCTAATTACATTAGATGTTGCTACAGCTGATCCTTCAACTTTCAATAGCCAAATCAGGAAACAATGTACTATTTTGAGCAATTGCAAATTGCAACGTTTCAGCCTATTTCATCGAAAACAGTTTTAGTTAATGAAAAGCATCTTAGCACAGATTGAAATATCTATTTTAAGCTTTTAATTGTCTTTTAAGTGGAATTTGGCAAGACTTTTGTGCTTTGAAAAACTCTGGAATGATACGTCACTCACGTTAGCTTAATACCACTACCAGATTTCTCATACTTTAAATAACAACTAAAAATCCTTCATATAATTTCAAGTGAATTGTCAGGTACGATTACATCATGGCTACTTATCACCCGATTGGGTTTCAGATAAAGCAATCACCTTCAATTAATTTTGATCCGTTGCATTTCTATGCAAAATTTCGAAGTTTACCAAGCAAAATGACATGACACAATCAATTGCAAAACCAGTGCTCTAACGAAATGCTTATTTTAGGTATTCATAAAGCATTAAAATATGCCCTGATAAATCATGGAATAGTTGCATTAAAGAGCAGGGATTGCGGCAAGCTTTCAAATCACGTACTGAAGAACGCTCTCCCTGCTCTAAACTTCAAAGCTAACAACAATTACAGCATGATGAACTGGCAAGAAAAGCTGATAAGTGGACGACCTCTGTCAAACACATTTCAACTGCAAAAAGATATGAAAATATTAAACATGAATAGTCAGTATATTTTACTACCAATAAGATTACGAGCAACACACAAGCTGTATAAAAATTTATTAAGCTTGTGATTAAGGCATCAGAGAAAGTATGTTAACAAGCACAAAGGGATGAATACCATAAAGTTCCACTTGATTAAATGCGAAAGGTGCCCCGTTATAACATAAAAAAGGTGTAGATTTAAATAAAATCCAGTAAGATAGGGTGGTTGGGCTGGTGTAGGGTGGAAATCGACGTACGGCCACCTTCCCGTAACTGTTTGCGTTATCAATCGTGCATTTTTGTGCAATTTAAGGAGTATGATCAAATTTAGCGCTAATAGGAGATATTAATAATTTATCTCTATTTCAATCAACTTGCGTAATCTGAAAAATCTTTTAAAAGAATGAAATTCTTACCATTTAACAATATAGATTATTATTCGCAAATTAGCCACAAATTTGAGAATTAAAATAAAATATTTGGAAAATTTGGCAGTTTCAGTTGAAAATGTGGCCTATGTTATGTTTTCTCTTTCTTTTGGCAGATGAAGATACAGTTATTGAATTCAAAGCTTCCTTAAACATATAATATAAAAATATATCATTATTACGAGCACTACCGGCAAGTAATTTTTTCCTTTATGAATATATGGGTGCTACCTATGTTTTGGCTATTTTTATGCAATTTATCTATTTTCAAGCTCAATGTGCAGGCTAATACATAATATAGTCGTACAGCTAAACTGTTTTTCTAAAAGATTTTCCCACCAATTGGCACCTTTACTGCACTATTGATAAAATTTATTTGGAAATAGTGGATAATTGCCTAACCCTAATAAATATATATATATATATATATATATATATATATATATATATATATATATATATATATATATAATATTGAGGATAAATCCCAGAGTAGAGAGAAACGGTTGCAGCATCTTTTAATTTTTCACTACGTTTCGAAAAATACAAGTTTTCATCTTCAGGCTAGAATAAGTTTACGAAGTTAATACATATGAAGAAAACTTGAAAGGGCCAACAAGACATTATTTTAAAGAGTGACCGATTATAAAATATCAGTAAAATGTACTATAAGTGAAAATTTTTAAATATGACTTGGCAAAGGTTAGATTTGCTTTAAAACTGACTCAAAAAATTGCTAATACATAAGAAGAAAACTTAAAAATCCCAACAAGACATTATTTTAAAAGGTAACCAATTATAAAATATCAGTAAAATGTACTATGAGTTAAATTTTTTGTTATCAAATATGACTTTGCAACAGTTAAATTTGCTTTAAAACTGACTCAAAAATTAGTTAATAAATTTAAGGTTAATTGCAGAAATTAATTAAGAAACTATAAGAGCAATTGACCTGGCATTATTTAAAGATAGTAAGTTTAACTTTGTTTTTAATTATGTAAAGACTGTAATAGTTAAAAAACATTTAATATAAAAACGGTAAATTTGGATACTTACTAAAGTGGATCCATCCTAGAGAGTGAATGGTTGGTTTAACAAGGGGCTAGTATTTATATATTATAGTGACGCTTGGTTTGTTAAAAAGCAAACCAACTAACAAACTGTAGTTAAACTTAGTTAATTAATAATAATATTGAACTCAAATCTTTATTGAGTGTAGGTTTGTAGTGTTTAAAATATAAAAATTCGAGGGTTCTTAGGCAATGTTTGTTGTTGTTAAGGGCGAATACTTGAAAATTCTCAATAGAAATGTCAGTTTTAAAGCTTATGGTGTGTTCCCTAATAGATGACTTTTCCTTTTTATTATATTTTGTTTGTGCGCCAACTAATCCCCATATGACCAGAGAACCTAGCTCCAAGAGACCTGACAGTGCTGCCAATGTAAGAGGCTCCAGTACAACTAGGACATTTAAATAAATAAACATTATCACTACGGAACTCCAAAGAAATAGGATCTTTACTGTTAAAGAAAATTCCTATCGATAGTTTGTTTATAAAAACTATTTGTGGGTTGATTTGGGGAAAATATCTTTTAAAAATAAATAGTATTTTCCTTTAAAAGTATCGTTTAAAAAAACCATCTCTGATATTAGTAAATATATTGGCATTTTAGGAAATTCTAGGCATGGTTGAGGGGGGTCAATGAGATTATCAAATAGACTTTTAAAACTCTATCATATAGGTCAGAAGGAAATAAATTTTTAGAAAATACTTCCTAAGAAAAATAAATTTATTATGGATTGATTGGTAAGTGGATGATAGCGAGAAACTTCTATGTATTAAAGTTTTTACTGTGGATATTTTGTATGTGAAATCACAAAAACTAAAGTAGTTCAAACCTAGTCCTGTAAAAGTTTTTTCCGTAAATGGTTGTTTGAAATTTAGGAGGGCTATTATCTTGGGTGATTAAAAGGTCAAGAAAGGGCATCTTATCATTTGACTCTACTTCCATGGTGAATTTGATGTTGGGGTGTAAAGTGTTAAAAAATTCCAGAAAAGTTGGCTATGTGCAGGATTATTAAAAATTGCCAAGGAATCATATATATATACTCGTATATGATAGTAAAAACACTATGTAGAAGCATAAAATTTATTTCCGAGACTAGTTTCGGTATAAAGTTTACCATACCCTCTTCAGTTGTATACGATTGAAGAGAGTATGGTAAATTATATATATATATATATATATATATATTTTTATACAACATAGCCTATAGGGAAAATTATTACGAGAATTCCAAGTACTTTCAAACTTAAACTTTATTTTGAGTTCTTTATCAAGGAATAAGAAAAGTATTGAAAATTGTAATACTTATAATGATGATACAGAGGACAGGGAACGCCCGCAAAAACGCAAAAAAAAACAATCAACAAAGTGAATTAATATGAAATGAAAACCTTAGGAGGAGCGAAGATATATACAAACTAAGATCATTAAATCAGGTAAATTCCAAAGACTAAAGTTTTACAGGAGGATTAAAATACCGCCTAAGCAATTAGAGAGGGAGAAAATCTGAACGAGAGATTAACCTCAGAGGTTAGGATCTAAAAACCGAGGTAAATTTTATACAAATGTTCTAAAGACTTGAATCAAACGGAAATAAATACACAGACATGAACATAAGGCTACATACATGCACAGAAAATAAAATTAATAGTTTATTAACATTAATATAAATATTTAGTCTCAAATTAAATGTGCACTTTGAAATATTACCAGCGTTTTTTGCATCAGCCTAATATATATATATATATATATATATATATATATATATATATATATATATATATATATGTATATATATATATATTGTCTTAGGGTGACCGTGAAGAGAGGGCACGTCGGAGAATCGGGATTCAGATCCCAGGCAAGGCCTAAATAATCAGTTCCTAAAGTTCTGGGATTAGAGAAACTAATGGTGAAAAATATATAACTTTGTTATATACAAAGAAAATTTTAATAGCACAAGTAAATAAATGAAAATAAATAAAATGAGACCCGGGGTACCAAACGGGGGGAAGGATACAAATGACTCGACGGGTACGAGAGTCCGAGATACCGGAGAATGTTTCCAGAGAAAATGGGAGAGTGCAATTATCGGGGAGACTTACATAAAGACTTACAGATAGACGTTGGGTTCTAGGGGTGGAGGGATAACTTTTTTTCTCTGACATATATATATGTATATATATTTTAAATGTATTCACCTTGATATTTTCTCCAAATCTTAAGTTTAATATTAATTAAGAAGGATAAAACGAAGAAGGCAGCTCCCTTATTTAATCTCTACGTTTCGGGTAATTTTGGTTAGCTCAGTTGATCAGTATCGTGGTTCTGATAACGATGAGGGCTTGACGACACAGGTTCGAATACAACTGTTCTATTTACTTTTATTTGTGGTTAAATTAGTTTCCTCCATTTTCTCCGTTTCTAAATCTCCCCTTATCTTTTTTAATCTCGAGTTAATCTCGAAAGCAAACCTGATATGTTCCAGAAGAAGTAATCATTTCTCTCTGAAAATTTAGGAAATCAAGTGCTTTCACAGAGATCTTCATCTCCATAGGGGATTGAAAATAATTTGAGTTTCCGTTGGGCAACCAGAGCAGCCAAATTCAGAGCAAAAAACAATTTTACACTTGCACCTGAGGATATGAAAAGTTTGTCTAGTTTTGTAATGAAATTGCCTTTGGACTGTAGCTCTCCTCTCCGAAGGGATAGGTTTTTGGCCGGCTTCCAGTTCTTTTGGATCTGGTTGAGATTGTGATTCTTGAATTTACAACTGGGTCTAGAACAGAACTGTTTCCTTGTTCCTACCTTTCAAGCACTTTAGATAAATATCCTTTGCAAGATTTGTGCTGAGTAGTTTCTCACATCCACATTTCAGAACGTAAAGCAGAGTTTGGAATTGAGATAGCAACAACTCTGTTATTTTCAATTTAGGTGTTTAAATGTGTGAATGTTGCCAGTCTTATCCTTAATTTTAACAGAAATTTTACGGTCAAATCCTTCTGGTAGGATGGTAGTTCTGAAAGCCACGTACTCTTCAGCAAACTGCTAAGTGTCAAACGGTGAAATAAGAAAAAGTGAAATAGATAAAATTATTAATATAATAATAGTCATTTAATTCCCCAAGATGACCAAAATAAGTCAAAACTTTTAAGTAGCTAATCAAGTAGTACTAAAATTATATTACACTATTTATGCCTGAAGAAATTGGAGTTAATCGTTGAGTTACGAGTATTATATATGTTGAAATATATGCACAGAACAGTCATAAACCTATTTTATATGGTTATCCTAGGTTTTGATATGATGTTATATTAAAAAAAGCATTTTTGCAAAAACGCAACGAGTGACAAGATTTAGCACGATTTGTTAAAAAAATGTAACGTCAGGAAGAGTAGGTTCATGAGTTTACAGACATATTTTTAATAACAACTTTGTGAAACCTCTATATTTTCATTAAGGGACGTTTACACTACGCATGTGTGACACGATGATATTGGAAGCGATGGAGCGATTGAGAATTTGTAGCACAGTGTATATACAAAGAGAAATGTTTTAAAGTTATCATGTAGATCTGCTGTATACTTTTTTGCGTCCATACTAGGCTAGAAATTCTCAATATTTCAATCGGTTGGTCCAGCCTAGCTGGATTTCTTATTTTGTTATAAATTCCGTTCTTTTGGATTCAGTTATGTTTACTTTAAAACCCTTTGTATAATCTTATTAAACCATTTATGCGTACTCATACGATTTCTTGGAATTTCCTCTGGCTAATAGTGTGAAAATATTTTGCGACGCCTCCCTCAGGGGCATCAGCATAAATTTTGGTCTTCCCAACCTTTTTTCGCCTGTCTGTAACTTTACGCCACTTTCAAATATATATTTTCTAGAGTATTTGGCCGCCCTCATCTCCCTTATACTTTATCCCATGGCTCATATTTATTCAGATAACATAGTAGTCCTTTATAATACTAGGCGAGGTAAACTTCCCAAAGAAGTTTACTTCTCTTATTGTACTTTCTAAAACCTTTCACTATTCCTCCATTCATTTTTCATATTTTAAAACTAACAAAAATCCTGCTGACTCGGCTTCCCTGGCGGTCCTCGGACCGAACCCCATCTAGCCCTCTTCCTCTTACGTCCTTTTGTACCTATAAAAGGACTGAGGGAGTGGGAAACCATGTCAATCTGTTCTTCAACTGCCGGAGCACGGTCAAACATATTTTGCCATTTTCTCCCCCGAAAATATTGAATAACTTTTGAAATCAAAATTTTTGTAAAACCTGTTTTATATTTTCAAAATAAAGGCTGACCCTAGTGAGGGTACTCCCATCTCTGTGACTATAAAAGGACCGAGGGAGCGGGAAACCCTATCAGTCTGTTTTTTGACCGCTGGTTCAATATCAAAGTTTTTTCGCTCCACGGATCATCCTGACAGTGTTCTACTCCCATGCTGCATTCCGTGCAGTGAAAAAGTTACTTTTCTTCTCTGACAGTGTCTCCTCCTTCCATTAAGTTGTTACTTTCGAGAACCAGTCAGGGTGTCCCAAGCGCTGTTCTGCTATGCCGAAGAAGCAACTTATCACGGCACACAAGTGGTCCTCCGGGTCCTCCAGAAACGTTCCACTTCTGGGAGGGCGATATTCTTCAAGATGTCACAATCAACGACGACCATCCGTTTTGGGACGATGACCCAGCGGAAGACGTAGCAGAGGAACAAGGGCAGCAAGACCAGGACCAACGACAACAATAGGAACTATGGGATATACAACAAGAAGCGGCCAAGGACGCAAGGACAGGGAACCTATCCGCAGAAAGAATGCGGACTTCTCACTTTGGATCAACCCTTTGGAAACCTCAGTTAAACCAGTGTGTAGTAAGCTTACAATGGGGATCTTGGTACAGGCACAGTCTGTAGCGTGCCTCAGGTTTCCAACCTGGTTATAAGTGCTGGTTAATGCCAACAATAGCATTAAAGTGTTTATCCCTAAAGGGTATTCGTACATATAATTCCTATCGTTGCATAAATGGACCAAATGTGGTTCCCTATTGTGCTGGTTGTTGCGTTAATGCAACATCCATTTTTCTCAAATTTAGATGCCGTAAAATGAACTTTATTATGGATAGAATTATTAATACAATCATCTACCATGTTCCTACACCATTAAAGATACACATAAATAGCCTACATTAGGGTAGCACACAGGATAATTGGTACATCCCTTTTAAGCGATGGAGATATGATATTCGAAAAAAGTGGCCGTCTCAAAATGAAGCTGAAGCCTTTCCTTCAAGTGAAGAGAGCTGAAACATACACCCACTTTCGCTGACTATCTGCTAGTGACTAATCGCTGTTGTGAAGTTGCCGCATGCCTCTGTTGGCATACATGTCCTGAACAGTATGGGTAGGTTTTGTGTTTCAAACTCCAACGAGAGGCATAAATAGGTTTTAAAATAAGAAAAACAACTTTCTAATTCATAAGTAGGGCTGCAAATTTTGAACATCCGTCATTTATTTAATAAGAACGTTGAAAAGATTGATACACACTAATATGACATTCTTCCATAGCATAGCATAATATACAATATCAGATTAGAGCATAGTATATTATAGAATATTATGGCATCGCACAGCCTTGCTTGATATAGCACAGCATAGTATAAGAAAACATAGTATAACAGATCATAGTATAACAAAGCATAGTATATTCTATCATAGTATAGCCACATGATTTAGCCTAAAATAGTACAGAATAGCCTAGCCTAGCATAGCGTAGTATTGTCTAGCCTAGTGAAGCCTAGAATATCCTTGGCTAAACTTGAAAATTATTGCATAACATATCATAGCCAAGCATAGCATAGTATAACCTACCCCGTTTTAGCCTTGTGAAGCCAAGCCTAAAATAGGATAGCCTAGCTGTGCTGGGACTAACCAAGCTTAGCTTAATCTAATCTAGCTAGCCTAGTATAACCTACCAGATTATAGCGTACTCTATCCAACCTTAACGTAGTATAGCCTATCGAATGTTAGTATAGTCTAGCTAAGCTTAGTACACTCAAGGCCAACTTAACATAATATAGTATAGCCTAGCTTAGCCTAGCCTAGTATAGCCTTGGCTTGTGTAGCCTAGCTTATTATAGCCTAGCTCAGCCTGACTAGGTATGGCTTAGCATTTCCTGCAAGCGCCTAGCCTAGTATAGCCAATCTAGAATAGCCTATTATAGCCTAGCCAAAATATACTTACACACAATAGCCTAGCTTAGCATACTATAGGCAATCTTGGTATAGCCTATACTAGCAAAACGACACCTAACATAATTTATCCAAGCCTATCATAAGTATCATATTATAGCCTAGCCTAGTAAATCATAAACTAGTATAGCATACCATGCCCTAGACCAGAATAACTTTGCATAGCTTAGCACATTATAGCCTTGCTTAGCTAGCCAATCTAGCTTAAGATAGTATTACCTGGCATAGCCTAACATAGCTTAGCATAGCAGAGCATAGCCCTCCTTAGCCTATTATACCTTAGCCTACCATATCATAGCATAGTATAGTCCTGTCTAGCCTATTATTTCTTAGCATAGCTTAGCCTAGCATAGCGTAGTATAACCTAGCCTAGCTTTAACTACCCTGGAGAAGTATAGCCTGTACTATCCTATTATACCATAGTCAAGCATAACGTAGTATTGTCTAGCCTAACATACTATATACTATCCTAGCATAGCATTTTATAGCCTAACCTATAACAGCCTAGTAAAGTATAGTCTATTCTAGGTTTGCCTAGCAGAGTATAGCACATTATAGCTTATTCTTCTCTAGCAGAATATCAGGCGAATAGTTATGATGTTATTGACAGAACAAAATAATTCTAGGGCTAACCTTGAAAAGACTTTGACAATTATATCTTTCAAAAGAGAATGTATAACAACATAAGTTTTTTGAATTTGCTAGAATTGGCCGAATAGTTATGATGTTATTGCCAAAACAAAATAATTTACAGGTTAACCTTGAGAGAAATTTGACAATCATACATTCGAAAGATAATGTAAAACAACATAAGGGTTTTAAATTTCGTTACAATAGGTCGAATAGTTATGATGTCATGGCTAAAACAAAATAATTCCCGGACTAACCTTTTGATGAGTTTGGCCATTGTAGCATTCAAAGATAAAGTAAAATAACATAAGATTTTCAAATTTTGTTATAATCGGAAACATAGTTATGATGTTATTACAAACATAAATAAAAGGCAAAACGGAGACCGCCCTTATAGTGAGATTTAGAGTCGCTCGCGACTATACTTGCACGCGACTAACAATACAGGCCATTAAATGCGGATAGACAAATTTGAAGAGTTTTAACTATTCGGGTTTTTTACTCATTGAAAACTAAAGTATTAAAAGGACAAGCCATACTTCGTATTCTTTCTTACAGAAAGAACTTGGTTCCACAGGCACTCCTTCGGCGTGTGGCCTACGGCCTATTTGCTATTCGAAACCGCTTTTTTAATCCCCTTTATACTCTTTATTTATCACCCTGAACACCTTTTTCAACATAAATACCCTGAAACATTTTTTTAAAGTTATTTCACCTTTTATTATATTGTCTTTATCCCTTGAAGATTTATATATAGTTGAGAATTTTCCAAACACTTTTTTCAACATAGACACCCTGAAACCTTGTTTTAAGAAATTTCACCCGGTTTAAAATATAGAAAAACCTTCGTCACATCTATTTTTTCATCTAAATTTGTTTTATATACGAAATGATACTAAAAAAGCGCCAAAGCCCTAATTTGATTACATTTTTGGAACTACACGATTTGTATGATTTGTCATTCCAAATCATTCGATAATTATATTTATTTTTTCTGAACTCTTAGAAAGAACTTTGATAAAAGCTCGATACATACAAAAAACAACCCTGTGAATAAAAGTTTCAAATAAACCTAAACTCCAAAACATGAAAGGTTACTTGTCCACTAAGCAAAAAAAAACATTTTCCCAAATTTCCAAAATTCACCAAGTTAAATTATAGAGTTAAGGATGAAAATACCTTGAATATAGTAACGGTGTGCAATGGAGCAAAAGTGGATTTTGATATTGAAAAATTTTATATTAAGAAATGTTTTTCTACAAAATATAATATCACTTCCCTAATTACTTTTCAAAGAATGATAATATGACTACACTGAAATATCTTAAAGGAAAGATAATATCACTTCCTGAAATGTCTCCAATGAATGATAATATCATTTTCCTCATATAGAAACAATGAGCGCTAATAGGACATCCCTAAAATATCTCAAATGAATGACAATATGACTTCCCTTAAATTTCTTGAATGAATGATACTATCACTTCCCTGAAAGATCTCCAATCTAGGAAAATACCACTTCCCTGAAATGCCTCCAATGAATGATAATATCCCTTCATTGAAATGTCTCCAATGGATGATAATATCACCTGCCTAAATTGTCTCAAATAAACGATAACATCACTTTCCCAAAATATCTCCAATGAATAATACTATCACTTGCTTGATTTCAAACCAGATTACATAGTAGGTAGCTGGATGTTATTCCTGTGGTTCATATTGTATTGATTCCTGCTCTGATTACATTGTAATTTTCAATATTGACTTTTGAACATGATATTTTGGGGTTGTGTTCTGATTATTTCCTGCGTTATGTTTACAATTTTAATGCATCCGGTTAAATCACTCGTATTGAGATGACTTTTTTCTATGTTTTACTGTACATTCCATTTGTTATAAATTAGATTTCTCGTGTTCTAATTATATTACTTAAGTCCTAATTGATCGTCATTTTCAGAATGCATTCTTGAATATCAAATTGCAATTTGTGATATCCCGCTTATGTTCTTAATATACAAATTCCATTCCTCATTTTATGATTACATCATGATTATTCAAAACCCATGCATGATATTCATATTGGGGACATACTTTTCATAATGCATTAACGGAGTTAAGATTGCAAACTTGGTATTGTGATTACTTCTGAATTATTTAGATTAAACTCGTAATAATATCATTTTATCCTTATTATTCAGACTACATTCTGTATATCCCACATCATTCGTATTATTGAAATTGCATGGATGGCGTTTCCATTATTTCCATACTATTTAGATTACATGCTTGTTATAATAAATAAACACTTGATATTCTTATTACCTACATTCCAGAGATTTATTTTACTTTAGCGGAGTGTTCAGATTACATCATTATAATTTAAATTACACTCCTGCTATTATGATTACATCTTGATTATGCGGATGGATCATAACAGTCTTATTATAATCATCAAATAAGCAAAAGCGGAAACTAACAAAGGCATATTACTCAGAAAGATTCTCAAAAAGGGTGAAGGAGAAAGATTTGAAGGGTGATGAGTTGTGAATGTCGGAAAATGTTTAGTCTGAAGTAAGAAAAGAAGAAACAACCTAGAGCCAAAAGTTCGTGAAGCTTTTCTCATATTTACAGTATGAATTCGTGATATTGAAACAAAATAATGAAATTATAATTTTCCTGATATAAAAACAATAAATGATCACTAGCACTAGCATCAAATATCTCCAACAATTAGAGTATCGCTTTCTTAATATCAAATCCAATGTACGATAATATGAATTCATTAAAACTTCTCAAAGGAATGATAATATCATCTCCTTGAAATATCTATAATAAACCAAACTCTCTTTTGCCTGATATCCAAATAAATAAACGTTAATATTAATTCTAAAATATATTTCCAATGAATAATAATATCACTTCCCTTAAATCAAAACAAAGGGATGATATATCACTTACCTCCAAGATCTCGAAAACAAGATAATATCACTAAAATTATATCCAAACCAATCAATGATAATATGACTTCACTAATATATATATCTAAGGATAAAGACTCTAATGAATGATCATATCAATTCTTTTCTCTCTAAACCAATGAAAGTTAATATCGCCTCACTGATATCCAAAACAATAAATGATAAATTAACTTGCCTCTAAATGTCTCAAAGGAGTGAAGGTATCACATTAAATATATCTAAACAAATGATATCGAAAGAATGATAATATTAATTCCCAGATATTGAAGTTAATGAATGATAATAATATTTCCATGAAATGTCTTTAAATAACGATAATATCACCTGACTAAATATATCTTCAAGAAATGGAAATATTGGTTACCTATAAGCAAATCAAATGTTCGATATTATCACTTTCTTGAAATAGCTCCAAAGGAATGAAAAAATCATATTACTGAAATATCTTCAATGTATAATGATATCATTTCCAAAATATCGAGACCAGTTTATGACAAGAGCACTTCCTTGAAATGTCTGCAATAATCTAGATTATCATATACCAGATATCAAAACAAAAAAACGATAATATATATTCTCTAAAAAATCTCCAGGATATGATAATATAACTTTCCCCATAAGAAAGCAATGGTAATTATATCACTTCCCTAAAATGTCATCAAAGAAAGATAATATCGAATAATTAATATGGAACTAATGAATGATATTATCACTTCAATGATATATCTTTATGGAAATATAATATCACAACCAGGGTATCGATATAAATGAATGATAATTTCACAACCTTGAAATATATCAAAAAAACATAAAATCATTTTAGTGAACAGAGAATGATAAATTATTTCCGTGAACATTAAATGATAATCTTATGTCCCTCATATCTAAGCAAATGTACCATCATATTAGTTCCTATCAATCTCTTCAATTAACGATAATAGCACTGCCCTGTATCGAATTCAATGAATGATATTATCACTTCAAGGAATTAGCGCCAACAAATCAAAATATCACTTCACATAATATGTCTAAGGAATATTAATATCACTTTCCTGATATCAATATAAATAATTTAAAGGATTGATTTTATTACTTCCCTGAAAGTTCTCCTAATAATAATCATTTCACTTCCCTAATTTAGAAACCAAAAATGATAATATCACTTATATGATATCGAAACTATCTTGAACTATTTTGATGCTGTCATATTCTTGTTTCATCTTAACTGAGTGCCATATTGGGATTAAGAAATGCATGTTTCTTTTCTGAAGTAAAACACATTTCAAACTCCTTTTAGAACTGTCAATAAAAAGTCTCCACTCAATTGAATCGTTTGCAGGTAGTCTCATAGTGAGCAGAAGTCCTTCAACATCACTACAATAAACAAGTTGACCATCAGAATGAAAGTACTTATACAGGTCTCCTTCTCTTTTACGATAAAAGGAGACACTAGTGCCATGTTTCAGCAGTTTTTTTTCTTGCAACCCGGAAGCCAACAATTAGGCAGACATTTTGTCAAATAAAATTCTCTGAATAGATCATTGAACCCAGGCTACCTTAGAAGAGAAGGTTTATCACAATCTGTATCACTTGGCTAAAAAAATCAATCTAGTTATCTTCATAATCTTTATTACCAGTTAATGTACTGATGACCTCGTCTGCAATCTCTGATAGTTCAGTCAATTATAGTACTAGTATTTTATCACAGTGCGAAATTGGTCGGTAGAATGGCAGAAAGGATATTTGGGTATTGCAAGGGATCTTTGTTTTTCTTATTAAAACTTTTTGCATTGAAAAGGCAGAGGTAGCAAGTATCAAAATGGTTTGTTTGTTCTCTACAAACGATTGGCACACCAAAGTTGAGCTTGGCATTCTTTCCTTCAGACCATGATCGCGAGGTTTTAACGCAGGTTTTGCCTACTTTCTGTGGAGCCCAGCTTTTGTCCTGATCTCCAAGTGGTACATTGAAGTAGGAAAGATATGCTTTCCCGACATAGTTATTTATTTTGAGTATTTGAGTCTTCAAAGTAAAGTCGCCACAGATGTAACAAAATATGTTTGGTTTATTACAGACATCATGTGCTTCCTTGAAATGATGTTACAATATCTGCCGCCTCTCTAACAATAAAACAATGACAATCATTGCCTATCCGAAAAAAACACTCATTAAACCTCCCACAATGCACGCGAATCTTTAACTGCCTGAAATTGTATTTGCATACTGTAAATAAACGACGGAGATACCAGATGTCAAGCGAAAAATATTTCAGCTTATTTCAGAAAATAGTAATAAAAGTAATATATAATACTTAATTAATATAAATAGTAATAAAAAGCTTAAAGGTTCAGCAATGCAGTAACAAAATGAAATTATGAATAACGAAAAGTTGATATTAATGGTAAAATCTATGAAAATTGTCTATACCGATAGAGAAAATCTGAGATCAGATTTGAATTCAGCACATCCAAATTAGTCTAGAACAGCTCTATCTTACCCGGCTAGTAAAACCTTTTTTTTATTTGTTGACTAGTGTAATGAATTATAATATCACATAAGAGATTTCAAAACCACTAAGCGATATTATGACTTCCTCCCAAAATGTACAAAGAATGATAGTACCCCTTTCTTCAAATTGCTTTGCGGAATAATATATCCCTTCGCTAATATGGAACCAATCAATGATAATTTTACTCTAAAGAATGTGATAATATGTCTCTAAGGAATGATATTGTGATGTGCGTGAGCTATTTCTATTGAATGGTAATATCAATTCCATAATATCTAAAAAATCAATTATCATATTACTTCCAAGATATCTCTTCAATGAATCATAATATCTATCAAAACCAGTTAATAATAATATGCCTTCATTGCTATTTCGCCATACCTGAATGCCTGCATAAGAAAATTTCTAAATGTATACTTGGCGTTTTTAAGCTTTATAGATGCTAAATTTCTCGAAAAATATGTGTTCTTCTTTTTACTTAATGAAATTATATATTTCAATTCGCAATAGTTAATTATTTTCATCTCTTCTCCTTCTATTTTAATAAAGAGATCAGACATATCTGAAAATACGCCATGATTTAGACTCCTAAAGGTGGTAGATCTGTTCAGCGAACAGAACACTGTAGCTGCATCTGGTCATTTAAAATGTGTTTATACATATAACTCCCATTTAAATAAAGAATTAGGTTCATGCTATTTCTTCATATTCCATTATAAGGAAAAACAAATATTATGAAATCTTCTTATCTATAGCTCACAGAATTAGAAGACGTTCTTCTAAAGTCTCACTCTATTGGGCTATTCAAACGACTGACATGATCTAATAAACTATCATTTTCTTCAGGAATTTATGCGTCATAGACGTTCTGAAGAATCGTCATTTTTCTTAGTGATTCCTACGCCATAAAATTTCTCTGAGGTTAAATTTATTTAAAGGAATCTATAAACATTCTAGCGTCTGCCTATATACGCTAGATAAATTGATTGATTTGATTGCAGCTGTCCTGCTAAAAATTGTGCAGTAAAGAATTAATTGTTTATCCGTCTCTCATATTTTTGTTAAGCCTGCAATTTAATTGGTTTTTTGACTCTTGTAATTGCAATTTGAAATTTCAACTTGGATTCTACTTCTGATATATTTATTTAATTAAATTTGCCAGTGCGATTGTTTTTCCTAATCTGTCATTGGGCTAATTAATAACAACACTTCGCTTGCTAGGGTATTTTATTAATGAACACTTGCTCATCCATTACTTCTATTACTCGTCCACTTTGCTAATTAAATTATGCACTTCGATTGCTTCTACTACTCAAGTACTTTATTAATCAAATTTTGCGTGAGACGTGTAAGTGCCCTAAAAGATAGAAATAAACGGCGTTTTTTTATAACGTTTATATTATGACATGTAAAACGAAGCGAGAGAGAAAGAGGGATGGAGAGTTACAAGAAATAACAAGGAATAAATGCACCTTATAGAGCTTACAGTTCTTAACGAGTAAATGGAAGACGGACCATGACCATTCTGATATATGTTTTTTTATATCGATAGAAAAATAAAAGAGCTCCATAAAGAGGAAGGGTGCTCTCTTTTTCTTTTCCTATTCGAGTTGAAATTCAGACTACAACTGAGAATTTGGATAGTATAGGGTTTATCTGATACTATCTTCTTAATTCACATATCAATAGTATCTGTTTTTAAATGTTTCTACACTATTACGAAAAAAAATGTATTCAGGCATCTAGTTCCACACCTTAACTATTTTTTTTAATAAAAAAGTGGCAAATAAACATAAACTAAAGTGTTTAGGAACAAGTTACCCTGCATTATACATGTAGAATTTATATTAATTTACAATCCGCTTAAATGGTTTATATTATCTACATATTACTCAAAAACATTTTAAAATTCTTGTTTCTAAACGCAATAAGCATAACTTTCATAGCTGCGTTTCATAGTTTCAATTTCTAAGAAAGCTATTGAAGTTTTTTGGCCCTTGCTTGCACTTTTTTGAATCTTTCAATATCTTTTATCAAGTATGGTGACCAGATCGTGCACAGTAGTCTAGCTGGGTACTTTTCAAGACTTTTATATGTGTTTAAAATTATTTTTTGATTTAGAAACTGAATTTCATTTTAACGTTACCAAGTATTTTTAAAGCCTTAGTTTCCAATTTGTTGCAATGCAGCTAATATTTAAGTTCACGTGGAATAAGCCTAGGTCATTATCTTTCTCGGTGAATGTCAATGTAATGTCAAATAACTTGTTGTCAGGTCTGGGTTTTTTTTATTGCAAATGTGCATTATTTTGCATTTTTCTAGATTTGATGCCAAATCCTATTGCAACGACCAACTAACCACCTGATCAATATCATTTGAATTTTGACTATTTCTTCTTCACTAATTACAGCCTTACCTCTTTTACATTCATCAGCACATTTTGAAATCGTAGACCCCCAACCCAATGTCCGTCTCTTTAACATAAATGATAAATAGCAAGGCTCTCAAGATCACAACCTGATGAACTCTAATAGGAAAAGATATTCAGTCGCATGCTTTGCCATTGGCTAATACGCTCTGTCTACCATCTGCGACCGACTTTTCGATAAGGTTTTTTGATTTTTCCGACAAATACTAATGTTCTAATTTCACACATTAACTTCTTGTGTGGCACCTTATTGAAAGTTTTTTGAAACTCTAAATACAAAAAATGTAATAAACTTCCGTTATCGTAAATATAATTTATATAATGTTAAAGTTC
The DNA here is from genome assembly GCA_963969495.1 of Ceratothoa steindachneri. Taxonomy (NCBI): domain Eukaryota; kingdom Metazoa; phylum Arthropoda; class Malacostraca; order Isopoda; family Cymothoidae; genus Ceratothoa; species Ceratothoa steindachneri. The sequence continues at coordinate 192,688,439 of OZ018323.1, read as the reverse complement.
TAAGAGATTAGTTAGATGCAATCTATGTTCCCTGAAGCCATGTTTCCTGTCCCAAGAAATATTCTATTCAGTTCTAAATGTTAGACTATTTTCTTTTCAATGAGGCTGTAGAGTATTTTCTATACAATATGTGTCAAGTTTATCGTCCTGTAATTGGAGACTATATCCTTTCAACCATTTTTATTTATTGTCGTTACATTAGCTCGTTTTAATCTGAGGAAAATTAGAGTTTAGAGAAAGAATTAAAGATTTTCGTCTGTTGTTCAAATATAGAAGCTTTAAGCATTATTAGAACACTTAAAGCGATTAATATTTGTTCATTTTATTGAGAAGCCTCTGAACATCAGTATTCAAGCATTCACTTGATTTCAAAGGATTATTACCCCAATACCTAATATTTGCTGTAGGGCAGACCTTCATATCGTCCTTTCCTCATTGTAAAATGTTGCAATATACTCATTTACGAGTAATATGTTGGATATTTCCAGTATTTTGAATTGTAAAACATCTTTCCTGTCTTTAATTTGTTCAATATAGTTTTGATTGTTTTCCTACTGTTGACTAGCGCAAAATATTCCTTTGTATTCGATTTACAATCTAAGGCCACTAATTTCATCATTGCGCTTAGTTCTTTTAAATTCTTCTTAAACATTTGTCTTTAGCTAAAGATATTTTCTGTATTGGCTTTGCACTTATTATATTTGAATACGGTGTAAGCTTTTCTTTGCTTATTGTTTTTCAATTTATTTTTCTAACCATTTATGTAATTTAATAATACTAATTTTATAAGATTTGGACAGAATAAAATAAAACTTTGTTCTTAAAATTAATTAAATTTATTTAAAGTTTCCTTAACAACAACCAGTTTATTCTATATCTTCACAAGCTTTCTCTAACCTAATCTAAATTTGAATTTTAAATTCAATTTACTAAAGCTTACTTTGGGTTTGTCGTTTGGAAAGTTAAGATTAAATTAATTCAGATTATATTCAATTCATCAATTTCTGTCCTAAATTCTGATTCGAAATATAATAATCACCTATTTCCAGGATATTTTCACCACCTGATAAAAGGCCATCATCTATTAAATTGAGTGATATGTGCCACTCTGACTCAGTGATTTTTAAGCCTATTTTACTAATCTGCAATTAAATTTACAAATATCTAGAAAGAGTTTGAAATAAATCGTATTTTACATAGAATCATTGTATTGTATATCTATAAGTACAGATTGATGGGGCTTTTTGTAAGCTAAATATACATACATGTTTCTTTAAAATTCATCCTGACTCCAATGAATTCGAATTCTAGACATATATTATTGTCTATATGATGGACACTTTCTCCTATATATATATATATATATATATATATATATATATATATATATATATATATATATATATATATATATATATATATATATATATACATATGAAAATTAATGCAATTTCGCAAGAAAAGATGAGGAATTAAACCACATTCTACGAAGACAATTTAATTCAGAAAAGTTTCGATGTATCTCACACCCTTTTTCAACTGACACTGGGTAGAAAATATAAGAGAAGTGCATATAAGCATAACACAAGATCCCCTTTTTTTGCCCCCAATCCCCTACTTGTTGCTAATCTGGGGGCTGGTTAGGCCTTCAATGTCAGCCCTTCAATATGTTTAGGCCTAACCACCCCCCAGATTAGCCACAAGTAGGGGATTGGGGGAAAAAAGAGGGGAATATGTGTTATGCTTATATTCACTTCTCTGAAATTTTCTACCCAGCGTCAGTTGAAAAAGATATGAGATACACCGAAACTGTACTGAATTAAATTGTCTTCGGAGAATGTGGTTCAATTCCTCATATATATATATATATATATATATATATATATATATATATATAACTACCCCTTCACCCTCTTTTATACCTTTGCAATTGCTATTGAGTACTACAATATCTTGAGTTCCAAAATACATATGGCATTAACATTAATAGTTTCAGGTTACTTATGGGATAACTTGTTACTTCTGGTCTTATACCATTTTTATGAAGTTTGTGTGGGGGTATTATTTGTTCAGTTCTTCACGACGATAACCTACAGGCTCGAGTATATTAGATTGTAAAAGAACAACCTCTGACCCCCAATTTATTCGAGATCACGTGCAATTGTATCCCGCCATGGAAAACGTCACTTCATATTCGGGAACATTTGGGAAGTTTCGACTCCTGAGCGCATTGGGGAAATATTCCCCAAACCTACGAAATCGTCCCGAGCCTCCCATTCTCCAGGGACAAGGCTAGAAAGAGCTGCTGTGTTTCGCGCCTTGCTGTTAAATGATGATTTAACTACGCCTTCTAATTAAGATGTCTGGGGGTTATAACTACTTTCTTCAAATTCCCCCTTTCCCTTTAGAATCGCCAATACAAGTACTCGGTTTTGAGTGGAAATCGAGGCGTTCTGCACGCATCCCAAAGTCGTCTTCATCGTCTCGTCCAAGTCCCGTGAGCGTTCATCCAACATGCAAGGATTTCTCCTCCGCCGTGATTTTACCCCAGTCAATTGGTAGCTTTCATGAACTGAAAGCCTTTGAATTTCTGCAACAGTCGCCTTTCGTTTAATTGAACCGAAAGAAATCTCCCTCATTTATTTATGAGGAAAAGAAGTTGACTCTTCTAGTGGAATTATGAGAATTCACACATTTCCCGTCGAAATTGATCTTTGAAGATTGGCTATCTTCATCGGAAGGTTGGTTCGGATCATGCTTCACTTGCTTTATTTGGACCGTGCCTGATTCCTCATCGAAACGTTCTCCACTCGCCTCATCGCAAGAAGGACCTAAAGCGAACTCACCAACCCGTAAGACTGAAACCCCCTCCATTATTAGTATTGTCAAGTCCCCCCTTTTATCTGAGCCTGTAACGTTAATCAATTTAATATTTTGGAGAATTCCTCCTAATAATAATTATCAAGAAACTATTTCAATTTAAATAATTCCCTTTTGCCTATTATTATTCTTATTTTGGTGTTTGTAAATAAGATTATATTTGTGTTAATTCATCTTTAACTAACTTTGAAAGATACTCTCGGCCTATTCAAGTAAATCTTGCCAACCATTTTTGCTCTCTGCCTAATTGTTTTAAGGATTTGAAACCCAACGACTCGAGTTCGACCTCCTGGTCGATCGTTAATCCCTGCGAACATTCCTTAAACGGTTCGCATTGCAGTAGGTGATTAAGTCATTCCCCTACGTAATATACGAGTAGTGCGTGGTATAGAGTGGTGTACCATGACATAGATATTCATATTTTTGCTTGCCTTTCGGTCTAAGGTGTGTTTCCTCGTGTGAGAACTATTATCGCTTTTCGAAGAAGTTGAGCAAAAAATCGACAGAATTCACATGATCCCTTTCACATACCTATACTTCAAATGCGTTCTTTTATTCTAATTTCTTTACTAATTGTTTTAGGTTAGCTTTTAATCTCGGTTGTATGCTTGAAAGCTTAATCTTTGTCCATTCTCTATTTAATCTTACTTATTATTTATGTAAAGTGATTGATTATTTTTTTCCTATTTCAGCAATGTTTTCACAAAAAAATAACATTATTTTTTACCTCATGAAAAATTACGAGATAATTTTTGTTTTTCTAGCTAAAATTTTCAATCGAGTGAATTACGACTTATTGTGCCTGCAAGGTAGCATCTTACTTTTCTCATTCAACTTTACTTAGCCCCTAAATAACCAATCTGATTTATAATTTTCGAATATACAAATAAATGTGAATTGATCTTTTTCCGGACAAAAGAGAAAATCTGTTTTCTGTTTATTTTTCGAGCTTCGCTTCGTAATACTCTCGGTGGTTGTTTGTTACTAAATGTAATATAATCAGTGTCATTCTTAATTTTCTGCTAGGAATTTTTCTTTAGTAATAAAACTGACTGTTATAATCAACCAACTTACCATCAATATTTGTTTCTATGCTCTGATTGCAGTCACATATTTTTAGTAGCGTGATAGTCTAGTTGCGAGCGACTCTACATCTCACTATGTCGTTCGGGTGGGCGGTCAGTCGTCAGTCGGTCGGTCTGTCGTCCGGCGCGCAGTCATTCCCCGTTTTGCTTTTTTTTGTAATAACATCATAAATATTCTGCCGATTCTAACGAAATTTGAAAATCTTATGTTGTTTTGCATTCTCCTCTGAATGATATAATTGTCAAAGTCCACCCAAAGTTAGTCCTGGAATTATTTTGTTTTGACAATAATATCATAACAATTGGGCCGATTCTAGCGAACTTTGAAAGCCTGATGTTATTTTACATTCTATTTCAAATGATATTTTTGCCAAAAGTCTTCCCAAGTTGAGACCCGGAATTATTTTAATTGGCCATAATATCATAACTATTTGGCCGATACTTTGCTATACTAGAATAGGCTATAGTATGCCAGGCTATTATAGGCTAGGATATACTATGCTAAGATATAATGTATAAGGGTAAGATATACTATGCTAATTTACGCTATATAATCCTATGCTAGGATAGCATATAGTATGTTAGGCTAGACATTATTAAACTAAGCTTGCCTAGGGAAAAATAGGATATTATAGGCTATACTTCTCTAGTACAGTTAATGATAGGCTAGGTTATACAATGCTAGGCTAGACTAAGCTATGCTTAGCTGCACTAGGCTAGGTCATGGCTATACTATGTTTTGCTAGTATCGCTAAAGTATAATAGGCTAGGGAGAGCTATGCTTTGCTATGCTAGGTAATACTATGTTAGGCTGCGATAGGATAGCTAACCAAGACTATAATAAACTAAGCTAAGCACGGTTATTCTAGTCTAGGGGTGGTATGCTATACCAGTCTGGGATATATTAGGCTAGGGTATAATATGATACGCTTCAATCTATTATGTTAGATTGGTTATTCTAGGATAGGCTATAACAAGCTGGCCTATCGTATGCAATGATATACTGGCTACGCTATATTAGCCTATTCTAGCTTAGATAGACTAGGCTAGGATACACTAGGCGATGCTAGGCTAGTCCCTGGCATACAATGGAGCCTCAGTAAATTTTTAGGATGCTGCTGTTTTCTAAAGGTAGATCGCCTTATGGTTATAAACAGACTAGCGATTAACTATTGGTCATATAATATATTTATCTATATATATTTATTTTGAAACAAATAAGTACAGAGATGCGCAAATTCAGGAGTCGGAATGTAATTAGGGGCGGTTTGGGGGAGCAGTGGCATTTTTACGATATGTAGGACAAATCTTTTGCTTATCAAGGGATTAGTGTTGAATTGTCCATCGGATGTATTAGTTTTGAATTTTATTTAAAATAGCTGATTCTATTACATTCCTATGTATATAATTGTGAGAATTATATATTATTTTTGCATTAGTAATGTTAATTGAATGGTTTTCATTTGTTATGTGAAGAAAAAAACTAGAACAAAGGCTACACAGCGTCTAATATTTTTTCCAAATTACTAGGAAATATCATGTTTCTTAGGGCAAAATATCATTCTTTCTTAAACTCCTGAATTCCAGTGCTGAATTTTCATGAGGATTCATGTTTTCTATTGAGTTTTACTAGAGAATGATTCATTTTCAGTAGCCATGGTTCTTGAGCTTATAGCTACTTTAGAATTCTTACGGAACAAAACGAATTGTTTACAATAATGATAAAACAAAATTTTGTTTAGGACAGTGTATCATTTTTTCTGAAGAGTTTTCATAATTCAAACATTATTCTATGTCCCAAAACTCTAGAATAATTGTGAACGCCATATAAATAATTATTATGTCTGGTGGGAACAGTTTAATTATTTCGCAAATAGCATAATCCTCCATCTCTTAACTAAATCAGTTTTTTTATAAAGATTAAAGGCAGGTGTCTTTTGGTTACAAAATAGGTCTTACTGGTTAATCGAAAGTTATTTTGATGTTATCAGTGTCAGAAATAGTTTTTCTAGTATTATTTGATTTTAGCCAAATAGGTTTATGTCAGGTATATTCAATTCCTTCATACTATGTATTATCATAATTTCATGCCTTTTTTCTCAAGCGTGAATTTAAGGTTAAATCAAGATAATTCTGGATTTGAGTGAAATTATATATTTTTTTTTATTAATATGTTAACTGAGTTGTAAAGAGAGCATGCAGTTAAGTCTCGTATATACGCAGCAGTTCCTGATGAAGATTAGGACGAGGAAGCAAATCCGTCTGGTTTTACAAAAACGATGCCGGTACTTAGTAATACTATGAAGCAAGATCTTTTTAAATTCCATAAAAGGCCACGATCTATTTTCCCCTTAGGTATGATTGAACTTAATCTTCATTAAATAATATGATATAAAAGAGCTACAAATTCAGCCGAGTGAGAGAAGATTCAGAGTGGTTCCTAAAATCACAATGAGAATTTCCATCTCACCGGCTTGGAATAGCGCCGGCCACTGTTACTATGGCCAACACAACCAACCTTGGCTTCCATTTGTTAGATAGAAAGCCAACTTCCAAGAACTTACAAAGTGAGCCAAAAGAGGAGAAGAACTAGGCTCCGAGCTTTTGGATAAGAGCACAAAAGAGTACCACGTAGAATGGTAAACACACGGAGAGAGAGAAAGAAAGGAGTTGAGAGCGAAAATATGAGAAATAGGGAGATAATGAGGAGTGTACGAAGAGAAAGAGAAATAGTGACATATATATATATATATATATATATATATACTTTGCAAAAAATGCCCTTATTTCTTCTTTTCCTAGTTCTCTGTTTTCTTCTATTTCCTCGCAACTTTGCATCAAATCGAAAAGATCACGTGGAATTATCACACTCCAATCTCACATATACGTGAATAGAACTAAAAGGAAAGTTCCTACTTAGTTTGCATTTACACATATGTATATCAGTTGAGATGATGTATATTCACGCACACTTTCTATTTTACTTCCAAATTCTCCCAAAGTGCCAAAGAGTTGTACTATGTAATAATCGGTTCAAAGTACCAACTTATTTACTCAACCCAATTCTTATAATCTCATCGCAGTTCTTTTTTATTACTCAAATATCCAATCATTTTTATTTCTTCAATATTTATTAATAAAGCTGTGTCAATAGTTTATGGAGTTAATAGCGATTGCTCATAAAAGTTTCAGAACTTCCCCAATTGATATCGCCTTCCTTTCTAGTGTTTTATCCCTCCCATATTATTATTTCTAACGATTCAACTCTTGGCGTTTTAGCAGATTTTCCTTAGTTTTTCCCCTTTTTAATAATTATCTGCCTTTTTAGATAATAATTCTTGAATCTAAATCATTGTTTGATTAATTTACTCACAGCTGAACAGAATGTGCTGGAACTTCTTTAACCTCCAGAATTTATATAAACACAAAAAATGAATTAGGTGAGCTCTTATTATTATATACTTATATCTAAATGGAGAGCTGAGATAATCATAGATGAGACCTACTTCAAAATTTTGTTAACGTTATTTCCTGAATACCTATCGTTCTCTTTGATGAAATACTCCATCCTAAATTTTCTATAGTCAGTATGGAATTCCTCAAAAAAACAAAAGGCGGAGTCACAAAAGAGGGAATAGAAAGATCAAATGTATTCACCTTAATTCTTTGTTCGTACCACTCAGCTAAAGGATATGAATCTCATGGACGAGATATAAATTAAACTAAAAAGGACTGAACGTAAGTAGCTCTCATAGAAGCTTAAGGATGAACACTTCGGAATCCTTTCTTTATCATCATTATCATCATCATCATCATCACTAACTCTATAATTTAAGAACGGGATTTTTTTAAGTATTTGAATAATAATTTCAACTTAGTTTAGTTATGACTTAAGTATATTTTAAATTTTTATCAAGGTAATTTCCAAGAATTTCTTTAGAGTTTGAAAAAACAAAATAGTTTAGTTCAGACAAAATAAATATCATTATCCAATGATTTATAATGTTTTAAAAGAAAATAACTTACAATTGGTGAAGTTCAGAAAATTTATTAAAATTAAAGTAAGGCTGCTTTTTTATTTTATCTATAACTATATTTTAGCAACGTGATATTTTGAAAGAGGAGTAATTTAGTTTAGAGTTCCTTTTTAAAATTATTATAATTGGCGAAGTTCAGAAAATTAATAAAAATTTAAACATGGATGCTTTTTTGTAAATTTTAAATTTTAATTTTAGTAGCGAGCCGCAAGCCCTTCCAGTAGCGGGGAGTGACGAAACCATTACCTGGTATCTTAGTAAGAATTAGATTTGAATCTAAAGTATTTTGAATAATTCTATCTTATTCCCAGAAGTATAAGTTAAATTATCCCCAAGAGATAATTCTTATTATTTATTTATGCTATACGCTAAGTTATTTTAATTCCATTTAATAAGGTATTGATATGAATAGAGAGGAAGTAACAGCATATTTTTAGAATATTATTGTGTATAGATGTAACTCATGAATTATCTATATGATTTTGAATCATATCTTTTTGGAATACAGAAGAAATATAATTCAGAAAATAAATTTTCGGTAATTAAACCTTAGCAATTCAATAATTTTACTTCTTTTTCAAACTCCTAGACAATTAACTTTTTACAATTCAGTAATTTAATATATGTGGAACTTTCTCATATAGTAGCTATATTCTATATTTTGCTGATGAAATTTTGAAATAAAGTTATAGAAATACGTGTATCTCTATTTTGTGGTCCATATGTATTTCTACTCAATAATAGTTGTCATCTACTATCTTTTTTTCGAAGGTTTGATTTTTAACCCTCAGTTTTTTCAAAGTGTATTTACTTATAAATTAAATAATAAATGGAATTTTAGCTTGAAAAATAAGGTTTGACGATATTTAAGAGAAAAATGATCCTTAATAGATTGTTCTTTGCATTCCTTGGTGCTTCCGATCATCTATGAACAAAACCATGGTTGCATTCCTTTTTAATGTTTTACAACACCTTCCCTCGCACATCCTGCTGTATACTTCAGGGGAGGAATATAAATAAATGGCCCAATGTATGGTAGGGGGATGAAAAGAACATAAAAACAGAAAGATACCAAAGATTAAAAAAAATATGAGGGATATAAATTCTTCATTCGTGCTGTAAGATAGATTATGTTATACAATTAATGAATCATTAGTTTTTCAATCTTCTCTAGAATAGTATTACTTCTAGGTCTCAAGTTGCAAATTCTGAAGAAAAATCCGAATATTGTCTCAAAACCTGTTCTTGGCTGAAAATTTAAAGAATCAGATAACAAGATTACGAAGAGTGCGTCTAAAGTGAAGTGAGCATTAGAATGAAACGAATGGCAGAGTAACGAATGGTTAAAATTAGGCAAGACAAGAGTGCATGGAGGGGGTGTAGGGGACGTACTCTATAGTTTGGGGCATATATTGAATTGTAATTGTAAGAAATGTTGGAGCACTCAACGGCCCATCGTATATAAGGCTAATTTGGTATGGATAAAGGATGGTAAGCTTTGGGCCATATAGACCATAGAGAGAGGGGAATGTGAAACGTATATTCTGGGCGTTGATGCACACTAATAAAACCTTGAGGGTAAGTGTTTGATATTGTTATGATATCTCCGCAAGATATTAAAAAATGTAAAATATAACTGAGGTATCTCGAGTGCGGCATCTGAGGTGAAATATTTTAAAGTTGATAAAATGATAGAAGGTTAACCTTGCTTAATTATACATAAAACTTATACAGGAGTAGGGCAGGTAAATATATCACTCCACAAAAGGAATTCATTCATTTCACGTTACAGTTTCAAATTCGCAATTATGGAATGTTTTTCTCTTTTTACCCATTTCCTTGGAGGTATGGATTTAACTTTTATGCTTCAGATTTCAGGGTTAGGAAAATGCATTGTGGCTCTCATGATTTTACTTATGTTGGTAATTCCCGTAAAAGCGCATTTCTTCTTCTGCTTGCCTCCGCGCCGTCAATTTCCTCTTAAAAATGGAAATCATCTGCCGCTAATAGACTTCTTCAAAATTTCTGATTTTAGCCGATGGTAATTTACATGATAATATTAGAATACGGTTACGTTAGGCAATTGTGAGTTGGATTCTAAAGAAACAGAAAATATAGTTAACTACATTATTAGAGGGGTTTTGTGATGAATAATTGGCTATAAGCCCATTGATCAAAGTGGACTAGCGAGAATACGCCACCAAACAACAGATAATTTTATTAGATATCCTTGCAGGGTAAAACCAAATTAATCCTACTTAAGACAAAGTATGTGTATCTGATGGAAAAGAAAATGAAACTTTTTCTGTTTTATAAGAAAAGGTGACAGTTGTAAAGTAATAACAGAGATAATTAATGATCTGATGAGAATCGTTGACAGATTGTGAGGAAGCGCAAATTGAGAATCACCTTTAGAAACCTGTTCTCCAGTTTAGTAGGATTAACTCGAAATAAAATTACTGAAATTTAATAAGACTACTCCTAAATTTTTAAACTCTGCCAATTAGCTATGTATTTTGTGAAAAGAAATAATTACAAAATCAATTACGAACTAAAGAAACTATAAAGCGAATTTGAAAATATAAAGGAAAAGAATCACTGATAACATAACACAAACACAATCGAACCTATAGTTAATATTCAGTAATATGTTCAATCGTGTTGAAACCATAATATTCTACCCCAAACATTCAAAAGAGAATATTAAATTCACTATAGAGATAAATGTACAACGATACTCTGAGAGTGATTTCAGAACTAAATCTAATAGCAGAGCGTAAGAACCGACACATGTGGATCACTAAAGGCACCTCTTCTACTCGATTTATATTATTTCCTTTATGAACTGTTTTAGTAGAACATTAAATATATCACTAGTACCAGTTATGGTTAAGTCCAATGATTCTCATGAATTTACAAAGGTGCAGAAAAGCTAATTGTGGTGAACGGTATAAAATGCAGGAGAGAGGACCATTAGTAGAGAAATAGATATCTTGCCAGCATCATCGCATGTTGAAGGAGGTCTGTTACATGTAGGAAGTCTAAATTTTAGGTGCCTTGCATTAAAATTAGTTATAAAAATCACATCAAAGTTAGAGGGGGATAGATAATCTAGTATTGAGTATGACACTAGCTTTACAATGAGGTTGTTTATGAGGAATGAAATTTGAAAGATTTGGAGGTGGTGGGGTGGTTTGGGTTTAAATATGCAATCTCAAGGATAGGGGAAGAGCTTTATATTTGAAAACGGATCGGTTTTCAGGATGATAGGGCTGTTTTAAAAATATATGTGATGCAAGGTAGAAAAACAGGGAAGAACAGGAAGGGAAAGAGTCTATAAGGGAATAAATAATCTTTCCTAGAACATTATGGAGAGAAATAAATGTGTAGATAAGGAAGAAAAGAATTTATAGCGAGTAGTGCCGAGTAGATGTTTATGGTATGAGATAAGTAATATACAATATCTGGGAAGAAAAATGTTAAGAATTTAGCTGAGAAGTGACGTGAAAAGAGTGGGATTTTAGGATTGCAGAAGGTTTTACACGAAGCTAGTACAAGCCATATATATGTGATATTTTGTAAATTTCTGCTTGTCTATAGCTGCTGTGAGACAAAAGGGCAGAGGTTGTTAGTTGAGAAGAATAGAAGAGTGAGTTGTGAGTAGCAGTAGCAAGGGTGTAGGATACAAAAGTGTTGCTGCCCCCGCAAGTGGGCACGAGAGGAAAGAGTTCGTCTCTAGTTCGCTAATTTGCCTTTCTTGTAATTCACTATAGTTGCTGAGTTTTACCGCGTCTACTGTTCGTAATTTTAGATGTAGACAGAAGGGAGAGGGGTGAGGAATGTTTTGGCAGAGGAATAATTAACAGGAAATGAACAGACAGACAAATTGATGTAGGTAGAGTTACTGGCAGCGTCTAAAGGGGAAAAATGTAAGTGTGAGGCAAGGTTCATGGAAAATCTGTTTATGGTTAATGAAAATCTTTTAAAATCTGCTTTCCGTAAGAAAGAAAAAAAAAATAAATATATATATATATATATATATATATATATATATATTATATATATATATATTATTGTGCTATGAACTGTTTTATTATTCCCTGTTCTTTATTATCCAAAGCTCCTTATTATTCTGAGCGTTTTTATATTTTAATATTTTTATTATTCTGATTATCATGATTTATTTATTATTCTTTTTTATGATTAATCTATTGCCTTAATTTTTTTATATGATAATTTTTTCATTAATATTATAATAATAATTATAATAAATTTCTTATAATGTGCTTTTCAAGGCCGGAGGCCTTCACAGAGAGCACGTTCGCCTGTGGGCTAAGATCAGGTGGATGAGTAAGTAATCCTGAACAGATGCGTTTTCAGGAATCGCTTGAAAGTGGTAAGTGAGGGAGCATATCTAATTTCGGCTGCAAGAGCATTCTAAAGCTTGGGGGTACAAACTGAGAAGGAGCAATGGCCCATTGAGCAAAGGCACAAACGACGAGTGTTCAGAAGAGGAGCATGAGATTACCGAAGGGCTCGAGGGTAGATACGTTGGGAAAGGGCAGAGGAAAGGTAGGTTGGGGCCTTTTGGTGAAAGACCTTGAAAGTGAAGAGAATAAGCTTGAAATGAGAACGATATCTGACAGGTAACCAGTGCAGTCGCTGAAGCAAGGGCCTAGACAGGGAGAAGCAAGTGCGAATGAAGAGTAGTCGGGCAGCGTAGTTCTGGACTAGCTGAAGGGGACGTAGAGAGGAAGATGGTAGATTTACAAGAAGAGGGTTACAGTAATCAAGGTGGGAGGTAATGAAGGCGTGGGCAGCATTCTTAGGGCTTTGGCAATCAAAGTGAGGGCAAATGCGGAAGAAGTTACAGAGGAAACAATGAGAAGACTTAGTAATATTGTAGATGGGGGGCTGGAAGTCGAGATGCTCATCAAACATAACGCCTAGATTTCTAACAGAGTCAGAGAAGGCGACAGAGTTTCCACCTAGAGAGAGGGAGGGAAAGAGGGATTTAACTGTGTATACTGTAGCGGGGTTACCAACCAGAAGAACTTCACTTTTAGAGTGGTTAATTTTGAGGAAGTTAACGATAGCCAGTCCGTGCTAGAAAAATAGGCATATAGAAGGATACAGATTGAGTAGGCAATGGTCGAGGAGGAAGAGGAAATGTAATCGGCATTGAAATCGAAGGATAGACCGAGATTACGTAGGAGGGAGCTAAAAGGTAATAAGTAGATGCGAAAGAGTAAAGGGCCGAGGACAGAGCCTTGAGGGACACCAAAGCCAATGGGAGTGGGGTCAGAGGAGACATCGTTAAACAATACAGATTGGGTGCGAGACAAAAGGTAAGAGCGGAACCAGTCGAGAGAAACGCCAGAAATGCCAAGGAAAAAGTGGAGGCGGTCAAGCACGACAGAATGGTCAATAGTATCATAGGCAGAGGAGAGGTCAAGTAGAATGAGGATGGAGGCACACCCCGGTCAGCAGCTTTACGTAAGCAATCATTAACATTGAGTAGAGCGGCTTTGGTAAAGTGCCCAGCTTTAAAACCTGATTGGTAAGTCTCATCAGTATTACAGGCAACGATATGGCAATTAATGGGCGTAACAACTACTCTCTCAAAGACCTTAGAGAGGAAGAAAGATTACGGAATCGGGCGATAGCTAACTGGGTCAGAAGGATTAGGCTTCGGCTTTTTAAGAATCGGACGTATTTGGGCATATTTGAAGGAAGAAGGGACAACACCAGTCGCAAGAGAAGTATTGAACAGGTAAAGGAGTATTGGGAGTATGAGCTGGGGGCGAAACGAGTCACAAGGAGAGCGAGATTTTCGGGGGCGCGAGAGTTAAGCAGACAACTCGGAAGCGGTCATGGCAGGAAATACGTAGAGCCGCCGTGGGGGTGGGGGGAAGATCATGGAGAATGTGAAAGGCCTGGTCAGGCATTCGTGGGGGCGAGGCACGAAGGTTGATGACCTTATCAGCGAAGAATTTTGAGAGGATAGTGGGGCTGATATGGGTGGTGACTTGGTGTAAGGAGCTAAGAGAAGAGAGCAGGCGGAAAATGGCACAGGGGTCATTCTTATTGTTGGCTAGCAATTTACGCGAATGGGCTTCGCTTCACAAGCAGATTACAGTTTAGCCAAGTAGAGAGATGTCACAAGACGGTAAGTGAGCGAAAGAGCAGGTGTATCTTTCCCATGGGAGCAAGATTTACGAAGAACTCTTTCATGAGCACGTAAAGACTGTCTAGAGCATAGGAGTTGCAGCGAGTACCATGAGGTGCGGTGACGAGATTGATTTCGAGGGATTCCTAGAGATTTAATTCTAGAGCCAGGCAAGGAAGATACCTTAAACCCTTTCTTAAGTGAAAGAAGTGTGGCTTTGTCCAGCATTGAGGGAAGAGAAATATCAGTAGGTTAAAATGGATAAAAAGTGATGTGAAAACAATAACAAAATAAAATTAGGGAAGCAACAGCGAAAATAAAAATGAGCAAGAATATTATGAGAAGATAAAAAAAGGGTCACAGAAAAGCAAAAAAATTCAATAAAAACATCTACTAACAAAAAAACATATACGAGAATAACGAAGTACAAAGCACGTGTCAAGGCAAATATTAAGCAGCGCGAAAAATTGGGGGAGGCGGAAAATGAGGAATTAGTCGCAATGAAACAAGTGACTACGTGAGTCAGAAACAGAACAATCTATAAGAATTTAGGCTGGGGGGAAAAGTGAGGCAGGAAGAGCAAGGGAAAGAAAAGGTAGATAAGAACAGAGAGGAGTACATAATAGGGATAGAGAAGTTAAAAGAGCACGGAAGAAAATAATATGAAGAAAAACACGAGGCAAAAGAAAAATACAAAGTAATAAAAACTCTACCGAGAAAGACAAAGTACAAAGCACGTGATAAGGCATCTTAGATAATAATGGAATTATAGACTGAAACTAAAACACGAAGGCAGGAAGAAAAAAATGAGTAAATAGTAAGGAAAGTAATGAAAATGGCCACAAGGAGAAGCAAAATAAACCAGAAAAAAAAAGAATTAATCACAAACGCGTAGCTAGCAGCAAAAAGTAAGACAGGCGCTAATAATTCATTAACTAATAATACAACCACACAGACAAGGCTATGGCAGCACTAAAAACGGTTAACAAACTGAACTGCGAGAGAAAGCAACAAACAAACACCGAAGCGAAACAACGGAGAGCAGAAAGAGCAAACGATACGTGCATCGATCCGCTTTCCTTTAATATTCTGAGTTGTTTATTAAATATTAATATTTTTATTATTATGTTATTTATTATCAATTTTCATATGGTTCTGAGATCAGTATCATTTTTATTATTCTTAATTCATTAACATACTGATTCGGTATATTGTGAGTTTTTTATTTTATTCTTCGTTATTATTATTCTGGGTTAGTAATTATTAATTTTTATTATTCTCAGGTAAAGTTCTGTTCTTACTTCTCTATTATTATTATGGGTTATTAATTATTATGAGTTCTTTATTATTCTGAGTTCTTTATTATCTGTATTTCTTGTTGATGGTCACATTCTGAGTGATCTTGGCGCAAGTTACCAGTCACGTAGTAATATGACCGAGATTGCTATCGCTTGTCGCTTTAATTCAGGACGGATTCGTGGATAAAGAATTATTAATTGTCTCACATTTTGGAGGAGGCCGCCGCCTCCTTTTCATTGAGATCTCTTTGATGTTGGTTGCATGTTTCTGCGCTGGGGTGAGGCGGGCCTCTCCCCGACGCTGGTATTTGCTTCCTCCTCCTTCTTGCTTTTTTGTTTATCTTGTTTTATTTTTGCTTTTTTTAATATTTTGTTTTTTATTTTAAGATTTGTTATTTGTTTTCCAATCTTTATTTTCCTCTAACCTAGTATTAGGATTTAGCATAATTATGGCGAATTTTGCCATAGTCTGCAGTCTCCAGATGGGCTCCTAATATATTATTTATCTTTATATCTTTATTATATTCCTGAGATCTCTATGTTTCCGAGTTTTTTTACCTTCTGAATTCTTTATATTCATTGTTCTTCATAATATTTTGTTTTATTATTATCCGTTTGTATTGTGTCTCTTCATATTCTGACTTACTTTTTGTTATTAGTCGTTTTCTATTCTAAGTGATGTCGTAGAGTGAAGGTGTGCTGCCCGGTCTCCTTTATCAATCTTTGTTTTCATCAACAAACAGTGATATTGCTTATTTATCGAATAAAAGTGAATACCAGTGTTTTTAAACGGCATTAATACTAAAAATTATAAATCTACGTATGTAAGTTAATAAATTTGGACATATAATGTGATATTACCGCATTACGTCGAAAATTCCCATGTAAAAATTTTAACAATTAAACAGTACTGTTTCTTCCAGTAATTAAACAAACTCCCATAGCACATAAGCAGTGTTTTCACATTTCTGCATTCATCCTTAGAAAGAATGGCTCCTCCTACTCTCAGGAAGGCAGACAAAGAAAAAAAAACTCCAATTACAAGAGGAAAAACCGAATTAAACGAAGCAGTAAATTTTAATGAACTGCAGACCCATATTTCCTCATGTACGCTATCAGGTGATACCAAAGACATTATGAATGTTCTCTTTAAGTTTTTTAATCATCTTTTGCCAAACAAGAACAAAAAATCATCTCTCTCAAAAAATCTAACGAACAAATGAGATCAAAAATCGAAAAATTAGAAGAAAAGGTTGATTCTTCCGATGCTTATGAGAGACGAGATACGATTAAATTCTCCGGCACTATACCTGAAGCTACCAATAATAAAAACTGCAGCAATATCATCCGCAAACTTATTAAAGATACCTGCCACATACAAATGCAAGAAGCTGACATCTCTGTTGCTCATCGCCTAGGTCCCAAGCCTAAAGTACAAGGTCCCGAAAAAAGAAACATAATTGTGAAGTTGCGCAGAAGTGATCTAAAGCGTGATATCTTCTCAGCATGCAAAGAATTCAAACCGTTATTCTATGTAAACGAACAAGTGACTCCAAATCGCAACAAAATCTTTTTTGTCCTCCGCCAAGCTAAAAAGAAATTCTCCACAAAGATCGCCGGCTGTACTACCAGAGATGGATTCATCAACATTTTCCTGCCATCACCCTCCGGTCGCCGTGACCTACGTATAGTTATCAATACCTGAGCTGCCCTCTAAAAATTTCTTACGGAACATCTCAATTCAATGCTTGCAGACTTTAATGGTGAGAATCTCTGAAACGATCAGTAATAATACCTTCGGCGATATTACTGTTTTAGATGAAAAAAAACAACAACAAACAAACCATGTTTTGACCTAGCATTCACTTACTTTTATTTCAATTGTATTTCATACTTTATTCCTTTTTCTCTTATTAAAGTTATCATAAAAACAGTATTTTAACTGTTTATATATATTTTATACGTAATTTCAATTTGTAACCTTTAATTTTAAAATTCCAATAGAACTACCTTTATGTTTGAACAACTCGATCACTTCAATAATATCGATCCAGACATAAACCATTTTGATGAATTATATCCAAATTTTAAAGAAAATAACGTAAAGAACCAATACTACGATTGTAAAAATATAACTCTACATTTTCATTTGAAAAAAACAGAACTGTCCATTTTAAATCTTAACATTCGATCTTTGCACGTAAACATTGATGAATTTTCAATATTTTTGTCAATACTCAATTATATATTTTCCGCTTTGGCATTCTCCGAGAGCTGGCTAACAAATAATAGTAAACACCATATCAGTGTCCCAAATTATAGCTCTTTTCATTCACTTCGTGACGTAAACAAGATAGGGGAAGGTATAAGCGTGTATATATCTGACAGACTCAATACTAAAAAAGTTGACGAAATTAGTATTTCCTATAATGTATATTGAAACTTTATTTATCGAACTAAAATCAAATGTTCAAACAATAATCATTGGAACCGTATATAGACCTCCTTCTGGTGACCCAAAGATGTTTATAGATAAGATTACTGAATTAATCAATTACTTCAATGTTACGAACTATGACGACATAATAATTACAGGAGATTTTAACTTCGATCTATTAAACTTTGAAAACCACGCATCAACTCAGTCCTTCCTCAATACTCTATGTTCTCATTCCTTACTTCCAATTATAACAAAACTGACAAGAATAATCCAAAACATCTGCAACACTAATTGACAATATTTTCAGAGTTCACCCCAAAAATTACTCTTCCGGTATTCTCCTTTGTGACATATCGGACCATCTTCCTATATTCATGATCCAAAAGTCTTTTTTTAACTCGAACAATATTCATCAGAACCACATAATAACCTACCGCATAATTAACGAAAATACCTTATCAAACCTCTATAAATATGGTCTAAATCAGAATCTATATGAAATTTCCTATATATCGATTCTGCTACCGAAGAGTTAATTTTAAGGCTAGACGATGCTTTTAAACTTAATTGTCCTCTAAAATCTAAAACCATATCATATAAACACAAAACAAAACCTTGGATAACAAACGCAATTATAAATACATCAAAAAACGTCAAAAATACTTTTCGCTTTATAAGCTTAGTCAAATTCCAGAACATACATATAAAAATTTTCGGAATCAAGTTACTAACCAAATTAAAATAGCCAAGAAAAATTATTACCATGAACGATTCGATCAAACGAGAAACAATATGGAAACAAACTTGGAAATTAATTAATTCTGTAATAAAACCTGAAATTACTACGGGAACAAAACAAAATAAACAAATTATCATTGATGGTAAACCAGTTGATGACAATAGGGAAAAAGCGAATAAATTCAATACACCTTTTCTCAACGTAGGTAAAAAAATCTCAGACTCCGGCAAAATTGTCGATAAATCTTTTCTTTCGTATTTTAATGAGATTAATGTACCAAATTCCTTGTTCTTTTCTCCTGTAAGCGTAGCTGCTATAAAAAAATCATTAGTTCACTAAAAAATAAAAAATCAGGTATTAACTCAATCTCCACTAAAATTTTAAAATACATCTCTGATATAGTTGCTCCAATTTTAGCAGCAATAATTAATAAATCATTAACCCAGGGTATATTCCCAAGTGTATTAAAAGTTGCTCGAGTAACACCGTTACCAAAGGCCGGAGACCTCACAAACGTCAGCAATTACCACCCTATTTCATGTCTTACAATGTTTAAAAAAATATTTGAAAAAATAGCATTCAATAAACTTTATAAATTTCTGGAATCTAATTCACTGTTGTATAAACACCAATATGATTTTAGACGTCAGAAATCAACGATTCACGCGATAATTAACCACCTTCAATATTTATATGATAACATTGAAAAGGGCCACAGTGTATCCTCAATTTTTCTTGATTTTAAAAAAGCTTTTGATTTTGTCAACCATAATATTCTACTGTCAAAATTATCTATGTACGGAATTAGAGGCAACTGTCAAAAATTGGTTCAAATCATATTTAACTGAAAGAAAGCAATTTGTCTCCATCAATGGTCATGACTCATCACACTATAATATTACAACTGGGGTCCCACAAGGCTCCGTGCTAGGACCACTGTTATTTTTAATCTATATTAATGATATTGTTAAATCATCTTCTCTGTTAAAATTTATATTATTCGTGGATAATAGTGCCTTATCAATTCCCTTGCCATATGACAAACCGAGCAACATTGCATCTACAATAAATAAAGAACTCGAAAATGTCTTCAGGTGGCTTAATGTTAATAAACTATCAATAAATGTAGATAAAACCAAATATATTCTTTTCTCTTACAAAAAATCTATTAAATTGCCCCATATTAAAATGAGCGAATAAAATAATCTATGAAACTACTCATATCAAATTCCTAGGCATCTTTATTGACAAAAATCTGAGTTTTAAACAACATATTACGCATATCTAAACAAAACTATCAAAATCGATTGGAATATTATATAAATTAAATAAGTTTCTTCCTAAATCTATTCTCCATTCTATATATGACAATGGTGTAACCTTGCTTGACCTATGGCATAGAGAGTTGGTATGGAAAATATCAAAATTATCTCAATAAATTAGACATATTACAGAAAAAAGCAATTCGAGCCATCCATCAGCTTGACTACAAAGAGCACACTAATCGAGAGTTTGAAGAATCCAGACTTCTAAAATTAAAAGATCTCTTTGTTTTTCAAACATCCTTATTCCTTTACAAAACAATAAAGTGTTCCTATAATAACTATATATTTAATATGTTACAAACAGCTGATAATACCCATAACCACCAAACCCGCAATAGAACAAAATTTATTTCACCCCTGTATTCAAAATCAAAATCACAATGTAGCTTTCTGTACAAATCTATCAAAATATGGAATGGCTTGGACGACAATATCCAATCCCAAACCAATTTAGCTCAATTCAAAAAAGCTCTTAAAAACAATATATTTTCAGCTTACTAAATTTCTATTCAGTTTTTCTTATTTTGTATTTATTTGTTACCGTACACTATTATACTGTGTAATATTACTTTGATTTATACATTATAAATATGTTATTATTTATATCAGACTGTTGACTATGTTAACTAAAGATCTTTTGAAATAATCGCTGGAAATAAAATAGTTTTTTAATTTATCTCTAAATTTAAATAATATAATTATTCCTTATTTGCAATCTTTTCAATGGTTAGGTTCTCAAATGTATACTAAGTTGTTTATATTTTTATAAACGTGAAGGGATTTTATTCTTGATAATTTTATGCTTAGTCTTAAGTTTTAAGTTTCTGCCCTAAAAGTCACCGACTTATTTTGGGCCCATAACTAATCTTTGTATGTATATACATATATACAGGTATGTATAAGTACTTATTGTAACTTGTAATTAAGATATAAAATGTAATATGTTTATACTGTGCATTGGATTAATATGGAATAAATAAATGAATAAATAAATTCTTCATTATTCTGTTATTTATTATACTTCCTCATCATTAAGATTTGGTAGCATTATGAAGTTTTCTTTGTTTTTTCATTTTTATTATTTTGAGTTGTTACTTATCTTTCTTTAATATTTTGAGTTTTTTCTCATTCTGAGTTATTTTTCTTATTAGTTCTTGGTTATATTCTGAATTCTTTTTAACTTTAGTTCTTTATTATATTCTGAGTTCTGTATTGTATGACATCTTGCTTATTCTGCATGTTTTTATTCTTGTTTTCTTCTGACTTCTTGTTTCTTGATTTCTTTATTATTTCCTGGGATTTATATTCGAATTAATTTAGAATTCCTAATGTTTTTTATTCTTAGACCTGATTATTCTCTAAGTTTTTTAATTATATTCTGAGTAATATATTATTTTCGGTTCTTAACTATATGAGTTACTTTAGATTATTTTTTTTTTATTATTCTGAGTTGTTTATTATTGTAGAAGAATAGAGTATAATACGATCTGGAGGTCCACCTTGAACCCTTAGAAGAGCCACATCTCCTTAATCCAGGAACAAAGAGCGTGAGTATAAAGGAAGGAATTGGGTGAACACGGCTTTATCAGTCTATCTGTGTTTATCTTACGAGGCCTATTTCTCGCGGCCAGTGCGATTTAATTTTGCCTCTCATACTCGTAACGCGAGAAAGAACCCGAAGGGCTATTCGACCGGCTCTTTATCTCGGATCTCCCTCCCCAGATGAAAGCCAGCGACTTCAAATCCCATGAAAGCACGCCGTAGTCCGATGGAATTTCGCCGCCCGCCGACCACCTATATAGCCCAAGGTGTTCCTATGGATAAGCAGTACAGCTCTCCCGCGCATTAAGGCATATTACGTTCTTGAGTCTGATCCTCCGTTGCTTATTTGGGTACCGACGGATAGAACCTCTCCGTCGTGGACGTCGCCTCAATCAATTGGCTGCTCCTTACAAAGGCCGTTCTTCCGTGAATTCGCGCTAGTACTCTCTCGTACATCAGCTTCCTGAGGTAGAACCTGTATCTCCCTCCCGCCATCTTCCTCTGCGGCTACCTTAAAGACAAAGTATACGCAAGGAGACCCAGGACAATCACGGAACTCAAGAAAGCCATCAGGGAGGAGATCAGAGGCATTAGTCGGTCGGTTTGTATGGACGTCATGGACTACTTTGTGCTGCCTGTCAAAAATGGCAGAGAGCTAAATGGAGTCATCTCGAACACGTGCTCTAGAGTTAAGAAAAAAAAGTCCATTTACTCTAATGATTTGATATGATGTTTTTAAATACAATAAACTAGTTATCACTAAAGTTTCATTCAATCTTTGCAGAAAATTCGGAAATGAGGCCTATCGAAAGTCGAGGCCCATTATATTTTTTTGGAGGGGGTTGCCCTCTATATTCTTGAAAGTTTTAATCCATTCCGGAATCGACTCTTTCTTGATAGCTTTAAATGGACGAAGTTTTAGCGATAAAGTTTGATTTTTTATTTGAATGAAAATAAATTCAAATAAAATTTGCTGTGTGATTTAGTCTTATATGAGAGTTTTGAATTTGGGTAAATGCAAGAAGACAGGAAAGAGGGTGATAAAAGAAAGGGTGATAAAATATTGTATCAATCGATTCTTATATAATATTCCTCGTTTATACTCCATTGTGGAGTCTCTTGTCAGATTTACCTTTATACAAACACCACCATTCGTCTCTAGTTTTCTCGAATTTCATTAAAATGTATTTAGTATAGATATCGGTATAAATCAATAAAATTATTTGCCATTTTCTGTGACGGTACACATGGAATGCTATATGAAAATAGATTAATTCACTTCATTTAGGTGTATTTCAAAAAGCCTTTGATGTTCTCTTTCCTTTGTGTGGCAAGATTGTTTGCCCAAAGGACCTGAAGCAGTTTCTTGTGATTATTTTCCATAAACATACCGTACACTTTGTCTCGACTTTTCTAGAATGAATATCTCTCTCTCTCTCTCTATATATATATATATATATATATATATATATATATATATATATATATATATATATATAAACATATACAACAAATTTAATATATTTTTAGTATCTCTGAATATTCTAAACAAGATAACTATAATTGTATTGCTAAAACGTTTTAAAATATAGTCACTCCAAAAATATCTTGCTAAATCAAGGTAACTTGTTATATTTGTGCGTAGGAAATTCGAATTCTTCATGCCCTGGCTACTACACTATATTTAGCCTTGTTTCTTTCTCTCTCATTTAGTCATCATTTAAAATTAGAAGTAAGGTTATTATACCCTCACCACAATGATAAAATTATAATATAAACATGCTAAAAGAAAAAGAATTGTATGGAGATAGAATCTTTCGTGAATTTCAGGATGAAATTGCCATTTAGAAGTGTTTATAACTTAATTATAAAAAAAAATACTAGTTCGATACCCTGAAAGTAGTACAGTGACGACTATGATAAAGCTACTATGACAGAGAATAAAATTATTAAAGTAGAAGAACTTATTTTATCAAGAGAGGTAAAGACCGAAGTCCTTTATTCGAATTCAAGATCTCCAGTGATTCAGGTATTTCACATTCATTCGTAAAACGGATCTTATAAGAAGGATGTTGAGTTTCAGGACAATGAAGATTCCATTCTGAAACTGAAAAAATTGTCAAAATATGATAGAAAGTAAATGATTATCCAAGCATCTTGCTTTTTTCATGAATATTCAGTATTTAGAAGAAAACACAATGATTTGTGGTAGTTTGTCATGGAATGATAAAAGGAGGACCAATTTTATTGATAGACAAAACTCCAAAGTTAATCCCGAAAAATACATCGAACTACTATCTATCGTCCGGCTTCTTGATTGCCATCAGCTCTATCCTTAAAGAGACTTTATTTTCCAACAAGATTGTGCGCCACATTCATACTGGCAAAATAACACAATTATTTTTAAAGGAAGATTTCTCTCATTTTATGGAATGGATAAATGGCCTTCTTATTCGCCTGACTCTAACCTTATAGACTAATGCAATAAGGAAATTAATCAAAAATGCGCACAGCGCTAGAAAAATTTAACATAGTGTTTCTGAACTTAAGAAAAGGGTCCTTCTTGCATGGGATGAGATAACACTATCAACGATCAGAAAATGAGTTTCTTCCTATAAAACGAGATTGAAAGCTGTAAGTAACCAAGAAGGTAGACACTTTGATCATTTATTGAATAGAAATATATTGCGGCTGAAACTGTAGACATTATCCTCTATCGGGAGCACTTGACAGCTAATTTTGAGTGACAATTATTTTCATACTTGCAACAAAAATATTATAGTTATATTGTTCAAAGTTTTCCTAAGATAATTAAAGGAAAATACGTTGTTTTTTACGAATTTTCTTTTATATCCAAGTTTAAATACTGTAAAGTTTTGGTGGGCCACCCCTTTATATATATATATATATATATATATATATATATATATATTTCTGGATTTGTTTATGCCATGAATATAATGCTACCACGTCATTGCTGACCTTTTTTACCCCAATAATAGACACAACTGTCCAGAAGACATCATTCATTTTCAAGGCAATACTAGCTAGGGTTTAGACTAAAAACCTCTTGCGTCTTATTGGAAGAAAGACAAGTATATGTTTAAATATATATATATCCATTATTATGCATATTTTAAATCTTTCGGAAGGTTTGATCAATAGGAGTCGATTTAAATGGTGAACTGTAGTGCAAAGGGTTTTGTGCACGTGAGTGAAGTTAAATTTCTTTTTAAGGGATAAAATTGCGAAAGTTGTTAAATTCATATTTTCAGTAGCAAGAGTGAAAAAAAAATAATAATAATCATCATCACTAGTTAATTATTAACGATTATTTATTCTGGGCTACATTATTCTTTACCAAATTATCCAAAGAAGATATCTTGTCTAAATAGTTTTAGTAACATTATCATTTCTCTCTTCCGCATTCATTTCCTATGTTGGCTGATTTATTATGGGAGTTATCAATCTCTAGTTTTGAAGTATTTCGGTTCATTAATTTTGAAATTAATATTACCTACTGTAACCCTATTATTAAACATTATGATATTGTGCTCCTTTAATTAAAATTCTTTGAGGGAACAAAAATAGAATAAGAAGTTAAATTTAAAAGAAAGAGATGGATGGAATAGTTGTATTTTTCTTTCAATAGCCTTAAAGGCGGGAAGTCAGATATCTGATTTATTAGAAATATTAATATTTTTTTAACACTTGCAGTACCGGCAGCTAAAGAGTATCTGTAAGCCCTTCTTATCTTTTATGTTGCCATACTTTACGACCAGAAAGGGGGCTTGAAACTCTACCCAGATATAACAATCATCAGGTTTCGTTTTCCTATTTTTTATTATAATTGGAGAAATTTTCAAGGTGAAAACGAATTTAATCGATTTAATGAAATTAATGCATACTTTTTATATTTTTTGAGTCACTAATAATATAAATAATAACATATTCAATGGAAGCTAATTTATTTTTATAGTGAAGCTCTGAAGTTTAATGAATCCCCAATTCTTACTATTAATATAGCAATAATATAACAGGAAACTTACTAATACATTCAGCGTCTTATTTTGTCATGACATGTTCATGTATTGGTCAACAGTAAACGGCGTTGAATAGCAAAGAGCATAAAGAATCGGTTGAGAAAAAGTTAGCTGACAGTACGAATGTAACCAATTTGAATATTGAAAAGTAATTGGCCCAATCATGATGATTCGCATCAGATATCAAAATGCCGTTATATGGAATGGTAAAACTGTACTATTAACATTACAGAAGGCCAATACTTGAGATAAGCAGCTGCATCAGAGACGTGGTCTGCAGAAAGACATACAACATGCATTGTGACTGAGTGTACACGCCGGATCAAGTCGAAAGTAAACTGCTTGATAAAAGCAAAAAGTTCTTGAACAAGCTGAAGCATACTCTTGAGCCTGGGACGATCTGCTTCTTTTAAGATAAAAATAATTTTGGTTAGGCCCAGTTAAAGAACATACAAAACAACACGCGACTTGCCTATAACCTATGTAACATTATTATTTACTTATGAAGACTAAGTGCCCCAAAATGGATCTCCAGTCTGGATGACGCCATGCCGCCCTAACTCTTTGAGCTGGTTCTTAGGTTCAATTCAGATGGCTATGTGGAGCTACTGGAAAATGTGTTCAAACGTTGGCTTGCGAGGTTTTATGCAAAAAGACCATACCTCCAGGAAGAGTCAGAAATGGTTTGTCAGGGAATTTCTAGAACTTGCAAAACCAAAACTATGGCTACCTATATCCCAAGATTGTTATCCGATGTATAATTATTTATCTGTAAGATGCGGTTGAGAAACGACCAACCGCTGTGCCAGCAACACAAACCGAGCTCGTGGCTAAGATCAATAAGGTCTCCAAAAATTTTACAAGATACAATTATAAACGCATGGGCCAGTTTCCTAAACTCTCTAGAGACAGTCATCATTCATTCGCCCATGAAATATTTTCCATTCAATCTTAGCTGAATCATTCACTGGCTTTAGGAGCACATACTTAAACAATCCTGCAGCGCCAGAGATAAGAAATTAGGAAAATCAATGATTATTTATATTCTGTATAAAAATTATTATTCATTTGGTCAATTTATCTTGTTTCAGTTGAAGAGATCCAGACAATTTTACATTCATATACTCTATGCTTGAAACAGGATTTTTTTTAGCGACACATTATATTTTTCGTGGAATTCTATAAAAACCAACATATTAAACTTCTTTTATCACACATACAGACACGTGCGCGCACAAAATCTTCTTATGGTCAAGTCTATGTTGTGTCCTACCATTTGTCTTTACAAGGCATACAATCTCGGGAGGAAAGTCACACAATATTAAAGCTTTACTAATTTTGACATGACATCAAACAAAATGTTCTGAAGGGTTTCATCTTTCGACAAATAAGGGCGAATACTTTAAGTAAACTGGTATCTCAAAGACCTAATCAAGTTTATATTTTTATTTTATTTAAATATATTTATTTTGGACTGACGTAATGCGAGGTTTTCGTTTATTCAAACAGGCAAATTTACCCCAAACACACACACAGACTATATATATATTCGGTGCGCAAGTTTATCAACATATAACACATCTACGTAAAAAAAAAGTTAATTTTTTTGCCATCGCTTACTACTCGTATTTCGATAACTATAAATCACTTTACGTGCAGTGAAGATTTCAATCTCCTTAAAAACAATTGATGTCACTTAGCTTAACATTATATGACCATTTTTGATGGAACCTCCTTCCAAACTAATATTCCACTCTCACAAACAATCAACATTTTTCTTTCTAGGTCATTCCAGGGAAATCAAAGAGATAGCTTTGCTATGGGCAATCATTTTTACCGCATTTCAGGCAAAGATATTGTTATACTTTTTTAAGGTAAACATATGTAATATTTTCCATACAAATTTAAACGAAATTTTTCTTTATATATTTATTCAGCATAAACAGTGGCAAGCCTATGTTGTTGCAACATAGAAATACAAAAAAACTTTATTTTGCACACAAAACTTTACTCCATGTTAAAATAAGATACGTAAAACTTTTCCTGGCAATTCTTCGTTAGTAATAAAGTTTATTTAGTATGAAAAGGGGCAAAACAATGAACATGGAGGGAAACATCACCTCGTTTGCAAATTCTCTTTGTTTTCTTGCCACATAATGTACAAACACGCTGAAATTGAATTGTCATCACGAGATGATTTCTTTTATCATATCTGATGTCTTCGGTAACTCTTCTCCACAAGCCCTTACTTCGTTGCGAACCCGAACGTTTAGAGTTTGATAAAAAAGGCTTTGACACATATGCTAAAACAATTTTTCTTCTTACGTCCAGGAGAGAGAGTCTATGATCTGGTTTGCATACTGATAAATTATCCATGTGTTTACAATAGCAATGTCCAGTAGTTGTGTGAAAATAGGAAACCATCATTTTTTCCCGCGGATTCTACATCGCTAAAGTGATACTTGTTTAACCAGGAAGTCAACCTATCCCATTGACTTTTTTTGTATTCTGCAATAACTTTTGGTATTTGCACTTGTATATCCTTTTTAGGTTTCTGAGAATAACGTTTAGCAGTACTGGTAGCAAGTGTTACTGCAGTGTTATCATGCCACTTTGTGACTAAAACTCTACTGCTGAAGACAAACCTGTAAAGTATAAATCCTCTTTCTGTTCTTTTTTGCATTTCTTTTGAAGTTATAAGTGGACATTTTTTGGTTCGTTTATTCTCGAATTATTCCAGTAGCTTTGAGCCCAATATCTCCGAATTCATTAAGTATGTTAATACTAGTAAAGATACTATAAAAAACTCATACTTTTCTGTCTCACTCTGAGGAATTATAGATATTGGGGTATTTATAACCCTTACACCCAAAGGCCCATTAGTTGCTTCATTCTCGTAACCTAGCTAGGTAGAAAAATTGTACAGATACCCATTAGAGTTACAAACGAACCAAAACATATACCCAAATTTTATCGGTTTACTTTATATGAACATTTTAGCGGAATGGATGCAATAATACTTGATCATCATTGCATCGATGGCCAGATGAGAATGAAATACTTCAAATTTTTTGTAAAAAATTTCTAGGTGTCTATAGATATCGCCTAATTTTATACATTTTAGCATTTTTATCCATTTTTGCATTATCATTCAAGTGAAACAAACATTTTATTTTTGTGAATCTTTGCCTTGACATTGCATTGTAAACAAAAGGTAAGCCTATGTTTGGTGATTGCTCACAATACATATGTTGCTGAGGAAGCTTATGGTAACCACTTAGTAGAATAATTCCTAAAAATATTTTCAGTTCATCAATGGTTACAAGATGATTTGAAGGGAGGGAGCATATATCATAGAGTGCTCGGTAATAAATCTCAATAACTTCGCCAGTTAAAAAGTATTCCAAACTAGAAAAAATGCTTTTTCCTTTCAGTTCATCTAATTTAGAATAACTTCGTTGAGATGGTAATTTCATTGAGGTCTTATAACATAGATCATTTTTTTCCAATTAGGGTTTTCAACTTTCCTACGTTTACTTAAAGAAGGTTGAGTAAATGAATGGTCCTGTGAAGTTGTCAATGAATGTTGAATTAATTCATCTAAGTTTTCGTCTCTGCTATGAACAATCAATTGAAACTTACCAGCAACGTCTGGAAAAAAAGTATTGTCGGAAAGGTTTCCATCATTGATTACTTCATGATCAGTTACCTCATCTGGACTTGGAGGAATAATAGCAACTTTAACATCTTTATCTAATATTTCTTGATTTCTTAAATCATTTAATTCCCTAAGAAGTTCTTCTGATATGTCAGTAATTTCCGCACCATGGCTTGAAAAACTGAGTTCTCAACAAAAAAATATATATTTCGAAAAGCCATTTCTTGATTGTACTGTTTCAATCACGTTAGGAATGGCCTTGTTGGAGGCATACAGAGCAGACTTAAATATTAGAGTTAGGGCAAGTGGCAGTGGTGTGTTCGTTGTAACTGTACCGCCGAAGCACATTTGCAGGTCAACGAATTTTTCCCGTTCAATCTGCTCGGGGCAGAAACGGACGTTAAAAAGAGGAGGCCAGTTTCTTTTGCTTTGATCACCATAGTTGTTTATGTAAACAGTACTTTAAATACGTGGGTGTAGCTGTTGAATTTTACCACTTCAGCTACTTTCACCCATAAATGATTCCAAAGAATCTCTTCTGTTATCTCGTCTGTAGACTCTTCTCAAACCAAGGGGTCGAGGCGGCAGCATATAATGCTCATAAGAGACCCTATTTGTGGTGGTATTTGTGGCTTGAGGTTGATTTCGAATAGGGTTTCCATGGCACGCGGGGAAATGAGCACTTCACTGTCCAACTCTCTTGAACAGATAGCCGAAAATCCATTGGGGATGTCGATGCGGGGTACGATAGCAAGATTTAGCTCAGCGTAAGTCTTTTCGGAAACCTTACACCTGTCCGGTTTTGGCCGGTCAGCTAAGGTTCTCAAGGCTAAGCGCCAGGCCTTCTTCATTACTCCTTCATATCACCCAAGGATATAATTTGGAAGGGAATTGGAACGGCTGAATTTATGGGCGTGTCTATTGTGTGTGAGGGTGTGTGTTTAGGAATCCGTTATGAAAAAGGTAAAAATATGTGGAGAAGGTGGAAAAAACTGTCCAATCAACAATAAAAGCACTTTACCTTGAGGCAGCGAAGAAGGGCTCACTTCCTTTCCCTCACCTATCCTTGAATGAGGCCAGTCAAGGAAAAGATAGTCACTTTTGAACGTATCACCAATGATAATTTTTAAAAAAATCACAAAATTTCGAAACTTATAATTATTTCTGTATTCACCATTTTATTTTTTGATATTGCAAAAAACTGATTAGAAATAACTTTGATAAAAATACATAATTCATAGCCAAACTAAGAAGAAATTATTATTTAAATCCTCAAAAAAATGCCCTTCTTAGATAAAATTATTATTCAAATGCTAAAATAATACGCTTCTACAATTATAGAGTTAGTGATAATGTAATCTTCTTTTTTTATTTCTATCATCTTTTATTTAGAATCATATATCATGCTTTATCCATTTCTACCGAATTTTTTACGTTGTATTTTCAAAATGAAGTATGATTCCCTGCTCGAACCCTGTCATCTATAGGATTCTGACAAATCCAGTGTAAATTATTAATAATAATAATATACCCTTTATTCAATTTTAAGCGTTTAAAATTTGAATTAATTCAAATCTATATCTATCATTGAATGTAAAACATGTTTTCATAGTTGTTTCAACAAATTTCTATATTAATGATGTAAATTTTTCTCAGAAGAATGATTACCACAAAATATAACCATATATTCCAATTCCAATCTATATTTTTTAGTCGCATGCGAGTTTGGTCGCGAACGACTGTACATCTCCTCACTATGTCTGTCATTCGATCAGTGGTCCCCGTTTTGCTTTTTTTGTTTTTGTACTAACATCATAATTATTTAGCCGATTGTAACGAAATTTGGACCCTAATATTGACTGACATTTTCTTCCAAATGTTTTAAATAGCAAAGTCCTCCAAAGTTAGCCTGGGACTTACTTTGTTTTGGCAATAATATCATAACTCTTGGACCGATTCTAATGAAATCTTAAATCCTTATGTTGTTTTGCGTTCACTTTCGAATGATATAATTACCAAAGTCCTCCTAAGTTTAGCCCTGGAATTATATTGTTTTGGCTATAACATCTTAACTATTCAGCTAATACTCTGCTAAAGTAGACTAGGTAATAATATACTATACTCTGCTAGGCAAGTCTAAAATAGGCTATATTATGCTACGTTATTATAGACTAGGCTATAATAGCCTAGTCTATGCTATGCTACGATATAATTTATAAGGGTAAGACATACTATGGCAATTTAGGATAAAAATGCTATGCTAGGATAACTTATAGTATGTTACGTTATACAATACTAAGTTATGCTTGAGTAGGATATAATAGGATAGTATATGCTATACTTATCTAAGATAGTTAATGCTAGGCTACGTTATACTATTCTAGGCTAGAAAAAGCTATACTAAGCTATACTAGGCTAGACAAGGCTATATTATGCTATGCTAGGGTAGGCTATGCAGGGCTATGTTAGACTATGCTAGGTAACACTATGTAAGGCGATGATAAGCTAGCTAACCAAGACAATAATATGCTAAGCTATAAAGGTTATTCTATTCGAGGGTATTGTATGTTTTACTAGTCTAGGATATACTAGGTTAGGATATAATATGATACGCTTGGCTATTTTATGTTAGGTGTGATTATGATAGGATATGCTATACCAAGCAAGCCTATAGTTGTTTAAGCTAGGCCACTGTATGCATTGATATATTGGCTGGGCTATAGTAGCCTATTCTAGATTGGCTATAGTAGGCGGGGCTACTCTAGGTAACGCACGGCTAAGCTCTGGCATGCAAGAATAAGTCATATCTGGTTAACTAGGCAATAATCGGCTAGGCAAGGTTATAACAGGCTAGGCAAGGCTAGGCTATACTAAAATATTGAAGGTTAGTCTAGGGTCTAATAAGCTATGCTAGTCTATACTAAGCTAAGGTAGAATAGAGTAGGCTATTCTATGTTAGGTTATAGTAGGCTAGGTTAGGCCCGGAACAGCTTGGCTATTCTATCTTAGGCTAGGCTACCCTATGTTTGGCCAGGCTTGAATATACTAGGCTAAAAAAGTAAAGGTTATTACTCTGTTTTGCTTGGATAAAATATGCTCTGCTTTAATAGGTAAGTTTAGGCTAAGCTATTATATTCTAAGCTATTCTATGCTAGACAATACTACGCTATGCTAGGCTATTCTTTAGTATGCTATTTTATGCTAGACAATACTATGCTATGCTAGGCTATTCTTTAGTATGCTATGCTAAAGTATGTGGCTATACTATGCTACTTTAGGATAGGCTAGAATTATCTATTTTATACAACTATGTGTTATGCTTTGCTATATTATGCTATAAAATACTATACTATCTTATACTATTTTATGTTATACAATTCTGTGCTATATATGCAATTCTTTGCTATGTTTTACTATGATATACAATAATATTCTATAATATACTATGCTTTAAACTGCTATGCTATATTATGCTATACTAAGGAATACTGTGTTATTAGGGTGTGTCAACCTTTTTAACGCTCTAATTACATAAGTTTTTTATTTTAATATAATTTTAGTGCTACTTAGTTAGCTACTCAAAAGTTTTGACTTATTTATTTCGCCATATCAACATATTCATCAGTGTGTTAAAGATTACGTGGCTTTCAATATGACTATCCTATCAGTTGGATTTGACCTACAATTGCTTTTAAATTTAGGACAAGACAAGCAACATTCACACATTTGAACACCTAAATTGAAAATAACATAGTTGTTGGCATCTCAATTGCAAACTCTGGTGACGTTCTGAAATGTAGATATGAGAAACTACACAGCAGCCAATCTTGCAAAGGATATTTACCCTAAAGTGGTTGAAAAGTGTGAACGAG
Source organism: Ceratothoa steindachneri (assembly GCA_963969495.1). Lineage (NCBI taxonomy): Eukaryota > Metazoa > Arthropoda > Malacostraca > Isopoda > Cymothoidae > Ceratothoa > Ceratothoa steindachneri. The sequence continues at coordinate 192,655,351 of OZ018323.1, read as the reverse complement.
GGAACCGTTCTTTTCTAGCCCCCGTTGTAAATTCAAGAGTCACAATCTTTAACAGATCAAAAAGTACGGGGCGCAGGCCAAAAACATATCTCTTTGGAGCGGAGAGCTACAGGTCTAAGACACTTTCATTACAAAACTAGACAACCTGTTGATATCCTCGGGTGCAAGTGTAGAAGTGGTTCTTTTTTTGTGCTGTTATTAATGCATTCAATTAAAATAGAAACAGGTAAATAATATTTTCAGTTGAGAAGCATATAATTCTATGAGGATATTATAGTGCCGTTAGTTTTGTAAAATGTCAATTGAGTATTTTAAATATTTTGCATTATAAAGAAAAACTAACAAACTAAAGGATTCTATACAAAGATTTAACCTTTAAATAGTCGAAAGTGTCCTTGTAATTATGAGGTCTCTATAGTTACGAAAATTTGGTTAGTTTAATATTATATGAAGCTATGCCTAACTATGTTGTCTCTATGTTTACCCAAATTTGGTTGAATTATTTTAAGTTATCCCAAGGCTAGGTACTCTATGTAATGCTTCCAGCCACTGAAAATTATGGTGGTTTTTCTTGAATAAAAGTTATTTACCCGACAATATTTTTTATATAATCATGTATTTATCAATTATTTAATTAAATTTCGAAACCATTCTCGTTATTACTAATTAAACGGAATATTTAATTCTTAATAAGTTTTAAAGGACAAGGTGAGGACACAATTTGTACAAAAAGTATATATGCTTTGACTTCAGAAAAAACAGTGTGAATTCAACAATATATCTTCTATATGATTAAAAAAATGAAAATAAAGAAAAGTAAACGATAAACGGATATTAATTTATTTCCATCTGGCAAAATAAACTTTGCCAGATGAAGTAGGTCCTGCTATGTTTACTGTGAGAGCGAATTCTAATTCAAATTCTTTAACTCAAAAGATGTATCGATTTTTGCGGATTAATTTAGAGATTTAAGAACGAGTAAAAAAACTAAGATCCGTTTAAGATTAAGTAAAAAAAATGACACGAATGAAAGTCATGAGTAAAGAGTAGGTAAAAAGAGAAAGGGAAGGGATAAAAATTTACTTGTACAAATCCTATTCCTGATATTTATGTTTAATGTTGACCTTTCGACGACAGTGATTAAAACATCTAAATCTTTTTTTCATTTGTTTTTTTTATAATTTAAGCCTTCCAAATTTTATCGCTTAAAGATTATTAAAACCCTTTGCATTACGTTACACTTAAAATTGAATTATAGCTCTGTTCAATTATTTTATCTTTTTTCAAAGTAACTATTGGTATTTTTGTCGTAGTTCCAAGTTTCTTCTCATCTGATTTTTTTAATTAAACAAAACAATTTCGTGTCATCATCGTTAAATATATTTTCGATCACATGTAGAATTTGGTCCCCAGGTCACCCAAATGGAGAATGCAGACACCAAATGTGCCTTAATATAGAATTCCGACCTAAACTTCTTCCTAATGTACAAAAAAATCACATTGTAAAATCTTATTTATTTTAATTAAAACAAATTAAAGGTTCTTATAATAAAATTTTATTTTAGGAATAAAGCTTACTAAAAAGATATTAAGAACGAATAGTATCACAAAATTGGAAAAGCGTATTTTTACTTTGGCTTTAGAAATCTTTTTGGCTGATTATAATAAATTTGAAAAGCTTGAGTGTCAAAAAAACAAAGCGAATGTTTCAGTCGTGTGATCAATTCCACGTTCTTGTGCAATGAGCCTATAAGTCTTTTACTCATCAGTGTAAAGAGTAATTCTATGTTTTACTAATGTTTAAATAATTACTAGTAACATTTCTACATTTGTATTGTCCACAATCTCGATATATATAAAAGGTGCTTTATTGTCTGGGTCATCCAGAAACAAGAGGTTGTACTGGATTAATTTTAATGTATTTTGAATACCCTTCTTTGTAAAAGACTAAAATGTATATCTACGATAGTTTTTCTAAAAATTAAGCTTAATTATATATTATATTGACTGACTATTTCACTTACAATATAAAAACTAATATTTCTTTTATAGAGGAAGATTTTATTTAGTAAAAAAGAGCACTGCAGAGCACTAGTAAAATTAATCTATCTATGGGTGAAACGAGTACGTTTTGACAAATAATAGGAAGGCACGAACTTGTTCTGGCTGCAAATCTTTTTATAAAACGGACTCTATACTAAAAGCTATGCTTAAAATATGTTTTTTTTTCTAAAAGAGACAACCTTTAATTTTTACATGCAATTAGTTAATTAAAATAAATCTAAAATTAAGTTTAAAGGTTTTATTTTGGTGAAGTATCTCTAATATTTAAGGAATAGTTTCAACAAGCCATATGGGGAAAACATACCACAACATTCCGCAAAAATAGGAAGGATCAGAGAACAAACAGATCCATGAAGAACGCGGCTAGTGACTGTAACCGTTCATATAATATTTAGAGGGACGGTGAATAAGTTTTGCGAATCGGTAAGGCAAAACAGAGGAAGGGGGATGGCTGTGGGGAGGGGTAGTAGGACAAGTTATGACAAGTCAGGACCTGCAGCTGCACGCTCCTGCCCCGTCAATTTAAGAAGCAGTAGCTGTTTGCAGATCATCAGTCACAAATTTTTCAACAATGGAGAAGGTTGAGCGCCGTGCAGTAATCAAATTTTTGACCAAGGAAGGCAAGAATGCAAAAGAGATTCATGAACGCATGGTTGCAGCGTACACCGACACCTCCCCTTTCTATGCAACCATTGCTCGCTGGAATAGGGAGTTACGCCATGGTCGTGAGTCACTTGAAGATGATCCCCGTCCAGGACGCCTGTCAGACGTGACTAACAAGGCCAATGTGGCCAGTGTGGAGAGGATGGTCCTCAAAATCGACGAGTGAAGGTCGAAGAAATCGAGCGAGAACTTGGAATATCACATGGGTGTTTTTAACATCATCCACGACAATTTGGCCATGACCAAGGTCTCTGCCCGACGGGGCCCTAGTAACCTCACGCCTTATTATCGACTTCAACCTCGTCAAAATTCGGAGAAGCTGCTGCTCCTGTAAAACCAAGACCCAGCGGGATTCGAGTCACGCATAGTGACCGGTGATGAAACGTGGGTCCACTACTGGTATTTCGAGACCAAGCTCGAAAGCATGGCCTGAAAGCACAGAGGCTTCCGGATCCCCAACAAGTTCCGGAACCAACCCTCTGCCGGGAAGATCATGACCACCATTTTCTGGGATTCTGAAGAAGTGCTGATGGTGGACTATGCGCCTCGTGGAAGGACTATCACAGGCCAATATTACGTCGGGGAACAGACTGGGTTGAAGCATTGCATCCGTAAGAAGCCCTTGTCCACAAGGCCAGAGTTGCACAAGTTGCCCTGCGTGAGTGCGGTTATAGGAGCTCATCCATTCCCCCTACAGTCCAGATCTGGCCCCTAGCGACTCCTTTTTGTTCCGTTAGCTCAAGGCTGCACTGCCTGGACGACGGTTTGTGGACGATGAAGATGTCCAGCTCGCCGTCCAGGAGTAGATTGAACAGCAGTCGGGAGATTTCTGGTTGTCGGGAATTCGGAGCCTCAGGGACAAGTGTCGCAAGTGCATTGAAGTCGAGGGTAGTTATATTGAAAAATAATAAAACACTTTTCCTCATATCTCGTTTCTTTATTCCGAATTGCAAAACTTATTGACCACCACTCGTATATTGAGAACAAATCTCTCCTCTGTTTTTTCAGCTAGTCTTCAATTAATTTTACTACGCTACCCTTATTGGTGCGACTTTAGCTTTATTAAAACTACTTTATTTCAAACGGTGTGAAAATCCTTCATAAAGTCACCTATACTAAAGTTACAGATTCATATAAGTCAAGAGTTGCGATTAAAGCTAGACACCGCGGGGGGAGTCCAACTGAGAGGATGGGGTCCCGTTTTCTTTAACATATCATTAAGAGGTGACGCTATTGTGGCGGGATTGTAAACTAAGCGCCTGTAAAATGAAGCAGAACCAAGAAATGACCGCAGTTGCTTCTTTGTCCGGGGAAGCGGCATTTTAGCTATGGCTTTAACTTTGTCTTCTTGGGAGACAATCTGATTCTTTCCGATCTTAAACCAAGATATTTAATCGTATTATATGCGAACTGACACTTCGACTGGCCTATCATGAGTCCGTGTGCGCGCAAACGGATTAACAAAGCGCAAAGGGACTGAACATGCTGGTCCCATGTACAGGTGGCAATGTACACGTTTTCAAAATGAAAAGTTACCACGGCGTTAAATGCGGGGAGTAAATGAACGGGAATAGGGTAAGGATTAGTTGTTTCTGGTTCTTGCGTTTGTAAAACAAACTTATGAGTGAATTGGGCTCGCCAATTAAGCCTTCTCGAGCTCGGCGGCTGAGTCCAATTGGGAGGAAGGGAGAGACGGCAAAGGATATTAATAGTCTGCTTTTACGCAGACCGTTTGGACGAGGCAGAGCGGTTCAACCGGGTAAGTTGCCTCTAAGACGATTTTTTCGTCTAAAGCGACCACATTACTAACGCACGCGCGTCGGTGGTACCTTTTTAGCAGGTATACGTGGTACACTTTATTACCTGAGAGGGTTTGAATTAAGTAGTCGACCAGGCCTCGAAGTTCTACTACTGAAAAAGGTCCTTTCCACTAAGATAGGAGCTTATTAGACTCAGAGAGCATCCAAAATGGTACTTCGTCGCCTGCTTCATATTTCTGTGCTTTGGATTTGATGTCAAAATACGTTCAGGATTTTCCCAAATTCACCTCCAAATTCTTATAGGCGAGGTCTGCTTAGTTTTCTAGGACAACGGTTTTGAGTTTCATTTTTCTGGCCTTATCTTACAGGGGTTGTAAAAAAGGGCAAAGCTTTTGAGCTTCAGCAAACTGATCACTGATGGATAACTGGACGTCCGGGGTTGACGGGGATGTTAAAAGTACCGGGTTAATGTTATCCTTTGCAGCTTGGGCCCTAGAAATCGCTAGTGGCGCGATGGATTTTAGGGACAGCTGCGGGCTCTCCCTGATAGGAACAGATAAAAACTTTATCGGAGCGGCGAATACATCGGCCGATCCTGTGAAATACTGACACTGTATGTAGCACTTTACCACAGGGAACTTAGTGACATGCCCCTAAAAGTCGGAAACGATCGAAAATTTCTTATACTGGGAACTTATTGGGAAGAATAGCATGTCCGAGACTACTATGCATGTGCAACCCGTGTCTCTTACAAGAGTTGACACTCGGCACCCATTTATCGCGCCGTTCTCAAACTTGAGTCCACCGGGGGAGCTCTTGTTGAAGAGGAAATTTACCTGTTGTTCCGAGTGAAGGGGAACAGGTGGTGACTTAACTGATGGACCTTTCAATTAGCGGTGGTCCTTAGCTGCGAGTTGTGGGTGCAGTTATAACAAAGGTGACCAAGGGCACCACACGTAAAGCAGACGATTGGTTTACGTGGGTAGTGAGACGGTGCACAATGAAATGTTGGATCTTTACGTCTTTTGTTCCAAGTGAGGATTAGGCTTGTGCTTATGGGGCCCCTGAATCTTCACGAAGCTACCATTATTCTTAGCATGGAACTTATTAGGCCCAAACTTATGTTTTCGGGATGGCTGGTGTGTCTTTTTTATCTCCTTGTGATATAGGTCGTGGCTGGAAGCATGAAGGTCTGCTTTCTCTACAAACCTTTTAAACGAAAAAGATCTTCTATCTGTTGCGAAGGCCTTCAATTCTCAGGGAAGGGTAGCCCTGAGTTGATCCCTTAAAATAAAGACCAAATTCCTCAAACGTTTCTCCCGGCTGTATCCTAGCCGAGCGGAATCTAACCCGATAGAACTCAGGATTCATATTAATAGCAGAAAAAAGCTCTGCCTTCAGGGTTAAATAATCCAGAGTTGCTTCCAAGGGCAGAGAAATGAAGATTTCACCCAGACAATTGTTTAAGAAGGGGAGTAGATGGGCAACTACTTCTGATTTTAAATCCCAATTGTTGACTTCGAAAGTTTTTAAAATTGGGTCAGATAAGAACAAAATCTTATCCGTCTTGATGCGCGGGGAGTTTTTAAGGGGGTGCTTGGTGCTGCTGGCTACGTGATCCCACAGAAGTCATTTCGAGATGATCGCGGCTTAACTCTCTCTCGTGCTGTCGTATTTGTTCTCTTTCTCTCTTTTTTGTGCTTTTCACTGTACTCGTTCTTTCCTTTCTTCTACTTCTCTCTGTGCTTTCCTATTTGCCAGTTCGTTTCGTTCTTCCTCTTGAACGTAAGCGATTTGTCGAAGTATGGCCAAGTGAACAGGAATATGGACACACAGGCTCTAAGGTAGGTTAAGCAAGGCGACAATTGTTATTGTTCTAAGAGGGCGATTTAAATACATAGCTGCAGCTTCGGACCAAGGAATATACCAAAGATAACGACAAATTTTTTTAAATACAAGCTAAATAAAAGGTACACAATAAATATGGGTATATAAGTATATAAATAACACAGAATTAAGCTCCAAATACTAATTAGATAAACGGGGTTAGGGAATGGATATAACGAGAGATTGAGGGTAATGAGGGATTTAGTTCCTTTGAAACTCGAGAATAAATCCGGAAAAAATTGGAGGAAGTCTTGGTCACCTTAATTACTCACGGGGGTAGTCAAAACCCTGCAGCGGGTGGAGCTACTTAATCGAACTTGTGTTTCACGATTTTTCGAGGAGCGAGCTTCTTGTCCTCGAGAGGTCACCGGACGAATTTCGAAGGGGGTGGGGAGATGACTTCTCAACACTCGGCTTGAGCGAGCTAACGGGCCTCTTTTGCTCAAGAGGTCACCAGGAGAACTTCGGAGGACGGCTTTTCCATTCCTTGATCCAAAGGCGGTTGGAAAAGGCTGACGTTGCCTCACCAGACTCTTCTCCCTGGCCCAAAGATACGGGTGTGAAGTCAAGCTCTTCCGTGACTTGTGACCGTCACTCACACTTCTTGGGAGAGAGCTTCGTTGAATTGAACTCCTTTGAGGGAAGTAATCTAACCAAATCTGTCTGTAATCGTGGAGAGGGTGCATATATACCCGGAGTTCTCCAAAACAGGGAGAGAGAGGCCTTCTCGAACCATTGTTATCAGGCATGAAAAACCGAGCTTCTCCTTAAGGAAAAGAGTCAACCGCAGGGCTCAGCGAACCAGACGGACAACCAGAGGCTGAAGCCATAAAAACTGTTTACGGCGAACCCTCAAAGTAATCTTCAGACCTGAAGGGAGGGGGGGGGAGATTAAAATGGCGAGTAGGTAGCCTCAATTTCAGTGTCATGCCTCGGTGTGAATTTTGCGGAGACCTGGCGGCAAGTCCAAAATGGGTGAATTTGGAGGAGGGGGAGTAACGGCTCGCTTCCTATCCCGAAGTAATATCTTAGGACATAGGAAAATAATATTATTCTGAAGGATACCTCGAAACTCCTACGTATCCAAAGACCCTTTTTACCTTGCAGGACACTTTGAAGCGAAAAAAATGTATACAATAGTTTCATCAAGATAAGAACTTATAAAGCTACAAATTTAATGTTTACCAACTGAGAAAAAAAAACATAACACAAAAACATAACAGAATTTACATATGTGTGACCACAGATAACTTAATCGATATATATATATATATATATATATATATATATATATATATATATATATATATATATACGCACATACAACATTAACAAGGCAAATAAAGAAAAATAGTATTTACAAAAATGAATCAAACGCGAATTTTACTATACACTGAGGTTGTTGTGGGAAGGATCTTCTATAGGATTCCTACTCAAGCTATCGGCTAGGCTGTTGTCGGCTCCTTTAACATACATTATAAACTTACGATTAGACTACATTATGGCTAACGCTTCAATCTCTATGTTGGCATACGCCTTTTAGCTAAGGGACAGCTTCCTGCTAGCATATCCTACAGGATATTCCACTCCATCGTCATCATATTCGACGAGAGCACAACCTAACCCATTCTGGGAGGAATAGGTACAAACCCCGAATGTTTTATTAAGATTCGTTAATCTCAAAATAGCGGCAGAGATTAGCTCGTCCTTTAACTGGTGGAAGCGATCTTCCGCGGAAGGGGTCCAATTAACTGGGATAGGATCGATTCTTTTAAGCATGTCGTTAAGGAGCGCGGTTATGGCAGTGAAATTCGGCCCAAAAGGACGGTATAATGACACGGGAAAGCCTTCCAATAAGGCAAGGAATTGAGCTCTCTCAATAGTGGCGAGATTGGGGTTTACGTTTAATTCGGAAATAGGCTGCGCTTGGCGGGAAGGAAGAGACGGCAGGGGATACTCATCGTTTTACCCTATGTAGGCCGTTTAGACCAGACACACGGGTTCAACGGGATAGGAGGGACTCTCTCTTGACGGGGGACGAATGGGAACTATTAGGTCGATTGAGAGCCTGGCGAAGGGCTGCGGCTACAGGCCCTTTGGGGGCGATCTTCTGGCAAAGGTCAAAGAACATGCAAACATCGATCATTTCTTCGGCCGCTCCTGGCCAAAAGAATTATTTAAAAACTCGCGGTGCCGTTTTCTTCTAGCCGAAGTGTTCGGCCATTAGGCTATCATGAGCCATCTTTAGAAAGGGTCCGTCCTATGGGGACGGAGCAGGATTTCATCAAGACCGCGACTACGTCGGCCCATCCTTTCAAGTACTGGCACTCAATATGGCAGCGTACCACTGGGAACCTGGTAGCATGACCTAAAATGTCGTGCACCAAAGCAAACCAGTTATGCTGGGGACTTACAGAGGGTAGTAGTTTGTTAGAAACTACTATATAAGTGGAACCTCTATCTCTAACGAAGGTGGACACTTGGCAACCGTTTACTTCGCCATTTTCGAGCTGGAGCCCACCGGGGTAACTCTTGTTAAACAGGAGTAGGGCCCGCTAGCGATTCGGCTGGCGGATTAGGCGAGAGGTCAGCAGAGATTTGGTAGAATTTGTAAGCTAACGAGGCCCTTAGTGTTGAGAATTTTGGGGGCAATTGTAACTTAGGTGCCCGGGGGTACCACACGTAAAGCCTACAATTAGTCTGAGGGGGTAGTTGCTAAGGGAGGAGTGGAGTAATGGGGGCTTCACGTCCTGTTGCTCTCGCCGTGAGTAAGGCCTGTTCTTGCTTAGCTCTTGCAATTTTACTAAGCCGTTGTTGCCCTTGAGGGCCTCGGTTAAACCCAAACTTCTGTTTGCTGGAGGGGGATGGTTGTTCTTGACCTCCTTGGGGAAGAGATCAGAACCTAAAAGCGTGGAGGTCAGCTTCTTTCACACACTACTTGAAAGTGGACGCTGTTCTGTCTGCTATGAAGGCCCTTAGTTCGCGAGGGAGGGTCGGTATCAGTTGATCCCTTAAAATGAAGTCAACTAGTGACTTATAATCATTTGATACTTGGGCGGAATCCAGCCAGAATTAGAAATTACGCCAAAGCGTTAGTCCAAATTGCTCTTAGATTTGGCCTGGCTGTATTTGAGCATGGCGGAACCTAACCCTATATAATTCTGGATTCATGTTAATGACAGGAAGAAGTTTTGCGTTTAAGGTTGAATAATCAAGGGTGGCCTCGGAAAAGAGCAAAATGAATATGTCGCGAAGACGAGGATTCAATAGTGGAAGTATCCGGTTGACACCATCTAATTCTAAGTCCCAATCTCTCTCTCATGCTGCATCATTATTTTATTCTCTCCTCTTGGTGCTTTTCTTTCACACTCTTCTCTCTATGCTTTTCTTTCTTCGACTTCTGTTTCTCTCCTTGCTTTTCTTTCTTCCTCTTCTCTTTGTTCTTTTCTTGCTTCCTCTTTTGGCTTCCTCTTCTATCTGCGCTATTTTTTCTTCGACTTCTGCTTCTCCCTGTGCCTTTCTTTTTTCATTTTTTATATGTGCTCTTCTTTCCGCACGTTCCGAGCGTTCCTCTTCCTGGACGTAAGCGATTAAATCTTTCCCAGATAAGCCTAGATTCTGCCCTTGGTTATGAAAGCGATCGAATGAAGACATCCCGTATATGCTACTCCTCGCCTTTAGAAACGAAAAAGCTACCAGAGCTATTGAAGCTTTACCCAAAACAGATGTAAATTCTACTAACGACAAAAATGATTAAAATTCCCAGTAAAAAGTGGGCAAACTCACACAAAAAAGTAACTAACTAACTAACGGGGAGAATCTGACTCACAACACAAAAAAGAGGGTTAGTATTACCGCTTAGCTAGTATCCTCTTTTAAGTAACTAGAATATTTCTTGGCCTAGCAACTGTGTATTTAAAGCACTTTTAGAACCATCCCCAGGTGGAGCCTTAATTTCGGTCGGCCAGTATGCCAGTATGCGTATAATCGCGTACAAGTAGTCATACCACGACAAATTGAGATGGTTTTCATTTTTATTAAAGTGTTCGCAGCCACATACAATTGTTAACAAAAGCCCATCCTCAAATGATTTACTAAAAAGTATATTTAAGGAAATTTACCTAACAGGATTATTATGCAATTTTGTAGCATTCAATTGTAAATAAAACCAAAGATATTTTCATGAGACACCTGCAAGAAAAGACTTTCTATATGTATTTATTTTCCTTTTGATTTATAATAAAATTCTAACAACCTTTATATAATGAACTTTTTCATCTCTTATCAGTCAAAATATGAATCTTCCAATAGGTATATTTATTAGATTGCAGCTTGCAATGTTATACTAGTTCTTTATGAAGAAGAGTGACAAAGTAACCTCGCATATATGGATTTGGTAACATGTCCTGTGATAAAACTCCAAATATACACCTATAAATACATATAAATTACATTAAAATTTGATCCTATATCTGGACATCTAACGAAGAATTAACCATGGAGTTCATTTCAACGTCATTATTAATAGCAAAATAATTGTTGGACAAATAAAATCCGAAATTTAAAAAAAAATGTAAGATAAGATCGATTGTAGACTACTGTTCCGGTACGTATTTGATACAAAAATACCAAAAACAAGCAAAATGTATTTAAACCATATAAACTTGTCAACATGTATAGAGCATTAGCTGAAATAGCAATTTTCTTATTATATCTAACAGTAAAAACTTTTCAATAATTTATCGTCTAACTTTATTTACGAAAATAGAAACCTTTCTGGAGTTATATGTGTTTAGAGTAGCCAGCTTTTATTAAAAAGCCTAAATTAAAAAAAAATTGTAATATATATTATTTTCGCCAAAGTTTTCTCGCCCACCATTTAACTTCTATAGATTCAATCAGACAATATATAAATTTAATATTGCTTAACTTTTTATCTGCCTCCTGGTGCGATAAAAAATGGACAAAAAAAATCCTTGATAAATTGTATGTTATAAATTATATTAAAAAATCATTTAGGCCAGAATATAAATACTCAGTGTATTACAGTGTAGAAAAGACGAAAAAGTCTTAGCTAATTCAATATAAACAAATGTTAAAGCTATTCTTACTTTGTGCTAGAATTAGAATTTAGAAACAATGAAGATGATGAGTCTTATTTCAAACTAAATTTTAAAGTTTTTGAAAATAAACATTTTCCTCATAATATAAGCATTTTAGCATCCCCCAAAGTTGTGTAGCTAGGTAAGGAATTTAGATAAGATGGGCAAGAATAGGGTAGCTAACATTAGCTCCAAAGCAGTACTACGTGTATATATTTACCAGACATTTTCACGTCCCCCATCTTCATCGCTTTTTTTACATCTCTCTCTCTAAAGATTTTGGGGGAGATTTTCTCGTTGTTTTTCAATTTAAATTGAAAGCAAATTTTTTCCCTGAGGCAATTCTATACAATTTATTTAAAGGCGACATCTAACCTTATCTAAACAACACTGTCAAAATTTGCATCATAACACTATCCTCTCCTCATTTTTAATAAATCTTTCTTTCTAACATCATATACTCTAAGTTTTCTCAATTTCTCATCCCAGACTTTATATTTCATAATTCCCCATTGTTTCCCTACAAAGGATGCTATTAAAGTGATCAGATATTTCATATTCTGACTGCGGTATATTTTAATACAGCTCTGAACATTTTTCTACGACAATAATGAAAATTCATTGTTGACGTGATTGCTAGCAAAAATCTGCATATATCAGAAGATAACATAATTTTGACTGGAAATAATGTCTATAAAAAAGTTATATTTTTGATTATCTTCTAGTTTTACCATTCCCACGAAGAATAGATGAGAATTTTAATCAAACTAACGGATTCAGGTGGCCTCCTTTGAATAGTTCCATCTAAATCTCTCTATCATTCAGAAAAAAATTTCTCAAAGATTTAGACCCGTTTCCTTGCTCAGAATGTCTTCAACGTAAAAATATCAAACTCTCATTATCAGCTATCCGCGGCAGGTAAATTCAAATCTATGAGCAAACTATGTAATGGTTTAACCTGGAGTCTCATATGAGGAAAGGAGCCAAATTTATTTCATCCGTCAAGGAGTTTTCAAAGCAGCATCTCTACATTGCCAGGCTTGGCACGCAACCTGTCATCTTTTATGACCATGTATTTTGCTAGAATGGTTTCTTTTCAATAATATAATATTTGCAAGCATTCCAGTATCTTTATTGACAGCCAAAAACGCAAGAAAAGACGCGTCGTGGTTTACAAAATTTTACAGTAGCTTCAAAACAAATTACTACCATTAACTAAGCATGGCTATAGGTAGTGCATTTATATTGTACTATATATTTTTTAAAGAAACTGCAAATTACGTGCAAAAGCTTATTTTTTTTTTAAATAAGATGGTCAAAATAATCCGGACAGCAAAATTCTATTACATTCATCTTTGATATAACCAACTAATTTAAAGAAGTGAAATTAGTCCCGTGAACTCATAGACCTTTCATTCATTAACGTGTTAAAGTCAAGTAGCAAACATAACTAGGGGAGGCAGTACACTTGATGTATAAGCTAGGTCAAGAGGATCATCTCTCGATAAGTTTAATACCTGAAAGGCTAAAACGTCCCCAAATTGTCGTACATATTATACCACGTATTGAAAGCAAATGCTCATGTCTCAGTGGAATTTCTAGTGGTAGGCCTTGAAATCCTCAAAGAGAAAAGACAAAACCATCGTCCCTATCTCAAAAGAGAAACGATAGAAAAGTAAAGCCAAGTATTTTCGGAGATGTAAATGAAACGATTAGCATTAAAGATCTCGGAAAACTGTATCACGCCGCCTGATGGAAAATCTTTAAAATCTTACACAGCAGCAGTCAATCCATTGATCATCCATAAGAAGAAAAAATCTAGATTTTCCTTCGACACTAAGCACGTTCTATGGACAGAAAAGAAATAGGGTAAAGTACAGTTTACCGATAGATCAAAGTACAATTTGTTTTGTTTAGATTATTGAAGGTTAAACCTTCAAATACCTGATCAAAGATTATCTGTAAATTCCGTGAAGAGTAGCGTCAAGTTTGGTGGAAGAAGCGTTATAGCGTTAGTCATAATCTCAGCGGAAGTATGTGTCCTCTTGCAGGGTAGATTAAATGCTCAAGTCTATAAATAACTTCTGAAAGTACATGCTCTGCCACATATAAGAGGCAATTCTGTCCATTCTTCTTTTATAGCAGGATAATGCAGCTTGGCACTCGTCAAATTTGGTGAAGAATTTACTGGATCAGGTATAAGTTATTCTCATAGAGCAGTTTGTTTAGAGCACGGACATTAATGTGATTGATAATTTGTGTAAGACGCTAAGGAGAGAGGTAATAGGGTCTGTGTAACAAATTCTCTATCTTAATTTGTAGGCTGGGCTATGCGATCAGCGAGCTTCCTTAGGATTAAGGAATATATATATATATATATATATATATATATATATATATATATATATATATATATATACATATATAACTGAATTCTTTTTTCCTAGGTAAATAGCTGGAATAAGCTTCGAAATGTCGAACAGTAATGACAACTTTTCTTCTTGAATAATCATAACTTTTTCTGACTCACCTTTTTCCACAAAAGTACACCTATATAAATAATAATTTCATTTACTCATAATACTAAAAATCAACCAATCAGCATTGAGATAGATTTAATCGTCATACTTATGTTCATTTGGCAACAACAGATATTAGCATTAACAAATTAACCATTCAGCTTTTAGACATAAGCAGGGCAATAATTGTCCAATCAGCGCCACGATAGAGTTAAAAAGGTAATAACGCTCAAACCATTTTCACATAAACACGGCTGAAATTAGTGAATAACTCAACACAAGATTAACATTGCCAGAGCTACCCTTTGACCAGGGATCTATACATCCCTGCTCCTGCGTGCTTTATTTTACTATACTCTCTACTTTTGCTGGAGATACCCTTCCACCAGGGAAATATACTCACTTCCAACTTATACTAAACTTACCTTTACTATCCTTATCAAAACCTCTTTACCACTATACTCTCTTACTTTTGCTCTACTAATCTATACTTCCTAATTTGTTATGTCCAATGTCCAATGAATATATGCATCTATCTGGTCATGAGAGATGTAGAAAAAGCATTCGACAAAGACTGGGTCAGAGGAATGCAATATAAGATCTTAAATCTCCAGATGAATAGCAAGCTGGAGAGAATTCTGTGCGATTATGTCACAGACAGAAGAGCATATGTGAAGATGAATGGTTATTCTGGACCAAAATTCAAATTGGAAGCTAGACTCCCGCAAGTAAGCTATCTCAGCCCCACGCTGTATTCAATATACACAGCAGACCTGCCACCATCAATAATGCCTGGTTGCCTAAACATAAAGTTCACGGACAATATAAGCCACCTTTTCGTGACTCCGTACAGGAACTCAAGCTTTCAGGCAAAGACAACAGCTTTAGAAATCAGCAATATCAACAACTACGAAAGATATTGGAAGATAAGGACGAACAGGAGGAAATTTACAATAATCCCAATCTCCAGGAACAGAACAGCTGAAATTTTAGTTGAAGATTAGAACTACAGATATCATAGTGAGGGCAAAGTGCTAGGACTCAGAATAACAAAAAGAAGCTACAAACAACATATAACGGAGAGGAAGAACAAGGGAATTCCGATGCTTATCCTACTGTACAATCTAAGAGGGTTAGGCATGAAAAATAAAAGAATAATCTATATTGCACTAGGAAGAGAGGTACTACAATACCCGCGAATCCTTTTAATGGTGAAACAGGGATGAAAAATTGGAATTCCAGCGAATACAAAATAAAGCTCTCTACCTACTTATCGACACGCGTAGGAAAGAGAAGAGAATACTACAGGATCTTCACCAAGAAGCAGGATTAGAAACGCCCAATATCAACATCAGGAACAGAGCAAAGAAAATATAGGGGAAGATAGACGATCTACCTCCGATATTTGCAGAGCACAAGAACACGAGAGCTAAGTTCCCCTTCAACACTCGATTTTCCAGAGGCAGACAACAGCTGAGAATCGAGAAGGTACTCATGTTTACTGAAGTAGAAATTCAAAGAGAGAGAAGGAACAAGCATAAAGATATATATACCTACCCGACTATATACAAACCGAACCAACGAAATAACCAATCAAGACACCAGATTGATACGCTAATAAGACAACCGAATTTAAACAGCCTAAATAGGAAGAAACAACCGACTAAGAAGACAACACAGATCAAAACTGTAAACAGAAATAATGCGAAAAAAATGAACTAAAAGTGTAAGAAAGGTGTAACAAAAATGATAGTAAAGTGAAAGTTAACAGTAACACAGAAATAAATTAAAGTGTAATAAGTGAAATATAGTATTTAAAAGTTTAACAAAAATGATAGTGAAGTGAAAGTTGTAAGTAAAACAAGTGAAGAAAGTGAAACTAAAGGGAAAAAGTGACAACAACTAGAGAAAGTGTAACAAAGTAAAGAAAGTAAAAAACAAGAAACATAACAATACATAAACAAAGCAAATAGCTCAAAGCTGAGATAACTCAGAACGGCATGAATGCTACAATAAGCACATAAATGAAAGATGAAGAGTGTCGTGGAATAGTCCTCTGTTTTGGATCACTATACTCTTTGACACCCTTGTTGTAGTGGTATGCTTTGTGGTGCGTGAGTTACTCCTATGATGAAGTAGGCTTTGTTCTAAGAGTAATAATTCAGTAGTTTTGTTCTTAAGGAAGAGCTATTTTAAACACATAAGGATAAGAGGAAACACCAGATATCTAACAAAATAAACATGTACTTTAAATGGAACACTTAACTATAACAAACCAACATTTAACACATTTCTATTTTTGGCAGCTAAGATCTTTCGCACGGATACAATGACAAAAAATAAACAAATAGGCTTCCCGTAAACATACCAATTGCCGATTAGTATTTTTATCGCGACTCTATTTGATTAGGGTTAAACATTAAATTAAAGTACTCTTGTCTGCAAGCACATATGACCTAGGTTCAAGAACAATGGTTTCTACTGCCCTTTAAAACGTGAGACGTACTAAACTTCTACTATCGCAATATGAATATAAATGTTCTTTTTAACTTACATGACAGAAGGTATTAGGTATTGCCGGATGTCGCTGAAGGACTTATCTCTCGCTTTAAAGGTTGTGTCTGATGGTTGAAATTTCGTCGAGGAGGGGGCCGATTCTTCAACGTAATTAAAGAACAGGAGCTCGTTGGGGCTGGGTTCTTCTCCTCTCATTCTTACGGAGCTTGAGATGTGAGAGTCACTCAAGTGTGAGCGGCTTTGCTTTTCTTCAGTCAGACTTCTTCACAGTCTGTAAAGGATTCTTCGGTATGGCACCGATATAAAGCTTGACTATTTTGGTTAATACGGCCCGAAAAGGCGTGAATCGATTTTCTAAATCTGATCCTATTGTTTCTCACGAAAATAGTCTTGTCTGGCTGAAGGATCGATCTTCACGAACTAATCCTTCTCTGGCGTATCGACTTCTGATAATCTTCTTGTCGGGCTGACGGATCGATCTTCACGACCTGATCCTCTTTCTGGCGTATCGACTTCAGATAATCTTCTCTCTTTCTTTGCGGGGCTTATTTATAGGCGGATTGCTGTCCCATCTAAAGGAGGAAGTGACCCGGCCATAGAGACAGATGGGGGGCGAATGGTGAGTTACCATCTGAAAAGAGCGAGAATTGCTGAGGTGGCACTGGGGTGCCCAAGTCAGCTCGCTAATTAGAGGCTCGCAACCGCACCGCTACTTGGCGTGCCTTTTTTCGCACCGCTTTTTTTTCCATAACCACGGGTTTATGGGTCTCGTAGGTAATTGGATCGTTAGAGCGTCGTTTAAGGACCTTACTTGGTCGCCTTAAAACAGATGTTAGCTGCAACTGCCCACAGCGGCGGGGAGATCAAACAGGGTAAGCAGTTATGGTTATTTGCCGGCTACCTTTCCCACGCTTCTCCTCATGAGGAGGGGGGCAGGCTTTAATGTACCTATACTCCTCCAGGATGCTTAATGTAGCCATTTCTCTACAAAGAGAATAATGGTACAGAGATTAGGCGGTCCTCCCGCTTTTGTATGATGAACATAGGGGCTAAAAGCGTGAGAAAGGAAGTAAAAATGATGAATGATGAGTCAATGCATGATGGTGGCTCGGAATCTACGTTAATCAGCAGGTCCTCATTGTCCCTCGGGCAAGGGTATTCCACCCTTTCCACCTTTGACTACCGAGGTTGCTCAATCTGCCTCCTCACCAATCTGTCCTCTTTTAACTGAAAACTTTCCGTTTCCCACTATAAGCTCTCTTCTAAAACTTGTTCCAGACTTTGCATTAAGCACTTGCCTATCGGCTTACTTAAACTATGAGTCAAAAGTGTTGTGAGTTTTTCCAGGAGCAAGTCGGCCGTGGACTTCCTCCTTTTCTGTGCCCCACCAATCGTGGGATGGGTACAGAGGGGAGGATTAACCGCGAGCCTTACCTTTTCTCACCCTAAAAAAAATCCGCATTTTTTAGTACTCAATTAAAGCTTGGATTCAGCAAATGATACTGAATGTGTATTCTCGGCAAAGGAGGCAAAGTCAAGCGGAAAATCATTAACGGCCTTAGAAAACTTTGTGTGATCCACTTAAATCTTCTCATACGAACGCTTACTTGGTTCGACCCCCACAATGTATGGGAAGAAATCTCATTTATTGTCAGAATTTGGAAAACAATGATGCCAGTTAATTCAGCCGCAAGGTTGCCGATGAAATACATTACGTAAATCTCGAAGATGTTCAATATCAGAAGTCACTACCATTCGTGACTCAAAAAAAATCAGTGTTTCTATCCACACACAAAGTACGAGATTGTCCTCCAACTTTTCTATGTTTCTAATTCCAGAATGAATATCTTCATTTACAACAGCCTCCTCATTGCATCCTATCCTATTCCTGTAAGTACGCTACCCTAAATTCTATTTCTATTCAACTCTCTAAGAATTCCATTTTTCAGTATTATCAATCTCTCGAACTTCATATCTTACATATATTTATAAATTTCCTTACACCAATAATTCTGTCGTAAAAACAAATCAGAGTTTATTTATTAAACCTGACATGCTCTCCAAGGATTTACATCTGAAATGTCGCCTGTACTCGTTGAGTGCTGAGGTATACATTCACTCATTGCTAGTGTATAAATTGGGTTTAAGGAAATAATACTTGGAAAAGTAATATTTTGCTTACTTATATGAAAGTTAATCGTTATCAATTCATTAATTCCTAGTTATTATCCTATGAATGATAAGTTGAAAGTGCTTGATTTATCTATTTTCGTATGTCATTTATATATTTACAACAGACAAATCATTAAAAGGGACTTCAGAATTAACTTTTATGCAAAATCTTTGAGAACTTTAGCACAAATGTTATCAAAGAACAATGGAAATATTCTAATAAATCCATCACCTGACATTTAGCCATCAGCAAGCTCTTTTTTGCACACAACCTACTTGGTAGGTAAATTAGTGGCGCTTTGATGGTTTTCAATATCAATATGGGTAGAAAACCACTCTCGCTTTCATTTTTTAACTATACTTCTTAAAATTAATGTCCACCGCAATCCTCAATGTATCTGTCTAAATATTTAGTTCTTTCGCTTGCACAATCATCAAATGCATGCTTATCCTTCATTTTTTTGTTGTTGAACATTTTACCCTGATTTGGTTCACCTTATATTATTCTCATGATAAATAATTTTAAATAAATCTCTAGGGACAACACATTCATATCAAAGTCTTTTTTCCCTCTGAGAAATCGAAAAAATTAAGGCTATAAGTTTCATGAAACCCAAACTAAGAGACATAAACTTCTCGTCGAATCCTAAAAAATTTTTTTGAGGTATGTTCAGAAGGCAAGAATTCAACTATAATTGATATGCAAAGATTGGCCTTTCTTAAAGTTTTACAATCAAATTTATCCAGGCATGTGAGAAGGCTAACAGTGCGTGGACTTTAAGTGGAAAAACTTTATTCCTAAATTATTAAAACTCATTTGGGACTTATATGAAACTTAGATTCAGCTTCAATTAGAGTCTAGAGTTAAAATTCATTTATTTTATGTGACTTACATAGAACATAGTTGGAAAATAGAAATTTTATTATTTTGCAGTTAATATTGGGCTTGCTATTGCTAAAACACTTTTTTCATAGATTGGGGGAGGCTTACTGATTGGCGCATATTTATTCCACTCAGCCAAAAATATAAGTATCAATTGGTAAGCAAAGTGAAATCATCGCGGAGGACCTTCAAAACTTTCAATAATTCCCGAACTAAACTTGGGAGGACTTCGATAGTTATATTATTGGAAAGAAAATATAAAACAACATAAATCTTTCAAATTTCGTTAGAATTGGCCAAATAGTTATGATATATTTGCCAAATAATTCCCCGGCCACCCTTTCGATGACTTTGGAAATTATATTATTCGAAAGTGAATGTAAAACAAAATAAGGGTTTTAAATTTTGTTAGAACTTACTGAATAGTTACAGTTAGTATCAAATAAAAAAAACAGCCAAAACGGCGACCGACGGACCGCTAAACTACCGACATAGTGAGATGAATAGTCGCACGCGACTAAAAATTTCAATGCCGAACTGGCCTGGAATACGAGATTGCCATGGGAGCAATGAGACAAGAGGAAAATCCTTCTTGAAGAATCTATAAAGAGAGCTATTTCGCTGAAATGTGTTGGTAAATTTTGAAAATGCACCCCAGTCTGATGTAAGGTTGTAAGGTGTACCATGGGTATTACGAGAAAGGCTGAGAAAAGAAGATCAACGAGGAATATTTTTAAGCAAAAGGCCGCAGAAGAGCTATGAAGTACGAATGAGACGAGTTAATATCACTGCGTCCTAAGAGTAGATGGACTGATGGATAATAATTTCCAAAAGGAAAAAAAAACCTATATAACTTGAAGAACTTGAATCTTGATACATATGGTTGTATATTCCTTCTGTGCAAATCATCTGCAAAGGATCGGCTATAAAATGTATCTGACAGAATGGTAGACGGAAATGAAACAGAAATATTGATATATTGTCTGTGGAAGTTGTCACTTATCCTTAGACGAAAAGGCAATGCATACCAGCAAGTAATGGTGTTATGGGTATCCAGGCGAATTAAAAGAGTCTTGCAGAGAGGAAAAAAAGGTTGTCCAAGGGAGAAAGTACCGTACAATCTGGATGGATCATGGCTACTTGAAAAGAAAAAGAATGTTTTCGTTAGCCAGTCGAAGAAAATGGTTAAGAAATGAATTGAGATGATAAAGGGACCAGAGGCATGGGAATTTGTTCTCCAGATATCCAAAATCTTTTTAAATAGAACAATAGACTGGAGAGGTAGATTATTATCAAGGCTTCATTCATTGTTGGACAAATGTCACAAAACATAAGAGTAAGGCTGGTAGCGGCAATGAGATGTGAGACGCTGGAGTTGCATGAAAGCCTTTGAATGAAAATGTAGGGCCTATAATCATCAAATATTTTTCTCTGTTAATGGTACAGTCCATATTATTAAGCTAAAATCAGACACCTCTTTATTCAACTAAAAGGGAGACATAAATAGTTTTAAATGGATAAATAATGTTACTTCGGATCATATTAGTTAAGAAAAACAGTGATAGAAAGATGGATCTATTGCGCGAGCCAGGAAAAAGAACTAATACTCTGTTAAATTAATAGATTTTCAGGGTAGAGCATGCTGGAAAGGGGACAGGAAAGATAAGAAATAACTGTGTCAATTACAAAATAGAATGGAAGTTCGCTTATGACCAAGCCCAGGGAAATCTTCCCCAGTTTGGATACCGTAACAAGGAGATAGTACTTTGTCTGTAAAACTCCCTCGTTCGGCCGCACCTGGAGTATGCCGTACAATTTTGGAGTCCTTCGTTTCGAAAGGATATCGCAAGGTTGGAACGTACGCGTACAAGCCCGGGCAACCAAGCTGATTTCCTCTATCCGACATAAAGGTTATGAGGATAGACTAAGGGAATTAAATCTGTTCTTGCTGGAAACCCGTTGACTGCGTGGTGAGCTCATCGAAGTTTTCAAAATACTTCGAGGGTTCGACAATGTTGACTACCGGGATATTTTCACACTGAGTGAGAACAGAACGCGCAATCACAGCTTCAAACTTGAACTGAAGCGTTACAACCGCAATCTGTGTGGAAATTTTTTCACTTACAGTATCTGCGGTAAGTGAAACGCACTTCTAGTTGAAGTTTTCAACAGTGAATCTGTTGACCAGTTCAAGTAGACAAGACAAAGTCTTGAAAAGTAGCAGTTTAGGGACGCAAAACAATTGAGCGGCCATGTGCCCGCTTGATTGCTAGTCCGAAGGTACCCTCCTTGAATAGACCGTACGGTCTCCTAGGGTACCTTCTTTTCTTGTTGTTACTCCGTGTTGTAACTCTTAACGGTTGGACAAGTACTAGGATGTGAAAGTTGAGCAGTACAAAATAGAGAAAATACATGAGAAGAAGATAGGTTCCTTGAATTTTTTTTTGTAAAAAAAATCCATTAAACATGTCAGTCACCGCAAGCATGCCTCTTACATAACGTGGTTAAAGCTGAGGAAAGGAGGTAGAATCTTGAAAATTGATGAAAAGCAGTCCCTAAAGAAAGAAAATTGACAGTGGTATTCAGCGTGAAAAGAGAGGCAAGAACTCATTACCTTTCCATTTCCTTGCATAAAAAGCATACTACGGGAGAGACATTGAATGAGAATATGTATGAAGCATCGGAGTTCATTTTGAGAATAGATGGGCCAACTGTCTTAGAGCAGGAAGAGGGTAACTAACTTTTAGCCAACTGAAGGAGGAAATTCAGTACCAATAGGTGGAGGTGTTAAAAGAGGCAATAAGAATTACTTATTGCAGTTAGATAGGCAAAAGAAGTGAAAATAGTCCGTATTTTTTCTATAAAAAAGATGCGGTTCTAATTCTGCCCAATAGTGCGAATGAACCAAGCGTGATTTTACCGATAAATCCTTTAGATTTATCGGGACGAAGGCTGCGGTTGGGTTTAATTGACAATGTGCTACGATGTTTGTGAGAACGGGATACAGGTGCCTTTTTTATTTTTTCAAAACTCGTTTCTATTGAGTTTTATATATGTAGACTGGGAAAAGAGAAAATGAACAGGACATAGGGTGGTGTTGCCACATGCGTGAATTTTATGGGAACCTTTTTTTATTTTAGGATCTCTTCTGGCGACTACCAGCGAGAGCCTAGCAAACCGAATTACGAATATATTCTTATACTTTTTTAATATCTTTTAGCCTACAAATAGTTAATTATTTAAACACCAAGAGAAATAACAAACAATCTTAAACAAATAAAAATACTAAAAAAACAAGCAAGTAAAAGTATAAGGTCTGCTGCCCCAAAAGTCGCGTGACTTCACTTATCTGATTTATAACCTAACGACCTTGAAAACTTTCAATAATTCACAGAGTAACCTTGGTAGGACCTTGGTATAGCCACATACATTAGCATAGCATAGTAGAGAATAGCCCAACCTAGTATAGCGTAGACATAAAGACTTTTAAATCGATAAATAATGTTACCTTGGATCATATTAGTTCAGAAAGACAGTGATAGAAAGATGGATCTATTGCGCGAGTCAGGAAAAAGAACTAATACTCTGTTAAATTAGTAGATTTTCAGGGTAGAGTATGCTGAAAATGGAACAGGAAAGATAAGAAATAATGTGTCAATTAGAAAATAGAATGGGAATGCGCTTATGACCAAGCCCAAGTATAGTTTACCGTAAACTTGCCTAGTATTGTATATAATATCATATCCAAGCATAGCATAGTACAACCTATCCTGTTTTAGCCTAGTATAGCCAATCCTAGCCAGGCATACAATAGGGTATCCTAAAAAAGAATAGACTAGCTGTGTAATCTAGCTATACTAGTATAACCTAGCATAGTATGGCCTACTTTATTCTACCTTACCTTAGTATATCCTAGCCTAGCTTAGTAGACCCTAGTTTAACCTAGCATATTATAATATAGCCTAGCATATCATAGCCTATAAAAAGCCTTGCCTAGCGTAGCATTGCCAGGTGTAACCTAGCAGCCCATAGCCTAGCGTAACCAGGTATGGCTTAGGATTGCATACTAGAGCCTAGCCTGGGGATGCTGAGAGTAGCCTATCCTACTATAGCCAAGCTAGAATAGGCTACTACAGCCTAGCCAATATATCCTTGCATACGAGGGCCTAGCCTAACCTAGTCTACTAGGCTAGTATAACCACACCTCACATAATATAGCCAAACGTATCAGATTATAGCCTAGTGTAGTATATTTTTAGAGTAGTATAGCCTATCATAGACTAGAATAAGCTTAAATAGCTTAGCCCATTATAGTTTTGGTTAGCTAGCCTATCGTAGCCTAACATAATATTACCTAACATAACGTACGATAGCACAACATATCCCTCCATACCCAATTATTCTATAGCATAGCATAGAATAGCTTAGTATAGCCTTATCTAGCCTAGTATAGCCTAGCATAGCTAAAGCTAGCCTAGTACAGTATAACCTAGCCTAGCATTAACTATCCTATATAAGTATATCCTATACTATCCGACCTAGTCAAGCATAGCTTAGTATTGTCTAGCCTAGCATACTATATGATATCATAACCTAGCATTTTATAGCCTAAATTAGCATAGTATATCTATCCTTGAACATTATATCTTAGCATAGATTAGCATAGTATAGACTAGCCTATAATAGCCTATTCTAGGCTTGCATTGCAGAGTATAGCATAATATAGCCTAGTCTTGCTAGCAGAGTAGCGGCTGCATAGTAATTAAGTTATTGCCAAAGGAAAATAATTCCCGGCCCGACCTTGGGAAGACTTTGGCAATTATATCATAAGAGGGCGAATGTAAACAACATCAGGGTTTCAAATTTCGCTAGAATCAGCCAAAGAGTTATGATGTTATTGGCAAAACAAAATAATTTCCGGGGTAACCTTGGGAAAACTTTGACAATTATAGCCTTCTAAAGAGAATAGAAAACAACATAACGTTTTTAAATTTCGTTAGAATCTGCCAAATAGTTATTATGTTATTAAAAAAACAAAAAAAAACAAAAACTGGTACCGACTGAACGCCACACATAGTGAGATGTAGAGTCTCTCGCGACAAAAAATGCACCATAAATTGTTAGAGACTGATTAGCTCAATACCGTGGCCCAAGCATTTACATATTTAGAAAAATTCTAATTCAATCTAAAAGCTTCATTGCACATCAGCTTCCGTAATACAAAGGACAAGGTGTAGTTCACCCCACCGTCCAACTCCTGTGACTGGTACCGTGCGTGAAGCTCCCCCAAACTCGGTCACTTTACAATAAAATTAAAGGCAGTCAAAGGGGCTGAGCAGTTTAAATATGGTTCAGGAGAGTGATACATTAATTGGCACGCTGCCTGAGTGTTGTCCATTAAAATGGCAGAACAAACAACCTGAAGCTTTAGAGTCATTTTGATACACAGAAAAGCCTTGGCGAAATGACAAGAAACTGTATATTCCCGTCGGCCATCTTCTATCTTCTTTGTCATGAAGCCTAAAGGCTGGCCTGATTCGTGCTATGTAGTCTTTCGCGGTATTAAAATTATATATTTATATATATATATATATATATATATATATATATATATATATATATATATATATATATATATATATAAGGACAATTACACTTTAATGGCTTGGTCCGACAGGTTGAAGAAGGGGTAGAAATGAGAATGGTGGAGAAATTCGTCCCCTAGTGTGTGGGTCATAATTATCAAAATAAAAGTGTGCAGATTGGCCTAAAAGTTGAATTCTAGACGAGAGTCGTCCAAAGTTATTTAAAGAATACTACAAAATTAAAACTCAATAACCAAAAAAAAACGAAATATATAAAAAAAGGTTTAAGTGGGATACGTGATCAAATAAGTAACGGACACATTCGGTGTAGCAAAGGGACAAATACATAGGATTATAGCGATTGAGTAGCTGAATCGGGTTGGAGTCTCAAATGGGCCTACACTAAGTTGAAATACAAATAATAAAAATTGATTTGGGAAGACCGAACTATAGCGAGGTCCACAGCGTCGACGCCTTGCATATGGTAAGCGTCGAAGGAAAGGTAGTTCAGGGAGACGAAGATGCAACAATGGAATATGTTTTACCTCAGAGTTCACGATGGGGGGGGTACTAGTTTTACCTCAGGATGCTGAAGAATGAGGAGTGGTTTTACCTCAGATTTCTCGATGAGGAAGTACTGGTGCGAATGAAGGAAGAACGGCCGTTATAAGGAGCTGCCAATTGACTGTGGCAATAGTCACGGCGGAGAGATTCTAGCCGTCGGTACCCAAATAAACCACGGAGGATCTTAGCGCGCGGGTGTGCTGTACTGCTTATCCAGCGGATAACCTCCGGTTATTTAGGTGGTCGGCGGGCGGCAAAATTGACACGGGCCACGGTGTGCTCTACTAGTATTTGAAATTGGCGGTTTCAGCTGGGAAGGGAAGCGGAGATATTTCGAGATAAAGAGCCAGTCGAATAGCCATTCTGGTTCTTTCCCGCGTCACGAGTATGGAAGGCGATCTTAAATCGCCTTGGGCGCGGGAAATAGGCCTTGTAAAATAAACTCAGATGGTCTGATAAAGCCATGTTCACCCGATTTCTTCCTTGCTTTTCACGCTTTTTGTTCCAGGGTTAAGGCCACTTGGCTCTTATAAGGGTTCAAGGTTGACCTCCTGATCCTATTAAACTTTATTCATCCACATAGTCAGATTGAAGGAGAGCAAAACGTTGGTTCCTTCAGCCAGTCCTCTAAAACTAAATGGTACCCTCATTAGAGTATATGATAATATTGACATCTGCTCTACATGCGGCAGCGGTAGCGTAACGAAAACTACCGTAGAGGAATGAGGAGATTTCTTTGCTTTAATGGCACTTACTGCATTCTGTATGTAGCTATAAATATTATTCCGACTTCCAAAGTGAGCACGGGATTTAATCTCTCGCAACATGAAATGTATTGGTAGATAGTCGAATTATCCAAAGTAGCCCCAACGGCTTCAAGCAAGGGTGATAAAGCATGGAAGCCAAATATGTCTTAGTATTTGGAGACTTTATGTACGCCGGCACTGCTTAAGCGTGACAAGACGTTTGATCTAAGAAAAGAAATGCACCAAACCAAGTGATTTAACCAGAGGCGTGGCAACAAATGCTCAAAAGTTGAACCTTCCAGTTGACACCTGGACAGAGAACCGATTCACTATTGATCCGAGAGTTGCGTCATGGTTCCATGTTTTTTCCTTATCTTAAACGCATAAGGCTTAGGACATCAATATAGTCTCAAAGCGGAATAGACCCATTCGAGTCAGGTGTTGGTAAAAAGAGAGCAGTAATGACAAAAGGAAACGCATGACTCTTAAGTCTTAAATTTTAATGTTCGGAGCACAAATAAAAGCGCGTTGCATCTCACCAGCATCGACAAGTACAGGGGATCTGTCGAAGGCACCTTCCACTTAACAGAGCTCATTGTGGTGGATTAATCACACCTTGGGAATTCAGTCTAGTTTATAAAGAACAAAGGAACAATTGAAAAAGAGAAGGAGCCTAATAAGCACTCCATCTCTTAACGCCACTTACTTAAGCGGGAACAGATTAGAATATAGCATCAGTTTACAAGTCCAAGAAGATTTGGCAAATTCAAATTTGCTCTAGAGCCTAAAAAAGTATTTAGAAAGGTAGAGTGAATGCCTTCAAAATGATTTGAACTGTGTGAGATTTGTACATGTAATGGACAAAGTTAAAAAAACAGCCCCTGCCTCAAATATGAATCAAGTCTTATTTTGAGTACATCTATATTTGCTGATCTTTGACCTTTAGCACACCCACAAATTAAAAACAGGGCAAACAAATATCGGCATAAAAGTGTTGACAAACCCCTTTGGTCCTTCCCTGAAACCAAGCATTCACATGTGGCTCTCAATAGTTGTTTGCATGCAATAGCGGCCAAACCTTTTGGTAACGCTTCAAATAACTAGCCAAAACCAATTTTCATATCTGAAAAATCTCAAAATTTCGGCGTTTAAGGCTTTCTACCAACAAATAGGAAGTGGCGAATCGGTTATCTGCGGGTAGGAAACCAACATGTTTCAACCACCAGGAGGACGGACATAGCAAAGATTTGTTATCACAAGCAGGATATAGTGATACACGTAGGGACACAGTTGGCCATTATATATATCCTTACGTACTTAGAGCAGTCTCTACTCTGCATTCCACTGTATTCTGATACAATTGTAAGAGAAGATGAGAATGAAGATGTGCTAAACTCATCTTCACTATAATCTAATCGGGCATGACTCTTATCTTCAACTCAGCGTGACGCATATATTTTGGTGATGAATGAGCGGCAAAGAAACAGTTGCGGCTAATTTTTTTTTAAGAGGTTGTATTCAATTCGTATTGAATGACGATTATCATCAGAGGTGCAGATCCACCACATTTCGACCCACAGAATGAACTCACCCATACTAATTGATTTAAAGTAACCTGTTAGAGAATATTACTTAAAGTCGAAATTAAATTTACTCTCGTGGTCTACCACTCTATACCATACACTAATCATATATTATGTGGGGGGTAACCTCATCAACTACTGCAACGCGAACCGTTTAAGGAATGGTCGCAGGAATTAACGACCGACTAGTAGGTCAAACTTGAGGCGTTGGGCTTCAAATCCTTAATAATCAGACAGAGTACATAAATGGTTGGCGAGATTTACTTGACAAGGACGAGAGTATCGTTTAGAGTTAGTTAAAGATGAATTAGCAAAAATATAATTAAATGATTAGCGTTACTAGGCTAAGATCAAACGGGAGAAATTGACAATACTAATAATGGATGGATGTCAGTTTTACGGGTCGGTTACTTCGAGGAAGGTCCTTCTTGCGATAAAGCGAGTGGGGAACGATCCGATGAGGCAAGTTGGGCACACTCCGTATGAGGCAGGTAGGGCACACTTCGAACCAACCTTCCCATGAAGATAACCAATCTTTAAAGATGACGTTCGGCCGGAAATGTGGGAATTCTCGTGATTCCACAGAAAGAGGAAACTTCCTTTCCTCAAAGGTGTTCAATGGAGATTTTCCTAGTTTCGATTAAACAAAGGCAGACTGTCGCGCAAATTCAAAAGCTTGCCGATCAGAGTAGTTTCCACTTGAATGGGGTAGAATCACGGCGGAAAAAGTCTTGCTGTCTGATGAACGCACACGGAACTTCGACTCGAGATGATGAGGATGACCTTGAGGTGCATACGGGACTCCTCGATCTCCAGTCAAAACCAAGTATTTGTATGGGGGATTTTAAATGGGATGGTGGAATTAGGAAAAAGGATTCACAAGCTCCAGACATCTTAAACCGAAGGCAGAATCGATTCATCATTTAACAACAAGGCGCGAAACACAGCGGCTCTATCTCACCTCGTTGCGGGGGTGAGGGAGGATCCGGACGATTTCGCTGGATTGGGGGATATTTCACTAATGGGCTCAGGTGTCAAAACCTCTCGAAAGTTTCCGAACAGAAGGTTACGTTTTCCATGGCAGGATACAATTGCACGTGGTCTCCAAATAACGTTAGGTCAGTGTTTGTTCTTTTACACTTACAATTACAGGAGTCGCCTACATCCCAGTAATTGTTGTGGTAGCAGGGAGCTAAATGAAAGTAATATTCTAGGGGTGGACACTTTTGTTTTTTTTTAAACTTGTGTTGGAATCAAGAGAATTTAGTACTTTTAGGGAAGACTTCCTCATCGTTTACTTGCATGTAGGCCGATGAGCAAAATGGTCTCCGAACCATAAAATGAAGGTTTATTCAAGAAGAAGAAGTGGAAATTTAATGGGCTTTTAAAGGGGGTTAGGAGGGCCAAATGATTTGTTTATAAAGTGAGTGAGGAATGGGATGAATGAGTGAGAGCAAGGAGAGAGGGCATGGGAAGAAACTAGAGTTAAGATTGGCTTAGGAGGTGGCTGGCCCAGCAATGGTAGAAACTGAGAAAGATCAAGAGAGGGTAGCAGGGGTTGTGGAGCAGTCCATATTCAGAATAATCTTACAACAACACCCACCCAATAAGGTGATTTCCTGGAAAAAAAGAATAGGCATTGGGACTGGAGGAGTGCCAATACTCTTTATGAGTGAAACGGCTAGATGTTCTGATTGATTTCACACAAATTATACTGATAAGCACACGATGTGCTACTTATTTTCAATAACATAAGAAAAGGAAGTGATTTATTCAATTTTTAAGCAATTCCAACATAAATATAATAGTAGTCTCCACCACTCTCGCTTAGTCTCTCTCACGCACTTACTCCCTCTCGCAATTCCATTTGGTATTAATTCTGATAGGTCAAGTCCAATTCTAGTTCTCCTATTGAGCAGCATCAACTTGTGCAGAGGCATAGGAATTAAATGGTAATGCACCGTGTTGAACGCCAACTCCTCTCGACTCCAAAAGAAACTAGTGTTCTAGCTTGGGCGTTTTTTGAATCTCTTTTAAACCTCCCACAACATTTATCATTCGTCCTGCGTATTTTTCTATCGTCCGTCTTCATTGTCTGCAGTTGTTCAGCCTCCTTGCCCCCCTAAACTGCAGGTGGCTATATTTATCTCTTATTATTTTGATTCAGTCTACCTTCATTAATTTATGTGCAGCTATCTCATTACTTTGCGTGATACGACCTCGTTGATATTTAAAGGGCACTCTTTTTTCATCACCAAGATATTTCAATGTTCCATTTTATTCTATTTTGTCATCAGTTTAGTTTTTCTCTTTTACCTTTTAAGTAAACATGAAAAACATGAATTATAGAAATGTCGTTTCTTTCTTAATATTTCTAAATTCTTCACCATGAGATGGAATGAATATCTATCATACTTGAGCTCTCGTAAAAAAATAAAAATATATTCAGGATACCACTAATTTGTGTACATACCCTGTAATCAGTGTGTAAAATTCACTTGTCATCCATATCCATTATTGCTAACTATGGAAAGGTTATTTTATATTTATTACCTACCAATAAAGAGCGTCATACTCCAGCACAACAATCAAGCCCGCAGCTAAGTCTAGGCTTTGGTCTCAGCCAATGTCTTTGTACTTTCTGACTTTGGACCAATTTCCAACGTATGTGCCATTGGACAATCTTATGAATAGCTTCAAAAACTTTGTTGGACTCCTTGAAAAGTGGAAGATATAAGAGTTTGTCATTCAGGTTTCACACATACCTTTGAGTTTTTGAGAAGAGAAACGATTTAAAAAATGCGATGATTTAAGGACTCGCACATGAGATGCAGACGTATTCATCTTTCATATTTAAAAAAGAAAAAAAAAGGAAAATATATGTGTTAAATAGAAAAGACATACAAAAACCAAACCCAGTTATACAGTCAGTTCTCTTGAGTATTTAATAAAGTAAATAATCAAAATAATTTTTACCTAGTACCAAACCAATTTCTCTACCAATATTTATGCAAACAAACCATAGGCGAATATACTTTCTATACTATTGCTCAGAAATAAGTAGCAATAACACTAATAACTCAATGGGTAACAAATTTCACAAAAGTTTTTTTTCTCGTATTTCTTTAAGTGTTTTTAATAGTAAATTTTGAGTAATTCCAAATATTTCCATACATTTCCTCTACCTTCGACTGTTTTAAACATATAAAAATTATTCTAATATAAAGAAATGTATGGAGTACGGATAAACCACACTTACATTTGTTGCTAATTTATTTATTTTCTTTTTTAGGCTTATATGATAAATATTGACTTTCTTAATTATGGCTACAAGAAGATGCAGAAATTCACCAGATTCGTTCTGTTTTGTATGTGGTTTCTATGTTGGACCTAAGCATGTATCACATAAAATTGTGAAAGGTACAAACTACTGGATTGCTTATAGACTGTACTTTGGAATGAGTATGGATGACCAAGATAACCCATGGGCTGCTTATGTGATATGTGGAAGTTCTCGATCAAATTTACATGCATGGCTGAAAGGTGCAAGAAAAGCAATGCTATTTTCTGTGCCGAGAGTTTGGCGAGAGCCACAATAATTGCTATTTTTGGATGAGTGACATATCAAAGTACAAAATCGTTAAGGGAAGAAAATCCCTTCCATATCCCAACATTTCATCCTCTATTGCACCTGTGCCACATGATGATACCTTATTGGTTCCATGGCCGCCAGAAATTGTAAGTAAATCCTATCAAATTCTAAGCTACTCGTATATTCTTTGTAACAGAATCAATACTGAAATATTCAAAACAACTAGCTAAGGTTTCTTGTAATGATTGCACGTGCAATCCCTATTTATTCTCCACTATTACATGCATGCCTTTTCATATATATTTTTTCAGGTATAGCGTACAATGGAGGTCTAATCAGTAGAGTCGTACGGTTGTGACGAAGAAGAAATTTAGTGAAACGTTTCAGTCAAGTATGAGTACCCACCCGCACTTTCCAAATCAACGTCAATTGGATGATCTCATCATGGACTTGGGTCTCATTAAGGCAATATTGGGGCTTTTGGCATCGAGACTTAATAAATTAAACCTGTTGGAGGAGGACTGCAGGTCAACAGAATACAGGAAGCGCAATGAGAAATTCAAAGTATACTTTGATATTAGTGAGGATCTCTGCTCCTGCAAAGATATTAATGGTTTCTTTACAGCTAATGGAATTGATCACAATCCTGAAGAATGGCGACTTTTCATAGATAGTTCTACAAGAAGCTGTTTTCTACATAATGGGAATCAGTATCCATCCCTGCCTATAACATACTCGGTACAGATGTAGAAAGAATATGACAATGTAAAAAAAAGCTTCTCGAGAAGGTAAACTATACTACTTTTAAATGGGATTTTTGTCGTGATTTTAAAATGCTTGCATTTTTACTCGGATTGCAGGGTGGGTATAACAAGTATGTATGTTTTCTTTTCTATAGGAAGAGTAGAGCTGATCTTGAACATTACCAAAAGGATGTGTGGCCCCATCGAGATGACTTGCAGCCAGGAAAACTAAATGTTATTAAACAGCCTCTTGTAGATCCTGCAAAAGTTTTACTACCTCCAGTTCATCTAAAGCTTGGTTTGGTCAAACAGTTTTTAAAAGCATTAGATAATGGTGGAGAAGCATTTCAAGACATTCGTCTACTCTTCCCAAAACTACTAGAGACCAAATTTAAGGGTGGTATATTTACTGAACCACAAGTAAAGAGAAGCATTCAAGTCAATACAACTTGAGAATGCAATGAGTGAAGACGAAAGTGAGGCGTGGTGTGCATTTCGAAATATAGTTAATGGATTCCTTGGTAAAAATAAAGACCCAAAGGAGAAGCAGCTGGTAGCAAACCTTTAGAAAGTTAAAAGAATTTAGGATGTATTATATCACTAAAGGTGCAGTTTTTGAATTCACATTTTGAGTTTTTTCGTGAAAATTGGGAATAACTGAGTGAGGAGCATGGTGAGCGGTTCCATCATGACGTTGATGTAATGCAGAAAGATATCAAGGAAGATAGTCACTGCTAGGATGGGGACCTATATATGGTCACTGGTGAGTAAAGATCAAGGAGCTCACAGTAAGAAAGCACGTTCTTCAGTGCACTTTGAGTAGGTTATTTCTTATAATCTCAATTTCTAATTAGATTAAAAAGGAATACAAGGAGAAATATTATCAGCTATTATTCATGTACAATGTGAATATGCTAAATAAAGTGAACTGTCGCAGCTATTTATGGTTAGTTTTATATACAAAAATTCCAATTATCTCCATAAATATCGATGATATGCAATTTTCAATGGTAATTTTAGAATCAGGGAATAAAACTACCTTAGAAACACTAAAAACATTTAATAAAACAAAACTAGTGTTACCCAATGTAATATATCTCTGAATTAAAGCTGAAAATCCCCATCTCTTTATTACTTATGATCGATCACATTAGGAAGATAAAAACCTAACCTAATGTGGATTATTCTTTCTTCGACTGCAATGCCGTTGACAAGAAAAAGTAATATTTTGGATGCAAATAGTCCGTAATTTCTAAGCAATTTATTAACTTTTGAAGGAAATTTTAGTAATAATTATACGTAAGGGTAAACTCATAAGATGAAATTGTCATTGTTTTAAAGTATTTTATCACAAAAGAAAAGTTTAAGAATAGCAAAAAATCCAACCATCCAGATTTCTGTCCGATTCATTCCTAAAGTTCTTTTTGTACAAGCATATTATAATAATATGTTCATCCTCCTATTGGGTCTTATCTCTTTATGGAATGATGAGAGACTGGGAAACTTTAGTGTCACAGAAATCCAACTTGTTTTCTTTTGCTCAGGACCTTCAACACAATTTCACATTCCAAAGCTTCCTCTTAACTAAATAAACTATTAGGAAAACATTATATTAGATACACACACTCATCAGTTTTTCCTTTTAACTAAATACAAAAGATTGACTCAATTCTTATAAGCCGGAGTTGATGAGTTACATTTTTTCCTCCGCTATTGCTAAATTTGCAATTTTTCTTTGTGGCAACTGATCAGAAACATTCCAAGACATGACCAAAATTTCCCTACAGGGAACACGAATGTGTTTAATCCCCTGAAGTTAAAAGAAGTGATAAATCAATTTGGCGAAAATAAAATAATTAAAACGTCAGAGAACATACAAGTGAGATTCAATGGAAAAATGCGTTTAAAGTGAAATGTTTTAATGAAAGTGTACCGGCTCTATTTTCTTGCCCCCCGTTGACTTGTGCACGTGCACATAGTGACCATAAAGACATTGTAAGTAAGGTTTATAAAGAAGAGGACTGCCACTAAAATGGTGCTGATGGAGTAAGTGAAGATTGTGTAAGATGTATAACCGAAGATTCGCTTGCAGGCTTTTGGGCAAGGAGGACACAACGTTCTCAAGATGTGACCTCAGTGCAGTTGCTTCAAAGGAAAATATAGATGAGATTATTAAAAAGAGAAAGGTGTGGACAGGATGGAAACATGTTAACTCCCAAGACTCCAAACGGGGCCAAGAGTGAGGAGTGAATCAGCCCACTGCTCCAACTCTTGGCACGGACTAGGAATGAATGGACGAATGCCGATCGATGACTAACATGCGAAATCATCCGCCTGCAAGAAAAATAGGCGAGAAGAGGCTTGTAAAGTAAGTAGCAATAAAAGTGTAAAATGAAAATGTCCTGAAGTAATAAATCCTAGAAAGACTCAAACTTGTCTAAAAACGCCGAAGATAATTAAACAAAGAGGATGTATCATACCAACAGGTATCATGTATAACAGGTTAGGGAGTACATCCCCGTAAGTGCCTCAGGCAAATTGGAAAATCCCTTGTTATTTTTAACTCGAGTATTATTTCTGATGAAAGCTTGGCATTTGTTTTCAGAGCTACGATGGGACAATTCACCCAAGCACGGGAAAGTTTCGGGTTCACCTAATAAGAGAAAAATAAATTAGCTCAGGTTTTTCCCCATTTTATTCCGCGAACTATGATGAACTGCATATGAAAGTTGAGTTGGTAAGTAGTAGATCTGGATTTATTAGACCTCATGTTCGCAGATGAAATTCTGCCACAGTGATCAAATGCTCGAATGATTTTCTGCTCGGATGTATTAACATTAAGTCTGATGAGAATATTATAATCTGATGATGAAATAAAATCGAACGAGAGTTCTTCATATTTTTTAAGGTTAGGAAATACAGGCGGATGAGCTATCCACTTCCGAAATTTTTTGGTTTATAAAAAATAAAAACCATGAAGACAGTAAATTTATTTTGTTGATGAAGTTAAATTAGCTTTTTTAAATTGGTTAAATTCTCATATTCCTATGGTATCATCACTTAGTTGACATAAATCGAGCTGAGGTATTAATTTTGTTTCAATTTAGCTTATGATCAAAAGTAAATTTATGCTTATTTTTGTTTTAATTTTATTCAATGTTCTACGAACTTTTTGAGCACATCTAATACTCTTCCCTTTCTCTCTGGTTCCAAAACCTTTTACTTTTGATTTCCTCCCCGCCGTTTCTAATTTAACCTTACACAGCACAGTCATGTGGGAGGACTGTCCCTAATAAATGGAAATAGCCTTTTTGGATTCTGATGAAATATTTGTTAAAGTTTCTTCTCCAGCAAGGATCTAAAAGCAAAATGCTGAGACCACGAAACTGCATTGGCAGAAATCTAAGAATGAAGATAAAAGAAAACTCTAGTTAAAACGCGCTTTCTGTAGGGAATTTTATAATAAAGGGGATATGGTTGGTTAGTGCTAGGAATCTTATGGAGGCAGACATACGAGTATGAACGTATTTTATTCGTTTGCGCTCTAAATTCAAATAAAATGCTAAATTTCTGTTGTCGTTGACAATAAAAATGAAGTGATTTATATAACAAGATGCCATTCCAAAAAAATTTAAATAAAATCTCTCATGACTTATTCAGTGAATATCTATCGCTAACCATTTACTATTATTCACCTCTAATAGATTATGAAGATTTATAGATTCCCTTTTAAGCGGCATCTCCTTGTCTAGGGTTATTTAATTTACCCCTGTCAGTGCTATGCTGAATTAAGTAATAGAATGTCTTTGTAACATATGGATATAAGGAGGTGTGTACACATCCCACGTTGTAATATTTAGGTTTAAGAATGCATTATAGGTACTTTTCGTTCCCATTCTATTTTATTATAATTTTTTCTATTCTTTAATTTTTTTCCATAATACCTATGAGTAAAGCTACTTAGATTGGATGATACAAATTTATGTATTGATCTTCTAGTAAACTTTAACTTATATGTACAACTTCAAACCATATAAGTTTAAACAAAAGTAATCCTTTAGTTTACGAGATAAAAAAGGAAGAGGAATATTTGATGGGTGCCGTTTAACATGTAGGTCATTTTATTCAAGAACCTTCTTCAATCCCAAAACAATAATCAAACGGCAAAATGGTCCCGCTCTATATGTATATGGGTAGATTAGCCCAAAAGTCAAGATTTAATATAAAAAAGCACCCTTAGTTTCCGGGTTTAAGTCCGCTTTCCTATGGATTGAGGATGTGATCTAAAATAAATAGTTGAATACTAAGGAAAAGGACAGCCTCGTCAAATAACTATATCCCATTGCAGTCCAGTTTGCAGGATGCTTTCTCAAGTATATGGGAATGGCAGTAGCTTTCCTGCCTGTTGCGGTCCTGGATAGGGCCCAATCACAAGGCTACGTCAGGATATTGCAATCAATCACAAGGAATCTTAACGTTTGTAGGAGCAAAATATCTTACAGAAATAATTCAGGGCAACATACCGTAAAATGCCGCAACGTCCCATAAGTGTTTCTAATTTTAAGGCGACAAAAATAATCAACTGATACCGTCGAGGCATTGTGACGAAGTCCAGTGTAAAAGTCGTCGCCCTTAGACATCCATTTGACATCGGAAGTTTGAAAATGTTCAAAAGCAATTATAAAAGATCACATAATCAATCATTTAGAAAGCATTAATAGTTAGTCAGTATGGGTTTCGAAAAGATATCTCTTATCTAACAAAACCTACTCAATTTCTTCCATGATGGAATTAAACTGTACGATGAAACATGCGCGGCTGATATAATTTACCTTGATTCTCTAAAGACATTCGACTAGGTCCATATAAAAAGTTTTTAATGAAACTATGTGCTTAGGGTATACGTGGTAAAGTGTTCAATATGATAGCCTACTGGTGTTTTAATAGAAGGCAAGTGAGGTCATAAATGGCGAAGAGTCTCAGTGATTGAATGTAATAAGTGAAGTGAGGTGCTAATGAATTGAATGAGGGTTTGTTTATAAAATTTGCAAGTGCTCTGAGGACGTTAAAATTTTAGGACTTGCCATTATTGAGGAAGAAAACAGTGGTATGCAAAAGGATTCACATATTCTTGCTGGGTGGAGCCTAGATGACAAATGAAATTCAATGTCGATATGTGTAAGGTTATGCATATTGGATCAAGAAACTCTAATTCTAATTATACAATGTCATGGTGAACAATAAGTAAATCGTCAGTAGTTAGGCCGAGATTTGTGGCTTTTACATATTCCTTTGTGGTTATCGTGTCATTAAGATTTCTAGTTAAGGTGTCTACAACAGGTTAATGGTTATCTTTGCTTTGTTCACTGGTGAAGTTTATGGAAAAACAGTCTTGAAAGGCTATATCCAGGTTACATATTTCTTTTTCGGATTATACATTTATGTAAATATCATCAATGTATCTGCATTACATACTCGTAGATGCGGAGATTGGATACTCGTTGATAAAACGTTTTTTTTGATGGCTCCCGAATAAACCTTAGCAAAGAAACCTCTCAGAGAGGAATCCATAGACACTCCCTTAACTTGAAGGTACATTCCTGCTTTCAGTGCATAAGAATGGGCTTTGGAAATGTAGACGTGTAGAAGTTTTTCCATGGCTGCGCTGAGAATGCCGATAAAAGGGGCGGTCATTTTGGTCGTAGCCGCATTCTAATATTAGGTCTATCGTTTTGGTGACTCGTACATTTATAAACAGTAATTCTATATCCATGGAGCCTATTGTTTTTTAGGGTTTGTGGATCGAGTTATATCGATAGGTCGGCGATGGATTTAAGGATGTATTTGTTAGGCAAATGGGGCCTTAATAGTTTGTCTGAGATTTTACCCAATTCATACGTAGGGGTAGGAATTTGAATATTTATGGGTCTTAGAGGGTTTCTAACACCACCGTTTTGTAGGCGTATCCAGCGATGAAATCATTAATTATACTAGGGAACAATGTTTTTGGTGAATTGACAAAAGTACACTTTCCGACCTAATTCGAGCATACTGAATTCAAATCTGAAATCAGATTCTCTCGAAATGTTACAGATTTTTGTAATATCAATAACTAATATTATACAATAATTTTCATTCTATCGCGCCTATCATCATGCCAAGAAGTAATTTTGAATCATTCTTTTGCGTTATTTATATTAAAGCAGGTTTTTGCGCAAACATTTTATTCAATCTGAGAAGAAATTAAATTACACATTAGGATTACAAATACTGTAATCAAATAGATGCTAATTTATTAATGACTGTACATCAGGCTGAAGGACCTCTTCTTGATTTCAATCAGGCAAAAATTTGCGTTTGTAGCTCTTTCTCTTGAAAGTCTTCTCTGGCTGATCTCTTCTAATCGTCCAGCAGTAGTCCGCCATCATGTGTCTATCACAGTGACTTGGTAGCGCTCTTCCATCGTCATCAAATCCTGATGCAAGCGTTCCATTTGTTCGTCGCTCACGGCTCCCAGATTCCCTGAGAATGGTCAAGGTGACTATTTAAGAAATGTAGCTTCATACTCATGTTGCATACCAGATCACGATATGCTAAAGGCATATTAGTAACCAGATCCTCGTATTTATGCGCATCTTTGTTTCCCAGAAGTTAATAACAACGACAGAAAATGAGGGCCAGGCTGCCTTCTTTTTTTCATTCATGGTATTCACGAATCTAGAATCACTCAGAAGTCTTCAGATTTGGGGACCATCAAATACTCCTGCTTTTATTTTTTCGTAAGAGAAAGCAGGAAACGCCGATACTCTGCGCCTAAAACAATCAGTGTCAGTGCTCAACGCCTTGACATACTGCTTCATCAACCCCAGTTTGAGATGAAGAGGAGGGAAAAACGATCTTCTCTCGACTTACGATTGGCTCAATAACAATGATTGGCATTCCTTCTTCCAAAGTTTTCCTAACTGGCCAAACGGTTTGGGACCAGTATTTGTCACGGGTTAGACTGTCCCACATACAGATATAGCATGGGAACCTTGTATATCCTTTCTGCTGGCTAAGGAGGAAGTTGACCATCTTAAGGTCTATCTACCCATATGATCTAATTGTGTTCACGGTACTTAAGTAAATCCATGACCATTCTTATGTCATGCTATTATGTAAGGGGACACATTCTATCCTACGCTTGGAGCTATTCAAAAACAGTCTCCACTCAGCTGGGCTATAGGTGCCAAGTCCCAACTCGGTAAACAGACCAGGAACATCGTTGCAGCATACAAATTTTTTGTCCTCGGAGAAATACTTAACAAATGTACTCTCCCTTGTTCGGTAATATGATTCCCGTTCCGATCTGTCAAGCATATGTGTTTCACTCAAACTAGAGGTTAAAAGTTCTGCAGCTTTCTTGGACTGCACTAAATCACGTATCAAGTCATTCAAATCCACTTGATTGCAAAAGTGAGGAGATAATGACTGTTCAGTATCTAATTATGAATCTGCAGACTCTGAATCTATACCATGGACGTCCATAACAAGTAAATATTTTCATCATCGGAGGAAACATATCTACTAAAAATTGGAAATGGTAAAGACTCAAAATGAGGTACTGGCCGGATCGCCAAGGGAATGTTGGGGTAGTCGATCTTGTGCCGAATTTTCTTGCCAATCCCTTTAGTATTCACCAGACAGAAATAACAGTCTGATACATGATTCTTTGGCTTTTACCACACCATGGGGATTCCAAAAGAAAGATAATTTCTCTTTCCGTTCGTCCACTCACGAAGATGTTTAATACAACTTTGGTAAACAGCATGTGGGGGGCCCACTTCTTATCTTGATCGCCAAGAAGAACATCAAAATATGCCTTATAAGTGCGGATCAGAAAGTTTGATATAGTGCGACTTTGACGAACTTGCACGTAACAGCCACATATTTAGCAGAAGGTGTCTGAATCATTAACGCAATTTCATCAAGACGAAGCGATCACTCTAACATGAATCCCTAATGACAATATTTTTCACAATGGCACTTATAACTCTTTTACTACGAGGGAACGGGGAAGTATTTGCTTTCTACAAGCACCCTATCTGTCCGCCGGAGGGCAGTTTTCGGTCAAACGAGAAAATATAAATTACATAATAACTATAGCATGTAGGTAAAAATGGATTATGTATTTAAAATCAGCATGAAAAAACGAATTAAAATTGGCAGATAAATCTAAGTCCACAGAAAATGTTTTCAAAATTGTTCACCTGTGTTATTTGCTTCAAATTGATATTTTCTTGTTGTTTATTGATCTCTTCTATGATATGGTTTACTTTGCTGTTGATGTTGTATGTGTAGGTCTTGGTATCCTCTGCTCGTTCCTTGAGTTTGGAAATAACTTTTAAATCATTTTATAGCCTGTGAATGTCATCAAGAAGGATTTCGATATTAAGTCAATCTCAATATTCCTGTCTTACGAAGTAAGACAGAATGCTCAATTCACAATTTTAAAAGTGGCTGCAATAATAACACGCTACAATAGATTTCAGTGTCGGAAAAAGAGCATAGATCTCACTTGCATTTTATTATGAAGTCCAGTCTGCTTAATTAGAATTTGATCACAGTAATTTCCCATAATGTAACATTTTCTTACTAATTGCCGATTTAATAATTACACTAGCCAACAAATTTTAATTTTTTGTCTGCTACTTGAGTACATGTTATTTTACCAAACGAATTTCGGTGCGCTGATTCTAAATCTGTGCTGATATTTGTCCTAACACGTAAGGTTTCTGAGTTATGTATGTAACTGCTATATGGCTCACTTTGTCATCTTGCATAAATTACTGATATAATTATTACGAGGCCCAGACAAGATATGTATTACATATAAAAGAGGTAGTACTCACCTAAGTATAAATTTCTTCAAAAATGTTTGAGACTCTTACTCTTGCTCTTGTACGTGAATATAGGATCCTCCCGTTAGAGGATCCAGCAGTAGTCCCCCATCATGTTTTCTTTGAAGCCTCCTTAATAACTGCTTTCTATCATTGAGATATCTCGGTGAAACATTTCCCCATGTTCTTCACTAATATCACCCATATTAGATGGAAAGAAATCTAGATGCAAATACAAGAAATGCATCTTAAGAGACATCCGACACCACATTCGTTGATAGGACTTTAGCATATTGCCCACTAGTTCTTCATAGTTTACAGCCCTAGGATTACCAAGGAAGTTTGCACTCATGGATAAATGAATCCCATTCTGCCAACTCAAGTGGAGTTAGTTAATTTCTGAACTCCCTGTCACGTATCAATTCTCTGATCTCCGGACCTACAAAAATGCCAGCTTTAAGTTTAGCATCGGTTTACTTGGCACCAAATTTCTCTTGGTAATACTGGAATAAATCAGAATCATGGGCCATTGCTTTTACAAAATTTGTGATAAGGGCAAGTTTGATATGAATTGGTGGAAGGTAGTTCTTCTGTGGATGTACCGAAGTCATATGCCTCACATTGTATCGGCCAACTATGTGGTCTCTTTCTGGTCACTTTTTGACGAAATAATGATTCCTGTCGTCACGGCCCTTCTATAGGCATAAGATGCACATATTATTTGTATATTCTAGCTAAAGTCCAAGAAGTAAAGAAATTACCTTTAGATCAACACAGATATTCCACTTATTCTTTGAGTCATATGTCTCTATCAGACCAAACAATAATTGCGAGAGAAATTGAAGCTTTTTAGTTGCGATTTTGTAGCAACACAGCTTTGAGGCTAGCAGTACTTGCATCGATGAATAGTATTCATTTACCAAGGAACTGATCGTTTCCTAGCTGTTTCATGAGGTCATTAACATCAGTACATAAACAAGCACCATCTTCTTCTAAATAGAAGGCAGTTAAGGCCTCATGGCGTTTACGGAAAGTAGATATTTTTGCGCAGTCCTCTAGAAGATTCCATTGCTGTAGTCTGGAGCCCAACAGTTCTGCGTTTTCCTTTAAAAATCACAAATTCCTTTCCAAATCATTCAATCTTTCTTGATTTATCAATTGGATCTTCTTTTCCTTAGAATCATCCTCATACATTTCATTATCATTGTTATCCTCCTCTTCAGGCGATAAATCATCTTTCTCAACTACAATAGCTGATAGAGAAACTGGGATTTGCATCTCGATATTATGGAGAAAGGACTGGTTTTATAGCTGACTTACAATCAGGATATATAATTTTTGATTTGTTTTTTTAAGAATCCCGGAATATTTAGCAATCAAAAACATGATTTGGTAGCTCACGCAACACCATTGGTAGAAAAAAAGGCATAGCCTTGTGTGGCCATTTAACCACTGTGTGAGCTCCGCATAACATACAGTACAAGATTTGTGAGGTGCCCAGGGCTTGCCTTGGTCACCAATTAATAATTGTATAGAGTTTTCACTCTTTTTTGCAAAATTTTTCCGCTGGTTGCTTGAAGTATATCTTCAACACATATAACAAATGTTGTCTGGGCTATTTTACATCCTCGCCGATTCATGTTTTCAACTTAGTTTGCATATATCCTGTTATATACTTTTGTACAATCTTATTTCATTTAAAAATTAATTAAGAGATAAATCTGAAAGAAAGATGCCATTAATCATGGTATGTAAATTCCGTTTCAACACCATTACAATACGGGCGAAGTTTGACAATGTGATTAAGCATAAGTGTAACGTAGCACGCTTAAGTTTCAAGCAGAAGTCAGCTAGCATAGCAGGGCTCCATTTTTCCTTATACCTATTTTCATTTGAGGCTATATTTTGAGGGAATCTCAGCCCATGTTCATCATTCAAATCTCATGCATTCACTGTAAAGAATGACAGATGAGAATGAAGAAAGGTTATCCGTGGTTGTATACGGTCGAATATGTATGTACGTTTGTTCCGTACATGAATAGCTCAGTTCCTTTTTTCACTAAGAGTGCTATACTGTTTTTACTTTTATTTTCATTCTTTAACGAGGAAGAATTCGTAATATTACATATATATATATATATATATATATATATATATATATATTGCCATATGCAGCGTTTTAAGGATTTATATAAACAACTAGAGCAAAAGTATACTTTTAATTACATAGAAAAATTTAAATATTAAAACTTTAAATATACAAAGGCTATAATAAGACGATCTAAATAAAAATTAATACTACCAATGAGTACTACG
The DNA here is from genome assembly GCA_963969495.1 of Ceratothoa steindachneri. Taxonomy (NCBI): domain Eukaryota; kingdom Metazoa; phylum Arthropoda; class Malacostraca; order Isopoda; family Cymothoidae; genus Ceratothoa; species Ceratothoa steindachneri. The sequence goes on along the minus strand of OZ018323.1, from coordinate 192,611,776 downwards.
CGATGGTTGACGCAAGAATTCACTTTAGTACGGAATGGTAACTAAGAACATAACTAATTGGATTCCTTTCACCTTTAACTAAGAGGGATTCTGGCGTGGGGTGACCTTGAACAAGAACCTCGTTGATACGATGATTCGAGGCGTGAGGCTAAATCGGGGACAGAGATATCCATCTCGCTGCGCGAAGGATAACGTTGGTAGAGGTTATTCGGGAAACCAGCTGATCCCGAAGTAAGTGTGGAGCACGTGGCGATGCTTCTCGACTTGACGATTTAAGCGAGGGTATGTGGGTGTACGATTATTCCATTCCATGGGTGCCCCCGGTCGGGCTTCTCGATGATGAAACTTGACCAAGAGGAGATTATTTTCTGAAGTGGAATTTCACATTCGTATTCCTCAATGGTGAGGGGTATCTATGGTTTTAGTCAAAAAATTGAGATATGGGGTTTCTCTAAACGAGATTGGTATGAGAGTGATTCTTTATACCGATAATCTACTCTTCGATGTCACCATAGGAACAGCCTCTGGAAGATAACTCCTGCTCGGTTCCAATTCTTCTTGATTCCTTGTTTTACTCAAGGACTGTTCTTCTTCTCTCGCTTCCTAACTCGATTCTCTCTTCTTTTCTCTAGATTAAACTATATATACCTAGATTATCCCCTGGGGAAAGGGGGGGGAGAAATGAGTGCCTAGCTTTAAGCCTCTCTCGTAGAGCATCATTTTCCCACGTTGTGACCCTTTGCCCTTTAGGTTTACGTCGGAGAAAGGGAAATTTCGTCTATTTGGCGAAAATAGATCTTAACCATAGGAGGGGACTAAGCCTGTTCATAGATTTTTATTCTAAAGGCTATCATACCTTCCTTTGTCTATATTAAACGATTACGAATTCTGCTTATGGTATTGCTTTTTTTGAGAGTGATCACGAGAATTGTTGGGACAGCGGGGCAAAGAGGAGAGGGGGGTAAAGTATCAAGCCTTAAGGAAGGTAAATTTTGACGCGGTGTAACCAAACTAGCGTCAGTTTTTCCTCATGAAGTTGATTTCCCCACAATTCCTCCCTTATAAAGTAGGGGAGAGAACTCAAGTGCCAAACAAAAAAACATGTCTTGGAATGCAATTCTAAGTCCGCCCCTTTCCGTAAAAATACCGTAGTCAACCATCCTACTAAACTATCTCTTATTGACATTGTACGCACACGCGCGCACGTACATAGGTAGGTGAACGGCGGAATTTAATCGTGCCTCGTAAGGCCAAGCAGTCCGGATCACACACTTCAATTTAATCCTCCAAAAACATCGATTTCAAGAAAAAACAAGAAAAAGAAACTGACTATTATTCCGTATCTAGACAGTTAATGCTGTACACAAATACACCTTAACACATTAATATCTACACAAACAAATTGGTCGTAAGACAAAAGGCAGTTTAATTAGCCCTCTGTGGAATTTCGGCTCAAGTTATCTGCTCTATACTTATCGAAGTCTTTTATATAGTTTATGTTAAATTAGTACACGATGAACAATAGACTCAATCACATGAGTCTGCCTTTTTGGTTTTGGGTGTTACGCCACTATGACTGAGACTTATGATTGAATTCCACGTTAAACTCGCTACCTTTTAAATAGAAAGTGAATTCCTTTATCCCCCAAATTACGGCTAGCCCTGCCTATTCTATAATTACATAATCTATGGGCACAGGGGTATCATCGTGTTTATTTTATAACCGGGCACTACCGATTCATTCGCCACAGGCATAGGTTCGGATTCCAAACTTCTTTTGGCGAATGGGTACTGGAAGGATGGGGACTGAACTTGATTTTTCCTTCACTCGAGTAGACAATTGTGAATCTTTGAGCGGGTCAAGGTGGTGGTTTAGATCTAACTCAGTGGACAGTTCTTCCTGGGCGAAGTCTACTTAGGGTAAGGGATACTCGTTATCCGACTCTATGTACATCGTGTTTACAACCTGAAGAGGTTCACAGGGCTATAACGCTTCTATGGTTCCTCCTTCCTCCATCGTCAGCATATTTTTATTACACGCTCGGCGGTGATACTTCTTGAGCATGTTTATGTGATACAGTTTATGGCCTGATGCAGTTTCAATCACGTAGTCAAAGGGGCCATGTGCTTCTATGACCGGGAAGTGACCCTTCCATTGGGAGAGTAACTTATTCGTCTCTGTAGGCAGTGGTAACAATACTTCATCGCTAGGCTTTAATTTTCGAGCTTTTGCTTTTTAGTCGAAATAATTTTGGTATTGTTCTAGGTTGGACTCTGCGTTTGAGTAGGTTAACTCTGCACATTTCCTCAAACGTTCCCGGAGCTCAATCACATATGCGTAGGAGGATTTAACTTCTTTATCTAATTGGGGATTAGTGAAGAGCTCCTTAAGAATGCCCAGAGGTCCTAGAACGTTACGTCCGTATAACAATTTGAAAGGAACAAAACCCAGATTTGGGTGAAGTATCTCGCGGCACACGAAGAGGGCGACTGGTAGGAACCGATTCCATTCTCGAGGCTGAGACTGACAGAGCTTTCTTAACACTTCCTTTGGGGTACCATTTACTTTTTCCCAAATCCCGTTTGCGGATGGGTAAAAAGGGGTTGTAAAGAGGGATTTAATGAATAGTAACTTTCCCCGTATTCCATCAGTTCCGAGGTGAACTGACGGCCTCAATCTGAAAGGATTTTTTAAGGGATACCGAGTGGAAAAAATTGGGGACGAGAGCTTCTGCACACGAAATACTGTCAATTTTCCTGAGGGCAACTGCGTCGGTGAAATGAGTGGCGCAGTTTACTATGTAAAGTGAGAATATATGAGTGTCCTTCTCTAGACGGGGGATGGAGGGGCCCCACCAAGTCTATAGCCGCTCTGAAGAAGGGTTCGGAAATGACGAGGCTCTTTGTAGTGGAGCCAGTGGTACCCGTCCTATATCCGTGGCCTTCTGGCACAGTTCGCATAACTGGCATTCTACGGTGATCTATTAAGAGGCGCCGAGCAAAAAGAAGTATTTAACAATACGTAAAGAGGTTTTGTTGTGACTGAAATGTCCGGCCAATAATCCATCCTGTGCGATTTTTAATACCCGTTTGGCGTAATACTGGGGAATGCACAAGACTTCATCCGAGGGGGGTTACTTCAGCCGTCGTCCGGAATAGTAGTGAATTCTCCATCACGTATCTTATTCGTTTGTTCCCGCGAACAGATTATATTTTAGTTTTTTGCTGGCTTCTACCCAGGGGTTGGAGAGTCGGACAGTCCTTCTGGGCAGTAGCGAAGGCTTGGGAATTAAGCTCTTCGTATTTCAGTGTTCTCTAGAGTTGATAAAGGGAAGGGGCCGCGGACCTCTTGGCTGCTTAAATCCGTGTGATTACAGGCTGAGCCACCAGATTTGGGGAGAGAGGCGTGCTCTGACCTATTAAAACTGAAAATAATTTAATAGGCGCTGCCTATTCATCGGTCCAGCCAGTGAAATACTGACACTGGATAGGGCATCTGACGACGGGAATCCTGTTTGATCTACCCAGGAAACCTAGACGACCACGAACCTTTGGTGCTGGGGGCTGACTGGGGAAAGCAATTTCACTTATACTACGATATCGCGTCCAATGTTGAGGCTCGGAAACCATTTACAGATCTAAGCTCGAACTTTACTCCTCCGGGAGAACTCTTATTAAACAAAATGTTCACTTGTTGGTCAGGGGAATTCGATGTGGACGAAGGAGATGCTGAAGCAGGAGGTTGTTCTTTGGGAAAGGATGCGGTGGTGTTGTGCAATTGTTGACTTGAGGACGACCTAAGTCCCGAATATTTGGGGCACTGGAAGCTAATATGACCTGGGGTGCGATAATTAAAACAGGTAACGGGGTTTCTGGGGTGTTTGGAGGTCTTTACAAATTTAGGGAAGTTTATTTCGTTGGGTTTTCTGGAGATACCCACCTTTCTTTGGAGAAAAGGATTGGTTCTTTTTAAACTCTCGCTGAAGTAGTTTATGGTTAGGAGCATGCAGATCCGCTTCCTTCACCCAGTCCTTCAACATAGTGGCTCGCCTATCCTTGACGAATGCTCGTATATCTGGGTGCAGGGTACACAACACATGGTCCTTAAGAATGACATCGATGAGAGAGTCGAACTCATTCTCCACCTGTGCTTAATCTATCCCTAATGGAAGATGTCTTCGCAGTATAAAGCCAAATTGACGGTGTGTTTGACCTGTCTGAATTCTAGCATGTCTAAACTTCATCCTATACTCCTCGTAATTCAGTTTACTGGCGGCCATTAGGTAGTACTTAAGGGTGGAATAATCCCCATAAGCCTTAGAGGGTAACGAGATGAATATATCACGGAGACGGGTATTAAGAAGAGGCAGTAATCTGGCGATTCCCTCTATTTCTATGTCCCAATGATTCACCTCAAAGATTTTCTATAAGTGTGTCAGGTACAAACACAGTTCTTCGTTCTTCTTGTTTCTGGACATAGGCAACTAGTTCTTTGCCTACTATTCCAAAAGTTTAGCCTGGTTGGAGGAATCTTTCAAACGATGACATTTTACGTATGTCCGTCAAAAACTCACCGATATACGCTAAAGGTACTTATGCAACCACGAAACAAGTAGCGCTCTGCCTAACCCAACCTTACCACCAACACTTTCTTTTAATTGGAATACCAGCCAAAAAATCATTAATATCCTTAACGGAATAACCACAGACAAATAACAAAATTTTACAGACCAACTTGATTATCTTATAATGAAGAATTTTCCTCGAACGCTTTGGCAAAAATCTGTTACTAATCAAGGGGATGAAAAACAATTAACTATTATTGAGTTCTTCTTAATATTCTACTCATGACACCAATTTTAATATCCTGGTATACGGCCGAGTAAGTATGTATGTTTGTTCCGTACAAAAATAACTACGGTCCTTTTTTCTCTGAGAGTGCTATACTTTTTTTTACTTTTGTTTTGATTCTTTAAAGAGGGAGGATTCGTAATATTATATATCTAATGCCATATGCAGCGTTTCGAGGATTTATTTGAACAACTAGGGCAAAAATATACTTTTAATTACATATAAAATTAAAATATTAGAACTGTAAATATACTAAGGCTATAATAATAGAATCTAAATAAAAGTTAATAAGACCAATGAGTACTACGCGATGGTTGACGCAAGAATTCACTTTAGTACGGAATGGTAACTAAAGAACATAACTAATTGGAATCCTTTTACCTTCAAATAAGAGGGATTCTGGCGTGGGATGACCTTGAACGAAAAGCTCGTTGATACAATGATTCGAGGCGAAAGGCTGAATCGGACACAGAGCTGTCCGTCTATCTGCGCGAAAAATAACGTTGGTTGATTCGGTAATAACAGCTGATTTCAAAGAGGTGTGGAGAGCGTGGCGATGCTTCTTGACTTGACGATTTAAGCAAGAGAAATGTGTATGTACAATTATTCCATTCCTTGGGTTACACTTGCGGGCTTCTTGATGATGAGACTTGACCAAGAGGTAAATATTTTCTTGAGTGGAATTTCACATTGGCATTCATGAATGGTGAGGGGTATCTTTGTTTTTTGGGGGAAAAATTGAGATCGGGGAGTTTTCTGAACGAGATTGGTATAAGAGTGATTCGCTATACCGATGGAAGATAACCCCGATCAGGTCCATTTCTTCTTGATTCATTGTTTTACTCAAGGACTGCTATCCTTCTCTCGCTTGATACCTCGATTCTCTCTTCTTTACTCAAGATTGAACTATACCTAGGTCGATTATCCCCCGGGGAATAGGGAGGGGAGATAAGTGCCCACCTTTACCCTCTCTCCTTGAGCATCACTTTTCATCGTTTTGACAATTTGCTCTTCTGGTTGACCGCAGAGAAACGAAAATTTCGTCTATTTGCTAAAACTAGACCTAAACATTTGGAGGGGACCGTGAGACTGTTCATAGATTTCATTCTAAAGGCTATCCCATCCAACTTTGTTTATCCTTTCTTTGCGAGCGATGTGGAAGATTGTTGTGACAGCGGAGCAAACGAGAGGGGGGTGGTAAAGTATCGGACCATATGGAAGGTAAGTGTTGACGCTGTCTAACCAAACTAGCGTCTGATTATCCTCGCGATATTGATTTCCCCACAGTATCTTCCATGGCATATTGCAGCAGAGATCCCTGTACCACTTGATTAAGTTCTCCACTATATGCTCTCACTGGGCCCTTTTGTGGTTTTATTAGTATTTTTTGCATACATCTTTGAATGCATGAAGGTCCACTAGCTCAGTTCTATCCATCTGCCTCTAAGTCTTTATCAGGTATAGGTTGACGAATATGCCTTCTTAAATATTGGCATCACTTTTTTTAGGGAAGATCACGTTGAATTACTGGAAACATGGTTTGTAATGTTGCAGTGCTTTGGTAAATTGCTTCATTAGGCCTAGTTATATATACAGTAGTGGCAAAATGATTTTCTCCTCAAGTAGCGGCTCATGAATTACATCATGGCATCTGGGCGTAATAGTTTCCCGAGCTCACCATTCTGAGCCTCCATAATGTTCTGATCTGTTTCTACTCATCCACGTGCAAAGGAAGCACATAAACTTAGTGTAACCACTTTGTAGCCCATTAAAGTGGGTTATTACTTTTAAGTCCCCACAAATTTTTACACTAATGCTCCTAGTAACTTATGCGATCTTGAATAAAATCAAACTTCTCACATGTCTCTCTTGAAATGCTGAGTCAGCCCCTTTAACTGAGGCCATGTTGATCCCTATGTGCAACACAGCCGCTTTTATGCTGTAAAGGGATGCATCTATGAATAAACTCCACTCATTTGGTTCATAGATCAGCTCAAGCGCATTAAATAGGTCTTTGATATAACTACAATAATTCAAGTGGTTTTCAAAAGTGAGGAAAAGTTAGATCACGAACTAGATCATTGAGTTCCAGTTGGGTGATGAGGTGTGGTTTTATTTCAGATTCAATCTGTGCCGCATATGGTGTATCTTGTGATTCTAAATCATTTGAGTTGCTCGTATCATCCTTTGGTAGTTCAGAGGGCATCTGGGGTACAGAAATGTGAAACTGGTCGTATAGCAGACTAAAGATCCGGATACATGATAGATTTCTTGACTTTTCTATTGCCATCTGAAATGAATTAAAATAAACTCAGACTAAAAATGACTATTACTTGCTATTATCACTTTGAGAAATAGTGGAAGTACAACATAGTATGTATTTTGATCTTTTTAGTTCATGCATCTCTTGAAATATATTAAAAATCAAGAAAGAAAACAAATTCAATACCCACGTTTAATATATATTAAGCAGAAGTAGCATTTTTTAAATGGTCCTTGGATTCCTATAGACCATTGGTAAGCCAAGCATGAGGCCAGGCCCTTTTCCTTTCACCCAGGCAGAAAGAGAACTTGTGCAACTGACGCAACATATGTGAGTTGCCAAACGTTTGTCCTGGTCACCGATGCTACGCCCAAAGTACAGCTCATAAAGTTTCCTCACATGTTCAGTCAATTGTCTCTTGTATTGTCCTAATGTAACTGATCCACATATATAACAGAAACTCTCTAGGGAATTTTTGCATTTTCTACTCATTTTAGCTGTATCTTGTAGAGATTCAAAACACTGTAGGTAGTATGTGAAAAATTATAAAAATAGTAACAGCAACAAATATTAAATGAAAAAGTAAAAATAGAAAGCATTTATATTAAGTTACAAAATTTTCAAGCGTTACGTATGAGTTACCACGGATTTGGACACATAAATAAAGAATTATTGAGTAGACTTCCATGAATTAGGTTTACAAATACCTTAGGAAGACTCAATTAAAATTATATGAAAATCCATTTATAACTTTTAGAGTTGGCAGTTTCAGACTAATTCTTTTATAATTCAATTCCTACTGAACTAACAGTGTATTTACCGTAAGTAAAATGGTAATTTACGAGAAACTGGAGGGTCTTAGAAAGAGACTGATGAAATATCCGTGATTTAGGCAAAAATACTACCTAGAAAAGGCTATTCTCATTCCCTTTTTTCAATGTTGTACAGTGTAATGAATATATTCTAAGGGTTTTGATATCCTTAGTAAGAAGACCAATTTTACTATCGATACCTTGATAATACCACTATTCCCCTTCTCATTTCTTAATTATAGTTACCTTTCTTAACAACTAATCAATTTGATCTTCTTCACCAACCAACTAATCAAAAACTTATATTTCTTCACAGGCTATCGCGTTATAATTTCCTAAATTTCTGATTTTAACTGAAATTCATGGCTAAGATTTGGGCAAGCTGTATTATCCTCTGATAAATTAGATTTTTTTTCTGTGCTACTTAAGTTTTCAAATCCTAGATACTTTTCTATTTTATTCGAATTCGATCTTAATATCAGTCATTTTAAAAGTGTTTGTTCTTTCATAATTTTTATCTTTCAAATTTTTACTTATATTAATTACTTTTAAAAATGATTGCGTTTTTAATCTTTCTCGTTTAATGTCATTGTATTAATTTACCCTTTAAGAACTATTTTGCACTCCCCTTACTCCGTGTACATCGTTTAGTATTTAGTTGTTTTTTAAGATTTTCTAAGATTTCCTAATAAGATTACTAATCCTAAATATTCAATATCTTTTTGCAATTTTTATTGAAGAAGGGTGATATACCCGGAACGCTGTTTTTCCTTCCCAAATAAATCATATATATATATATATATAAAGGGTGTTCCATTAAGTCGGATCCCAGTTAGCAGTAAATATGCATTGCACCAAAATATATATTGAATTTTTCTGCCTCTTTCAACCCTAATTTCAATCATCAATATATATATATATATATATATATATATGAGAAATAATTTGGGGAAATCTAAATTCATAATTTAATAATAATTTGCGAGACCTGGACTAGAGTAAGCCAAATAAAATTTCTCTCTAAAATTCCTGTTCTTGGGTATAAAATTATTACAAGGAATGTGTCCATTGAAAGCTGGTGGAGAATTATTAACCAAGTTTTTTTCGATGTTAACGTTCAAGCAATACGAAATGCGATGCAGTTTTTGCTAACGTTTATACACACAAGATTACATTTAACTTCTCTTATCTAAGATTCCATGAAAGTTGACTCTATTACAATTTATGAATGATAACTTTTATATGCAAAGATGGAATAGTCTACCAGTTGAAATAACTTCTTGAAGCTTTTTTCGACAAAAAACGAAATTTTTTGAAATGACGTTCAAATTGGCGTACTCTTTGTGACAGCGACTACAATTCACTTCCTGCAAAATGGAGAGTAATCACTTTAGAGCACAAGGTGAGAATAAACAATGGGTGAGTAAAGTGGGCTATCTCTTCATTCTCACTATTTTCCCTCGTTTCTTTCACTATAATCCAAGCAAGAGCGTCCCAGCGAGAGCTGTATTCCTATCAGGCATTCATATTCAACCAGGATTACAATTTTTTTCTGAACAAATGGTGCATTATGGGGCTTTTCTCCTAAGATTTTTTCAGGATTGCTATTGTAGCGAACTTTATGCCTTTCAATTCAAATATGCTCTTGCTCTCTGGCTAATAAGTTTGCAAATGCGACAGTGCGATTTGTATTCGTATCCACCGTCATGTTTTTCCCGAGAGGCTAAAAACTTTTCGAATGAAGCGAGTCCTTTGCCCTTTTCTGATAATGGTCCTTTGTGAGATTGTCTCTAAACATAATTCTGCTGAAAATTTTATCATTGATTGCCGTAATCTTTTTCCTTTCACATCCTTGATCGTCTGGCCTTTATCTTTTTTGTTATTAATCAGAAGATTCACTTGATCATTATCAGTCTCGTCGATATTATACCATCGAGAATCTCTCTGATGTTTATCCACTCCCAATAAGTCATTTTATATGTAAACATCCAAATTACATAGGAATGAAATTAGATCCTCTGCATTTTCTCTTCTCGTTTTTCAACTAAAATTCCTCCCATCCCTTTCTGCATGTGGCTTTACAATTTTTTTACGACATGATAAAGGAATAATTAACTAATGAAAATTGATCTTTAGATATATAATTAGAAAAATTAAATATATTAATTAGGCTAAACACGAACTGGATCTTTGTTTATATTACATATTGGCTCTAAATTGTTTTACAGAAACGTTATTATAAAGTACACTACACTATTCGATTGTTAAAATATAACACAATCATTTTTTCCTAACTTGTCATCATTAGATTCAAGCCTATCTTTTTATTTTTAAATGTATAATATATGATTGGCTGTCAATAAGTTTTGCGAATCAGTAGGGTGTTAGGACAAGTTATGACAAGTCAGGACCTGCAGCCGCACGCTCCTGCTTCGTCTATTTAAGAAGCAGTAGTTGATCGCAGATCGTCTGTCACAACTTTTTCAACAATGGAGAAGGTTGAGCCCCGCGCAGTGATCAAATTTTTGACCAAGGAACGCAAGAATGCAAAAGAGATCCATGAACGCATGGTTGCAGTGTACACCGACACCGCCCCTTCCTATGCAACCATTGCTCCCTGGAATAGGGAGCTTCGCCATGGTCGTGAGTCCCTTGAAGATGACCCCCGTCCAGGACGCTCATCAGACATGACCAACGAGGACAATGTGGTCCGTGTCGAGAGGATGATCCTCCAAAATGGACATGTGAAGGTCGAAGAAATCGAGCGAGAATTTGAAATATATCATGAGGTGTTATAAACATCATCCACGACCGTTTGGCCATGAAAAAGGTCTCTGCCCGTTGGATCCCTCGAAACCTCACGCCCCTTGATCGACTTCAACGTCGTCAAAGTCCACAAGGCCAGAGTTGCACAAGCTGCCCTTCGCGCGTGCAGTTTCAAGGAGCTCCCCCCCCCTTACAGTCCAGATCTGGCCCCTAGCGACAACTTTTATTGAAGGGTGCACTGCATAAACGCTGGTTTAGTGAACCAAGATGATGTCCAGCTCGCCGTCCAGGAGTGGATTGAATAGCAGTCGGGAGATTTCTGGTTGCCGGGAATTCGAAGCCTCAGGGACAAGTGGCGCAAGTGCATTGAAGTCGAGGGTAATTATATTAAAAAATAATAAAACACTTTTCCTCATATCTCGTTTCCTTATATCCGAATTGCAAAACTTATTGACCGCCCCTCGTATGCATTAGGGTACATTGTAATAAAATCAGGTATATTATCCTTCGCACAGTCAATATGCACGTACTTTCCTACTTGGATTTAACTGATTTGGGGGAAAAAGATATACTTAACAAGTCTGATGATATAGTAATGTATAAATGGTGGGATACGTGATAGGATATTATGGCGAAGTTCAGAACATATTTTTATCCATACGGATTTAAAAACTTTCCCAATTTTTCTTTTCCCACAGCAAATAAGATTCTTGTATCCTTATTTTCCTTATCATTATCTAAGTGACAGACAATATGCATTTTTCGTAGTATCAATAAATCGGCCGAAATTCTGCGCTCGTTTATCTTTCAGTTGAATACGTCTTCAAAACTGATGATTTTCATTGCACATTTATTATTCACTTCATATAAGAAACCTGCTAATTCGTTTTAATTTTTGGCGACTTCCAAAATAATCACCTAAATTTCAGGTTGTGAATGCCGTGGTTCAATTCCTATGTAACATTGTGTACCTACACCATCTTCCTGGACACAAAGGAGTTTTTGTAAAGAAATCTACATTGTACTATCAATTATTTCAAATTAACTGAGATTTTTGTTAAGAGCCATTTGCACAAACTCGATGTGAATGTAATGCATAGTCAATAAAGGAATTTGACCTATTTTGCAGCAGTAAATAGGAAATTTTGCAAGTTTAGAAATAATTGTAATAATTGTAATAATAATTATTTAACATAACTGATCATAGAAAATCTTAACATATTACAAATAATTCTCTAAACTAGAAAATATATATGTATGTATATATATATATATATATATATATATATATATATATATATATATATATATATATATATATATATATAATCAAATGCTATTTTAAATTGTTTGAATTAATACAGCTTCATAGAAGAGTAAACTTTGATACGTAATTAAGGGTGTAATGCCTTTAAAAATGGCAATTAGCGGGTGCTTAAATCCAGGGAATACGGATTGGGATGAAAAACTTGCCAACTTTATTTTCTTGGGTCAAACGTCCCACGAGTGGGTAGCATTATATGAGAACACCCATTTGGTTTGCAAATGAGGAAACTTACCAATATTTATAATGAATTTTATGTTAGAGATGAGGAAAGATCCACACCTTGTAAACATATGTACATATCACTTCTGCTAGATTATGTGGCAAACAAACACAATCTTTTTTAGCTTAATAAAATCCGAAGCATTACCACAATTTGAATATGGCATAGAAATTATTCTATTACCAGGTGCTGCATATTTGGAACAAATTAACCGCCTCTGCGTTGTATTCGCGTATCTCTTGTTAACAAGATATTAATATCCTGACGACTAATTAAAAACATTCCCAACGGCAGAGAAGCTATAATTAAGGCAGATGATTAGGTAGAACAAATTAATAGTGAATTTCGTCTACATATCATCTCTTCCTATGTGTATTTTGCAAAAAAAACTAACAGTGAAGTGGAATACGCGACAAGCTGTAAAACATAGTTTTGATTACTATTTTTAGGTTACGATTAATTTTTAACTCTTCTTGTTTGCATTTGTGGTGTTAAAATTATTACTTAGTTCTAGCCATCACAAGAGATTTAGCAAACTTTTATTTCTAATTTCTTCTGCATACAGTGAAATGTAAAGATAGAAGATCACACAAACCAATTCCTCTGGGAGAAACTCTTGCTCTATAATTGTGTACAGAACTGGAAGTGGCATATTTCTTCATTGATAATGTCTAAATGAGTATCTTGGGTTGTGATATGTAGAGGTTTGAATTAAACACTACACGGTGTCTATTGGACAGTTCAACTTAGAAGAATCATCTTGATAAATAATTAATCGCTTCATAGTCATACTTAAACTTGAGACAGGAATATTGGAGCACTAATATTTGTAAACACACCTCCTAATTGCATACATTACATAATGATCTTTAATTAAATTTTAAGCAGGAAAGCCTGAAACAATGTCTGCTGATCAAAGTTGCGTGCGCTCAATTTGTTCTGATTTATGACTTTACGACCTTCAAGACTTTCAATAATTCTCAGACTAACCTTGCGTGGCCTATGGCAATTATATCATTCGAAAGAGAATGTAAAGCAACACAAGGGTTTTAAACTTCGTTAGAATCAGCCGAATAGTTCAAATGATATTGCCAAATAATTCCTAGGGTAACCTTAGGAGAACTTAGGCATTATATTATTTGTAAGGGAATGTAAAACAACATAAGGGTTTCAAATTTCGTTACAATTATCCAAATAGTTTTGATGATATTTCCCAAATATATAATTCCCGGGGTAACCTTCGGAGGACCTTGGCAATTACATATGTAATTCAAAAGAGAATGTAAAGCAACATAAAGGTTTAAAATTTTGTTAGGATTGTCTGAATAGTTACAATGTTTTGACCAAAACAAATAAAAGGAAATCGGGTACCGATTGACCCACCCACCCACACAGTGAGATATAGAGTTATACGTGACTAAAAATAGTTCTCTCCTGTTAGGTTTCCTATACTATCCTATCCTGAAGATCAATTGCTATAAGATTAATTCTTCACACATTTCCTTTGTATTCACAAAATTTAGGTAATAATGCAAAAATTTGTGATAAATGTAATTCAATTTTGGAATAAAAATACATTTCACGACCAATTCTTGAATAATTATTTTCCCATTGAATTCGACAACTAAAGATTTCATTAATTATTCCCAACTTGATTTTAAATTAACAAATAGAAACAATGGAAATTAAAAGATAGATCGTTTACACGCATACAGATTTACCTTATTTACAGTTTTTTCATTAAATTTAACCAATTTACAGGATGTCATATTATTTGTCATCATCCACGCTCCTTACGATTGATTAGGAATAAACAGATAAAGAAATAAATTTTAGACCAGATGCCGAGATAATCAGTATGGCATTACTATCGTTAACAATATCATGGTTATTTTTCAAATGTTATTAACATAAAGGAGATTAACGTAGTATTGCGTAAATTATATTTATAGAGGGGATGATTGAATTAAAAAACCTCGCAAGAGGTTCTATCCCAAAAGTTCAAAATATATGAAGACTATTTATGCAGTGTGGATTCTGGATTATATATTAGTAAGCATATATTAAAATGATCTATTGTCTCTTTTCATTCATAGTCCAGTGCTTTACGTCATATAACTTACCGCTTTATTTAAGTAATCCCAATTAAGGATGGAAAAAAACATACGTTTTTAAAGTCACAAAGGAATAGAAGTGGATAAAACATAGTTATCTACTACAAACGATGGACAGCGATCATATTTTAATGCTCAAGTGCAAGAGCGTATTGAATGCAACTATAGGATTCATTTTATTGACAAAAACTTAGTTTTCAATAATGCTGTTAAATTTAAAGGTTATCACTACTAAACTCCCTTATAAATGCACGTGATTCAATAGATATAACTTAATGGGAAAACATTCGTGAGGACTAAGACAGTGCAATATCATACTGGAAGCCGAAATTATGTATTAATATTATTAGGACAGTCAATCGGTCTAGACAATGTAAATATAGTTATTGAAGTAAAGTTAAATAAATTTAAATACCAAAATTTTAATTAAATTTTTGTTTAGATTCAAATTAAAAATCTCCTAGTTAAAGATAACCTAACTGTAGTCAAGATGCTTAGGAATAAATCCCCTCCTTAGCATTCTTTATGCACTCTCCTCCATCGCTATCCAGAAAAAAGAGCATCCTATCTTTTTCTCCTTGTTTGAGGAGGTAAGGGTCTGAGGATGTACTGTCTGTAATTTGTATAGGTACGCCTTTACGTTGATTACTAGCAGTCTTCTGCAAGTCTCACAGAATATACCGAGGGAAGGATTTCGCTTGCGCACAAAGCGTTTTGGACTCTCCGGAACTGACTCTCTCACGCTCTGGACCAGCTCAGCTGTACGCTTCCTGTGGCGTCCTGAATGGCTTAGCCGCTTGTCACTGGCTGTATTGAGGTTTACTACTGTCTAATAGTTGCTGAAGTGGTTCACCCAGTCCTTAATTCTGCTCTTGGAGGGGACTTTTTCACATTTTAACTGATGCATGGAAGTGTCATGCACTTATTTGAACGAGCTTGGCTTATAGTAATGTTTGACGCAGTATATTCTTTGTTGGAGCTCCAATTGAGATCTAGTTGTGTTGACATGCATTCTTCTGTCATGTCTAGCAAAGTAAGGGTGATTAGTAAATGAATGAAGGATATATCACAAAAAGTGTGCGCAGGCCCAGTTTTGGTGGGTCTAAATTTTAGAAAAGACATATACGAGTATCATTGGGACAATCCATCGGAAGATACTTGAAATTAGGTTACTAAGGATAGTAGTAAAGATAGGGAAATTATGTATTTTTATTGGTATGGGCCACATAAACTAGTCTATCGCATTTACCTATTCTTTTTTCCACCTCAAAAATTTTCTGTCTTTTTGGGCCAAAAACCTCATGTTACTCAACTTAGAGCTTTTTCCTTCTGGCTTACTACATGGTAATCTATCAAACGTTTTCCCAATTATTAAGATCACTTATATTATTTGCGATTCAATACTTGAGCTATATAACGAAGTTACTACTAAAAATTAAGGTTTAAATTTGAAAAAACAAAAGAATCGACATTGCGAAAACACAAAATTTATTTTCTTACAAATTAATACAACTTAAAATAACTTGCCTGTTGTTATGTCCTTTAAAGCATTACAATAACAATGCTAAGTAAAAACTAGAAATTGTACCCAAAAATATAACATTACATCAAAATAGTTGCCAAAAAAATCTTTATCCATATTCTCTCACCTTAACCTCTTACTTAACTGTAAAAGTTACTTAACTATCTTAACCTCTTACTTCTACCTGTTCCCTTATTCTTGAACTGGCCTCTAATGAATCTTAATGTCGAGTATTGATGCGTTGTGAATTTATTATTTGTCATTACTACGAAATTATTGAAGGCCTATTGAGTTCTTATTTCAAACTTCTCTTCGGCTACTTCAGTTGAACATTAGTCAAACTTTGATGAATATATTCTATACTAGAATTTTTATCACCACTCATCTGGACTTAAGTTATTTGAAATAGTCATGATATCAGGTTAAAAGAAATGTAGTACAATATAAATCTTTAGAAGAAAAAAACACGCTAAGGAAATCAGGAAAACATCAACTCATAAGACCTCACAATTAAATATATATAATTCAAATTTTAAAAGGTTAATTTTTAAATTTCTAGACGAAACATAGTGAGACCAAAACAAAAACCTGCTAAACTAAAACACTTGGGAGACTATTAATATTATTTAAGAAAATTTAGTGTTTAAATGATTATTACATCTTTTGTTCTTGCAGATTGTTCTTTTGTTTCAACATTTTTGGGAGCCAATATACAAGTGATGAGAGTCTACTACTTTAAATAAGACTACTTTTACTGAAACTAAAATAGAATGGAATATAAGCAACCTATGTAACAAGATGAGGATGATTGATATTAAATGAATTAGCAAACAAAGCAAGAATGACACCAACTATTACTGTCAAGCAAAACATCAAAAATCTAGTACACTAACAACATTAACCTCAAGCAATAGAAATAATACAAATTAGATAAACAAAAAATAATAATAAATACTTATATTCATTTAGAACTGTCAACTTAGATAGTTAAAATGACAAATGGGGCATATGGCAGGGGTTGCTTAGGGGAAATTGATGTAGCACAAATGAAGCCAATTAATGAGATATGCCTCATTACTAGCAGTAAATATTTAATGATTAAATTATTAATTATATTTTGCTTTGATAACTACATAAATACAAGTAAGGTAATGAAATTTTAAAAAATAATACACAAATGCTATACGAAAAATTGATTAGAATCTAAACCACAAAAATGTATTTAAGAGAAAATGGAAACAAAATAAAAATATATTGCCCCGAACAACTTATTTATTAAAACTACAAGTTTATTCATACTATTACAGCCATATAACATGCTCCAGGCGACTAAATTACAGACATTTTTTGCATTCTTGAGTAGATACTTTTTCTTAACCCTCATTATAAAGTTTATATTCTGATAATCTTCTTTCTTTAATGGTACATTTTTGTCCCTGAATTTTATTTTTAAATTCCAACTTTAATAATTCCTTATAATTAGGCATAATTTACATATTCGACAAAACTTGAATTTGAGCTTACCACGATTAATTTATTAGAAAAGGCTTGGATTTGAGCTTTTTACGATTAAAGAGATGAAATGCTTCCAAAAAATTAATTTTGTACAGTGGTGGTAGGTTTCTCATACTTGCCTTTTGAGCAATGAGAAAGCAGTGGGCTTTAACAGAGTGTGGATTCTTACGAGTATTATGGACAATTAACCGGATGGTGGAATACGTATTTTTAAATACTCTATCTTTCTTTAGAAATTTCTTCGAAAAATTATTAAAAGAAGGGATTGTAATATTTTGAAGAGTGCTAAAGCAACCTAACTTAGAAATTCCAAAATAGGTTGCATAAAGTGTTAGTCGACGAAATATTGAATTGATCTCCAAATACAGAACTAATATTTGGATATTCTTTGACACAATTTCAAAAAGTAAATTGGTTACATACAGTAATTTCTTAAAATTGTTCACCTAAAAATACTCTCCCTCATTATTCATTAGACCGACGGAAATAAAGCGTAGGAAACCACTTGAAATAACAACGATACAAAACTAAATTGACCAAAAAATATAGATACTTATAGACAACGAATATATATATATATAATTTAGGAAAGGATGATCAAGTGCTACAAAATCCCAAAGCTATTTTGAAGCCAGTTTAATGCCAACAAAAAGAAGTCATTAAATTTCCTTGCCTTAACAGACCCACTTTAATTCCTTACTACCTAAAAAAATAATATATTTATATTTTAAACAGTTTTTAAATAATCCTTTTCTTTTTTTAATTTTCACAAAAAAGCATTTTGATTCTGAAAAGTATAACTTATGGTAAACCAACTAAGGTCACGATAGGGTAAGTTATGCTTACGAGGTTTAGTTATTATTATGACTTTCATTAAATGCAGCTTTTGTCAGTTTTCCCTTTTAATGACATTAGATCTAATAACGATAAAATTAATTAAAGCGGTCCTCTTCTGGTTTTTATTTTATTGATGACTGAGAGCACAACAGTACGCAATTTTTATCTTTATTTTGATTTGGCTAAAAGTTAAAGGACATGAAACCACCAAGCTGATAAAAAAACATATCAGCTATATAGTTCCGTGTCCTCCTATTTATATTTATTGTTAAAAATATTGAATATTACAATTCGGACCATATAATTTCTTCACATTTTCAGTTACCAAATCCACCGCAAGAGAGCATATATTTTATTTTGATATTTTGCATTCGTTTGCAAAATTTACGTGACGAGAATAATTGTTGTAATATTTAAATTATTGCAGGTTTATTAAAATGTGAGCATTTCAAAATTATTAGGAAAAAAATACATTCATTTGATGAATCCAATTCGTGCTCTGGTTCTGTTCTTGTATGAGGTAAGTTTCAGTCACTGGAAATTTGGTATTCAACCAAAAAGGTAAAAATGGTGTAAAGATTAGGGTGAAATGAATAATATTGTGTAAGTTAATCTATTTCGTAATAAATTTCTGTATAAATAAAAGAATGGATTTTTTTCTATTACAGAAATGCTTCTTTTCAAATAAAAGCATGCAACCAATGATGCTCTAAACCAAAGTTGCGTGAAATAAAGGAGGAAGTTAGTAGAGGGCATTGCACCAAAGACCACTCTCTCTAGGATCATTAATGAATTTTAAAATTCTGGTTACCCCATGTAACGAAGTCTCCTGGGCGCCGGAGCGCTTCAAATGAAAGATAACATCACCTACTAGTTAGGTCACAGCTCAAGGATCGGGTTGTTTTCAGAGGTATTTTGCTCAAAATAGGTAGGTAGCATTTGTGAAAGTTTCAGCACTAACAGAGAGCAAGAGCCTTTTCGACATAGGTCAGAAGTCTAGGATGGTTGCGAAGAAGCCTGATATGACAAAAATGAGTTGTATGGATAGACTGCACTTTTGTTTAAGCCATGGGTAATCTGCTCACATGAGGCCTTCTTTCGCTTTTTTAGAGTTTCTGCATGTTCACGAATTAGAAGTAGAAAAGTGAAGTGATTTCACAAATCCTGTGTCGTGCCCACGGCGAAACATCCGTACCCTCTTTATCATTAATAGGGATGCTTCTGAGCTAAGAATACTTTTACACTAACATCTTTGCCGAAATAACTGCCATTAACTGAAAATAAGAGCAAATCGTGCTTCCTTAGTGCCTTTACCAACAGCTTTACGACCAATTTTGGGGTGCTACCTGTAAATTGTATCCTCAGGCGCAACTTATCACCAAAAAAAATAGCAAATTTATTGGATCAAACAAATCAAACTTCTGCAACCGTGGCACGGAAATTCTCAAGAGTTTTACTCAAAAGAGAATTTGTAAGCGATAATAAAACCTGAAGTTAATAAACAGAAGTCATCTAATTGCGGACAGTTTTGGGTGATTATGAAATAAAAGTATATTCTTATCAGTCAAGATGCCTCGTAAATATGGTTTACAGCATTCCAAACAAATTGCATATGTGCTGAAGAACAAGTGACATCTCTGTAAATATTAACTCTTCGTACCAATTGAGATTATTTATTACTAAAACCTGTTTGGGTTTTAATCTTTTGTATTTTCCCCTCAAATTATGATCCAAACATTGTAAAAAAAATAGACAGTTTGATAATTTTTTTCAAATTTTAATCTTTGAAAAAATTATTTCTCTAGAAGATTTAGACCATGAATGTGGCCTGCAGCTAGAATCTAGATGATCATGGATGTCACGGTCTCAATGTCCACAGAAGGATCTGCGAATATATATCATTTAAATATTTAGATTTCCTTATCTTAAGACTTCTTTTACAGACCTCTCCATGCAAAAGTTGTAAAAGCAAGGCCATTGTTAATTTTCTCTTCAAATAAATAATATATTCCCTCTACCCACCTCCCTCCATCCATGACTTAATATACTAACTTTTCCGTATAATGATTAGTTTTGCTTCTTAGTTTTAAGTCAACAACAAGAACAAATTATATATTAATTTGGCATCGCTTCCGTTTTGCTCGGTTATCTATTCCATTTCATTGTCGCTGAAAGAATTTATTATTTACATAGCAGAAATAGGAATGAGCCTCTAATTAATTTATTATTTGCTTCAACTGTAATGCATTCTTAATCCAAAATAGTCTATATAAGTTATGTGAGTCAATTATCCTAATTTGCCATATTAAATTACTTTGAAGTTTTTTTTGCTGTGCGACCAAATAAATCGTGACGGAGATTAGAATTTAGCCATACCAACCTGAGAAATTATAACTTTTAATCAATCTACACATAAATTTCTCCCATATAATATAAAAATGAGTATTCTACGTAATTGTGTTTCAATACAATATTTCTTACAGTTCAATTTTTGGCAAACTTTTCCACTTCAAGGTTACGCCGCCCTATACTCGCAACCAAATAATAAAAAGACTTATTTTAATATGGAATATTCACTCATTTTTAACTCCTTTTTATTTTCCTCATAGTACCCACTAACCAATCTGAAATCAATCATCTTTCGAAGAAACTAACTAATAAAATGACTCACTAGTAATGATTAAATCAAAATATTCAAAATTTGGGGGAAATAAATGTTATAAATAAATATTTGTATCATAATTAGAGAACCTAAAATTATATAACTTAACCCAGCTTTACAACAAATAATTTCTCTTAAAAGAGAAATCCATATGAAAAGAAACGTAACTAAAAGATTCCAAATGTAGCAAAGATTGACTCCGGGCGCATTGGCCAGAGTATTGTTGGCCTGAATGTTGCTTTTTTCTTTCTTGTACTAATGGCTTTAGAAGAATTTCTCTATCTGTTACTCCCAAAATTCCGTATCAGCTAAGTCTTAGCTTTGCATTTACTTTAGAGTTATAATGACAAGGGTCAAGGCAACTTTTTATTTTGTTATGACTAATGTGTTTTTGAGAGCCAGAAACTGCTTGAAAACTAGCAATATTTTGGGTGCCGCACTGCTATTATGGATAATCTAGTAGTTTTTCTTGTATATTACCCTGTTTTTTCAAAGTATGCTCTCACCTAGCCAATGCAAAAGTTAAAAGTAAATATTTCTTTAGAAAACGCACCTCAAGAAATGCACACAGCTAAATGGTGTTCATCTCGGACATGTTCTCTAGAATAAAGAAGAAAAGTCAAAAGACTCTCATGTTTTGATATCATGTTTTTAAACAGAATAAACTAGTTATCACCAGAGTTTTATGCAATCCTTGCAGAAAATTAAGAAATCAGGGCTATCGAAAGTTGGGCCCTGTTTTAGGGGGTTCACCCTGTCTCTGATGTTCCAGTTTCTCCATGTTCAAATTTCCCGGACATTAAGTGAATACCTGAAATTTACTTACATTATTGATTATGGCACTCTGAGACCCCTCTGTATATTTATATGTAATAATTAACGTGCATAAATTCATAATCAAAACTTTGGGGGGTATCTCTTCTAGGCTTAAAATGCATCATCTTCAGTCCTTGCCCATGAATGGCCTTCGAGAGTTATTAGAATTTATTTGACTTTATATTGTATATTTTGGTTGAAACGCTCGACCCTATTATTCTCTGAAGTTAGTTTAGGTCATTTAAAAGAAATCATATTAAGAGTATGAGAGTGGAAAAAAGATATTTGGAGTGACATAATGCATACCTCATCTGTGAATTTTGTTTTTATCTAGTGCGCATGGTCCGAATCCCACCCAAGCACTGATTTTTTCAAAGTTGGAAGTAAATATTTCCGAAAAAAAAAAATTATTTCATCATTCTCTCGCGCTCATGAGAGATGACATTATATATATATATATATATATATATATATATATATATATATATATATATATATATATATATAAATATATTCAGTATGTGCGTGTTTTTGTTTAGAAAAGCCACAATAAAATCTTTATGTGTGTGATAGAAAGAGATTTGTCACAAAATCTAAAGGTCTACCTTTCTAAGTATGTTTCATGAAAACGTATTTTACATTGAGTACAGGTGTCTCGAGATAGAAATGAAAAGAATCGAGATATCTTCTGTCCAGCGCGCGGCCACAAGCTGGTCATAGCCAAACGACTTAATGCCAACCATGACCGTACACAAAGTCATAGAACGGCTCACTATAGGGGAAGACCTGAAAGATCGACCTCATTCCGGCAGGATTCAAGATGTTGCCTGTTGTGCTCTGAGAAAGGTCTAAAAAATTGCTCCAACGCTCAAAATGACAGTTGTCTCAAATAGGAACGTCAAGGAGGTTGGCGCAGGTGCTTGGAAAAGCCTCTGTGAGAATAACGTTGCTAGGAGGTTGGTCGTCTTCTCAATGAATTGATGATTCAAGGCAAATGAATTATCATTATTCTGATGAAAATGCGTGCACTCATGATCCATTCACAAACAATCAGATTGAGCGCGTGTTAAGCTTTAACCAGGATGTATCTGCGGTCCCCTACGTGTCCAAGACAAAGCATGGGCCTCCCTCATGATGCTCAGCTTCCTAGCATCAAATGACTAGAGGTGCCAAGGGTGTGGTTCGTGAGACGTTAAATGCTTACCGCGGAAGATTAAACAGACATATTGTCGACGATATTAACAACCTAGGTGAGTAAGATAGGGAAGTAGGTGGAGTATGGCTTCAATATAACGGTATCAAGGCTTACACGGCCAAGACCGTGCAGGAGCGGCTGAGGTAGAACATGAACTTCCGCTTGAAGGATTTTAGCATCCGCAATTGCCCGAAATTTAATTCCCTTGAATACACAGTATGGGTGCATCTGCAGGGAGGTCATCCTTTAACCTTTTGTGCGCAATATTAGGAAAGAGTTCGTTTGTAGCCTACGCACGGCCTCCAGGACTCGCGCTAGCGCATGCTCGCCGCCGAAGGTCGTCACATAGATTACTATTAAAATTTCAACATATTTCATATTAAAACAATAAAAATGTGTCTAACAGCATCAAAACAATCAGTATATGTTTTGTTGAGTACGTCTAAAATAATGTAACCGGACTTTTGTAATACCCAGGATTCTAACGATTTCGAGCATTGTTTCAAGTTTATTATCAAAGAGTAATAGGAAAAAAGTAGAATAAAAAATATAGGGAAAAAAAAGAGAATACAAAGCCACATTTCATGAAATTATTCAATCAAAGAAATATTCAATACTAAATTTGAGGCAATTCTAAAATTATAATTGGGCCCGCATTAAAAAGAAACAGGGAAATTGAGCCTTAAACTGCAGGTTGATCTGTTAATGCTTACCGGTGCCGTATGTTCAAATGAACCTCAAAAGTTATTGAGAAAGTGGATAAAACTGAACATAGGTAAATAGTAAAATGGAGACAGAGGTAGGAAGAGTGGGGAAGAGTGCCGAATATTTATAACATCACAGTGATATAAATTTACATACATTCACCCCACAGTCTGGATTTGGATACCTAATAAGTTATTTTTTTATTATTTAACGAAGCTGTAATTGTATATATAGATTGACATTACATGAAAAATTACCTGGTTCCCACGACAGAAAAAATCAAAATTCACTTTCTCCTATTAACTTCTACATTATGAAATGCCACAAATACTTTTAAAATTTATCTTCTTCAATTTAATCTTTTGAAAAAGATGAAAGTTTAATTTACTTGCAATCTATATCTTTCCTTAGAGTTAAAATTAAGTCAATAAATCACTGTAATCATTGGATCACCAAACATTTGCTTTAATTTTCACCCTTTTTTGCCTTCTTGGATTAACTGAAATTCACGATTCTATTATATCTTTAAAGCTTGAAGTCGCTTTTCTTCGAATTTTTTTTCATTTATATAAAACATGGTCCTTTATGGATGAAACCTCGCTCATTTAAAACTATCAAGTAAAACTCGATTCCAGACTGGAATAAAACTTTGAGAATATATTACTCTAGAATACAAAGAAAAATATTGCGACAGATAAACGTTATTTAGAGTTTGAAAAGTTAATTTTTTATGTAAGTAGAATGGAAGAGATCTTGATGATTCACTAAGAGATTTCAAACATAGAAACCTTGCGAGATTTTAATTTGCTAGTTTGAGATTTATGAAGATTATAAAATAGTTTGATAAGGTTTTTTGTTGTTTAGGATTTAGAGCCAATCATTTATTATCTAGAACATTTTGTGATTGCAAAATCCATAGCAAACAGCGAATATCCTCTCTTAGATGCGACTTATACCCTGTCTCCTCTAAATTTTATTCTGTACTCTAATATATTCATTTTGAACATTTCTAGGCAAATTTTGACCACACTTGGCACTAGTTGTTAATAAAAAAATCCTCCAAATAAAGTTAATATATATCATAGCTTTTAAGGAAATTATTTTAGTAGTTTGTCTTTGTTACGAAAATATTATGAAAATTGTGTCAATTGAACGGGAGCCTTTGAAAAAATGCTCAGTTACCTAATTAATACAATTTGAGAAAAGGTTCAGGGTTTTCTCATGAGAAGAATGGAGCCCCATAAAGAAAAATATGAAAGTAAAATTCGTACAAGTAAAATAACTTATTTTAGCTGTAATGTCCATAAACCATTAGATCAAAATTATACAGGGTCCTCCCCTTAAAAACGGGCCCCAAATTTCGATCGGCCTCATTTCTTAATTTTAAGCAAGGATTGAATGAAATTATGGTGTTAACTAGATTATTGTGTTTCAAAACATCATATCAAAATATGAGATCCTTGGGACTTTTCTTCTTTATTCTAGAGTACGCGTTCGAGATGACCACCATTTAACTTTTGCATTTCTTGACGCGCAACACAAAGTTCTCTATGATGTCCTTACAAACCGACCGACTAATGGTTCTGATCTCCTCTCTGATGGCCTTCTTGAGTTCCGTTATGGCCGAGGGTCTATCTGAGTATACTATGTTTTAAAGGTAGCCCAAAAAAAAGAAGTCTGATGGGCTAAGGTATGTGCTTTGAGGTGCCCACTCAAAATCAGTCTTGAGACTGATCATACGGTCACCAAAGTTCTCTTTCAGCCAATCTCGATACAGGTTTGAGGTGTGAGAGCTTGCTCCATCTTGCTGGAACTAAAGCTTCCACATAGGCGAGGGAAATAGGGTCTTCAGCTCATTCCTGAAGGTTTTGAGGACGTCAACATACCGCTCCTTGGTGACTGTCACTGTTGCGCCAGATTTCTCGAAGAAGAATGGTCAGATTATGCCTCTGTCTGAGATTGCGGTCCATACCGTGCAGTTAGTGGAGTGTAGAGGTTTGATGGCTACCTCATTTAGTCTGGAAGTTCCCCAGACATTTTTCTTCGAGTTTACCTTTCCTTTATCATGGAAGTGAGCTTCATCTGAGGTTTAAAGGAAGGTTAGGGAAGTTAGTGTCTCCTGAATCTTCTCCAGTATCTTGACTGCCATAGCCTTTCTCTGCTCCTTGTCTGAGGATGTAAGGGTCTGTTTCGTCTTTATTCTGTATGCGTAAGCCTTCAAATCCATTAATAGCACTCTCCTGTAAGTTACACGGGATATACCGAGGGACTGACTTCAATTGTGCACAGAGCCTTTTGGACTCTGCTGAACTGACTCTCTCACGCTCTCAACCAGCTCAGCTGTAGGCTTACTGGGGAGTCCTGAATGGCTACCTCATTTAGTCTGGAAGTTCCCCAGACATTTTTCTTCGAGTTTACCTTTCCTTTATCATGGAAGTGAGCTTCATCTGAGGTTTAAAGGAAGGTTAGGGAAGTTAGTGTCTCCTGAATCTTCTCCAGTATCTTGACTGCCATAGCCTTTCTCTGCTCCTTGTCTGAGGATGTAAGGGTCTGTTTCGTCTTTATTCTGTATGCGTAAGCCTTCAAATCCATTAATAGCACTCTCCTGTAAGTTACACGGGATATACCGAGGGACTGACTTCAATTGTGCACAGAGCCTTTTGGACTCTGCTGAACTGACTCTCTCACGCTCTCAACCAGCTCAGCTGTAGGCTTACTGGGGAGTCCTGAATGGCTTGGAGGGTTGTTACTGGCTGAAATAAGGTTATCCACTGACCCCTAGTTCTCGAAGTGGTCCAACTACTCCTGAATCCTGGACTTGGAGGGGGCTTTTTCACATTCGAACTGATGCGTGAAAGTGTCCTACGCTTTCTTGAACGAGCCTAAGAGGTAGTAATGTTTGACGCAGTATATTCATTGATGGAGCTCCCATTGAGATCTAATTGTGTTCACAGGCGTTGCTTCTGTGATGTCCTGTAAAGTACGAGTGATTAGTAAAATGAATGAAGGATATATAACAGAAAGTGTGTGCAGGCCCATTTTGGGGGGTTCACCCTGTACTAACCAAACTTAAACATAGGAAATTAAGGACCCTGACCAGGCCAAAACAAAAATACTTTACAGCTTACTGAAAGATTGCCTTCAAAAACCTGCAAGGGGCAAATCACTTTTATTTTATTTTAATTTCCTTTCATACAGTGTATTTGACATATTGATTGTTTTCATTGTCCTGAGAGTTGAGAGAACAAACTATTTTTTTTATATTTAAAAGAAATTGTTTCACTGCAATTGGGAAATGGAAGGGAAAGAGAATACATTTTATTTGTCTCGTTTGTTTAATAGTTTGTACATTATGTTGTAACAGTGAATTAGAATGGTTAGTTAAAAGATTTTGCTGTATTTTTTTATTGCGGCGAAGAGCGGTGGATAGATAAATTATCTTGCTTTTCGCTGCTATTTTTATAATTAAGCTACCCTGGATTTCCTTTTTATTTCAATTGGAACTTTATTTACTTGTCTGCTTTATATTTGTATTTTCCTCTAGTTCTTGAATTTTTAACCTTTCAGTTTAGTTATCTCTCTATTTCTTTAAAGGTTTTCATTTTCAAATATATCTGGTACAATTTCAGGTGCAAAAAGCATTCCAATGGGATCATATATATTTCAATTCACTTAAAAAATAAAAATTTTCATTTTGATTAAATAGAGCATTATTTTATTACAGAAACTTTACTTACTGAGCCAAAATCCGACAACTAAAATCTTTTCGATGTACATAATCTTTTATTTTCGATATCATATTCATAAAGTGATGGTGCATTTGTTTGCATTTATCAAAAACTTTACATCATAAAACTTCACATGACCTTTCTCTTAATCCTTATCAGTTACACGAATAATATTTATTTTCTTCTATTTTTCTTATTGTTTCCTGATAGTTCTAGTACCAAATTGAAATCAATCTTCTTCAAGGGTGCTTCGATAAAATGTCGATTTTGTACCATTCGGTGAGAGCTTAAGGTCGAGCTTTTTTGCCTGATTCAAATTTGGATGACGTGATTTTTACTGAGTGTAAATTCAAAGTACAGAGTGATCTTTAATTATTTTCAGAACATATTGTAATAATGATTAGACTAAAACAAAATAAAACATTCTATGCTACTACAAGAGGTCACAAATTTGCAATTAGATAGTATTTTAGGTCAATTGTCAAGACAAAGTCTAGTTTGTACCTAAGCGCAATCGCCCGTAGGAATTCACCTGATATTTATTTTTGGCATTTTTCAGTTTACAATTTAGCAACCACACTCTAAAATCTAAAGGATTAAAATATAGCGAACTGGGAGCCAAAGTTCATTTGAACAAAACCAATTAAACTTTGCCTTGCACTAGTCTTGAGTAATTTTAATGAGTGTGAGGTTTGTTCTACTCTAGTTGAAAGGTTACAGCGGCATTTTCTATCAAGACATCATATCACGGGGTGAGTTCTCTCCTTTAAAATTTCTAAATAACGATGTTGATTGATAGTTACCCCTTCTACAATGAAGATGAGAAGGTTTTATTGCCAACTGCTGTTACCTTACCGCACTCTCACCAAAGCTGGCTTCTATGTCTTGAAACATGACTACTTTTGTTTTATGCACAAAAACTATCAATCTTTGTGGTGTGGGTGGCCTGGACTTTGGAAAACTTCTCATTCGTACACAGAGCCGGATGCTGCGCGTTATCAAAGAGCCATTGGAGGAGCAGCTTTACTCTTTTAAACTTTTGGGGTTTTGTTAGAATAGCGATATCTTTAACTATTATTTTTACTTATTTTTACATGACCAAATGGCTTACTTTGCTAACAAAGCGAGATGTCTGTCACTACTCCTTTGACTTGGCTGATCTTGGTTATCATGTTCTTGTTGAGGTTTGGGACCCTAACTGATCTTGGCGATATGGTCTTCACTCTTAGTGGACAACTGTCTATCTCTTTAAGTCGTTTGATAGCTTTGAAAAAACCCGATTTTCTAACAGTGAAGTTGTACGCTGAAAATATTGCCTAACCTTTTACCTAAACTTGATAACTGATGATTCTTACCATCATGTTGTTAAGTATTCCCCTTCCTGTAGGTTCTCTAAGTATAGAATACCGATAATCATGATCTGCTTCTGTTTGGCAATATGAGCGTGCAAAGTCAACTTGATGAGATTTGGGTCCGGTTTCCAATGATTTTTAAGATGAAGCTGCAGAAAATACATGTACATATATTTCAACATCTTCTTCGTAGCAAGAGGCTTATTTTAATAATTGTTTAAAATTCATTGTTAAGAAGAATCAGTACATTACCTCAACGTGTGGGATCAATATGGGATATTGTTTAATCAAACTTAAACTTGAAGTATGTTTTTAGCAGACGGTGTATAATTAATTAGAAAATGCTATGAATGTGTTCGCAATTCCCCTTTTTTCATAGATAAGTCAACATAGAAACAATGGGTCGTAGCTCTGAAAATCTAAAATATCAATAGAATACGTCTGACATTCTAGCTACCGAGTTAGTAATAAGAAATAATAAAATGAAATTTGTCCTTCCATATAGATCACCAAGAAAAACACAAAAAATTTATATTATGGTTAGTTGTGAATTTTCTTTTAACCAATTTAGGTAATAAGTTACAATTAATGCGCTGATATTTTACGTGGGTACAAGAATCAGTGATATCCATTTAAAACGCTTTATTTTCAAATTGTCCCATTTGAACAATACTGGGAACAGTTTTTCACATTTGAACATTACCCGCCCCAAATCGCTCAGGACGGGTTTGATTTTTAAAAAGCTCCATTTACGCAAGCTGAAATGTAATCACCAAATATTTGTCCAAAGATATCTTATTCAGAGGGGATGGGTAAAGTCGCCCTAAAATCATTAATAACAACTCGAGATTTCAAACCAGGCATTTTTTATAACTTTATGTTTTCCAATGCAGTAATTATAGGTTAATCTAGTTATGGTCAGCCAACTTTAAACTGAATTAGGAATGAAGTTTTGGCATTCATAAAACAGCTAAACAATAGATTTTATCCAATTGATCAATCTAACACCAGCTATAAAAAAGATTAGATCTAGTAGTTTCATGTCATCCTTCTTTTTAATATTCTTCTGTTGCAGGCGACCACTCACAGCACCAATACCCGCGAGTCATGGCGTCCAACGTAGCTGCAGGTTGTGCGATTCAAAGATAGTTAGATGCGAAGAAGCAAAACTTTAGCTGTCGCCAACTTGTATAAGAATCGAGAACGCGTTTAAACAACCTGAGAGGAAGATTTATTCCGGATTGGGTTTTTTATGGGAAAAATAGAATATAATAAAAATACCTTATTTATATATCTCATCTGGATTAAGTGAAATAAATCTCTTCGGCTTCCTGGAACAGCGAAGGTAAGATTAAAATAAGTAATAACACCCGAAGCTCAAAGATTAAAACGCGAACAATATGCGTTATATGGATTTATGACCAATAATAAACAAAATTCATTTATTGATCAAAAATACAAATGTTTCTAACGTAAAATTTACTTCCTAGGATGGGTTTATAGATTATAGTGATGGTTTGATAGAATATATTTAGGAAATGGATCTCTACTAACTATGAGAAAAAAATGCAAGGAAGTAGAGAGAAAAATAAATAGGCAAATGAAAGTTAAAATTAAAGGAATTAAACAAATAGAGAAAATATAAGAAATTTTACCTTAATCATGTAAAAACAACGATATCTAATCTAATTTATTTTTAAATATGACTGATAAAAGAACGATACCTTGTCTTAGAGCCGCTATTCATTCGAATAAACAAAATGAATTACAATTTTAGAATAAACACAAACCTACAGTTATGAAGAGTTTTAGAAAATGTTAAATAAATGACAACCTAAATACTTTACATTCTTCTATCCTACTAATCACGCTGAATCCAAATTTTAGATGAAAGATTTAATTTGTCAAATAAATACTAAAAAAAGTATGAAATATAAATCTATTAAATACCCACACTAAAAGAAAAGAAAAAAATATTAGTCATATTCAAAAGGCGCGTTTGAAATAGAACATTTAATTGATTAGTCAAATGATTCCAGTATAGTACAATGGCTAGAATTTACTTAGATTAGGTTATGTTGCTATCGTAAAACATGTATAAGACTAAGAACCTTAAACTAACTAATTTTAATTTTTCTAAATTTACTTTCCATTTTGTATTGACTTACCTTTTTCACATGCGCAGAACTGAGACTATATGTTCAAATGGGTCAATTAAGTAAGCATTTCTTCCAAAACTGCCATTCAAGGGATCTCATGTCACATGAGTAATATTGTATTTAATGAAATACTCGTAGTCTCTATGATAGCTATTAACCTTACGTAGTTAAATATTTTACTAAGTAGAAACTAGCGGTGAAAACGTGATCAGAAGTTTACAGAAAATTGACAAACGGGATAGGCTACAGGACAAAATAAATTATAGCAGAGAGAGGGTCTAAATCTCCACCATAAGAAGCTATTTTCCATTATCTAGTTAATATTATATCAATCAAGGTACTAGTTAAAGGGGATCGGGGGTAGATAATATGCTAAAATACATTTTTATCAAACAATTTTTTGATTCTTAGAAACGCTAAACTAACAATTTATAGGCTCGCAAGACTTCAAGTATTTTATAATCTTTTTGTGATATTATTAGACTAAAGGCCAGAATCAGTATGATCTCTTCCAAACTATTTGTTCCAGACAAAAAATTTCACCTAATTTCAAGCTCGAAAAGACGTTTATCAATCGCAATATTTTCTCTGGTATTCTCGAGTAATTTATTCCCAAAGTATTAATCCATTCCGGAACAAACTTTTTCTTGATAGTTTTAACTGAACGAAGTTTCAGCGATAAAGTTTGATGTTTTATTGGGATTAAAATAAATTCCAAGAAAATTGGCACTAAGTTTTAATCTTGTATTAGAGTCTTGAATTCAATTAAATCCAAGAAGTTGGGAAAGCTGGTGATAGAGATAGGGTGATAAAAAGAAGTGTATCAATCAAATTTTATATAGAATTCATCGCTTACACTTCTTTTGGGAGTTTTAGACAGATTGGAAGAAAATGTCTTCACTGGTGAGATACGATGCTCGGCCATTCATGACCTGAAACGAGACTGTTTGCAGATTTAGCTTTATACCAACAGGGCCCTTCGTCCCGAGTTTCTGGGATTTTATCAGAAATGTATATTTTATGGATATCGGTATAAATCCCTAAGGAAGATGCGATTTTCTGAGACGGTAAATCAGGAATAGTATATAAGAATCAAATGATACAATTCTTTTTTGAATGTTAGAAAGAGCCTTTGATAATATCTCCTTCCTTGATGAGGCAAGATTATCTGCCCGAATGACCTAAAGCCAAGTTTCTTTTCATTTTTTTCTTTGAACTAACGGCACCATTCCTCTCTACTTTTCTCATATATATATATATATATATATAATTTGAAGGATGAACGAAAGAACGTATAAAGGTAAATTTATTTAATTTTCTTGATACAACGTTTCGGGTGAACTTTCCACCCATCTTCGGGTACTGGAAATACAATTCGTGAAAAACAATTTAAGTTAAGAGTCAAACGGATAATCAACTGACGAATTTATGGAAAGTATTTAATGTTTATTAAGGGGGGTAATGCGATAAATTTACAAGTAATTGATATTTTTTTATCATTATGTTGCGGGTTAAGAATTAACGATTGGGGAAACACAGGAAACACATGAGGATAAACCAACCTTAAACAATCCAGCATTAGAGGATAACTGGAGATAAAGGGCGAGGAGCGTAAGAAGAAAGAGAAGGTTAGGAGGTTGGTAATATTTTTGTTAAGAGTAGTAGTAGTAAACTGGGGAGATACATAGGTAGTAAGGTGCGCTTGCTGAGGGAGAGGTTCTGCTCACATTTGGGTGTTAGCCACAGGACAGGAAAGGTTCTCTCTAAGAAAAAATTCTCGCCTGTTAGGATTCACTCTATTAAGTGTAAAACTGAAATCACAACGGACGATTATAAAATCTTGAAAACCACCCCTGATCCCAAATCATTAAGGTGTCTTGAATCCATGTATATTAAATACCTTTCTCCTTCCTTAAATTCCGATTCTTTTATTCACCCACTACTTCTAATCTAAACAAAAATATTACAAACCTCCTAACCTTCTCTTACTTTTTACGCTCCTCACCCTTTCTTTCCAGTTATCCTCTGATGGTGGATTGTTTAAAGTTGGTTTATCCTGATGTGTTTCCCCAATCGTTAATTTTCAACTCGCAACATAATAATCCCAAAATATCAATTCCCCTCTAAATTCCTCGCTATCTTCCCCTTAATAAACCTTAAATACTTTCCATAAATTCATCCTTTGATCATCTGTTTAACTCTCACATAAATTGTTTTTCTATTCCATGAATTGTATTTTCCAGTACCCGAAGATGGATGAAAAGTTCACCCGAAACGTTGTATCAAGAAAATGAAATGAATTTCCTTTTATACGTCCTTTCTTTTAATCTTCAAATTATATATATATATATATATATATATATATATATATATATATATATATATATATATATGTATATATATATATATATATATATATATATATATATATATATATATATATATATATATATATATATATATATATATATATATATTTAAATATATATATATATATTATATATATATGTATATATATACTTTTAGAAATAAAAGTATTAAAGTTTGCGTGTTACAACGACCCATACAGCAACCTCAGTGTATTTGAAATTAGTCACTCTATCAATTGGAATTCAGCTAAATTTATTTACAAATTTGATGACTTTGTTAAAAGAAATAATGTCGAGTGCTCATTCATTAATTCCTCGCTAATTTGAATATATCTCCCTTTTTCTCTATACTGGACCCTGTAATTAAAAGGGTTTAGAAATCGAGGGTAAAGAAATCGTCCATTTTAAATCTTATCCCTTTGATTTACTAAATTAGATAATGTGTACATTCTTTTCTCACAGTTGGAACTTCCGGAAGATGAGCTTATCTATATGCCTTTACCTTTCATATCTGGTCTTTAATCCCATCTTTGATAATATTTCTCTACTATGTGTCCTTTCACTTGAATATATCACCTCTTTTGAGTAATTCATTATTCCTTGAGAATAAACAAGTTAGAAATTACTTACAATCTGCCATTCATTATTTTGTGTGATTTTTTTGCATACATATATATATATATATATATATATATATATATACATATATATATATATATATATATATATATATATATATATATATATATATATATATATATATATATTAGGGTGAAGCGAAATACAGTTTTTGGAGAAAAAAAGCTGCAATAGTGATCTTATGGTGCTCCGTTGGATAATATCAAGTGTACTAAAAGGGTTTTAAGATAATCTAATCTTTTTATGTGTCACTGGGCCATCAAAGTTTTCAAAATTCAATATTTTATGTATTTCTTTTTTCATCGGTCGATATCTTCTTCATACCTTATAACAAATGTAGCAATACCGGTAATATATTAGTTTAAACAACCAAGGTGTCGTGTGTAAAGTCTTAGCATGTTAGGACAACTTCTTCAAGTGCCGCCATTGATATGGTGTCAACAATCGTAACCATCAGTCACAGCTCAACTACATTGAGGGAAGGTTGTAGTATTATAATGCTCGCGAGTATTTACATCGCTGTCTTATACCTAGTAAACTTCAGTTATATCGTGTAATACATATTTTAAACTTTGAATTTCACATGTTGAGTATATTTACCTTGTTTCCTATGAATAATTGATAAAAAAAACTAAGTGTTATAAGTGAAAATGACCTAAAAGAAATGAATCGAACTGTGCTATTTTTCGGTAACGCCTGTTGATTTAACGTTTAAGAGGGTTGCCGACTTATTCAGACATGATGAAATGCTATTTGTTTGAGAGACATATTCTTAAAACAAACACAAGTAAAGATCCTTCAGTAAGTGATATTCAAAAACTAATTATAAATAAAATAAAATAATTGTGGATAAAAGCTTATATTCCATGTGAGTCAGATGACAGAATATACAAAATGATTGTTGATTACCCCTAAAAATACAGAGTTCTTTTGAAATTAGTGAAAAGTAGAAAAGATAATCCAAGCTTCAAGAAAAGGGTTGATGATTTCAGAAGTAAGGCCACAGAAACTATGTTTGTTATTTCAACTTGTAAGGGCATATCTCTTTTAGACTGCATTTGTCCACGGCACAGAAAAGTACCAAAGAGAGAATAAATGTTTTTAACAAACCAGAGAACAGAAAGGAAAATGGCCATTGATGGGATTGACCTGAAAATTGTTAAGAAAAATGGAGAATTGTTTGAAACTGAAGAAAATTTGAAAGTTATATGGAAGAACAGATTTCGTGTGCAGATGAAGTTGTTGTAGATCTGAAGGTTATCTTGTCGTCAGAATCCTCATCACAAATAGAAAGTGATTGCACAAAAGGCCCAGATTTTGCGGAACCATCATCAATAAAGGAAAGAAAAGAGAAACTCATTAAAACGACAACAGCAAAACGGCCAAAGTTTTCTAGATTAGCTTCAGCTTGTGATAGAACTGGGGTTTCTGACCGAGCTGCAGCACTCATTGCAGGTTCTGTATTGCATAACAATGCGATATGTTCTGCAATAAATCCATCATTTGTACTTGATTGAGCCAAAGTTTATATATTAACTACACGCCAATGTGTAGTTGTCGTCTTCGCCATCTAATTCAAAGCCTGGATAGTAAAAATGCAGGTCCAAGGGTTACACTGGTGAGATTGGTAGAAAATTTGATGTGTGTAAAAACTAGACATTGTCAACTTTGAACCGATTCCATCAAATTTTCCTAGCATACTCGTAGTTAAATCAAAGCTAAGTACTGATCAGAAATATCCATATGATATTGTCATGTCTATTTCAAATGGAAATTTGAACCAAGATCTACTAAAGAGGAACCCAGGAAAATTGGCCCATTCTTGATGGTTAACAACGGCGAATCGTATCTTACAATTATATGTCGCACCCTATCAACCATATGACAGACACTCTCAAAACAATCGTCTAGTACGTAATTCAAATATACGCTACGATTTGGTTTGAAATTTAAAGTGATTTCTTCATCCCAAAGTGGACCTATCCATCTATTTAAGACTTTTGAACTCACACGCACGATAAAATCTTGAAATTATAAATATCGTTCATCCTGTCATTCAACGCCATGCTTTTTATGCTTATCCCGAAAACCTATTGTTATGGAAGAAATAGATCAGTTCATTCAATCCAAAGAAAAAAATAATTCCCCGCATCTGCTTTGTCGCACACAAGGTTTAGAAAGATGTATTTAATTTGTCACTAAAGCTTCTTCTTTGCTTTGTGGACAGAAATCCAGAAATAGATTCATTCGCTCAAGAATAGAATCACGTCAGAAAATGCAGCGTAAACACAATAATTCATTAGCTCAAAAGGAGTAGGGGATAGGTCCCCGTGGTGGGTCCTGAATTAACTCATAAATAAATATATTGATTTTGAGTTAAACTGAAAGCACTACATATTTTATAACTAAATCTGTTAATAATGTATAATGAAAGTATTATATTAAGCTACATTGAATTTGGTGACTTTGATGCTCATCAGTAAACTGGTACTTTTCACATAATTTGGACTGAGTTTAGTTACGTTGCGGCACCTAGAAATGTTTGATTATCGGAAAAAGATTGTAATATGTTATTCATATGGGGTATTTTGAATAAAATATCGTGATTAGAAGTATAACTAAGAATTCTACAACCAACTCATTTTGGGGGGAAAATCAGGTAAATATGTACTATTTTTCTAAATAAAGTGTCATGGCAGCACCTCAAGATATCAATTAAATGAGCTAGATTTAAGAATCTGTATTTTATAACTAGTGTGCATCGTAATTTCACTATTGCGTTGTAGATTTCGAATTAAAAGTGAAAAACGCCCCATTCTCGCTCCACCCTAATATATATATATATATATATATATATATATATATATATATATATATATATATAGGGCGAACCGGGAGGGTCCGTATGATTTTTAACAAAATAATTGCAATAATACTATAAATAAAATTCTATGACTTATTTTTGAGTTCGTAGATTCTATCACCCTTTTTCTAACTTGTTCAATAATGATGTAGTCTTATACCAATAAATAAGAGCATTATGATTTCCACAAAATTATTAAAATATTGTACGGAAGCTCCCGAGGAGGCTGGTGGTCCCGCACTTTCAGATGGGAGGGTCTGTCCATTTGTAACATTCTAATTTCAGAAGGCCTTATGTTTTACTTAGAAGGAACTAATAAATGGGAGTCAGATAGAAATGTTTATTGCTATAAAAAATAAGAAAATATATATTTTTTCACATTTATAATAAGTAATAAAAAAAGGAAAGTATCTTTTTCCACATTCATTTTGCAATTTTAGAACAGAAACCATTAGGCCTATCTTATAGTAGAAATTTGAAAAGAAATGCAAAGTTTATATAAACCAGAAGATATTTTAGTTTTTAGAGTATGTGAAGTTACAAACACTCCCGAAACGTGTTACTTATTTACCACAGACTCGTCCAGAATATCAGGATATCTGAATGTGTTTCCTGTGCTACAGTTTTGAGATAGTCGTAGATACGCTACATTGAAATCCCCTTATCATCTTCATTACTTTGAAGTTTGCCTACATAACAAACATTGACTTTCTTCTTTGTCTCCAACTCAATCAGGTCAAAATTATCTTTCCCAGGTGATTTTTCAACAAACTGGCTCACGACTGTACAGCTTTAAATTCATTGGAGAATTCTTCTTCATCTAAAGAAAAAAATCATATATTACATTTCGGAACACTAATTTATAAGTGCATAGGCTAGTATAAATATAGAAACTCAGTGCAATAACATTAACCTTTATCTATATTTAATGCAAAGCTTACATTTTTAAATTTTATTAGTATCAGGAGGATCCAGACACAACTGGACGAATTCTTCCTCATCCACATTTTTCATGAAAACTATGAATAACTCATTTCCAAAGTATCTGCTGCATGCGATATATTTCATATAAATTGCTCAATTGATAACAAAAGAATGAGAAAAAAAAATTATATAATAAAAATGGAGGAGTAACACTCTACACAATATCCCCCCAAAGATACATCGTAAATGTTAAAAAAATGAAATTCTCACCTGCGGAGAATTTGGCCATAACACACGTCAAAATCTGAGCATCGACTGATATGACGATTTCCACTTTTCAAAAGCAAGAGTAAATGCCTGAGTCATATTTATTATTGAGTGAATGGAGCTGTTCGAATCCTCCCACCGTACGGTCTGCTGACCGGCAATCAGCAGACCCTGGTTCGAGTCCCGGCCAGGAATTCAAACTTTTATTTCTGTCTTCTCGGTAAAGGATCCCCTTCACTGTGCGGCTCTCTTGCCTTTACAAAAAAAACTCCGGTTTATTGTCTCATTTGCCATTCGCATCCAATTCTTATTCCTCTTATATATATATATATATATATATATATATATATATATATATATATATATATATATATATATATATATATATATTATATATATATATATATATATATATATATATATATATATATATATATATATATATATATATATATATATATATAAATCTTAAGAGAGCAGAGGGATTGCGCGTTGCCCGTTGCCAGGCGTATAGGTTCGTATTTTTAGGATACATAAACAGGGTGCATTTAAGAAGTTCATTATTTTATTTTAACTTCTTGGTATCGACGTTTCCGGTATGAACCCATTCTCAAGGATATGACTTTAGGAATTTATACAAACAAAAAAACTTTTAGAAAAGCTATCAGATATTTATTAATTGATTATATGGAAAGCAGCAGATGTATCAATATTCAAATTATAAAAATGTAGGGCTTTAAAGTATAGGGAATGAGAAATATGTATTACTATTACGAATAAAAACTGATATTAATCAGTTTTGCGTGCCTATGTTGTTAAAAAGGGGAGAGAATGGAAATATTGGAACAATATTGTTTGTTTTGGGGCGAGTGGTCTAGCCGTGTGTGATTTCTCGTGGTTTATATTTTTAGTTGTAAGTATAAATGAGCTTGTGTCCGAGATTCAAGTAAGGTTTATAAATCTAATAGAAAGAGATTCAAGTGAAAGAAATTTTGGGGGTGTTTGCTATATCAATAATTGTAAACTATTTTAAGTTGGGTTCACCGTGTAGGCGTTTGTATTCGTAGTGTATTTAGATAGGGGAGAATTCGGGAGTAGTGTTTGGAATACAATTCTGATGCTGATGCCTAAATGTGCGCAAATACGGGTATGTAGTGTGGATTATTTCTAACAAATTATCAAAAGGATCTTTCATAAATTTGGAAATAAATGAAAAAAGTTGAACTAAAAATCACCAACACTCTAGAAGAAAAACGCTTCACATATTGCTCGTTTAAATTAAATTTCTCAGAGATAATAAAAATAAAAGCAAAGTTAAATTTAAAAGAAAGGGTGTCGGATGAAATAGACGCATTTTTCTTAGAGTTTATGTTGAAGATTGACCGCCAGAAACGGGTATTTTTTATCTACATCAGATACATATAACAATCATGAGGTTTCACCTTCTTGCTCTTTATTATAATTGGACGAATTTGAAGATGAGAATTAATTTAATTAAGGTAATGAACTTAATCCATAATTTTTACATTAAGTCCATATTAATATTAATAATAATATTTTCAAGTGAAGTTATATTTCTTTTCACAGCGTGAAACCCTTAAGTTCAATGAATACACAAATCTTATTATTACTATGACAATAATATAACATAAATCTTAATATATTCAGCGTGTTGGAGTTCATTTTTAATGTTTTATTATTTTCAGAAGATTTTGACTTTTAAAGTCTAAATATAGAAAAGAGTTTGCTGAAACATGTTGGTTCGTGCCCTGTATCAAAATACCCACCTCCTGAATAATTTTTAATGTTCTATTAACATTTTAAAGGGTGAAAGACGTGACATGGGCAGCTTCGAAGGAGTGTACAAGGCCGTATTTAGAGGAAAGTAAGTCAGCTGGCATTCTGACTGGGTCAGCACGCCGGAATTCATCCAACAAATGAAGCCTAATCTGATTGAAGACACGAGCAACGAAATCTTGGCTTTGAGAAGAAGGATGGTTGTTAGAGTCAGCGATATAAAGTTGCCCCTGAATGAGGATTTTTTGAGCAGGGGAAAAATTTTGTCACTCAAGTCAAGGGGAACCGCTTGACGAAGGCAAAGAAGAATTTTCAGCTGGGGACGACGTGCTTCTTTTAAGATGAAAAGAACTTCTGCAAGGACCAGTTGCACAACATCCAGATTAGCAGCAGATTTTCCTGAAATCCATGAGACGTTCATCGTAACATGATGACTATGTTCCTGTAAACTGTGATTGTTATTGAGTGTGTCTCCAGTTTGCGTGAGGCCATGCCACCTGACATCTTTGAGCAGGGTCTTAGGTACAATTTAGGCTGGCGAAGTGGAGCTGCTGGAGATGGTGGTCAAACTCTTGCTAGAAAGGTTTCATGCTGAAAGATTATAACTTCGGAGGGAGTCAAGTTGTTTGTCAATGAATCTTTAGGACTTCCCCTTACCCCAATTCGTGCTTACTTGATCCCAGGATTCTAATCCGATATATTAATGTGTGTGAGGTGCGGTTGAGAAAATCACCAACCGCTGTGACTGCAACCGAAAGGCAATCAGGTGGCCAAGATCAAGGGGTGTTAAAGATCTTTCCAGAGACACAATAAACAGAAAATTGGGACAAAAGAATGATTTCTAATATGTATTAATATTATTAGTGGTTTTGCTAAATTTATATTTTTTCAGGTGAAGAAATCTTTACAATTATTCGACGCATATTATATTTTCGTGAAATTGTGGAATAAAATTCATTAAACCTCTTTTATCACTCGTAAACACACGTGGGCGCACGAAATATCCTTCTAAACACATTTATTTAGTGTGTCCACCTTTATAGTCACGTGCGAATCTATATCTCACTATGTCGATCCCCGTATTGTTTTTTTTTTACTTTTGGAAATCACATTGTAACTATTTAGCCGATTATAACAAAATTTGAAAACCTTTTGTTGTTTTGTATTTTCTTTTGAGTGAAATAATACCAAGGTTCTCCTCAAGGTAGCCCGGTAATTATTTTGTTTTGGCCATAACATCATAACTATTCGGCTGATTCTAACGAAATTTAAAATACATGTTTTACATTCTCTTTGAAATGATATAACTGCTGAGGTCCTCCCAAGTTTAGTCCTAGAATTATTGATAGTTCTTAAGGTCGTAAGTTCATAAATCAGAATAAGTGAGAGCACGACATTTTACTCAGCAGACTTTATATTCTTTACAACAGGCTACAATCTATGAGAGTGAAAGTCGCAAATTATTACAGCTTTACGAAAAGGGACGTGACCTCACACAAACTGTTCTGAAGAGTATCAGCTTCTTTGAGTAAACTATCTCATAGAAATAATATACTTCATATTTTTTATTTCTTTATAGATATATACCTATATGTATTGTGGGCTGAGGTATTGCGTTTTTTTCTTTTATTCTAACAGACAAATTTAGCCCGAACAACATATATATATATATATATATATATATATATATATATAAATATATTCTGTGCGCAAAACTTTATCAACAGATAACCACTGACAAAAAAAACTAATATACATTTTTATCTTATAATTCTATTATAATATTTTCGTGATGCTAATAATTATTCGATCATTTAAATAATTACAGATTTATAAAAAAAGACCACTTGAAATTAAGAAAAAACTGCATTCTTTGGCTAAATGTAAAATTGTGCTCTGTTCCCGTTCTTTTAGGAGATGAGATTTGGGATCTGAAAAGTGCATTCGACCAAAGAGTAGAATAATGAGAAATATGGTTTAAAAGAATAATATTCTGTAATTATTATCTATTTCTTATTATTTTTTCGTAAAAATAATGATTTGAGATTTTTATAATTCATTAATGGTTATTTTGGACTTGACAAAATGGCCTGAAAATCAAAGTGATAAATGCTAGCGGCATTGTACCAAGGAGCACCATCTTTTGGATCATTGACTACTTTAAAAAGACTATTATGAACTGTGACAAATTAACGTCGTATATGTGGATTTGGTAACTATTCCTCTGATAAAAAGGTAAATTAAAATTTGGTGCTATATCTAAACTTGAAATGAGCAATTAACCATGAAGGTATTTTAAAGGTGATCATTACTAGGAATATATTTGGAAGAACAGAAAAAATTGATTGTAAATTACTAGCGACTATTCTGTCGGTGCGTAATTGAAACTAATATACCAAAGACAAGCAACATTTACATATGTAAACTATATAAACTTGCCAACATGTATAAAGCATTAGCAAAAATACAATTTGCTTATGATAACAAACAGTAACAACTTTCATAAAATTTATTCGCTAACTTTATTTACAAAAATCCCCCCCCCCCCCGAAAATTTGTGTGCGGAAGTTTAGAGCAGCCGGCTTATAATAAAAAGCTGAAATTAAAATGAAAATTGTGATATAAATTATTTTTTCCAAAGTTTGCTCTCACACATC
This sequence comes from Ceratothoa steindachneri, assembly GCA_963969495.1. Lineage (NCBI taxonomy): Eukaryota > Metazoa > Arthropoda > Malacostraca > Isopoda > Cymothoidae > Ceratothoa > Ceratothoa steindachneri. The sequence continues at coordinate 192,569,416 of OZ018323.1, read as the reverse complement.
TTAACTTTTGTACATTTAATTAAACAAATATATGAATTTAATAGTGCTAAACCTTTTAGGTACGTCTTGGTTAGATAAGAACGGGACGACATAAATCCTGTAAAAATTGTATGTTGTAAATTATATTAAAAATTCATTGGAGGCCGGAACCGAAATACTTAACTTTTAGTATTAAAAAGTCGTTGTTAATTTAATATAAAACAAATGTTAGTTAAACTCTTACTTAATGGAAAAATTCAACTTTAGAAATCGTGAAGGTGATGTGTGTCTTTTTTTAACTAAATATTTGTGAGTTCGTTTTTTGGAAACGAATAATTGAGAATGATTATAGTTAACAGGGGAAGGCCTAACAACTATGAACTACAAGTCTTCAAAACCATTTCCAGTACACGTTTAACTGTTATTTATTTTAACTGCTATTTTTCGTACAGAAGCCATAAAAATATATTTGTAAGGTGTCTGGGTAATTTAATTTTGTGCATGAAGATAATGTAACAGTTTGAAAATATCTGTGATGGAATCTTTGAATATACATGATTGGCTCTAGAATTTAGACCTAAAGGTGCACGATTAGGCTCGCTATCATCTTTGATATTTCTCAAAATTTCATTTGTGTCTTATTTTTTAGGTAAAATAATCGCTCCCTGACCTTGTACATATAAATATTTATATTTTATGCTTACAATAAATATGAAACAATATATTCGCTCCTTATTATTACTCCAATAAGCCGGGTTTCAGTAATGCTAATTTCAAATTATTTTATCAAGGATAAATCCGAAATTTTGAGAACAAACTTGAGGAATTGTGACAAAATAAAGTTATATTTCTCAATAGAGTAGTAGCAACTCCTCTAAGTGAAGATGTTTGGGAAGGAAAAAGCTGAATGAAGGTGCCTGCGCTGCTTGAAATATGGGGTGCAGTTAACTCATCCCAATTTAGACTTATTCTATAATGAACGCGACTCTTCCTTAATGAAGATGAAAAACATCATATCAGTAAAGCAATTATAGACTCATCATCCTCTCAGTAGTATCATAGAGTCAAGCACTTTTCATATATAATAATAAAAGCTTTTTACGAGACAGTTTCTAGAACTGAAAACAACAACCTATACATTTATGCCAATGATTCTCTTCAAGAATGTGCTTTGATTTGGGAACTAACATATCGTTAAAATAATGTTGTAAAAAGATCGCATTAGCAGTAAAACATCTCTTAAATTTACTAAATATGAAAATTTCTTTTAATGATTATTAAAGATAAAAAGATAAATTATCATATTAAGACTTCTGTAGGTAGAAGTAAAATGCAAGATCAAAATACGATTACGGCGCAATAAAACTAAATTCGTCACTTAATACCTATGCTAATGTCGGCAGTTAAAAAGTTGAACACATTTTCATATTAACAAAATGAGTCGGTTTTAGCAAAGAAGGAAAATTGTTTTGGCCTATGTTTCAAAGCTTTCTCCATCAAGCCGTAAACGCCCTGGCCCACGAAAAAGTAGGCTTTTGGGAGGAATAGTAAGTAAAGATATCAGGTTTGATCAAGGAAATCACCTTGTGATGCCAATTCAGACACAACGTCGCTGTGCATTGTGTGGAAAGAAAACAAAGAGAATTTGCAGTCGTTGTGATGTTTCACTCTATGATCTGTGCTTTGCAACTTTCCACACTAAATAATATTGATGAACTACAGCAATTCAACATGACCATGCAAATCAAGAAGAGCCTTCATTATGCGTGAACAATATAATTCTGTTCTAAAACTAAATATTTTTCCTTTTTCAATTTATTTCACTATTTTCATTATGCCAGTTGGTTTATTATTTTCCATTGTTCATTATTACGTCTACATTATGAAAAGAATTGAAACATAATTTCATTTTGATATATAGTTTGTTTACATTTTTGTTCTTCATAGACAAATAGAAATAAACAAATCTGAAATTTTTAACTATTTTTACCCTAAAAACTATGTGTGACGGCCAATGTCCTAAAAATGGGACGCCATCTTTTAACCCCAAGATAAGTAAAAATTAATTATTCAATGGTTGTAAGTTATTCTAAGGTCTTCTGGAGAAAAGATCTGCAAAGATAAAATTAAAATTCATTACAGAATAACTATGGCCTTTAATTAGTTAAGATATATTCTTGGAAATCTGAAAACTTAAATTAATAGAGCTTAGCTTTAGTTCCATTATTTAGGTAAAGATTATGCAATACTAATTTGTTCTTATTTCGGCAGAAGCATAGAGAAATAGCATTAAGTCTCAATGAAGAAGATCAAATCTTGAATGTGAAATGTAAATTTGATACACTCCGTGTATTAATATATGCTTTGAACAGTACATATCTTTTTGGCAAAACGAGCGGCCATGCTACGCATCTCCTGCCAGCCTCACATTCAAAGGAAAGAAATTTATTTCAACCAGCCAGCTTAGACTTCGTTGAGTAGTTTAATAAGAGCCTTTCTATTTCTCGTAAGCAACTAGTCCACATATTTGCTCTTCCCTAGGGCCAACCATCGTCCTCTATCCTACGATGTTTTAGTCTTATAGACCTCACTACCAGAATTATGCGGATACCAGTCTTTGACGAAAAGGCTGCATAAACCGTCAAGTCCACATGATTTAATCACCGAATATTTTGTTTTCCTAAGTAGTTTCCGAAATTACCCTCCCATATGACCTATTGGCACTATGGACACGAAACCTGTACCATAGCATCATATTTTCATTAAAGAATAACGCATTACTTACTTTACTTATTTTAGGCGATTTCAAGAGAGAAAAAGCTTCGAAAAACGACCATTCAATGTCTTGGATTAGGATAAAAAGTCACAAACCTAAAAACACATATAAAAAATATGGAATAAAGTATACGAATCGAATCCTTTTTTAGACACTGTCAAATAAAGATTAGGCATAAATAATATTTTATTCCGTTTCCTTCGCAAGCAGAGAAAGTGATAAACTGTTCGAAAGTGAAACAATCAAGCATCATTTTCACATTTTCTCCCCAAATTACCCAGTTAATATCACTCTACACACTGTAGCCATTTTAGAATCATCATAAAGTTTTGCCAATTGAACAAAAAAAAAGAAAGAAAAGGGACCAATTATGCTGGGTAGCTAGATAAGGAATTTGGATAAAATGGGCAAGCATAGTTTAGTTAACTTCAGAACATAAGGAGTCCAGCGAGGATATATCTACCACACATTTTTACTTGCTCTATTTTCATAACTATTTTACAGATCACTCTACAATCTATTAGGGGAGATTTCATTATTGATTTCAATTTAAATTGAAAGGAGTATATTTGCCCTGGCAAGCTTATACAATTTATTTAATGGCGATATCTAACCTAAACTAAAGGAAAATATAAAAATTTGCATTATAACACTATTCCCTCCTTATTTCTAATAAACCTATAAACTTTAACATCATATTCTCTCAGTTTTCTTATTTTTTTATTTTAGCCTTAATTTTTCGTAAATCCACATGCTCTCCCTTAAAGAACATGGTGTTATATTGATCACATATTTTATATTTGACTTCGGTATCAAACCATTTTATATAAAATATATTCCAATACTGCTTTGAACATCATGGCAGAAATGTTTCATGTAAATTCATTGTTGACGTCAATGTTACCAAATTCTATATCGTAGAGTATCAAAATTTCACTAGAAATAGGTCGCTTAAGAGATTTTTTCCTTACTACTTTTGAGACCTGACCGTTTTCACGAGGGTTACAAAATAATTTAAATCAAACTAACGGATTTAGGCGGCCTGTATTGAATAGTTTGATCAAAACCTCTTCTATTCAAGAAAAACACTTCGCAAAGTATTAGCCTCGTTTACTTGCTCACAACTTGTTCAACTTGTAAATGTCAAACTCTGATTACATCAACTCTCCGCTCTAGTTAAATTCAATTCTTCGTACAAACGGATTCTTATACCCATGAAGAAAGGAACATTTATTTTTCTCCATTTTGAATTCGTCTTGGAGTTTCCAAGACATCATATGTGCATTGCAACTATCAGCAAGCAACCTCTCATCTATTACCGTCATGTTTATGCTACCAATATAAAATTTTAAAACAAACCGTAATCTTTAGCGATATCTTTTATCCAAATGAATGCTGTCCAAAAATTTCTGGGGGTTTACGACAATAGTTGTCCACAGTAACAACCATTAACCTAGGAGTCAAGCTCTTTCTCTCACATCGTCGTTTTGGTAGCTCACTTAGCGGCTCTTCAGTGGTTAATGAGTATTGACACCATTTGGGGCAGAAACCTCCACTGGTATTTTTTAATCTATTTCTTAAAATTAATTTCTAACCTAAACTACAATGCATCAGTAAAGATTTATTTAACTTACTCGCACTATCATCAAATATTTTGAGCGATATTCACTTTTTCTTTGTGTTACATTTCACCCTGATTTAGTTGGCCTCGTTTTATTTTCCAAATAAATAATAAATAAATTTATTGAGATTCCTAATGCCTCTAAAAATCTTTTTCCTGTCTGATGACTCGTAAAGAAAGACTAAAATACTCATGAAACTCAAACGAGAGAACATAACACTACTCATCGAACGACAGAACTAACAAATTAAACTTTTTCTATGTAATTAAAAAAAAACGATTAGGTTCACAAACCAAGAATTCAATTATAATACATATGCCTTCCCAAAAGTTGCGAGGGGAAACAAACTCTGTGTTTTGCTAAGTAATGCCTAAAATTTAGAATCCAATTTATCGAGATATTGGAGAAGGCTAACAGAGAGTCAGATTCATGTAAAAAAAACTTTATTCTTGCTGATTGAAAATTCTTTTGGGTCTTATATGAAACTAACACTCATATTCAATTAAAGTGTACAGTTAAAATGACTTAATAAAAAATAGCAGGAAAATATCAATTTTAGTGTCTTCCCAGGAAATATGGGGCTTATTCGTGATAATTCTTTTTTCGTATGATGGGGAGCTCCCTTGAATGACTCTTAATTATCCTACTGATCAAAAAATATAATTAGCAATCGATACGAAAAGTGAAATCATTGCGGGGAAAAGGGGGGTAGGCGAACAATCCTGCATATATATGAAATGGAAAGGAAAATATAAATGACGAAGGGGAAGGTGTAAGATGAGTATCAATAGAGAAGGCAAAAGAAGGATGAACGATAAGAAATCTTTGCGCTCAAAACGTCTTCTGAAAGGCAATGGAGTAACGCTGAAACCGATAAGATTGCCTTGGCCTAAGAGTAAATTGATTTCTTGATAAGAATTTCCAAAATGAGAACCGTAGGTTACTTCAAAAAATTATTCTTGCTAGATATGGTTATATATTATTTCCATGTAGACGCTCATCACCAGAGCTACCATCCTCTGGCAATAAGCGTCGTGGTTATTTTAGGGAAGAGCACTTTATGACACAGGTTCAAATCCAACTACTTTATCCATTTTCATATAGCGGTTAAAATAGTTTCCCTATTGTCCGTTTCTATAATTCTTCTATTTTCTTTGTTAAGCTTTAATGGACCACGTAATTAATTTCCTTAGCGTTTCTCCAGGTTGGCTTACTAGTTTTCATTTCGTTGGGCCTTTAAGTACAGTCGACCGTCAGATATTCGTGGTTCGTCATCAGCGCCTTCAACTATCCGTGTAAAATTTAGGGGCCTTAAAATTCAAAATTTGCGCCATTTCCAGACATCTGAGGAAACCTACGTACATATTCGTAAAACCTAAGTGTTGATTGGCTGAGATGGGACGATTCCAGCCAATCAGTGTTCAGATCTCACTCGCTCAACTATAGTTTGTGCAATATATGCACATACCAATTTCCCGCTCTCCATTCAGTACTCTTGTGTCCCAAGTGTGTCAGCGGATATTTGCTTAACAAAGGCCTTGCCTTCAAAGTTCTTCTTTTAATGGACAATGCTGGTGGGCATCATTTTGATTTTCATATTGAAGGTCTCGAAATAAAATTTTTCCCACCTAATACGGCATCTCCAATTCAACAAATGGACCAAGGACTCATAAGAGCATTCAAGGCCATATACACAAGGAATTCTCTGCAACAAATGGTGATGTCAATGGATGGAGATGAGAAATTCAACTTGAAGTATTACTGGCCCGATTTTACCATCGCTAATTGCATTCAAATAATAAAACTAGCCGTAGAGGAAGTGAAATCCCAGACCATTAATGTTTGTTGGAAGAAGCTGTGACCTGAGGTTGCGAACGAGCACAAGGATTTAGCTCCTGAAGAGATCAGAACAGCGGCAGTTACCACGTCTGTTAAATTGGCTAAGCTCCTTGGTGGCAAAGGTTTAGATGATGTAACAGAGGATGAGTTTATAACCCTCATAAATAAACACTCTGCCCTATTAAACGATGATGACTTGGCTAAAATAACCAGGATAAATAAGGAAGAATCTGTCAAAGAAGAAGAAGATGAGGAAGTACAAGCTGAAGTTGAGTTTACGTAAGAGAGGCTAGCCGATCTTCAGAGAAGAATAAAAAGGGTTCAGGCAAATTTGGAATCATGGGACCCTCACATGGTTCCTTCCATTAAGGCAAAAAATAGCTTCGATCTTGACATGGGCCTTTATTGGTAAATGCTAAAGAACATGAAAAATCAACGATCTCAATTGCCCATTGCAGTGTACTTCACCCCAAATAAAAAGCCTGAATCCCAAACCACACCCAAAACTACGCCCTGCACCTCTGGAGAAACATTTCCTCCTCCTCCCTCTCCTCCAGTGTTCACTGAGCAGGATTATGAGGATAACTAGAATCTCATCAACTTATCTGTGCAGTTATATCATCTTCATCATTGAACTGTACAGGCAACATCATCTACAATCATCAGTCTTCAATCCTCATTCTTCAATCTAAACAAAACTAAGTCCAGGTGAGTAAACATTATACAATAAAATAATTTAATATGTTCTGATACTTCATTTCGTACTGTATGTGCTCATGAACATGACAAAACATAACTTCTTGAATTAATATGGGAAGCGTATTACGATGTTTAGGAAGGGTTGGGGGTATTTTCGGGGAAGCGTCAAATACCCGCGGTTTCTTAATATTCGCGGGGGCTCGTGGTCCTTAACCCCCGCGAATATGGGGGCTCGACTGTACATCTATTATTATCAAGGTTTCATGTGATTTTCGATTATTACTATCAGTATATGTTCACTTTCTTAATATGTTTATTTTCTTTTTGGAAAGACGACAGAGTCTGGTAAAATTTGGTGTCAGAGAAACACAACTTTTGCGTTTAGCTCGGGACCTTGAAAACAATTTCACGTTCCATATTTTCATCAATCTTAATTATATTAACTATTACGAAGAAAATCAAGTTGGAGACGCCCTCATCAGTTTTTAAATAAATCCTGAAGATTTCCTCAATTTTTCTATGCGGAGTTGATGAGCCACATTATTTCTTCCTACAGAGTGGTCGAAAATCTCCTCACCTCCTATCGAAAAATAGTAAGAACTATACAGGGACAATATAATAATATCAAACCCATTTGAAATATAAAATTAAAAGAATATTTGACGGTTGAAAATTGAAACAATATTCATAGAAGATGACAAGACATTCAGACCACCCTGTATATATCTAAATTTGCAAATCAATTTTTTCCCTCCAAAAATAAAACTTCAAAGAACATACAAATGGGATTGTATGGATTTAACTTGAAATGTTTAGAGGAATGTTTAGGGGCCCCGTTTCCTTGAGCCCTGCTGACTTGTACATGTGTACATAGCGACCAGGAAGACAGTGTAAGGAAAGTTTCTAAGGGGAGGTTTGCAACGAAATTGGTGGAGAAGGAGTAAGTGAAGATATGTGGCAAATATACTCGGTGTCCCATAAATAAGTGGGTATTTTTAGAAAATTCAAAGCTTTATGAAAGAATTCTTTGGGAATTATGTTCATCATCTTCAAACTGTGCTCGGCGGAAAATGGTAGTGTTCTATGTAGAGGGTGTCCCAGAATTTTAGTTTGTTTTTCAATGCTTTTCATAATCCTTTCTTACTAGATATTAAAAAGAATTTTTTTTTTATTTTCTGGCTTAATTATGATCTCAAAATGTAAAACAAAAGTTGCTTAAAACAAAAGAAAAGTAAAACTTTATTTATACTATTCAACATGTGCTCCGTTTATATCTCTGCAAATTTCAACTCGCTCTATAGCATTTCAAAAAACATTGTTGAGCATTTCGTGAGTTAGGTCCTGCCCTGATGAAATTATAGGTGCTTTAAGTTCAGTTAAATTACTAATTCTTTGCTGATACACTTTCGCTTTGATAAAACCCCACGCCCAAAAAAATCTGTAGGTGTTAAATGTGGAGAACGCGGTAGCCATGGTCTACTTTCCGTATATTCCATCGATTTGGAAAGAGACTGTTCAGGTAATCTCGGACAATTATGGCATAATGACATGGTGCACCATCTTATTACAACGCGATACTATCAGCAATGCTATCCTGTGCAATCTGGGGTTCTGAAACCTGTTAGAGCATTGTCAGAGAGAGAGAGAGAAAAAAAAAAACGCGCGCGGTCGTCCCTTTTAAGGAGAGTGAGAGAGGACATACCTAGTCGACCCATTTTAATCCACCTTAACAAGGCGCAAAATCTCGAAGGCCATGATGGGTTAGAGGCCCAACTTCGCTGGAGCATAAGATGTGCTTAAAAGCATAGAGGGTCCCTCCGTAGATTATCCTGGCGAAGCGTCTGAAAACTAGAACCCTCCCCCTTCTGGCGCGAGGAAAAGCCCCTCCGTCTCACCCCTATAAAACGTCCGACGCCAGACTTGGACAGCAGGAACCGCCTGTGTCCCGAGTATCCGCGAATATCTGCCATCTTCTTGTATCCTGTCAAGCTCCGTGTATTTTCCTAGAACTTGCGAGAGCCAACCCCGTGCTCGTTGGTACCAGTTACCCGAACGCGACGCATCAAATCCTCGATTCGATATTCTAAACCACAAGGCAAGATCTGAGTTCATATTGCGTAATAGTCGTTTGTCAAAAGGCAATTATTGTGGACTCTATGTCCTATCTAACAAGGCAGGACTACTCCATCGGACAGAATCTTCGATGTAACCGCAACGCGCCACTCTTCTTTGTATGCTTCCCTCCCCCTTCAAGCCTCCATGACTCAAAGTCATTTGAGCGTCGCATCTGTTATTGTTCGTTCGTGTGTATGGTGGTTGACACCACTTTGGTGGCTCTTTGAAGCCGAAACTCGTGTAGGTCTCCCATGTTTGTATACCTTACTTAAAACCCCTTTAATTTTGTAAATATATAATATTCATATTAGTAAATTATATTTTGTACTCCGTTTCTATTAGCTCAAAACCTCCCAAGATAGCTAAGCATTAGCCAACCTAACTGCACTTTTAAACTTAATTGCCCTTTGATTTGTATTTATAATTCACCCACGCTCATAGCGGACTAATTCGTTCATAGGCCTAAGCCGAAGAATTAGTGATCCTAACTCACCTCATTCTTTCTCTATTTTATATTTCTCATTTCATTCATTCCTCTTTCTTTGAGACAGTTTTTCCCAGGCATAATAGCCTAATATCGAACAAATTTCCCTAGAGAACCAGGAAAAGACACGTAGCTGTAAGTGTTCAAAAAGCGTTCACTTTATTCTTAATACCTTAAAACTGACTACAGATGGACACCTAACTGTCTCTTTGATTGCCAAACGCAGCTTTGATATCCAAATCCTTGGAAAGGCGACGACAACTCTTGCTGGTGGTTGTTGATTATATAACCACCCATTATTAAGTCCTCCATGGGTCATCCTTTAGCAGGGCCTCTGTGGGATCGTCAACCCACACATTTGAGCTCCTCCTCAAAGCAATTACACCAGCTCAGCGCAAGGTTGTAAGTATGAAGTACTATTCTCACCCGCAAAATAGAAATTAACTTTAATTTAGTCACAGGCAAAAGGTAAAATACAGGTATATAAACAAGGAAAAGCGAACAAAAGAGGAAAAGGCCTCAGTCCGAGTCAACATGGACCACTGCGAATATTCAAAGTGGGTTGCTCTCCGTTTACTCGTAGGAAAGTAGAATGTGAACGATGAAAAGACCTTGCCAACCATTGAATTAGATATCAATAGGATATTACTAAGACAAAATGAACAGTGAAAAAGATATGTCAAATTCTGCGACAAAGAAAAAACATGGACCTGTTGGTAAGAGATGACGCAAGTAAGAAACTCTCCAGATTTGCCAGCAAGCTCAAACTCCCCAACACATCAAATCAAAATGATTGGTTATCTGCAAGCACTTTGACCATTCCGTAGAAGCAAACATGACAGGGAATTAAGAAATAACAATGAAGGCACCTGCGCGCGCCAAAGCCTGAACGTGATACTTGAAAGAAATGGGGTAAAACAAATGTCGTTCCACAGAACTCACCCCTTCAAACTAAATTTACAGTGGTTCAATGACAACTAACCAGGAAAAAAAAGGATTAAATTGAAACCAACTAGGACAGTGAATAAGAATCTACGGATGGAGACGCTAAAAATATCAAACTAGCAGGGGAAATATCAAAGAAACTAGAAATGGAAAAGGAGTAACAGAAACTGAACTCAAAACTTAATATTTGCATAGCAATTACATATCAAAATCTACGGTTAAATACCAATCAAACCTAATAAAAGAAACAAACAGAAGGAAATTGTTGATAACTTGGTTCAATGGAAATTAAAGTGGGAATATGACATGAAAGATGATGAAACGGAAGTTCATAATGTTCTCAAACAAAGAATCATCGTAATTACTCACGAATCATGCTGTAATCTTTCGAAAGATCAGTTTAAGTAAAAACCATCTCGTCGCAATCAATCACATACCGGAACCGGAAAGCTAAAAAACATAAAGGAACAAAACCAAAACATAGAGAAGAAACAGGAAAAAGCTTCAACATGTATAGTTCCAGAAGGGACTAAAGATATTCACCTGGAAGGTTAACGGTTAAAAGACACATACACGAACATAATATGAAAAGAATACACCCGGCCATTGTTATATTAAGAGAATATGAGATGAATCTAGAACAAAGATCAATAAAGCTACCCATTTACAACATAATAACATTAAGCCTTACCAAGACACGACTGGATAATGATAGGAATAAAAAACGGAATAAGCTAAACAAAAATTAAAGTTTTGCAGTCATTTATTGTTTTCAAGATTAAGAAGACTCCAATATATCTAGAGGTAGTGAGAGTGTAACAACACATGAGGCACACGTATCTTTCCATCCACAATTTCCTGAGAATATTTTGAAGCCAAGCGTCGTCAATAATGTGTGGTGATCTTAACTGCAAGTGTATTCAAGCAGGTCACCCATGTAACACAAATTGAAAGGCAAGGATCCTGGTTAACAGATAAGGACCAGCCTTCCCAATATTTTTCCCAGACTGATCGTTAACCATTCCTGATATTGTTCTGACGAACTCAAATTTTAACTTCAACTTCACAAAAAAACAGGTAACAAACAGCATTTGACCTCCTGAGCATGGTATCTAAAATATTCGCATCTCCAATTCAAATCAAATTCCAACAAAGGGAAGTCCTCAGTAAGACAGACTGGAACAAAATAAAGAATATCGTAATGAAATAGAAAACGGATCCCTAAACAACCTTAAAAGGAAGAAATAAAAGCACAGTTTTTCTACTATTTTGTGAAGAACCTTCTTTCCTTAAAGAAATAATACTAGACATGATAGGTGACTACCTAGAATGTCACTACCTCTTCAGACGCTTTCGACATGAAGTTAGGTGCCAAAGATCGTGCCTCACGAACTTTTCAAATCCGTTTCATTAGGTATTCACCAAAAACTAGGGAAGTAAGGCAGTAGGTTTTATCGATCGATACTATAAAAACAGCCTTGCAACGATACCCTACCGTCAACATAGGTCTAAGATTTGAAGATTGGAAATTTCATGTGAGGTAACTTTTTGGATCGAAAACTCTTTTGGAGGTAAAAGACAGAGGGTCATTTAAATAGTATGTCTGTGGTTGTGTCATTTACAATAGGGGTTCTTTAAAAGTTTCTGATGGATCCAGTACGCTTAATTATCTATATTAATTAGATAGATGATGGTATAGTTTCTAAGATCTCAAAGTTAGGAGACCACACGTAGTTGGGAATGAATTTTTCAACTAGTGACAAAGTATAGAGTATTAGACAGGACGTACGACTGATATAGGACTAGTCGTCATAAAGGACGATATCATGTTCTCTATACAATGTATCGATGCCGAAATCAGGAACCAAACAATGTTGGAATAAATTAAAAGGCCATTGATGTATCATAAAAAGTATATTATAGTCAATTTGTACAATTTTCTAGTCCAAAAACATCTTAAGTAGGCATTCCAGTTCTAGTGCCCATCCTACACAAAGAATATAGATAGGCTGGAGATGATCAAAGCAGAGCGATCAAAATGATTCCATCTATTCCGAATAGGTCGCACTATTAGTGCCTGGAAGAGCTATAAATATTTACCTTAGAAACTAGAAGACTGTGCAATCAGCTCATCCAAGTATTTAAAATACTTGATGGCTCTAAAAATATAGACTACAGAGAGATATTCAAACTTAGAAAGGTACATACCCAAAACCATAATAAAAACTTTAACTGAAGAGGAATTTTTTTCTCGTACAAGTTATTCAGCTATTGGAACGCTTTCCACTCAAAATTATTTAACAGCGCACTGTGGAATAATTATATCTCCATCTTGATAAAATCCTACAAATGTCTTCGGTAAATTAAAAAAACAGCAAGGCTATTTATAATTGTTTAACAGTACTCTCGCGTGATTGAGAGAAAGATCTCTTGGAGTACTGTGATTTCTTTGTATATCACCTTGAATGTTGGATTGGTTCATGCACACCAAGAGGATTCAAATGAGAAACGATATATGATCTAAAAAATCGAACGTAAGACTCCAGGTCCTGTAGAATATTTGGCATTAGAGACAAATATATGAAAGTCCAAAAGAGGTATCCTTCAGTGTAGTTGCTTAGGTCAAAGTAACGGTGCCAGTGGTCCTAGTGTGTTACATAAAATATTTAAAGGAGTTTTCTACTCCTAAACATGATAACCCTTTGTCATAATTGTTCTCTCTTATCATCAAAGGACCAATGGAGATTGGCATCGGTTGAAATGAGACCTTTTTAAATTAATGCTCATGTCTCTTTGTTGCCATGGAAGGCACATACACGAAAATTACAATTATCCATTCTGTTACCTACATTTAAACTAAAAAACAAAACCAACAAAGCGGTCAATAAACAAAAAATATATCGATAGGGGGCACATTAGCGGGCCGGATAGAGAGGTGAATGATAGGTAAACCGGAGGGTGGGTGTTGTAAAATACTTAGATTAACGACTCTTATATTGAGGCGGAGAAAAAAGGCCCAAATGATGCTAGGCTATATTAAGCGCCAGTTTGGTTATCGGTACCAGGAGATTGTACTGTGCCTGTACAACTCACTTGTCCAACCGCACCTGGAGTATGCCGTACAATTTTGGAGTCCTTCATTGCGAAAGGACATCGCGATATTGGAACGCGTACACGCCAGGGCAACCAAGCTGATTCCCTCTATCCGACATAAAAGTTATGAGGATAGACTAAGGGAATTAGATCTGTTCTCGCTGGAAACCCGTAGACTGCGTGGTCAGCTTATCGAAGTTTTCAAAATACTTCGAGGGTTCGACAATGTTGACTACCGGGATATTTTCAAACTGAGTGAGAACAGAACGCGCAATCACAGCTTCAAACTTGAACTGAAGAGTTACAACCGCAAAAGGGGGGAAATTTTGTTACCTACAGTATCTGCGTTAAGTGGAACGCACTTCCAGTGGAAGTTGTCAACAGTGAATCTGTTGACCAGTTCAAGTCAAGACTAGACAAAGTCTTGAAAAGTGGCCGTTTAGGGACGCAAAACAATTGAGAAGCCATGTGCCCGCTCGATTGCTAGTCCAAAGGTACCCTCTTTGAATGGACCGTCAGGTCTCCTAGGGTGCCTTCTTTCCTTGTTGTTACTCTTTTTTGTTAAAACTTATTTACTGAAGTGATTTCAAAGACCTTCCTAGGATAATTAGCCCTTGTTTCTTATTTGATAAGAAAAGATATTTTGTCAAATCTCATTTGTAAATATTTGTGTACTACCTTTAGACCGTTATTATGGTTAGCTAGCACATATTTACACTCATAATTGATACAAGTGAGCTCATTTAAGATTTCCAATACTTCAATATTTCGGAGCCATAGATAACAATCTCCCAGGAAAAGTATTTTGAATTAACTTAGTCTCTCTTCATGGGATTTATTTATAAGTTCAGGAAATAATTTCATCTCTTAAACCTGATGGATTTTAATGCTGCATTTTTTTTTCTCAAATGCCGTGATTATAATTGTAGAGGATGCTATATATAAATGAGGTTATACAAGACCAAAATATTAGGGAAGAATAAAATCCTTAGATTTAAACGCAAAATTAGTGCCTATTTACCACAGAAATCTATTGCGATTTTGTGATGCTAAAGTTTTTTATTTGGAAAATTTAAGATCTTGTGAGATTAAAAGAACTAAAACATTTTTCATGTAGACTCTTTATAGCCTAGATACCCCTATTGAAATTTCTTTGGAATTTTATCATGACAAATCGGCATTAAATTATAATTTTTTTTTGCCCAAGTAAATTGCATGTGCTATTTTTCCGACCATTTGAGTACTACAATCGTTTTATCAAGTTTTCAGAGATAGTTTGAAAATTTTGGTTCCTAGTAGTTTATATAATTACATCTCACCAATCAGCATTTAAAATTTGTACATAATAGAATAATATCAAGGTTATATATATATATATATATATATATATATATATATATATATATATATATATATATATATATATATATATATATTTATATATATATATATATATATATATATATATCGAGAGGGTGAATAGAGAAACCATTTGTTGTCATGGACTCCCATCAGGCAATGGCTTCTCAACTCCCCCCTAGCTGGGGAGCTTGCGCTTTGCTCCTATGATTCAAATTTAAAATATAAAAAAAGCGTCGAAGGTTAAAGTTTTATTAAGTTTTGAACTTCGCCAATTATAATAATTTTACCAATTGTAATTCATGGTGTTTTTAAAATTCACAAAATTTCAATACTTATATTTATTTCTGAACTTCACCATTTTGGGGGGGATGTTATAAAAGAATTATTAGAAATTTCTTTTAAAAAAAGACATAATTCATAACCAAACTAAGATGAAATTATTACTCAAATACTGCAAAAAATCCCCTTCTTAAATTATAGGTTCAATGATCATGATGATATATATATATATATATATATATATATATATATATATATATATATATAAAAATATATATATATATATATATATTTATATATATATATATATATATATATATATATATATATATATATATATATATATATATATATATATATATGAATTATTAAATTCCACAACCGAAGAGGCATTTTAAACTTCTTCAGAAATTTTCAAATTTCCGGCGTCATTATATCATGATGGGAAAGAAATCTTAAAATACGAGGGTCGGCCAATAAGTTTTGCAATTCGGATATAAGGAAACGAGATATGAGGAAAAGTGTTTTATTATTTTTTAATATAACTACCCTCGACTTCAATGCACTTGCGCCACTTGTCTCTGAGGCTTCAAATTCCCGACAACCAGAAATCTCCCGAGTGCTGTTCAATCCACTCTTGGACATCTTCATCCTCCCCAAACCGGCGTCCACGCAGTGAAGTCTTGAGCTGGCGGACTAAAACGTAGTTTCTAGTGGCCAGATCTGGACTGTAGGGGGTATGGTTGAGCTCCTTGTTTCCGCACTCGCGCAGGGCAGCTTGTGCCACTTTGG
This sequence comes from Ceratothoa steindachneri, assembly GCA_963969495.1. Lineage (NCBI taxonomy): Eukaryota > Metazoa > Arthropoda > Malacostraca > Isopoda > Cymothoidae > Ceratothoa > Ceratothoa steindachneri. The sequence continues at coordinate 192,553,431 of OZ018323.1, read as the reverse complement.
CCTTGTTAACCTTGACGATGTTTAAGTCGATCATGGGGCGTGAGGTTTCTAGGGACCCAACGGGCAGAGACCTTTGTCATGGCCAAATTGTCGTGGATGATGTTGATAACATTTCCATGTGATATTCCAAGTTCTCACTCGATTTCTTCGACCTTCACCCGTCGATTTTCGAGGATCTTCCTCTCCACACGGGCTACATATTTTTCTTTTTGGTCACGTCTGATGGGCGTCCTGGACGGGGGTCATCTTCAAGGTACTCAGGACCATGGCGGAATTCCTTATTCCAGCGAGCAATGGTTGCATAGGATGGGCTAAGGGCGGTGTACACTGCAACCATGCGTTCATAGATCTCTTTTGCAATCTTGCCTTCCTTGTTCAAAAAGTTGATCACTGCGCGTTGCTCATTCTTCCCCATTGTTGAAAGATTTGTGACTGACGATCTGCGATCAGCTGCTGCTTCTTAAATAGACGAGGCAGGAGCGTGATGCTGCAGGTCCTGACTTGTCATAACTTGTCCTAATACCCCCATAAACAGCCATCCCTTTTCCTCTGTTTTGCACTACCCATTCGCAAAACTTATTGACCTCCCCTCGTATCATTGTAATTAGTAATTAACTGCGCGGGTTACCTTTCGCTTATACTGTTCATCTTATTGGGCTATACCGATAAACATAATCAAAATAACCTAATACATACAATATTCACGTAGCCATTATATATTTAGTTGAATAACATTCAATCTAAAACATAACGTTAAAATTGAAATTGGAAAATATTTGAAATTTGGAATTATAATGAGAAATCTAAAGTTACTTTTACTATAAAAGCAGGAAAATACTAAAAGCAAGGGCAATAGTAGATAATTTAGGTTTAGATTTGGTCTCTACTTGCGGAAGAGATAGAATGATGCCCTCGTTGTGAGGGTAGAGAGATATATACAAGGAGTTGATCTTGATCGCAGGTTTACATTGTTAAATTAATTCTACTTCAGTATTGTCATTTAACATGGCTCTGGTCAGAGGCAGAGAGTTTTTTTCTGTTGAGTGACGTTGTATTGCGCCAATAAATATGTACTGATAGTCTTTTAAAGAGGGTAGTGTAGGTTACGCCTATATACCGAAAGTTGCGGTGCGTGCAGTTACCGACAAGACATGAAAATTGGTAAAAGACATTGACCTCTTGTAGTTGTGAGAGTTGTTCCCAAGTGTTTCACCTACATGTGAACTTTCTCTCAAGGTCTCCTTATTATTAAAAAATAAGTAAGGATAGGAAGTTCACCTCTCTCTTTCTACCGTTTGATGAAGGAAGTTATTGTTTCTAACTTTTAGAATTCGATTTCTGGCAGTATTGGCTGTTTCATTTTTAAATTTTACCTTTCTAAAATTTAATGTCGAGACATATAAAAATATAATATCTCATTCTTCTTTTTACTGGGTGGCATATAGAGCAAGAGAAATATTATTTTAGTATAATTTAGTGTTATCACGTCTTCCACTATAACAAATAACTTGATTCTAATAGAAAAAATAATGCCTACACATTTTTTCCACTAATTTGTCTATTATTAATTTAGTAGCCAAGTGAGTTAATTTCTCTTATAATATGCCAGTTATGAGTATTGATTTAGGTCACCCTTGTTGTCATAATACCAACTCTTGTGATGTCACTAAGACCTTCAAATTGCTGATACTTTTCCTCGAATTGCGAGCTTTTGTGTAAAAACAGGCTAATTTATTTTCTCCAAACTCTCAGTAGTAGTATGATTAGCCCTTTTTCTGTACAGTTCTCTCTTTTGTGATCTTTACTATGTGATACATGTTTTTCTTAAATTCCATCAAAGCCTTATTTAAATGTCTTGTTAGTCTTTCAGCTCATACCTTATTCAATTACAGCCCTTGTCCCGAGAAGAAATTGTTACTCTCGTAAATCTAGTCTCCTAAATCGATGAAGTACACCCTTTCTTACGGAAGGAGAACCTCAAGAGAGTTGTTAATATGTAAAGTCTTTGGGTAGCTAGAATTATCCGCACCCATTTCCGGAATAACATACGTCAGGGAAAATTTCTACTCAGCTGAAAGTACTTTTAAAATAGTTCACAGTTCTTTGACAAGAAAATACTGTAAGTTCCAACCTGATTAATATATATTTAGTCTTATGATGATACGTTACTATAATTGTCTAAGCAAACGAGAACATTCTAAACTATGTCTCCTTGTTGGTATTTTATCTTATGAATAGTTTGTTTTCTTCGACATTAATCATTCAGCAGACTCACAATAATATACCCCTAGATAAAGAACTTAAGATCATATTCATGCATGTGAGAAACTAGCTCTGATAATTATTTTTCCCTAATACTGGTAACCTCGTTTTTATCAGTCTCAGTGCAGATCCCCAGCGAACACGAAATAACGCGTCACAATAAGTTGAATGTTGACGTCATGTATTATGTCCCGAGTTGGCAAATCAGGCGGGCTATGCAATCCCTGCCCTCTCCCGTGGTCACTCTTAAGTGAGAAGCTTGCAGGTGATCAGATAAATAAATAAATAAATAAATAAAAGCAAAAGTTGCTACTTCTGCAACAAGAATCTTTACTCAATTCAAACAATAGATAGAATAAGGTTAATATTGGGTTACTTTCTGTGGAAACAGAACAAGAAAAATGAGGGGAAAATAAACACCTCACCGACTATACTGCAAATCTTGCAAAAGACTTCTGAATGAATATTAAACGAATAGAGTACTAATATATATATTTCTCCACTGGAATGGTCCAGCGGAATGGACGGTCCCGCAATTGTGTCTGACGTGGATAAGAGAAAAATTGAAACCATATCATATAAACACAAAACAAAACCTTGGATAACAAACGCAATTATAAATAACATCAAAAAACGTCCAAAATGCTTTTCTCTTTATAAGCTTAGTCAAATTCCAGAAGACGCATATAAACATTTTTGGAATCAAGTTACTAACCAAATTAAAATAGCCAAGAAAAATTATTACTATGAACGATTTAATCAAACGAAAAACAATATAAAACAAACACCGAAATTAATCAATTTTGTGATAAAACCTGAAATTACTAAAGGAACAAACCAAATTAAACTAATTCTTATTGATGGTAAACCAGTTGATGATAATAAGGAAAAAGCGAATGAATTCAATAATTTTTTTGTCAACGTAGTTAAGAAAACCTCAGACTCCGGCAAAATAGTCGATAAATCTTTTCTGTCGTATTTTAATGAGATTAATGTACCAAATTCCTTGTTCTTTTCTCCTGTAAGCGTAGCCGATATCAAAAAAATCATTAGTTCACTAAAAAATAAAAAATCAGGTATTAATTTAATCTCCACTAAAATTTTAAAATACATCTCTGATATAGTTGCTCCAATTTTAGCATCAATAATCAATAAATAATTTACGCAAGGTATATTCCCAAGTGTATGGAAAATTGATGGGTAACACTGTTACCAAAGGCCGGAGGCCTCACAAACGTCAGCAATTACCGCCCTATTTCATGGCTTACAATGTTCAGTAAAATATTTGAAAAAATAGCATTCAATATACTTTATAAATTTCTGGAATCTAATTCACTGTTGTATAAACACAAATATGGTTTTAGACGTCAGAAATCAACGATTCACGCGATAATTAACCACCTTCAATATTTATATGATAACATTGAATGGAGCCACATTGTATTCTCAATTTTTCTCGATTTTAAAAAAGCTTTCGATTGTGTCAACCATAATATTTTTACTGTCAAAATTAGCTATGTACGGAATTAGAGGTAACTGTCAAAATTGGTTTCAAATCATATTTAACTGAAAGAAAACAATTTGTCTCCGTCAATGGTCATGACTCATCTCACCTTAATATTACAACTAGGGTCCCACACGGCTCCGTGCTAGGGTTACTGTTATTTTGAATCTATATTAATGATATTGTTAAATCATCTTCTCTGTTTAAATTTATATTATTCGCCGATGATAGTGCCTTATCAACTCCCTTGCCATATGACAAACCGAGCAACATTTCATCTACAATAAATAAAGAAATCGAAAATATCTTAATGTGGCTTAATGTTAATAAACTATCAATAAATGTAGATAAAAACAAATATATTCTTTTCTCTTCCAAAAAATCTATTGAATTGCCCCATATTAAAATGGGCGACGGAATAATTGATCAACTACTCATATCATATTACGCATATCTCAACAAAACTATCAAAATCGATTGGAATATTATATAAATTACATAAGTTTCTTCCTAAATCTATTCTTTACTCTTTATATATGACAATGGTGCAACCTTACTTGACATATGGCATAGAGAGTTGGTATGGAAAATATCAAAATTATCTCAATAAATTAGTCATATTACAGAAAAAAGAAATTAGAGCCATTCATCAACTTGACAACAATGAGCACACTAATCGTTATTTTAAGGAATCCAGAATTTTGAAATTAAATGATCTCTTTGTTTTTCAAACATCCTTATTCCTTTACAAAACAATAAAGTGTTCTTATAATAGCTATATATTTAATATGTTACAAACAGCTGATAATACCCATAATCACCAAACCCACAATAGAACAAAATTTATTTCACCCTTGTATTCAAAATCTAAATCACAATGTAGCTTTCTGTACAAATTTATCAAAATATGGAATGGCATGGACGACAATATTAAATCCCAAACCAATTTAGCTCAAATCAAAAAAGTTCTTAAAAACAATATAATTTCGGCTTACTAAATTTCTATTCAGCATTGTTATTGGAATAAATAAATAAATAAATAAATAAAAGCAAAAGTTGCTACTTCTGCAACAAGAATCTTTACTCAATTCAAACAATAGATAGAATAAGGTTAATATTGGGTTACTTTCTGTGGAAACAGAACAAGAAAAATGAGGGGAAAATAAACACCTCACCGACTATACTGCAAATCTTGCAAAAGACTTCTGAATGAATATTAAACGAATAGAGTACTAATATATATATTTCTCCACTGGAATGGTCCAGCGGAATGGACGGTCCCGCAATTGTGTCTGACGTGGATAAGAGAAAAATTGACTTGAAAAAATAACGAAGGATTTGTAAATAGGTTCCCTGGAAAAGTCCTGGCCCAATTCCAAAAGGTGATCACATTGATGTTCCTAATAAAAGCTCGAATCACGAGAGCTCTTTGTTTAATTCATGTAAGATGTGAATAAAAGCCTCTTGAATTATATATGTGCTTCAGTTTATTATTTTTTATAGCGTCAATGTTTACAGCATATAAATTTACACTGTGGACACTTCATTTCAGGACCCCCTCCTCTCGTTATAGAGGCCCAAAGAAACCTTACCCCTAACCATTGGCAGAAATAGCATTATCGAAGGAACTCCAAAAGAAATATTGAGAGTAGTATCTTCGGTCCCTTAGTATTCAAGTCTCCATGATGAAGTATTGCCATAGAGTGTCATAATCCTTGTCCAATACGAAAAATACCATGGCGAAATGCTCTTCAACATGGTATGAATCTGAATTAGCACTCTCCAGGCAATAAAAGTTTCAAAAGCAACAAATTCCTGAGAATAAGACACCTCCACTATCCATGAATAAAGTTAACTTGATATTTGACCATTTCTCTTGAACACGCAGGAATTTAGACAAATTCGCCAAAAACCAGGCGTGGAAGGATGATTTCTGTCAGATTTGAGAAAATCAGTCAGGATTGACATTGATTTGCCTTCTGGAAAGATACTCTCCCACCTAATATTTTTTTGTTGAACCAGAAGAAATGTCTTGCCTCGCTCACCAAAAAGTCAATGCCTGGCAGATTGCAGAATATTCCAGGTAATTTGTGATATCTGTCTACGAAGCGATATTGGAACGTAACTCGCTCTGCAAAAACAAGTCGTTGAAATGTTTTTTAGTGTGTAAATAGTAATTCCTCTGCGGGAACTTTAGCAAACGCGCCACTTGATTAAACTGCTAACAAATTATCATCTTTGATAGATTATGATAATTAGCTGTCCCGGAAGAATTTAACACGGACCTAGAGTACATAATGGTGGTCCTGCCTTCCTGAAATACGGAGAAGGGGTCTTGACTGGACTCCAGCCAAAACATCATGACGGCTTCCGCACCTCTAAAAATACGCATGCCGCAAACCAACAAGAAAGAGCAGCTTGTGTGATTTATAATGAAATGGAATCTCCCCCTCCCCCCACGAAATTCACATATTATGCTAGCGCATGTACGCGCTTGTATTGATTTGAGGCAAATCACTTCTCCCGAATGGCTGTCTCACATTCTATTGACTACCACTAAAGAGGTCAAAGGGAAAATTGGCCAGACGCTCAAGTAATAAATTCCAAGGGTGTCGGAGATAAAAGCAACGCCATCATTTACCAATAAACTACTAATAAGAGACAGAAAAAATAGTCGTTTTCCAAGCATTACCGATGTGGTGTCTTGAGCAGTGATGGCACAACTTCAATTCGTTGGGGTAGGCCAGCATTACTTTGTGTTTTAATGGATGCGACCTTTCCAAACACTAAATCATGGCTCCTACAGGGGTAGATAACGCGAATATGCCTTATTGCGTCATTAATTTCTGCAATTGGGATCTGCCTCCTTTTTTTAAAAAAATTCTGTGGAACAACGAAAACATTTCCATTTTTGTGAGCGTTGGCGCTAAGGGTCAGTTAGTCCTATTTTTGTTTAGTGAAGAAGGCAAACAAGTTTTAGATACCGGATATACCAGTGTGAAGTGTTAGAGATCAGAGAGATAGAGAGTGAGAGAAAGATGCGGGCTGCCGCGTCTTAAATGGAGAGAGAGACAACAGACACTTCGTCGAGCCCTTTTGTCTGCGCTAATGTAAGTGCGAAATCATGAGACGCCGTGATTACCTCAAATTCCGCAATTGCAGAAAGCCGCGACAAGTTTAAGAGCTCAAAAGGGCCCATATTGAATCGGACAGAGTTTCGCCACGCCGGTTTAGGAACCTTCTCGCGATTGTGATAAATGGGCGAGAATATTCTCGTCTGCCGTTGTGTTGGACCATGGAACCGCTCCCTTCATCCGGAGGGGGGTAAACCCCATTCAACCCTACTATAAATCCTCAGGGGCCAGAGTTGGAAGGCAGTATCCGCCGTCTAATAAGCCCCATCAGTATTCTGTGCCCGTAACCCGCACCATTACCCACTATTTGCGTCCCGTTGGATTCTGCGCAATTCTTGAAGAACCCCTCAAGCTCCGGGTATTCTCTATTATTTCGCGTAAGTTTACCCTGTACTCGTTCAATCATCTCCTCGAACGCAACGCGCCAAGTCTGGATTCGTGTCTAACTTGAAAGCATATTATAAGTTCAACCCGTAATAGTAATTGTCAAGAGACAATTATTTGAACTTTGCGCCAAGGCAAGGATTATTCCCGCAGACCAAATCTCCGAGGCAACAGTAACGCGCAACTCTTCAGTGCAAGTGTTAGTTCTCCTAACCCCTCCTCCCGCCTTCGTATACCGCTCAAATTTATTCGATCGACCCTCGATCAATATTGTTCATTTGTTTATACAGCCAAGGTCCCCGACAAGTCCCCCCCCTCCTTTTAGCCACTGAGACTCGTGTTCATCTAATGTGTATATAGCTTGTTTATAATTATTTAACCTTGTAAAAAATATTAATTTGCAGATTAGCAAAGTTATTTTTGTACCCATTTTTCTATTTTCCTGGAACCTACAAGATTGTCGACTATTTGGCCAATCTATATTTAGTTAATTCTCACTCTTCTTGTATTATAAATCTCTTACGCACATAGCCCTTATCGGCCTTGGCTGAGAAAGGCCGAAAGAGTTAACTTGACCCTATTCTCCACTATATAGTAAAATCTATTATATATTAAACTGGGGTCAGGTTTATTGGACCTAATCTTGGTTTTTCATTGATTGAATTTGGTCAATCTATTGGCTAACCTTGGTTAAATTGTTAATTGTTGGCTAATCTTGGTTCCTATTCTTGAGTTTAAAAGGTGAAGACTTCGGGTCTCACCTCACCCACTTCACAAAGATCTTCTAAGTCAAGCAGTGTGACATCGAGATGGATGGCGTAGCAAAATTATTCCCAATTGAGGGAATTTTTTATCTCCCTCTCACGAGAGGCAACAATTGATTACACTTCGTTAGAAGCTGAGTTGCTCGTATCTTACAACATGACCATGCCTTCAAACAGTTCCGCTACTTCCAAACAGCGTTCTTTTAATATGTGAATTGACGCGTCAAAGGTGCCTCATTAATACGACGATCTGTTCGATTTCGTTTTCAAGGACCAATTTCTCGCGTCGATCCCTTCGGAATTCAGATCCTTCATGAAGGAATACATAGAGAAGGCAGACGTCTACGCGGCTAGCCACAACTACTATCCGAAGGAAGGGAAGAAATTTGAACTTCTATCTCCTAAATCCAAAACCAGCAGGAACAAATTTGTTCCTAATAATGGGAATAAATTCTTTTAGGTGACTGTGCCCGCGAAACCCAAACCTTTGTTCTCTCGGGACACTGTGATGTTAAACCCCTTGCTCTCAGCTCCCCTGCTTCATCGTTCCCCAGGATAACCAATCGTGTTCTATTCCTATAGAGTTACTGGTCACGTGAGCAACAATTGCCCTCAAAATTCTCGGTTAAGAAGCACCCCTCATTCTCACCAGGTACACTAGGTCAGTGCCACTTCTACGCTCCCACCTTCGCAAATTAAGCCCCCTCTTCTTCAAACCATCCGAATACTGCTGGCCACTAGGTAAACTTTTTGTTTGATAAAAGTTCCCCTGGGCCCCTCCAATTTGAAACTGGAGCCGGATCTCCGCTCTCGCCCGTGATACATGGTGCACGTGCATTGTTGTATCCGCTGTATTACTCTACATGGTGGCTCCGGACCACGATAAGTTTGCGGTAATGCATGATTCTTTGGGGCGCGCTAATAAATTCACATTGTTCACTGCTACATTCAATGCGCGTATTTTACTGGTTGGGCTGAAGTCGTTGCAGCCCTCATCAAGTTTTGCTCTGTCCTAATTGGTCAGTCCCTCGGGTTTCTTGCGTCCCCGTGGTTCAACCCTTTACTAGCGTTCCCGCGCTTAAGAAGTTGAAAGCTCCTAGACCTCTGAAACCACCGTGTGTCTTCGAATTCCAGATTGCAATTCCTCATGACTTTGCTGAATGCGAGTGGGAATGTGAGTCTCTTTGTCCCTTGTAAACCAAAGCCCGAACAAAACACGCAAAACGGTAAGAGGAATTAAAGCCATTTCCATCCTCATCAAGGACGACTTCCTCTATCGAGGGTGTAGCAAGGAAAACGACACCGAATCACGCCCACTATGTACCTCGCTCCCACGTTCCTTCATTCCTGCAAATAGCTCACGATAGCCTATTTGCTGGTCACTTTAGTCACACAAAGACAGCTCAGAGGACATTCAAATATTTCTAATTGCCTTGCGCGACCGATGAATTTCTTTGATATTGTCGTTCGTGCGACATTTGCCAAAAGACGGCAATAAAAGCACCAGTCAGACCTGCGCCTTTGTAGAAGGGACCAATAATCTCTGACCCCTTCTTCCGAATAACTATCGACCGATCCACCCCCGTCGAGCGAAGGCCATCGTTACGTTTTAACATTGGTCGAATTTGCCACTTGATTTATATAGGCCGTACCCCTCAAGAAAATGAATGAATCTCCCGCACTGAGCCCTTATTTCCATCTCTTCCTGTGTCGGACTGCCCAGAGAAATACTCTCGGATCATGGTCGTCAATTCACATCCGAATTAATGGAGTACGTTGGTAAATTATTGATGATCAGGCCCCTGTTTACCACTCATTTTCATCAGAGTGGGAATAGAATGTGCACAGGCTAAATGTAAGCCTAATGCCATTCTCTGCAGGTTGTGTGCACATCAGCACACTGAATGGCACCACTTCCTTCCGATAGCCTTTTTTGCCTAGCGTGAAATTCCCATTCGTATATTAGGAATCTCCACCTTTAAACTTTTATATGGTAGAAAGGACAGAGGCCCCCTGAATATCCTAAAGGAACTTTAATCCAATCAAAATTGGATCAAAATATCCAGACTTCTTACTCGTATCTACTGGATTTAAGAAGAAAGCTAGAAAAGTACGCCAAAATTGTGTCTCCGAACACCGACATCAATTTAAACAAGTATAAGGAATACTGGGATTGCAACTCAAAAGAAAGGAAATTTAACTCCCGAGAAGAAGTTTTGCTTTTCCTCTCCACGGACAACAACAAATTGTTGAGCCAGTGGAAGAGCCCCTACCACATAGTCGAGAAGCGTGGCTCCGTCGATTACCTTATTAAAACTCCTTCGCGAAGAAAGCTTTTCCATATTAATATGGCCAAGCTGTACCACCTGCGCGCAAGCATCAACCAGATACGTAAATGCAATCGACCAAGAATCACCAATGGAATCTGGCTACGCCCTGGATCCATTTTCCGTAATCCAAGTCGCCTGCATGGAGCAAAACAAATTATGCCCGTTGCATATCTTGCCCGACTTTAATAATTCGTATTATCACCAGATATCATCTCTTCAAAAAGATCAACTGCAGGCGTTCCTGAGTCGTTTTGATTAGGCATCACCGATATTCCCGATTGTGCTCCCCACTTTGAGCATAATATTCAACTACCAACGCTGGAAGCCATTTGTTCCAATCCATACCCCCTGCCGAAACCCCTCCCGGAAGCATTCAATAACGAAGTGGATAAACTTCTAAAGTTGCAGATCATCCAACCTTCGGAATTTAGCTATTCTTCTCCGGTTGTCATGGTAAAGAAAGCCGATAGTTCCAATCGAATGTGCATCGATTTTAGAAAGCTAAATTTGGTTACCGTATTCGATGCCGAACCAATCCCCACCATAGATCAGAACTTCCACCTTTTTGAGAAGACCAAGTTCATCTCTGAGTTGGATTTATGGAAGACCTATTGTCAGATCCCCGCGAGGGAGGAAGTGAAGAAATTTACTGCTTTCTCCACTGAAAAAGGCCATATGCAGTTCTGATGGCTCCCTTTTAGTTTTGTGAAGGCGTTCAGCAATTATAACCAGATGATTAGGAGGATTTTCAAAGGCTTATCTTAGGCATACCTTTTATTTTGATAATGTTTATATGGCCACGAAAGATTGGCATCAACAGTTAACCACCCTTCAAGCCCTTCTATATCGACTCCGTGAAAAGAATTTTGATAATTGGCCCCGGCAAGTGCCACTTCGCTTTTGGCAGTATCGATTACTTTGGCTTCCATATCGTGAATAATCGGTTAGTCCCCAGCAAGAAAACAACCGGGCTTTGGTCGACCTACCTTTACCGACTAACAAAAAGTAGCTGCGATACTTCATAGGCTCTGCATCGTTCTATTGTCGTTTATTTCAGCCCACTCATGCAAGCTATTAAAAGGAATTAACACGAACGCCTCGAGTGGACGCCACTTTCGACTAACAGCTTAAACCAACTAAAGAAGAAGTTGGCATCCGGCCATATCCTCCGTCTTCACGAGTCAGACAAACTGTTTGGCATACGCACCCATCGAATAATAACGGCATCAGATGTGTCCTCCTCAATTATGAGAATGACGGCAAAAGTTTACCCATCGCTTACGCAAGCAGAAAATTACTCGCGCGTATGAGAAATTATGCGGTAATTGAGGGACAGACCTTCACAATCATTAGGGGGATATGTAAATTTAGAATCTATTTATTAGGCAATAAATCTGTTGTACAAACGGACTACAAAACCCTATACCTCGAAGAAAAAAGGTCCGATGATGCCTCTGTCTGAGAGTGCAGCCCATACCGTCCAATTAGGGCAGTGTAGGGGCTTAGAGAATACCTCATTTGGTCTGAACGTCCAACAAAAGACATTTGGTTCGAGTTTACTTTGCTTTCAAGATGGAAGTGAGCTTCATCCAAGATCCAAAGGAGGTTTAGCGAATTTGAGGTCTCCTGAATCTTCTCTTGTATTTTGATTGCTATAGCTTTTCTCTGTTCCTTGTCTGAGGCTGTAAGGTTCTGCTTCATCTGTATTGTGTATGGGTAGGCCTTTACATCCATTACTAGCACTCTCATGCAAGCCTCACAGGATATACTGAGGGACTGACTTCGCTTGCGCACAGAGCCTTTGGGAACTCTCTGAACTGGGTCTCTCTCGCTATCGACCAGCTCAGCTGTACGCTAAATGGGGCCTCCTGAATTGCTTGTATGGTTGCCTTTGGCTGCATTGATGTTCTTATTTGTCCCATAGTTATCAAAGTGGTCCACCCAGTCCTGAATTCTACTCTTAGAGGAAGCCTTATAACATTCGAACTGATGCACGAAAGTGTCATGCACTTTCTTGAACGAGCCTGTCTTGTGGTAATGCATGACGGAGTATATTCTTTGCTGGAGCTCCTATTGAGATCTAGTTGTGTTTACAGGCGTTGCTTCTGTCATATCCTGCAAAGTAAATGTGATTAGTAGAAGAATAAAGGATATATAAAAAAAAAGTGTGTGCAGGTCCCCATTTATCGTATTCCGATATTACTTCTACTATATGTCGTAGAATAGGGTCAAATTAACCCTTTCTGCGTTTCTCAGCAGAGGCAGATGAAGGCTATGTGCGTGGGAGATTTATAATACAAGCAGAGTGTGAATTAACTCAATGTAGTTTGGCTAAACAGTTAACTATCTTCGAGAGTCTGGGACAATATAAAAACGGGTACAAAAATTTCTTTACTAATATGCAAATTAATATCCTTTTACAGGGTTTAAAGGAGTTTTAACACAAGCTATATACCAAATAAAAGAACATGAGTGTCAGCAACTGAAGGGGGGGGGGACTTGGCAAGGACGGTAGCCGTACAAGCAAATGAACAACTTGGCCGAGGGTCGCTTGAATGCCCTTGAGCGTATACGAAGTCGATGATGGAGGTTTACTCTAGGTGGGGAGGGGGGAGTAGAGAAGAGCACATACACAGGAGAGTTGCGCGTTGCTGCTACCTCGGAGATTTGGTCGGATTGAGTATCCTTACCTTTGCGCAAAGTTCAAATAATAATCTCTTGACAATGAATAATGAATATTACGCCATGAACTTAGATCTTTCCTTCAAGTTAGATACGAATCGAGACTGGGCGCGTTGCATTCAAGGAGTGGGTAGAACGAGTAGGGGGTACACTCATGTAAATTAATCAACACTACCTGGAGCTTGAGGGATTCTGCGAGAATTGTGCAGAGTCCAACCGGACGCGAATAGCAGGTACTGACAGGGAGCAGATGTGGCGTGTATACGGTGGATACTGCCTTCGAATTCTGGCGCCGCAGGATTTATAGTGGACTCGAATGGGGCTTTTCCTCTTCTATCCGTAGGTGAGGGTTCCCGGGTCCGACGCATCTGCAGGCCAGAGTATTCTCCCCATTTACCACGATAGCGAGAAGGTTCCTAAGTCGGCGAGGCGAAATTTTCTTCGACTTCCAGTGGGACCTTTTGGGCGTTCTGCGATGGCGGCCTGTCAGGTCACAACGCTCTCTCATGATTTCATCCTTCTATTAGCGCCCGCAAAACGGATTGATCATGTGTTTTTTCTCTCTCTCGCCATTGAAGGCACGACAGCGCATATCTTTATTTGTCTCTCTCTGATCTATGACACTCCGACATCGCCAGATGAAACTTCAGGGAAAGAACTAATATTAGGGAATGGTAATGGGGGGGGGGGGGGGCTATAACTTAAATACGCATGACAATAGCGGATAAAGTTAAGAATACATAGGATAAATTTACAAAATTAAGCCAAAGTTCAAAATAGTGGAGCTAGTAGGGCATGGGGGTGGGTCACCATACATATACACAAGGTTATAAAATGCTAGGGCATGGATGCTGAAGGATATTTTTACTTTATGAAATGTTAAGTGGGGCTCACTGGCCCCAAGGTGAGTTTATCTTACACTTATACAAAACCAAAACAAATTAAGAATATAAAAGGAATTCATTGTACATACACAGATAAACAAACAATACAAAAGAATATATATAAAATGATAGCGGTTTTATTATCATATTGTTGAATATACCAATTTTTTTGCTAAAAAAAAAAATATTAAAGGAACAATGTCGAGGAATAGTTCACCTCACTAGATAATATATATATATATATATATATATATATATATATATATATATATATATATATATATATATATATAATAATAATAATAATAATAATAGATATTTTGAATGCACCCTTTAGGGCTGTTAGCCCTGAAGCGCTACGTACAAAGACGTTCACTTCGTGAAAATAATCAGTTAGTTACAAGGTATAAGAGTGCGATTTACTACAGGGGCCGATAAGGTTTAGTTGAGTTTACCAAGTTGCAGATCAAAGGTATATTTAAAGAATGAAAACAAAACATATAATTTTAATGAGTGACTAGTTAACATATATATATAATATATACATACGGGAAATATACCTAATGTAAATAAAGAACAACTCTGACAGAATACAGATTAATGAGCAATTGGGGAATGTTAATTACAAGTTAATCAGCTTTTAAATGAAATATCACAAATTAGTTATACAGAGGAAAAATTAAAATGGCGGAAAGTGTGTTCGATCACCGGGAGATTAACGCAAATGGTCGTTTCACCTTCAATGGGGTCAGCTCGAGGAAGGAAGAAGGCCAGCGGACGCGGCCCTCGAGTGAATATCCTTCAGCGAGTCGACGCGAGGAATGGAGAAGGCCAATGAACCTGGACCCTGTCGAATATGCTGATGGTGACAGAATGAAGAGGAAGAGGGGAGCAGAAGACGAGTTCATGATCCTTCTTGAAGAAGGACGATGCCACCTCTGCTCCAAAGAATTTCAACCTCTAATTTCCGACTCTGCAGTGGCTCAGCACGAAGTCTCATACGGGAAACTGGAGATCCTTGAGAGAGGGAGGGAAGATGACACGAGAGGAATCCCAGGTTATTTGTATGACGGCCATTTTTGATGCTCAATCGCTGGAAGGCACAAACATATAGCAGAAGACTTCTGGCGCCTAGACGGATCAACGTTAATTGTTCAGCCCAGGTCTTATTTGTCTCCAACGATGTGGGCGGGAGACTCGGCAAGCAGTCTCCAAAATACGGAGATTAGCGTTTTCACGGTGGGATTAAAGCTTTTAGCGCGCTCAACTTAATTAACTGCACATACGATCCAGCTGGCAGATATTCCACTTCTTTCTTTCTTTCCCCGCTTTTTTGGACTCCCACGTTACTACAGGGGATATTCCAAATTGACTTCTACTTCCTTACATATAAAAAAGGAAATGGCTGTAATTAGTTTGAAAAGGATCTAACGGGTTTCTACTCAAAGTATCAACCATACAGTTATACACTATACACTACTGAGGTTGTGGGCCTGGAGAAACAAGATTGGAGGCTGTTTTTATATTTCAGGCGTAGGTGCTTACTGATAGTAAAGATCGCGATAGGAATATCTCCTTTCCCTTTTGATTTGAAATATGGTCTATATCTTAAAAACCTACCATCTCTTTTTGCCAAAAAAATACGAATAGGATAGCTCAGACGAAGTAGATTATGTTCTGGTGAAATCCGCCCACTTAGCTGAATAATGAACAGTTAATTTTGGGTTGCCAATTGTTTGACCTCGGCAATTCTGATTTGAATGCCCATTTGTTTCACCTTCGCGTTTAGGCACGAATTTATCTCTGTGGGAGCGATACTATCCATCAGGTACAGCCTCATTATGCTTGTCTTGGTAAAATCTAACGTAAAATGAATGAATTAGTTTCGAGATTTCTCCGTTTCCTCATCTTTTCCTAGACTGGCCATTCTTGTTTGATCAGCTATTCTGTTGTAAATGATGGATTATTCCAGCAATTTTCTTACATATGCTACCAATTTGACTTAGTTGATGTCTAAGTGTGGCGTCGCCAGCACAAGTGTGCCATCAAGTACCCAAAAGGCGCTGAGTGCACACTAATTTATATCAGCAGCGTTATGCACAAAGCTCCTATCCAAGATAAGGAAGAACGTTGTTACTCTCAGAGTACTCGATATAATGCGTAGAGCTTATACAGCAAGTAGAGGTCACACAGATTTGCCGTATGAGTACCACAAACCAGAAAGAAATCCAGTAAGCAAGCAGGTTCAAAGACACTAGGTAAACGCCTAGGATGCTACTAGCCATTCAGCTGTGTTCTGTAACAGAGGAGAGATCAAGGATGATTTGTTGTTCAAGAGGGACAATAAATGACAGCGGTGTTGTGAATGAATATGTGCATGATATTGCAACTAAAATCCTTTATGAGGAAAGGCAGTTTCGCTTAAAAATTGAACTATCAAATAGAACATCCAGCAGCAGTCAAGAAACTCTACATGTTTATTTTATAGTGTTGCTCAGGAAAGAAGAGAGAGAGAGAAAGTGCAAGAGAAAATACGAGTAAGAAGGAGTAAGAAATAGTTACAAAGAAAGTAAGAGAGAGGGAGAGATAGATAGAGAGAAAGAGAATGAGATAGTGTGTATGTGATAGACTGTGTTACAAGGAATAGTGGGACCTCTAAGACCATTCGATCGATGCCAAGGCGGTAGCATTGTATTCTGTCGTCCATTTTAGATCAACCCGCGTAGTAACTCGTCCATCCAAGACCTGAAATGTTCCAACGCCTCTGCCAAAACACAGTTGACCTACCTTGAATATTGTACAAGAACAGCTTCCCTTAAATGCTAAACAGAAATAAGGAAGAATTTAAACTTGTGAATATGCTTACGCGTAGGATTTGCTTTTAGCACGAAGAAATTCATATAACGCTACTTTTTAACTCCTAGAATAATCATAAAGGATTCACTGCATTGTCAAGTAGAGTATGCGCCTACAGGAAAATAATCCTAGTTCTCCTAACGAGCACTGATATCCTTAGGAATTAAGGGATAGGCGAAATTCTGAACCCTTTCTAGCTCATCTACTTCATTACAGAGTGTGGGAGACCAAACTTGTACTGTGTAATCCATATGCGGTAAGATAAGGGTTGTAGAAAATGATGCAAATATGCTTGATTCGCAACCAAAATTGTCAGTTCATGTCACAAACAGTTTCTGAAACCTTTAATTTGCCTTGTCCCAGTACTTGGACAACTTCAGTTCGTTGGTGATGTGTAAACTAAATCATACTACAGTTGAGTTGCCGCTAAAAGTGTGTCAAACAAGTAGTAGACTTGTAGAGAATTAGCACGGAAGCCAATGACTCGTTAAACACGCTGGCAATTATTCCCGCAACACCTCTTTGCCGTCGCTCAGCTTGCATATAAAAAAACGATAAATTTATTAGCTGTTAATCTGCAGAAAGAATTATTTCGGCTTGCCATTTTATATGGACGTAGCACAAAGTTCCTCACTGGGCTTAGCTTTGTGCACCAGGGTTTTAAGTTATCTACAATGTACAAACTACCCAAAAAGGTAGCTTGCATTACCACTGAATTTTCGAACGTCGTAGGCCAGATTTCTTTCACAAATTGTCCAGGGAATGCTGAGTTTGAACCAATTTTGTTGGCTGGGCTATTGCTCACACCCGATATTGAAACAAACGTGACCTGCTTGGCTATGAAGCGGTCCATAAATTCCCATCAGCTGGTTAAGGTTCCATTCCCGAACTTACGCTCAGTTCTGAGAACGTGGAATCCTTAGTGGTGAAAACAAAGTCAAGCACGTTTTCACCAGTCTTCGACTCTTCAACCCACTTTGTTAGAAAATTATTGTTAGCGAATTACAGTTTCGTTTCCGAATCCTCCGATTCACTTTGAGATTTAAAGCTACCAGCAATCGATATAACGAGCTGGCATATTTAATATCTAGTTGTTTTTTTTTTGAGCGAGGCCTCACCTGAGAGATCCATATTCACAGCATTATGGTTTCTCGTACCCGCCAAATAGACATCTTTTGTTCGGGAACGTTCAGAAGTTTTGATAGTGATAGGACTAGTGCTTCTGCTTAAGCACTCGGCTTCTCTTTTTACCACAAAGGATAGCCAGCAGCAGAAACTGCAAAGCGAGAATGCAAGCAAAGCAGGCATTTAGCACTAAAGTGCAGGCCCACCGGGTTATGGACACGCCCTGGAGCATACCAACCATTGAACCCCCACCTCCACTGTCTTGTGCGTTCTACCTTTGTAGGCAAAGGAAAGAAGAAAGATACTGAGATCACAACCTAGGATCGGAAGTGCCTATAAGCGAGCACTAAGAGCCCGGTGTCTCGGGAGCTCCCTACAACCGAGGATGTATCCTGGTCATCTCAAGCCACTCCTTCCAACAGGGTAATTATCACCTCAGTAAAGATAACAGCCTAAAGATTGCACACATTCTTACCCGGTTAAACCTAGTTTCGGTTGATACCCTAAAGAGGGCATCCATCATCATCGATCTCGATTGAGTTCCCAAAGCCAAGCCAAGCTTCACTTCTCTATCGATGCGTTGTTCGTTCGAAGCTTAACAACAAATAAAAGTTTTACGCTTCCGCAGCCTAGTGTGTATTGCAGAGGGTGAACTCTATTCAACACATGGGTTTCTGTCTGGCAACCGGTTCCATCCGTACGTCCCCCATTGAGAGGAAACTTGACGATAATACGAAAGCACTACTTGCTCTTAGTTGTGCACAGTGGATTATGTGCTTCTACTCTTTGTCTCAACCTCTTCCTCACTCTCTGATGGCTCTCACTACTTCCACGACTTATCACTATGTTGCCTCACCAGTCTAGGTTAGCCAGTCATACCCTAATCGCTTTAGTTTTAGGAATAGGTAACTACTTTGCGGGCTTGGAGTATCTCTGGGAACAGTGGCGCCTTTGTTTACGCACAGACCACTACCCTGGATGAAACAACCTTTGTTTATTGTCACCAGACCTCTGTTATAAAAAATTACACAGCGCCAGGAGTATATCGTTCAAACATTTTGGGACCCAGTTTACATGGATGGCTCCAAATCCCAGGATGGGTTTATTTATCTTCCAAACCGGATCCAATCTGTTTGAAGTCAGCAGGTATCTTCTCGGCAAGCTGGTTTCAATACATCGCCCCGTGCAGGAGACAATGCCTCAAGTACGTTTTGCAGACCATATTTTGATCCTTAGCGACTCACAAACAAACCATGAGTGCTCTTAGGGAAATAAAATCTCGGGGCATCTTTGTTCGTGGTTTCCATGGCGCTCTTGTAGCTCAAGGGTGAGAAAATGTTTAGATTATCTTCTGCTGAGTTCAGGGACATGTAGTGATTGTCTAGAATTTGCGCGCTTATAAGGGTGTCAATGAATCCGAAAGTAGTGAGCGACTAAACAAGCGTTTCATTCTACCTTACACTGACCACGTGGAAGAAATCGGGTCCTTTATTCTGGCTGCCGCACATAGGCCTGCGAAGACCGATATAAACTTAAAGTTGCGTGCCATGGCGCCGTCAATATTTCCATAAACCTACCTTCCGATGCCACAGCTGTTACAGGTCGCTTTCTTTCGTCTTTGAATTGGAAACTTTTGTGAGAGTCACCCCTATTTGATTGAGCGCTCTCCTACATTTTAATACGACGACTGTAATTTCCCCCCTATCACATTTAGGTTAAGTCTTTTATTCTGGAGTTCTTTGAGCACGTTAGCTCTACTGCTACCTTGAATAGCGTAGTAGCTTTCGCCTGTCCCTTTTACTCTATCAAGGTTCGGGCACACAAATTTTAGACTGTTTACCTTCCTGGAGGATGCTGGCCTCTATTTTATTTGACTATTTTTAGAGTTGTTTTCATTATTTCGTTTTGATTTTCTTTGGTTTGTTTTTCCCTTGGTTTTTATTTACTTGCTTATAAAGTAGCATATTATTAGGTTAATAAGTAATTACAGCGACTTATGGTTCCGTTAGCATTCGCCAGATGAGCAATAAAAAGACACCGAGATGATTTTCGATGTCTCTAATCTGGCAGAGACCAACCACTATACCTTCACCTTTTTCGAGCAGTACCTAAGGGGCATCTTCGTTATTTCTGGTGAATCTTGCAAATTTACATCGAACCCATCGTCATTACCTCCTACTGTTTCAGCCACTTCAGTGAATACATCCATAGCCCAGACTGCCCTTGGTGTTCGTCTCCCTTTTTTCACCTTTGTAATCTAGCTTATTCTTCTTATAATTACTGGTCTTGGGAGGTACACCTGACCCGATACCAATTACGGCAGGCACCATCTCAATAGCAAAATCTTCATTCAGAAGGGAATGAGATCCTTATTGTGGTGCGTCCAATGCTGCATGTCTAACTTTAGAGAAGCCAAGGGTGAAGCGACTTCATAAAAGCTGCACTAGACACAATACCCGTCACTTCCGCTATCATTGATAGAACTAAAGGAGTCTTTTGAGCGAATGGCCTCCATACAGGTTTCTGCCCTCTCTTTCCGAGGGGACTGTGCTTTAAACCATGCTCTTAACATATCAGAGATTGCTGCCTTATCTGTTCTAGCCATTTTTGCATCCGACTCCACAGCTTCTCAACCACTTCTAGGACTAGCACTCATATAATAATCTTCCTTTATCCCCATACTCCAATACCCCGCTGCCTACAAAAGCAGATTTCATCTTGATCAAAGGAACTAGAAAGGTGACCAGAAGTGCATGCCTCATGAGAGAATTGTGTCTATCTTGGCATCATGTTTACACAGACCCTACCTCACCACTTTGCCAACTCTGCCGAGCACTTTGCCTGAGAACTTAGAGCTAAATCTTTTTTAACTTCTTTAGTTCCACTTTCTGGAAATTATTATATATTTGGTGAGCCTCATGCTATTCAAATAATTACACTAATGGTGAGTCATCCTCAACTCATCTTTGCTTTTCGAAGCAAGGAGTACAATGATGTGTACTATCCTTAAACTTTCAGCGTGGTAGATATGATAGGCATTCCCATAAGTCAACCGGTGGGGATTATTATCTTTAATATTCCATCATCACCAGAAGCCTGAAACTCCACTCCAATGGGTCCTTAATTGCAAGATCTACTAATTTAACTAATCCCAGTATAC
This sequence comes from Ceratothoa steindachneri, assembly GCA_963969495.1. Lineage (NCBI taxonomy): Eukaryota > Metazoa > Arthropoda > Malacostraca > Isopoda > Cymothoidae > Ceratothoa > Ceratothoa steindachneri. The sequence continues at coordinate 192,532,346 of OZ018323.1, read as the reverse complement.
CACTTTAGAACACTGTATTTTTCACCATATGTCATCAGAATTCCCTAATTCTGTCTAAAGGCAGATATATCTCGCCGCATAAGGGAGTGAGATTTTTTTCAGAACCTTTTGCTGTATCCCGATTTAAGAGAAAGCACTCCTAAACATCAAGTAAAGGATGTGTTTTTCATACCGGCTGTGCTCTCCATGCCCTGATACTCACTAATCCCGTTGTTTAGGTTCTAGACTCTCAAAGTGACATCGGATTTTTCAGAAGCCGAACCTACTATGCACATTCAATTCTCCATTCAATTAACCATTTCCATCTTGCTTTTCTTTGAGTGTGCGATAAACCATTTACATATACACTATACAAAAGTTTAGAGTACCTGTCCCCATACACTTCCAAGAATGACGTTCGCATACTAAAAAATTCAAGGTATCTAACGAGTCATTGGCAATCTAAACAAAACTATTATTGGTTAATTTATTTCAAACTATTTAAAGTTTCCAATGTTTTTTAAAACTTGATCTTTAACCTGCCCGTCAATTAGTTCAGAGAACTATCAAGTGTTCTTAAATTTATGTAAACATTTTAAAGTCTCATTTTTTTACATGGTCCTTCGTCCAAAACGCAAATAAAATCATTTGTACTTTTTTTCGAGTCACCTACCCATGACGGCCCTAGGAAAAAGGGAGAGTGAATCAGATAAATAGACAACAGTATATGGGAGGGTTAAATTGGAGAATAAAGAAATTAATTGTGATAATGTTGATATTGGAAATGCGTAAAAATATAAGCTAAACTGGATAGAGGAAAAAAAATGCTGATTAGTGGAAGAATGATACGAAAGATGTATTCGAGAAAAACGGAGCTTTATAAGTAAATGCCTTGCAGTAGAGATGCTAATGTGAATGAGAAGGCAATGAGTGCATACAAGGAAGCGAAAGTTAAAGTAAAATTATTTGAAATACAAAAGAAGGATACATCAAATGAAGAATTAAAATGGTAGATCAATGATGGATGAACTTTAGAGAAGAGGTTTTTTTCTTGAAGGAAATGAAAAGGACAATAAACCAAGAGATGTATATGTAGTTGTGTGAACATTAGGGATATGAATGTCAGAGTACTAGGGAAAACTGAGGTAAATAGGATGGCAGGAGTAATTCTACTAGTTATTTAATGTGTCGAAGTATGGCCAAGCGGACGAGAATATACGCACACGAACTCTAAAGGAGGCTAAGCAAGCAACAAATGTTATTGTTCTAAGAGTGCGATTTGAATAGATAGCTGCAACCGCGTGAGCAAGGAATATTCCAAACACAATGACAAAAATAGATTTTTAATATATACTAGATAAAATTTTCAGAATAAACATGGATATATAGGTAAATGAATAGGACAGAATCAGGTTCCGAATACTAATTGGATAACGAGGGTTATTAAATGGTTATGATGGAAGATTTAGGGTAGTGAGCGATTTAGTTCCTTTGAATCTCGAGAGTAAAGTGGGGCGAATTTTAGGGAGGGAGGGTCTTGGTGACCTTGATTATTCACGGGTGTAGCCCGGAACCCGAAGAGGGTGATGCTACTTTCTCCAAGCTCAGATTTAGGGGGATGCGGACTTCTTGTCTTCAAGAGGTCACCGGACGAACTTCAGGGGGAGGGGAGGAGGTGACTTCTCCAGACTCGGATTGAGCGAGCTCTTGTATCTCTTTTCCTCAAGATGTCTCCAGATGAACTTCGGAGGACGGCTTCTCCATTCCTTGATCCGAAGGCAGTTGAGAAAGGCTAATGTTACCTCAAGAGACTCTTGTCTCTGACCTGAAGATTCAAGTGTTATATCCAGCGCTTCCCTGGCCTGTGACCGTCACTAAATACTTTTCGGCCAGAGTGTCATTGAATCGAAACTCTGTTCGGGGAAGCGTCATCTAACCGAATATGTAAGTAATCCTTGGGAGGGAGCATATATACTTGGAGTTGTCCAAAACAGGGAGAGAGATGGGGGCCTTTGCGAACCTTCATTATCGGCCGGAACAACTGAGCGTGTCTTTACGGGAAAGTGTAAGAGGCCGGGATCAGCAGGTCTAACTGAACGAATAGTGGCTGGACCATAAAAATTGTTCGAGGCAAACCTACAAATAGATAAGTAATCTCCCGACCCGTAGCAGTGAAGATTAAAAAGGCGGAGAAGTAGCCTTCACTTTCAGCGTCATGCCTCGTTGTGAATTTCTCACTGACCTGGCGGCAAGTCCAAAAAAGGTGAAGTCTGAAGGGGGGATCAGTAACGGCTCGCTTTCTCTCACGAAGTATTATCTTAGGAGGTAGGTGATTATAAAAGTTGAACCGAATGTGAATATCTTTGCCTTCTCGGGTTGAAACCAGGGCTGCATTGTGGTAGCAAACTAGAAAACATGCAAGGGTCACTAGTGTCTGAGATTTCTAAATTATCAGAAGAGAGCTAGAGCTTATGAGATAAATCCTAAAAACGGGTGGCGATTATGTTATGAATTGCGTGTCTGTGTTGTATAGCATTTAAAAGTATAAGAGTGCCTAACGCTTGGGAAGTTTTGTGAGAGTGCCGTTGTATAAAGGTCAATAAGTTAAAGGTGAATGTCAGAGATCAGAGAGAGAGAGAGAAACAGACACCTGGTCGACCCTTTTTGTCTGCGCGAATAGAAGTGCGAAATCATGACAGCCTGAAAAAGTCCCATTGGGAGTCGGACAAAGTTTCGCCTCTCCAGCTTAGGAATCTTCCCACCATCGTGCTAATAGGGTGAGACTACCTTCGCCTGCCATTACGTCGGACCATGGAACCTCCCATTCTGACTGAGCAGGAAATACCCATTTAATCCCACTATAAATCTTCCTGCACCAGAGTTAGAAGGCAGTATCCGCAACCTGCCCGTCCAATCAGTATCCGCCGCCTGTCTGGCCCCGTCAGTATTTGCTCTCTGCCCGTTCTGGTTTGTACCCGCTATTCGCATCCCGTTGGACTCTGCACAATTACTCACAGAACCCCTCAAGCTCTGGGTATTCTCGTTTAATTCGCGTGAGTATACCCCGTACACGTTGTCAACCGCTCCTCGAACGCAACGTGCCCAGTCTCGAATTGGTGTTTTAAAATTGAAGGCAAGATCTAAGTTCACCCCGTTAGTAGTCATTGTCAAGGGACTTATTTGAACTTTGTGCCAAGGCAAGATTACTCTCTTAGACCAAATCTTCGAGGTAATAGCAACGCGCAACTCTCCTGTTCAATTGCTTTCTCTACTACCCCACCCTCACCACCGTGTAAACCTCTATCTTAGGTTTCGTGTACGCTCAAGGTCATTCGAGTGACCCTTCAATCAGTATTGTTCGTATGTATGTACGGCGACATGCCCGCATATTCCCCCCCCCACTTTAAGTCACTAACATTCGTGTACGTCCAATGGGCTATATAGCTTGTTTCAAAATGCCTTTTAACTCTTGTAACAAATATTCATTTGTATATTAGTAAAATTAATTTTACGCGTTTTCTATTATCCCGAAACCTACAAGATTGCCGACTATTTGGCCAACATAAAATTCGATTAATTTGCACTCTGTCTGTATTATAAATCTCCCACGAACATAGCCTTCATCTATCTCGGCTGAGAAACGCAGGTAGGGTTGAACCCGACCCTATTCTATGACAGTGAATATGAGCTTTTAAGGACAATAATGCTGTTGTGTATAAGGCAAGGTGTTAAAAGTGTCATTATGCGTATAAGAAGCATAGTTAAGTGATAGATAATGTATGAAAAACGTAGGGTTTGGACCTGCTATGGGTGTATGGTTTGGTGATTTGCACTGAAACTGCTAAAGGATGATATATGTAAAGTGTATGATATGTTAAATGATCATGATTAAGCTTATGATATTGTAGAAAGGGAAGAATCACGGTAGGTCTGAAGAATGTATGGAGTGAGTGCTAGGGTCTGAAGTATTTGGACCCTAACCTTGATGTAGTTAAAGGTATTTATGTTGAAAGATATTTATGTGGAGTAGGTGGAAAATATCTGAGTGAAAAGCTTGAGATAATTAGAGGTAAGGAAAGGGAATGATGTCGCAATATTTGCTTAATATATTTTTATGTTTAGTAATGAGAAAAGTATTAAAGAGAATGATGAAAAGAGGTGAATGATTCATTAAGTAATTGGTTATATCGATATTGTCATATACAGATAACCTAATGTAGTAGCTGGGAGTGATAGGGATTTTAAAATGTTGATTTGAGAATTTTAGGAGACATGTGTCAAGTCTGGAAAAAGTAAATGCAGAAAATATTAAAAAGAAGGTATTTACGTGAGGAGGCTGTGTGGTTTGATATTAGAGTCTTATTCATAATCCTCGAATAAATGCAAAACTTTAAGGATCAATTATGCACACTGCTTCATATTAGTACAAATGAAGCAGATTACGACCACAAGATTTCAAATGGTAGGTATCATACTGGGGCGACCAGAGCTTCGCTGAAATCTAAAAGTTTGGTTGAAATGGACTTGGTAATCGCAAAAGAGTATGGGCTTCACCAACGTTAGACGATCTAAGTGTGGTTAAGTATGATTGCAGAAGGAAAGATCTTGACTTAGAGCAGTGAACGTAGACTAAATAAAAATTATAGATGGTGCATAAAGGGGGCATATAATGGAGAATGAGTGGGTTAGAGGTGTCTATAGTGTGAATGAGTATGTAACTAAGAGTAGAGGTGAAACAGTTATTGAGATTAAATTAATATCGAAATTGAAACATTCATGACAAAAATATTGGTTCTTGATGAAAGGTCGTTAAAAGATTGAAATGCAGAAATCTTAGATGACGAGTTAATTATCTCACTGTGGGCATTGGAATACACGCTTTGTAGCACGCGCCGACAGGAGTGAACTTTGGTAAGGAATTGCTGACAGTTTCAGGCATAGGTTTTTTAAAGTTACACTTCAGGCCGAGTCTATTTTCATTAACATATCCGAAATTCACACTGTCAAAGTGGACTTCTTATGAGGCCAATTAATAACTTTCGTTTTAATAGCCTTTCAATTCCAATTTCTGTTTAGATTGCTTAATGAAAATACATTTAAGGAAATGTTGCGGTAGATGTTATGATTTCATTGAAAGCATATGAAACAACGTCATGCATGGGTAGTGCAGTTTCTTTCAAGAATCGACAGTATAATGTGTCTGTTATGGAAAATTTGTAAGCAATGAATAAAAAAAATAAATTGTGGAACTATACAAGTATGTTCAGAAAGAAGTATTTGCGAAAATATAAAATTACCTAATGAAAAACACTGGCGCAATATGAACAGAGGACATGTTCATATTTTACACATTGGTTCACATGATTACACGGTTAATTCTTCGACAAGATGCTTTACGGGAGCCTAGTGAGAAATGCAACGTGTGAACACTGATGGTTCAAGAAGATTTACTTCACGATCTGTATGAATCCAAATATTCGTTTAAAAAAAATGCAACAACTGTATTGAATAATATTAGCTCCGCTCAGATAACAAAGCCAAATTTTAAATTCTCTGTTTACATTCGAAATCTTGATTATTTTTTACTCCAGAATAGAATATCCTTTTCCTATGATCGTAAGGGAAATATTAAGACATTAGTGCTCCGTAACTTTTTTCTAAAAATCACACTATAGCTTCATTCAATTCTTCAAATATACCAAATACACTAAAGTTTATTATTATGACACCTTTAATCAGAGGATTTAAAAGGATAAAAATAATTTCTATCTGCATTCGCTTCTAATAATCATTATATAATACCGTGAGACCTATATTAAAAAAAACATTAGAAGGAATTGTTTTATATTTGAAAAATCCATGATTAATAACCATCCGATCATATTTTAATTTGGAACTATATTCGAATCCCTATATAATCTCTTATTCCTATAGCAATGTTTTCATACATTAAAACTAAAAGGGGATTTACTCCAATATTAAATTACAGATCTTTTGGTTTGTTAATGCTTTAATCTCGACCAGCATTTTATGAAAAACATAGAATTCTAATATGTCCTGTTTATAATTTTTGGATCTTTTTGTTGCCTCTTCATCACGCTTCCACTTTCATAAGCTCCTAATGAATCTGGCGTGAAAATACCAAGTACTGATTAAAGATCGATGGCTAGGGTGGATAAGAGTTTAGGCTACTGTATTTATTCTTACAAACTGCCTCGCAAAATGATAAAGATAGCGTCAAGGCGATGTATTTTGATAAAGATATTAAGAAGAATGTGTCTATAATTTTAAAAGAGTTTGTCGTGGTATGGCAAGGACTGAGTGGGGGTGTACGTACGTATAGGTTTGTTACGTACTTCAAAAATTCCTTGATTAGGTTTTCTCTAAGAGTGCTATATTTGATTATTATTACGTTATTTTTAATCAGTTAGGGTTTCTAGTGCCATACTCAGCGTTTCGAGGATTGAATTAAATATTTATAAGAAACTAGACCTTTAATTAAAACATGAACACAAATATTGAAATCTAACAAACAAGCTAAACATTTTTGAATTATACAAGTTTAAGTGAGACTTACTAAATTAAACAATGCGAAATACAGTAATGGTTGACCCAAAGCTCACTTTAATTTTAAACGCTAATTGACCTTCAAAGAAATAGACAATGGGATATATTTACCCGTAAAGATTCACACGAGAATCGAGTTTGAGACTGCCCTTGGCCTCATTTTTTATATAACATCAAGAATGTTGTTTCTGGGCAGGCGCGTGGATGTTTTTACTACCACCCCCAGAGGGTTTTCACGCGCAAGGACAGCTTTAAAGCCACAGATGAATTCGGGATGTGCGACGGATGGCGTTAAGCACGTGGAATTGGTAAGACGATTTTACCAACGGGACAGGGGAAGTAGACTTCTTCCCCTCTTTGGGTTAATCTGGGAATAATTCGCACTGACGAGCGTGTAGCAATGAGGGTATCCTTTGACGAAGGAGAGTACTTTTATATAACTTATGGTAAATTGGTATTCCATTAACAATAAGATCCATTGCATGAACCAACCGTTTTGACTTTTACGGTTACGTAAATAGGACAGCGGCTGGTAATCGAATTTCACGATGAACTCCTGCCCTATTAAATATCATTGGAATTTTTTTATTCCCGAAATTATGGCTACTGCTTCCTATTCTATCGTTGCATAAACCCTTTCTCGAATAGATAGTTTTCGACTGGCGAAAGCTATGGGCAAAGGAGTCCCATCGTCATCGTATTGCACCAATACACACACGATACCTTCAACGCATGCGTCAGTGCGGAGCTCAAACTTCTTTTGTGGATTGGGTAGTCGAATGATGGGTGCTGAAATTAATTTTTCTTTTGGCAAGTTAAACTAGGAGATCGCGTTTAGATTCCATCTAACGGGGTCGGGGGAAGTTTTTTTTAAGAGATCCTTAATGGACCCGGCTATCACGTTGAATTGAGGAACAAATCTTCTGTAAAAGGATGCAGCCCCCAAGAAAGATCGAAAATGATTCTTAGTGCGAGGCAGAGGCATTTTCGCAATAGCCTCAACCTTCTCCTGCAGGGTGATTAGTCGATTTCTCCCTATTTCGCATGTGATGTACGAGATCGACTCATAGGCAAAATGGGACTTAGAGGGTCCGACAGTTAGTCCGTGCTCGCGGAGACGCTCCAATAAAGATCGGAGTGAATGCACGTGACGCTCCCATGTACGTGTAGCCACATACACATTGTCAAAATAGAGCGACACGTCGCTCAACCTCTCCCCAATCCGCGGCATCATCCGATTATAGTTGCTACCTGCCGTGATCAAATAAAATGACAATCGGATAAATTGCATTAAGCCCTTATCGGTTGCAAACGCGGTTAGCCTCTTAGACGCGTCAGCCAAATGGAATTGGTGATAGGCCAAGCACAAATCCATGTTGGATATGTATTTAGCGTCTTCGAACAGGTGTAAACTTTGATCAATTAGGGGAATAGGCTCGGCGTCAAAAATGGTAACCAATTAATGCTTCCTGAAATCCACACATATATGGAAAGTATGGTCGGCTTTTTGGACCATCACTATCGGCAAGCAATAATCGGAGGACGACGACTCGATGATATCCAACTGTAGCAGGTTCTGGACTTCTTCGTTAAAAACGGATCGAAGATGAATTGGGAGTGGACAAGGTTTGGACCTAATAGTTTCTTGAGTCTTCAACTTGATCTCTTGAACCAACTATTTGGAGCACCTGGGTTTCTCGGAGATTACACCTGGGAAATCCTTCAATAGGGCGGACAATTTGTAATTTCTGAGTGCGTCAAGTTGGGGGTTAAAATCTACCTCAGGAGATGTTTCATCCTAGGCGGAGGCTAAGGTCGGGAGAAGATATTCGTTGTCGGCCTCTACACATAGGGTATTAACTATCTGAAGTGATTCACATGGGTATAAGGCATCCATAGTGCCTTATTCATCTAGCGTCACAATATTATTAATACTCGAACGACGGTGATATTTATTAAACATGTTTATATGGTACATTTTATGGCCCAAGGGAGTTTCTACCACGTAGTCAACAGAGCCACGAGCTTCTATGACCGTAAAGGGGCCCTTCCTTTGGGAGAGTAATTTATTCTTTTCAGTAGGTAGAATTAATAATACTTCATCCCCAGAAGTTAACTTTCGAAATAATTTCGGTACTTTTCTAGGTTGCATTCCGCGTTTGAGCGGGCCAACTCTGCACATTTCTCCGAGCGTTCCCATAACTCGATCACGTAGGCGAAGGATGATTTAACTTCTTCATCCAATTGGTGATTAATGAAAAGTTTCTTAAGGATACTCATAGGGCCTCGGACGTTACGTCCATACAATAATTCAAAAGGGGCAAACCCCAGCGTTCGGTGGGGGGGAATTCTCGGCAAGTAAAGAGGTGCCACTCTTGAGGCTGAGCCTGACAGAGTTTTCTTAACACTGCCTTTAGGGTACGGTTTAATTTCTCACACATTCCGTTGGCCGAGAGGTGAAAAGTGGTCGTAAATATGGATTTGACAAGGAGTAACTTGCCAACGTATTCCATCAATTCTGACCTGAACTGACGGCCTCGGTCGGAGAGAATTTCTTTAGGGATACCTACTCGGGAAAAAATGGAGATGAGGGCTTCACGCACAGGAAATATTGTCTATTCTCCTGAGGGGAACGGCGTCGAGAAAACGAGTGGCGCAGTATACTAAAGTGAGTATATACGAGTGCACTTCACTAGAAGGGTAATGGAGAGGCTCCACCAAGTATATAGACACTCTGAAGAAAGGTTCGGTAATGACAGCGATTTTTGTAATGGAGCCAGCGGTACTGTTCCTTTAGAGGATGTCTTCTGGCACCGTTCCCATGACTGGCAGTATATAGCGATCTCCTTGGTGGCGCCGGGGAAAAAGAAGTATTTAAAAATACGTAATGATGTTTTGTTGTGACTGAAATGTCCAGCCAATAAACCATCATGCACGATTTTTAATACTCGTTGGGTGTACCCCTGGGAAATGCACAAGACTTTATCCAACGAGGCGGCGGAGGTATATTTAAGACGTCGTTTGGAAGAGACCAACTTCTCCACAACGTACCTTATTCATTTGTTCCCATGAACTGATTCTACTTCATTCTTATCTGTCTTCTCCCACAGGGGTTGAAGAGTGAGACAGTCCTTCTGGGCAGTCACGAAAGTTGGGAATTCAGCTCATCATATTCAGAGTTCTCAAGAGAAGGTAAAGAGGTAGGGAGTGTGGACCTCTTAGTAGCGGGAATCCAAGTGATTACCGGCTGAGACACCGGATTTGGGAAGAGCTGCGTACTCTGGCCTATTAAGACGGAACAGAACTTAATATGCGCGGCAACTACCTTGGTTCAACCAGTGAAATACTCACACCGGATGAGGCTCTGCCTAGAAAATCTTGGATGACCGCGAAATTCTGGTGCTGGGGGCTGACTGGGGGAAGCAATCTATCAGATACGACGTTACAGGTGCTTTACGTATCGAGTACTAATGTTGAGACTTGGCACCCATTTACCGATCCTGTGTCGAATTTGAGTCCCCCGGGGTAACTCTTAGCAAATAAAAAATTGACCTGTTGGTCAAGGGAATTTGAGGTGGGTGAAGAGGCCGCTGAAATGGGAGGTTGTTCTTGAGGAAGAGTTTGCGTGATGTTATGCATTTGTTGACTCGAGGGCGACCTAAGCCTAGAATTTGATGGCAATGAAAGCTAATGTGACCTGGGAGGCCACAATTAAAACGCGTCATGGGGTTCCAGGAGTATGACGAGGACGAGGAGATTTGAATCATTAGGGGCTAAATTTCCCTTGGATTCTTGGAGGAAAAAAATATGTGGGTTTAGGATTTCTAGAGGTCTTGACAAATTTAGGTAGTTTTTTGCTGGGGTTTATGAGGAATCCTTTTAAACTCTCGTGGATACAGTATATGGTTGGCAGCATGCAGATTCGCTTCCTCCACGCAGTCATTGAATGTATCGGCCTGCCTGTCCTTGAAGAATGCGCCTTATATCTGGGGGCAGCGTACACAACAATTGGTCTTTCAGAATGAAGTCGATGAGAGAGTCGAACTCATTCCCCACTTGTGCTGAATCTAGCCAGAATTGGAGATGCCTTTTGAGGATAAATCCAAATTGCCTGTATGTTTGACGTAGCTGAATTTTGGTCTGCCTAAACTTGATCCGATACTCCTCAGGGTTTAGATTGACGGCAGCTAGGAGCTTGTGTTTGCACGTGGTATGATCCATTGAAGCCTCGGAGGGTAATGAGATGAATACGTCAAGAAGCCGGGTACTAAGAACAGCCATTAATCTGGCGATCCCCTCTGTTTCTATGTCCCAGTCATTCAACTCGAATATCTTCTCGAAGTGTGTCAGGTACGAACACAAGTCTTGGTTTCCTTTATAAGCTGGGAGTTTCATCGCGGCTATCTGTGTAGCCTCAGCTCGAGATCTTATGGAATTGGCTTCCGCCAGATCCCTGCTCATTTCTCTTGCATTAGCGTGTACTCGTTCCCTCTTTTCTGCTTTTCGTTGTAATTTTCTTTCTTCCCTTTCAGCCAGTACCTTTTCTTTTCCTGCTTGCCTGTTTTCTCTTTCCGCTTCCCTTTCGGCTTGCGCCTTTTCATTTTTTGCTCCCCTTTCTAATTTTCTTTCTTCTGCTTCCCTTTTTTATTTCCTTTCTGCCTTTTCTTCTTGTTCCTGGACGTAGCCAACTTGTTCCTTGTCTGTTAGTCCTAAGGGTTGGGCTTGTTGGTGAAATCTCTCGAACGATTCTATTTTATCCCTGTTTGTTCGTCCAAAAACTCACGGATCTGCTAAAGGTACTTATGCAAACTCGAACAAGTAGTGCGCTGCCTAACCCTTATCCCAACACTTTCTGCTAATTGGAATACCACTCCCCGAAAAATTAATTAATAACATTAACAGGCTTTTTCATGTTTAACTTTTCCTCGAACGCTATAGACCCATTTACTATTCCTGAAGGGAAAGAAAGAGAAACAACTATACTGAGTTCTTCCATACCCATAAAACCTGACACAAAATATTTATGTGGTATGGCAAGAAACGAATGGTGTTGTACGTAGGTATAGGATTGTTACGCACTTCAAAAATTCCTTGATTAAGTTTTCTCTAAAAGTGCTATATTTGATTATTATGTATTAGGTTATTTTCAATCTTTAAGGGTTTCTAGCACCATGCTCAGCATTTTGAGGATTGAATTAAATATTTATTTGAAACTAGATCTTTAATTAAAACATGAACACAAATATTGAAATCTATCAAACAAGCTACACAGTTCTGAATTAAACAAGTTTAAGGGAGACTTACTAAATTAAACAAGTGAATATACACTAATGTTTGACCCAAAGCTCAATTTACTAATGAACGCTAATTGACTTTCAAAGAAACAGATAATGGGATTTATTTACCTTTAAAGATTTACACGAGAATCGGGTTTGAGACTGCCCTTGGCCTCAATTTTTATGTAACCACAAGAATGTTGTTTTCGCGAAGGCACATGGACGTTTTTACTGCCACCCCCAGAGGGTTGTCTAGCGCAAGGACAGCTTTAAAGCCACAGATGAATTCGGGACGTGCGATGAATGGCGTTAAGCACGTTGTCTTGGTTAGTCGATTCCACCAACGGGATAGAGAGAGTAGGCTTCTACACTCTTCGGGTTAATCTGGGAATAATTTGCACTGAGGAGCGAGTAGCAAAAGAGGGTATCCTTTGACGAAGGGGAGTGCTTGAGGGAGTTCCCTTTAAGATATTTTTCATTAGAGAGGACTATATCTGTGTTTTTGGGTACACCAGGATAATTGGTTCTACTGACAAGATGGTGTTAAGCTCTTTTTGCAAGCTAAGTAATAGGGTCACACCGCTAACAATGCTAGCACGTTGTGGTTACCGAAAAAGGCCTCAGTTTGGAGGGTAGTATATTGATTTCCCTACAGAATTATATTTAAGAAATCCTCATTAAACTCTGATATTCTTCAAGTATTTGTGAAATTCAAACAGGCAAATGAGTAACAATTATTTTTTTATGTTAGAACTCATTGAAACAGTTGACTTGATATGTGCAAAAAGGTTTCACAAAATGACATCATGCATCGAATAAGCTTTAGAATTCTGCTGCAGGGGTTCATCGCAAACAGACGGCAGTCTGAACGGAGTGGATAGCGGGCTTTCAATCTCCATGAGAGATGGTTAACTTCGGGTTAAATACTTGGGTGGCGTATCCGATAGATGCCTCAGGGCCTTGTGGTCCCTATGTGTTTCTTGGCGCTAGTCTAAGCAAACAAATTTCATGATAAGGCATTGTTCCAGACGATAAAAACTGCCTCGTGATATGGGGGTATGTTTAATGTGTCTACGCATGGTGTTATCGCTGGGGAAGGGGTGATGAGTGCCGTCCGAAAGAAAACACTTTTTTTTTTTTCTCTTCCCCTAGTCTAAGTATTAAGGGTAGCCAAACTTAATCTTGTATTTTACCTTAAAAATTTGAATAATCATAATACATCATAAATATATTTATTTATTAGACATTTAATTTACTCTGTTACCAATGATGTTTGCCCACCTTCAAACCAGTTTCCAGAATCCATTGTTTACCAAAGGAGGTTACTAGACAAATAAAAAGAATTCTAGCCTTTTATCGATATCTCTCATGCTTATAAATGTTTTTCCATTAGTCAAATGAAAAAATTACCTAGATAAATAGAAATCGAAATTTTGTAAGTCTAGTGAGTAGAGGAATTGATTTAAAACTTCGCTGCCTAACAACTTTATTCGGATTAACTTAATTGTCCTTGAATTATCATATTAGAGAATCACCCACTTTCTGTTGATTAGAGTTAGCGATTGCAAGTTAACTCTTTTGACAATAAAGCTGAGCAATTATGGTTTATCCCTACATCCAATAATTCAAAGTGAACAATAACTGTTTTATTCACCCTACGCACAGCAAATGCCACCTTTAGTCCAGCTCCTCCTTGAAGGCTGGAAGTAGAGTTTCATTTGTAATAGCCATTCTTTTTCCGCCTAATATCCAGCTGTACAAAATATTTAGGGATCAATTAAAAAAACGTCATCTAAAAGAACACCAAACAAATTAAAGCCATATATAAACCTACTGAGAAAAGATTTACCTACAAATTAGGATCAAAGAATTTTGCTAACTTAATATTAAGAAAAAGTAAGCCATTCTTGCCTGGGCCCCATGAAAAAAATAAGGTAAATGAAGGCTAATGATAAATTTGGTGATTTTTTTTTTACAGAAATTGCAATTTGTTACTCAGCTAATTTAAGAGTCTAGTTTCCATGCATTTAATCATTATATGTAGAGATCGAAAGAGCGGGGAATTCTCTGCCTTCATCGATGGACACAGCAACTTTAGAGACAACTAGGGAAGAGTCAAAGTTAGTACGGTCTGCTAGTTGGCGAAACGATTATTGACTAAGACAACCACATGTTCTACCGGTAACGTAAATAAGGGCAACAATGCCAGGTATGGCGTATACATTAATATGAAAACCGTGTATAATGATTTTTCTTTTGCAATGATGTAAAAGACTGTAGGCCAAGACTTGGTAGTCTTAGTCAAAAAGCGAATATATTTTGGCGAATTCATATCAAGGGTTAGTTTTAGCATATATTCATTCAAGGTGGCTCTAAAAAACGGTGCAAGGGGGCCAATCAAATGCAACAGATCCTGATCAATTTGGATGGTGTGGTAGTTTTTCCAGACGAGATTTTCGATCTTTCCATATATGATCTTTGTTCTATGTTTCTGGGCATTAAAATTATAAGAAAATGACATTATGATTAAACATAAAGGAAATTTTTTTATTACAGCAGCGTTCAACCAGTATAACTAATAATAATAAATGTCTGTGAGAAATTTCTGCTAATCTGGTATCAACTTAAAGTGGATTAGACTAATACAGATCCAACAAACACTTTCCAAATTTTCCCTTGATACAGATCTCTTCTGGGTTAATGTATAGCTAGTCAACAAGATAAAATCAAAGACAGCAACGCTTTAAAATCCCTTTAACATCCCGAGAACTAGAAAAATCGATGGATGCAGAAAATTGATGGGGTTAACTGATATTAATACTTAAAATTTTGTAGTTTTGTCTCCCACAACTGATTTATTGGAGTCATTGCCTATAATCTTACATGAATATCGAAAAAAGTAGCCTGTATCTAAAAAATACGTACGAGACCCGATGTTGTCAAGACGGGTTTCATTAGCTGCACGCTCGGAACAATCAGTATCAGGGTGACGCGTGTCTTTTGCTTGACAACGTCATCGCTATTAATATAATAACCCACACGAATTTAGTCACCTTGAGCAGAATAGACCTCCTGCTCTTCAGAGCAGTCATGCAGGTGTTTGAAGCATTTATTCTTCTTTTTTCTCCTGCAACAGGGACCTGTCTTTTTTGCATTCGGGGCGGGGACTATTTAAGAGTATTGCATGCCCCCACCAAACCCTACAATTGCATGTAGTATGTTCGATCGATGCATCTTCGAAACATTACACTAACAGTAGTTTACCCCTGTTATCAACATAATATAAAAAATATAACCAGGAATATCTAATGTATACTCTATTTTTGTAATAATAACCAATAAATATTCTTAAAATATGAAAAAAAGCAAACGTTGTTATTAACAGCAGGTAATCAATTTTGTCTATGTAGAGTTTTGCGAAGAGAGGTGAATATATATGCATCTGACACCCTTCATACTATTTTCCTATACTAATTATTTTGCAAGTTTTTACAGTTACTATGGTGTTTCCCGTAGTACCAGTTCCATGGTCATCAAGTAATCCGTTGCTCGGCTTCACCTTTGAAAGTTTTATCTTCTTTCTTATGATCATAGTAGTTGTATGGTATGAAGAGAAAAATGTTCGCCAAGAATATCGGTCTTGCTTGATTGCAGCTTTTATTATTAAATCAAGCCACTTTTTACCATTCAAGTTGAAACGTCCAATATGGAGATATTTGCTTAAAACCCTGTCTATTTTTTCATCCATCCAACACACCACCACTTTAACGAAAATATCGCAGTGAGAGGAGACCTCCCCTATTCATAGTTTATATTGACTTAAACATTTCAATTTTCAAGAAAAATATGAAGTTCCAAAACATCGTTTACCTTCAGAGGGGCATTCAAATAAAAAATCAGTTGGAATAGTAGTCATGGGGAAAAGTTTTGCGACTAATATATAATTTATTCCTTCGTTTTTTGTTTAGTTTACGTGATAAAAATAAATATTATAATATTTAAATCATTGTTGGTTTATTAGAAAGTCAGCATTTCCAAAATAATGAGACAAAACGGCATTCCCTCCGCTGAATCCCAAATCTTGCTCGATTATTGTTCCTGTAGATGTAAGTTTCAGTCCCTGAACCTTTGCTAATTGATTGAAAGTGTAAAATGATGACAAATAACGGTTAAATTAATGGTTTTCTATAAATATATTCTATTGGTTCTTACTTTGTTTTGTCAAAATAAATGTTTGAATCTTTTTTCAACTACAGAAATGGTTCTTAACGAAGAAAAGCATGTAACCGTTATTGCTGTGAAACAAAGTTGCCTAATAGGCACGGAGATGGTTGCTAACAGTATTCCATCAAGAAACCTCATCTCTACGATCATTAAATAACTTTAAAATAAGTAGTTACACTCTTATAAGGAATTCTTCTGGATTCTCAAAAGATTCAGATGAACCTAGGATCACTTTCTGGTTCGGGCACAGCAGGAGTTTTAGCGCGCACAGTGAAGCCGAAACTTATTGACAGAGTTTTCACTTGAAAAGAACTGCGAAGAAGCTTTATCTCACTAAGAAGAACCTTACGGATAGGCTTTACCTTTTTGGAAAATTTAAAGAATGAACTGGTGAAGACATGAGAAAAATGATATTCTTTGATGATGCTCTATTCCACTTGTTTGGAGCTTCTTGAAGATCCTTCGATAAGAAGAGAAAATAGGATTGCTTCTGCGAGCCGTGTGTCGTTCTCAAGGCGAAACATCCGTGTACTTTTTATGTCTTGGGCTGCATATCATCTGAAAGAATAGGAGATCTAATAATTTTGCCAAAGTATCCCTCCATGAACTCAAAATGATACCAAACCTGCTTTCTGAACACCTTTTCTAAAGTTCAAACAATTTTGGGGATGATAATTGTATTTATCAACTTGATGGCGCTCCTTATCACACAAAAAGAGAGATAACAAAGTTCTTGGAGAAAATAACATCAAACATTTGCACCTTGAATTTGAATTTGCCAACTTTAACTAATTAGAGAATTTGTGAAGGATTATCAAAGTTACGGTTGATAAACAGAACCCATACAATAATGAGCATTTGCGGGTTCTTATTAAACAAAAATGAATTAATATCAGTCAAGATATTATCGCAAATTTAGTTTCCAGCATGACTCATAAACATGTTGAGTGTTGGTGAGTGCGTACCCTAAATAACTGTATTCATTAATGAAATGGCTTTGCGCCTAAATATTTTTGATTTCACTTTATAATTATGATAAAACCATACAAAAACAAAATGGAATGATTAATTAGTTCTATTCATTTTCTAATATAAAATAATTGTCGTCTCAAAACCTTTTGGCCATGATTAGAATTTAACGAATTTTGTCAGGTATCTGATTGATGGAAAGTCTCTGACAATCTGTTTTGATTTCTATTATTAGTTTTTTATAAATCATATTTATATTGTTTCTTCAAATTCGGAAACAATAGCATCTTGAATGTCTGAAATTTATAATTTGTAAATCATATCTGATTCGTATAAAGGAAGGTAGAAACCCCTTTAAAGGTTCTTTCTTAATTAAGGCAGTTTATTTATATCACCCCCACTTTCTATAATAAGATTTGCTTTTCAAAATTTTTAGTCTGCCCCATTCACGATATCTTAAAAATTTAACCTACACAGGTTTCCTTAACTTTGAACTGTTCCAAGAAGCTTCGAATTCACCCAAACTGCACCAACTTTGGGTTGAGAAAGCTTTGTTATATCATTTATTGTGATACATAATATCCTTTATTCACTTTTTCTTTTATTCCTTATATTATTTCCTTTTATCTTTAGTTCACAGCTATGAAATTAGGTGACTGATTTTAGAGGTGAAATGAAGGCGTCAAACTCGTTGAAATCATGATTTTAGCTTTGTTCCGTTTAAAAAAAGAAGAATAGTTTCTTTCTTTTTTCTCTTTCAAACAAACAAATAGACATCTAGATAGAAAAATATAATCAGTTTGCAAATAAATATGAATGATTTGAAAAACTCGTAGAAAATCATAGTCTAATTTAAATCGCGCTTGCAAATTTGCATAAACCTTCCAATTTTTAAATTGAATATCATATTACTTCCGATGAAGGGTTGCAATGGAGAATTTAATAAAGAGCTACGATTCCAAAAATCCTGACTCGTGATTCTAAGATTATAAAAAAAACAAATTAGTCATCGATGTAGGAACCACTTTCCTATAGAAATCCGCCTTAAAAAATCCAATAATTGATAAAATAATGCAGGAAATGAAATTATTATAAAAATTAATATTTTTAAAAATTATATATAAAAACAACAACAAAGGTATATCCCGTGGAAAGATTTTAAAAAAGAGAAGTGATAATGTTGTAAAGATCTATAGCCAAGAAGCCCTACGAGAAAATGGCTGGGATTTTACACAATCCTCCATATATCAACTGAAGCATGATCAAGCTTTGCCCACTGGCTTCTCCTATTAATATTTAAGCAATATTAAGCAACATTGGTTGTGGTTATTTTATAGTTAACAACTAATATTTTGACTCGTGCATTAAACTGTTAGTTTTAATAAATAGTTGCACTTGACTTAACCATAGACCAGGTAAAGGAGTCTCCTTACATTGTTAACTCGATCTTCCAAATTACCATATACTCTTCTAAATTTCCATAACTCAACAAAATCCCCAAGCTGAGTGTACGGGAGCCCGGTTTTCCTCACTAAATTTGATTCGCTTCATTTAAATTTTAAAATTATATATAAGGCACTAAATTGTGATTTGAAATAACATATCAAACGGGGATTACTCTCACATTACGACGCTTTGATACTCCTAAGTGTATCCTCTTCTTTATATTTTTAAAATTTAGTGTTTAATTTTCACTTGGCTGAATGTCTCTAAGAGACATTTTTCTCTCTCTAAATGTTTCCAACTACAAGAAAAAAAAGCGTGTTTTATACCTTTATGTGCCAAACCCTCAATAATTATTGGTACTCATAACTGTGAATTGAAAGGCTGACTTTTATGTTCTCATTCATGTTTGCCTTCAAGACTCTTTCGAAAGATTCTGTGATAGAAAATAAGTAGATGGAGAATATTTCAACCGTCCCTTCTCCGGTCAGTTTCTTTAGATTTCCGCCCTACTTTTCTTTTTACTTTTTTAGTTCCTTCTTAGTTTTATCTATTACAACTATTTTAATTTATCTCTCCATAAGTTAACTTTGATATCCATCGAGTATCTCATCGCGTATTTATATTATTCTGCGCCATTTTTTTGAAGGGGTGGGTGATTTGCGAAAACTCTCCTTTTCCTTACTCAGATTTGTTTACTCATTTATACTTTGGTTTATTTTATCACACAAAATATTTCTGATGTTGATAAAAGATTGAATTTTTCCCCTGATCATGATAGAGGATGTTTCCTTTAACACAAAGGAGAGATGGTCCATGGTATATTAGTATAACAACTTGATATTAGGTTAACGGCAGAAAGAGGGTGTTTGAAATAGAAATTTAAATTCAATTTAAAATCATGTATCTGTTTTAGTTTATCTGTTTCTCGTGCTGTTTCATGGGATAAAGCTGTTCTTTTACTTTGTTAGGTTATGCTGATAAAATATGATAACAAAGGTGCGATAATTCGTTAGTGTGGGATGTAGGTTTAGTTGACATCAGTGCCTGAGGTTGTCTACATGAAGATCGTGGATCGAATAGATATAGCTGCACTTTTACCCATTATACAAGCAGTTGTGATACCTTATGATACACTTGCTGAGTTTAGGTGCCATAACCATTATAGTAAAAAGAATGAGCCAACATTTATTTATGAGAGAAATATTTAATTAAATATGAGTGATTCTTTTTTTTCTTATTGATATTAAAACTAAGTTTAGTTAATCGCTAATGTACGTAAGAGATATTTTCATTAGGAAGAGAATATCGAAATTTCTAACCTATCTAGTTCTAACAACTGGTAAAATTTAAAAAAAAATATAAACTACTTAAAAATTCGGAAAAATGACGCTCACTGGATATCTTCCAAAGGATAATATTAATATTCCTAAAGGATTTCAGGGATTATTTTCTTTCGGCAGAATATTCCTCTCGGCCTCCGCAATGTGCTTCTTAGGCAAAGCATATAAGGTAATTGCTCTGGTTATAATTTAATTTACATTAATCCCTTTTTAAGTACATTTTATTTCTTCTTGCATTAGCATTTCCTATTCCTTGTCCAAATCCCTTCTTTTGGGGGGTCTACGGAAAAAACAGTTTGATTCCGAATCTAAGACCACCAAAATTCAACAACAAATGTGAATAAATAACCTAATATATGGCAAAAGTAGTGACGAAGTCAATAATTCTTTGAAATTATGTAAACAATGAGACCTCACACCAATATTTTCCAATGTGGCGCTATCACAATTAAGGAGGAGAAAAAATATTTAAATTCAACTGTTATTATAATAATAATAATAACATCTGAGGCTCAATAAGTTCTAAGTATATTTCGCCAACATATGCTTGACATAGGTATTAGGAGTGATTAAAATTGATTGTAAGCAATTACGGTTTTCTAAATATTAACCAAATTTACTGTGTTGAATTATCGTATGACTAAACAACAAACATACTTTTTTCTATTAACTCAATAACTAAGAACAATATTCGAGGCTCATGAAAGTCAGCTACTACTGTTTCTCGTTCAAACACACAGGCACCTTCGGGGTGAGAGGGTTTGTCTTCCCTTGAAACTCTCCCAGAGCTTTGACGCCAAGCTCTCGAAGCAAAGGTATTTGAGAAATGCTTCTGAAAGCAGGAATTTAGGTTTCATATGCACCGGCCAGAATCGTCACGCAACAGCAGTTTAAAAGAGCTTAGATATACTTTAAACACAATTGGATGGTGATATTAATTCAGGTTTCTTGGGTAGAAATCCCTCCGGATAGTAGACATCAAGGATTGAGTCCTAGGATATAAGCTTTCTAACAGGGTTATCAAGCGAGTCCAGGCCGCATTTATAATTAGGCCTCCCTTGCTCGTGGTGTGCCACCCCGTAGGCAACCTCAATCTAGTGACCAGAGCCCTGGCATGGCACTGCAGCTATACACAACTACTAAATTGTCCTAAGATCCCATTGCCATCAGGTGCTATTGTTGTGTTCAAATATGTGCAGCTCTTGGTTGCCGCAGTCGTTTTTGCACCAAAATCTCTCCCTTGCGCAGGCTTCCTTATCCTCTTTACTCTTTATTTCTTCATTATTCACTTTTTCCCTACCCTCAACCATGTCCTGCGGCAACGAGATTTGGGGGTGGCTAAGAGATGAAATAGATGTGTTTGGAAGTTCTTAGTTCCCCTATTGAACGCACAGCCTTAAAGTCTTGGTAGTCGTAGGGGATAAAGCAACTGCTAAAATGATGCCTCCCTAAGGCAGTGGTCTGTATGATTGAGCAGCCCTTTTTATGGAGCCACACTGCTCACCTCTATGGAGAAGAGGCAGCGAAAAGGAGGCCCAAACACTGTTCATCTCCTACTAAACCTATGGTGGGCAAGCGCCCCCACAAAGGCATCTCTCTGGTGCGGTCGAAACCACAAACAAATGAAACTAAAACTAGCACCCTGGAATGTCAGGACACTAATGGATCAAGCACTCACCAATAATCAGGAAAGACATAGACGTACTCTACTTTTAGTATCTGAACTTTGCAGATACAATATCGACATTGCTGTGCTCAGTGAAACCAGATTGGTTAATGAGAGCTGGTTACATGGAGTGGGCTCTTGCTACACATTTTTCTGAAAGAGGCTACCAAAAGATTTGTAGAGAATTCATTGCGTGGGCTTCGCGGTTAGAACATGCCTGCTCGATCGCCCCCTGAAGCCCCTGAGGGTGTAAACGAGCTCCTCAAGACTTTGCGCCTTCCCCTTGTGAAACAAAGATCTGATACACTTATTAATTGCTATGCTCCCACACTACCATCTTCAGAAGAGATAAAAGATACGTTTTATGAATAACTATACAATCTGCTTCAAAACCTGCCAATAAATGAGAAAGTAATCCACTTGGGCGACCTTAACGCCAAAGTTGGGTCCAACTTTGATGTTTGACAGGGAGTCAGAGGACGCCACGTAATTGGTAAGGAAAACTCTAATGGTATAAGATTATTGAATATTTGCTCTACTCATGACCTAGCCATAACAAATACTGTTTCAATTCCCTAAAAAGTAGTAAACGTCTTGGCTGCATCCACGTTCCAAGCATTGGCATCAAATTTATTTTTAATAACTCACAAGGCTGATCTCTGTGACTTGTTGATTACTAGAGCCCTAAGTGGTGTTGAATGTTGCATGGATCATATACTAATTCAGTCTGTTGTGTCATTCGATATTCTTCCTTCAATAGGCAAGCAAGCTAAGAAAAAGCGAGTAAACCGAGCAATACTTTACAATCAGGATAAGATGACTGAACTCCAAACAGCACTCCACCACAGCATAACCCAACTCATAGAGCAAATTACTCCTAACCCAACTCCTGAACACATCGAGTCCGACTGGAACCACCAAGATTTGTTCGACTAAATTCGAGCAGACATACTATATCTCCTAAGGAGGAAAGAAAATGCCGAATTGGCTGCCTTAAACAAACAGACCGCAATCTTGCTTCGAAAAAAGATTCAAGCATGGAGGCAAGAGGTACAAAGAGCCCTTGGTAGAATACAAAATCAATGGGGGTGCAACAAAGCAGTTGAAATTCAGCAATTGCTAAGTGAAATGAACAGCAAAATTTCTTCAATGCTATTAAAGCTACATATGGCCCAACACAAAGCACCTTAGCTCCTTTGATATCAGCTGATGGAGCAAATCTGATATAAGGCATAAAATGCATTCGAGACTGTTGGGTTGAGTACCTAAGCAGCCTTCTAAACCAGAGCAGCCCCATAGATCATACCTTTGCAACCAGCTCTTCAAATTACCATTACTTGAAAATCTGGACCCAACACCGTCCTTCACTGAGAACTTCAAGGCTCTCAAGGGCCTGAAAAACAATAAACCACCAGGCCTTGATGGCATCTGGGGAGAGCTCTTAAAGCTAAGTGGCCAAGGCGTGATTCAACGCCTCCACTTGATGATCAGATCTTCTCGGAGGCTGGTTACATCCCTCAATCCCTAAAGAAACACCTGAACGTAATGATCTACAAAAGAAAAGAACAGAATTCTGAATGCGGGAATTATCGAGGAATATACCTGCTTGATGTTGCAAGCCAAATATTTGCACGAATACTCTTATTCCGTCTACTAGACTCTGTCTCATAGCCCATTCTCCCTGAATCCACGTGTGGTTTCAGAATAAAGACAGATGTACCACTGACATGATTTTTGTGGCTAGGCAACTAGTGAAAAAGAGCAGAGAGCAGAGCCAAGATCTATTCATAGCCTTTGTATACCTTGCCAAAGTTTTGACACCATTAATAAGGAAATGTTATCGAGGGAGATGGTCAAATGCGGATGCCCCCCAAAGTTCATGTCCATCCTCAACGTTCTCCACGATAGCATGACTCCCCGTGTCTGGATCGACGTGAATGTCTCGGAGCCGTTTTCTGTTACCGTTGGTGTCAGCAAGGATGTCTCCTTGCATCCAACTTCTTCAGCACATATTGAGTATCATTCACTTTACTTTCAAGGTAAGAATTTGACGAGAACGACAGCGTGGCCGTCAAATACCGTCTTGATGGTAGCCTGTACAACCTCCAGCTTCTCAAGGCTAAGACAACACAACACGGCCGTTCCAATACCACCCTTTACCATCGGTGGGGACGACTTTAAAACCATTGTGTCTTTCAAGTATTTCAGCAGCATTCTCTCAGCAACCTGCGACACAGAAAATGAAACTCAGACCAAGATCAGACTGGTTTGTATATTCTTTCTAAAATTAGCCAAATGCATCTTCCTAAGAACTGATCTAACTAGAGACTAAAGTTAAGGTTTACCAGGCAATTTGTTTAACCATTTTACTATTTGGCAGTGAAACTTGGACCTAATACAAGCCATAAATCAGAAGACTTGGAGGGTTTTATATCCGCTGTCTTTAGACCATCTTTAACATCACAGGGCGTTACCGAATCCCTCATGTAACTATTTTAAAAAATGCTTCCATCATCAGTATTTAATCAATAATAGTACGTTGCCAGCTCCGGTGGATCGGTCACGTGGTCAGGATGTCTTAATATTATCTAACACGCGAAATACTATACGACGAGCTGAAAGATGGTGACCGCTCTCCGGGAGATCCAAAAACGCGGTTCAAAGACCAAATAGAGGGCTACTCTCAAACAAAACAACATCCCTGTTGAAGAACTTGAAGTTCTGACCACTGATCAAGAAATATGGATATTAACAGTCCATTGGGCTGTCGACGTGTTTGAAGCATCTCGCACTAATACCAAGATCGAGCGACAAAACTGCAGGCATAAAGGCCACTCTCAAACAACACAAAATCTCTGTTGAAGAAATTGAAGTTCTGACCACTGATCGAGAAAGATGGAGATTAACAGTCCATCGGGCTGTTAACATGTTTGAAGCACGTCGCACGAATACCAGGATTGAGCGACTAAACCGCAGACATAAACGTATATCACGAGGTACTGTTAACCCCACGCAAGGAATTCCCTGTACCACTTGCGGTATAATCTGTGCCTTCCAATTTGGCCTGAAAAGTCACCAAAGAAGTCACTTTCAAAGAAACTAGACGCTAGAACTGATGCCGAACTATTATACCAATGTTGCAATAAGCGTTAGAGCATAATTATTTTTTATTTTGTTGTTACTATTGCTATTGTTATTATTATTTCTATAATTTTAATCTAATTACTAATTATTTAGAGGATGAGTACGTCATCTTCGTTACCGAAGGACTACTTTAAGCAAGGCCTAGTTTTCTTCCTCCATCGGATCTGTTCAAATCTTACACGGGAAGAAACTACGGGCGTCATCGGAAGAGGCTGATATTTTTAACCCTGTAGTTAGGCCTATGATCTCCGAGGGTCTAAAAAATACTTAGTAACCGCTCTCTAGAGAACAACTACAGTCTGACCTTCGAAGTTAAGAGGCGAGCAGAGGCAAAATCTTCGGGTCACGAAAACTTGAGGGAAAATGATGGTTTCGACATGTTAGGTTCAATTAGATGCGTGTTTTACATTCCGTCTCGAGAAAGCCATCTTTTAACGCAAGCCAACTTGTTCTCTCTCCTCTAATGATATTTACAGTACCGTCCAAATATATCATATTGGACGTATACCTATGACAACATCTTTGATGAATTTTTGCTAGATCTGAACCAAGGTTTCAGGTTTACTTAAAAAAATGAAGTATCTAAAATGATCTCGACGACAGTGGAAGAAAATTTCAAATCGAATATAACTATTACAATATGAGTCGAAATTTTTTGTAGAAATTATAAGTAGTAGTAGTAGTGGTTCGTCAACCCGTCTTTATCCAGATAGATCTCTGACCGGATAATGTAATAGACAAATATCAGTAAGACCATCGCGGGTGAACCAGGGTCCGGTGATCTTTGGATGAGGTACCTGGAAGTAACAAGTTTTAACCGCCAACATGCTTCAGGTAGAACCTTTTTCGCCCCTGGGCAAAAGGATTTGTTACGCACCAGAGGTATGTAGATATGAATACAGATCGGCAGAATTCTTTGGAACAAAGCGTGTATGTGTTGTGCTGCGAAGACAAGCGATAAAAGAAGCTGTATTATAATTGGTTATACGTGTGATGAACAGTGTAAGATCTACCTATCCTGGGATCAAACCCGATACCGCGACGTTGTGACACCAACACCATTTCTACTTGGATAGCAAAAGCTCTAGAAATTATAAATAGTTAGCATTTATTATCAAGGCCTTTATTTTCTATGATGCATTGACATTTCCTGCCACAGGAAAGAACCCAATGTGTTACTCGTGACCAAAAATCATATTGAATATTTTTTAAAGCTCATGAACTGCTTCAAGATTGCTCGCGTTTGATCTCTCTCCGAGTTTCTACCAAATATTTTCAATGTTATTTAGGTAAATAATATCTGAAGTCCATTTCATACCAGTTAATGTACGTGTCTTTCAGGAAGGCCTTCACTGACTTGGACTTGTAAAGGTGGGTTATCCTTTATACAAAGTGCAGGTATTGCTTCGAATGTTTACAGATGGAGGAAAGCATATCCAGGTGGCAATTACTTGTACACTTCTGCATTCACTGTGGCCTTAAAATGGCACACGGTCACGGTCTTCTAGCGAAATATCGACCCAGACGATGAAACTTCATCCACCAAATTTATCACTATTTTTGTGTGCAATAGATATACAATATTTTACGTGTACTGTGTCCAATAAACCTGCTATCGGATTCGAATAAATTGAGCTAAGATACGTCGTAAATTTGACTTGACTCCATTGGTCATCCTTCAATGTGACGTGCACATTTGCGAAAGAAGATGATATATCTTTTTCTGCATGTCTTGATCCATGTCTTAACTGTAGTTGTCCGAGCCTAAAGTTTCTCTTTTTGAAGTCTACGTGACTGCTGCTGACGTCTTGAAATAGGCCTTATTCACAATTAAGGTATTTGCTTGTTTACTGCAGTTTTATGTATTCATTGGCCTACCAGTTAATTAAGGAGCCTAACTCTAGTACATCGCATAAGAGATATCTGCAGACAGAGAGAAATAGCTAATCCAGAATCAGCCTTTTCCCATGAACCGTGACAAGACAATCAATTTTGACAAGTTTTCCTGACCGGTGTATGAAAACCATCCACACATACCATCGCTATTCCTGCCACTCTGCCTGTCCTCATTTATGTGGTCAAGGTGATACCAAGGACACTTCCCTTCCCTCATATATTTTTTTCAAATTACATGCTGAGGACCGAGTTTTCTAGAAATAACTATTAACTTATATGGCTAAGCTGTGTTGGCTCTTTTGGAGTAGCTTGTTATAATTTTGTCCACAAGAAATTTAATAAGACTGAACAAATATTCAATGTATTTGTGTCGATTTAATCGGCTTAATTTAGTACGTTTAATATATTAAAATATAAGCTTTCTGGAGATTAATTCATAGTATTTTTTTCAGACCTAACTTAATCTCAGCAGAAATGAAACAAAATTATTATATTCATTTTGTTCTTATAACGTTAAAGTTTTTTTGTCTTTTAAATCTGATTAAATCCGATTTATATTATATATATAGAATAAATGTTACCTATAGACTTTTACCTATATTTTATAATTACTGAACCAAAATATATATACTCCAAACTTTTTTTCTTTTAAGAGGGTTTTGAGTTTTTTCAAATAACGGAAAGATTAAAATGATTTACTCAGTCGTACAAATTTAAATTGCTTGATGAAATTATAATTTGAAACATTTCAATATTTTTTAATATTAGGAGATATTTAAATTATACGTTGAGGGTATTTACTCTTTTTATTTTAAGTAATTTCATTCTGGGCGGGTCGTTGAAATTCTCGAGAGCGAAGATTTTAGTCCATGCTCTTAGAGTTCTTAAAATCTTACACGAGCTGACCTCATTTCATTAAGGGATTTGTGCAGTATCTTTTAAGAGCTCGTTTTGATTTCGTAGTTATGTATAACTAACTGTAATTTTCTCGCTTGCACACATCACACCAGCCTAGGAACACCTCCTCCATGTCATTTGATCAACGTCCTTTCAGACTTCATAATACCCTACACGAGCCTCTTCTCAGAGTAATCATTTGGATTCCCTTCCGTAATGTTTTGGATCAAAGTGTGAACACATTTTAAGTGTTAATTACTCTCCAATGTGTTGAATTTTTAGATTATTTTGAGTGTCTCTTTCAATCTTACAATGTGAGTACTGAAACAGTGTAATAGTATTGTTACATAAAATTCATCATTTTATGCTTAAATGCAATATATGAAAACGCATAGCCTACCTAGAGATATAGGCTTTACAGTAAAATAATGACATAATTTGTATTTCGTGGAGAGATTTTTAATAACAACATACATAGAAAATTTTAAGAAAGCCATTTTGACCCCAAAGCCTGACCTAACGTAAGTTATCCTAACCTAACCTAAATCATAGAGAAATAAATTTGTTCGTCCAAAACCGCCATAAATTGGGTTTTCTTCTAAGTTTGTGACCTAACTTGTGGGTTGACCATCCATATTTTTCGTGATATACTGATTTCAATAATAAGTATTGTGATATTGTGTCTCTCAAACTTACATACGTGTGTACCTAAAACTCTAAAACTTAAGAAATTCGATCGAAACCTACCCAAATTAAAGGTAATTTGATGACCACTTAGCCCAATTATGTTTTGTTTCTGTTTCAAGTTGATTTTAAGAATTTGAGTTCTTCTGGTATACTAATGCCAGAAATGGGCAAGCCGAGTCAAGCCTAAATTAGTTATATTTGTGGATTCAAAGGGGCAAAATCTCCTAGTAAGCGACTTTTGCTCTGTATCTACCAAATATCTCGCTACATACACATGAATAAATGCCTATTTAAAACTCTGCAAACATAAATTGCAAAGCCGAAATGAATCAAAGCCAAACTTTGTTGTTGGTGATCTGCAGTTAGCAATAGGTTCAATGCTTATGTGCTTATTGGTTTAATATAGGCTTTATATATTTATATGACTCTCTAATTCTTCTAATGATATATATAGAAGATTGTTTTAATATTCAACTAATATCTAATGTGAATTGCGGTAGCTTTTGCCATTTGTCTTGAAAATTTAACTATCGCTTTAGCTTTTTCATCAGTTGTGCTCATCCTGACTCCTGCAACATCATGATTTGCAATGTGGCCTTCACGATTCTGTCTCACGATTCATATTTTGGACGTATTGAACCTTGTTCCTAATACTCTTGCAATTTAGGAGTAATTTTTTATCCCATTTTCCCATAGAGCACTAGATTTTCCTTTTCTATGAACTTATCTTCGGGTGTCGCAGAGTTGTGGATGTTATCTCCCACTTAAACAAGGTTAGAGCTCAACCAAAATGAAACTTTAGAGTAAAAAGCATCTGACATAAATTATAGAGGAAGATAATTATTTAGGCTCTAAATGTAAGAAGAAAGTGGAAAAATTTAAATACCGCACAGACTTAATTATAGTGCAATTATTTATGTTCAATGCTTTACCCAATAAATGGGTTGCAAATTATACAGGTAATTATGAAGGTAAGGGTTGAAATTCGGACATTTTAGGCAAATGTATTTTTGTGCAATAGGATAAGCATGTGAACTAGGGAAAGTATAGTTAAACTGCATAATGTCCATATAATCTGGTTAATTATCAATATTGTTGGTGAATATCTGCTAGAAAGAATGCCCTGGTAATGAAGTGTTTCACTTTGACAAGGCTTACTAGTATCGCACAAAGGAATTGTTGAAAGGTTAACAATTCTTGTTCTTAGCGCCTGAAGTGGCCGTCGTATAGGCCCACCCTATCTTGAAGACCGGTGACACGCTGTTTCTTGTGGTTGGTTTTGCCGACAGCATAACACTAATGATGGCCTGCATCTGCCAATTCCCACCCGGGACTTAAAACAGAATCAAAGCTATTATGTTTTTTGCTCTCTTTGGGCCATTTTTGTGACCCACATGAAGGAGAAAAAAACCTACCTTCTTATTTCTTCTCACCAACTGAAAAATCTTTCCTTTGTTACACGAGTTAGCTTTCTTTTTTTTCCTTAAAAAAATTATTTTATTCTTATTAATAAATTATTTTGGCATTGAAGAGTACCATATAAAAATTGGTTATTATTATTATTAGAACAAAAATCTAGAGAACATTATTCTTGTTGAAATTTATGACTTGAAAGCAGAAGGAGGAAAAAATTTATTGCAATGAGATTCATTCATTCAAATTTCTTCGTTTGTCTATGTTAACTAATAAAAATTTATACTAACTAAATTCTTAATTAAAAGAGAATAATATATTGAGATATCTATGTTTCATTTCCTACACTGCATTTTATACAACCTCTTTTTGTAATTTTTAAGCGTGATTTCCATTACCCCAAAAAGAACACAAAACACTTATTTTATACAGCTTAGTCCAGTGGAAAAACCGCTTCCGATTTTGGCGAAGTTAGCCTATATGTGATAAATACTCCTGGTTGGAATGCAACGTTAATCAATATGGCTCCCCTTAAAAATTAAAGCATCTTAAAGAATAACAATCTCAAATTCGTAATCTAGGCAACCAACCAATCAGAAAGCAAATGATAACATAATTTCTCCCACGTTTCATCTATTGGACAGAAAATCGGGATTGTTATGTGACACCCACTTATATATCCTTAAATAACAAAGCTTTTGGGCCATTTGGAGGAAGATAATCGATTGACAATTATCAAAGTCTAATATAATAACAGAGAAATAGATAAGTGAGTATTTTAGACTCTTCGTACTGAAAGAAAGATAAGTAAGAGAAAGTGGTTTTAGAAGGGATGCGAAGTCATTATATGAAATGTTTGCACTGAAAAAGCTTGATGAGGAAACAAAGTAGTAGGATTTTAAGGTGTGTGCTGGGTTCAAGGAAGTGGACAAAGCTTATCATCGTGTATATAAGAAAGCGTTACGGCAAGTTTAATGAAGGATGAAGTGATTGGTGAACTGTTGAATAGGGGAAAATAATTTATGCTGGAAGTAAGGCATCTATTCGCAAGAAAGTTGACCGATAAAGGGAAATTGACCTATGTTTTGGGTAAGGCATGAGGTTTTAATGTAACTATGGCGGTTTAAAATCTCTAGGGAGGGAGTATTGCAAGAACCTAGACTCGGATATGGCAAAAGATGTGCGATATCGATGAGTAATAGTAAGTAAATGTCTTTCTTTTTTGTTGTATTTAATCGAATCTGCCGTTATTGGATTTAATTTAGAGGGATTTGCAAACATTGATCGAACATCTAAGGATTGTGCTAGAAGTAAATGTAGACATGAGCAAAGTTAATGTGTTTTGGTGGTTTACAGTCGTTGTGTGGTGTAGAAATAGTCTGTGGTGGTATGTTTCTTAAACAATTTTACATATCTATGTATGAGTTTTAACTATCTAGTATCTTGTGAATAATGGAGAATAAATGAAGCAGATTGCGATCATAAGGATTTCAATTGTAGAAAGACTCTCGGGCGATTCCTGCTCTAAAGAATGATAAGAGTTTGAGGTTGGAATGTTTCAGGGAGCTTCTGCTTGGTATACAAGTGTCTAGTTTGATGTATTAAAATAAAAGTATAGTATAAAATAAATAGAAACGATCTTGAATAAAGTTTGTGAAAATGGAATATTTTAGCTGTATCAATGATGTTTAAGAGGTCTTTATGGTAAGCAAAAAATTATGAATGTAATTGTGCGAATAAATGCGTCAGAGCTATAGGTATGACAGAGATTAGATGTGCATTGCTTTTGCAAGGAGTTCCTGAGAGAGTGCACTTGTGGCTCTTATGTCCATGAATGACCTGTTGCTAAACAAAATTCCAAAGACACATGGGACCCCAATGCTATTAAAGGAAATTTCGACGTGAAAAAAATGCATACAAGGATATAAAAGGGTGTAAGAAAGCGTTCAGTTATTATGTTGGTGTTGTCGAGCACGACGGCCTCACTTTGTGGGAAATAAGATATAGTTGAAGGAATAAAAGAGAGAAAAATTTTCTTCACCAAATGTGTCTATTAATAAAATTGTTATTTTTCCATAAAATAGCATGAAAATTATTGCCTCATTCGGAATCCTGTGCGGATGATTTTACTCACCAATATGCATATTGTTGACAATAAAATTCTGAAACCAACATTAAACCACTTGTTTACGGACCGAATAGTTGTCTCATGTAAGTTCCAATATTGATTTAGTGAAAGGAAATGGCAGAGAAAATAGTGAGTTATATTTCATTTCTCTTAAGATCGGGATGAAATGAAGCGATATCCTAGCGTGGGAAAGATTTGATATATTTACTTTTCGTAAGACAATTAAGAACACTTTGAATATGACGTTTTCTATGTAGAAAAAGCTTTCTAAACAAAGCAGTGAATATGTAGAATAAAAATGTATGAAAACTTAGCTACGGTCAGAAAGAGCATTTATATAAATAACAAAACCACTTGCGATTCCACTGTATACACCACCTCCAAACTTTGTTCTGGATGGAGTAATCTGGCCCGAGGGTCGAGTTTATTAAATTAATGGTACTAAATCATGTTAATTTATAAAGTTAGAAGAAAATGCAGCAGAGAAAAACAACGTCAAAGAAAATGTTGTCTCCTC